>OX457012.1:6740174-9240174 GCA_949752705.1 Callimorpha dominula | reverse complement strand
GCCAATGAAAAAAAAAAAATTGTGGTTTAAACCCAGTTATTCAGTAATGAGATGGTACGAGTAAGTATATATTTATCGCATATTATATAGCAACCAGTTATCAAACAAAATGTTTAACACTTTCATTATATACCTAAATAAGTTTGTAAAACAGTTTCTTACATCGCTATCGTCATTATAATACTATGACGAGTGTTTGGTAGTTTCAAATAACACCACGATAAAGAGTTTCGTTATCGTGTCCCAAGAGTTTATTTTTTTTATACTTTTAAAATCGTAAAACACAACACATAATATAGCCTTCGGTTAAATTGTTAAACAAAATTGAAAAGAGAATACATTATATAAAGTAAAAAAAAAAAAACAATGTCTGAATTTTCGCATAACTAATTGTAGTCATTATAGCTTTAAATGTCGTTTTATGTAAATAATAATGAAGTCTATTTTATTATGTTAAAAACTATAGATTTTACTAGTGGCTATAATATATTTCGTAAACTTATCTAAAAATAACTGGTTAGGTTTGTCGCAATCGCTGACATGCAAGAATTGAGGAAATCGTCATCTATAATTACGTAATTATTATATGTTTGTTTTGTTATAATTAATGAAGTAAACTACCTTGAAGTTCCCTAGAATCGATAATTTTTATTCATTGACATCGATTGTTTTAGCTGCAGTGCAGACCTAAGTATCGATTTTTTAAATATATACAGATTTTTTTTTTATATGTTTAGAGCAACCACATTCATATTCGGAAAACAATAGTCTTTGCTTTTAGAGTAAAATGTGGTACATAGATTAAAAGTCTATACTAAATATTTACGTTTACGGTACGATTTCTGGCTACAAAAACACGTTCTAATTGATTTTAATGTAGTAAAGCACAACAATCTAGGATAATGCGTTACTTTTGTTTAGAAAACCTTATAATGTACTCATATGTAACTTAAAAAAAAGTATATAAAAAGTATGCGGCAAAGCAGTGGCTCATCACTAGTTAATCACTAGTAAACCCGCTGGTGTCATTATATCATAAATTAAAAACTTGATTTTTTAACAGAAAATGACAAATTCATATTTTTATTCTATTCCAGGAAGTTAAAATTAAAAAGTCTTTGAATCTAAATAACTATACAATTAAAAATAAGATAACAAATTATTTATAAATATTAGATGGTTAACTTAAGTTTATTGACCCAAGAAGTTTACTACACTACGGGAAAAAAACGCGTGACTATAATGGCATCGAGATAAGATGAGAGGGGATGAAAGAAATTTTGAAAAAAGATTACCTTCTAATATTAGTTATAGCAAAGGCAGAAGAATCGAAAAACGATATGAACTAACAGTACTTAAACGCCCTTTTATCCCTTAAAACGCCAACACAAAAGTTTTGGTACTTAAGTAAGAATATTACTGTATAATTAACAATTTAATGTTTAACATTTATAAGTAGAAAAAAAAAGGAATTTAGAACTATATCCAACCCAGAAATCTTGCATTGCAATCTATATAACATAATATTACAGACCTACTAAAAAAGAAACTGTGTTTTATTATTACAAAATGTCATTGCACGAAGCGTGTGAACAATTGTTACGACATGAAACAAAATGTCCGATTTTACGAAATGTCCAATTCAGAGACGAGACAGTCGCAACATGTGTAATAATTTAATGAATAATGGAAAATAATGTTTGTTCACTAAAGTTGCAAAGTTATAGGTGCGTCTAGTATTTATTTTTACTACTTTCTGTTTTCAGAAATTATTATTCAAGGTTTTATTTCGACATTAAAAGGCAAAAATTTCTTAAGCGACATCTCTGACTTTATGTCACTTCTAATATTTTAGTTAAACAAAAAAGTGAAAATGCCCTAATAGTTTCATTTTTCTTTCAAAGATAGTAATGTTGAAACCCGATTGTTTGTAGGTTAAATTAACATGTAACTCAGTTCTATGGACTTGCAAAAAAAATATTTAAAACCCTTTCTTACCGATTTTAAAAAAGGAGAAGGTTCTCAATTCATTAGAATCCCATTGTCCCATTAAAATTTTATCGAAATCAGTAGAGCGGTTTTTGAAAAATCAACAAATATCTAATAAATATTGTATGCATTGATGATATTTTCGTTTACTCGGTAACCTCGCTGTCTCATTAGAGCAGTGCGTTAACTTAGCCTACCCATTTAATATTTAAACAAAATACATCTACTTTCCACTAACAATATCTATATAAAATTAATATTTAACCGATTTCATAAAAGGAGGAAGTTCTCTCCCGGTGTCTACCTTTCGTCAGAAATAAGATTTCTCAATCGGTGCATTTCTAGTAATGCTCGTTCGTTGTGGCGTTTATTTAACAGATTAGAGGGTTCTAAATCAGATAGAGCTATTCCTTCTAAAGTTTTGACTCTGTTGAGAGCTACGTATACTAGTCCCTTCGCAAAGTAATTTATACTAAAAAAGTTTTCAGTTCTGGGTGTAAAATTGCAAAATATGTGACGTCTCACAGTGAGCCTGTTACAAGGACGGGGGGTCCAAAATTTATGTGACGTAATTTATGGATGGCCCCTTATTACAATTTATGATAACTTAGGCACGTTGAAGTCGGTGATACTTTTTATAAAAAATAATTACTATAATATACGTAATAGAAACTCTTGGTTTTTGGTCGGTAAGTGTGATTAAATATGTGTGATTTTTGAAAGTGTATTCATACATATTTAATATTTAGTAATATACAGAACGTTAAGCAAAAATTAAAAAAATAACCCTGGCACTTGTCAAGGTGCTATTATTCTTTATACTATTAAGTTTGAAACCAAAGAACTTCCCCCTAGCTGGCAGTTGTGTGCTACTCGAGCGTGGAACACGCTATCTTTTCCTGGACCTGTTCCCCATCAAACAAGAACTAGAAAAGAAATACAACACTGCTAATGCTACCGGCAGCGAGCGGTCTTCTATTTTAAGAGAGGCCTCCGCTGTCCTACAGCAAAATATCTTACGTTCTCACATTGTGTACATTCTATTAAAATATATATGTACTATATATATTACATATACCATTAAACCAAACAACATATGTGCTACCATCAAGAAAGGACCTCATTCTCAAGAATTACATATTAGTTATATAATTAAGTTACGCGTTTGAGTTGAAAAGAAAGCTTTAATTATCTATTGTACTTGGTATAACAACAAATATTAGTGTAATGATTATAATTATTTATAAAAGTAGGTGGCTGTTTCCTTGTGTGTTTTTTGTCGGGATTATAAGTATAGGGTACATTGTTACAAGCGTCCTTAAGGGAATAAAAAACGCGTAATTTTTTTAAGTGCACTTCAGGCTTCATATTATGCTTATTAACATATTTCCGTTACAGTAGATCATTTCATAAACTTAAAATGATTTTGTTTTAGATTACTAGGCTATAATATCGAGGTTTATTTTGCCAAAGAGAAAATAGAACAATATTCTCTCAATATGGGGATGTGGCTTTAAGGCAATCTCTACATTGACGTCGGAAATAGAGGGTTCTTTTACTTTAACCATCGGATGGAATATGTTTATTTAAACTATGCGGGAGTTTCGTACTTAAGGTACGAACTGGTGCGAGACCATTTCTTTTAAATCCCTTCCGGGAAAGGTAGACAAAAGAAAAAATAACAAATGCATACTTAAAAATGCTAATCATTTCAGTAGTAGTACTAAGTCTTATGCACACTTCATATTCGGAGGGCCCTTTGATGGAGAAACCGAAACAAACAGCTTGTAAGTATTATATAAGCAAACCTCTCCTCTTCTAAACACTTCACACAAGTGTTAGTTACGACTAATGGGATTAAAATTCTAGATATCTGCAATATTTTCCCATATAAATTAAACAAAAAATACAAGTACCTTAGAAATATGAAGATGCCTGCGTAGGATGATTCTTAATCTTTATCTTTTTATTTAGGTAGATACTGACCACGTAATTCTTACCAATTCTTTTATAAGTTAAACACACCTACCTCCTTCAGGCGTATTTAACAAGCAAAAATGACAGTTAAATGAATTAGATATTTGAACTCTGAAAACAAAACATTTTTAAGTCTCATGTTGCTAACCAGATACCTACATTAATATTACTGTTGCTTTTGTCTTTAAATAGGTCCTAGAGACGTTTTACTTTTATACAATCCTAACTAGTACTCAAAAATACAATAAATAAAGTCAAAATGCCTTATTTAAAAATTCCTCATTTGATTGGTCACAAAACATGTCACGATTTCATTACATAATTTCATTCCGTTCGCACGGAGACATATTCTGCTAATTGGACACCGCGATAAGAAACCTCTGGCGGTCCAAATAACAGTCAGACGCATTAAAAACGCACTTTCCTTTGAAGATTATTTATTTCAGTCAAAAAAAAATTAACACAGGACATTGAACTTTTAAGGAAGCCGAGTTTGCGATCCCGGGGAATGAATTTATGGGTACAACGATACACTGTAATTATATAAAAGCAATTAACGATATATCGATGTCGACTTGTATCGAACAAGTAACGGCACGATAATTGAAATTTTATCTTATCAAAACGTGTTTGTTAAAAGGGTGTCCGAATAATTACATACGTTAAATTACAATAGACACTTAACAAGATTCTCTAAGAGTATCTTGAATTAATGTTATGTAACATGTAACTAACCAAAATTTTGATTTTTGAGCTTCTTTTTGGCGGTAAAAATCTTTGAGAATATTTAAAAGATCAATATGTATGATTACAAGCGTTTATTTAGTTTCACCTGTCCCGATGTTTGTCATCAAATCTTGCAAATTAAATTTGATCCACTTCCCGGTTACCGATTGAGCTGAAATTTTGCATACATGTGTAAATCGCGTGACAATGCAATATTATGATGACCAGGAGCTAGTCTAATGATGCAGCTGGAAGGTGGCCATAGGAACTCTGTAATGGAACGACGGACGCAACCCCATCGAGTTTGGACTCGTTTGACTATATACTAATACCAGCTTTTGCCAGCGGCTTTGCTGTCGTTAATTTAGATTTTGACCCACAGGACCCGTACTATTTTTCTGGATGAAAAGTAATATTTAATTTTCTGTACCCCTGATAAAGTATACGCAGAATTTTATGATGATCGGTTTAGTAGTTAAGACGTTACAGCGTAACAAATAAACATAGGATATCTTACAATAAAAACTTTCGTGAGTGGTATTCATATTTATTAAAAACTATACGGTTTTACTCACGTTTGTATTTCGTCTAGTTTCGGACTAGTTTCGGACCCGACGGGGGCCCTTTCTCAAGGAGTGAAGCGTCCTGCCGCGACGGTGTCAGGCGTCACACAGTGTGACGCCAGTTTTTAATAAATAGGATATCTTACATTCAGAAAAAAATTGCTGTTCCCGAGGTATACCGAGGTATTGATTGAAAAAACTACATTTACCTTAGCAAATGAAGCCGCGAGCAAAAGCTATTGTATAATATTAGTTAGAACTAGTTAGAATGATAAATAGGTAAAATTTATAAATAGCGATGTAGTAAGTAATCTCTGAAACTGCTGTTCCGATTTTGAAAACTTTTTCATTTATAGGAAACTACAGTACCGCCGAGTGCTATGGGCAATTTTTTACTAATATTATAAATATGAATTTGGGTTTGTTTATTACGCTTTCGCTTTAACTACTCAATCGTTTATCATGAAATTTTGCATACCAGGTAGACATAGGGTATTTTTCATCAAGGAACATAACACTTGTTCCCCAGATCTCTGGGGAACAAATATTTTGTTCTATTCTGCTCTGACCTTATTTGAGGACAAAACCTAGTATTTAAACTGTGAATGTAGCAATATTGTATGTACTTGTAAACTCGCAAAGGACAGTGAAAAAAACATACATAGTATAATGGAATGTAATATTTTATTCTCATGAGTTGTACGTAGGAACATTGACGACCTCTGAACTGTTGATCAACAATCAATAAGTAGTAATCATTCAAATAGTAATGACAAGTTAGTAATGTTGAGGTCAAAGTTACTAAATTTAATTTCTATCAAATCAATGTTTTGGATATACGCTGTCGGCGTATACTTCTAATTCTCGAAGCGATATATTGTTATCGGCGAAGAGAAGAAGTCACATCATAAATTTATTAAAACTAAATTATATGAGGTACAGATTTTGATTACATGAGAAGATATTATTTAAAGATTTCAAGCAATGAGGAGAGGCTGCCAGGGGGTAGTAAAACGTGTCACCAGTCTGACTTTTAACCAAGCTGTTTATAATGAGTCTTATATTATCCTAAAATTGCCCATAATTCTTCCTCACTTGAGACCGGTTTTAGTACAGCAAGCATTCATTCATCACATAAACCGACATTATAAGACGGACCGAATGTAAAATAATTTGCAATATTTATTCAAATCTTGATCTTTTTGAAAATCGAAAACCTTCGTTAGTGTTAATTTTATCAGGGTTAATTTGATCAGGTTTCTTAAAACTTTGTGCTTAAACTTGTTAGGTATTATTCCAATTGTCTTTTTCGGTCTGAATGTCAGCAAAAGGTACGAGTATGTATCTGTTGTCAATCATTATGATGATGATTATTAGGGGCATTATTACGGTCTCATACGGACAAATACCGGACCCAATATGTATGTAGGTATGAGTATAATTGTATTGAGTCCGGTACTTATAATAAAAAAAGGAAGTTGACATTTAAGAAGTACATAGAGTCGCATAATATACTGCGTTAATGGGCAAGTTTAAAAAAGTATTTAGGTACCTATTATATCCGTAATGCGTTACAATCACATCAAAACATAATAAAAGAATATGTAAAAAAAACACTTTCTCTAAAACACATCGAACTAGATACAAAGAAACTGGATGAAAGTGACTCTTGCCAAATGCAGTATTAAGGATTCTTTTCACGAATGCGTTTTCACAAATGTCCGACAAACGAAAATTATAAATTCTGTTGCCTTACCGCTCTGTGAGGGGAATCTAAAAAGTTCATGTCACTTTCTTTATTGAGCTATGAAAGTGGTTATTTATTAAAACCATTATAGTGTTATAAGTTCATTCGATCGCTTTTGTAGTTGTGAATATCAAGTGTACATGTATGTAACATTTAGATAAAGAATACCTACCAAAATATTAAAGCAAAGCAGCCTCTGGCTGGGTAAATCATGCAACCTTCAAAACTAATGCGAACGCAGTTGTTTGGTTTTTCATATCAACTAACAATTCAATTATCGAACAAGTTATTTGACTAAAAAAAAAACATAAGTTTAAGTCTAGTCTAGTCTTTTTTATGATAGTAATAGAAATTTGCGATCGACGTTTTTAATCATGTACTAAAGAATGTCTCCGGGGTATAACTTGTAAGTGGTAAGATAACGATTATTAAAAAAAATATTCCCAATTAAATACAGTAACGAAATGCTGGTAACACTTGAAATCAGTACCAATCATAAATTCCTACCGTCTTATCTCTGTAAAGTAACAAAATTAAGCCGTACGACTGTTTCCTTTGCCTGGTCCGCCGTGCCGATAAAAAAAGGAAATTTCAAAATGGCACTGAATAAAGTAAATATGGCCATTGCGTTTAATGAATTTTTTGTCACCTCCAATATTGCATAACGGGAAGAACGGTTTCTAAAGGAAGCTCATTGGGATTTTTGTCAAAGGGTCATGGAACTTGTAATGAGCTTGTGAACAGTGGGGGACGAGACAGTTTTGATTCGATTCTGTATTTTAACAATTAATTATCTATTTATCTATCTTATGCGCTGGTCAACGGCCAGGGTCACAGTTAGTAACTATGGTTGTCCATAATAACAGACGTAGTTTTTAGAATCAATCAACACTCGATAAATTTATAAATCGATGAACCGAAATACGTAATTATTGAAATCTGGTGATTTGATTTTTATTTGGACTACTGGTTACTTTATTGCACTAGGTATAGGTTTTTATTTTCCCTTAACCTTTTTCTAGTGATTTCGCTTAAAATTATATAGTTGCCAACGTTTTCGCTTATCCAACGAACCATTAATTAAAGATTGTTTTTAACTATGAATGGTTGTCTGTTGGCATCATTGATATTCTATAATGTGACCAACCTTACTAACTCATAGCGGGAGGTTAGCTATTTTAGATATCAGATCGATACCTAATCTAGATACGAGTAAAATTTCTCGGGGACTTCCTTCCTAGGGTATACCCGAGTCCCTTGCGATAGACTCACTTGTGACGGAACACCGTTTGATTTTAGTCGGCTCGATTCCGACATACCGCTTCATCGATAGCCGTGGTGAGGTGATGACCCGTGCCGGTTTCTACACGAAAAAAAAAAAGATACGAGTAAAATAGAGATTTGTTCTAAAGCAACTACCAATTAATTGTCAGATAACAATAGTGTAATGTTGTTCGTCGAAGTTAATTAAGATACACAAACACTTGGATACAACGTTATTAAAAAAGTAGGTACACACTTCTTTACCAAGTATTTTACTTATAACGACCTATTAGTTTACCTTTTAGTACCTTTCAGGTTTACCTTCACCCCAAACAACAGACATTTCCTAGGCAAAAAACAACAATTAAAATAATTCTTGTAAGCGCGTTAACGAAGTGAAAGTCAATATTCACGGTTTAGCTAAAAGTTACCTAAAATTAGTTTATTTGAAGGTCATTCAAATCTCATATAACCTTCAAAGTAACTAATCTATGCTTTTGTAATCTCATTGCTACTGGATAGGAAACAAATAAATACGTAAATTTTTTTTTTATTAATCTACAACTCATGTAATACTTGACATTATTAATAGGAACGTGGTTTAAAAGTCACAAGCATGTTTCAATAGGAAGTCTACTAAAGACAAACAAAGAAGCTTCTACGTAGAGTTTATCAATTTTAATAATTAATTATAGATGTTTCTATAAAATATACCTACCCAACTATAAGTAAATTTTATAAATAATGTTGTAATGTTTATTAATTAAAAAATGAATAAATATCGGCAGCTATAATTATCATATTGCGTCCATTGTTGCAGTTACAACGAAGCGGAACACAGTCGATGGGTCGTAATAAAAAAGGAATGGGTATTAAACTGAATGAAATTAATTAAATAACCCGTGAATGAATGAAAGGAAACGCAACTGTACTGGCTGTTCCGCACGAGTCTTAACGTTTTATGAAGGAGAACGGGTTACTTCATTTTCAAAAGGTTCTTTTAATGTATGTTTTCTTTGATATTTCAAAACCGATTAAAAAGACTACAATGATGCATAAAAAAAGGATTCCTTTGCCTTGTTATTGATAGTCAACTTAAAAAAAACATTTAAATAAGTCTTGTAATTCGCACGCCACTGAAGAAAAAAATCAAAATCAATGTTATATTTCTTTAAAATCGCTGATAATGTAGGATCTATTCAAATCTCTATGTGTATCTTGTTTTGTTACTGAGAGGATATAACGTATAAAATACTTTATGTTTACTTTGATATACGTTGTATAAAAACAGTGCTTATTATATAACGGTATACCGCTTAATATCTTGAATTATGAAACGTGGCACTTAAACTTTTAATACTTTTAGGTGTCTCGCTTCGCGGTAGTCATAAGGACGCGTGTGTCAACCAAATATTATATTTTTATACACTGTTGTAAGTACAACTAACGTCACAATATTACGGGGATTGGCACCGTGATATGGTAGGAAAAAGGACGAAGTATTCGTATACTGTTTAAAAAAAATATTTATTATGGTTGTCAAAATACACCGACGGATTGGAAGTAGGCAATCGTAACAGGCACTATTGACTGGCCTGTTGGTCTAGTGGTTAGTGACCCTGACTGCTAAACCAGAGGTCGTGGGTTTAATTCCCACCCAGGACAAATAATTGTGTGATGAGCATGATAATTTGTTCTGTGTCTGGGTGTAATTTATCTATAATATGTATGTACTTAGAAATATATAAGTATGTTTATCAGCAGTCTGGTTACCATAGTACAGGCTCTGTCTAGTTCGGGATCAGACGGCCGTGTGTGGATGTGTGGAGTTATTATTATTATTATTATCCAGCTAGACAGAAGCACTGCATACACATAGAAAAAGCTCGCAGCACTAAGAGGTGGCTACCGCTTCATGTTTTGATTATTATCATTGTTGGTCCCCAAATTATTTTGTTGTTCTAGTTCTGGGTGTATTTTAAGACCATCAATGGTATGTTTACGACCGTACCGACCGTGTTGCACGACCTTAACAAAAAAAAAACCATAAGGAAAAAAAACATAAGGGATTTATCAAAGTTCATTCAGCGAGTTTTTTTTATGCTCGTCTAAATAATTCAAAGATCAACAAATCTTGCTGGGATTTCAATTAAAACTGCTCTACTGGACTTTGACTAAACTACTACTCGTCGGACTTGCGATCAAGTGGTTGCGGGATCGAACCCCACCCAGTGTACTACCGTCGTGAACCCACTTCTAACACAATCGTTAAGCTTAGCTGGAGGGGTTAACAAGAGTACTAGTAATGTGTGACCCCCGTTACTAGGATTCTTCTTTTTTTTAATTAATAAAAATAAAGAAATGAAATATAATATTAATTTTGATAGTTATATATAAAACCATATTATAGTTAATAACCGAGCATTGGTTATAATTTTGATAAAATATTCTAGTCAATTCGTCAAGAATTCACATGAATGATCTTAATTTTTTCCCCTACTCACATTTTAAGAGTGTTATGCCTTTTTTTCACAATACTACACGCAAGCGATCTCGAAATCGTGAAATGATAAACACCTTATCTTTGACAGTTTATCTTAAATTATAGATGGCGGATAATACGTAAATTCGCGCTTTTTTTTACGTAACGTGAGACGCCATATTGTTAACAATTATGACAAATGTCACAGGTTTTTTGCGCTCATTTAGTTCCTGTTACTATAGGTATATTATGTAATTCTTTACATTTTATGTCATTCACAAGAACGGAAAATTTCATAACGAATAATCATCCTTGTAAACATTACTTTTATTTAGTTCAATGTGCGGACTTTCAATGAGAATTCAATTTAGAAATTCAGGAAAAAGTACATACTGAGAGTATTCTCAACTTAATAATAATGTCACATACGTACATTATGTCTACTACTGGTAGGTATATTACACTTTAAAATAAAAACAGTCATTAAAAAATTATATGCAAGTAAAACCTTAAGAAGTATGTATTCAGAGAGATCCGCTAAGAAGCTTAGGTATTACAAAAATTACTATTATAAAAACCATAGATTTTTAGGTCCAAGAACATATTAAAATGTTATTGTTAGTCTTAGACGTTATTATACCTACAACTCACAAGTCCACTTTCCTTTCCTTCAAAAGCAGTAGAAAGTGTTAGTGGTGTGTAACCTAACCTTGACCCCAGTGGCACAGGGCGGATCATTGGTTATTCAACTCCCAAATCAGCTTTGGCGACCCTACTCACGAACATAATGTGCCCACTCTCCTAACATTTCTTTAAAATAATGTGCTTGGGTAATTAAATGTAATGTAATTCATTTAGGCACACTTTTTAAAACATATACAAGCCTAGAACTGTGATCATTCCAGATTTTTTTATGGCACTAACATTGCTCATTGCCCATTGCCAACAATGGGTTTTGGAATGGATCCATACAATGTGTAACATAATCTTTGTTATGCAGTGTCTATTGGTAACCCATCGCCAGATAACAAAAAGCAATTTATCTGTTAAGTCATGCGGATCACAGTTATGTACAACTTCCTTATTGGATCTGTCTATTGTTGTCATATACATATTGGCTAAAATATTAATAGTCTGTAAATTAAAAACAAAATATTTATGGTCCACGATTATTTAAATTTTTATTGCCTTTGTATACGTCTGCAGGTGTATGGTTTTGTTTTAGGATTTCAAGCAATCAATGAAAAATTTTTGAAACACTGAAACTTATTTTTTCATTTTAAAATTTCAACTTTGTAAATAGTAAACTTTGATTAAAATCCTGGTTAGGTTTTTCATTAACCAAATTAATTACCTTTGTTATATTATTTTGAACTGCAAAATTAGTAGAAAGAAACCATTAAAACCTCAAATTCTTAAGATTTAGATAATGTCTTGGAAAATAGTATAATTTTTTATAAATAGGTACACACTAGCATCTCACAACTTTCATTAAGTAATTTAATATTACCTGCTACATTAATCACCTTATACTTAACTCTGATGTGAAAGAGCGCGTACAATGATAATATGTATGCGTACCTGAAAAGACATACGAAAAAGTTAGTATAAAATTACCACAAATAAAAAAATATAGGCACTATCGTCATTAATACATTTATTGTGTTCTTCAGTCAGGAAATTCATAGCTCGAATGAAAACAGACTGAACTAGACTTTTTTTTCTAGCTATAAAAGGCTCTAAAAAACTTAAGTGATATTTTGTGAATTCGATTTCTTGTAACTAAGCCAATCACATAAGTTACGAATGTTGTACTATGCCGCTTTGATAAAATAATTAAAATTTAAATATTATCTGCATGTGATCTACCATTAGATCTTTAGCCAAGTAACACGTGACGATTCATAAATATATAAAGAAGTTTATTTTAAGATCTCCATAAACTTCAATTTTAAATCGAACTTGCTTGAACACTACCCGGCCCACATTAATTAACAAATCTCCCGTTGATAACGTATTTTGAAATTTGCATACTAATTATAAAACCTGACCCGCAGTTTAAAAATGTATTAGTGACACACAATTTTCTTTAAGAGGCCAATGCTCTCTAAACACAGATAAAAAATAAGTGAATAGTCATTATGTAATGTTGTTGTAAGACTCTGATTTGCCGAGCCCTACTAATTGTGTCGACAAATACTATGTTGACATTGTGCCTAAGGCAAAAATACAATACGCAATGTATTTAAGTTTGAGCTGTAGATATAATTTATTTCTAAACACCTTGTTTCATAAGCAAGTCTCCAAAAACTTTTTTTTTTATTATGCACATAAAACGAATAAATCTAAATATGTTTTCCATATTTATTTCCAGATGTAATTTCTTTGGTCATTTTTAATGTTAGTAAAAATTATTATGACGTCTTTCAGTGTCAGCAAACGCATAAGGCTGTGAATATGATTTATTAATTGTTTGTGAATAGGGTTTAATGAAGCTCTGTGGTTGTTGGTCGTCAGTATATATTTAAAGTGATGTGCAATCACAGACTTAAATATCTGGAGTTTTTATATGGCAGAGAAAAACTTCACTCATCCTGGTATTATTAGTGAATAGCGGTATTTGTCTACCGATTATTCACAGAAAATTGTTAGTTTTTTATTGGTTACTTAAAAAATTGATAGATTTTGTTTACGTTATTTTTCTCGCTAAGCATCTGTATTCATTCAGATTTGTGATCAAATGGTTGCGGATTCAATCACCACCCAGTAAATCATCGGAGTAAATATGTTTACGTCGATGGTCCTCATATTTTAGCTTAGTCTGCAGCTAAGCTAAATTTTAACAACATACATACATACACTCACGTTTGTTTCTCCGAAGGGGCAGGCAGAATTAAACACCTACATTTAGCCAACTAAATGGCAATTACAGGAAAATTAGAAAAATATTGAAAGGAAATGGTAGGTGAGAAGGCAATGAAAAGGTAGGTGAAAAGGCAATGAAAAGGTAGGTTAAACGGCAATGAAAAGCTAGGTGAGAAGGGAATGAAAACGTAGGTAAGAAGTGAATGAAAAGGCAGGTGAGAAGGGAATGAAAAGATAGGTGAGAAGGGAATGAAAAGGATATTGCTTATATGGATTGATTCGGGAGTGTAAGCAATAGCTCTATAGCAAGTGAGGGTCGCATACCTGTAACTCGAACTGGCTGTTGCCACGAAGTCCGAGCTCTTCTTACAAACTATAGCTAAATGATAATAAGAATACTAATCATGTGTCATGCACACAGAGATAATATAATTTATATTATCTCTATGGTGACGCAAGTTAAAAAAGAAAAGTAAAGGTTATGGTATAAACTATACAATAATATACAACAAAAGACGACGACGCTGGAATTGCACCGATCGTGGTCACGAGTGGACGATCGGTAGAATTCGATCGAAACGTCGGGTAACCAAGAGGTATTGTACCTTTTAAATATTATCGCGATTAAGTCCCCAATTACACATCTAATATGTATCAAAGTCACACACAGTTATATACGATAGAATAGGTAGCATAAACTTTGTTGTGAAATTGTTTAACATTTTTATGTTCTCTAGACATGTTCGTTAGATAAACTTCCGTTATAGTATTAAGTCAATTTTATTAATTCTTCAGTTTCTAATCCGAAATTCTTTCTTAGTTCTCAGTGCCCGCTAAACAATCTACGAATGTGTGATACACCTCATGTATTATTTGACAAAGGCGTGTTATTATATAAACAAAATATTGTTGTGTCACGCTTCCTGTTCTCACATATTACAGGTTGTCAGAATCAAGATACTGGCCTTGCTAAAGGACCGTTTGTATTTGATATTAATTTGCGAATATTGTAATTGACACATGAATACTACAAGGAAAAACTCTAAAAGCAAACAACTCGAAAATTAAATTTTTGGTTATGCCTTTGCTTTGTGGAAACTATTCTGGCTCACTATATATATATTATAAGATACTTTTTATTAATAATAATAATGATACACGATCTCTGAAATCAGGAATCTCTAACTGAAAATGCTTACACTTAAACATTAGTAGTGCATTCCATAAGCTTTATGGAATGCAGTAGCTGTAAAAGGAAATAAGTAAAAGGTTGTCTACTAACTCATATAATGCAATAGACTGGCGTTTAACCACCTTAGTTTTTATTTTTCGCTATTTTCACTTCGATATACATATTAATATTATTCTTTATATATTAAAATGGGTTATTATATCACTACTCGTCATATAACATAGAAATTAAAAATATTTGCAATACATCATCAACAACAGCATTATTATTATGTTGTCCCATAGAAAGATTGGCGTCCTCCAGAAGATACCGCTTTTATAAAAAAAGAACGGTTTTTTTATTGTGTAATGGAATAGGCGTTTGTTTTTCAACTCACCTGATGGAAAATAATGATGAAGACAAAGATGGTACACGCCTATCCAAGAGAAAACTATTCACTCTACTCTTCAAAGTTACAGGCAGTTATTTTTAGACCTTGGCCACTCGAACTAAAAAGGAGCTCTCAAAACGTGTGGGTGGAACCTGTCTGTATCTATTCGTTCGATGAAGGAATGGTGAGGGTCCAATTAGTTTGGAGAGAACCTTAACCTTACGCAAACTAACCAGAGTGAATCCTATAGAAAACCGGTAAGCAGTCGACTTTACAACGATGTATTTGTGAGCACATCGTCATTTATAAGCTTACGGGTTCTTCGGTCGACAGAGTCCACTGTTTTAAGTTGATGCCTTCCAAAACACAGCCTGCCTGTGAGCCTGTGTTTTAGAAGGGTGGGAATTAACAATCAATATTGGTGTCATCCCAATCGGACACCCACTGCAATGTCAAATTAACCAGTTCAATCATGGTCACACTCAAAGACTGGATTTCACGTGAACTTGCTCGTGCATTGGACATCTTTCTCTCTATATCGGTGCAGTCATCGGCGTAGCCAATAATCTCAGGTGTTTCAAAGAGAACAGATCCCTGGGTACCCCGGCATTAATTGTCATTAGGTCGGAAGAGCAGCCATCTAAGACTTGGACCTACCATTCCCTCTAGAAATCAGATATCTAGTTACAGAGTTCGGTGGGTATGCCATACGCTGGAAGCTTACTTAAAAGGGCCTCGTGCCAGACCCGGTCAAAAGCCTTAGAAATGTTTAAGGATACGGCTATTTCCTTACCATGACCAGATAAGTGGGTGGCATATATCAAGATGTCCCCCGTCGACCTTGCGACCTTTACTAAACTTGTGAGAGACAAAAGTAATATTGAATAGTTGCACCAATTAATTTAACTTAGAATAGTAATGCAGATGAAACCACAGAGCAGCATTATAGAATAACTTAAACTTCTATCATCCCTACAACCAATGAGTGTCTTACCTTTAAAATAACTGACTACACAAAAATGTACCAAGTTTTTTCACACAAAAGACCTTGCATTTGTGCGTAAAAAATTACCATAAACAACTACCATTGATTTTGTACATAGACGCTAAAAACTCAAGTCTCATGCGGTCATGGCCTCCGAATACAATACGCTGGTAAAAACCACAGACAATCAAATACTTGTCGGGACAGGCGGTGGAACAATGTGTTAGGTTTTGAATCTAGTTAGTGGTAAGCCTGTACTATGGCATATAATGAATTTACATTACCTGCTTAACGAAGAACACTTTTATGTTAATTCAATCCCGACCAGTAATGCAATAAAATTGCCTATCATTAGCACGTGCAACCTATGTCTATAATACATATGTCAAATTACTGTGCATGAGAGCTTACTTTGTACTGGCCGCAGCCTACTATTAGAAGCTAAGGTTATATATACAATAGTATTCATTATAACTGATAAAATCAGCCAGCGCACGTCGTTACTTACCAATAGACACATGTATGTAGTTTAGTCTGAAGAAATTACGAAAGTATAATGTTTATATTAAGGTTTTGTGTAAATTGGTTCAAATATGATGTGATGTGTTGAAGACGCCTCTGCTACCTGTGCGAGGCCTGGGCGGGTTACTAGTGTTACGGACCTTGTTTGTACGGAATATATTTACATATAGAAATGAATTCCGATTTGCCTTGGTCACGCCATTACTGCAGAACGACTGAACCGATATCATTCATCTTTTTTATATTTTCTTATACTTTGCAGAAGGTATAACATAACATAACATAACGAGAAATTAAGAAAATTGAGTAGAAAATCTGTTCCCGTGGTATAAATTTGAATTTCCGCGCGATCGAATTCGCGGGCAACAGCTTCGGGGATATGACGTAGGTGTATGTATGTATGTTGTACGGAATATACATGCAATGATGAAACATCTTTATCTGCCTCTATAGTACAAAAGCCTCGCACAACCCTACTAGAATTTGATTATCTGCTTTTTAGCAGGCTCACCAGAGTTACATACATGTGGGTGGAATAGGTTTGGCGGTTCACGAGTGACGACACTGCTGGTATTGTTAATGTATGCACCGGTAACCACATATAAGGCCATTACTGCCAACTGCACTAGGGGAATACTCCCTACGTCGCAGGAAACTTTACAAACACACAATGCACAGAAACCCAGACTCATAGTAAATATCTGTGGATCACAGATTTTCGACCACTGCAAATCCATGGAGTCAACTATACCTATTCTTTCAGTTGAGATATTTATTTTTACAATTTATAGAATATGTATATCAGTGGTATAAGTACCAATAGACATATATATTTCAAATTATATAAATACATATAAATGTTGCCATTGCAACAACAGATCATGAGTTCATTCATTATAAAATACCTTACCTTATAAATTTATAGCCTCTGGAACTCTGGCGTCATAAGGTTATGTAAACAGAAATACAAAAGGAAACTAATTTTCCTACCACTGCGAACTCCGTTGGCAAAATTTAGTGGGGTTAACAACATTTAGAAAGCGCGCATAAACTAATTATAATGCAATTTCGCTCACATTACCGGCGCTTGGGCAATGTGCCGCCATTTAAAAGATTTCCAATGCTACGCGCCAATTTGTAAACTGGGCTAATTGTTGAATCAATATACGATGTTTCATTGATTGGATTTTATTTTTATAATTGATTGGTTATTATAGTAATGACTACTTGTTTTATTTTAATCGTTTAATAATTTCAAAAACCAATAAAACCTTCTTCGGGATTGAAAAGCTTGGAAAGTTCCACAGAAAAAGTTTTTTTCCAAAATAAAAGTAGCCTAAGTTACTCCTTATAACACCAGCTATCTACCAGTGAAAGTCCCATGGAAATTAGCCGGAAAAAACAGACAGACAGACAGCAAAAAAATTTATAAACTGATTTTTAGGCATAGGTATTGTGCAAATAACTACATAAGCTTAAAAAAACTATTATTTTGATATTACAAACTGACACTTCAATTTTATTTATTTGTATTGATGATGAAGTGCCGTTTCATCATTATAACATAAGACATACAACTAAACGAACTTATTGAAGTGAAACTTCTTTATCGACGTATGGGAGAAATTTTTGTAGCAATCGTCACGTTTTTCGGTTACGCGCCATGTTGCTTTTTTTATCAAAGTTTAGTATAGTGACGTAAAGAATATAATGTAATATATTATAATAATAACAACAATATATTAGTTTTGAAGTTTGGTTTGAAATAAGAATAACAATATATTAATTTGAAAGTGATAAAATAAAAAGACTTATTCAAATTTAAGTGAATTTACAAGAAAAGTGAGAGTGATTATATATTTCGTTTTATAATTTCTTAAGGCTTAACTACCCCATTTTCGTGAAGTTGCAAATAGTAGAAAAATTATATGTCGTAAAGAAGTTTCACTTCTTACCTGTGTACTCTGGTACACACACACATTTTTTTAGGAATTTCAGAATCTATTACACAACCAATTAGTCTATGGCGTAGCAGTACATGTCCGCCTGGCTATAAACACTAATTTAATTTAATCAAATCACGAAGGTACTAGTTAATTAGTTGCCTGCTTTTACTAACACAATGTAACGGTGTTGTCCAAATTAAAACAATTTAGATTTATATTACGAAATAAGTAAAACGAGATCCTACGTGTGTTTGAAATGAACATTTCTTTTTTATAAATGCTTTCTCTTTTATGAACAAATTTTAAACTAAGTATGTAGAAACTATAATTCATTCAGATTAAAAATAAATTTGAGAAATTTTTACAATGCAATAAACGCTTATATCTTCTCAAAATTTTACTGAAAATACCTGCAGGTTCTTTCTAATAGGAAGGGTTCTTTCTAATAGGATGCTTGACATGTAAAACAGAGTTGGAAACGCGAAAGTGAGTGGCCTGTTTGTCTAGTGGTTAGTTATCCTGACTGCTAAGCCAGAGGTCGTGGGTTCAATTCCCACCCAGGACAAATAATTATGTGATGAGGATGATCATTTGTTCAGTGTCTGGGTGTAATTTATCTATAATATATATGTATTTAGAAATATATAAGTATGTTTATCAACAGTCTGGTTACCATAGTACAGGCTTTGCCCAGTTTGGGATCAGACGGCCGTGTGTGAGATGTGTGAAGTTATTATTATTATTATTTATCTATATTCATCTTAAAACTTATCAAATACATTTTTAAATATGTACAAAACATAATATATTTTTAAAAATATAAAAAATAGTAGACCACCGACATCGGGTACAGGGAGCAAGACACCGGTGGTTAGGGCTCCAAAGAAAGGAACCTCCTTACTATAAGGGCCGTGTCGAGGAGAACTGCCGTTTATTATTATTATGATTGCTGTTTATTTTTTTAGATTTTTACTGAATTATAATTGATTTCAAAGATAACAATAAATGCTTCATGTGATATACAAAAAAAAATATACATAGAATTTAACTTCGATAATTAAACTTAAACCTAAAACTTTTATACCTTTTACATATTATTTTGTCGTCGTAGTAAAGTATTATTTCAACACCAACTGGTTGAGAAACGAAGAAAATCGTAAACCTTAAAACAGCCGTGATGACATCTATCAAATTAACAACGCAAACAATACATTGCTCCAAGGACATACCCCTATCATTATCTATTGCAGTTTAATCACCGACGCAAAAATAAATCTAATTATCTACGGTACTTGCAGATACACATTTCCTTTCAAATGTATACTTAACCTTCGACACACTGGCCACCACATAAGGTCTTACGTCCATCCGGTTGTTTGAAATACCCACAAACCAAATAATTGGATTGCACAGGTTCTTTAGCTGTTCCGAGGAGAAAAAACACTACTAACAATGTAAAATATTGTCGACATCATACTTCTAACGAATCTAACTTTATTTATTTCTCATACTTTCATGAGGACTGTTGAAAATTTTATTTTAAACGTTGCCAACTACGGTATTATCTCTTTGTCTGTTACTTCTTTTGATGATCTGACCGAAACTATGAAAATGGTTTCGTTGATACAATGGTTTATAGCCAAGTAACATAAGGCTACGACTGTCAGGCACAGAGCAGTAAACTATTCATAAAACCGCGCAAAACTATTTATATCGTAAAAGGTAAAACCTTTTTTGGAGTAGAAGGTTATGCTATCATAACACGTAAAAGTTACAATAGCCCAGTGGCTATGGGCGTTCACTTGGTATGTTTTGCAGAAGTCGTTGTAACCAATCCTGTTAGATAATGATTGTTATTAGAATATCATTAAATGTCATGGTGAAATAATGTATTATCCAACTAATTTGCTTGTGAACTTATTCGTGATATGTGTGCAAAGTACATTTTTATATTAATAAGGTGGCAAACAAGGTTAAAACCTGATACTGTCTACGACTATTTAACACAATACCTGCGACTGAAACTTAAAACGCAAGGTACAAACAGAATAATCATTGCGTTATGAAGGGTTAATAAAAACCGCAACTCAGGTACTGAAGAGGTCGGCTCATCTTTACTAGATTGTGTAGAGCATATTCGTTATACATGCATGCCGCCCCATATGTAACGAATATATTTGCCATGTTATACGACGACTTGGCAGCCCAATACAAGCTGATTTTGCTGCCTCGATATTCACTGAGACACTTCTCTTGTCCTTTAAGTCTGGCTCCAAAGTAAATGAGTATAGCACATAAATGGCAGTCGGTGGTGCTGGTTGACAGTGTATGGCAGGTTGCCCAACTGTGGTAATTACAGGACAAACAATGGATTTTGAAACAGTCTAGTTTCACGATCTTGAGATTTAAGTGCGGTTAAGCGACGCTTTGAATTTTTATTTTATGGCTTTACCATATATTATTATTATTTGGCCTTTGGTCCTCATTTTAAAGTAGATTTCAAATAAAAATAAATAGGTATAGCAAGTTATATAATTTTCTGCCACCTTAGTGGTAAGTATAAGAAAGATTATAAAAGTACTCTAAGAAGTTAGTTGCTATAATTCAGTTTCGTCACTACGACATTATAACGCACTCTTGAGTTGCAGGTATCCATGGGCGACGGTAGTCACATACCATCAGTTGACCCGTCTGCTCGTTTGCCCCCTATAATATAAAAAAAAACTTGTCCTCAAGAATATCGTTATTGGTATGTCAGTCCGTCCCTTTTTAATACTGTTTAAGTAATGCTCTTTTGTCACAAAAAGTCTTTGATCAGCCAATTGCATGCAGTACAGGCAACAGTAAGTTTTGTAACTGGGATGATGATAATGATGAATTGTTTCTTTATTGCTTCCGTTTTCTTTATAGAATAAAAAGCAGGCTTTAAAAACCTAGATGACTAAAACCTAAAAATACATAAAAATGTGAAGTGTCTAGTCATCCGCTAATCGGACGACTAGCAACAGCCTGAAAATCGCTTCATGGTGTACTAGAACACCACAAATTGTTCCAGCCATTACATGCCACACGCATAGAGGAAAACCCACCACTCACCCTCAATTTCTCAGCCCTGTTTGGCTAATGCAACGGCCATAGATGAAACTTCCAATGGCTTCAATGAAACGGGTTTTAAAATAAACTTACCCGATTAATCTCAATAACATCCGTCCATAATATGTAAATGACAAAATATCAGTTCTTAAACGCACAACATTGAATATTAATTTAGGAGAAAAAAAAACATGAAAATTATGAGTGGTGAGTTCCCTCATTCATTGTTATTTTACTGCAACACTTTCAACTATTAGGAACACCATCTTATGTTGATTATGACTCATAATTAAATAATGTGTTCAGCACGGCATATAAATAGATCTATATTATATAAACTAAGACGTCAATGCCATAATGACATAAACATTGTCAAAATTTAAGTCCAAGAATGCCTTTTTATAAAAACAAGACAAGGCAACATGAATGAACTTAAACTCACTGGACATATCCCAAAATGTACCGTATTTCCTTTTATTAAATGTAGGTCATTTTATAACTGTAAAACGGAAAATTAAATGAACGTTTTACGAGTTTCAGCTCACCGACAACGACACCAAACGCTGGGTTAATCCGTTTTGATACAAATCCCACTTTTTAACCTTTTAAAAAAAATGTTTTAATTGCATACAGTATGCATATAATTGTGTTTCCTGAAATGTTCGTAGTTGGTTTGTGGTAGTAGTCACTATTGCAACTATGTCCATATTTTAGTCCTCAAAAAAACAAAGTAAACAAAATTTAATACTATTTCGTTATTTATTTCTTTATTCGCGGACCTAGGATCTATCAAATTTACCCATATTGTTAAAATCTTCAAATATATAATTCTTCGGTGCGTGTTATGTCGTTATGTCACTGAACTCCTCCTAAACGGCTGGACCGATTTTAATGAAATTTTTTGTGTGTTTTCAGGTGGATTCAAGAATGGTTTACATTTACAATTGGACCCGGTAGATGGCGGTAGATGGCCCGGTAGGGTTCCAGGAATAATACTTTTCACGTTCCAGCTGACGTTAACGAAAGACGTTGTCCTCAACGTCTTTCGGGTCCGCCAGTATGAATATAAATATTTATTTAGATTTAAATATAAATATTTGTCTGTGTTGACTCGCTTTTTAAAAAAACAATTACTGTATAAGTCAATATAATTCTGTGAGATTATTTCAACATTTGCAATCCATTTCCGCAGAAACAGGTCCAAACTTACTTATTTTTTTATCCCTTTCAACTTTCAAACTTAATGTTGCATTCTGATCATTTTTTACAGAACTTAATGGAGGTATATGTCGTCCAGTTTAACAATACTCGTACTGTAAGAGTACAACGAGTACCTCTGCGTGTCATTCGAACTTCGATCCTAACGCGATAACATTAACAAGAAAAAAAGGTAATTTTTAGGGTTCCGTTCCTCAAATGGAAAAAAGGAACCCTTATGGATCACGTTGTTGTCTGTCTGTGTACCTGTCTGTTAATACAGACAGTCAGGCCCATTTTCTCAGGAACCCGAGGACGCATAAAGTTTATACTGAATTTAAAGGAAATTAATACCAACTAGTTATGTCTGCGGTCCTTTGAAGCTGTAAAAAACCAAGTTTCTAAATCATTGCAAAGTCATTCAAAATATACGGCCTTTTAAGCTTTAGATTTGATCAAATTTGAACATTTCGGAGGTAAATAAACACCTATAGAGTACTTTCCATTGACCTAGAATCATGTAATTTGGTAAAAAGCAAAGTCTCACAGCACAAGTATAAAAAAAAACCGAAAGTCGTTATTTTGTTGTTTTATCTGCCTGTCTGTCATGACTCACGACCCTTTTCCTCAGGAACTAGAGGCATCAAGTTGAAATTAATATCAAATACTCAACGGACCCTTGTAGCTGTAATAAAATCAATTTCTTACAACGGAACCCTCGGTGCGCGAGTCAGACTCGAACTTTTTTACATAACATTACACCGTTGGATTATTCGTAAAAAGTTTATATTCTGACCTAGTAAACTACATCAACGTTACTTTTTTAACTTTTGGACATATGCAGTTTTGTCGAGCAGTTGTGTAATAAAATAATAAACAATAAGAATTAACCTCGAAGTCTACGATAAAAACACATCAACCTCGTTACATGAAATTGTGAAATTGGTTATAAGGATTAATTTATTAATTTCATGGGGGTGTCACACAACCTTAATTAATTATTATACAAGAAATAGGACACACTATAATTAAAATAAAATTACATTAAGTACATTCTTGGTTGGAACGGTTCAGTAAATTCGTGGAAGAGTACCTATACCTACCAAGTTGTCAATGATATTGGAATACACCTACGGATCTTTTATCAACAAGAGTAAATTTGAGTTACGTTTACGTTTTGTTTATGATTCTCTATCCTACATATTATTGGAACTAAGTGTTTGTATACTCTTTGATTGGATCCAAATATAGTTCACTTAAAAACCGTAAAATTCGAGTCCAGTGGCATAACAGACTATACCATCTGAGGCTCGTGGCTAATTCATCGGATATGTGTGACCCTGACCGTTATTTTCGAACTCGTGTATTTTATTAGGTTTATTAAATTAGATAACTTATATTAATTAAATACAAAATTAATATTCTTTTGCCTTTGGTGTCCTGGGTCCGTGGCATTTTGCCCGCTCAGCCACCCTATGTTTACGCCACTGTTCGATTCTATGGTTCCTTCTGTTTTTTCATAAGTCGACTTTATAAACTCCTTACGGGTTCCAAGATAAACTATCTTTCCAAAGCTGCTGAGTATTGTGCTCAGCTATTTAGTGAGTTACTGTTGTTGATTAAAGTGTAGTGTAAGTGAGAGTTGTAATGGTCCTAAATATACCTTTGATATTAGTGTTAACAGTTTACGTATACAATGATTGTTGTCGATTTCCGCCATATATTATTTTCGTTTACCACCGTAAGGTAGTCAGCAAATGAATGGAGAGAAAAGGCGACGGTAATGTTTCGAACGACGTATACCGTAACATAAACCTTAAAAAGAAACATACAACCCGAACGCGTTAGACATGTTAACTAATAAACATATAATTTACTTGTTTAAATTTTTGTAATAACCCTTTAGAACCCTTTATTTTTATACACCACTCGATAGGTTTTGGCAAAAAAAAAATTCAAGTATATTTTTCTCCCAAACCTATCGAGTACCTTTTGGTGGCAAAAATTCGCCATTTTGATTTTTTTATAATTTTAATACACCTAGTGATTTACATTGAATGGCGAATTCTTGCCACCAAAAGGTACTCGATAGCGAGTACCTTTTGGTGGCAAAAATTCGCCATTTTGATTTTTTTATAATTTTAATATACCTAGTGATTCTTGCGCAATACCGTAAGTGACGTATCAACATAGGTGTCAATGTTTTACAAAGGCTTCGGCCGGCAAAAACACATGCTACTTTACTAAGCATGTTTTGTATTCACATAAATCACACGCAAAATTTAAGTACAAAAATGAAAATAACTTTTATATAAATATAATTAACATTTCTGTATGATTTAAATTTAAATAATTAGGTCATTACATTGGTAATAAATAAAAAACATACATAAAATTACATATTACTTTACCTGCTATAACAACAAATCGCACAATCGAAATAATTATAACCTTTTTTTTATTTATATTACACTGCCATAGCTAAAAATTGACATTGCTTACAAACTTAAGAAATAAAAATAAAAAAAACGCTACTAGCTTCTAGTAGCAAAAAAATGCGGATATGTCTATGCCTATAAAAAAAACTTGAAAATCTCATTTACACATATTAACTTATTAGTATGATTAAAAATATAATTATTGAAATTTTAATTAGCAAAATATTCATTGTGGTGAATAATTAAATGTGAACTAATAGTCATTTGTCGCGCTCTTTATACCTAATTAATTTAAGTATCCCATAGCGTAAATAAAGCTAGGGTCATAAACCTCTAAAGTCAAGTTTAATGGTTTCATTGGTAGTGTTGGCAAAAGTTTATAATGTCTATGCAATGTTAGGACCAGGTATACATTTATACATATTAAATGCCGCATCTCTATGGTCCAAGATGATTTGAAGGATTTTAATTTGCTAGCACATTGTTAATTATGGTAAATACATAATTTAATGAGGGAATAAATAATGAATAAATAAAGTATGAAGTATGTATTTCAAAAAAGTCTGGTATGCTGTCACAACTCTCAACAATACGATATGAAGCTAAGAGTTCGAAATTAAAAAATAACAAAGGTTACATCTATCAGACCTTTGAGAATTCCGTCTCTTCGGCGACAAAATTGTGACTGTCGGGTTAAGGACAAAAAATAAAGTTTGCTTATTAGTAAATATATGTCTAAATTCAAATTATTTTAATAATAAAACTGATTTATAAAACCACCGTCAACGTCACGGTTTGGCCGGACTTTTTTGCCGAAGTTAAAGTTCCAAAATTATTTTTGTATTTCTTTATTTCTTTATATTCCTATTTACCAGCACAACATCCGGGTCTTTGGGAAACTTGCTTGAAGTTTCCGAAGGACCCAGATGAGGGATTTTGATTTAACACAAGAGGGGTTATAAATATTTTTTAATGTGAAATATCATTAGTATTTAAGTGATGGTACACTTTGCAAACCGTTTCAATAATATAAATAAACATCTCAATTCATTATTGGGCCTGTTTAAGCTGAAAGCTTAACCTTAAAATAATATATTATGAATAATAGTTTATTTAAAGAAGCCCATGAAAAACAATCAAGTCTACTGTCCACTGGCAATGGTCTCCTTAATAGACAGTTCTGGTTAAAATAATTATGTAGTCTTTGTATGAATATCGCCAATATTTATGACTTTATTTTTATTATTATTATGACTACATTTAATATTAGGCTCGCATCCTGCACACAGTCTCAATATGAGTTACATAGAGACTACCTACTATGATAGAAATTTGGAAAGATAAACATAAATTATTATGTCGATCCGTTCTCTTCGGGAACATTACATATCTTTAAATTTCTACCGTTTGTATATTGGTCGGGAGATTAAAATCTTTCCTAAATTTATTTGAGGTCGCCGCAATGAGTTTTTTTTTTTTCATTCTCCTTCATCATTCGTCATTTCACCTAACTCCATTTCTAGCTAAACTCCCGATTCATCTTTTCTTGTTTTATCCTCTTTTGTATCCAACTTCCATAAAAAAGAGATTAAAAAATTGCTGTAAAAATATTCTATTTTTGGTTTGAAATCCTGGCTTATGCAAGATGCTATTTATAAAAGTAAAACTCAAAGAGTATGAGCACGTTACGATTTAGAAGGATATTATAGTTTCTCCAGGCCTAGTAGTTGACTATAATAATTTAAAATCACGAGAAAAATTATATACCTAAGTAAAAGTTAACATGCGCTTGAAATGTAGTACAATAAAACTGGGTTAATTGGCCTAGTTTAGATCATTCTTCTTAGTATGACTTCGTAAGTACTATCTAGTTATGTAACAATTACTGGCGGTCGAAGTTCGACAACATTCATTAAACTTTTAATGTTTTGCTTTATTTCATTAAACTATTTGTAACAGAGACCAAGCTACGATGTACGATGACAGGTCAACACGTAAATGTATGTATTCTGGACCTGTCTTTGTAGCCGTTATCACATAATTTTTAAAATTATATAAAAAATAACTTTCTGCACTTCCTCTTAATATAACTGATATGACTGGCCTGTTGGTTTAGTGATTAGTAATCCTGACTGCTAAGTCAGAGTGTGTTCGATTCCCACCCAAGACAAATAATTGTGTGATGAGCATGGTCATTTGTTCTGTGTCTGGGTGTTATTTATCTATAATATGTATGTATTTAGAAATATATAAGTAGGTTTATCAGCAGTCTGGTTACCATAGTACAGGCTCTGCCTAGTTTGGGATCTAACTGCCGTGTGTGAGATGTGTGAAGTTATTATTAGTATTAATCTCTAAGTAATCTACACATGCCTTACTGCGTGAAATTTGCTTTGAATAGGTTCTATAAAGGGATTTTCAAAGAATTCTCTTCGCGTATTAATATATTGATAGTACATAATATGGTAAATGACATTGTGCGTTTGGAAAGTGTTAGACGTAGTGGGCTCGTCATTGTGTCGCGACTTGTGATGTCATCCGCTTTGAGACCGGAGATTTGACACTTTGGTTGGTTTCCACTTCTTAGTATCTAAAAGTGGATTAAGTAGATACTGCAGGTGACGTGACATAATACGACATGAAAGATATATTGATTTGATTCACCACTAGGGTGACTTGTTAGATTTGAAGTTTTACAGACTCTCCATAACCTTGCCCCGTGAGCTCGGGACTGGTCTTGAGAAAAAAAAATACCCATCACTCATCACTCACGGAATTATTATAAAAAGCATTATTGCCCGTATGCCATCGTTGGTGGTCGTTACACATAAACCTCAAGTGACGTAAACCTCAAGTGGCAACAAAAATAACTGCGGGGGTAAGCTTCTACTTAAGCGACTATTGTTGCAATAGCCAATGGGTAAACGAGGGTTCAGAGAATACGGGTGTTAGTCTCAAGATGGTGTGCAGTACCTATTGTAGAGCGTGGCTTTACATGGTACTATTTGAAACTAGGGAGCAAGGCTTAATGCACTTACGTACAATACCACTTTTTACAATACCTACATGAAACCTCCATCTTAGTAGCTACGTAATAATAATTCATTTTACATTTAAGTTGGTACAGATGTGGTTGAGAATTCCGTGGCTCCTGCGCTAGTAAAAACTGTATTGCATGAGACAGTGTCATCCCATGTCAGTAATATACCTATAGCCACAATGTCAGTAAACATAGGTACAAAGAATGTAACAAATAAAACTAGTTTTACCAGTGCTTGCGGTCTGTATGCGTGTGTGTGTGTGAATGTGTGCGTGTGTGTGTCTGTGTGTATGTGTGTGTACTTGTGTGTTTGTTTGTGTACTTGTGTGTTTGTGTGTGTTTTTTTTTTAGATTTTATTGTATTTGTTATAAGTACATGAATTAACACATTCGATCTTGGAGAGTATTGGACTCTTGGAGATCCACAAAAGGCTTATTTATTATTTCACACAACATTAAAGTATATCCTTGTGAAGGATTTATTTTCAAGCTCAGTAAAGACTATGACAATTTTCAAAAGTATTATACATGATCAGTGATAGAGGTAACGTGTGGGCATAAGCATTGTATTCGGTACCTTTGTACCACATATCTACCTAACTACGACTCGAGTAGTTAATTTGCTGCGTCTTCGATCGCTTTGAATAATGAATGAAAGATGAATGACTTTGAACTTTTAGTCGTTTGCTTTTATTTGTGTCATAGAGGAGTATGAATAGATGTGTAGGCTGTATGTACTAAATATCCAGACATTTGAAAAGATTTATCATGTCAAATAACTTGTGTTAACTTAAGGTACAAAAGAACGACACTTGATTTGCTTTTTTTCTTTTAACCCCTCCACTGTACCGAATACCCTGATAAACTTGAATTACTAAAGTCTTATTAGATTTCTGTTATTGAGTAGTGACCTTACTCAGTAGCAGAAATCTAGAGTTATATTTGGGAAAATAGATAGGGTTGTCACTACTTAAGCAAATATTTATAGGCATATCGGTCACAGAATACATAATAGACGTTTACGATCAGATAGACTAATTTAGTTGTTAAAAAAATCTAGAATGTAAAGCGCAATTGATGCGAACCCATGTACGGTTGCCTTAAAATTACATGGATAAGGCTGTGGACACTGTATATCTAAATTTATAAATGAGTTCAGCAGTTCAATGGGCCGCATGTACATGAAATGTGTATCAATACTTGCAGGTTCTTATCGACATAACCTTAATTCCTTCCCCAAAAAGAAATCTAGGTCAGGGTTCCGAATAAGTAAGTCATACTAACAAAGTTTCTTATGTTAAGTACTAAAATCGGACCGGTAACAATCTATGTCCCGTCACTATTAAGTATAATTATGATTGCTGCAATAATACTTCCGCTCCGGTTTAACGGATTATAAGGTCAGTGTCCACTAAAGCATAACATTCATATATGTAGATATAAATAAGAATTACAGCGGTAAATTAACGGTGTGAGAGAGACAATCTCTGATAGATGCAGTCCACTAATAACGAAACTTATATTTACAGAAGTCTAGTTGTGAACGTTGGGAAGATTGTGAAGCTATTGAAGTGATTATATCACTAAACGTTTAAAAATAGGGAAGGGTACTGCTAAGCTCATGATTTGCGTATTGCTCATTGTTTTATAGAATACGATTGATTATATTACTTTTCTGATCATCCATCAATAACTTAGTGCTTCATTTAAAATATGCAATGCTAATTGTATACCACATAGAGAGACAGGTGTTGTAAATATTATTTTAAACAAATTAATAATGAAGAAGTTCCCAAGTCGTACGAATAATTTTTATGTAGGTACGTTCTAACTCGTTAAGTCGTTGTCCGATAACACTAATATTTTTATTTGAAAGGAATGAAAATCACAAAAATATTTTTTTACAAAAGAAACTATCCTTAAAGTATTTCGAAATTAATTATTTATGTATATAGACAAGAATATGAATAAAGTTCAACACAGCTAACTTTTAAACTTTGGCGTTATTCGTATGTAGGTACGGGAATTAACGCGATCACAAAGATTTTACACCATAGAGTATCTGCAGCTTTAGATCACGCAACAGTTTTACTTACTTACTTACTTAGTAATTCGGTGTGACTTAGTTATGAATCGAAGTCAAATACCTTTATTTCATAAAATTCCTTAAAAATTGCTTGAAAAGGTCGTGGTAATATTGTCGATTTCTTATTGTAACGACATTTTGTTGTATTTATAATGTGATAAGTAGCATAAACCGAAATAAAATAACTGTTTGATCTTATCAAAGTTTAATCTCACTGTTACGTGTACGCCGTCACTACTTTTTATATAACTAACGCGAAAGATTGTGTATACATGTGTGTGTATGTTAATATGTTCTCCTTAAAACGGCTGGTCAGATGTGCGTCACGAATTAACAAATATAAATAATAATAATAACTAAATAAATAAATAAACTTGAGACACCTCGTTCACGGCCGTCTAATGCTGAACCAGGCTGCTGATAAACATATAAATAAATTACAACCAGACACAGAACAAAATGATCGTGCTCATCACACAATTATTTGTCCTGGGTAGGAATCGAACCCACGACTTCTGGCTTAGTAGTCACAGTCTCTAACCACTACCCCAACAGGCTCGTCAATAGTGACTCATAAGTTTGAATGCACATGCAACCTGACATTTCATGTACCTGTTAGTTCTTTTAGTGTTTTTCTTAAGGTTTGTGATAGACGCATACATACATAGGCTTACGGCCTATTCCCGTGTGGGGTATACAGAGACAATAGAACGCCATGTTCCTTGATTCTGACATACAGCTTGCGTCTATTCTATCATCATCAGACCTTTCATACACCACACTCGCCGGTTTGTGATGCCTGTCCAATACGCAGTAGAATAGCTTAATCGATTACAGGCCAACGTCTCTCATAGTACTGAACAACAAAGATGATTATTGAAGTGAAAACTTCTTTAGGCACGTTGGGCACTTTTGGTATGGGGAGAAAGCACTGAACTCGCGTGACCGTCACGCTCAGATACATACAGATGCGTCTGTGTTTTCACTTTTGACGTATAGTCCTACGACTGACAGTTTTTTTTTCATACATACATACACTCACGCCTGTTTTTCCGAAGGTGTAAGCAGAAGCTTATTAAACACCCACATTTTGCCAAGGATAATTTGGTCCCACTCACATAGGTCCCGCTGTTATATCGCATAGCTGCTAAGATCTGGAAGTTTCTCGAAGCCATAAGTCTGAGCAGTGAAAAGCAAAAGTGCGCTACAAAAGACCAGAAATGGTCGAGGTAGCACTAGGCACTTAAAATAATAATAACACAAGCATTTAGCTTAGTTGGAGGGGCTAACAAGAATACTAGTAAGTGTGACCCACGTTACTAGTAGGTACCTAATCTTTAAAAAAAAAGAAAGAATAGATCGAGCCGGTCAAAGTCGCATACCTCTAATTCGAACTGGCTGTTGCCAAGTTCGAGCTCTCTAGTAATTTATTACTATTTATTTTTTAGGTAGATTTCGAAGAAAAGTCTAGCTATTGGTTTTGTACCAGTTGTCGAGTTTTCCTAAAAATCCTTCACAGGAGGTCTAATTATGATCCCTAGACACCAAAACAACCGCCAGTTAAAAAGTTTATATTTATATATATGTATATATGCATATATATGTATATATGTCGCAATTATGAACCGATTGCTTTTAAACTTGGACGACAAATCAACAGGTCAAAAATGAAGGTTAAGTTCGTGAATGGCGAATATTCCCCCAAAGGGGAAAGACACTTGACTGCGGGGCAGTTTTAAAAAAAAATAAAAAAACACGAAATCTACCTCTGCGGGCCTGTTCGTCGTTTGTCTGTTCGCGATAAACTGAAAAACTACAGAACGGTTTTTTATGCGGTTATCACCAATAGAGAGAGCAATTCATGAGGAAGGTTTAGGTATATAATTTGTTAAGGTTTTGTGTGAATTGGTTGAAATATGAAGATGATTGTTGAAGATGTCTCTGCTACCCGTGCGAAGCCGAGACGGGTTGCTAGCCTATTGAATAAAAGAAATTCTTATTAAATATAACAATAACTTTCCAATGACAGAATATGAAATTCATTAAAAAAGAAGCCAGTCAATTTACTAACTATAGTTTGTTGATTTAACAACGTAAGACAGACGCCATTATACAAGTACTAATATCACCATTCAATTTCATATGTCCATAACCCACTTGCTCACAAGTTGGGACATTGGGAAGTCGTCGTCCGCGGAGGAAACAGTGTTGTGACATCGCAACTGTCGCAATGAGATGATATCGTGATTTGCGATTAGTTTCGCTTTCGTAAAAGTGTTGAAAAATATATAAGTGCGAATAAAAAAGGTTTAAATATGCCAGGATGTATATTATACAGAATACCTTTAAACTTTTAGAATAGGTATATTTTTTTTGGCAGTTCCCTCGCGGTTTCGTTTGCCTGAACATATTTATATATTTTACGTAAAACCCTAATTTTTCCAAAATAAAAGTAGCATAAGTTACTCCCTATAACACCAGATATCTGCCAGTGAAAGTCTCGTGGAAATCGGTCCACCCGTTCCGGAGATTAGGTGGAACAAACCGACAGACAGATAGACAGACAAAAATTTTGAAAACTGATTTTTAGGCATAGGTGTCCTGCAAATAACTGTATAAGCTTAAGAAAACTATTATTTCTACATTACAAACATACACTTTTATTTTATTTATTTGTATTGATTTTAGACCCAAACTGTACTTGGGTACTTAATATTTATACAATTTTTTTTCTTAAATTATGTATGTATTGCACCAAAATACAAACATTTGGACTGAACGGAAATCGAACCCGTAAACCCTGACGTTACAGACAAATACCTTGCTACCGCCGTCCCACTTATTTTCATCCTAAACATCCGAGTATAATAATATCCTCACACTGTATTTTGAATCTTAATCTCATATATGCTAAATACACAATAGTTTCACCAACGTGTTATATTGTTAGAAAATATGTATTTATTAGTAAATAAAGTATGAACAGTCTAGGAACATGTTACAATATTACAAGAGAACAATAGTCGATGCTTGCGTGTTGATTATCTGTTATATACACATATGAATAGTCTTGGTGTTGTTGTAGTCACTTGACTATGAATATAGACTAGATTTTGCCCGCGGTAGACACAATTCAATACAATGGAATGAATGAAGTCCTTTGAAAGCCTACGAAATAAACAAACTCATATTAAGTTAGGCGTCCATTAGACGCTCATGCAAACTTCAATCATTACCAAAAGTTATGTTATGACTGACGGATGTTCGTTTGTGATTGATAAAATAATATTGACATTAAAATTGTATCATGCAACCGTCAATCATTGCTTTAGACGATAGGTTATTCGTCAATCACCATTTTGATTGTGGCAAAACTGACAGCAAACCTACCATGTAATGGGCGCCTTAGAATGTTGGGAATTTGTTCTATCTACATATTTAAACAACAGTTATTAAGTAAAGTGCTCAGCAGTTTTTTTGCGTTTTTTTACAACTAAGCTAGCAATCAAGCACACGGCCCACTTCATAGTAAGTGATTACTGGTGGCAACAAACAAGCAATGGTTTAAGTGGTCACCTCGCCACTACGCCGCGCCGAGTGTTTTGGGTTCAAATCCCACACAGGACAAAAATTTGTGTGATCCACAAATATTTGTCCCGAGTCTGGATGTTCTTTGTGTCCGTTGTTTGAATGTTTGTGAAGCCCCCCGCGACACAGGAATATTCGTAATGCGGGAGTTGTATTTTAAAAAGAAAAAAGAAACAAACTCTATTAATATCGGTGACGTCGCAAACGCGTTGCAAACCCGACCTTCCCGATGGCAGTTAGGCTACCCTACACACCAGCGGAAAAAAAAATACTTATCCACCGTACTAGGGAACGCCTAGCTCCGCAAATTACCAGCACTACTATTTGGCAAACAACCCAAATATAAACCATTCCACTTAATTTTAAACCGAACTAATAAATAGTTAATTTTAAGTTCCTTCATGACACACAGACATAAAATGTTTAATATCAACTGAAGATTTGAGACTAACGGCTAACTAATGTGAGTGTATTCCACAAATTTTTATGATCTATCCTTTATCGTTGAAGCTGTATGCTTGTGGAATGCGTTGCCACTTCCCATTATACTAGAGCAATCCTTATACTTTAGTTAAAAATATTTTCGTATTAAGGTACTACATTTATAGTTATGTATTTCTAATATCTGTATATGCATAGATAAACACTTATCTACCTATCTATATACTTTTTTTTTTATGTGGAAACCCCCACGGGTACCACTTCACCGATAGCACAATGACGTGGTTATGTCGGACTCCAACCCACTAAAACCACACGGTTTACGTCACTATAGCCTAAAGTGGGGAGTTGAGGTATGTCCTAGAAAGATTACCACTCAACCCCCGACATCTATATATATATTAAGGTTTATATTATACTAGCGTTTGCCCGCGGCTTCGCTCGCGTAATAGTTATTTTTTTATCAATTTTTTTTTGCATGAAAGTTACTCTATATTTCTGTACTCCTGGCAACAAGCATGTAAAATTTGATGTTGATCAAAAGTTAAGCAGTTCAGACTCAAAAACGTGACAGATGGAGTTACTTTCGCATTTCTAATATTAAGTATATATAGATTATTAATAGATGTTAGCATATTATTTATATATTACGGAATCAATAAACATCAATTGAAGTGAATTGACTCTGTCATGGTTACCTGCCTTGTTCTGAGATTCATTGTCTGAAAGCGCTGCTGTCTGAAAATATTGACTTCCTTTTAATGTTCTCAAAATATTGAGTGTTACAATACAGTGTGTTAGTGAAATAATTTTATGTTTAAATACTACTGAGTTATTCTTACGCGAAGTTTTTGAGAGTAACTTTGTCGACTGTGATTTGGCAGTAAACCCTTGTACAAACCATTCTATGCAAGAGGAGCCTTTTTATAAGCCACACTCCTTTTATTCACCGTCCGTCGGCTTGCTTGCCCTCACGTAATGAAAACATAAAACTGGGGACGGCTTGCACAGGGGATGCAGGCCTTGTAAGGGGCATGGCTTGTGAAAGGGCACCTAGTTTAGCGCCCTTTCACAAGCCATGCATTTTTAACAACGTTTATTCTCCAATTTGTACGTTATTTTGGATTAACTATGAATCGGTTTGGCTTAAAACACTTCATGGGGTTAAGATAATACTTTCTTGTGTCTCGAATTCAGTAAACTGTACTTAATTGTAACAAAAATAGTTGTTTTGCTTTTGTGAACATAAATTTGATCCAAAAGCAAGGAAGTTTATTGGAAAAAAAAGATAACGATCTGTTAGTAACCAGTAGTGTCATTTACAACTTAAGTTTGACGTTGCAGGTCCACACTTCGAGGACTTTGAATTGAATACAAAATATGTATAAAAATATCTCAACCGCTGGTCAAACTTATGCGTACTATACATTGCTTACATCCTACATCCACAATTATAAAATAATTGATTGCAATCAGACATAATTACTGGGGTTATTTTAACATTATATTATGGATGTTTGTCATTCGTATGGTTTATATTACTACCGGTTAGTCGATAAAATATATTATTTATTAGACTGTTCTGTTCATTTGATAGGCCCCTTCTACTCCTACTACTTTACCTTACGTCAAGTATTTACGTTAAACCTCAATACTAGAATAAGCTATCGAGCGGTGTAACAGTGTTCAATGGTCTAGTAAGAATTCCTTTGTATTTATTTCTGTAACAAAACATATATTTGTCAATATTTTTTAGATGTACTTACGCCTTTATATTCCGGAAGGTGTAGAAGAAAATATTACACACTAATTTCTACTACAATATATTTTTAATCTACTTAATATGGACAGGCCTATTGGCGTCTATTAAAAACGTCTTTAAAGTCCGTGTCGGTACAGAATAGTTCTAAAATCTGATGACAGTTTGCCCGACCCGGTAATCGGTAATGGAAGACCAGGACCTCACAATCGCCCATAATTATAAGCAAGCGTAAACTTATACCGCACGCGTCTTTCTCGCACGGCCTTGTACAGAGTGTGGGCGGGACCTCATCCATACATAATGAGTGCATATCTAAATGTGAGATATTTAAATGCAAGTTGATAGGGATATGTTGTTTTTTGTATGTATGGTATATACTATGTCATAGGGAAATATATAGAAGCACCTCTCCGCAATTTAAAGAAAACTTAATCAAATACAGTGATCCACTGTTACAAGAGCACTTTTAACTAGAACTTTAAAAATGTAAATCAATGTACCAGCAAGCCTTAATTAATTTCTACTTACACATATCCATAAATGTCATCTAACATATCCAAAACACCGAATGAGATCCCTTCAAAAACACCAGACCCTAGCCACGGGAAGCATCTTTCATTCTCACATCCCAATTAAAGGTGCGAGCGAACGAATCACATAATAGGCTACTTTCTTAAACATATTGCTAAAAGGAACCTGTTAAAATTTGTAAAAAATAATAAATAATAATTAAATTTATAAGGTGTACAATAAAGCATATTCTATTCTATTCCTTTCAGACAGAAAGCCAGACGCGGCGGTGGTACTTTATTTTATTTATTTTAATTTTTTTACAAGCTGACCCGTATAACTTCGTCTGGGTTTGTAAATTTGTCCCGTTTTTGCAATATGCGTATTTGTTTTAGCGTGATGTCATATAGCCTATAAGCCTTCCTCGATAAAATAGACTATCTGACACTAAAATATTTTTTCAATTCGAACCAGTAGTTGCTGAGATTAGCGCGTTCAACCAAACAAACAAACTTCAGCTTTATAATTTTAGTATATACATATGTATGACCGTGCATATTTTTATACAGGGTCGTCCGATTTTGATAATTCTTATTTTTAACCGACGAAAAAAAAGGAGGTTCTCGATTCGACCGTATATATATATTTTTTTTTATGTATGTTCAGCCTTCATTCTGTTATTTATAAACCGATACACATAACAGGCATAACTCATGTATGCAATCGAACTTATCAACATGAATATACAAAAAACCAGCGTAAGATTTTTTATTCGATTTAATGCAGTCTCTTTCGTGTGAGCTGTTTCATCGTTTTTTTTTTCTCTTACTGTCTAAAATGTCACTTTTTACCTTTTACTTCAATGCTAACCAACTGATTGCGACTCGATTGACTGGAATCTTACCTGTAACAAAAATATTGAAATTAGTATATTGTCGTACAATTATAATTAATGATAATAATAATAACTTGAGACACACGGCCGTCTGTTCCCAAGATACGTAATAAAGCCTCTAGTAGGAAATCATACGTATAAGTATGTTTATCAGACTGCTGATAAACATACTTATACATCTTAAACTACATGTCAGATTTCAATCATTCTTTTTATATTGGACAGAGTATTAATTGAGGAAGATTATAGGCTATGTAACATCACTCTACGACCCTTAGGAGCAAAACAGTGACCGTAAACCAGGGGAACGACTAGTATTATTAATATATATTAATATACATAAGATACTGAGACGCAACACTATTTGATCTGTATTCTATTAAATACCAACACTTAACTTGTTACACTCTCGACTTGCACCAGTGGAACCTGTTGAAGGCTTTTCACGATAGAAAAAAGGTTTTAACTACATAGTATTTACTCGTGGTCATAAGTATTTAACATACTCTAGAAATAAAAAAAACTTTCTAATTCAATATGTAAAGGACACATATTTTATCTGTTGTCGTTCGAACTACTATTTTACGAACGTGATGATATGATTTTTTTTTACTAAATGCATCTGAATGTATGTAATGTCTAAGGTACTTACACCAAACAATCAATTTTAAACATTTTTGTGTCTGTCTTTGTTCCGGCTAATCTGCGGAACGGGTTTACCGATTTCCAAGGGACTTTCACTGGCCGATAGCTGATTTATAAATAGTAATTCAGGCTACTTTTATTTCGGAAAAAGAATTAGGGTGCCGCGTAAAACGGAAAAATATGTACATATGCGAGCGAAGCTGCGACACAGCTAGTAAATATAGAACTAGGTAAAGATAAAACAGTTTAGTACCATTTTCTCTTGTTTGTAATTTTTTTTTTATGTCGGACATAATATATTATCGAGCTTTTGTGTTATTAATAAGAACATGTTGGATACATTCTTTCCCTCTACCTTTGACGGAGGTATATTGTCACCAATCATTAAATTAATTACGGTTGAATTTCGACTTTTGGGCGACAATATAAATGTTTTTAGTGAGTAATTTAGTAATTTATCATCATACGTGTTATTGTATCAAACGTGATAATCTTGCTTGAATTGCTAATACGAGTACAGTTTTTAAATAACGAAACGAAAACGAAGAAGGTTCTTAATTCAAACCGTATAAATGTTTTATTTAAAAAAAAACTACGCATAACTTTTTAGAGGGTATTAGTCCGATTTCGTTAAAAATATTGTTACAATAGGTACTCAATATGTTTTTGCACACCATAATGTATAGAATACTGAGCATTGAGGAAATAAATAAGTGAAGATTTTAAAAGTTTATCAAAAGTTTTATGAAATAACATTTATGATAATAAACTAAAAGAAATGAAAAGCAATTGTTTATTAAAATAAGGTAGTACTACCAATAAAAATGTATTAAGCGATTCTACACTTCATTGATCGAAAGTGAACGTCTGACGCACACACGCGTGCTTGAAACACGTGTATGTGCCTACGTATGGTGTTTTATGTGCGAGTGTTGCATTTGCGCTGCAAGGAAGTTAAGATGACGTAGCGACAGAATCTATGGAAGCGTAAGAGTTAAATCACAAAAAGAAATTAATTGACTATTTGTTTTGGTTTCAAGTCCTAAGTCAATCAATGAGTCATGTAATTACCTCGTGTTTTTATGCTGATGAGCGCCTATTCTTGGTATGTTCCACTTATAAGATTATTACGTGGTTAAAAAGACTGATTGAAGCTAACTTAACCAATTTGTGTTATAAATGTGACTGTAAGTTTGTTTGTTACGCTAGCAAAAATTTCAAGCCTGAATTACTTCACCGATTATCATAAAATTTTGCATACTGGTTGTCAGTGTATCCTAGTTGAATAGAAAATGACATAGGGTATAAATATATTAAAGTTATTCAATGTAAGCAACATGGCATTCAAAACGTAGTTTTGTGCTCTGTCCAAACCATAATAATAATTATCTCTTCCAGCGATACAAATATCGGTGATATAAACAACCAGTAGATAGATCACGACTGACAACAGTTAAAGTGAAAATCGCGGCACAAATTGTGTTATCGTTCGATATTATATCGATTGCGTTCAGAGAAAATTGTCAAGGTAACCACAATTCATTATATTTTATAATATTCGAGGTGTTCAAACCGGGAAATGGCATAAAGATGTTGAGTTTACGCACCAAAATTGCGTTCAGAGTCGAGTCGATTTCATGGCAGTGTAAACAGGGTCTATATTTCGATGAGAGGTGAAGAAAATTTAAACATTTCTCAAATCATACTTTTGTTTATTAAAATTTCACATCTAATTTTCTTAAATCCGTCGAGGGATTGCAAAAATTCTGGCAAATTGCAAAGCAATTTCAGTAGCCAAAAAAATGTAACTAATATTGCCGCTAATAACTTTGAGACTTTGGAGATTATTAGTTATTAACTTGTACTCGTGAAATCGACTTGTATTACTTTATTTAACCGACGCGACGTGATGTAATTCTCTCATAAATAAATAAAAAATTCTAAAACGGACATCTCAAAAGTTTTTACTCAATCGGATGAATGGTTACTAACTCGGAGGTTAGAGCTCCCTGGTAACCAACAAAATGAGTATGTAAAGCAGTATTATATTTCTGCTGGTGAGCGCCATAATAGTCTAGAATGCGGGGATGATACCAAATGGATGGAATATCGTGTTTAAAGGCACCAGTTACCGCTTGCTAACTAATTTATACTACGTACACTTATTGTACAAAAAATAAAATTTAAATGCCACAGTAACTAAAATCAACAGGTTGCTTTACCTGTTGAGTTGAGCTCCTGTCGATCCTGAAACCGAGGCTTCCCTAAAATACGTCACTCAACTTAAGGGAGTTACTTAGTATGACATTAGTGGCCTATTACATTAGTAGCTAGTATATTATATAGCCGTAGCACGGTCTTATGCTTTTCCCATGGCCATTTGGATACTTACAATCAACCATTGCTTGGTCTTCTTTTCTTCGTTCACGTTTCTGAACAACCATTTATCTCTTTGTTGCAGTCTGTATCTTTTCGGATACTCGTACAATGTGAATTAAAATCATATATTTTTCAATAAACAGTATCATTAACCGCAGAAACTTCAAAGGGGACTTGCTCTGGTAGCTTTCTAGTATAAAAAGGTTATCTTGGATGTGATTTATTAGTTGGGTACGTCATTCTTAATGAAGCCTTACCTACGTAAGCTTGGCATACTTGGCATAAATTTTCATAGCATGTTGTAGAGAGCTTTTCCAGTCAGATCCATAGCCACATCAGTTTTTTTAAGAATAAGTCAATACAATTCATTTTTTTAGAATATTGAAGGCCAAGTATTTTTCCGTTATTAAAAAAAAAGTGTTAATTGAACTGTCATCATAACGAATGGAACTACATAGTATAGCCGTGGGGTTTATTGTGGTGGTGATTATTTACAGTTAATTGTTTTGACTTTGGATGTAATTTCTGTGCGGTAATTCATATGTTAAGACGTAATTAATCATTTAAATGAAGTCGATCTCAGATTTATATAGCAACAAGGATCTTTGTGGGTGGCAAGTTTATGGGAACCAGTTAATACTCTCTGCTTTCAGGGAATAGATACGTTACGCGCCACATCACAAGGTTTAACCTTCACGTGTGTTTACGATGAAAAGCAAATGTTTTAATGGTAAAAAAAAATTTATGCTTATCCTATCTATTATGTGGAGTCCGAGCTATAAGGTGTGTTCTACACTGTTTTAAAAATGATGTTTCATAACGTTTGATAGCGATAGTTCAGTCTTTAGTCCCACGCCAAAAAAATGTAGTCTCACTACAAACCAAACAAACAAACAAAACAAAAAACAAACAGTATTTTAAATTTCGAACGACAAAGTATATATTATTATCTATTTTTTTTTTATGAGATAGGGAGCGAACGAGCAGACGGGTCACCTGATGGTAAATGACTACCGCCGCCCATGGGCACATACAACTTAAGAGTCACAAGTGCGTTGCCAACCTTTAATGTGGGAGTAGGGGAAGGTGGGAATAGGGGAAGGGGGAAAGAGGGGGGAGGGAAGGGTTAGAGCCTCCAGTAACCTCACTCACTCGGTGAAAATCAATGCAAGCATTGCTTTACTGTCGGTTTTCTGTGAGGCCGTGGTATCACTCCGGTCGAACCGGCCCATACGTGCCGAAGCATGGCTATACAAAAAATTGGTATTGTCAACCTTTTTTCGCAACACCTTATCGGTCTGAATCGAGCATACCTACTGTGTATTACTATAGAGGTCAGTGCCGTATATAAATTTACTATACAAATAGCTGTTCGTGACACTCACACAATCCTAATTATTGTATTTTATACACACAAACTCACGTACACAGTACCTACCTCGCGTGATAGCGCCATTTCCTTGTGAACCACTATATCTTATCTTTTTGCATATTTTATCAACACATTGTTGACGACTTTCTGAAAAATACGTTTATATATGGCCTAGAAAGTACTAGACGGCACCATTTTTGAATTTCGAAGATTCGAGCTGGATTATCCTATATTTGTACTGACACTAGCTAAATCTGCGGCTGGCATTGAGTGGATGTTAGTCATTAGCCATTGTTTTTTTTTTATTCAAATTATACTATAACTATTAATGCCTATGTTATTTGTATAGCTGAAGGGTTTGTTAGTTTTTAGGTTGTGCGTATTATTCTTTTAACATAGAATGATAAGCATGACGAGATAGATCTTTAGTAACCGCAACGTGGCATTCCGTTTTCTATATAAAAAAAAGGATTGTTAAACTACGGGCAACTATAAAAAAAAAAAAAATTTAAAAAATTAAAAAAATGTGCTCCTTGGAAAATGCTTGTTGGCTTCCTTGGATTTTTCCGGTGTATCAAGTGAATTTAAATGACGTCGTATTTTTTCTAAATAGATATTTCTAGACAAATCCTTTTTTAAGTCAGAGTCATTTTGGCAGCTCAAATAAAAAAAAAAAATCCTGACAATTCATCCACATCCTTGGTATTAAGTATCTATAGTTCAATTCATGCCTGTGATGTCTCACAGAACATAGCGTATTTTTTCTAGTTCAATTTGTCAGTTTCAAACTAAGGGTTCTGTATGTAAAAAAAAATATTATCCTGAAATTGTAAACGCTATACGTTATTCACGGGGTCTACTGTGCGTACACACCACACTACGGGGTCTACTATGTACTTTGTTTGTCTCTTCCTAATGAGCAGGAGGCATGTTACGTCATCTGACAGTTTCACGAATATTTCCGTCCCAAACTAACCGAAATTTCATCACAAATGCATACAATGGTGATATAAGAAATCAATTGTCGAGGTTCTCGCAAAAAAATGGCCTCTCTCTTCGATATGTTATATAAGGCATCAAATATTAGCCCATACTACTTGACTACGTGCTAATTTATCAGGATATTGTTTTCAAATAAAGCTAATATTTATATTTTACAAATGTTATGTACACATTGATTGTTCCTCACATGACTAACCGAGCTATCTACGAGATAACTCTTCAAACTGCATCAAAGAAAATATCTGGCCTTTAGAACCATATTCTTAGGTCATCAACAGCCATGTTACTTGGTGGTCTTAGTAGTATATTAGGTGTAAAACGGGACTTAGATAATAGAAATTCTATTTTAGTTATTTCGCGATTTAAAAATGTAGTAACCGACAGAACAATTTTAATTATAAATACTTAATCGTACTATTATAATTTTCCTATTTATTACATTGTCATTCTCATCTATTGTTTTTTTTTGCAAAAAATCTTCTCACGGCATCATAAAATAAAATAATTAAAAATTAACGAGTTTTTTAGCGCCCTCGTATGTAAGTGAGCAAAACATATTAGTGTATTTCCTGTTAATTGATTCCGTTTAGTAATCAGTATGTATCACAATTTTAGAAAGTTTAAAGTCATTTGTGAATTTATCCAAATTTGCTTCAGAATCGAGTTGGTAAATAAGTGCATATAAAAAATCACATTTATTTCTACGACAATTAAAGAGCGATAATAAAATTGTTCCGAGTCTGGATGTTATCTCTTATCCGAGTCTGGATTTTCTCTTAAGCCTACAGGGCTTAAGAGAAAATCTACCTCAAGTAATCAGTATGTTCTTAGTTCATAATATGGTCTCTGACAACCTCTCCGTTACATTAAATTTAAATGATGTACGACTTTTTGAAAAACAATTAATGTAACGTTATAACGAAAACAATATACCTGGAAAAGGTTACAAATAAGTATTTACGCCGAACATATTTAAAAACGAATACAGAACTCGGCAATGAATAAGTATTTAATAATCCTAGATCTCGAATTGTCATGAGCCAGCTTATGACAAAATTCGAGATCTAGAACTCATCCCATACGTTTAACGATAAGTAAAACAATATATGCCCATCATTTCCTAGATTTTATCGAAAGTGACTTCCTGATCATGAGTGGCGCCAAAGCCTTAAGCTATCTTACAACAGAGTGAGAAGTTATACCGCATCCGAACCGGGTGACAGGCGGACGCGGATGACACCCGCAATCTATACAATCAAATTTGAAAGAAATCAAACTAAAAGAGTTTGATTTTTTTCAAATTTGATTGTTCTTTATTTCAAATAAATAAAAAATAATTAATTAAATTATTTTAAAGGAAATACCCACATTAGCAGTTGTATGAACTCACCAAACAAGAATAATATTGTATTACTAAAAATCTTTAAACACTTACGAACTGCCTTTGCATTATGTAAAGAAATAGTGATATGTAGATAACAAAAAAACGTAAACCCGTAACCGGCTAAATAACGGGTGAAATGTAACGCGTTATTGAGTAACGGTTACGGGGGACAGTGGTTCGATCGACACGGTTCGTTCATCTCATTGCATCATACATAATTAGATTACGTCCATCGATAATATGCAAACTGGTTATATATTGACAGTAATCGGAGTACCTTAGTTAGACAATTTGTAGAATATTGCTTATTACAAAAGAAAATATCGCGATGCTTTTGGACTACAAAATTATTATACTAGGTTGATACTGCAATTTCAATCTCTATCTTATTTCTTTCTGTATTCAGTTTAGTATAAGGGTTGTTTGTGCTTTATGGATTGTTGTGTTCTGACTCTGAGTTTTACAATAAGAAATGTTTATTTTGAACCCTTCTAAAGTTGTTGTAAGTTGCAAAGTAATACCATGAGAGCTAGGACTTTCCATTCTGAAAGAAATATTATATTTTTAAATAAGAAGTTTTGTACTTACGATGTTTGGATTTCTAATTTATTTTATTATGGTACAATCAAATTGACCGTTTAGTCAAAATATTTATAGCTATGGAAACCTTGGGCAGTTGGAGTGCAAACGCTAAGGGGTTTGTTCTCGATCTGGGGCGCAGGCTGAACAAAGTGAGTGGCGACTCCCGCTCAGGGTCGTTCCTGGTGCAAAGGTTGGCCGTAGCCATTCAGCATGGAAACGCAACAAGCGTTATGGGCACCTTTGCGCCGGAAGCGAAGGGTGGGTTATTTGTTATATATTGTAACCAATTTTAAGTTAATTAAATTTCGTAAATTAGTATTTTTAAATTTCTTAATTGAGTAGTGAATTAAAAATACCTACTAACAAAACATACTTAAATTTTTTACAGATATTTTAACACAACATCCGTAAACTTACAGCTGCTATTTAATATTGCAAGAAGTAACTTGTATTTCAAATGACTCAGGTATTAATTCAGTGATTAATATTTGTGTTGATCGTTTCATTTAACTTGTGTCAAAAAAATGTTTCAATAAATAAATATTTACTGTGTTATTTGTGGCACGTGTTCACTTTGATAATATATTAAAATTATTAACAACTGTCGCAATTAATGAATAAAGTTCAATCTTGATAACGCGTCAATACGCAACTCTAAGTTATACCCTCCACACTGTCTAATGTGTAGCCTATTTATGAGTTATCGCGCCGTACTGAGGCTGTTATTAATTCGCTTTCAATATTGAAAATGGTGTTTTTATTATTTTTATAATTATTAATAAACTTGGTACGTTAAAGCAATGAATACATGAACTTACAGTTACGCATGTCACACGTATGCATCCGTTGGACGATGCACTTTATTTTACACTACGAACCGAGCCGACTCTGACTAAAGTAAGAATTACAGAAGGTTATGTTAAATTGGAAGCTAATAATTATAAAAAAAGATTTACTTTTGATAAACGTGGGCCTTCACTTTTACCCTTATCACTTTGAGTAGGTAATTTAAAATTTGTTGGCTAGTGTTTCACAATGAATATTAGCGTAGGTTTTCTTTTATATAAATAAAGACATATTTTTTTTTTTTTATGATTAAAACATTATTCATTTTTTAAATTCCGATTGTCCACTTGGGTTTAGCAAACATTGAGGACTAAAATCTAATTTGACCTTTTCTTATACTTATGTACTTGCGTTTTTCGAGATAGATGTATTTGTTTTTAAATTTCAAAGGAAAGAGAAGGTTCTGAATAATCCGTAATAATCTGTTTTTATATTATCTGTCCAGCAATAAGGTTGTACCACATTCTACTAATTCAATGTTTCTTTTTACTAGTGAAAAGAAATATCCTTAGAGGGTAAAAAAAACCTTGCTAATGTTGTTTGTAGCGGCATGAACTAGGTGCATTAAAGTTGATTTTATTTTTTGAAGGTAATTTTCTATAATACTTTGGATACAAATTGTAATAACACAATAACCACGTGAACTCTTTTCGCACCATTTAGAAAGAATAAAAATAATCAAAACGTTCATTCGTTGGTCCACGGCGTGAATCCGAACGGTTTGCAATACAACGATGGTTACGCAACACCACTATTTACTACAAACTTGTTATAACTTGCATTGGAATTGCAACACAGTGTTGTGCACATCTGTGATGCCCACGCGGTGACCGTTCAACCGCGTCGTTGTGCAACTTGGTACATTCAAAAAAATTATACATAACTCATGTCGACCGTATATTGTTTTTTTTTTTCAAACGTTTCGTAAGAACCAGGTCTACCCCTCACTAGCAAATCAACTTAGCGAAAAAGCTTTTATATTTATAATATTTAGTGTCTGCACAGTTAACTAATTAGTGTCATAGTGTTAATAATCCTTTTATTTTAATTATTTATTAACGAGTTACTTATCGATCGAAACTGTAACAATAAAATATATAAACGTAATTTATTAACTAATTTAAAAATAAATCTAAAGAGCCATCCCTGGTGTGACGTTACATATTTTGCAATTTTACACCCAGAACTGACCCAGAGTGAAGTAGCGTATGTAGCCTTTTGTTTACAGATAATGTTTTCTGTTTAATACTTTAGATTTTGACATGTGACGTCACGAAGCTTGTCCCACCCCTCGTCACACAATATCACACTTCGCTGACCCCTCCCCCCTCCCCCCTCCCCCTTAACCTGTCACGTAATTTATGGATGGCCCCTAATTAGTTGTAGGTACTCAGGATTGGTCTTCTTTAAATTTGATGAAAATACTCGATCTCTAAGGGTGAGAAAATAAGGGATGAAGAATAAAACTTATTACAATTTATCATGATTTAGGCGCATTGAAGTTGTTTACTTTTTATTTACATTAATTATTTGATCAAATAACGCTGGTAGACATACCTATTCAGTTAGTTTGTTTAGTTTACACTAATTGATATCTTATAAACTGAATTATTTATGCATTAATTACTACAATGTATTTTAATCCTAATATTAATAAAAATACTTATTACTTATTAAAATTACTGTTACTTACTATTTACTTAGTCAAAATGGAATTTTTTAAATTATAAAATGAGACTAAGTCTTTTCTCAATTTAAGAATAAAATTTATCATAGATGTTTTAGATGAATTTGTACTAAAGAAGCACGCGGTGAGACTGCTGGGGTAACACTGCGAGGGTTACAAAGACACATAGAAGTCACTTGCAATAAGAGCTTTATAAATATAAAAACTGCCCATACTAACAACCACAAACAATGAAAACGCTTAAAATGCAAAGATTCACAAACAAATCGTAGAAGTTTAAAAAAACAAACTTTAAAAGCACAAACAACTCCATGTACGGTCAAACACTTGAAGTTCATAGGGGCTTTGTACTCTTAAGTGACTTACTCATAAGTACATAACCGTATTCTGAAAGAGCCAGCTACAAAGAATATGCAAAGTACTCTCACGATAACATCACACAAACTAGCTTTGTGTGTGCATTTCTCTTTCTTAAGTTATTTATTACTCCGGTCCCGCCAAGGCTTGCTAAGTTATAAAAAAAATAATATCTTTCTTGATATACAGAATAATTTTCATGCATATAAAAAACGGCTCGAGATTGCTCAATATCCTTTTTCTTCCATTACCATCCAAAAATTACGTCACAGGCTAAGGGGAGAGGGGGTCAACAAAGTGTGACATTGTGTAACAAAGGGTGGTGGGGGTCATAAGCTATTAAACACAATCATTACCAGTAAACTAAGGACTACACACGCTACTACACTTTTATGAAAAAAATAAATTTTGGAACTGCTCTTTTCAGTTTTGGGTGTAAAATGTGACGTCAGACCAGGGAGGGAGGGGTCAGACAAATGTGACAAGGACGGGGGTCCAAAAATAATGAAATTCGTGACGTAATTTATGGATGGCCCCTATCTGCCAACCTTTATCTTTCCATGTACTTCCAATTTTCCCATGTTAAATTTCCAAAGTGCCCAAAGGCTTGAGTGTATGTATGTATGAATACATGTTTATTATAAAAAATAATAATAATAATAACTCCACACATCTCACACACGGCCGTCTGAACCCAAACTAGGCAGAGCCTGTACTATGGTAACCAGCCTGCTGATAAATATACTTATATATTTCTATACATACATATTATATATAAATTACACCCAGACACAGAACAAATTATCGTGCCCATCACACAATTATTTGTCCTAATAAACAAAGACCAAATATAAGCTTGTCTTCTAAGAGCAGTTCACGTTATGAACAAGCTAAGGTCAAGAAGTCAGGTATACGATAAAACCGTTGTTACTTAAAATTTTTTCCTATACAGGGCTGAGAATTCTCGCCAATTCACGCAACTTAACGTGGACACACACATACATACAAAATACATTTAAAAACTATATTTAACTAATCAAACAGCGTTAAAATATCGAATCAATTGCTAATTACGTACGCTAATTATATTATACCTAGGTTTTAATGGGGCAAATTAATAGGGGCCAAACGAACAGACGAGTCACCTGATGACCGCCGCCCATGAACACCTGCAACTCAAGAGTCACAATTAACTTTAAAAGGGGAGCAAGTCGAAGGGGGGGGGGGGGGGTTGGGGTTTGGCCTCCGGTAAATTCACTCACTCGGCGAAACACAACACAATCATTACTTAACGCTGGTCTTCTGTGGGGCCGTGGTAACATCACTCAGGTCGAGCCGACCCATACGTGCCGAAGCATGGCATTAATTTAAATGTCTTGTTCAATAGAGACTTCTGATATGTATATTTAATGATAATCAATAAATTTTTTCAAACCGTACTGTCAATTTTAAAACAAAAGTCAATCCATCATCCCTGAAGTACATTTCCGAGTCAGTAATCATTAAAAAAAAATTACATTTAAAGAAAGAGCAAAGGTCATAATCATAATACTCATAATATCGGAAGTAGGGCCGGTTACGTCACTGGCCAACTTTCGTTACAAAGCGTGCGCGGGCGCAAGCGATAAGTAGTACACATAGAGATACCACATAGTATCTGAATATAATCGGAGCGTATTCGTGAGTGAATCATTTTTTGTTTATTATAATCATAAATGGTTTATTGTGATGTAATGGCGACCACGCACATTGGACAATGCGAGGTTAAGCAATGGACTGCTAATCGAAAAATTAAATATCTGAATTCAAGACTAATGTGCCCACTTTTTATGGAAGTCTCACAACGTGTTGGAGAAAAGTGTGGCCTTTTTATTACATTTTTAGAATCGCTAAATATAGCCGATGTAAAAAGCAATTGATCATCATTTTCAAACAACTCTCATACTATAAGATGACCACATATACAGTAACAACAGAAATTGTCTGTTGATCGCACAATTAGTATATCCTTTTTGGTAGTAAAAACCTAGAAGAGCATTCCAAGCAGTCACTGACATGTCCTTCACTACATAAAACTGGCAGTGAAGCAATGCTTGCATTGCTTTTCGCCGCGTGAGTGAGGTTACCGGAGGCCCTAACCCTTCCCTTTCCCTTATTCCCGTCCTTCCCCTCTCCCCCCTCTCCTCCCCTATGCCCCTCCCATCTTCCTGCTCTTTCCCCCTCTCCCCCTCTTCCCCTATTCCCACCTTAAAGGGCGACAACGCACTTGTGACTCTTGAGTTACAGGTGCCCATGGGCGGTAGTAGTCATTTACCATCAGGTGATCCATCTGCTCGTTTGCCCTCTACACCACAAAAAATAAAAAACAAACCACGCTATCCTTGCATTCAAACTAATATAACATAACGTAATAAGTTACGTTATGTTAACAAAACAAATAACTGAAATATCATTTATTAAAAACAAGCGTCTAAAATTACCTAAAGCTTTTAGTTTTTAGTTATAATCTAATAGATTTCATGCACTTACTATTATGTAACACTCGTGGTAAACCAACTTTACGGTCACGAGTGCAAATACATGAAATTGTACTTGTTACCGTAAACCGGAAATAATTCTATCCAGGTGAATGTCATTTTAACTCGTAATCGTAATGTAATATTAAGTTACATTACACAAGAGCTGACCATTTTGTAAGCATTATGATTCTGACCTTTTAATTTAGATTTCTTGTATGTAATCTTTAATGTCAGATTGTATTTAACGTGAGTAACGAAATGAGGAAGTTTGTAACGATTATAAACTTAATATACTAACGTGTATGTAACGATAGTTATTGATGAACAGATCATCATTGATTTATCGATCTCTGTGTGATTACTTCATATAAAGCATCATTTCATACTTTGTGCAGCATCTGATTGCTACACATCTTAATCCCGTAAAAAGATTTATTTAGGCTCGCGTGTATATTTTGCGCGGAACCATAACCTTTTTATCCTTTTTAAAAACAAAAGTAGGCAAGTTACTCCTTACAACACCAGCTATAAGTCCCGTGGAAATCGGTCCACCCGTTCCGGAGATTAGATGGAACAAACAAACAGACAGATAGACAAAAATTAAAACAAATGATTTTTTGGTATATGTAAAGTGTAAACATTAGGAAGCATTTAGGAAAATGCTCAATTTTATTTGTATAGATATAGATTCATACTATCAACAACAGAAATTCCTTTAAAGTGGAATCGATAGAAGTTCGCAACACAAACTATTGTCCTAGAAAATATTAAACCCAAGAACAAGCCAATTATACCAGTAGTGAGTTGTAGTAGTTTTGTAATTTAACATTATATCTAGCATTCCTATTGCCCTTTAGGCACAGATAAGATAATATATGTACTCCTTTATGTAACAAGGTGACGACGCAATTAATTTATAGATGTGAAGGAATGAGACAGTAATCATTCATTGCGCGATGTAGGTTAAGTTGAAATTCGAAACAGTTGAAAGTAGTTAAGTTTATTTTGGACAGACAAAGCAAGACAACACAAAGCCAAAAAAGAAAATAGGCAGTCATGGGACTGCCGACAGAAGTGAAAACTTAAACGAAACGACGAACTTAAAACGTCACATTAGCAGGTCGGTGACATTAATTAATAAGAAGCTGACAGAACTCAATGTTTAGATTAGCGCCCTCTAGTGGATCTATTTATGTATTATTAGCGTGACGGTCCCGAGTTCAGTGCTTTTTTTCCCCATAGCAAAAGTGCACAAACGTGCCTAAAGAAGTATTCAATTAAAAAAATACACCGTTTATCTTTTGATGACATTTAACGATAATGAACTAGAAGGTGTGTCGAACAAGATCCTAAAATAGTACCTGAACAGGAAGCCCATATAAGCTACCAATAGTTTATATATCCTATAATTATAGCTCTCGAAAAATACTTCCAAAATTGCAATTACATTTTTTGTCTTCATTTTAATTGAGTCCATAACAAGTCAGAATACCTATTTTAGATACACTACATTTAGTCAAATGTTGAATAAAATAAGACAAAAAAGCAATTTAAAAAGTATTTACTCTAATTATTTACGCAAATATAGATAATAATGTTTAGCCTATTAATTTATCCGTATGCATACGCGCATTCTGCTAGAATCCCACAAGTAACTACGAGTACATCAAGTAATTCTACAACGTTTGTCGTTCCACTGCGATTCTCGGACATTCTTCAATATAAGTTAGCGAAACAATCATAGTTTCGGGAAGTTCATGAACAGAAATGCCAAAATCTTGTTGATATCATGTCTTACAAGCTTATAACTTCCATACAGTATTAATCTTAGAATATGAAAGTATTAGTAGAATAGGTTTTTCATTTCATTTATATTATTTTTTTTTACTTCTTAAAAAAAAGATAAATAAAATAGTTTGGCAGTATTCATTTCAAATAAATGGTTTTACCTATTGTTACCATACTAAAACGTACTACAAGATACTAAAGGGGCTCGGTGGCTAAATGGTAACCGAGTAGGCTAGCACATTACAAAGTTAAGTAATGCTAGCCAGGTCTGTCTAGGATGGGTGACAATTCCTAACACATTGAGACCTCTCGGTGTCTCGGAGAGCACGTTAAACCGACGTTTCCGGGTGCCATTCAAACATCTGTGGCAATCGTCAGGGGTAGTTAGAGCCCTAAAAAGTTCGACCACCTGGTCTAAGTACAGAACTTCGATATCGCCTAGTACTTGGGTTGTGGAGGTCTGATGGCAGTCGCTTCACGTAAAATATCAAAGTTCGGCCGTATCGTAGTTAGACTGAAAGCCGACCCCAATTTAGTTGGGAAAAGGCGCGGAGGATGATGATGACTAAAAGGTACAGTTGTACTGTTTACTTTTTGACCGATTTCAAAGATTAAGGGACATTTTCGCTGTTTCTGAACCAATTTCAATGGTTCATAATTCACCCGAATCTGTCTTATAAAAAGAGAATAAATAAATCTTTCACCGATGCTGAAATTTTTTTTTATTAAAGATTAAGTGTGTGTTAAGTAATATTTTCATGTTTAAAAGACTTTAATTATTATCACTATATCTATACTATACTCAATATATTTTATTCGTTTTTCCATTGAATACTATAATGCGTCTAAACTGCTACAAAACGCTTGTTTTTTACAACAAATTAAAAATTGATTTTTTATGTTTATTTTAGAATTAAGGTCATATTGATGTACCTATCCATATTACTCCTGAAGGCTTGCGAAATGAATTCTGTTTTCTCTCAGATATTTAGTAATGTAAATCGATTATGTCCAGCAAAACGATAAATTAAATATCTCATGCGTTTCATTAAGAAATGAGCTATCGATCGTAACTATAGTAATTGATGATTGAATCGATTTTAATAATAGTATTTCATTAAGACATAATCGATTTAGCTAACTCGATTCAACTTTGGTTTTGTAACAATCAAAGTAAATATTTATTATTAATAACTTCTTTAAAAAACATATTGTTAAACGTTTTATCAAATGGCTATGCCAATATCATAATAGTTCACCAGACTACTATTAATATATTATGTGCCATAATATGCAATTTATGTATGTATTTTTAATTAATGTTGATTGGTTTTCGAGCTCGTTTTCGATAATATATAAATACTAGCAACCCGCCCCGGCTTCGCACGGGTAGCAGCGACATCTTCAACAATCATCAACATATTTCAATCAATTTACACAAAATCTTAACAAATTATACACCTAAACCTTCCTCATAAATCACTCTGTCTATTAGTGAAAACCGCATGAAAATCCGGTTAGTAGTTTTTCAGTTTATCGCGACAGACAGACGCACCGGGGGACTTTGTTTTATAATATATAGTGATTGTAATTAAATAATAAGTTATAAGGCAAAAATAACTACTAAGGTGACCAACAAATACCTTGTTACTGAGGTTTTCGATACTGATATCACCCCCTCTCCAATAAGACGTGACGACCGTACTCTTTTGGTATAAGTTCCAATTTCACATGACACACAAATATAGTTTAGCCCTTTTTAACCGACGAAAAAAAAAGGAGGTTCTCAATTCGACCGTATAATTTTTTTTTTTTTTTTTATGTCTGTTCAGCCCTCACTCCGTTATTTATGAACCGATTTTGATTATTCTTTTTTTGTTAGGAAAAAATTGCGAGAAACCCTCGAAAATTGTAGGAACGAATAGTGTTTCTGTTTACTTTTCATTACTTTATCAGGTATTGCGTTTAGAAATCATCATCATTTTTCATCATCATCATCATGATGATGAAAAAAACCATAAAATAAAATCTTTTTAACAAAAAATTAAACCGACGAAAAGAACTAAAAAGCAAAAAATAAATAAACCTTAAGTCTTAAGTATTGAGCTTATTTACATAAACTATCTAATTTTATATAAACTTACTAGCTGACCCGGCGAACTTCGTACCGCCATATTTTATTTCGAGATTTAAACTATCCTATCTCTCAAGTTGGATCGAACTGCACATGGTGTGCGAATTTTATTATAATCGGTTAAGTGGTTTAGGAGTCCATTGAGGACAAACATTGTGACACGAGATTTATATATATTAAGATTTTGAGTCGGCGCCAAATAAAATTTTGATAATTAACCAGTTTGTGTGTACTTATAGTCTTAATATAATATAGATATGTTTTTAATTATCGTATCATAAGAAGTGATTTGAATCGGATAGAGCGCTCACTGGACCTGCTTATTAGTCGGGAAACAGGTCAATTTCGTTTATTATAACTGTAGTACAAATGTCACGGTGTTACCATGAAGAATCTAACAGTTAATAAACAATGTCTTACACTGTAAAACAAGTATTTACGACCTGTAAACACATCGATGCGAAAATATTCGATCGAAAAAATCGATTAAAAGTTGGTAGGGTTTTCGTATTGAAGCCCTGCGAATAATTTTTTTTTAACATACATTTTACAAAATCAACAGTTTATCAGCATTACTATTAAAAGCCGAGCGGTACAATAAATAATACAATAAACACTGATATCGCTACAGTTTAAAGGACACGGTACTTCTCATCAGACGGGCCACTTGAATGTGATGTCATGGTTTGTTATTTAAAAAAAACTGATTTGCTTTAACCCACACCTACCAAATTTTCCTTAACAGACAATCAACTTATTAAAAGACCTTCGAAAAAAAGCGTTTCTATAGGGTCGGCAACAAGAGAATATAAAAATCATCAATTGATTAATAATAAAGTACAAAAACAATTATCGCAGTAAAAACCCTAATGCAACTAGTGCAGTATGGTGATACGGAACATATATCTATTTCGGATATTTTTCTATATGCCCTTTGGCCATTGAGCAGGTTGTGTGCTTGTCCACCCTTTTCTAAAAATACTTAATCATTATTAATTTTACTTAAACAGATTCATGAATATTAATATTTCTTTCCTGACGACAATATAAGTGCAATCTAATAATAATATACGCCAATTTTAACCATTGCGAATCGCATAAAAGATTAGTTTTGTTCGTGTAAAGGTTATGATGAATCTATAAAAAAGCAATAATATATATAATTTAAGTTATTATATAACGTTTTTGTCTATTGTTTTAGTAAAAAAAATATCATGTTTTTTGTTATTTTTAATAGAATAGTCAACAACGACATTGACGGTGAAAAATTGAGACGGAATTTTTTCAATTGACGTCAAAACGGGATCTTAGTTTGAAGCTTGTTTATGTTTGATAACTTCCAGACTTGTATTTCAATGCTAATTTAATTGTTTATCAATAGAAAAATATTGATAACTAATTAACTAAGGCGTTCAACGCAACTTGTTGAAGAGAGATAGGTACTCGACATTCTAGGTTTATCAACTATATAGATGCTATTGCGACATGTTCCGCCTCTCTCAACGTTACCAACGCCTGCTGTTAAACCGGCGGCCATGTCTGCCGGGGTTCACAGGGACTTGCTTTTTAGGGTATAGCCAGTCGTTTTGGATTGAATAGTGTTCATGGAGCAAGGTTATAGAACGCTACAACTGTTAGGAGTGGAGCAGTGAAAATATTGATTGCGTTGTATTTTTGATGTATATAGTAGGTACATGTTAATTTGACTTTTTCTGACTTTGAATTTCGTATACACCCTAAAGATAAATTAATTAGCATATGAGTAATTGTCATTACACGGTTGGTTTTTCTGTAATATATTACAGTTAAGAAAAAATGTATGAAAAACAGTATTTTTGTAAATATTAAAACCCTTTTTTAAAACGAATGTACTCTCACTATTATAAAAACTAATGTATTAGCTAGAACGAACAACTACAATATAGGCATTTTAAACTTTTACATTTTACAAAACTCTATTCAACGTTTTGTTTTTATATATTCGATAGGTCCCGTATAAATTTACACGAATAGTGTCAACAAACTTTAATTTCAATGCGTAAATGTACATATCTATAAAATTACCGTTATAGGTTACCGAAGTACAATGCACTAACTAAACATAAACTATAATATATTCTATGCTGGAGTCATAGTTCTTTAAAACGTGCGTGTCCACTGTCTTTTTGAATAACTGTCAAGCCGGATTGGGTAAATGTTTCTTTGGTGTTGCCATGTATTATTTAATAAAATGGGTAATGATTTATTGATGTTTAAGTATCATCTTAATGGTTATAATTTAATTTTTTGTTTGATACAAAAAAATATATTATAACTAAAATTATACTGTTGTTTTATTTTTTGGTTTTATGGGTTTTTATTAACATTATGTTAATATAATGTTAATAAAAATTATTATTTTACTACTTATAATATTCTTTTGTCCTAACAATCTGTACACATTTTAATTATTTAAAATATACTATTTAAATAAAATAGAATTAAAATGGACAGTAGTCATTGTCAGCCTGGATTTATCTATGTAAATTAATATTTCAATGTATATAAATTAAATATAATCATTTTAATGTGAAAAATTCTTAAATCTTACTGTCGGTAGCTCCAGGATTTCATCCAGAATTAATTGGACACAGCTGCCCCAAATATTCTGTCATGGTACTTCTATTCCTATCGCAAATACAGTAAAAAAAATTGGAATATACATTGATAAACATTTGTCCTGGGGTCCGCAGATACAAGAGGTTAGGTTAAAAATGTTCGCCTCTGCAGGGTCCTTGAGAAGATTACGTAATTTTCTACCGGTTATCTCCAAAATTGCGTTTGCAGAATCCCTTCTTCTTCCAATTCTTGACTACGCAGATGCCAGCTATCCTGATCTCACCGAGAACCAATTTAACAAACTTGAGCTACTTCAAAACTTTTGTATACGGTTCATCTTTGGATTGCGCAAATTTGACCATGTTTCTGAATATCGAAATAAGCTTAAGTGGTTACCCATTCGCCTTCGCCGTAATATCCATATCCTTTCACTATTATATAGTACACTTTTCAATCCAAACACTCCTCCTTATCTCAAAGAACGATTAGAATTCTTACACAACACACATTCAAGGGATCTTAGGTCTTCAGAGAACTTGACATTGAAAATGCCAACGCATTCTACGAATTTCATGGATAAATCCTTTTCAGTCCAGGCCATCCGTCTGTGGAATGCATTGCCACTGACCATCAGGCTCGCAAAAACTCTACCCAATTTAAAAAAATTAACAAAGGAGCATTACTTGAGTTGTTGAGTGGTTAGGCTCATGATGCCCGTACATTTATATGTGTGCACCTATACTTATGTATTTGTGTATGTATATATATACCTATATATTTATATATATGTACCTATATAGTTATCTGTATGTATTTGAAAATATATGTTATTATTATGACTTAGATAACATTCTTAATTATACACTGTAACTCCTCTTGCCATACATAAACTCTCGATCCATCCAATGGTTACCTGGAAGAGATCGAAGAGCGCGATAAGGCCGCCAATTGTACAAGGTCACTACTTTTAGTTTGTAAGAATGTCTTTAAACAGTTTTGTATGTTTTGTACAATAAAGAGTTTATCTATCTATCTGTCTATCTATCTACATATCTATTTTTTTTTCAACCCAAATATTTTCCCACAAATCACCTAAAATTATTTATGTTGGCAATCCTAAAATTTATGAAAAACTTCCTAATGTTGATAATGAAATATAATATCAACTATGTAAATGATTCCGCTTCCATCTTCGTTGGACCATAGGTTTTTCTTTGTTTATATATACAAGTGTTTTATGTAATGCATAATAATATATTTTATATAAGACATTAATAACGTGCGGAAACCATTCATATTACACATCAACCGCTAAATGCTATTATTACAATAATTAATTGCAATAATAAACTTCCAATTTATCCATATGGTAGAAAAAACCTGAAAGATCAAATCAAATCAAATCGTTTATTTGTGATACATGGGTTACATACAGATGTTCATTACATAATTATATACTTTATAATGTTCATTCCATGAACATAACTTCAAGTTATGTCAAACCAGTAAGCACACGATTCTTTGAATTAGGATGGCAGCACTGCACTCAAGAATTTGGTAATGACTAAAGAAACTAATCCCCCTAAGCTTATATGATAGGAGAAAATTAGACATCATTTCGGTTCTTTTGTAATGTAATCAACATATTTTTTTACAATGTAGTGTGTGTAATGTAATGTAGTGTGACTCCTTTTTTTATATGATCCCACTTGGCTGTGGACACTAACAAAACGTCACGGTGGCTCAGACGTAGGACCTATCGCCAAGGTTTACCCATCACATGGCAACTAAGCAACAAAGCTCAGGGTTGCCCTCGTGAGAGGGCAACCCTGAGTTCTTTTCTATATTTATTTTAATAATTCAAGCCTTGCACACTGTTAACATAATTTTATAGTTTGAAAGAAAAGTATATCAAATCAAACAATATTATGAAGTAAAAGCCGTAAAAATTTGCCTCAATATCACATATAGTTCATAGCATGAAGGCATTTAAAATGAGGTGAAAATCGTTCCGTATTGTATTGACATGTTTAATTTTCAGATTTCTCATGTTATTCCCTCAAAACCGTTATTATAGCAATCGAAGAACCACACCACGTACCTAAAATATGTATGTTATTCTGCATATTTGCGCACTCACGATATCTTATTTAAATATTACTACTAATAACTAAATTCTAATAGTAATACAATAAATTTATGTGTAAAGTGTTGTTTAATAAAGAAATAAGTAATAAGACTTATGTGTGCCGAGCGTGTACCTACGTATATATGTACTTATAGCTTGGCATAAACCGAGTGGAAAAGTATTCGTAACTATTTTTTTATATATTTTAGTATTCCCTATTTGTTTCATTGCTACAAAAAGTGAACCTTAATATATAGTGTACTTTCATTCTTCTTTTATCAAGCTACTTTTACTACCCTTTATTTTCAAGGGATATTATGTACTAAAGATAAGATATTATGTAACTTTATAGTGAGTGAGTGAGATCCATTTTTCTATTTATCGTGTGTCCACGGGTCATCGCCTCACCAGGGCTAGCGGTGAAGTGGTATGTCGGAATAGAACCGACTAAAATCACACGGTGGTCCGACACAAATGGGTCTATTGCAGGGGACTCGGGAATACCTTAGGAAGGAAGTTCCCGAGAAGGACGTCCCTGAGAAGAGTGAGTGAGATCTCTAGTGTTTTGATTATATTATTAAGCTGAAAATAAAAAAAATGTTTGAAAATAATACCCGAAGCAAAAAAAAAAAGATATTTCCTAAAATCTATCATCCAGAAATGGAAGACGAATTGATCAAATTCTTTACAGCAATTTATATGTAGGTATTTATAAGAAAGAAATAATGTTATAAAATATATATATGTGTAGGATAAGGTACGCATATCCTTATTTGAAGGACCGTCGTTCAGTCATTTACTTTTCTATTACACCTTATTAAACCGTAGTAAGTTTCGTATCGCTTAAGAGTACTTACAACTTAATCTGTTATGTTATGAAAAATTATACGTGGTCGTAAATTGCTTCAATAATCTTAATACCTACAATCTTAGATTATATATAGGTCCAGATACCGTGACCAGTACAAAAGTCACCGTTTACTTTAAAGCCACTTTTTGGAGCTGTTTGAGTGAATCCCGCCCAACGCGAGTGCCAACGTACAATATCTGCGCTTGTGTGCGTGACGGTTTTTTAAGAAACATAATATTATTTTTTTGATGTAAGTAATATTAAATAAAGACATTTTAAATGTACTTAAATGTGTTACAAGTATTCGTTTATTTCATTTTTTTTATTTAATCGTTTAGTTAAAAAGAAAAATGTAAAATTAAAATAAAGCTACAAACCGGGGCATTGTATCCCAATATTATTGCATTTTAATTCAGCCACTCAAACCATGTAAATTTAAAGACATATTTACAACAATACTTGAAAAAATTGTTCCTAGAATAAGAAATTACTATGGCGATAGAACAATTAAAAAAGACACGCCGTATTTGCTCAACAGCTTACCGGAAGCTATTAGGCAGGAGGAAAACTATGCCACGTTTAAAAGAAAGCTAATGGAGTATTACTTCAGTATTGGTGAATGACACGCTGCCAGCAGCCATTCCTGAGTGCTGGAAGGATACCAATTTGACTGTAAATAAGTGTCTATAACACCTAAGTAACAATAGCACAGATAATAATTACATAGTAATAAGTAATACATAGATTTATAGAGGCTCGTTACCCACAGTCAAACCGATTACACGGTTTTGTGGGAAATTGTAAAATCTACTTACTAAATACAGACCGATAAAATAAATTTAAAAAAAAGGTAGGATATGATTTTTCGCTAAGTCAGCTCGTATAAAAGTTATTCAAGGTTAAATTTCAGTAAACCCAGTTGGAGAGATTGACGTAACTTTAAGTATTATTTACATCTGAATAATGCCATAAAGGTGGCGCTCAGATCGATAACTACTGTGATTTTAGCGGTAAGATATGAAAATAGTAATAAAAATTAACAGTTTTTATCATACTTAAAAGTACGTAATTGCATTGCAACTTAGCGAAAAATCATATCTGACCTTTTTTGTAGATCGTTTAATTTCCTACAAGAATATGTATTGATTTTTACAACTTGTCAATTCGTTGGAACGTGATAAAATTTTAATAAAAAAAATAAAATTCACGTTATCTAAATGGGAAATCAAAAATCACGAAGCGTCACCTCTTAATAGTAATATTAAGAGCTGCTGTTTTCACAGGCTTATTTTTACGTCATCTTGAACAATACTTTCATGGTAACTAATGAAAAAAAAATCAAAAGGTTTTTTTGGCCCACCCTAATATATATATTATGAACTATCAAGAACCAAAATTTTACAAATCCTAAGTGCTCTATAGCTGTGTTCGTTAGGAGTAGTAATAATAAGTTATAAAACGAGTACAATCCTATAGCCAAAGTATCGTTTGACGGACACATTGAACCCCTGGGCGCTAGAGCTTAGAAATTAAGAATATTTGAAGGATTCCAGTTTTGCGACATGAACAGTAAGCATATTTCTCGTCTTTCTATAAATAACAAGTTTGGCAAAGAAAATTATACATACTGCTAGAATGCGTTATGGGTAAATGAAATTCACGTCACTGGCAACATCTCTAATAATGGGGTCCGCAATTTTATTAATTTGAAATTTTGTTCTATTGTTTATAAATACATTAGGAAATAGAATACTTAGGAGTGAAATGTGATGTTCGGATACTTATGACTTTTTTTTTGTATAATTTTTACAGGATGTAACTGCACAACCAGACATTTTTGAATATTATATAAATAGCGGCTTTAAACTTACTTCAGCGACGAACGTTCGCTCGCGTGTGACGAGGGAGTCGCTTGTATTTTTATTAGACGCTTGTATTTTTTGGCTTCAGTTTTGGGGTGCGGATTAGGCATTTCTACCTATATATATAATCTAAGCCTACAATGTTTTATACATGCTGTTAAGCGAATCAGCACTCACCAAAAAATCAATTAACAAATTTGAAAAAAGTTATTCTATTTCTCAACTTTGTGTAGGTACTATTAAATATCATTTTATTTTTTATTTTTCTGCTGAACTTTCTTTGCTACTATTTATAGTTTTTTTGTGACTTGCCTTCGCCCGGCTTGTGTTTATAATAGTTTTATGTTTTGTGAATTTGAGTATATGAACAAACAGTATGATCTCTATGGAATGCATAACAAAAAAAAGCATTGATTTTTGTCACTCAAGTCAGAAACAAAATTAAAAAAAGCATGCTCAAATAATAACAAAAAGATTACAAAAATATGTTACTGACCTAAGCTAATCAAACCTAAGCTAGTTGTATTAGTAGGTAAGTATTGCTATAACTTCTTTTTATAAAAAAAAAATCAGCTTCACCAAAACTTATGCCTGGCAACTCTGGGACATTGAATACTTCTGACAGTCACCTTGCCCTAATACTCAGTCTCTGACTATAAATATGTCAAAATTGCCCCTTATGTTTTACTATTGTCGAATGAGCGTAGAAATAAATGTTATAAACAGTAGTAGTACTACAAAATTGTACACACACCTATGCACATGCAATTACCTAACACTATAACCTTTTAGTATACATATATCGCAATGAGTTGCTTCTTAAAAACAAGAATCTGTGTAGCAATGCTTTCGCTTTGTTCGACCCGTTGACACTAAGGTTGACCTCTGTGCTTTAGCTGACAGTACAGATAATTTTACTATAAGATTCGATCATTTTAAGCAAAGTTTATGTAACTAGGTCGATTGATTACAAAATCTGTCTAGTAATAATTCGTGGCAACTTTTACCGGACTAATAGAGATTATAAGCAAACTAAAATTTCTAAATTTAGAAGTTTTGAAGTGAAACATCTTTAGAATCGTTGTGATTTGAAATTCGATGAAACGGAAAAAATATATTATTGGACCAATAACTTTTTTATAGAAATGACTACTTTTCTGAAGTTTCGATTCTGAATTACACACACACACACACACACACACACACACACACACACACACACACACACACACACTTTTTTTTATATTATTGATTTTAGAAATATAAAGGATCTAGGTGAAAAAAAGTAAAGTGGGCTAGCAATGTTTCATGTTGCAAAATCAAAATAATATACAAATATTTTCTTATTTTTTTACAACCTTTTCACTACAGGAATAATATTTTCGTAACCGGAATTATGATAGAAATAAAAACAGTAAATTAACAATTTCATTAGCATTATTTCCGTACTTAGTCATTATATTTACGTTTCGTTCTCTTCATTTGTACGAGCTACGTAATTATGAACCTTTAAACAAAAGCATCAAAAAATGATCTGAAATTCATAATATCATAAAATAGCTAAACAATTAGTAATATTATTACGTTTTACAATGTATTTAATTAATATTTAATGTGTCTGTTATAATAATTATTATTTTTGTGTTCCGTCTCACGCAACTGTCATCCCAGATGACAGACGAGTCGAAGGCTATTACTGTTTATGTGTCAATTGACAATAGTCACCGCTCAAATATTAATACTACTTACGGAACTATATTTGAGAAGCTGGTGACTTATTTTGTTTTTAACTAGCATTGTTTTTTTTTGTACGTGAGTGATCTGTGGTTATTTTATAAGTTGGGAGTAGGTTAAACATAATTTGTAGGTCCTTGTTTGTAGGATAGGTATCGTTTTTGTCTAATTACTTAAAAACGCGGTTAATTGTCGGAAACTGAACACTTTCATTTGATAATATATAAAGCGTAGTCTATAATAAACAAAGATTTATTGTGTAACAACTGAAGACGGAATTCCATACATACATGGTCATTGTCCTTTTTCGTAGTTTTTTGTAATAACTAGACATAATAAAAGATTTCAAACAAAACAAAACCCACGAATATGCCAATTATAAAATTATCGATTTTCTTATAAAGCAGTCTTCTCTATTGTTCAAAATATATTTTTATTGTACTTCAGTGTTATCAATCAATAATTGTTGGCAACATTGATTCTTTCGACAGAGCTTTATTGTTATCAATAATTTAATGAATTTAGGTCAAGTTCAACGTCTGGGCGACCACTAGTTACAATAGAAAGGAGTTGCCAGAATATATTGAATTATAACAAAACGAACTCTGACTTGTTATTTCATTAAATGATTTTCTAACGATGCCTTTATTCAATGTATATTACTAATTATTAGTAGTTTATTTAGTATTAAATATTTGGCATACGTAACTATTCAAGCTAAGCTAGACTTTCACTTTCAGATCAGTAGAGTGTTGTTTATTACTACAGTATGAGTAGTTTAGGCCATAAGCGCCCGAATTTATTGTTTAGTTTATTCTGAAACATTTTATCTGATTGCTCATAGCTATTCACACTTAATTAAAAAAAAATGAAGCTTTAAGAGGGGGCTAGTACTAAGCCAATTAGAGGGGAGAATAGTGGCAACACCCCACTGAAGTTACAATTCGTGTCAATTAATAAAAAAATACTATAGGCTTTTTAAGCCTTAATTATTCAAGATTCTTAACAAGATCACGTGACGAGCAAAAATAAAATCTAAACTCTAACCTCGCAAAATTTTACACATTAAATGATAGCATGAATAATGTCCCCTAATTTTGCTTCAGGGTTGGTCGTTTCTTCACCAACAATTGGCCAACGTCTCAGTTACATTGCGCCAACGTCTAACGCTCCACTGCGCCTGCGCGAGCTATACTTTTTTATGCAAGAATAGGGTTGGCCTACATACCCCGTTTTACTTTTTTTCATTATAAGATTTAATAACATTTATTAATAATATTACTTTTTGCGGCTACACTAAACGGCTGGAGTGTTTATGCAATGAATTGCGTTTCTTAGTAAAATTAAATAATATACATACCTTTTTTTTCTTTTTCTTTTCGTGTGGAAACCCCCACGGGTCATCACCTCACCGGAGCTAACGGTGAAGTGGTATGTCGGAATCGAACCAACTAAAAGCACACGGTCTTCCGCCACAAGTGGGTCTATTGCAAGGGACCCGGGATACCCTAAGAAGGAAGCCTCCGGGAACCCCTGTAGTCCTTGGCCGCCTATTGAACAGGCGGCCTCACCGTGGTGTACGGGGGGCCTTGCCCCCCTCCGATTTAGAGAAGCGCGCTCAGAACACGTTTCGCCGTAGGCCTCAGACCTGCTTCTGCCTGGGTAACGGACAGCCCCATCCGTCACCCCCAGGCCAGCGCTCATGGAGGCCAGAGGTCGTTCTGCGCTCTCCGGCGCCTTGTGCGTCCACTGCGGGATGGAGAGTACTCGTTCTCTCCCGTACCCTTTCCGCCGCCTCTTTAGCCATCTAGCCATCATCACGTAAATAATATACATACCTAAGCATTTCTAATAATTAATGTCTAATTAATTTTTATGTAACTTGCAAAATTCGACAGGAATATTATAATATTATCAATATCAAAATCAAAAATATGTTATAAGCTTTTCCTAACTTAAATTCAGTTTAGAAACAATTAAAGATAGGAAACTGTAATCATTGGGTAATTAATGCAAAACAACGCCAAAGTCCGCCATTTTTGTGGCACGAGTAACAGCCATTTTGCCTAGATACGACATTGATGCTAAACAAAACCTATGTGTGTAATATGACAAGTTGGTAAACATGTACTTTGGTATTTGCTTTTCTAATACGTACAGTACGTACACATGCCCCTAATTTATACGAATATGCAATTTACAGTACACTCGTTTACACCTATCGGGTAAGGTATGCATGTATATCCTACTAATATTATAAACGTGAAAGTTGGTGAGGATGTATGGATGTATGGATGTTTGTTACTCTTTCCCGCCAAAACTACTGAACCGATTGCGCTGAAACTTGGTATGTAGTTAGCTGGAGATCTGGATTAACATATAGGCTACTTTTAAAATTTAAAACACCCCTGACTCGAAAACCTGTTCAACGATTAGAAAAGAGCTGATGATCTTCAAACGGCTTGAATTATATCTACACCCACTTTTACGTGGGGGTTAATAACATTCACGCAAGTGTAAAAAGCTACTACTTAAAGATATAAATTAACTTGTGAAATAAAACATATTGGTAAATTATTCTTCAATACGCACCAACATTATTTATACATAGTTAATTAGTTTGCTATATATGAACACACAATAAGATGTCTTATCGCACATCGTTAACAGAGTCGAACATTATTTCAAACATCACCGATACGAGTAATAAACGATTTTACAACTACGTGACTAATCTTACTAATAGATGTCACGACTAAAGCATGTCAGATAATATTTATAAAGATCACATGTCATATTCTTTTGACATGTCTACTAGGACATATGAACACACGTTCATTTAAAACACAAATGAGAATGAATACAAATATTATATAAATAATATGTGTACAGTAATAGAAAAGTCATGTGAGAGCTAGGTTAATATTTCTTGTCCGTATGTGAAGTCTAATGATTTCCCTTTTCCGTTTATCTTTTTTTTTTCATGGCAACATTTGCTTTGCATTCCACATTCTATGTAAACGAAGCTAAACCTCAAGTAATATGTCACTTCAGCTGCCAATAGAGCGTAGAGGACCTACGCAATTATTTTAATAAGTAGGTAATTTATTCTGTCCCTTTGCAAAATGGCAAAATGGACATTTAAATCTCTTTCGTGAATGATGTATTTAACTGGTTTCCAACAAACAGCGGGGCTTTAAACATTAAGTCCAAATGACTATCGCATTAGAATTTAATAGATAAGAAACATACGTGATAATTTGATTAAACACGTGACTCACAGTGATTTTTTACGAATATATCTATTCTTGAGATTGCTACTGGGTGAATAGCAGTATGGGCACTCAGTTTCATTTCCTTTTTAAATGAAGGCATAAAAAATATTGTTCAAAATAACTTAAAGAACGCCATGACCTAAGTTCTCCGAAATACAAAATTTCCTACTTCCTCCCTAAATAAGACCACGGTTATATTGCAATACACTTTTTGAAGCGTGTTTAAAATTGGAACTATGGGTGCCATATTGAGAAAAATCAACTTAGTGTTGCCAGATTCATCGTTTTTTCAGCTTTTAGCCCGCTTTTTTTCCACATCCATGACACATATTTCGCGTACTCCAAATAATTGGGATAAGATTATCTAGTAAAAATGATGTGACTGCATGCATGACGTATTAAGGCGCTATACTTGCTCCTCCTATAAGACTAGTCGTAAAAGTAGGCCCTTTTTTGTTAGGTATATTATAAAAGATGTGTCCTAATGGTTAGCGGTTATCATCGACAATTAAAGAACAGTTGCACCATCAAGGTCTAATTTAGTATAGTGACGTTTCCTCAAAGAGCTTTGTAGAATCCAGTTCCTCGCCACAACGAGATTAATAATGTTAAGACATCTTTAGTCTAGTTATTCCGGGTTAGACCAACGAGGTACTTTGGATTAAATCAATTCTATGTAAAATATGTATAGCTTCTAATATAGGGTCATTATTGTTACTAAAATTTAAAGTTTTTTTGTGCGCCATATTGAATATAATAATAACGGCAGGCTATAATTTCTATCAGTTGACATAAGCACTCACTCGTCTCACCTTTCGACCTCACTTAACATTTGAATATTAACTGGTTCTGAATGTTGAATTATGAATAATTCATTATTTAATAATACATTTATTAATTATATTAAAAATTTAATACGTTTAAGGAGTTACGGTAGTAAAAAAGCAGTTGTGTTTTTTAGCATTTTTTGTCATCAATTACATTTTTATTACCTATATATTTTAAAATGTTTGAAATTGGAACTCCTAAAAAAGTTAGTTTCTTCAGTTTTTTGAATCATAGCAAATGTTTATAAATGACGTCACCACATAAATGATGAATGTTTATCCGCACAATTGTGACATCTGTGACATCTTCAAATTGATTCTATCGCTGTAATGGGTGCCCAGCAGTATGGCTGTATATTACACCGCATATGCTGCTGTGTGTATAATGCTGTGTTGTTCAGTGATCATGTACATTTGAAAACCAAAGAAATATATTTAAACACCAGAGGTAAACAATTGTTTTTTTTTTCTGCAAGACGGCATTGTTAATTTTAAAAATATATCCTAATGTCGCGTTAATTTTATTGTGCGAATTCATTTGTTTGTTTTTACTGAACTGCACGTGTAGGCATAGCATGAAGTAACGGTAGACTGGTTTGCTAGGTCCTCGTACATTTCAAGTCACATAGTATACGTATTTCTTTCAAATATCTTTGAACGCTACAGTGAGCAAGCGCCACAGCAAAAAAAAATATCTTCTCACAATTTTAATGCCTCGTTAACACAAACTAACTAATAACTACGCTAGTCGTAAACTAGTAGCAATTTTTGATATAATTTTCAAGGAGTTAAGCCATAGAAGATATCTGCAGGTCATCCTGCTGCGGTGGTACAGAAGTGCCCTAAAGAAGACACTGTTCTGGTTTATTGTAGCTTTACCAGACCTCCTAAGAGGTACCACTAGTGTGTATAGGGACCAGTAACCGCTTACCAATAGGGATGTGCATAAAAATCATTTCCCATGTCACTGTGTTAAACTAAGATTTACTGAGTGAATGCTAGTAAAAGTTAGAAATTAACTATGATCTTGTGGCGCCTGACACCGACGATTTTAATGGACTGACTTTTACGGTTAGATACATCACTGAAACATCAGTACAACACTAATTTTGCCGCCATTAATCCTCGAATGGAATTGTACAATAATCTGCAACAGTAAATTATAGATTAACAAGAAGTTATGAGGGCTTTATGGATAAATTTAATGTTCTCGTAAATAAATCGCCAACTATGGCATAAGTTTTACCTGTTAGTGGACATATAAGTAGTATGTAAGTAAAATTGGAAACATGTGAGCATTTTCATCGTAAATCATAGAGTAATTTTGTACCCATATTAGTCTTCGTCTAAGATTAAAAACATAAATACTTAAGTAACTTATATATAATCGAAAATTTAAAACACCCCTACTGGAAAATTTGTTCAACGATTAGAAAAAAGCTTGATGATCTTAGAACGGCTGAACAGATTTTCTTGAATCATATCTAAGAATACTCTCGATCAAGTCACCTTTCAAACAAAAAAAAACGCACTTAAATCGGTCCATTCGTTTGGGAGCTACGGTGCCACAGACACGCAGACACACACACACGTCAAACTTAGAACGCCCCTATTTATGCGTCGGGGGTTACAAAATAATGTTATATCCTATTTACTAACACACAGGTTTTAAATACACTGGCCGAATTATCAAAATAATTAAATACTTATTATTACCTTAAATGATTGTTATTTTAAGAATATATAAAAATCACTAAAAGTAACGGATTTGTTCGGTTTTACATACAAACATTGATTTTATAAATGTATAGAGAGCGCGTCACGCTAGGTATCATCAGATCACAAAAAGCCTGACGTTTACTTAGACTACCGATATGTTACTTTGAACGGGCGCAGAGTTGGCTAGGTATCGGTTAACTCACAAAAAATTAAAAGCATGGTACAACTGGTGACTTGTGTATGTTGAGACGTATTAATACGATGTAATATTAGACAACATTTATTTGTGAAACGGAACTAAGACATTCTAAACTAACCAAATCTACTCTAAGATGTAGTCAAAAACGACAAAAACTTCAGTAAGTCCGCATCAAAATATTTTTTATCACAAAGTGGGCACTAAAACAATCCTACTAATATTATAAACGTGAAAGTTTGTGAGGATGTATGGATGTATGTATGTATGGATGTTTGTTACTCTTTCACGTCAAAACTACTGAACTGATTGCGACGAAACTTGGTATGTAGATAGCTGGAGACCTGGATTAACATCTAGGCGACTTTTTATCCCGATATTCCCTCGGGATCGGGACTCGGTGAAACTGCGGGGTGCTGCTAGTTTTAAATAAATGTGAAAAACGATAAAAATGCTAAAACTAGTAACTCGGCTAGCAACTGTACACAACCTTTGTTGTATTATTTTGTTAGGTTATGATAATCTACGCGATGGGCCTATAAATATAATCAATGCAAGGAAATAAGAAGCAAAAAAGTTTTAATAACACTAAAAAATCGTCGGTGAGACATGACGCGTCAGCGCCATGGCTTTACGACACCGACGGACAGCTCAACACAACCGAAAAAAAAAAGTATTTTAAAAATTGGCATTCATAGTTTGCTCAATATACAATTCGATATTACTCAGCCGCGAATATTCTGTGACATGGGATTTGTATTGTTCACTCTTCAATTATATTCTTGTCTCGGCAAACGGACATGAATAGATAATGATTTTGAATAAGTATTACAAATGTCAATATTTATCTCGCGAAGTTCAACATATCATCGTCGCCATCTTAATTACCTCATCAAAACTTTGTACAGTTAGCAACAAAAGACCTGGAATATAATTAATGGAGATGCTTATTATTGCTCATACATATTTAAGGCTAGCTTTATATCCCTCGCAAACAGTAATTTTTCTCTAAATAAAAATTACCCTACGTAAACAAACAAACTCACTTCGGCATTTATAATATTAGTTAGAATAGCAGAGTTTCAAAGAGATAGGGCACTGAAGGTTTTCTGCTTAAATTGAAGGCGCCCAACTATTAGCGCATTGCTATTGTTATTGATGCTGGGTGAGTCACCAGAGCTCTATGAAAGGCAATGGTAGCAGCATAATCATAAACTACAATCATCACCAACATCACAATGGCTGACAGTAGAACATTCATTCCATGGACTAACATAATACGGTTTGTAAAAATCTAATTATACATTTTATATTCATAGAAATAAACAAACAATAAAGAATTTTATGACCAATGGTAAAAAAACTGTGATATGTTCCTCGAACACCTACCGTGTTTGAGGTCACGCCACCAACTGACCAAACCAGTGAAACTCCTTATTAAGAAAAAATAATAAATTATAATTTGTAACAATATAAAAAAAACACGGTTTAATAGCAAACAAAATTAAAAAAAATTAAAAAATCCACCAACACCAACTGTTAGACTCGTCAAAACGAATAACGAGAGACCTAACTCGATGAGGTTACTACTGGCCACTGAATAGTTCCACTATCCACCTCCTGATATGGATCAGGAGGTGGATAGTGGATCGCGGATCTGACGATGGTGGACGGCCACCATCCTCAGATCCGCTACAAGAAACCAAATCGTAGTATTGTCATCCGATCAACATACACATATAAAGTTTCATTTCGGTACAATTACAATTAGATTAAAGTTGGCTTCCACGATTTGTTAAGTTAATAAAAGTGTATTAAAATTAGTTCGTTGCAAAGTTTGTCTGAAATCAATGTTCAATCAACGAAAAATCATTTCCGAAATCCATCGATGAAGATACTACAACGATAACGGCCGAAGTACAATAAACAATTACAATAAACTTTAAGAGTTTTTGTTTGATCGCGCTAATCTGCAAATCGAATTTGAAAAATTCTTTTTGCATTTGATACCTTTTTTTTCTGTTTTTTGTGCCTGTGGAAACCCTCTCGGTCTGTCAACCCCGTCACTCCCAAACCCCGGTGAGTTGTCGGTGGGAAGGCGTGTCGTAATCGAACCGACTAAAACCACACGATGTGCCATACTGCGCCTAAAATAGGAGGGATCCGGGAACAGATTTTATTAAGAACTTGATACCTAGACCAAGTCTTATTTATCATCTCAGTGACCGTCCGATCAATCGAGTGAGTGTAGTTATAAACAAATTTAAAGTAAAGTTTCGTTTATTATCACTTAAAGTTCCATAAATTAAGTACTTAGCTAGAATACTAAAAGAATGTTGAAACATGTTTCACACACGACATGAAGGTTATTCAATGAAGCAAAAGTTTTATATATAAATTATCTTAACACATCTAAATAGTGACTTATGAAAAAGTATATATCTTTAATTCATATTGATTTCAATTATTCAGATATTTTGTAAAGATTTTTGGTACGTAGTTCTTTTATAATTTATGTGTTTATTTTGCATATATTTGCCGTTGCATCATTCACTACGATGTTCCTTTGTTTGAATTTTTTGTCGACTATGTTTTGATCCACAGGTGTTCCCCTAAAAAAAATATTTTATTGATTTTGATCATATATGTTCACAATTTCAATTTATAAAAAAAAAATAAAAAACAATATATACTCAATTCGAAGCAAGGTACTGTAAACAAACATGTAACGGTCCGAAAGTAGTAATCAATTTTGATCGTTCGTTTCGTTCGGTTCGTTTTCATTTTTATGTCTTGATGATTGCCAAGAATACAGCACGTTAGTATTAAAAGCAACTATTTATAATTTGACCTTACTAATTTTAGTTCTAAAATATAATTGAACGGTGTTTCGGCGCGACAACGAGGTACGTCATAACTAAGCAAGTGCCGATTGACGCGATCAACGTGACGCCGCATCATAATCTTTGTCACCTTTTATGTTTTTAGTACATGCATAGTATATAATAATATGCTTATAACATCGTTGATTATAAATTAACCGTCAAGTGTATTCATGTTAAATATGTTGTTTGAGGAACACTAACTTTGACAGTGCATGTAAAATCATCTGATAAATAAATAAAAACATATTAACTCACATTCTCTATGATGTAAATCGCCTCAGTGTTGCACCTAGGGCTGACCTAAACTCTGTGAAGCAAGACTTACAGCTCACAAAAGTGACTAGATAGCTACATTTTTTTGGACAGGCTGGCTCATTTTTACACTACGACGAATTAAGGTTGTCTGGCGGGTGGTTGCCACCATACAAAGTGTCTGGCAAAGAATGACGTGACTTACGTTAGATAACTTTGATATGGGTCTGAATCGTTTGCACCTTTAGTGCCTCATAGCTGCCAAAGCCAAAATTATCCAACCTTCATATTCAGCGACCGTTTCCACTTCGGTTGGGCACATGAACTGAAAAACTTACAGCTTTCATAACTTCACTACATTTTATAAAACAAAGTCCCCCGCCGACTGTCTGTCTGTTCGCGAGAACGGATTCTTATGCGGTTTTCCCCAATAGATAGAGCGATTCATGAGAAAGGTTTAGGTATGTAATTTGTTAAGGTTTTGTGTAAGTTGTCTGATGAAGATGTCTCTGCTACCCGTGCGAAGCCTTAACGGGTTGCTACTACTCTATTTTTCAGAGATGTATTTTAGATTCAGACTGTTCTTAATCATAAACAGTCACATGTTCATTGTATACTTTAATACTCCTGCAATACTATTATCAGTCTCTCTTTCTCTTTTTAACCCCCGACGTAAAAACGAGTGGTGTTATAAATTTAACATGTGTATTTGTGTATGTCTGTGGCATCATAGCTCCTAAATGGGTGGACCGATTTTGATTTCTTTTTTTAACCGAATTCAAAAAGGAAGAGGTTCTATGTTCGGCTGTATGTATTTTTGTTTGAAAGGTGACTTAATTGAGAGTGTTCTTAGCTATAATTCAAGAAAATCTATAAAGCCGTTCGAAGATCATCAGCTCTTCTATTCTTTGATGGGATCTTGGAGTCAGGGTGTTTTTTTAATTTTAATTTTATTTTTTTATATTATTTTCTCTCTATTAATTCCTAAAACGACGGTAAGAATATTGTCCTTTCTTGACATTCTAAACTGGATATATCTTATCATCTTTAAAGTTCAAAATTCAATCCATATTTACTGCAAATTGGTGCTAAATTTATACCAATATTCGTCTACAGTCTATTCGTGCCATTTAACTATCATAAAAATAATTATCTAATAATTTGTGGTTTTGGTGATAACTTCTTATAAAGCTCAAAAGTTAAGAACTTTTATTTGAGGCCGAGAATCTCAGGCACTGTCATTCTGTTTAAAAAAATGTTTTTATGCTTTATAGGCCAGTTATGACATCTCCTAAAACCCAGCTCCATGTTTATAATTTGTAAATTAAGTGTTTTATTATGTTAGCGTCTCGTTTAGTTGTGCACGAATAAACGTATTTTCTTTCTTCTTCTTTGTTTCTTTGGATGGATTGATGGAAGGATGAATGAATGGATGGATGGATGTTTGTTACTCTTTCACGCAAAAACCACTGAACCGATTACGATGAAACTTGGTATGTAGATTGCTGGAGACCTGGATTAACGCATAGGCTACTTTTTAACCCGATATTCATACGGGATCGGGGTTTACGCGCGCGGCGCTGCTAGTGACAATTAAACCCTTCATACAAGCTCGCTGGATTCGGATATTTCTGACCTGACCTTTCTTTTTTCGGGTCGTTCGTCACCTCGTTCCAAAACAAATTCGACCCATTCGGTTGGCCAATTTCAAAATTTATGTTTTTGTCATTCACCTTGAATTTTTTTTAAATTTTAATTGATTAAGTACAATCAAAAAGAAAACTTTTCAAGAAATTTAAATAGAAGACAAAAATCCTTTATCTTTAATGACGAATGAAAATAATATTAATATTAAAATTCGTCAACTCATCCCAACGGGCAGAGTTTGTTTTGGGACGAGATGACGAACAACCCCTTTTTTGTAACTTGCATGTATGTATGAAAGTCTACTTCTTTGGCATGATCTACAGCCTAAATCATATTACAGGTTTCCACATATGAGGGGTCACAAGATTTAACTCAGTTGTGGGAGTGCCATAGGGTATATTAATTTGCTTTTTATCTAATATTTTTAACGCAGTCGAATTTTTTGTTTCATTGAATAATTATCTTGTTACATAAGACACACATGTCTCGATAAGGAAGTATAAACATTTACTCTGTAGATTGTGATTAAGACGTTCGCTTCTTTTTTTTCAGTATGGGTTTTAGTTTCAATCATTGTCAGGGAACCACCTGCCTTCATTTTCTTCGTACAGACTTTGATTTTAGTTTTCAAAACACGTCTTTCAGGTTAATCATTAGTAATTTTACATATTACACATCGCTATCTGGATCCAAACTGAGCATACTATGGATTCTAGAACAAGGATAAACATTCTAAGAAGATTTTTTTTTTAATTTCTATTTATTATACATAGAAACACCGTGTCATATTCAGGCACTAATCGAGATATCGAATCCGCGATCTCCAGCGTGTCATTTGAATATTATAATATCAGTGTCTTCCTTCGATTAATAAATCGTATCGTAACAAAATAGAATCTATAACAAGATGTACATTAATGCACGTTCAAAATTTTAAAAATAGAACACAACAAGTTGCCACTTAAAGTTTAAAATTAAAACTGTAAACCATAAAAAAGTAAAATGACCTTTTGCCAAAAATATAAGATATAGTCAAACAGTCAACTTTAATAAAAACACAGCATTCGTTATTGAGGCACCTTAATAGTTCATAGGTTGTCATTCAGGTTCTACAAGTGATCAAATTATGTGTAGAATCCATAAAATATTTATAATTACATTAAGAGCGACATATTTTTTATCGAATAAAGATATTATTAATTGAAAATACATTTTTGCGATTAATATTTTCGTCGGTTACTATAGTAACTCGAATTAAATTCGATTTTTGAATTTTAATATTATACACGAAGTACTTAGTGGTATTGCAGTATGCTGATGACGGTATTTAGCGTAAGATACATTTGTGTAATCAATTAATAAGGAAATAATATTGACTAAAAATAAAATTTTTAATATTGAATTAAAAAAACAATTATAGAAGAAAATGCAATGACAAAGCAAAACTTTGTATTTACAAAATAATGATATCCTTCTTTAAGAAAAAACTTAAAAATGTTATTTTAATTCTTACTGTTGCTACCAGACCTCTTATGAATTCTAGAGTTCAACTATGGTTTTTTAATCTTGCAAATTATAACATTAATTTATCGAATTCATATATCTAGAATCGCGAATAAAGAGTAATTTTAACACGTTATTTAGTTAGAGTGTTAAAATTACTTTATCTACGAACATATCATATTATTAATCATTTCTCAGATTTATAAGTTTCTATATTATGTTAGTCAATATTTTTTTAATACTGTTCGCAATAATACATTTGTTCACTGTATTTAGTCCTTATTAATGTACAACTACACTTTACAGTAGCTATTAATACTTACATATGTTTAAAATCAACGAATGTTATGAATTGTCAATAAAATATACGTAAAATTGATGTTTTGTTAAAGTTAATTAATGCATAAAACTATGCTTTTGAAAAGGTTAAAAGCGACGGAATTGTAGGTAAATCAATTAAATTCTTTTTGTAAAGCTATTTTTATTTATAATGTATTAGGTTTCAATTCACATGTTTATGAAATAAGCCTTTCAAGGTTTTATTTTATATATAATTTTAGGTAACCCATCGAACGCTTTGATAAGGGGATGTAATCACTTGTATTACTGGCAACATTCCCATTAAAAGTATTTTAATTGGAAACAAAAATTACGATTGTTTAAGCTCTTGTAAAATTTAGATCTTATCCCAGATTTCACTCCCATACTTTATAAAGTAATAAATCCCTCATTATTGTCTTTATAAAAATAAATGTATAGAGAGAGACTACGAGATGGTAGACAAGGTCAAAGGCGCATAAATAGCTATCCTACATCAGTTAAATAATTAAGTAAACTTTGCAGAAATTTAATTTTTTAATAATATTTAATTAAATAATCGAGTAAGACATTTAAAAACCTATATAAATAATAAACCTGTGTAAATTAAGCAAGAGTGTCTCTTTTTGGTATTTAATATGTAAGATTTTCCTCGTCACAGAGTTGTAAAAGATTTTATGTTTTGATGTATCTTTTTCTATTATTTTGAAATAACCTGGTTGGTAACATTACTAAGGTACACAGTTATTTTAAGGACAAACCACCTTTAAAGTTAAAATATTTTTTTTTATTTAAAATTACGACAGACTCAAAGAAATGTAAACGTTACTCTTAGGTGTGGGTATATTAAAGTTTACGTTTTACTTCTAAGTAAAACATCTTTGGAACTGAATCATAAATCAAAATTGTTAAATTAAATTACTGTTTTGAATATCTAGGCTAAACTCGATTCGTTTCAATCAAACGTTTACAAACCTGACAGCTAAAGCTGGATTGCGTTTTTATTTACAAACACTGTTTAATTAAGTAATTGCTTAACTATATCGTTGAGTAACAATCAACTCGGCCAAACTGATTTAACAACTTGTTAAGGTTTCACTAACGAGCGAGTTTGAAGCGAGTTACAGTCGTAGTAACTAAGGGTGTCAGATGTCAGAGAGTCCTTTTTGTTAATAAATTAAAAATATGTTAATGTTTTATACTTTACCTGTTTTTATTAACCTTTTAATATTTGTTTACATCAGCCGCGATTTCGGAGAAAATACTGTCTCAGTGAATTTTTTTACGATTTCTTCGGACACAAACAAATATACACAAATTAATTAAAATCTTGCGCAACAAAATCATGTCTCACATACGACCTTCTTCATCATACGTGAAACCATTAAATAAAGTTTTATAAAAAAAGACAGGTAATATGTACATATGTGTTATACATAAGCGGACATACATTTATGGTTGAATTCCGCGTATGTCACATAATATATATTCTAATGAGGCAAACATAAGCGCCTCGAGCGGATATTTCGTCAAAAATCCTTCGTAACTTTCAGTTTTGTTTCCGAGTTGCATAACTTACCGTGTGTAAGGGTTTAATGGAAAGGAGGGCCTGGGGCACTGACGTAGAGATAAGCACTAGTTGAGCACTTTTTAGCCATGCACATAATCCGTCATCAGACAAATGAGCACAGTTATTTTTTTTAAAGTTCAAGCACACTCGCGACACAATTTTCTCCGAATGAGAGGAAAACTATTGCCGCGCGGCGCGGGCTGCGCTTGCGACGGTCTGCGGGCGACTGGCGAGTGCGAGTGCCCCCACACGATAAAACCTTCGCTTTTCAAGAGTGGGGCGAGAACGGCTTTTTGAAAATCGCTACCTGTTATCAAGATCCCGTTTCCCGTTACGTTTGACTTTTCAGCATTCAGATCAATCCCCGAAAAAGTGTTAATTGTTTTTTATTGTATACTAGCTGCGCCCCGCGGTTTCACCCGCGCAAGTCCCGGTACCGTGGGAGTATCGGGATAAAAAGTAGCCTATATGTTAATCTAGGTCTCCAACTATCTACATACCAAGTTTCATCGCAATCGGATCAGTAGTTTTTGCGTGAAAGAGTAACAAACATCCATACATCCATACATCCATACATCAACACATCCATACGTCCATACATCCTCACAAACTTTCACGTTTATAATATTAGTAGGATATATGTGTACTAGCCGTCTCCGCAGCTTCACCGGTGATTATGGTCACTGCTCCGCTCCTTTTGGTCGTAGCGCGATGTTATATAACCTATAGCCTCCCTCGATAAATGGGCTATCCAACAATAAAGTTTATATTTAGATTAGAAGCAAAAAAATATAACCAATATCTGTAATATATGTAAAAATTACTAGAAAAGTTTTACGACCAGCTATAGGGGTTCAACACATATTGTTGTATATGTGTGTTGAGCTGTCATGAGATGGGAAATCTATACAATAACAGTTCATCTTATACTGGAAATAAATAGGATTTACGTTATGGCTTTCATTCAGAAAAAAAAAGTACTGTTCGCAGAAGGCAGAAGCTAGCATTATATAAAAATAACTCTTGTCTTCATTATAAAATTCTTGTTTAATTCATTTACCCTAATCATCTACGTCAATGCTCTTCTCAGAACAAAAAAGGAAAACTAATTTGATACTTTTATTTAAACTAGAGATAGCCAGGTGGTCTAATTCCGATCATGGTTTATTTATTGGCCAGTATAACTTGAACTGCCATTGTATAGACTGACGTACCATGACAGGTTTACACATATACTGGACGTGTGTAACTTGATGTAATTTCACGTAATATTTAAATTAGTAAGACATACTGTTGTAGTTTTCTGCACATCATCTATTACAAAAAAATCTCTGCGCGTATTAATATATAGAGATTAGCACACTCAGGACTAAAATTAGTTCATTTTAGACTATAAAACAAAATATGATTTTTTTAAATGTATTTATTTAAACATGCTATAACACCTCCTCCAAAAACTAATGTAGATTTTGCGCTTTTATTGCCCCCTGGGAGTTTTCCGCAAACGGTGAAATACCTTGTTGATGTTTAATGTAAAAGAAAAACTGGAGTGCTAGTGAGAGTAGTGGAGAAGACCTGAGACGGTGCAGGGGTGGTATAGCAGGCCTGAGATGGACGCCTTGCAACTTGAAGGGTGCTAGGCCCGCCATAGTATGTTCCAACTGCTGTTCAAGAGGCGGCCAAGGTCCGCAATAGACGCTCGTGACGAAATAGCGGTCGGTTTTAGTAGGCGCCGACATACCACTTCAACGCTAGCCCCGATGAGGTGAGATAACCCATTGGGGTTTCCATATGATGACAGAAAAGACGGTTGAATGACCGCGCACCCTCAGGTGGTCTGTGTGCTTAAAAGAGTAAAAAAGTGTTTAAATACGCTTATCTTAATAGCCTAATAACCTGTATATTTATTAGTAAACCACTGACTCTCCGTATCATTTTGATCCCATAAGTTTGCTGGAAGAGATTGCATTTAGCAATGAGGCCACTCTTTGCACATTATTTGTCTGACACATGTAGGTATGTATAATACTTTTACCATTACAATGAAGTACAAATAAAGTGTTATTTATCTATCTATCTATGGTCACATCCGACTTTATACAGTGTCCAAGAATTACATAAGTGCACGTATGATCATTAGAGTCGCCTAAATACTTAAACGTAACCTAATTGCCTCGTTTGTTGCATCGCTACAATTAAACCTTAAGTGTCAGTCTTGTCACGAGGCCTAACGATGTTTTATTCAGACGAGTGGTCGCCCAGAGGTTGAAATTCAACCACAATCATTATTATTAGCCGTCGAAGGCAGGAAAAAAAATTACTTAATTTTTTTTATCGGTAACACTACATCTCATCAATAGCTACTAAACAAAAAACAATTTAAACTTTATTTTATTAGTACATAAATGTATTTTATATATAAGGCTTTAAAAAAACAATGTAAGCACCCATCTGATCTAATCTTGTCAGTAGCTGTATGTTAGAGCCGAATGAAATGTAAGCGCTTCGGTCAAAGAGCATACGTTCGCAATATTTATATAGAAGTTGGGCATCAATTGATTTACATTTCTCGTGATAAGATGATGATTATTAAAAGAAATAGGCTCAGTGTACGCACATCTGCCGTGCTTACGAAAAGTGCAATAATTAGGTTAAAGCTGATTTCGAGAAAAACGCTTTTAAAAATTTTATTTTTGTTTTATTTGTATCCCCATTTGCAGTTATGCTTAGTATTAAAACCGACTCTGTCATAGATACGTAAAAACTGTCTAAAGAGAATATATAGATCTCAATCTGCTGATTCCGAATATGTACTTAACTCAATGCGCTCTAAAACTCGAGTTACATACACATACACGTACACACACACTCTCACTCGCCCACAAACACTCACATATACACACAGATATATTTAATATTTTTTAATGTCTAAAATCTTGTTTTTGAAGTACACACAAATGTATGTTTTGTTATGGAAGAGCGGAGTCTCCTAACACAGGCATTATTTGCTTAAAAGGAGGCTTCAATTACAAGTATTGTAACACCAAATTGTGTAATGCAAAATAGATTATTATAAAAAAAAAATCGGTTGTCTGTAAAGTCGGTTTACTGACGATAGTTGAACATGACAACGTCATACTCGTAGGAACGCCTCAGAGCGAGGTAACGCCGTATGAGTCATGTTTTTTCGTGCGTGCAGCTGGCTCCATCGAATTATAAGACGTTGTCACGTCAAAAAAAGTTTTGCACTTTTTGTACGGACGGCAGAGTCATACTAACCTTATCTACGGCTTTAGACTTTTTTGACATTAAGAAGGTGTATAAACAAATTGTAAGGTCTTATAAGACATCATTTTAACAAATCCAGTAAAAAGCTACATAATCTTAAAACTTTCCTCTTAAATTACACTCAGAATGACGTGGTTAGTTTTGTTTATTAACTAACTAATAGGAAAACGTGACGTAACAGCTCGAAGTGTCATATGACTGCCTGTTTTCGCACGATGTTAATGACGAAGAAAAAACAATGTTTATTTTCAAAAAAGATTATTTTAAGAAGTATAAATAAATATTTGTAAATTGTAAAACGCTTTTCCAGAATATGTCAAGTAGCCAATTATGGATGACACTTACTTAGCCTATGCTTAAATTCACAAAACAACACACATCTATCTATATGACGCTTGTAATCATTAAACTCAACATAACTATTTTTATAACATACTAGTTATTGCCCGCGATTTCGTTCGCGTACAAATTCAAATTAATCCCACGGGAAACAATTTTTTGCTCAATTTTCTTCATTATTCGTTCCGGAAGAACCTTCTACAAAGTATTACAAAACACTCAAATTATGGCGTAACCAAGAAAAATAGGGATTCAATTTTATATTTATAGATGTATTGCATTTTATTAACTTGAACAAGAAAGATAATACACTCAATAAAAAAAAATACTTGCTTGCTACAAAAGACTTCTACGGCAGTCCTACATTAAATTTGTACTGTAACATACCGATTGCTACACGCTAAAAAAATGTAATTCTTCTATCAACCTTATGATAACGTAACTGCAAATAGAATATGTTATTATACCCGATGTGCAAATACAGTCTCAACAATAAAACAGGAACTAACTTTTAAACTTTCGCGTTCCATTATATACTTAATTATGTATTTACTAACAACCCGCCCCGGCTTCGCACAGGTAGCAGAGATATCTTCAACAATCATCAACATATTTCAATCAATTTACACAAAATATTAACAAATTATACACCAAAACCTTCCTCATGGATCACTCTGTCTATTAGTGAAAACCGCATAAAAATCCGTTCAGTAGTTTATCGCGAACAGACAGACAGACGCGGCGGGGGACTTTGTTTTATAATGTGTAGTGATACGGAAATTAACGCGATCAGCCTGTGAACACGGCCAGTGCAACCTGGTCGAAACGTTAGGAAATTCAGAGGTATGTAATACATATTTCGTGATCGCGTTAATTACCGAATAAATATATAATTAAGTAAATAAAACAAGAAGATTCTACAACAAGGGTACGTGATCATGGCTGGCTAGCCGCGTCAAAAAAGTTTTTTTTCTTTTATGGTTTAGGGGGCAAACGAGCAGACGGGTCACCTGATGGTAAATGACTAAATGACTATCGCCGCCCATGGGCGTAACTCAAGAGTCACAAGTGCATTGCCGCCCTTTAAGGAGAAGAGCAGGAAGACGGGAGAAGGGTATTAGAGGGGGGAGAGGGGATGGACGGGAATAGGGGAGAGGGAAGGGTTAGGGCCTCCAGTAACCGCACTCACGCGGCGAAAAGCAATGCAAGCATTGTTTCCGTTTTCTGCCGAAGCATGGCCCTCGCACGTGGGAGTAAATTTTCACAATAAGTAGAATTCATACGGTTGTATATAGCTTGGGACCGACGCCATTTTCTTCTAAATAAACTTAGGTCTGATAGTAGTTGAACTGTCAAATCCAACCGTGTAACTCTAGAAGTATTAAAATTGTTGGGATATTATATACATATACCAATGCGCATGAGAACTATCATTGCGAGATTCAAAATTACTAGTTACTAATTAGTTCATATTTCTTTCGTTAGATGGTGCTGGGTGTGCCGCAAGATGTTTTTGTGCTAACGCGTGCGGTGTAATTAGTATACATGCGGACTATATTAATATACTATATATCTATAAGCAACTTGTCTGTTTATTACGATCGTTATTTGGACTAATGTACGAACTTCATTAATGCAGAAGTAATTAATTTACCACATGTATAAATTGCGACTTAATCGCGGTAATATTTATAAAGTACGATATATTTTTAACCCACGGTCACGGGTGGACCAAGAGTGGTCTATACAAGTATTATAGCAATTAAGTTAAAATTTAAGCGCCTAATATGCATACAAGGCACAAAAGACTAAAAATAATTAATTATTTTAATTACCCCAAATAAAATATATCTATTTTTTTAGAAGGAAATAAGAAGACTTTAAATGGCAATTTTTTTCATCAACTCACGCGGTGGAAAAACAGTACTAGGAACTACAGAAACCATTTAATTTTGATAATGCTCACAATTTATTAGTACCAGCATCCACTTTCTATCAGGTGGACCTTGTGCCCGTTAGCTAAGTTAATATTTGTATAAAAAAAAGAAATCGCCTTCCCGTAGGTAGGTATATATGATTATAATGCATTCGCCATCAACAGCTCCACTATAATTACAGAACAAATCGCACAAGTTTTATTGACATAACTCAATCTCAAACACTTTAACAAGTATACCAAGGTCAAATACCAAATTAAATTAGGCTTCTCATGCAATTACAATTTCAATGCCTCCATGTTCTTATAAACAACGGAAATTGTAATTTTGCTCAAAAAAATTATGCGGTTATCGATCTAGTTCGTGTTATTATTGATTATATATGCCAACCTTGCTCTAAAAACTTTTAAATCTTGATTTGTAGAAATATCCTTTATCATAGATTGAAAGATCATAGATCATAGATGAAAGCATGCTTCTAAATGAAAACTTTTAAAATTAAAAGCTGCCGACTCCTCCTTTGAGATGGGAGTACACTCTTTTCTTGAGGTTTGAAGGTTTGAAGGTCGTATCGGTCTGGAAATACCGCAGGCGAGAATTTATTCCAGAGATTGGTTGAGATCATTAACAAAGGTAACAATTTCAAGATCTTATATATCCGTCAGCAATATTTGGACATCTAATGAGAAAAGCAGACACACAGAACTGTAGGTATTGGCATAAGAGTTGAAGATATGCAAGATATGCTGTTGTGTGTGTGAAACAATTGTCCTACTTTACATCAACAAAAACTAAATAATTATCACCGACCTTTCCTTGACAACTACTTATACTTAACATATCATCATTTGATTGTTGCACGAGATAAAGAATCACACAATACAGAGAATACAATTGCTCAACTTCCACCACCATTGGGCTGCGCTTCTCCGAGGATCCTTCCTTTGTGTTGGAGAGAGATAACTCCATTCCTCTACACACATATAGGCTTGATTGCAACTTAAGTGATGAGTCAGTTAAATTGCAAGTATCACTTCTCACGTCACAAAAATAAACTACTACTATGTAAATAAGTTTCACATCATAAAAGCGATGTGTTAAAAAGGTTTCCGCAATGAATCTTAATAGATTCCGGAGGAAGACGGCTCAAGGTCATCATAAAATATATACAGACATTTAAGTTGCTTTTAAAAGCTTCAGTAATTATATGTATAAGACTCATTTCTAGAGTAGGAACCACCAGACTTGGGATGCATCTCCACGATACAAAAAACCGGGAGTTTTATATCAGGTTGCTTTACTAACATTCTTGACAACTATAGACCTCCATAGCTATAAAAAAAACTTAGTAAATCAGCTCCCGCTGCAGAAGACCAATCTAAAATATTACAATAAAACTTTCGTGAGTGGTATTCATGTTTATTAAAGACTATACGGTTTTACTCACGTTTGAATTTCGGGGATGCCCGACTAGTTTCGGAACCGACGGGGGCCCTTTTTCAAAGAGTGAAGCGTCCTGCCGCGACGGTGTCAGGCGTCACACTCGCAGGACGCTTCACTCCTTGAAAAAGGGCCCCCCGAAATACAAAAGTAAGTAAAACCGTATAGTCTTTAATAAAAAATCTAAAACATGCCTAAATAAGTGCTTCATATCCTAAAAAAATTCAAGACAGATGTGTTTTTCTGCAATATGTCAATGGTCTGTGGTGCCGATTCCAGATTCAACAGCCAAGAAGGTAGTGGGTAACACCTATCGTTTCCCATTAGTTCTAACGAAAACGAAGAACTTATTCTTGCAAAGGAAGCGGGGAATCTCATCTGAACCAGTGAACAGTGAACCAGGGGACGCCCTCGTGCTCTTAGCTACCACTGGCCCTTCTTAAGAGATTTTATAACAAAACCTGCCACCTACGCAGTACCTACATAAAAAATGGTATCGCCGCTTTCATTGTCGAGAATTCAACACGACGAGATTTTCAAGCCTAGCTTATTTCTTATTTGAGAAACTATTACTCATTATAAAAACCTAACTAGAGTCAGGACGTCTGTATTCTCCTTAAAGACAGAGATGTCCTGAACTCAAATCCTAATAGAAGGTTATATTTTTCTCATAAGTATAAAATTAATATATTCTTTTTAATAACTTTATTAGGCAATTCTTTTAAATCTAGGAAGCTAGCTAATTAAGGAAGTATAAACGAATTACCGGGTATCTTTTCTCACAATTTACTTTACGTAGGCGTAAACTTAAATTTTACAAGAAGTTCCGTGACGTAACGAACCACAAATTTAAAAAGAATTGACACTACAGTAATGACACCCAAATTTTATTTGTTTGTTTATTCTTCAACATAGCGTGGAACTGACTATTTTTGTTGACCAATGTGTGATTGAATAACCGCAAAACCTTAACACTTGTTAACGTCTTTGCATGTTTCAAAAACTATTAATTGGTACATGTTTTCACATATTGGTTTCAGTATATTCTGTATTATTTCAACGTTTTTTTAGGGTTCCGTTCTTCAAAAAGAAAAAAGAACCCTTATAGGATCACTTTGTTAACCGTCTGCCTGTATGTGTGCCTGTCTGTCTGTCCGCCTGTCTGTCTGTCTGTCTGTCTGTTTGTCAAGACCCTTTTCCTCAGGAACCTGTGGATGCATTAAGTTTAAATTGTCATTAACACAAATACTTATGTCAGCGATCCCTTGAAGCTGTCAAAAAATTAAGCTTCTAAGTCAACGCAATCAAAACATACGGCCATTAGATTTTAACAAATTTGAACATTTCGCAGGTAAATCAAAACCTATAGGGTACTTCCCATTGACCTAGAATCATGCAATTTTGTAAGAAGCAAGGTCTTACAGCACAAAAAACAACAAACAACAACAAACAAAAATACGAAAGATGTTAATTTGTTGTTACATCACATAAAAAATAGTTTTTGTGATTATAAACTTATATCGGGTGATTTTTTAATAGCTATAGGAAATCAATTAAAAAATAAACACATCAAATTCAAAAAAATGCATGAAATCTTTATTTAAATCGATCCATATAATTTAATGTTTGAAGATTATTTCATGCAAATGGTGACCGCGACTGCGCCTCAAATGGTCCATCCGCTTAGTCCAATTTTGGCATACTCTTTCCAATGTTTAAAAAATAAATGCGAATAAATGCTTCAATCTTGTCTTCCAATGCGTCAATTGAAGCGGGCTTTTGAGCATAGACATGAACTTAACATAGCCCCACAAAAAGTAGTCTAAAGGTGTTAAATCGCACGATCTGTGATGTAATGTAATGTAATGTCATTGGTGGTTTTATGTCCAACAATGTAAATTTAGTGCGAAATTTAGTCACAATAGCCGCTTCAGTGGGTCGATTAAACTGACCATAAAATGGAAGAAGCGCGCGATGAACTTTCTTAACTTGATTGATTTGCAAGCATTGTTCGTTTGTAAGACGATTCATGGTTAAATTATATACCAAACTGAAGATGTTGGACAGTAACACCAAACGTGAAACGTGCGTGAGCTGTCAAAATCAGCGATGCCAAAAAGAAAATAGCTAAAAAATCACCCTTTATTTTGCTGTTGAATTGTTGACTTTATCGTACATCGCAACCGCAAAGTTAAGTTTTTCTTTCGAAAAAGACGGGCAAAAGTCTTCAAGATTGATTCCCGAGATGGACGTACCGAGATCTACATACAAGTTTGTTTGCTTACGGAACCCTCGGTTCGTGAGTCAGACTCGCACTTGTCCGGTTTTTTTTATTATTAGGTAGATTCTTGCAATGTGAACTAAGCCATCTTTCGGAACGTCATCATCACACGCTATTTTAAGACGTTTGTAAAACCGTTATTATTAAATAAAATACTAAAGGAGACACTTTTTGAGCCCATTATAAAAGGTAGTGTTTGTTAAAGAAATGTATTTTTCTCTTTTATTTTAAATTATTGGAAACTGAACATAAAAAATACTATTCCAAGTCTGTCTGTATGTATTCAATTAACCAGCCTAATTACCATGTTCACGAAACACATGAATTTCTAGGTTATTCATATTTAAAGGGGCTTCATCATCAGATAAACTAGATATCTAATAATAATTTTGTAAGTTTAAGTTCAACTGCATAGTTGTATTTCCTGTAAAAATGCAATTTTACAAAAAAATTCAATTAAATGGAACCATTCAACATGTATTTTAAAATGGTCTCCTTTTGACATTATATATTTACAGTTCATTAATATTAGTGTTAATTAATTAACATCACTAACTAACTCTTATATAATACAAACTTACTCCACACGCTTCTGTTGGCAAGGCATAATCCGCCCCTACTGGCATTAGCCAAGGTCTTCTAAAATTTCCCATATGTGCAGATTATGAAGTAAAATTACTGACAATTTATTTCGTTATTTAATTTGTTATCCGAAAACGGATCATATCTACTTTCTTGTGCTCAAATTAAAAAAAAACAACACATTTATTAGTAGAATTAGGACCCTTATTCTACGAAGTATATTAAGAAAAACATTGTTTTTTTTTGCAACTGAAGTCAATAAAATTCATAAAAAATACAAAATAATTCTTTAAAAAGGATATAAACACTCTTAATGTCACAATGTCCCAACAATAAGACATCGTTAATACAGGTGTGATTAAAGCAGTCCTAATTCATAAAAGAATTTTTAATATGTAACTTAAATTCGTGAAATAAGTATTACATGCGTCAAGTGTACATCAGGCAGCTTACTTACATAATAAATCATATCGTGCACGAACTGGTCTTGGATATAGGGATTCCGGTCTACATCTATCGACCTAAACAGTCAGAAATAAAATAATAAGCCCTGACACGCAATTGATTACCTATTCACTGATTTTAGGGTTCCAATGTACTGTACATTGGAACCCTCACTCAACCTAACTCACTTCACTGATGCACGGATGGCGCAATGGTTTAAGTGGTCACCTCGCCACTAAGCCGCGCTGAGTGTTGTGTGTTCAAATCCCACACGTGACAAAAAATTGTGTGATCCACAAGTAGTTGTCCTGAGTCTGGGTGTTCTTTGTGTCCGTTGTTTAAATGTTTGTAAAGTACCCCAAGAATATTCATAATCGGAGTTGTCTTAAAAAAAAACTTGCAGAATTATCAGTGAAGTGAAATAACTTCACTGACCGTTCTATCAGTTAAGTTACTATTGTACAATCGATCCAAAACCAAGTCCAACAACCAATCAACAGATGAACTCTAGAACAATCAGGTATGTTAAAATCATAAAATAAATAAATATTAAATTTACAAGAAAATTTCAACAAAATCTGGCCACACACGCTGGCGAAATGTAGACTTGACAATTAAGTTTAATGTAATTGTTAAGTGTATTATTAAAATCGACATTTAAACGACCGTGGAGACCCATCCGTTACGGTCCTTAAATAACTTATCCTTCAATCTCTACAATTGCAATTCCAACTTAAATTACGCAAAACAATTGAACAAAACGATGAAATTAATTCTCTTGCGACAGTCAAATAATCAGACAAAATTGTTTTAACAAAATAAATGATTTAGTACCCGGAAAGTTGACAGGCTTCCGTTCGGCATCTTCCCCTTTATTGTGACAGAGCCTTGAAGGTACATTTCGTACAACCTTGTTTGGTCAATCAGCTTTTCCTATAACATCTGTTTTCGTTGACGTTTCCGTATTTCAATCATTAAACCTTGCATGCGATCATAGCTCATTCGACATTGGAAACCATCCTTTCAATATGTTTGTTTTCTTTGCTATCAGTGATCGACCTACGACCTTTTTTGGTTAAAGACCGTGCTTTTGGAAATTACAACTCTAGAAATATATAATATATGGACGCAAATAATACCCATATTGAATAGAAAATGTTTAACTAAAGCAAACTCGTGTCAAGGTTACAAACGACAAAAAACTGAAGGAGATTTTTCGTTCTGGCAAGAAAATGTAACACTGTACATTTCGTGGTAAAGCGATGACAAGTAATTATCGTTCATCGCAGTATTAAACCTGTAGATTAATCAGTCCAAAATAGATGAAAGTTAGAAGACAAGTTGGATAAGTTGCGAGAAGAACTTGCTAAAAAAGCTTTTTTAATGGAATGAAAAGAAGAAAAATATATAAGAATGGAATCCTCTCCACGCAAAAGCGATTTACGCTTGACCTGCTTTAGTTCTTTTGTCTATAATACACTTATTATAATTCCAACTACAGCCCTGATTAATTCGTTACATGGTTTTTAACTGTTTTAACACCGTTTAAGTCACCTTATGTTTTCAATTACTTTTTACAATTATCCAACGCCTTTAAATAAAAAGGAATTACAAATATTTCGGATTTGTTTACAAAATAATATAAGGAATTGTCTATTTTTAGGTAAGAATAATATGTAACTCCGCGGACAAATACTCCGATACATTTTTTCGGCATCTTAATGGGAGTAAGACAAACTTTTCAATTCTGGTATCAAATGATACTTAGCTTTTTTTTACGTTTCTCTATTTTTTCTTTAAATAATTACTGTGTAAAACTTTTTGTAGTTTTTAATAAGAGTATTAAAACATAGTGGGGTATTGTGTAATACTCGTTTTGGCCCTTTTCTGTGTAAATATTTATGTTGTTACTGTTTTTATTATTGGTATTAATAAGTATTGGTTTCTCGTGCCTTTCCGTTTATATCTGCGCTTATCGATAAGAGAAGTCAAGAGACTATCCAAAAGATAACCGTGCGGTACGTTAGCGTAGCAATTTTACGAATTTATTCATTGGCTATGGTTAATTAAATTATTATTCTCTGAAACGTCTTCCATACCTAATTTACAAAACATAAAGTTTGCTATATTTTGCAATTTAAATACAGTGGCCGTGAATTTCTTATTTCGTTTCTCTCGTAGATTCTAGTACGTTGCGAACTTTTCACTTAATGAACAGAATGACTCTCTTTATTCTGATTGAATTTGATTTCAGTTCAAAAAAGGTATTTGAGTCCAGTTGAATTTTATTAAGGAAATTAGGTGCGAGTATTTCTTTAAGATATTACTGAAATGCTTACAAATTCTTTTACACATACGTGAATAAGAAAAAAAACAATAGTAGATAAAATAAAGAAATTATTATTAGAATGTGTAAATTCCGAGGTCTATAAAATCTAATACTCAAAGAAATATTTTTTTACAGAAATTTTGTGACCAATTTCTTGTTAAGCTTTACTTTTAGAAAATTGAAGTATTATTAAATTTGGAATGTTACTTATTATCATATGTTAAATGAAAATTTTAGATGATTGATACGGGCTTTTTTTAATCTATTGTTGATTAGGGATTTTTGTATTCAGACGGGTAGCGCATGGTTAGAGTATACCGACACAAATATTTAACTGGTAAAGGTCCAAGTTGCACCTAAAGGTATCCTATTTAGAAATATATACTAATGGCATTTATATTCCAATTATAACGAAACCTAAATTTCCTTATTTTACGGGTGAGTTAAGTTGAATCCCTGAGGCTGCAAATATAACTAAAAAATATAAGATAGAATAGTGATAGTAGCATTATTTAGGTCTGTTTTTATAGTACCGTATTTCGGTAAGAAAACAGAGAAATCTTATAGGACGACCTTGTTGTACGTCTGTCTGTCAAGCCCCGTTTTGTTCGGAACGCATTGACGTTGTTATTAATATCAAATCCTTAAGTCTAACGTCAACTCAATAAGAACTTACACACAATTTGACACCAATAAATATAAACCTATAGGATAATTACCGTTAACCTTCAATTAGAAAATGCTTCTAGAAGTAATTCAAAAATCGTTAGAACAATTCGAAACATTTAGATTCTTATATATTTTAGAGTAAATATAATATATAATCCTACTAATATTATAAACGTGAAAGTTTGTGCGGATGTATGGATGTATGGATGTATGGATGGATGTTTGTTACTCTTTAACGCAAAAATTTTAATGAAACTTTACAATAATATAGCTTATATATCAGAACAACACATAGGCTATAATTTATGAAGATATTGTGTATATTGGCCAAAATATAACGATAAGTGTTAAGTAAGTCAGAAAAAAATCTGAGATCTGCGAGCTATTCTGGCGTGCGATGGGAAACCTGTAAGAGTAACACGAATATAATGTACGGTGGGATTGTTCCTCCTAAATAGTTCTACAAAAAAGTCTGCGACAATATATATCTATCTTTTATGTGTAAGCCATTATTACCAAAATAGTGAACCATAAATACAATAAAATTTTATTTTTTTATTTCCAATTTACATTTAGCAGTAACAAATTGATATTTATGAAAATAAATACTTTTATCGCTTCTGATATTCAAAGTAGATAAACTTTGTCTTTTAAAGTACGTAATTTGGTCAAATATTTTAAAAGTTACGATGATATAAAATTAATATAAAAATGTGCGGTGCGGTGGAGGGGGGGACATTGCTCATCGCTGCGAGCCATTCGAAAATCCAATCGCGGGCAGGCAGACGCGTGAGGGCAGACGTTGTTGACGGTTGTGACTGGGAACTGTAATGGGAATTTTCAAGACACTAGCGATTTGTTAAAAGGCTCTGTATACACACATTTATATAATACTAGCAACCCGCCCCGGCTTTGCACGGGTACAAATTATACACCTAAACCGTCCTCATGAATCACTCTGTCTAATAGTGAAAACCGCATGAAAATCCGTTCAGTATTTTCTTAGTTTATTGCAAACAGAAAAACAGACAGACAAACGCAGCGGGGGACTTTGTTTTATATTTTATAATATGTAGTGAAGATATTGAATGTGAAAAATTTTTTAAATTTAAAGTTTGTGAGGAGGTTTGGATGTTTGTTACTCTTTCACGCAAAAACTACTGAACCTTTTGCGATGATACTTCGTATATCGATAGCTGGAGACCTCGATTAACACATAGGCTACTTTTTATCCCGATATTCCCATGGCGTCTGAGTTACGCGGGTGAAACCGCGGGGCACAGCTAGTAAGTAATATTTTGGTTTTCTACTCTAAAATTCATAGAACGAAGTCTTTCACCTCTATTAGAATATTTAATCTAATAAAATGGCGACTGATTATAATATTACTGAACACTTGACAAACTATCGCGATATAGGAAGTTTTCTTACCGGAAGAATTTTAAAGAAAAGAAACCGGATAAGTTTTATTAGTTAAGAAAATATAGGTGTAAATAGATATATGTATACTAGTAATGAACAAGAATCAAGGAAAATAGTACCTACGCGATATGATGTTCATCGTCTAACAACACACCATTAAATAGTATTATAGGAACAGAATTATTATACTTTAGTACAGTTTTCCGTATGCAAAGATGATTGTGTATACTGAGTATCAATATTATTATAAAGTACATAACAAGTCACTTATCTTACTAAATTCATAAAAGCAAAGTTCCTAGTGCAACGTGTTTAACAGTTAAAATTAGATACATAATGCCTTGGACTGAGAGATACATACCTTCTTTTTCGGCATGTGAAAACCTTGAAAGACAAGATATAGTGATTGTGTAATATAGAACCTAAAATCACAGTGAATTCTCGAGAAACCGAAGGCCAAAAAATTGTAATGGGTTCTACTTTGTCATATGACCTTGAACCGTTTATTCAAGTATTCCCTATTCAGTTACTCTGCAATAAATTTTTCCGATGCAAGCATGGAACCAACGACACCAGGGTCGCAGGAAAACGTAAGAGCAAACTTGTTCCACAGAACAAAAGAAGCAACATTGTTTCCTATGTCATTTAAATAGATTTGAATATTTAACTTACTAAAAATTATAATAACTCGCTATTCTAACTAAAAACAATATTTTTAGCGCCACATCTAAGTCTTACATCACATACTAAATTATTTATTGGCTGGACAATGCCGATCCCTGGCCGTGTAAAATAAATATAGATGTTATTAAACATGACAATCATTTGTAACGGACATTTTGACAGTTAAATTTTCTACTCCATTGTGTTCGTCGTCTATGTAGCTTGATGTACGAAAAGTAATTCTATTGTGCTATGACATTTAAGAGTTAATAAACTCATTTCACTTTTTGATTTGATATATTGTCATGATAATTTAATTTTCTGTCGTCATAGAAACATCCTTGTATTTATATTCTCACTGGGGACATAAGAGTAAAAGTGTATTAATTCAATTTATACACCTCCTCAAAAATTATCCTGACTGCTGAACCAGAGGTTGGGGGTTCGATTCCCACCGAGGATAAATAATTGTGTGATGAGCACGATCATTTGTTCTGTGTCTGGGTGTAATTTATCTATAATATGTATGTATGTAGAAATATATAAGTTTGATTATCAGCAGTTTAGTTGTTCTGCTAGGCTCTGCCTTGTAAGATATGTCAAGTTATAAAAAAAGTTATTAGTCTTAAACCAAAATGTGCAAAATCTATCTTAAACTTCCCACAGGTGGGGGTTCCATGTTGGGCCGCGTTATATTAATGACTTGTCATGACTCACCTTGTAATAAATAAGCAATAAAAAACAATTGACTATTATTGTTCAGATTAATATTAAATTTGAGTTGACTGATGGCATTAAATCTCTAATTTATAACTGTGGAAAATAAAAATCCGTAATTGAATATCTTGCAAAGACTTTAAAAGGTATTCTACTTTCCATAACAATACTAAGAATAAATTGTATCGTGCGATCTAGACGTTCACTACTAGAATAGAAAAATTAATAAATACAAACAAAACGTGAAACCTATACATAAATAATAGTCTATAAGCTAATATAATAGTCTATAAGCAACTGACGTGTGAGTTATTTTCTATTTTGAACCGACTTTAAAAATGTAGGTTCTGTTTGCGATCCGTATGTTTGTATGTCTGCAATTTTCTTAAAAGTAATATACTAATTCTCATGATTATCTTACGTAACTGCAGTCACGTTAGTATTCTACATATTTTTAGTATATTACAGTAGGTATTTTTTAGCCTTTTTTTTCACAATCAAATTCCTTGAAGTTAGTTTATTTTTGTTATTTTTTATAGAAAACTCTACTTTTATAAATACGTGGTCAATGGCCAATCAACTATTTTATTAATTTTAATTTATACAATGACATTTTTGATGTCAAGCACCCCACGTTTTTTTACAATCAACAATAATATTTCGTACAATTATTTATTTTTGTTACTCCAAAATAAATGTCAATCAATTTTAACTGCAAAGGCTTACATCATTTAGCCCTGAGTACTTAAATGACGATAACTAGTTACTCATCATTCATATTAAGGCTTGAAGCCTACTCCAAAATACATTACACGTCATCAGTTCCTGAAACTCTGACACTATGAAAACAAACCCACCCACGTTTAGGCAAAATAAGCATATATGACCTTACAGCACTAATCATTTCACTACCGGTTTCGTCTTCCTGCCTGGGGCAATACCATCAGTATAAAATCATCAAAGAATTGTATGAAGTTCATTATCAATTATATTTGACTGGCCTGTTAGTCTAGTCATCTAGTGGTTAGTGAGCCAGAGGTCGTGGGTTCGATTCGATTTGTTTTGTGTCTGGGTGTAATTTATCTATAATATGTATGTATTTAGAAATATATAAGTATGTTTATCAGCAATTTGGTTACCATACAGACTCTGCCTAGTTTGAAATCAGACGGCCGTGTGTGAGATGTGTGGAGTTATTATTATTATTCTCTTTATTTATTTCATATACATATAACTTACATTTTTAAACACATTCACATAAAATATAAAAAATAGTGTCCCACCGGTATCGGGTCTGTACCCTATTCTGTCTGGACTCTATTTTACATTTACACGCTATTATACAGTTTACACGGGTAGCTTGGTCCCTGTGGACCAAGCTACCGGTGGTTAGGGCTCCGGAGACAGCAACCTCCTCACTATGGGTCCTCCGTATCGAGGAAGACTGCCTTCTGCATCAGCTCTTAACCCAACTACCTAACGTGAGCCTCTGAAGGTGTTGATCGAGGCTCTTAGCAATTAACCCATAAGCAATTATTATTATTACTATTACTATTATTATTTCATGTTTGAAATTATAACAGCACCAACATTGTTAACATTTTTTTATAGTTTTATGTTCGATAAAAAAGTAACATACTAGTCTCAAATATTGAACGTAGTTTTGTAGTGAATTCAATTACTGAATGTGAATTGATCCTTAACGAGTTCCTAATTATATACCTACATATATCCAAACATTAAGATATTTTAACTTTAAAATATTTCAAACAACAACAATATCGTACCGAAACAGGTACTTAATTGGACAAAAAATACTGCTTAATTTATAATAAAACCCAAATAGCATTAAATCGATTCACTTTATTATATATTTATTCAATTAGTGTCTTTAGTGAGAATAAGATGAAAAATCACAAGTTTGACAGTCAAATAAAACCTAAATTGCAGTCTAATATCAAAACAGTCTAATATAACAAAACGATTTGAATAAAAAATCGGTAATTCTGCAAAAAAAATGTAGTTAGACGCCTAATGAGACTTATGACTTTTAAAACGATAAAAAATGACCTATAAACTCAGTGACATATAGGACGAAGAGGCATCGCCTTTGCCATTCATCAAACTGTCGGTCGTTCTAAATAAACAAATTTTGTTTATGACAGTTAATAATTAGCCTCTATAGTTGATCCTCCTTGTGACGTCATAGTACGCGTCCGCGTGTCTATTTTACGTACTTCCTAGCGAAAAACTGATCTTGATTAATGTTCCGATACTGAAGCATATAGAATATACATTAAGTTGCTTTTTATGTGAGAATTAGAGAACTGACTTGAATTAAGATATCTTATCCTTATAAACTTAAAAAGTCTAACCTTGTCCTATTTTTTCATCACTTTCACTATTGGATTTTATCCTCAAAGCAAATTCATTAAAAATCAATTAAACTGAAGACATTTTGCAGAATTAAAACCAAAAAAAATATGCAGGTGATCGAATTGAAGAAAAAGAAGAGTTTGCAAAAGAAGATTTGCATTTCGAAAATATTTATTGTACTCCTACAAAAAAACATCCTTTTTTTATCGTTTGGAAACCCCTCGAGTCATCACCTCACCGGGGCTGCCAGTGAAATGGTATATCGGAATCGAACCGACTAAAACCACACGGTGTTCCGTCATAAATGAGTCTATTGCCAGGGACTCGAGTATACCCTAAGCAGGAAGTCCCCGAGAACACCGGGAAACCTTGGCCGCCTCTTAAACAAAAGACAGCCACGCCCTTGCATGCGGAGGGCCTTGCCAAATTACAAGGAAACATCCCTACTAGGCTGATATAAACCTTTTTTAATCTAGTAATAACATAATTAAAGTTATATTACTTTTCTCTAGGTACATAATACTCGTAATTAATAGCAATAGAAAAAGTGGGTACAAGTTTAATTGCCAGTTTCTATTCCTAGTGTTTCTACCCATAGCTTTGCGAGTTGCAAATCTGGCTGTACCGATAATATAACTATCTTATTTTATATAATAACTAATGAAGCACATTATATAATTTTCATTATTAATACACACTACGACACAAACCGTATTCATATAAAAATATATTCATGTTTGGATTAGCTTATAATCTGTTACGCATTTTGTTATTATGAGATTATTTAAGTATAAATTAAACCGCACAAGTGCGACTCTGCCTCGCGCACCGAGGATTCCGTAAGCAATTGAACTTGTATGTAGATACTACGTCCATCTTGGGAATCAATTCTTAAGACTTTTGTCAGTCTTTTTAGAAAGACAAAGTTAACCGTTGCGATGTACGATAAAGTCAACAATCCAACCGCAAAATATAAGTTTCTAATAACAAAAACTATTTTTTATGTGATATACAACAAATTAATGACTTTCAGATTTTTTCCTTTACTTATGCTGTTAGATCTTACTTCTCACCAAATTTCATGATTCTAGGTCAATGGGAGGTACCCTATAGGTCTTGATTTACCTGCGAAATGCTCAAATTTGTTAAAATCTGAGGTTTAATGTTCGTATCTTTTTATTGTGTTGACTTAGAAGCTTGATTATTTTACAGATTCAAGGTACCGCTGACATAAGTATTTGATGTTAATTTCAACTTGATACCTTCACGGGTTTCTGAGAAAGTGGGTCTTGACAGACATACAGACAGACGGGCAACAAAGTGATCCTATAAGTATTCCTTTTTTCCTTTTGAAGAACGGAACCCTAAAAAGACGTTACTGAAAATAAAACGACTTCGCCAGAATGGAATCCACTGTGGATTTATAAAAATATATAAAATGGTGGTCTGTTGCGATACCGGCTAATGGAATAATTTCGCTAGAAACTATTTATAGGCTTTTTCAAGAAACTATTAGTATAAATTACTATATAGAGGAAACAAAAAATTATAGAATGATTTTACAAACGGAAGCTGAAGTTTTTCGTTCAGCTTTAGATATCAATTTAAATCTTTAAACAGAAGCTTATTATCATGTTTATTACGTCGTTCAGAAATAAGTTTACAAAAGTAAGTCAAAAGGATTACTATTGTAAAGAATACGGAACCATTTCGAACACTGTTTATTTTGATGACTAGTTAAATAGATTCTGCGATGAATTGGAAACTCTTTTCCAATTTTTTTGTGCCAAGTTGTTGTGTTTCCAAGTTTGCGCTTAAATTGACTTTATTCGAAATATTTCAAATTATAACAAAAAGTTATAATAACAAATACTTTAAAAATATATAGCTGGTAAAATAACACTTTTAATAAGCGTGGAATGCCTGATTATTATAGTCTACGAGTACGCCTAATTAGCTTTTTTATGTATTCGGTTCGCAAATAATACTCTAAGCATAACCAATTAAAAGAAGAAAAACAAGATCACTATTCCAAGTGTTAGCATGCTTGTAACTTAAATTATCCACAGCGTTTAACATGAGGCTGGACGTTTGTTACTTTGTAATACCTATTTAAAGAAAATACTCTTGGATATTTATGTGTTTTTATACGTAGAAATACCTACTAGACTAACATAAAGATATATTTTCAAACACACAAATATTTGGACTGATCAGGAATCGAACCAATGACCTAAGCCATTGCAACCGAATGCACTACCGCCGCGCTATAGAGGTCGTCAATCTGAATTGTGAAGATAATGTTGTTCTTAGTAATTTATTTGAAATCGATACGTCATTAGTTACAGGTTAAGGACGGCAAACAATGGGTGCTTAATACGTTTTGCGAATTGAAAATCCAATGCTTGATTTCCATACGTGTGAGTTTGTTCACAAATCGCACACTGTGCGTTAATTAGTAGGTGCAAGTAACATATTTTGAGTTGCGAGAAATAAATTTATGTAAAGCTTTGATAGGCTAATCAAAGCATTTTTTAAGACTGGTACTAGTAACGGGGAGCAGGTATTACTCGTCTACATATAACATGTAACTATTATTCTTTCACAACACAAATAAGACTGGATTCACTTCATGGTGTACTGAATGAGGACGGTATCGGACCATTAGGTCACAAGTCTGACGCTTTGCCAGCAGATTAAATATTGCATTTCTAGGTAATCTTTTTAATTATCGTTTTTCTTATATTAAATGAGATTAATTGTTTTACCTTTGAATACTATACAAATAATAGGTTTTTGAAGTTTTACTAGTACTAGTAGTGATTTTTATCAGTATCTCGACTGGTTCGTCATGCTCACTAAAATGTCATTGCTTGCGGCGTCGTCATGGGGCGGGTCATTTCTTTCCCTCTGATATGGCGAAGGAGATGATGGCTGGTCCATGCATCATACTCGTGAACGGGTGCTGCTTGGGGTGACTGGTCGGCCTAGTCAGCGATGCTTTAGCCTATACTATTATTTTGGTTCGATCAACTGCAACTCTAGCCTCTTAATCCAGTCACGAATTATTTTTAACAGTAGATTTTGTAACTGAATGAAGGTAGATGTGCACCTTGAATGATTTCTATGTTTAATAAGTTCAAACCTTCAACGGTATCACTGAGTGATTTTTATTTTTTTAGTACGTTAGCTTTTGGAGCATTTCAATAAAATGAAATTCAGGTGGCATCAGCTTGCATCCTGTTTACCTTTCGTGTAACACTAAAACTATAGTACCTGAAGATCTGACTTTTAAAAAAAGTGGCCATGAGTTTCTTTGCCAGTATTCTTCTCATAAGGCTCTACGCATTTTGGAAACGTTTAATTTTAGCTTCAATTTAACGTTCATAAATGTCACTTAGTGTCTTAATTGAATAAATGATTTTGAATTTGAATTTGAATTTAAATAAAAGCGAAAAGAAAATCCAGAAAAGTACTTATTATGTTTTTGTACTGAAAAAATGTCGTGTTTTTGTCGGCCGCCACCGCGTTACCACGTTTTCTTTTGTCGTGGCGTTCAAAAGGTTAACTACTCTACTTATTCTCAAAAATCTATATTATGTATAGTTCGGATTACTCTGGAATCTTGGACCATAACCTAAGTAAAAGGATGCTGATATGTGTATAGACATTTAATATTTACGTACTAGACAAAGTAGTTAAGCTAAATCAATGATTACCGACTGTAGAAACCTGTTCACAGTTTTCCTCATATAGCTTAAAACTATAAGCCTCGTTCTCAAGACAATAGCAATTAATAATATATTAGCTGCTAATAATTTTATATTCTTTACGCCTATAGCCTACACGAGTATAATATATGCCCTTAACCTCCAATGATATGACACAGTTAAGATCAAGGCTGATTGTGACATACAGCCCACATGACTCACAACACAATCTTTTGAACAATGAGGATAACTACTAGGAGAGATATACGAGTAAAAAAGATTGTATTAGATAGCCACTAAAATTAGGTCAGTACTAATGGCTCCATAAGTGGGTATCATTAAAACAGCGAGTAGTCAAGTGATTGATAAGTCGTTGGCGATGGTTGAAATCGTTGGGTTTGATTTAGCCGATTATAAACGGTATTTAAAAAATACGTTAAAATACATACAGAAAGCACGAATGGATCAGTGGTCATCTGGTCATCCGCCACTCCGCGTTTAATGTCTTGGGGCATCATTTACAGAAATTCGCAAACTTTGTTGAAAGAAAGTGACCAGACCTAATCCTTAGACCTAGTTTGCCTGTATAGATCTATAGGTAACATATACCCTTGTCTATGACTAAAATATGTTACCCAAACACCATAGCAGGCTTTTTTTTAATTCAGGCACTAATTCCAAATAATCTAGTAAAATAAGTAATTTTTAGAAGTTCCGTTTACAGTTGCTAACTTAACTATTCGATCTGCCTGTAGGCCAATATGCGTTGGAACCGATTACAACCTTACATATTTGTCTTACATTTTTAATATCATAGGATACCGATGCACCTCTGCTGCCAGATGTGCATCGAGCCATGTGCTGTAGCGCACTCTTAGGGCCTCGTTCACCATCTCCAAGTAATGTGTTGATTAGTTAATTGTCAATTAGCGTTACGTGCCAAGTAAAAGTTCTGAGTAACTTTAGTCAATTTAATTGAATGATGTAACAAAACATACCTACGTTTCAGTCGTTCAAATTTACGTCAAGTGTCATCCGTCAAACGTCATTGCGATTTGTAATTTAATAGTAATTTAATTATTATTTGTTATTCAAGTCTGAGTTAGTGAAGTAGGATCCAGTAGCGAGATACCTTAACGTTAATAGTAGGCATGATTTTGTTAAAACTGCTTGATTTCTGAAATTAAATTTGTAAGGGATAACATTATATAGATATTTGAAATTCACTAACTACACTACTACACTTTACTAAAAATATGGGTAATGCCACTCACCTTGGCGTTTTAGGCATGATTTTGTGTTTTATAAGGTTATGCACTTGGGTTACTGCAATCTTCGACAGACGAAATCTAGCAAAGAAATCCGTTTCATCTAGATCCGTGAAATAATTAACACGGAATTTAAATACAAGCATCCTCCGCATCCTTTGCGTTGAAGAACGTTCTAATTCATCCAATTAATGATCAATCAAATCAAATAAATCAATTTTTATGGTGTATGCGTTAGAAACACGCACAAAATGACAACGTGGTATATATAAAACCGTCAAGTAATCACGCTACTTGGTAGATGACGTGGCAAGTAAGTTACTGGTCGGTTAATCCTATGAGCAGCCCTACTCAAAGGTCGTGAAATTGACACCTTAAGTTACTGGTGACTTTAACCGGTGAGCAGCCTACTCGACACTTTACTTGAGGATGGTGAAAGAGGCCCTTACTGTCCGAAAAAAATAAAAAATCTTTAAATTTTCATTCCTTGCGTAAAATAATCCCTGATATATTGCAATCAGCTCTAGTGACAACGCATGCCTCACCGCTAATTATAAACTAGCCCCATGATGTAAATTTTGATCATAGAATCCAGCTACGTTATACTAAACTATGCTTTTAGACCCATCCGCAAATATCTTATGCCATTCGTTGTATGTACTGTTTAACAATGACACTCCGTTACTTAACAATAGGTTAGGTTCATAACATTTTTTTTATAAAAATAGTTAATAACTTTTAAAAGAAAAAATATCAATTTTTTTTATTTTTTTTACTTGTTTCAAAATTCAGTAATTTACCAACAAGAAATACTTAAGTAATTTGAAAAATATGAAAATCATGCTTAAACGACTAATTATTAATTAAATTAAATAAATGAAGAGAGCAGAACTTCAGAAAATTGATTGATTTCGTACTTATAAAACCTCGTATTGATTGTACAAAGTGGTAGTGCGATATTGTTTAATTGGTCTGCGATGCAAGGTTGTGATCTTGTGGAAGAAGCCCGGATTCGAATGCTCGCCTGCAAACCGAGTGAACGTAAATCTTCTTACTGTAGAGATAACGACATAACCCACACCAAATTCGTATGGTCTCTTCACACCGGTCTTGAAATGAAAGAACTGAAACTATTCTTTCGTCATAAATCCAAGAACGACGGACTGACCCTGGGTCTCTCTATAAGCCTTTACGGAAATATTACGGAAACGGGAAAATAAAATCTTAAGATAGGTAGTTAGGTATTCTAAACAAGGTGAGACGGTTCTTCTCGCCTGGGCATCTATGCCTTCTTTATAAGACCCAGGTTTACTCGTGCGTGGAGTACTGTTCTCACCTCGCCACCGAGTCCCTTGAGCCTCTGCAGATGCGTATAGATATCGCCTCTATGGCAGTCCTCTATCGCCTTTATCATGGGGAGTGTTCTGAAGAGCTCTTCCAACTGGTCCCCCCTTCTCCCTTTCTCTGCAGGACAACATGTGCCGGCCTCCGAAGTCACCCCTTCAGAGTGGTAGACATACGCTCTCGCACTCATCGATTCGGGTCTTCTCACTCACACAACTCACTACCAGCGCACATGTTTCCGTCCCACTATGATCCCGGGTCCTTTAAGCGGGGCGTCAAAAAATCATCTCACTAGACCGCAAAAAAAAAACTTAGTTTTTCCACCTACATATTTCTAATGAGTTTATTCCACACACACATGAACATAAACTACTCATCTTTTTAACGTCATGCCTTATTTGCATGTTACGTAATAAAGCAACGTACTTGAACCTAATTAATAACGATACTACTTATACTTATAGGCCCTAATTAATATTACTACTACTACTTCGTCTGTAATTATGCGCATAACACTTATGCAAGCACGCGCACTGGTCAGCAACGACCTAACCAGCTCTCACCTCAGTATATGCTCCACTTGGCATGTGATTATTCTGTACACCTTAGATGCATGACGCCGCCCGATCTGTCTTCTACACCAGTCGTGCGAGCAACTGATCATTTAAACCATACGATTGAACTTTGATCTTGATTTGGACTCAATTTAAAAGTCATATATTCCCGCCTAAGCCGATGGCAAAATCAATATCAGATTACGTTCAAGTCCTAATTAGCATCTGTACGAATGCATTTACAAATTTTACTGATTTGTTTAAAAAATACGTAATATCAACAACTTTCGTATATTATAACTAAATATACAATTAAACTAAATATTCGGCTTACGTTAATGATCCTTAAAGATTCATTAATTTTGACTTTTTAGTAAATTAACATGCGTTCACTTAATTTACTATAAATATCTACTTATAAGTCTACTTGGACAACATAATTAGACTTTTATTACAACAAAAGCAATTTTTACATATTTTAGGTCAAGTCAAGTTAGTAAATAGATATAATGAACGTGCCTTTAACATTCTTTAAATTAGCTTGCCAGTTATGCATTTGCGAATTAATATATATAATGGAATCTTTCTATTTTCATCCACCTTATTAAATATACAACAATTAAAAATTGAAACATTTTACAAAATATAGTATAACTTAAAAAAAATGTGAGACACTTTCTACTAACACTGGCTGAAATCAACAATCTTTACTTAACTATTTTTTCTGTTCTGTATATAAGAAAAAAGTATGTTAAATTCCCTTAAAAGTTATGTAGCTTTACGTAAACCACAGAACTATAAACAAACAAGAAGATAGAATACGATCCATGTCTAAAGTAATAAATTAGCTGAAAACCTTACCCAACCATGTAACTAATGATAAATGATTGTTTGTCTTTAAAATTATCCGTCAATAAATTTCCTAAGACCCGTCAGAATTCACTTGAAATACAACAATTTCTTCTCTTTCATTACCCTGTCAAAGACCTGTAATCATTGGAGTAGCACAACGCTGCAACAATACATAATACCTGTGTTTTGAGCCGGAGAATTATACGGAGCATGCATATATAAAACGTATTTCGTCACACACTGCTTTTCCTGGACACGATTGAACATTAGGTGTAGGTAACGCATTCGACTAACGGTGGGACTAGAAAAGTCTTGGCTAGAAAAATCCTTACAATTCATCTTCAAGACCTCTCTTTTTGGATAATCATTGTTGCTTCGGCCTAACGCTTTGCAAATGTGGGGATACCTATTCCAGATCTTGGGCAGGGCTGCTTCTCCGAACCGCCTGAAATAGAGAAGACGCAATGAAACACAGCATTTCTGGATTATTTTAATTCCAGATGTAATGTAATAAATGAAACAATAAGAGGACGATTTCTCAAAGGACGTAGGTCCTTTGAAAAATCAATCAAATCAATCAACAAGTGATCCTGGTTCGTAGATGGTGCCAACGACAGCTGAGTCCAAATGAAGCCAAAATCAACGAAATCTCGTACAATCTTTCAATGTTGCCATTTGGGATCCATTTTTTATAGAATGAAGGTCTTAAAAAATTAAAGTTGTTTCCACATGGAACCAAAAATTCTTCCCAGAGTTGTGTGTTATTTATTGTTCTGTGTTTTCTGAACTCTGAATGTAACAAAAGCTCTGAACCGATAAAGCACTAGGATAGTGACGTAACAACTACTCGAGCGAGATGCGTCTGCGCTTGAGCAACTCAACATTAGCATGTAATAACTGAAGTGAATTGTTAGTGAAGGCTTTTCCTGGAATAAGTAGAGCTTACTATAAGATTATGTATTAATGTTCAGTGGATACATTAACCGATTTAATTTGCCAAAAGAGTTTCTAGCAAAAAATAAAAGATTTAATTATAAATATTTTCGAGAGTCTTCGATTTTCGATTATTACGTGGGAGAGCCATGCTTCGGCACGTATGGGCCGGCTCGACTTCGCTCGATACCACGGTCTCACAAAAAACCGGCAGTGAAACAATGCTTGCATTGCTTTTCGCCGCGTGAGTGAGGTTACCGGAGGCCCTAACCCTTCCCTCTCCCCTATTCCCGTCCTTCCCCTCAATCCCTCTCCTCCCCTCTAATCCCCCTCTCCCGTCTTTCCGCTCTTCCCCCCCTCTTCCCCTATTCCCATCTTAAAGGCGGCAACGCACTTGTGACTCTTGAGTTACAGGTGCCCATGGGCGGCGGTAGTCATTTACCATCAGGTGACCCGTCTGCTCGTTTGCACCCTATACCATAAAAAAAATCAAAAATTTCGAATTTTTTTTTCTGCACACTACTCTTTAAAGTAATTATTAAATTGCTACTATTAATGGGCCTCAAAATTAACTGGGACTTAAATTGAAACTGTTGAAATAAGCGTAAAAAGCTAGTTAAGCTACATGGTATTAAAGCAGTGCTTATTGTAAACTTCCTTTATCTACATACAGCAACTAATTATAAACGATTAAGTGTTCCGCATCTGGACACTGCCTAAAGCTACTGCAATTTAAGACGAATACCACGAGACCAAACTGATCTAAGCTGGTATAATTTAAAAATAAAAGATGCACTGCTGTAGCGAAGATCTCAATCTATAGCATATCTTTACTGTATAAAATACGCAGTATTTCACTTTGAGACGAAAGGGCAGCACGCAACGCTCGATGAAAAATGGACGGTTTCAATTAGAAACATGGAAAATGATGCAAACTTATTTGTCAATCTGTAGTTACAAAAACAATTAACATTATACCAAATCGATTGAAACGAAGAATAGGGCGTAACAATTTGATGTAGGCGTCAAAAATAAACTAAATAATATACACAGATACATAGATAAGCCAGAGAGAACCAAGTTGTATTATTAGTGGCGTAAAAACTTAGTGTTAATTTGTATGTTGACTTGGACAGTTACACTTTATATTTGGACATTTACATTTTTATTAATTTCAGGTGCTTAATTATTAATTTGGAAAGTGTTTAACGTGAATTAGTTTAATTTACATGTTTTTTTACAATTTAAATGAATACAAGTAATTTAATTTGAAAACGAGTAGCAGCTGACGACAGACCGCGCCGGACGATGCTATTCAATTCCTTAGTAAGTCGTTATATCGCACGGACATGGACATCCACATTATAAAAATTGTTACAATCAATTATAACTATACTAGGCAGCTCAAAAGGTATGTCAAATAAAATTATAGGTAGAAAACGCTTTCAAGATGCAGATTTTTGAATTTTGACTGTGAGTTTTTTAATTTCTTGGTATCTTGTATAATTTTAAATAAATTAAAATGTACAATATAATGCCACCAGCTTTTAAACGTAAACTATGTATGCTTAAAATTTGTAAACCTGACATCATAACGCACATCCCTTGAACCTCCTTTTATACCATCAGAGAGATAGTAAGGGTAAGTAATATAATCGGTAAGGGATGGTACTTATTCAAATTCGTGTTTTATAAGCGTTCGTCAGAATTATTTTATGAATATCCTGAATTTATTTTTATACTGTTTATAGGTTTCCCAGAGATATAATGCTCGCGGATCGATGGATAGGGAGAAAAACGAATACGTGGACGTGTAATTGTTCTGATCATTTTCGTAAAAACTTGTTTTGTAAATCTAATTGGTACTTTAAATTATGAACAACGAAAAATAGACAAAAATGAAAGATAAATTTTCCGAATTCAATCTCAAATTTCCCTATTTTAATGGCAAAATGTCTTAACATGACAGCCCTGTTAGAAACACTTCACATAATAGGTGACAGTGTAAAACAAAGCCTTTACGCACACTAGGATAACATAGAGGAGCCGTATTAATGACACTTGTCCCAACGTGACACGGTATCTAGACATATACCTATATAATCAAAGACTATTACTACAAATTATAAAATAATCAACTCAAACTTGTCACAACAAGAAAGGGTTTCTACTGAAATTTGCAAATAAAATCTAGGTTTTCTTACCACATCTCTTGAGAACCCACAACATACACATACAATGCTTGTCCACAAACCGGTAATTGTCCACGGTTTCATATACAAGCCATCGTGTTTCTCAAGGCACTACACACACTCGGAATTTATTATCAATTACTGGATGAATTTCCTCAACGTCTTTTCCTTCGATTGAGGCGGTTGAAGTCAAAATTATATGCTTTGGAGGTCTAAATATAGGTGTGTAATGAAAGGAGGAGGATTCTTTTATTGATTTACTAAATGTAGTCCGCGACACAAAACACTAATTACATCGTACACACCGAACAACAAAGGGCGGAGTACATAATTCTTTGCTCTATGGGTACTAGAATCATTTTGTTTTTAAAATATTATAATTATTTTTCAACATAGAAATCAACATTAATTACGTTACACAATATAACAACTTTGTACTTCTTGTGTTCTCGTTTTTATCGTCATCGGAGCTTCGAGAAATGAAACATCCTCCTACGAAATGTTACTTTTGACTTCTACGTTCGAAATTCCCTTAATTTCTATTCTAATATTTATCATGGAAACCTCTTAAGGACTAGAATTTCTTGCTATAATACACATTTTTCAATAAATACAATCTGCATATCTTTTATGCAGGCTGTAGAGACTTTATCTTGCTTAACATCAAGATACTAGTTTTTATGAAAACAAATAACAAATGTTCTAGAGATAAACCGATGAGAATTATGGTGAAATTTAGCTTTTAGTAGTAAACGCGGCAGCCTAAAAACACAGTTTCAGTAATCAATAATTGCTCAAAATTTAGATGTGCAATAAAATAAAACATACGGTTATATTGAGATTTTATTTATCACATTTGTCCATATTGTAAAGTTGAATTAATTTCTCAATCGTTGCGCCCTACTCCGCGTTTCAATCGATTTAATAGTAATATGTAAATAATTTCGGATTGACTAATAAGTATGCATCATTTTCTATACCTCTAATAATTGAAAACATCCATTGAAAGTACTTCATCGGGGCTGTGATTTTGTGTGTAACCGTAAAACAATATTACGGAAAAGGAACTCACAAATTAAACATCAAATACATCTAGGCAGCTATCAATAAACTGTCGACCGACGGTTAGCCGCTTAACGCTATACTTCTTGCAGCAATATGGCCCAACAACATGGAAAAATATATAAAACTTCAAATTTTCACCCTTCTACGATCAACCCCTGTTTTTTAATCTCGATTTTTATATTCTTCTGGTTCATCCACAGATCCGCAATAGGGTTGCAAGATGGCAATCGAATATAGTAATTGTAGTACGATAAATTTTCATGTATTTTCCTCCTAAACGGCTGGACCGATTTTAATGAAATTGTTTGTGTGTCTTCAGGTGGATTCGAGAATGGTTTAGATTTACAATTGGACCCGGTAGATGGCGCTGCGTAAGGTTTCCAGGAATAATGATTTTTACGTTAAGGCAGGACAACGTCTGTCGGGTCCGCTAATTTTAGGTATATTTTTTGTTCACTTGTTGACTTAATAATAGAAATAAACTTACAACTTTACGTACAGGAATAATGCGGCAACTTGCCCCCTCTACCTATTAAGGTTTATATAAGCGAACAGTTTCCTTATTCTACGTGGATGGCGAAGAAATTAAACCCGGTTCCAACGGTTACGGTTGTGTTACGATTTTACGAATAATATGTAATGCACTCGATGCTTGCAAATAATGGTGAGTATTGTAAAACCTTGGGAGGTTGATAATTTAAGTAATAATTTAAGTTGTCAACTTAACTTACTTGATTCTTACTTACTTCAGGTAAGATTAACTACTACTGAAATTAACCACTAAACTGGGCATAATGTTTCACGCGTAATATTTTACTAAACTTCTCTATCAAGGAGCAACGGATTATATTAGAATCTTTTAATAGAATAGTAATCAGCTAATTAAAATTTATAAACATTCGACTGGCCTGTTGCTCTAGTGGTTAGTGACACTGACTCCTGAGCCAGAGGTCGTGGGTTCGATTCCCACCCAGGACAAATAATTGTGTAATGAGCAAGATCATTTGTTCTGTGTCTGGGTGTCATTTATCTATAATATGTATGTATTTAGAAATATATAAGTATGTTTATTAGTAGTCGTAGTAGTATGGTTACCATAGTACAGGCTCTGCCTAGTTGAATTTGAATTTAAATTTAAATTTGAATGTCTTCCGCAGATTCCCCAGACTCTCTAGACTAACCAAAAAGTTAAGACACTCTCATACTTTACTTTTTTTTAAGAGTTTCCCGAAAAAGATGATTAAAATTTTGTTTTTATTAATTAAGTAACGTTAAAAATTAGGTAAAAACGTTATCGCCGTGTATAGTTTGCAATTCATTAACATTTAAATCAACACAACAAATTCTTGTAGTCCAATCTGCAATTTCAATGTACCTGATCTCCACGTAACAATCACATAATATAATGAAAATTAAAGCGAATATAGGCCCATCACATGTTACATCCCAAACCGGCTCCAATCAACTTGAAACACATATCTGCGTTTTATTATCAGAACCAGATTGTTTGTACCATTAGTTCGCTGCTAATTTTGCACTTTCGACTCATGTAATTACAACTTGCAACTTGCGTAATGGAGGCCCCAGTCGCTTCTGCAGTCACGATCAAAATGAAGCACAAACTTACATTTGCCGCCGAGAATAAACTAAACTTTCTAATAACAACTGTACGTCATACGCAGAAAGAAAGATGGCGACTTTTAGCGCGTAAATAATATTATTGTGGCAACACAAAGTAGTAAAAATTATATCAAAACTTCAAAGGCAGTGGTTGCATAACCTCGTGCCCAATAGAATAATAATAGATGTCGCAGAAAAAAAAAACGAAAGTGCATGAATTGGAGCGGGCAATGGATACAATGGCATAGAAGGCACGACTCTGTATTAAAAATATATAATAATAATTGATAACAAGCTCTGGGCACTAGAGGGTTACAAATGATCTTCTCTGAAAATAAAATTACCTACTCATTTCTGAAATCGTGTCTAACTTAGACGCTATTGGTTTTGCAATTTGAAAAATTTTGGACTCTGGAATATTTAAATCGGAACCCCAAATTTGCAGCCGATAAATATAATTATAATTGGTTGTAATTGTATGCTAAGAATTATTTTCGATAACCAAATTAATTTCTTGATTGGAAGCTCAGCGACTTTGAAGTCTTTTTGGGTATTTTTAACTACCGAAGCAAAAAGTTCCATTAGAAAGCGTATTTCGTCTAAATAGTTTAGTTTCCGTCATGCATTTTTATGCGAATAATGGTACGCAGATTTCTGCTCGAATTGGAGTCTTCCGAATCAATAATAACTTCCAGCCTGTAAAAGACCGCGCTTAACAAGCACTAGTAGCATAGTGATGTATTTCAGCTGGTGAGAAGGACTGCTGCTGGTTTTCTCGGGCACGAGTAATACTGTGTTACCAGTGTTTTAAGCAACCTCTTTATGAGGCGGGTCTGGTACTTTTTTCATACTTGGTAGCATAAAAAATCTTCGATGCTTGTGTTTTACATATATGTATATACATGTACGTAAGTACGATATATGATAACAAATCAAACAGACAGTCTATATATTTAACCAACTTCTCAAAAATGAGGTTCTAGGTTCCACTGTATTTTTTTTTTATGTATGTTCAACGATAACTCAAAGGCGCGTGGATCGATTTGGTAAATTCTTCTTTTGTTTGAAAGGGTCAGGTGGTCTCATGGTCAAGGTCAAGATCTAATGATGGGATCCTGGAGAAATCGAGGGAACTCTTCAAATTTTATAGGCACACTTGAAGCGCTTTGGGTATTTTGAGGCGCATTGAAGTCGGTGATACTTTTTTTAAAAGATAATTACTACTATCAGTTTTTCTCAGTTATTATCATCTCAATCAAAGTAATAGACACATTTTGTAAATAGACGAACTGAATTGAATTACGAATTTACACCATACGTCATCCAACTGATATAAGATGCATAAACAAATGTTATTAAATATTTATATCTAACGCTGTGTTACTAAAGTATGGTGAGAAATAGGTAGCTATAAATGGTAATGTGTTAATAAAATTTCTACTGAAATAGCTAAGTTGCTCATCATCAAATAGTAATGAAACAATAGCAAAATACAAAAGTCTGTTTTTTTCATTTAACCTCTATTTCATAGCGACTTCGCAGTAGACTCTATAGTATTTATGACTAATAGAATTACTTTACAATGTCTTACGTCATGAATGTATAGAGTAAGGAATCTCTGTGATAGCGAAGGTCAAGCAATATGACAAAATGGTCTAGATTTTTCATCGTTAGAGTGGTAGATCTTTGGCGACCTTAAGTACCATGAGAAAGACATTGAGTATTGATTAGCCGCGGTCTCCTGCATCATGGAGATATTTCCCGAGGCTGTAATTAATGTAGAAAGACATTGAGTATTGATTAACCGCGGTCTCCTGCATCATGGAGATATTTCCCGAAGCTGTAATTCATGTAGAAACCTATCGTGTCATACCTACCAGTATATTTTAGTATAGTTTTGTCACTTACGTTTTTAAAACTTTTTCTGTACTGTTGGTATTCTGACGTGGTTCGAAATGCCAATGATAACGCTTCTACTATGTCTGTCAAATTTTTCTACTTTTGTCTCCGATTGGCGATCAACCTCTTTGTTGAGATCAAAATTTTAGGAACGGAAATTATCAAACCAAAAACCATTCGCGCACTTGCAGCACCTGGTCCACATATTGGATTGTGTGCCTCAACGGTAAAACGACAGAACAATCGTATGAGAAATCAACACACAAGTTGTATTTCTCCATGCTCAGAGTAACAGTGATAGATTTCAAAGAAGATTTGAACGGAGGGAAAGCAAAAGAACAATTTATGTTTTTCAAAAGAAATGTCATAGCTATATTATACAATTATTTTACAAGAGATTTACCTTTACGTCTATATCAGATTTATGTTGTAATGTCAGAGAGACATCGCTTCTGGCGGCTGCAAAGACCGATACGTGAACGACACCCTTACCAGAAGCATGGCATGAGATGTTTGCCGAACCAGGCCTTATCGCGAAATTTGCGACCCTCCGCAACAATTCTACTCCTTTCCGTTCGCTTCTCAGCGAGCATTTTCCACTTTTGTTGGTAAATTCTGAAAGCAGTCATGTCCCTTCTCCCTCCATGGCCGCCCTACACATCTGCGTTCGCTACTAAGACACCGCATACATTACTGGACGATTTAAATTTAGAACAAGTACATAAACATACATTTGAACGCAATTTACATAAAAATAGTTGGAAACCTACTTTTCACGTTAAAAAGTAATAAGTGTGTATTTTTTTAATTATTTTATAATTACGTAATTTGCAATATAGGAAGAAGGTTACACAATGTTATTATATGACTTGTTACGCATTGACGAAGCACATGCGTTTTAATGAAAGCTTTAAAAAAACACGCGTTATAGAGAGTAAAAACCAAGAAATAAAACGCAAATTTTAAACTCAATGTATTCTCCCTTAAATCTAATAAGTACATTTATTAAATCTATAAATTAATTAATTTATACCTTCGAAAAAAAATGTTTTGTCTTTATCGTCGAAATAGGCCGAGATGCCTATGGTGGCGTATATGTCGGGTCGTTCGGTTCCCTTCAATATGGTTGATCTGTACGAGCGATGGCTGGCGTGTGCGTCATGCCCGTGAACGGGTGCCGTTAGTCGGGGCTGGTCATCTCTGGACTGTTATTACTTAAATATGTATATTAGTAATTAGCGCGTCTATTTATATTTTAGAATAATAGGTATGTTACATTGTCCTCACATTTCATTTACGCTTATAAGCAATGTAACCAGAAATTTTTAAAAAACATTTTGAAAAAGAGTGTCCTTGGAGTTTTTTGCCTGTTCTTCTCCATAGGATCTACGTATTGGAACAGGCAACTAGCTTTACGACTGACTTAGTTTGACTGACTCCTACTCCTGACAATTCAAAAATACCTATTATTGGTTTAATTAAAACAAATGGTTTTGATTTGATTTGATTGATTGCGCTGTTCACCTCTTCATCACTTGTAAAATTCTTCCCTCGAACCCCTTTTTTCATTTTTGGGCGCACTCTTTGTACACATTTTTGGATGCATTGTTGTACCTCGTACGTCTTCATAGTGCTATTTATTAACCTACCGGGGTTTTAGGCTACCGGGGAGGGTTAATAACACCAAATATAATTGTATGGCTTGCTCTGGTATCCAAATATCTAGTACCTATACTTCACCTCTGGTCAGTGACGTAACTATACCATCTGAGGCCCGTGGCTAATTCACTGGATGTGTGTAGGTCTAACTCGCACTTGTCTTGGCCGTTATTTTCGTATATTTATTAAGCGTATTAACCCTCGTATTTTATTAGGTTTATTAAATTAGATAACTTATGTTTATTAAATACAAAATTAATATTTTTTTAATACATTTTGTAGTTAGTGCCTCCTGTGTTCAAGGCCTTTGGAGCCCGGGGGCCCCCTCGGGTCGTGAACCCGTGGTATTTTGCCGCTCTGCCACTCTATTGTTACACCACTGCCTCTGGTGAAGAAGTTCTAAACTGCGGTAAGCGATCTGTAAAAGGGACGTGCTTCCTCAATCAGGCAGCTAGGATTCCAGTAGAAATCTTTACTACCGGAAAAAGCTTTAGCAACACAAACACAGTAAAATCACTTAGCTCCAATGAAATATTGCATAGGTAGAATGACGTAAAAGATCCATTAAACGTGTGCTACCATCAATCTTATAAGCCTGTTATAAGAGCTATAGTCGTACACTTTACGATATTTACCGGAACAAATACACTAATAATCCAACGGGTATCCCAGCGCTTTCACTGGTCCCATTCTGACAAAGCTAGTCGGATCACTTCCTTATAAACCAGTCACGATCTAGATTCCAACAAATTGTGACAAATATTAGTATTCGCTGATTTTTTTTCACTTCTCCGTCTTAAAGTTATAATATCCATTTGAATGCAACTGTTCCTATAGCTACAAAATAAACTCCAAGAGGGCATTTATTTTATCTGGCGTGTTTGGGTAGCGTTATAAAATCCAAGGAGTCGAACAAAACTAGGGATATTGGTGAGTCTATACTTTGATGAGACAGGGCACGCTCGAACGATTTAAATCTTTGGAAAAAGTCACAAAAAAAGTAGTAAAATGCAAAACTAATATAAGAGAGATGCTTTTTACTAACTCCGAATTAAACCTAGATCAGGAGTTGAACCTGCAGTAGTCAAGGTCCTATAGTTTCAAAATCTAATTTTGAAATTCATGAACTTAGTACCTACACTAGCGTAATTTGAAATTTTGTTCATATTTTGAAAATAATATAAAAATAAAATATAATTTAAAAACTAACTGGCATACTATACGTCATCGCTTATAAACCGGTTAAGGTATTTGACGATTCTGAACGCCTGTAGGCCAATCTGCAACATTCTGTAGAATTGTAACATCCTGAAGCGCGATTATTCTCAAATGACAAAAATCTCTGAAGCAGACCCATCCAATGCAGCAGTCGGCCTTACGTAAACTCGATAGTTGCCAAATTGTCAAAGTGCAACAGACCAAAAAATATTTTTAAGATAGACAAAAAACACATTAAACAAAAAGTCCGTCCGAATAACATTCTAACAGTAAGACGAATTTAATAAGACTACGACGACGATATCCTTAGTTTATATATTAAGCAGAAAATTTTTAACCAACTTGAAAAGGAGATTCTCTATTCGACTGAATATTGCCTTTTTTGTGTGTATACGCGATATCTCCGCCATTTGTGAACCGATTTCTATAATTCTTAATAATAATTGGTTGTTCCCCTTGGTCTCATTTAAATTTAAAGAAAATATTGTTTCACGAGCTTTAAGGGTGGAAAATGAAGAGATGAAATTATAGCTTTTTAGAATTTATTATGATTATGATGCAGTGCAGTCGATTATACTTTTTTTAAAAGGTTATTATTATTTTTGTAACGCTTATTTCCCTCTAGCTCTAGTGATAGAAAGCAGAAAGAAATTACTCAATGAAGTAAAAAAAAGTCTCCAAACGCACGAAACGAGCTAAAACTTACAAAAAAGTTTACGGAATAACGTCCACGGAGTTATTAAACCAACTAATATATCTACAGGATAAAAAATTTACGATTTTCAACCGCCAACAGGTTACGTGATTGCCTACCATCATGTAGAGTTTATGGCTTGTTTGTCACCTTTTTAGGATAAAAATTCACTAATTAAATAATTTATTTTGGCGCCTATCAAAATGTGTACAGCAAACACTGCCTGAAATCATATCCTGCAATAAAAGTATTACGCGAACTAAAGAAGAAGACTAAGTATATATTATTATGGATCAGCAACAGAAACAGAAATAAGTCATTGAATAACGACTTGTCATAATTGAACTACAAAAGTCGCTGAATTCACTTAAGTCATCAATCACTAAGTAGGTACATTACTACAAAATTATATTATTTGTAATAAACACAAAAGTCGCTGAATATGGCAAAATTTTGATATTTCCTATTCGTTAAACGTTCGCACCAAGACAATCTGATGACCTGCAATCATTACAAATTCATCTGTAGACCTTGTTGGTGGACGTCCCACGCTGCGCTTCAGGCCCGAGGTCTTCATTCGAAAACTTTTCGGCACCATCGGTCGTCTATTCAATTCGCTGATACGTTGGACTATGTCGGTAACCTTCTTTTTTTGTCTACGTATCTCATTTTTGATTCGCTCCCGCAGATAAACCTTGAGAAAAGCCCTTTCCATAGATCGTTAGGCGACTTTAAGTTTGCTTATTAAGCCCATAGTGAGAGATCACGTTTGTTATCCCTATCATCCCTGGTACTAACACTGATGTTTTAAGGCATTGAGGTATTTTGGACGAAAACACATTGGGAAGTTTCCCAAACGCTGCCTATCTGAGTTGGATTAGACGATTGACCTTTTCCTCGAAGTTGGACTGTTTGTCCACATACGCGTCTACAACTTCAAGAACTGAGGTGTAGTCTCAACCATAAAAGGGGTATGCACAACATGGTCATTCAACGTAACCTTTGTTTTGTCCCTGTTCACTTTAAGGCTCACGCGTTGGGAGAATCGATCGCTAAGATCTTCCATCGATTTCGCCATGACAACGATATCGTCTGTAAACCGAAGGTGGCCAATCCAGGAGATTGAAGGCGTCTTCCAAGGTGGTAGTTGATGTGATACCGATCAGCAAATTCACTAAATCCTTTTTGTTTTTTACACTTTTATCAATGAGACTGCCATATTTACACACTAGCAGCGCCAAGCGGTTTCGCCCGCGTAAGTCCCGATCCCGTGGGAATATCGGGATAAAAAGTAGCCTATGCGTTAATCCAGGTCTCCAGCTATCTACATATCAAGTTTTGGCGTGAAAGAGTAACAAACATCCATCCATCCATCCATCCATCCAAACTTTCACGTTTATGATATTAGTGGGATTACATTTTGTGAATGATCGGAAGGTGGTGGCAGGGCGTTATGACTCGCCACCACATTCCGATTATTATATCCGATTATTCACGAAATGTAAGCCTTTCAAAACAACGAGAAAACGATCTTTTCGAAATCATAAAAAAATATTAGGTATTGTTGGTGGTGGCGAAAGTGATTCATCAAGTAATGACAGTGCGACAAACGCAATTGAGTCACCTCTAGACCAGATTATTATTTTTCTGGTCAGCCTAATACTATACTTTGTAAGTAATTTACGGACTGAATAGAGATCAGGTGTTTTATAAATTAGTATCAACTTTTGTTGGTGACCGCACATATATATAAGAAAAGACAACATTTCAGCAATTTTTCCCCTTTGTTTATTAGCTTATTGTTTTAGTTGCTATTGAAAAGCTTTGGTGTTACTATATTATTAATAAAATTGGTAGGTCCTTAACAATTTTTTTCACTACATTTGACGGACCTTTATCGTAATCATAAATTTACTGAATTACGGTCGAATTTCGACCTTTGAGCGACCAGTAAGTAACATAAGTATGTAACAATATTATTACATATTTATACCAGTAGTCGCCAGGGCCTTGACAGCTTTAGTTCCAACTGTTCCGTATGGCGCTGCAGACGCAAATAAAGACTTGAAGCCATTTTGATTGAGCTGTCAGTCATCTCAATGTCATTGTCTAATCAACATCTGAGTCGAGTGCCGGTAAATCTCGTTCTCCTCGCATTTCTGCTTGAGTTGAGACACCTGATACACCAATTTCTCCTCGGTTGTTTGAGACAATAGTGCCTAGTAGTTCTACACTGAGTGCCTGAACATTTATTGCGCAATGGCTCCCTTAAAGTGCTGTGTTGGTGGTTGCAATGCAACCAGTGAAATCCACCGCCTATTTTGTGTGCCTAAGGACGATAAATTAAGGAGTTTATGGATGAATTTTTTAGTTCCCGCTAATCCTTTACTCATCGGACTTACAACAACCCAATGGCTGAGAAAACGAGTCTGCCACAGACACTTCGATAGACGTCAATTGGATGGACAAGGCCAAAGAACGCGCTACTCATACCCCTGCCTATTTACCTCCAAAGAAATAGCCCACGAAATACCATTAAGTTCCGAAGGTGCGTACATTCATTCGTAAATACCATTTTTTAATTATCATGACAGTATTGGTCAGTGTAGAAGGGAAAAAATATTCCCTACTACATCACTGGCTAGTGTGGTTGGCTAGAAAGTTAAAAAATACATTGAATGGTTAAGTTGTGAATTTTTTTTTATTTGATTCAATAAAACTCATTATTTTTTAAAATATAATACACTTGAACCTTTGAATTATAACCTTTCTTTTCCTTTCAGAATATCATGTTCTCTCTGAACATAATTATCATTAATCACATGAAGATACTGTTACTGATGACAATGATGAAACATTATTGCTTGTTAAAAGAGCAGGTATGTTACATCACATTAAATATTACATAAATATATATAACTACAAATTATCATATATTCCAATTCACTCGCCGGAGCTCTCATATCCTCTTTTTGCTTTATAAGATCTTATTCAGCCCTAAAGTTATATATTCTTATGTTAGTTTTTGTTGGATAAATTTTGATTATATGTTAGTAGAATTTCCCCAGTAGATAACACTATAATAAACAGAGGACAGTCATAACAATAATTAAATAATTAATATATAATATATAATTAATATAATATAATTTAACAATAATTTAATTAAAAATACTACCGGCCACATTTTGATAGGCAGCCTGGTAGATATATAATCTCCTCATCATAATTACGCAAAAAATAGGTTTTTAGCAAATACACGATGAGCGCACTAGTTCTACAGCCGGATCTCGTACTAACTGGGCAATCGCTAATTAAATAAACTAGGATGTTATGATCTTATTTTCCTTAATTAATTACATTTAATATGATGTTGAGTTGACTTGTTCCTTGCCTTTTAATTTATAATCCTCCTAATTTCTTCCTCCAAATAAAAAAAAATGTTATAGGATTCAAATTTGTAGAAAAGCAGGATAGGCATACCTTTGATTTTGCTATATATTACAATGTAAAGAAATTGTCTATCCCCGGTTTTAAACTTTGATGTTTAATGCTTCAAGAAAGAAAGTAAATAAATGTTTCATTTGCTATTATTTTTATTTTAGACTTAATCTAAAAAATAATTTTTATTTTCAGATATTCGTAACACAGCGTTTGAAAGTAACCAAAACACAACAATGGCTACAACAGCTGAAATTGTGGAATTCTTTGATCAATTGTTTGACAGTGTTAATGGCTTACCTGGATGCTCGAGGCGAGGAAAATTAAGGAGTGCTGTCCGAAGAGGCTCACCGCATGTGGAGTTTTGGCAACAAGCCATCCATACTTTAAAAAATATGCAGTACCGAGATTGTAATAGCAAAGTAGCTATCCAAGCAGGACAACCACGTTTACTGCGCGTTCCCTGTCTAGAAGGCTGGATAACAACTTTAGAAAGTTTTATGAGGATCACCAAGTTATTGTTTACAGAATATGGAGTTGAATATTACTACCCTCGCTGTGTAAACCAGGATCCACTGGAAAATTTCTTTGGCAGGATCAGGGCCATTAATTACAGAAATGTTAATCCTGACGCACATACATTCATTTTGTCTTTCAAGGCCCTGATTTTATCAAATATATTAAGTCCACACTCAAAATTTTCCAATTGTGAAGAAGATGATGGAGAAACATTAATAAATTTAATTTTTTTATTTGAAGATAAAAAATCAAATAAAGAAAATGTTTCACCAACAATGTTTCCAATTCCATCATCTTCACAAGAAACAACGTATATGGCCACCAAGATCTAGGGACTCAGGTGCTGATGGAAAAAATTTATGTACAATGTTCTGCATACACAGCGGGGTATTTATGTAGAAAAATATCCCTAAACATAAAATGTGCCGCGTGTGTCAAAACCTACACAAGTACTGAAGTTGACTCCATACATAAATTTATCCAATTTAGGGAGTATAAAAAATTAAAAAACAATAACTTGGCGTATCCTAACGAAAACTTTTTAAGATTATACAGAGAGGCTAGTCAATACATACACACATATTTGAATATGTATTGTTATCAGAGACATATAGGCAAAAATATTAGGAATATTTTGTACAAAAAATTGCACTTTACTTGGTTGGGATGTAAAAAACACAAACCTGATGTAGTAAATAAATTTATAAACATTACTACTCGTTTGGAAGTACACAATTGGTGCAAAATTGTTAATAAAATTTTTAGGGAGCTATCGAAGAAAAGTACGTAAAAAAAATGAAAGAACCACAGAAAATGGCATATGCCATATAAAAATATGAAAAAATTTAATTAAAGAGAAAAACTATTAATAAAATAAAGAATTTAAATGTATAACAGTAAATGTTGTTTTATTTACTATTAAGGCATTCCCCAAAGCGCAAGTGGTCCTCATGCGTCTGGTATCGATAAAAGGCACAACACTAGTTTATCTATATAATTAGAGAAAATTACGTGTACATCACTACATGTCATCAGAGTTATTGTCATTATTTTGTCAATTGTCAAATTGACAATGTCGTGCGACAGCAGCGACGTACGGTACACTTTGAACTAACAAGTAAAATTGGAACTGTCCTATCTGTACGTAGTACAATATATAGTTATCTGTGGTAGTCGCTTACAGGTCCAGTGAAGTGCCACTACCGTCTGTCATTTTTGAAGAAATTTACTTTTTTAGCGTTTTGAATTTAAAGCCACTATTTCTCAGTTTTACTCCCAGGGTTATTTTTACTGCAACAGCATCATCCTCCGAGCCTTTTCAGAACTAAGTTGGTGTCGGCTTTCAGTCTAACTACGAAACGGCCGAACTTCGATATTTTACGTGAAGTGACTGCCATCAGATCTCGATATTTTATGTGGAGCGACTGCCATCAGATCTCCTCAACCCAAGTACTAGACGATATCGAACTTCTCTAGGTAGACCATGTTGTCGGACTTTTTAGGGTTCCGACTACCCGTAACGAATGCCACAAATGTTCGTATGGCAACCGGGACCGACGGCTTAACGTGCTCTCCGAGGCACGTTAAGAATTGTCACCCATACCTGGCTAGTATTACTTTACCTTTCAATGTGCTTACCTACTCGTTTACAACTTAGCCACAAGCCCCTTTATTTTTATGGCAACCGCATTAAATATAAACCTGAAAATAACTCCCCCCAACTAACATGTAATTTTTCTCATTATACTTCAATATAGCCGAACTACTATACTATTATAAAATGCATGCAAATAATACATCAAAATAATTACAGCATAAGTTGTTAATATTCATAATATGTAAATCACTTTCTTTCTAATATCTCTAATAAGCGTTTTCCAGTTTCTGTAAAATCTTAAATTCTTCAGGAGTTATTGGCACTTCACTGTCGATATGCATTAAACCCACTCTCTGATCACTAAGATATAGACACAAACAAATACACTGTTGTTGAAATGTCAATCACAATAATATTCCTTTGATTGAATACAGAGCTGTTAAAAAAAAACTAGCTTCTTAGTAATTGCATTTGGCACACATTCAATTCCCAAAAGAAAGATCATAAATCAACTGATCATGGCCAGCCTACTGTCGTAACGGGCTGTAAGACAGTGTAAAGGCGTAGACTGTGTTGTCTTCATTTTGACCTTACATTTATCATCTCTACAAAGTACCATCCATTTTTTGTCTATACACATGTCTAATGGCTACTCTTATAATTTTCGAAAAGGCAAGCTCACTACAATAGTTAGCAGGCACTTCACTTACAGATAGACAACATATATTATAGTAAGGAGAGTATATTAAAAACTTTCCGGAGAAAATAAATGCACAAACAATCTTTACTTTTATTTATCATATCTTAAGGTAAGCATAATTATATTGACTAAGTATCTATTTCAGTATTTAGGAATTATATTAGTATGATTTATAAATGGAAAAATGAGAATGTAAAATGTATGTAGAATAAAGCCAAATCATAATCAAATTGGTTGGCTGTACATTAACCAATGCATTACTTTTAAAATAAAACCATTATTTCAACCATAGAATGTAATATAAAAATAAATAAATCCATTTAAATAGAAAAAAATTAAACAACTGAACATTAACTTGCTTTACAACAGACACATGTTTAAAAAAGTGCTGAGCCTCCCCAATGGCATCTAAAAATTACATTGTTTATTATTTCTGTAGGCCATTACTGTATCATCATCTCTGCATAGCAGAAACCTGTTCACTTATCTCAGTAAGTAATTGCGCAGACTTCTGTATATTCTCAAACTGGTAACCAATGTGTACTGAAATTAATTGCATTTTCTTCAGGTTTTCTTCACTATTCTCCATTTGATTTTCTGTAGAAGCTATATCTCTTGCTGCCTTAGTTAGGAGCTGCAAAAAAAACAGTGGTTGTTAGTGATACTTTAAAACACCTGGTAGTTGGAATCCTGTATTCACAATCATTTCAACACTCCTCTCTTACAAACACATTCTTAAAACCCTTAAAACATTACCAGTTCTTCAGTTCACTCATATTTATTAACCCTATATCAATAATGGTAAACCATAGTTTAAAAAAATATCTTATTTGACTAGCAATTTATATTTATTTTCCAATTCTTGGTTCTATTATAAAATTGTTGTTTATAGCCTTTATACCTCGTTAGATTTAGATCCCCTTTGTATTTGTCGAGCTAAAGATGAAATATTATTCATGTTCACTTGAACTCTTTCAGCTAATCTTTGTTTTGATTCGGCGAACAATGACCGAGCACTGCTCGATGACGCCGAAGTCATTCCGGCGCAATTTGTGTTTCAGGGGGGGTATATTACACAACAAACCAACAAGACGGAAACAATTCATTTATATTATACCTAATATTTTCATATTACTTTTTCAACAAACAATGAATACGTCATTTATGACAATGACATACAACAAGACTGATTTTGACAATCTCAGTTCGAAAACGAACAATGTGCAGAGTAAAAATTTTTAAAATAAAATTACCCATGTATTAGTACTTTTCAATAAAGGATAGTGAGACCAATGAGAGAGGGACGAATGTGTTCGAGGTTAATCTGTGTTCTCCAGTTTAAAGTTTTTGGCAGAGACAAAATGTTCACCTTTGCACTATCGACGACTCGGACAACTTAGATCGACGAAGCCTCTCACGAAACGATTTTTTCTATTAAATTAATAAAAACTTTTTAACGAAAAAAATAAACACAAACACAATAAACGACCAAACTCAAGACTACTTAGAAGACGTCCCTGCACATCGAGGGGGCCAAACTACGAACTATTTGCACCAAGATGGAAACAAATTGCTGGGGCACCCTCTTCATAGTCGGGATTTAGCACCATGCGACTAGGGACTCGGGACTCAAGGCATGAAATTTTTCAAGGGATGAGGAGCATATACGAGCTTTTAAGGAGATATGCCGCTTTGTTCCATCGGGATACTGGAGCAATGTGTTCAGCATCTGGTTTACACGTATCTCCTGTATTACTGATTTACAGCCATTGGAGACTACTTCGAAAAAAATAAACATTTTACAAAATACGACAAAATTATTTATCTAAATTTAATTTGACTAGGGCACTACATATAGAGCCCTTCTAAATAAATTTAGATTAAGTAATTTTTGGTACTCCAGGAAACAATTTAGTATTTGCAACATTTCTAAATTATATAATAACTTTAGGTATGTTTTATTTTTATTTTTCAGTAAAATATATAAAAGAAATATGTTTGTCTTTTATGTTTAACTACTATAAAATTATGCCAAGGTAATTAATTAACAAGGAGCCAACCTATACGCAAACAGTTTTGTTAAAAGGAACCATTGAATTTTTCTTTTATAGTAACAAATAATGCTAAATGATTTTCATCAATATACGAAATATATATATATATATATATATATACGGTCGAATTGAGAACCAAATTTTTCGTCGGTTAAAAAAAACAATCCTTAGGTAAGAAAATAGACGATGATTAGTTTTGTGGAAACTTTACATAAATAGGCTGACCAGGAATATGCAAAACCTCATCATGTTGCAAAAACAAATGGTACAAATACAACTTATAAGTTTTAGGAAGGTAATATTATCGGGACCAAAATTCTTGTCAAACTTTAAACTGTTTGTGGTGGATCATACATAGTTACAGGTAAACGATATGTGCATTATTTAAGAGAGATTTATTATTAAATTATTACAATACAATTACAAAGTAAAACTCATTATCCTCAAATTATTTTGATATGGCTTATGTTACAATTATAATTGAACAATAACCAATTTTCATTATAAATTTTATAATGATGTATCTATTGCGTACAAGTCATATTAACACCTAAATCTGTAATATTATCAAGAGAAATATAGTCCATTTTTACGTTTTTGTTATTTAACTTGTATAATTATAAAACACTTGACATTGGCGGAATTCTTGCGTTGATTCTTCGGGCGGGATAGAGTCCATAAGAAAAAAATATATATATATATATAGAGTCCAATACCTCAGACTTTTTTTCTGACAAATTTTAATACCTAAATATACTGCTGACCACTTTTCTCTAACGACTCTAAATAGTTTTTCGGCATTTTAACACATAAAATTCTCACTTATTTAAAAATAGACCGTGCGTACACTTTGACAGCAACCAATAATAAACAATAATGATAATGACACATTAATGACGTTTTAACGTTACTCTTGCCATCAAAAGAAATTAGCTCATTTGTTTTCTGCAAAATGACGAAGTTTTTTCTTTAAATTAACAGTGATCATGATCATGCAGTTAATTTAATGGTTATGGTATGGTTATAAATTGGCAACTCCGGATCGAAACATCATAGTAGGTGTTAGTTAAAACAGGCAATCGATACAAAAGTTCGATATCAAAATCGATTATTTCCTACTCTTTCTATATTAAGAAAATTTACTGAGAAAGCAGTACAAGCATCGAACTGAATATTCGATTATAAGTAATTGTGTGAAAACAATTATCGAGGCTCGCTCGGCTCGGGGCCTGACTTTTCGCTCGTCACGAAAGGTTTTGTGTTGTAGGAAATTTTTGTATTCCAATTCAAATACTACCCCTTGCTCCGAAATGTTTACCTTCAAACTTGACCATCTGTTTCTAGTTCTTCCTGTTGTTATTTCTTTCTTGTTTCGTCCTGCTGTAGTATAAAATAATGTCCTTTATTTACAAGCCCATTGTGAATCAGCTAAGTCGACTACTTATTTACTTTGAAAACTAGTGTATTTTCTAAAATGGAACAAGGCGTGACATGCGAACACCTGAATAAGCTTGCAGATGTTCTTGGGAAGGATTTGTGGCAGTCTAAAGAGGTAAATAATGTAATTTTATTTGGTTTCTAACCTCAAATGTAATGTCAATGTAATAGTTAATTAGCATTCTTGATTCACTTAAGTTATCATTGTGTAACGCTCGGACCATCACGTAATTCGTGTAAATAGCTTGCAAACATGCATTAGAGATACGTGTTTATCACTGTCATGTTAATACCTCCCACCCACAAGCTACTGTTTACATTTTTATGCTCCTAGGAAGTACCCATTCAGTCTAACATATATGTTTCATATAATTTAGTGGCCTCTACATTATTAATATTTACATAATCTAAATAATACTGGGTATTGTTTTCAATCAATATTGTCAAAATTTATAATGCGGCACAGTTGACTTACCTATGTTAGAATTAGATGTATTTTAAGACATTTTAATGGGCCTTATTGAATATTTAAGATTAATTTAATTATTTTCCAGTGTTTCTTTCTTTTTTTTGTTAATACCTCATTTGTAAAATGTTTTCTGCTTGGTTTAAATCATCCTTGCAAGACTTGTATTATGAAAACACAAATTAACCTAGTTTGTTATTTTATCCATTTTTTTACAACTTCCATAGCAATCAAACACAAGCAGTAAACAGTGGCTATAAACATTTGCACCACTAATTGTGTGACATGCATATTGCCAACCCCATTCCTAGATTATAAACCTCTGCCTCTCATACCCATGGATAGACTAATTTTTTATTTCCATCTTCCCTTCTTATTTTCCATCCTTTCAGAGTTTTTTTTAGGTCACCTGATGTTTCTGTAATATTATACATATAACAATCATACTTCAATCTTCAAGCCTCATTAACATAGAAGTTTTGAATTATTAGTGAAAACATTCTATTCACACATTGAAGTATTAGCACAGTGTTTTTCAACCTTTTGGGATCATTGACTTTGCAACCAAAATGTCCTTTCACAATAAGATGTCTATCCAAAAGAATGGGTTGTTATAGAAGGATGGATTGAAGAAAATCTAGGGATGTAAGGTTATCCTATGCAACTTTTACAACACTATGCACAAGCAGAAGTACAAAATTGCCTTAGTAGTTCTTTGAACTCTATTTTTAGAACACTGGGTGTAGAGTAAGGTGGAGGTTAATAGATTAAACAACAAGTCCAACATAATTCTTCCTAAAGATATGAAGATGCTGGAACTATATTTGATCAAACTATTGAAACTACAGATCTTGTTGTTGACAGTCAGCTTCAGATGACGGTCAATTTACAAAAGCTTTAGGTATGTGTCCTAGTTTAAGAGAGAAGAAAATACATTCCAAGTTGGCCAGGAACGATTAGAAATTATTTATCAAAGTTTTATTCATAACTATTGCTCACACTGTGATCCCATGCTTCACTGGATTATTATGTAGTAAAAAATTAATATATTTCATTGTAGCCTAGATGTATCACCTTAAATGAATTATTTCATGGTTAAAAGTATAAAGATTTCACAAACAAATCTTTCAAAAGTGCCTTAACACAAATCGTAACTTGAACAACATCATTCATTTTCACATTTGCCCTTATATATGATTAGGATTATGATGTCAGTACTCTGTTCTTTACCCAGTATTATGTGTTTATGACTATTTTATTATGTGTTTGTATTGTAAGTAATTTATATAATGTTCTAAGAATTCACATAATGTTCTATCTACATCCATACTAATAAAATAATAATAATAATTTAACATATCTCACACGGCCGTCTGATCCCAAGCTAGGCAGAGCCGTACAATGGTAACCAGACTGCTGATAAACATACTTATATATTTCAAAATTACACCCAGACAAAACAAATTTGTCCTGGGTGGGACAGACAAAACAAATTTATCCTGGGTGGGAATCGAACCTACAACCTCTGGCTCAGCAGTCACTAACCACTAGACCAAAGCTAAAGAGTTTATTTCTTTGTTTCTATGTTTAAATGAGCCAATATCTGGAAATAGCAGTTAATTTGAATAATTATTTTTATATTGTTTTTTTTTAATGGTATTGGGGGCAAACGAGCAGATGGATCACCTGATGGTAAATGACTACCGCCGCCCATGGGCACCTGTAACTCAAGAGTCACAAGTGCATTGCCGCCCTTTAAAATGGGAGTAGGGGAAGAGTGGGAAGAGGGGAGAGGGGCAGGACGGGAATAGGGGAGGGGGAAGGGTTAGGCCCTTTCGGTAACCTCACTCACGCGGCGAAAAGAAATGCAAGCATTGCTTCACTGCCGGTTTTCTGTGAGGCTGTGGTATCGAGCTGAGTCGAGCCCGCCCATATGTGCCGAAGCATGACTCTCACACTATGATGGATATAGTATTGAGGATTCTTAATTCCTAGTGTTAATAAAAATCTCTAAGTTTTATTTTCAACATAACAAGGGTAATGACTGAGAGTATGTAACTATTACTCACTACTTTTAAAATTTGTTGTACAATAGAACCTTACCATAGAGGCACAAGCAGTTTACTATCCTATTGTTTTATGAATGGTGTCCTTTCTTGCTGGTCACCAGCCAGCCAAAACCCTTTGCAATGTTACACATTGCGCCGACCGTAATGAAAATTGAGAAATTATGTGTTCTTTTTTGCTGGTATTTGCAGGTGCTAACTTGTTTCGACTGTGGGTGTCCAGGGCCCAACCTTTGGATTTGCCTGCAGCCAGACTGCCACCATGTGGGCTGCTCTGAAGTCAAAAATGATCACAGCACTTTACACCAAAAAGTAAGGAATCCTACAATATGTAAACTTAGCAATTTAAAATTTTATAAAGGTATATCTATTTTTTTAAAGAACTTCAATAAAAAAAAAACAGATAAATAAAGCTGAAAGCAAATTCACTAATCATCAAATTGTCTAAATACCCTTACATCACATATAGCTAAGAAACATATTGGGTTAATCATCTTTGTAATAAAAAACCGTACCATACCCAAATTTCGCTTCGCACCACATCCTTGGTTAATTTGAATTGTTTTCGCAATTCGACCCTGTCCTAATGAAAAAAAACATTCTTGTAACTAAGGCGTAAGACATACATACATTGCTTTGTTTGTATTTATAATCAGTTCAAAGTTCAAAACTCAATACAAAGGGAACAGTAAATACAGTACATAAAGATGTTTTGTTAGCAGATATCGTATAACGAAGTCAATTGTGTGGTTTCGTCTGAATTATCAGGTAGGTATAAACTTATTTGGGGCCCTATCCCTATCTATATATATTATATTCATATATATTTCCTATTATAATTTTATGAGTAAATAGCTACAAATGGAATTGTTGCCCTAGGTTACAAACAAACACATGTGACTTCGTTGGAAGGCATTTTTTTTTTATATTATACTGTGACGTGTTACACAATGCTTTCCAAACCCAAACTTAGCATAATTTTCTAGAACGCTTATCTGCGTTCTAGAAAAGATTGTACAAATTATGCTAAGTTACATACTTAGATACTTCTATAGAAGAACCCAGATAGATGCAAGTGGCCTTTGCAGTCAAATGCTCTACCTTGTTCCTAACTCACTAGCTAGGATATAGCTTACTGGGAAGTGTTAAAGCCGGGTCCGATAGCGCGCGAGACGGGACAGTATAAACAAACAAATAGTATGAAATATTTAATTAGTGTAATAAATATTTTTTATGAACCATAAATACATTAATTATTTTTATTGTAGATAAATTAACTTACTTTTACTTACCGATTGCGATGAAACTTGGTATGTAGATAGCTGGAGACCTGGATTAACATATAGGCTACCTTTTATCCCGATATTCCCATGGTATCGAGACTTACGCGGAGGAAACCGCGGGGCGCTGCTAGTTGATAAAAAAAAAAATCTGGAGAGTGTCGCTGCCTGTATACCCATATGTTTCTTTCGCGAGTGAGGAGACCTGTAATAATTATGTTTAAAAAAAACACTTGTTTACAGAACTTTTCGACGCATTGCGTGCATATGAACGTGTCGACTGAGCGGATATGGTGTTACTTGTGCGAAAAAGAAGTTCACATCAGAGCAGCTTTAGCGCGCGCGGTATGTCTTGAATCAATGTACTTTTAAGAAATGGTATGGTTAAAATAAGTTATTTAATTATCCTTCAAATTAAGTGTTAAATAACACGAAAAATTTTGATACGTTTTATTTTCGATTTATCTGTATTTTTTTTATTGTAAAAACAAACATTAATTATTTGGGCAGACAGCTATCGAAGCGGACGGCGTCGCGGCGTGAGCAGGTTTTAATGTATTAGTGTATATAAAAGATGTCACATACATGACATTACATCGTCTATGTTAACTAGAAAATTACAACCTGCACACGCCGCGTATCCATCCCGCCTCGACCGTTGTCTGCCCCAGCCTTAAATGATTTGACCACAGCAAAGTATGACGTCACAGGTTGTTATTTCATTCAGTTATCTACAGAACCTACCGTTTTGACATTTAGTAAAGTCAAACTGATTTAACTTGACAATCGACTACCACACTACTACGTAAATATACTTTGTGGCACAAAATTCTAAACACTTCATAGTCAATATAATAGTATAGGTATAATACGGTGGCCTTTCAGTTCAGTTCCTCATTCCCAAATATCAAATCACATCAAGATCATTGCGTTATCGAAATTTTGTTAAAAATGCGTACAGAGAATTGTCTTTAGCATCATCATTTCAGCTGGTCGACGCCCACTGCTAGGTATAAGCCTCCCCCTTCACAGGGATTTCCTTTCTAGGGTACACCTGAGTCCCCGGCATTAGGACCCGTGACGGAACACCGTGTGGTTTTAGTCGGTTCGAGTCCAACATACCACCTTGCCGTTGACCCCGGTGAGGTGATGACCCCGGTGAGGTGATGACCCGGGGGGGTTTCCACACGAAAAAAAAAAGACCTCCCCCAAATATCGCCACAACGTATTATATAAATATGTAGTTATTGTCTTTATGTATTAATAATAATATATATATATAACACGTCATTTCATAAGATCTGTTAAATAATTTGTTTTAACTATTATTCTAAAGGCAAATTTACTGAGGATCGGTGGTTATTGACCGATATATTATTATTTAAAGATAGGATAATGATAATGTATCCGGTGTTGAATCTGCAGTCGAGTCCAGATTCGACATATGTCGAAAGTCCAGGGCGGCTCGGCACGGTTGGCTTCAGCATGGTAGACGACGATCTCGACCCAGATGACATGGATTACGATGACGACGCAAGGCCCAGGGGTGAGAAGTTATTTTTATAAATTAAATATTCAATATAGGTTATGGCTTTGTTGTCAATAATATTAGTATTTTTTATATATAATATAGAACTGCATAATAACCAATGTAATGTTTAGATCTGTGATTTATTTAATAAACTGCAGCAACTTGGAAATGCTGTTCGTTTCGATACGATCCGTTTTGCTTACGGTCGGTAAAATTTCGATGAATTTCCAACGAAAATTTTACTGTCCGTAAGCAAAACGAATCGTTTCTTGATTATAGGAACGCGGCATTAAAGTCTCAAAAGTGTCAAATTACAAAAGGTACATAAATAGTAGAAAGTTTTTATTTACTTAATTTGTAACAGAGATGCCGTAACCTTTGACTTTTCCCCTTGATCACAATATCTACTTTAGTTGTGCTAGTTGCTGTTAAATGTAGTTAATAAAATTTTATTAATTTTATCTACTGTTTTTTTTTATATGATACTAGTTGTTTTGTTCGCAACTTCTTTCGCTTGGAAATTTTGGTGAAATCTATCCAAATGAATGAATTTACGTTAGAACCTTTTACAAAGTATTAGAAAACATAAAAAAAGTTAAATGAAATCGGTTTAGTCGTTCTCAAGTTAGACGTGACCAAGAGAAATAGGGATTCATTTTTATATATATATAAAGACGATATTTGAAGGCACCTTACGTTACCAGTAACAAGTTTCCGATTTATGATAATCATGGTACCTATTTGACTACTACTTCCAACGAAACGACATTCCGCTTCGGTGTCAGGCGCCTCACATTACTGAACATAATATATAACAAATAAAATTTCACGGAATGTAGAAATGTACCAAATCTGACACGACAAACCCATTAACTATACAACTAACATATGGTTGAAATCCAGACGATGCTCGCTCAGGTCTAGTGGGTCTGCAGAACATGGGCAACACTTGCTACATGAACGCGGCGCTGCAAGCCCTCAGCAACACGGCGCCGCTGACGTCATACTTCCTCGAGTGCGCCGCGGCCGTCGCAGTGTTAGCCGCTGACAAGAAGCCGGGGATAAGCAGGTTAGTTGCTGGGTAACATGTCGATATACCGGACCCCACGTCTCGCAACTCACAATGCCTAATATACTACGCAACAAAAGAGCCCTGGGCTTCAGTTCGGTAAAGCAAAGTTAAAAATAATAAAATAAAAAACTTTTCAGAATCCGCAGAATTGACTAAAAGTTTTTCGTCTTACCTGTAAACAGGCCAATCCTTTCTCCGCAATTAGTTTTAGTAAATTATACACATATATTTTTAAAGTGAAAACTTCTCTAGACACGTTTGTGCACTTTTGCTGAAGGGAAAAGCATTGAACTCGTGACCGTCACGGTAATAATACATATATAGGTCCACTAGAGGGCGCTAATCTTAACATTGAGTTCTATCAGCTCCTGATTAATTAATGTCACCAACCTGCTAATGTGACGTTTTAAGTTCGTCGTTTCGTTCAAGTTTTCACTTCTGTCGGCAGTCCCATGACTGCCTATTTTTTAACTCCTTCGGTTGACACTTTTAACAAATAAGATAAGTTAACATTTTAGACGTACTAAAAGAACTCAAAAAGGAGGAAATTTCAATTATTCAAGTGCGTTTAAATGGTATTTAGACTAGGATAAAAGGATTGTAGAATTATCGTGTGTTGTTTAGAAAAGGTTGTGAATTCTTTTTTGTACATTCACTTCCTTTTTAAGACTATCATTAATTGGTATTGAATTTACAGTATTCAAAAGACATATATTTTCAGAGCATACCAAAAATTAGTCAAAGAGATGTGGAGTAGAAAAACAAGAGGCTACGTTGTACCTAATGGCATCCTTTACGGCATTCGTAATGTGAGTAGCCTTGATCACCAATTCCTTACATTAATAAACGTCAATATACAGTGTGGCGTAAATCTCATAGTAGCATGTTCATTATCAGGTATATCGAATCCTGTAGAACACATTTAACGCAACACTCAGTATTTATTATTATCTAACTTCGTTAACATAAAGAGATGTACTGGTTATAGGTGCATCCAATGTTTCGCGGTTACCACCAGCACGACACGCAGGAGTTTCTTCGATGCTTTATGGACCAGCTGCACGAGGAACTCAAAGAACCGGTAATTTTGTTTCATTTAACCTTTTCTTACTGAAATTAAATTAAATTAAATGAAAACGCAAAAAGTTTTAACAGTCCGTGAGAAAAGTTACCTATACATATATTTGTGCTCTTTATATTAAACCGATTCTTAGTATATTTAAATTGTGGAGATGTACAGGAATGTGTATGTAAGGTGTCGCAAGTTATTATTATTAATATATTATTCTATAACCCTTATTCTCTTAATGTTGCATATGATTAAACTTGCGCTACAACTAGTTAGAATGTTTTAAAGCCATTACAGTTCTTGTAGCTTTATATTATTTACTATTGTCTATAGCAATAATCATAGATGGAACGGAGAGAAATCGATATCGAATTTCGTTTTCAATATTTAACATCATATAGTGATTGCGCTATTCGCCTTCTAACTAAGCTAAATGTGTACTTTTTGAGGTTCGAACCCGCAACTACTTATCGCAAGTCCGATGCTTTAACCATAACGCTCCCCCCGGCTTTATAATACACGAATGTATAAGTGTAGAAGAACATACTAATTCAAATGTTTTTCTTAATTTTTCAATAATTTCTATTGAATTATATAAATATAAACGGTTTTACTCACGTGTTTATTTCGGAGATGCCCGACTAGATTTGGACCCGACGGGATCCTTTATCAAGGGATGCGTCCTACCGTGTCGGCTAATGGTCATGGTCGTATTTCGACCACCGGACGAACACTAGTCTAATATAAATGTTGTACTAACCGATGCGCAGGTATGGGACACGTCGGAAGACAAGTTGAACTCGGAGGCGGACGGCGACCACCCGGAGCCGCGCTCCGTGCACGTGCGCCGGCGCGCCGCCAGCTCCGGCGGGGAACGAGTCTGTGAGTGTTCTTTACATCACTGTGCATCGTACACAGTTTTATTCAATAGGCATAAAACACGAGACCATCAGTTTTGCAGGTATGCGACAGAAACGCATGCTCTTTCACTGTTCTCTTCAACTTCTCTATTATCGATTATAGAGAGGTACCCTTACCTCTTCAACTTAATTAGTTAATTAAAAGCTAAAATTAATTATATTAAAAGATGAAAATGACACGTGGAAGATTTATTTTGAAATACTTATGAATGAGGAGATTGATTGCAGCGGAGTGTTAAAAGATGTGCATGTGAATATCGGATTAGGCATTCACTAAGATTAGTATCAACAAAGTTAGAGGTAGAGAAGAGTTAGAGATAGTAAAGCAGTTGAACCCGATAGTATACCAGTTGTAGCTTGGAAGTTAAAGAGGACGGATATGAGTGGCTGACTAAAAATAAAGGAGATGTACAGGAATGCAACAACTGTCAAGGAATAAAGCTCATGTCTCATAGTATGAAAGTCTGGGAGAAAGTAATTGATAGTAATGTGAGAAATAAAAGTGCGATAACACAAAACCAAATTGGGGTTATGCCAGGGCGCGTCAACAGACTTACCCAATTTGGGTGGACCCAGCGTCGCTACGAGACGGCTGTACACGGGGGTTGTCCGGTCAATGGCACTGTACGGTGCACCGGTGTGGGCGGAGGCTCTGACCGCCCAGAATAGGGCGCGCCTCTGGCGCCGTCAGAGGGTGATGGCGGTTAGAGCCATACGCGGATACCGCACCGTGTCAACGGAGGCGGCGTGCGCGTTGGCCGGGACTCCTCCGTGGGATTTGGAGGCGGAAGTGCTCGCCGAAGTATATCGGCGAACGGCTGAGTTCCGGGCGGGAAGCGGTAGTCGGCCCCCGCCCGAAGAGGTACGCGAATGGCGTGAGGCCGCTCGCCGAGCCACCATGGCTCGTTGGTCGTCCCGGCTGGAGGCCCCACGTGCTGGCTTTGCCGTTGTGGAGGCGCTCCAGCCGGTCATCGTCGAGTGGGCAGGGCGGCAGCACGGGACCCTTTCCTTCCGACTGACGCAGGTTCTTTCCGGGCACGGCTGCTTCGGGAAGTACCTGCACTCGGTCGCTAGGGGGGAATTGAGTCCCGCCTGTCACCACTGCGACTGCAGTGAGGACTCGGCTCAGCACACGCTGGCGGTTTGCCCCAGTTAGGCGACGCAGCGTCGGGCCCTCACTGCAGTCATCGGAGTGGATCTGTCGCTACCGGCTGTCATTCGCTCCATGGCCGGTAGCGACAGGAATTTTACCGCGGTCGCAACCTTCTGTGAGGAAGTCATCTCGCAGAAGGAGGCGGCGGAAAGGGTCCGGGAGGACGACCTCCACTCGGACCTAATTCGCCGCCGGCGAACCGGGCGGCGGAGGCGCGCTTACCAGCGCCTCATGCCGCCCTGAGTGTGGCCGCGGGTGGACGGGACGGGTTTTTCCCCTCCACCCGCTATAGTGGCCCCCCGCGAGGAGGCGGCGTCCGCGTGTGCCTGGACGTCGCCTAATTGAGAGGTTTTTACCCGAAGGGGTGCCCGCGCTTTTGCGGGCAGGCGCTAGGGGTGGTCCGGATGTCTTAATAAAAGCTGTTCCCGGATCCCTCCTACTTAAGGCGCAGTACGGCACACCGTGTGGTTTTAGTCGGTTCGATTCCGACACACAAAAAAAAAAGGGCGCGTCAACAGAGACCATATTGGCGTCATACGTTAAACGTCAAACTATAGATGAGTGCACAAAAACTTGTTTATAGTGTTTGTTAACTTAGAAAAGGCGTATGATAGAAAGAAGAAAGAGTGCCTACAAGAGTCTATCGCTCGTGTAAGGTCGACCACTAGAAACATCGAACAATTTATTGTCTCTGTAGTCTTGCACCAGGGATTGGCAAACAAAATTATCCCGCTTCAAAATTTTATGACCGAGTCTGCAACAAGTAAATAATTTTACCATAGTATGGTTCTTCGGGATGATGGAAAAACGGGAAGGTGTGATAATAGTTTAGGATTATTATGTATTTGTAGGGGTTGTTTATTTTATCTTCGTACTTTGTGTCATTGAAAGTCATATTTCGGTGTCTATAATGAGTTAGTCGTTTTTCAACGTCAAGATAGGAACTCTAGAACAGACTTAGAAGAGTCTCTAAAGCATTATATTGTAGTTTTTGCACCGACCATATGTTTTGGTACTGATGGTCAAGTCTTGGTTAGTTGATTCCAATCCTATATACCTAACCATCTACCATACCACTCCAAAAGGTCCCCAATGTAGCGTATCCTTGGAGTTGGAAGCAAAGCCAGATTTTATTTTAATAGAAAATTTGCAATGTCCTTGTTCGGAACAAGCAAAAACAAAGTTTATCTCTCTCTGTTTAAAACACAAAATAATATGACATGTTTCTTTTTATAGCGAATGATGCACCTATATTTGCGAGGATGAGAAGAAAATCACCGGCACCGTCCTCGTATAGTGAATCACGAACCGAAGGATATTTAAGGTTAGAATATAGTATATTTTTATGTGTTTATCAAAGTAGAGTAGTTCTCTAGGGTTGAAAGAAATTATTTAACAGTAATTATAAAATCAAGTAATATTGAAATGATAAATCAATAATTCGGACTTCCCGTAATAACCAATTCTAGTTACAGGCATGCGATCTTAACCTCGACCTAGTCTACACACCCCAATATATATGTATAAGGGATTCTCCATTAATCACGTGAGGCTCGAAAGAGGGGGGAGGGTTTCGGAAAAAATCACGAAATATCACAGATTGTAATGAGATATCACGGGTATTTTTTTATCTGTATTTAAAGATAATATTTTGAAAATTTTAAATATATTTTGAACTAAAACAAATACACGTGATTTGGCTAGGGGAGGGTAGTCTAAAACCTCACCACGTATCACCAGGGTATAAGGGAGGGGGGGGTTCAAAAGTTGTAAAAAAAACATCACGTAATTAATGGACAACCCCTAAGCAATATCTTTTTCCTTCCCTTCTTGACTACCTTCCCCTTTCAATGTACCTGTGTCTGGTGTGTGCCTGGTTGGCGACAGGTTACTTGAGGGGGACCAAGTATAATTGTCCAAATGTGGGTTTTTTATACGCCTGTGCTTTTCCCTTCGGGGATACAGGTGTGAGTGTGTGTAGGCACTGTAGCAAATTATGGGGTCACAAGTTGTTACTACAAAACGTACGTTTTGGTGGTTAATTAAGAGCAACTGATTTAGATTGATAGTCAAGTAGGTATTTAGAATATGGTAATTCTAAATACCTATTTATCATTACTAACTGGTTTAAATACTCACTCTCTAACTTGCACTGTCGCGTGTGGCATGGGTTCGATCTAATATAGTACATTTTTTTGTTCGATTAACTTTGTTCAAAAGTCCCAGTCACACCGGTTATTCCATAGTACGAAAGTAGGCAAGTTAATATACAGGTTAATATACAGGATGTATTTGTAAAAGGAATACTTATTTCAATAACTGAAATGATGACTGTAGTATGCATTTACAATAAGAATTTTTGAAAAAAATACTGTCCGTTTACTGTATTTTATTTTCAAATACACCCTGTATATGTTTACTTAATTTCCAGAGTGTCTCAAGACCCACCGTCTCGTCACCGCCGATCAGCCAGTTTTGCCGGCACACACCAACTTCAGTACCATTTGTTCACACAACAAACCAATGGTAAGCCACTACTGCTACTATTATTTTATTTCCATGTCTGTTTTTTGAGTACCTAGCTTTCTAATAGACCAGTTCAGAATTTTCAGAGCTTATTGACCACAAACAAACAATACCTTTATTCTTCTTAGGTATATTAGTATTGATTTTATTTTTTAAACAATGTATTGAATCCATCAGTTTATTTGTTTATTTGTTACGTTTTCACGCATTAACTACTCAATCGATCATTATGAAATTTTGAACACATGTTATCAGGGCTACAGAAAAAGACATAGTGTATCTTTCATCCAGGAAAAAAGTAAGTGTTGTTGCTGAGATATATTCAATCATTTCCAAATCAACATTCACACGAGCGAAGCCGCTGGCAAAAGCTAGTATTAGTAGTAGCCGGTGTGGCCGCCTGTTGATCAAGAGGCGGCCAAGGTCTGCAGGGGTTCCCGGAGGCTTCCTTTTTAGGTTATACCTGGGTCCCGTGCAATAGATCCACTTGTGACGGAACACCGTGTGATTTTCATTGGTTCGATCCCGACATACCACTTCACCGTTAACTCCGGTGAGGTGATGACCCGTGGGGGTTTCCACACAAAAAAAAGAAGGGTTAGTAGTAGTATTAGTTATATACATAGTTATGATAATACTGTTCTATATCGTATATTTAGATAATAGTTGGTATAGTTTCCTATTCTGTATAGATTATTTTGTATTCTGTAAAAAACAGTAATATAATTATTTTTTTTAATTCTAAATGTTATCACCTTAAAACCCTAATTTTAATATTTTTAAGGAGACAGTAAACAGGATTAACGAAAAATAATTGACTAAGGTATAATGTGATTATGTCATCATAAAGATTATAATATTTTTGAAGAGAACGGCTACGTTGTCCTCGGTTTCAGCCGCGTTAGTGGTCACTGTACCGCTATCACAGCGTGATGTTAACCATCATATTCTTCATCATAAATTGTGTTTTCAAATCCAAAAATCCTTGAAAAAAGTCTTTAGCTTTATATACGAATATAATTATTAGTATAAAAAAATTATTCAACTATTCAGGTCCAGACTCAACATCCCGCGGTCCAAATCAAGCACTAAACGGTTCGGAATCAGAGCTTTCATGGTCGAGTGAAGCCGAGGAGCGATATGAGACTTGTTCGAGTGGTGCCAGCGATGCACCGGACCCTAGGACAGATACCACGTAAGTTATTTTTGGCATATCATGACATTAAATTTTGTAGACTAGACGATAGATCTACATACAAGATGTAGATCGATCGTCAAGTCTACAAAATAATGCCATTTTTGAGCCTGCCTGAACTATCGAAATTGGTGACTATTTTAATTAGAAACCAATCTCGATAACTTTAGAATTTCAAAGAGGCTTAAATGGTATCGGTTATTTTTTTCTTACTCTTGATAACAAAGAGGGTCAATGTAAAAAAAGTTGGGCGTTATGAACATTATCGAGTAATAAAAATAAAATAAACTTTAAAGCAATATTTATATATTAATACGTGACGAGACTTTATTGTGCGCATTTTTAAGAATATTTTGCAAATGGAGGAACGTGACATTTGGAATATTTAAAGTTTATATATAAAAGAAGTGCAGAAGGATAACATTTTTAAAGAACATGTGTTACATATTTATAAAATTCTTGATAACACACATTCAGTCTATATGTTGACCTGTCATGGTACTCAAAGTCTATACAATGACAGTTTTAGTTATACTGGAAATGAATAGGTAAAAAAAAAAGAATTCGGTCGCATATTGACCATCAGGCGATTTCCAGTTTATAATAAAACTCCCTACAATGATTAATTTCATTCTTATTTTAAGTTCATAACTTTACATTTATGGTTAAGTATTTAATAGGAAAATTATCTGTTCTACGTTAACCGCCTCGGGCTACGTCCCTGCTAAATTTGAGGATAACCCTTGGATAGCTGACTGGAAGAAACCACTGCTTTTTTTTTAAGTAAAATATTTTGGAACATAACCACAGTACGTGTGACATACCACAGCGCGGCGCTGTCGTGCGGCGACGGCGACGGCTCGCAGGGCGGCGCGCGCTACCGCTCCGTCATCTCCGACGTGTTCGACGGCAAGCTGCTGTCTTCCGTGCAGTGTCTCATTTGTAACCGGGTGAGGAAACCGCCACAGTCAATAGAGTCGACACCGACAGACATATTTTCCCAATTTTATAATAATAACAACTGGACGCACTGCACGCACGGCCGTCTGATCCCATACTAGGCAGAGCCTGTACTATAGTAACCAGACTGCTCATAAACATACTAAATGAGAAGAAATTTGAAACTTGCATTAAACGCACACCATATAAACGAACATATTATAAACTAGACGATTATTTAACTAATAAAAATGCTTAGTAAAATGCTGTAAATGAGTGGTGATCTTAATGATGATGAATATATAAATTTTCACTTGTATGGTAGTTTTTATCTGACATATTATTTATTTATAAATTTTATTAATATTGTTGACATTATTAATTTTAGAAAACTTTAACATTATCTTATATGAATTTGATATCAATTTCATAATTTTGAAAATCTTGAATTGTACATGTGAGAACTGTATACTCAATTACATACATAATAGGTATCGACGCGAGTGGAGACCTTCCAAGACCTGTCTCTCCCCATACCATCGCGGGAACACCTGGCGGTCATTCGATGTCAACAGCCCATCCTAAATCACCACGCGCCTCATGGTTCCCAGGAGTCATGGGTACGTGGGCTTCAACCTTCGCGTGAACAAACTAGTAGCTTGGAACCTGTTAGCTGGACTACACCTTTACTGCCTGTAAGTTGTATATATAATTTTTTTGTGACGTCATTGAGGAGCAGCGTTCTACTGGGCTCAGGTTCGGCTTCTGAATAAAGCTGTAGAGTCGATTCCGTTGTGAAGAGTATTAAATGATAGCCCTTTTTAAATTTTTTCTATTAATATGGGTAGAAATTGTACAAAACTTTGAAATCACAATTGAAATTACTCGAAATCTGCAGCCTTTATTTATCGATATCTGTTTAAATTATTATATACATATTGTACATAAATTTTAACAAAATTATATATATATATTAAATTTCAATGAATCAAGTTGAGTGGCCAAGTTGATACTTAACACAAATTTAGGGAATAAATATATTGAACTTTGATAGGTGTAGTGAAACCATCTCTTAACAAAAGAAGAATTCCTCTTATAGACGTCTGAAATTTTCTGTCATTTTTAATCGTACAACGATATTATTATTATGAAAGTTCGTCGAAATCTAGTCAAATCGTTCACATGATGTGTTTAAGTATATTTTGTTTCTCATTGAATTAATGTGTTAGCCTTTAAAATAAACAAGAAATCTTACCAAATTATTTTGTTACGATTTATTACAACAGAATCGACGGGATGTACTACTATGTCTTCACCTATGAAATTGTTTATACAGAAAAATCACCCACGAAGACCACTGTTCAAGCTGTTTGCTTTCAAACTAAACTTATATAAGATTACTGCTAATTCTGAAGTGTTCTGAGATGGATCTACTTCTTCTATGGCTTTCCATCCTTCGTTGTCGCCTTTCGTCTATAGTCAGCTATGGTACTCGTTGTTGAGATCAAAATTTCCAAAGCAAAACTTATGAAACAAAATATCACGGACGGTACCTGATTCATAGATGTCGGTGATACTGCGTGCCCTCTGTTCTGTATTAATCCCACTACGGATCAGTTTGAATTAAAAAATAGCATGTAATTTAAATTTTTCCATGATGACAGAAATAGTACTAGCACACTGGCAATTGATTTTTTTTAATAAATAACATAACTTTATTTTAAAATTAATTTGTGTTAGGAAATCTAAGTAGAATTAAAGAAACCCAGCTTCAGATTAGCCAGAAAATACCGCAAATTTCATAGGTAAGGACCTAACTGACTAGCCTTGGCATTATAGTAGTTAAAAATATATAGCAATAGGCATGTTGACACTAATCACAAATTTATGTTACGTTATAACTAAATGATTCAGTGTGATGTTTAAAAATCTGAAAACACTTTTTTTTAATTTACCTAATAAAATTGATTAAAAAAGGCTTAAATAGTAACTATTGTCACGTGACTACAAACACCAACCAGATTCATTACGTCATTAACCGATAAACAAGCTGACAGCTAGCAGGTATCATAACATTAATATAAAAATCATCCCTCATTGTGTGAATTATCTCCACGTTTACTACTCAGCGCTATTTAATCTTGTCATTATAGAAACAGGATTCATCAAAGGAAAAAGTTCGAAACAATACACGTTCGTGTACGTAACCGCAAGCAATGGTAAAAGGTTATCGGTTAGTGACGTATTCAAATTCATGCGACAGATGCGAGTGTTTTAGAAGAAAATTTTAAGGAAGGAATTCTAAAGAAGGAAATTTAAAAGATTTTTTTTTCATTTTTTCTTTTGGGGTAAATAAAGACCTACCTATAAAATAAAAAAATAGGCAGTCATGGGACTGCGACAGAAGTGAAAACTTAAACGAAACGACGAACTTATAACGTCACATTAGCAGGTTTTTGACATTAATTTATATGGAGCTGACAGAACTCAATGTTTAGAATAGCGCCCGCTAGTGGATCTATATATGTATTATTAGCGTGACGGTCACGAGTTCAGTGCTTTTTCCCTATAGTAAAAGTGCACAAACGTGCCTAAAGAAGTTTTCACTTCAAAAACATTTCCGATTTTTTTTCAACATCCCTTTTGCACCAGTAGTTACTATAAAGTCTGCATAATATGTGTATATGCTTTAATATACAATTAATAATATACTTATTGTTTTATGTACACCATTAGTTCTTTTACACACTTTTTTATATATTGCACCGTAGACGTCTGCTTCTCCTTTTATATTGCTAGCTAGTTTTTAAAACACAGTCGTTTTAAGTGTCATTCAAACCTGCTGATATTAGCTGTGCAGTTTCAATGTTTGTGGATGGAACCTCATTGTTAGTTTTAAAAAAATAATCTGAGTGTATTTAACTGCTGACTGCTTGAACAGTTCAAAAGTTACATTTTAATAACGGTTCTATAACTATATATATATATAACATTATACCTTATTTCTCTCGCCCAACAGCCCCGTGTTTCTTATTCTCACTGGACTTTGACAGTTTAAGGTCTATACAACAAGAATAGTTGCCCCATTTCCTTAGCAGTAATACTCTGCTAAGAAAATTATTTACATGTATATTGATTAGGTAACCTCCAATCTATAGAAAATAGCTAGTGAGAGCAGTGGATAGTGCTTTGCAAACTGTTTTAGTATACAAGCCAGGTAGATACTTGTAGTTTTTGTCCACACAGTGAAAGTTACGCAAATCTATACTAATATAATAAAGCTGAAAAGTTTGTTTGTTGGATTGACTGCGCTAGTCTTAGAAACTACTGTGTCAAATTGAAAAAATATTTTAGTGTTGGAGAGCCCATTTATTTAGGATGGCTATAGGCTATATTATAACATCACGCTATGAACAATAGGAGCGGCGTCTCAATGAGAAATATTGCAAAAACGAAGAAAACTTACAAACGCAGCCGAAGTTACGCAAGACAGTTAGTGAACAAAATGGCGGAAAGTCTATTCGCTCAATAGTCGCCCTTAAAATTTTCATCAGTGTCGCCGATCCCACCAAAGTAAAAAAAAAACCCGCAAAACTACTAATGACTACGCTTTCTGCACGTTTCCATATTTTTTGCGTACTCATGTCTTAATATTATTAATGGCTTTTGAATAATGACCTTGCATTCATAGTCATATAAATTCTCATCTAGAAGGTATTTTTATATTTTTGTCTATCTGTATTATCACTACGTGTGAAGCTATAATTTTGTGCATTGTGTGTGCATAAGTGTAATAAAGGAACTTGTTTACTCAGGTCTGGTGGTTACTAAGTTGGCTTCGATCCTGGTTCTACGGACCCGTCGTCTCACTGCAGGACTGTCTCGCTGCTTTCTTCAGCGCCGATGAACTAAAAGGCGATAATATGTACAGGTTAGTTCCACCTACATCATGCTTATTGCTAAGGAGTTTAACTTGTCGTTAAGAGCCTATTTCCCATTAAAGTAAGGCAGATTTTTGCATTGAACCTGACTGGATGGACCACTCTGTCGTATATCCATCCTATGTAACATACCATAGAACTAATAACATAATAGAGCATAATGGCTGCAACCAAGGCCATAAATTCGTCAAAATGTCAGACACTTCAAAGGCATGTACATAACGGAACTATTATTGCAATAATTCCCATAGAAATAATAATAAAAACAAAATAATAATAGAATAAAGGGGAGCCCCCCCTTTAACAGGCGCTAAACAAGAGATGTGATTTTTACGCCGTTCGTCTGTTTGTCAGCGGTCTGTATCCCATGTAGCGTATTAGGTAGGCAGTTGAAAGTTTCACCGTGTGTATTTCTATAACAACAAATGATAAAACAAAAAAAAATAAACAATACAAGAAGATGATACGCATTTGCCCTTTTATTTGTTACTGTGGGGTCTATTGCTAGGAGCTGTTATCTAGCTTGGAAAAAATCCCTGGGAACCGCAGTAGACCTTAGTCACCCTTAAAACACTACCACTTGGTCCCAACTTCAAAATACATTACATTTATTTTTAACTTCATGTAAACTACTCATCTAAACTATCATTTTGCACCAGTTGTTCCCGCTGCAATAAACTACGTAATGGAGTCAAGATGTCTGGTGTTGTGCGTCTGCCGGAAGTGTTGTGTGTTCACCTGAAGCGGTTCCGCCACGAGCTCATGTTCAGTGCGAAGGTCGGCGCCAGGGTCTCGTTCCCCATTAACGACCTTAACATGGCACCATACACACACAAAGGTACGTTCATTTTTATTATTACTTATATCCTTACGTCCCAAAAGTGTATTAGCTGCACTACTGAAATAGCACGAAACTTTCAGTTTTTATTTTACTCAATTTGCGTTTGGGACGTAGTTTGGCAGCCTCCCCTCATTTGTGTGCTTATTCAACAAGGTAAGGCAAGCTTCGTCGCCATTCTGTTAAACTATTTAAACCATTTTAGTTTCTCACAATATGTTGAGACATAGGTGTAACATCCAAATAAGTGAGTAGCCATATTCACGTTATTGCTGACATTTGAGACATATCATCATCAATACAAATAAATAAAATTGAAGTGTCTGTTTGTAATGTTAAAATAATAGTATTTTTAAGCTCATGCAGTTATTTGCACGATACCTAGGCCTAAAAATCAGTTTTTTTTTTCTGTCTGTCTGTTTGTTCCATCTGTTCCTCCGGAACGGGTGGACCAATTTCTACGGGACTTTAACTGGCAGATAGCTGGTGTTATAAGGAGTAGCTTAGGCTACTTTTATTTTGAAAAAAGCATTAATGTTTCGCGCAAAATATATAAATAGGTACACGCGAGCGAAGCCGCGCGGGAACTGCTAGTATTATATTAAAATAACCTATTTATTCAACTTAACGGAATCATATAGCCAATACATCATTATTATAGTAAAAGTAGTTACAAAGATGTCAAAAGAAAATTAAATTATTACCCATTTACAAAACTAGTAATTAAAAAAGATTATCATTTAAATACTCAATAGAAGTTAAGATTCTGATGGTCAAGATACCCGTTTATACTGTAGAAGCATTTCTCTGCTAACCAGGCATGTCATTTCACAGCTGAGATGCTTATAGGAAGATAGCAATTTCTCTTGTACTGCTCCGTATTGATATTAGGTAACCTTAGACAGATAGGATCACGAGCGTTAAATCTAAAGTAGTCACCAACAGTTTCATAAAAGTCGGGTTGATGCTGTGCAACTTCCAAAAATATAAATGGATGGTGCTGTTAAAATCCAAAATTTTTGGAAGAGAGGTTTACAAAATTTGAGTGAATCTACGTCGCAAATTGCACGAATGCATTGCTTTTGGGCAAGTAATGTTTTATTAAAAGAACTGAGCCACCCCATAGCAGAATGCCAAACATTGCTATAATTGATTGTCAATTCTAGTAATAAACATATCTATTAATTCTTGAACATAAGTTATCGATATGTTGTTTCATTCATAACTGAATATCAATGCATACTCTAAGAAAAATTATATTGTGAGCCTAAGAGGAATTCTCTAAAAATAAAATAATTATTGTATGAGATTATTAGGTTGGTGTTTCTTATTTGTCTATTATAAAATTGCATGAATTTAGTTTTTTCTGTTAATTTGTAGATTGTTTCGTTTAAGCCAAAGGATTGTTTTTAACTGCAATATTAACTTCAGTGTTAAATTGGTTAATTGTTGTATTCAGTGTTTGTGCAAAAAGATTACAATAGTGACATGTTATATTGGGGAGATCATTGATGGGGCCCAAAATGGAACCCTGTGGAACTCCGAATGCATTGTAGATTAATTTTAACTGATTGATATTGGTTATCTCTACATATTGTTGTCTATCTGCGAGATAATTTGCGACCAATGAAGATCTACACCTCAGTTACCACTTACGTTACATTTTTAACCGACGAAAAAAAAGGAGGTTCTCAATTCGACCGTATAATATTCTTTTTTTTTTATGTCTTTTCAGCCCTCACTCCGTTATTTATGAAGCGATTTTGATTATTCTTTTTTGTTAGATAGGGTATACCTCAAGGGTGGTCCCATGTCAAGGAAGTCAGGATCTGATTATGGGATCCTGAAAAAATTGAGAGAAACCCTCGAAAATTTTAGGAACGAATAGTGTTTCTGTTTACTTTTTCAGCCCTCACTCCGTTATTTATGAACCGATTTTGATTATTCTTTTTTTGTTAGATAGGGTATACCTCAAGGGTGGTCTCATGTCTAGGAAGTCAGGTTCTGATGATGGGATACTGAAAAAATTGAGAGAAACCCTCGAAAATCGTAGGAACGAATAGTGTTTCCGTTTACTTTTCATTACTTTATCAGGTATTGCGTTTAGAAATCATCATCATTTTTCATCATCATCATCATGTTGATGAGAAAAACCATAAAATAAAATCTTTTTAACATAAAATTAAACCACCGATTTCTATTCATCACTATCGAATTCGTTTCTGATTGGCCATGGTTCTCATTGTTGAGATGAGAATTTCCAGAACAAGAACGATAGAACCAAAAACACAAAGTGGTTGCGGTACTTGATCACATGCATGTCATTGGTATTGCGTGCCGTTTGTACTTCCAATGACGACGGAGTTGTTTTATTATATTATAAATTAATATATTTTGCAAATAGATCTTTTGAGACACGTCCATTAGTTCTTTAACGCTAGATGGTGCCGGCATTTCCTATGACTAGCCTTGAGAAGAAAGGCTGAAATAAACACAAGGATCCAAGTTTACACAAACTCCAACTGTGCAAGTGCCATGTAGGCGTCCAGGGTGGTCTTTATACGAAAGAGTATTTGTTTGATTTGATAGTAATTGTTTGTAGTAAGTCTGTTTATTTCTTAAGTAGACACATCTTAGAAAATAAATGAATAGTCTATCGGTAGATAAGGATTACGATTCAGTCAGTTTACACGTCCGTACATATATGAACATTTGAAAACCTTTTTTAATTTCTAGTACATTTTTTTTTAAATTGTTGAATATTATTTTGTTTAATTTATTATTTAAATCGCAACAAGGAAAAGTAATTTAGCTTATATTTTTAACGTTAATTTCATTTATCTTTTTCAACACCCAAGTATTAGACGTTAATTAATATTAGACTTTAATTGTGATGGAGATAGACATTAAAAAATATTAAGCACCTAACAAACATAAATAGATATACTTAGTTGAACATTTAAGTTATCAAAGCCTAAAAAGAACACGCGATTTTACATTTCAGAACGTAGTCCACCTAATATGGTATGCGTGTAAAGAAACGTTTCCACGTCTAAAGTCATTTGTCTATGCTCTAGCTAACGTGATTTATTGATCGTAAATGTCTCAATTGGAAACTACACGGTTTAATGTTGAGTCTCTCTAAAAATCTTTTTTTTTGCTTTTAAGTGTTAAGATAATATTCGGGTTAGAAATACTGCATTTTAAATACATTCAACACATCCGGCGCCATTTAAGAACAGACGGCGAATATGAGGTTTGTAATAAAATCGAAAACAGTCATTAAGTTTTCATAATTCTGTTCATAACATTGTTTTCGATTTTTTTTTTTGTTTCATTTTAAGTCTTTTATCCTATTAAATTAATTATGACATTACTGTGTAAAACATAAAAAAAAGCGTACAGGATTCGTACCCTAAGGGTTCTGTAGAAACTTAATTATATGGGTATTTCAAGGGGATTATTTGGGCAACTAATTAATTTATCGAAATTCAAAAACTACAGGTAAGGTTAGGTACCATAAAATAAACTTTGCTCATTTGCAAAAGAAAATTTGGCTAGCAGGTTTTCTATAATTAGAGGTATGGAAACAAAAAAATCGATCAAAAAGAAAAAGAAATCGTTTCGGACCATCGCCTGCAACTGGAGTGTAGAGTTGGATGATTTTATCTTTAATATCTCTAATTATTAAATAATACCGTTCTAATCGAAATAATCTTCTATTATTAATATAATACCGTTGAAAAAAAGCGTTGACATCCAGCATACACCACACAGGTACTTCAAGAGGTAGCCGTGAGGAGAGGCCGCCATTTTGCCTGTCTAGACAATCCTCCATGTTGGAAGTTTTCATCCAGAAATATTAAGTGGAATATAATGTCATTACTTATAATAAAATATATAAGTAAAGGTATTATTGTTTTTTTATACGTATAGTTCTAAAAAGTCACTTATTAGGCGCATAAAATTAGCTAAACCTGGACATAATTCGATAACTGTAATTTTCTTTTTCTAGGACATAAAGTATTATTAGATATAGTTAAAATAAAAAGAATTAAACATTTTAAAGCACCGCGTCAATATAGGAAAACTGAAAACTGAATTTTCAACACATTTCGATTTCATAATTACAGCAAAATAAATTACTTTGTAAAAGTACCTCTGTTATAATATGATGCTTGCATTCCAGTAACAGAAATCAAAATTAAACTATTTAATCATTCGGGACTATCTTTAATAAAGAAGGTTCAGTTAGTTATAGATGTTTTGGCTTATGTTTTCAGAAATTATAGATAACTGTGATCCAACAATTTATTCTGAATAGTATATTGTGTGTAATATTATACTATTAAAAATTAAACAGACTCTCTTTGTAGATTTGTAAAGTCACAAATATTTGTAATTCTTAGAAAGCCAAAATACATAACTACTTAAAAAGTGTTTAATTTATGCCTTCAATATATTATTAGTACTATAAGAAACAAATTAAACAATAAATGTCCACGTTTATTCATTAATTTATATTTTTTCTTAGTTACGTTTAAATATAGAAGTTATCTCTTGCCGAATAAGGTCGTAATTTCTTTGTGCACTAACTCTCCAACCAACAACGCTTGGGTGAGTAGGTAATTCTGTAATATATCTATATATATAAAAAATGAGTCCCTATTTCCCTTGGTTACGGCATCAGGCATGAACAGCTGGACTAATTTCGCTAATTCTTTTTTTTTGTGTTTGTTTTTGTCTGGAGAAGGTTCTTATGAAAGAAAAAATTAAGAACGTGGCGCGGCAAATTAGAAAATTGAACAAAACTTAACGAGGGACATAAACGCGAATGAAGTCGCGGGCACAGCTAGTAAATATATAGGATAGTTAGTCAATGATTAAAAATTTAAATACCACGGTTCGACTAGGGCGGAGATTTAATTGAAATATTGTGTTCATTAGATCGATAATAACTAAATTCTTGAGGATGAGATATGATTTTTTTAAACCTATTTATAAGATCTCAATTTTCTGTACAATTAACAATTAAGTAAATGAAAATATGTTATGTTAGGTGACAACAAGCATAAACCCTTACTAATCCTTCGTATAATATTATAAACGCGAAAGTAACTCTGTCTATCTGTCTGTCTGTCGCCCTTTCACGACAAAACTATTGAGCCGATTTAAATGAAATTTGGTATACATATAGTCTAGAGCCTGAGAAAGGACATAGGCTACTTTGTAATGCCAAAAAGGGGTGTAAGGGGTTAAAAGGTGGGGATGAAAAGTTGTATGGAAGTACCGTCTAATCTAATCGTTGAAACTTATTTTTTAGACTTGATTTGATATAAATAAATATGACATTCAAAGGTTGTAAAAGTTTAACCCTCAAGGGTGTAAAATAACAATAGGGAATAGGGGATGAAAATTTGTATGGAAATATGTAAGGTTTATGTGAATGTTTTTCTGATCTAATGTAATTAACGCGATTAAGAAACTTGCAAAGCACGTCGCCGTACACAATGAGCGTTGTGCAGCCGCGCTTGCGCAGCGCGGTACGGTGGTACGGTGCGGTGAAGGTGGGCAGACACGTGAGGGCAGACGTCTGTGCCACACGCACATGCGAATATTGATTTTTTCATAACGATGTTGTTCTTATTTGAAGGCAATATAAATTTGTTATTATAAATATTATATCTCAAACTGTTTCTTGCTCATTGCCAAATTAATGAAGTTTATAGCAAATGTCAATAATTAATATCCATACTGTTTGTTGTGTGTAAATTTGTTTATTACCTTTTTACGACTAACCGGCTGAACGGATAATAATGAAATTTGGCGAGGAGATAGATTATATCCTGGGGAAGGATAGAGGCTTTTTGTCGTAAAAATAAACCTCGAAGGTGGCAAATTAGGAGATCTAAGTTTGTATAGGAGACCATTCATTGGTCAATTTTATTTTGGTTGATATTTAGTACAGAAATATCCAAACCATTGGAGAAAGACATAGGCTACTTATCCATCCATCCATCATTTATGTTATTTATCAAGTTATTTTGATGAATTTAGGTACTTATAGAGATAAAGGTCGACTTCAACATACAGCAAAAAGAAACATACTCCAACATCATCTACAACCTACTAGAGTTCTCGCGCCGATTAGTATACATACAACTTCCCAACATCAACCGTTGGGCCGCGGCCCGCCAGGCATGATCACCTCGCCTGGTCGGAGGATCCTCCCTTTGTGTTGGAGGGACATAACACAAGTTCCTCCACAGTGGTGACCCCGACGTGATTGGAAGCTGCCTTCATGGAGAAGATCAGCAGCATCATCATCACCACTATCATATTTATACACTCCTATAACAATGAGCGGTAATGAAGTCTCAGCCAGCCAGCATCCTCGGCCTCAACAGGGATACCACACGCCTGCAGCGACCGCTCCAGCCTGGTTAACCCTACGGCCTCATCAGCGTCAAGGCACAGCACACTGCACCTACGGTGCTTGTAAGAAGAGGATCTCTCTCCCGTCTTCGCAGCAGCCAGCTACTACGCAGCAACCGCCCCGACTCACTGGGACCAGCGGACTTCAGCCCTGACTCACTGGGACTAGCGGCATTCAGTTCCGACTCACTGGAACTAGTGGAATACAGTTCCGACTCACTGGAACTTGCGGCACTCAGTTCCGATTTTACGGAACTACTCACTACTGGCACTGGCACGCTCCTTAAAAGAGCATAAATAGCTGACTCATTAAGATATCGACCTCCGGTCTTGGAGGGGAGTGATGTGGCGATTTCCACATACAGCAAAAAGAAACATACTCCAACATCATCTACAACCTACTAGAGTTCTCGCGCCGATTAGTATATATACAACTTCACAACATCAACCGTAGGGCCGCGGCCCGCCAGGCATGATCACCTTGCCTGGTCGGAGGATCCTCCCTTTGTGTTAGAAGGACATAACACCCGTTTCTCCACAGTAAACAACGCCTTGAAAAAGGCCATATGTAGGCTACTTTTTGTATAATAAACATTGAAGGCGACCAAATAGGGAATCAAAGTTTATATGGGAGACGTATCGTTTGTCAAGTTTAACAAAAAAAATAACTAAGGAATGAAATTGTGGGACAGACCAACGACCCAAAGCATGTCACATGTTGAAGATGATCTTTTCGAGAAATAAATATGAAAGGAACAGCAAAGGGAAAACGTGGATTAATTCCCTGTAATGCAAAAATCCGAAAGACTACTAACAGACTACTCCGAAAAGAGTACTAACAGTTCCCCTGAAAGCAATGGAAACTGAAGGTAGGTGTACATTTGGAATACATTTATTTGTCCTGGGTGGGAATCGAAGCCATGACCTCTGGCTAAGTAGACACTAACCACTAGACCAAAAGTAACTTAAGAGTACCTTACTTCTCCTCAAAAGATGGAAGAGATTGAAGAAAAAAATTATTACAAATTCTACGCAGACGAAGTCGCAGGTACCAGCTAGTGATGATATATAAGGTATCTGTAGCTATTAAAAGCAAGGTGATTTATTGATTGATTTTCACGAGAACACAGACGTCGCTGCCGTGTGCGCGAATCCACATGTTTACGGTTTTTTGAAATATCTAATAATTGGTATGACGGCATAAAACTTATTATTTTTTTAATATTTATTTATATAATCTTTTCTCTTGTTACATCAAAGCTATCACATAAAAATCTTCTTGAATTTTGGCAAATAGTATTCAATCACAGGTGGGTAGTTAAGTATAGGTAAGGTACGTATAAAAGCCGCAGTGCGGTAGGTACACCATAATACAAATATTAATTTTAATTGAAATCTCGAAATCGTAAAAACTAATTGGTTACTGAAAATTCAGGCTACTAGTTCTATCCACAACCAAGTTATAGGGGGTCGAAAATGGCCTGAACTGCTTCGAGAAAAGTATGGTACGGCCGTGCCTTTTTTTTTGCTCGACTTGGCGGGGCACTGCCGTACCCCCAGATACATATAGCAAAAGTTGCACATAAGTACCAGACAAGGCACAATTACATATTCTACAATTAGGAAATTCCATCTTCAGATTGTTTTTCTAATACCTACTCGATGCAGTCGGTACAAAACACGCAATTGAAATAAGCGTTATGACTACTTATGACATGCCGTCGTCCTCTCTCCCCACCCCGCACCCGCCGCATGCATCCCGCGCCACTACTTGCTTGCGCGTAATTTCAATTAAATTTGCTATTTTATAAACGTGACACTAACGTGTTTGATTTTGATGAAAAGAAAATTGTAGTACACAAAAACCTATTATTAAACAAAAAATTCACAGTTACGATTTTTAACTACTGAGAAACACATTATTCTTGAAACGTAAGAAAAAAATGTATAATTTTTGTCTTAAATGTCTAAAAAGACGTAATAGAGCTTAATAAGATACAACCATCATAGTTACTATTTTTGCTTATCTAGATATTGAGATCATATTAATAATGTAAAAAAAAACATACATGCGATTTTGGTTTCAGTTTAATTTTACTAGTAGGTGATAGCATTTGAATGCACCTCAAAATTATACTAACAAGGTATCCGGTTACCTATTTTGCTTTTAGGAAAAAGTTGGTATTGTTCGAAATCTCCCGATTTTTAGCAACAACGGTTACCACCCCAATTTTTTACATCATATATCTAATTAATATTTGATACTTAATATCAATATACGATAAAATAACAAAAACAAAGGGTTATCGAATTATGTCCAGGTTTAGCTAATTTTATGCGCCTATATTCCGGCAGCGACTTCGTAGTTTATTTTTACTATCACGTTACATGACGATAATTTACAATTCGAACGGGACTTAGCATAGTCATGGATTTGATTTACATATGGTTTTATGTAAACAAAATCCACGGAATCAGCTCGGAATCAAATAACGCTTAAGTGAGAATACAGTCGATCAATTTTCCATACATATAGTTAACTTCTGGATTCTATAGACTATAATATATTGTTGTTTTTATATAAATAAAGTACGTTTAGTAATAATGTAAAATAAAACAAAAACTAACAGTGTCAATGACCTTAACGTACTACACCAGGTGTACCGAACATGTATCGATTTTTTAATTATACACACGTTTAGTTACTAAGTTTCTTTCTCTTCATTTACGTAGTATGTCATAGTCGAACGTCGAGGTTTGTTGATGATGTATTATTTAATTGGCGATACTTGTTGTGATGCTTAGACATGTAATAGTGTTTGTTAGTAGCAATAGTAGCCGTGTAAATTGGCTGATTACAGCTGTTGTCTACTCCTTCAATATTTTTTTTAGGTTCTATATAACATCATGCCGAACTGATTAATTATCAAAATTTTATATGTACCTACGTATACTCTACGGAGGTAATGAAACATTTTATTATTTGGCGCCGACTCAAAATAAGTTTATATAAAATTTGATAGTTTATGTAAATAAGCTCAATACTTAAGACTTAAAGTTTATTTATTTTTTGCTTTTTAGTTCTTTTCGTCAGTTTAATTTTTTGTTAAAAATATTTTTATTTTATGTTTTTTTTTTCATCATCAGCTCAGCCACATGATGTGATGATTTCTAAAAGCAAATACCTAATAAAGTAATGAAAAGTAAACAGAAACACTATTCGTTCCTACAATTATCGAGGGTTTCTCTCAATTTTATCAGGATCATCAGATCCTTACTTCCTTGACATGGGACCACCCTTGAGGTATACCCTATCCAACAAAAAAATAATAATCAAAATCGGTTCATAAATAACGGGAGTGAGGGCTGGAACATACATAAAAAATATTGAGAACCTCTTTTTTTTTCGTCGGTTAAAAAAACAATTTATCAATTCCGCTACTGTGTCTGACACGTGTATAGTATAATTGCTTGCAAAATACGTATTCATACATATACTTTAAAGTCAAGTCCCTGTTGTATTTTCACCATACATTATTAAAAAAATAATTTTATTAGTTTTTCTAGAGGAATTATTATTCTATCGCTCCCGTCTGAACCTCTGCGATGTAACTAACAATTGATAGGTAGGTATGTAGAACATATGGATCGTTTAAGGGTTGAATGTCCTCCGCCCAGACAGGGGTTTCGTTATTGATTTACGGGAGCATACTAAACTCAGACACGGGAACGAATTTGTTGCGTACAGACGTCGGTCTATTATTCTCAGCTCCGTTACAAATAGTCTGGATATGAGTTTAGATATTTTACGATCAGACGACGGAATTTACATATACAAGTACGATTCGGCGATAAATCTTCACATGATGGGGTATGTAGTAATATTTTTGTCACTTTTTTACGTAATGGTGATTTTATCTTATTTTTGGTGTCGATAGCACAATAGTTTAGTGTATAGATGGTGCAAATCTTCACATAGGTATTTTAATTAATATCTGGCCCCTAAAGGAATTCTGTATCGTGCCCCTTAATGAACAAAGGCGGAGTCATTTGATGAAAATTATAATAATAGCTGTAAAAAATCTGATCATTTTGTTTACTGCGTTTTCTAGTTTTTTTAAATCAGTGGTTTATTAAAAAAAGTATTTATTAGGTTGGATTTGCTCCGATATTTAATTTTTTATTTAAAAAAGAATGGATGAAATCGGCCATATTATAAACTTTACTTTTTTACGGTTCAGTATTGGGGTTCAGTAAAGCGCAAATTGTACTTTTTAAAATTAAATTTAAATCAATTTATCAGTTGAACAAACCATTCAATAAGAAAAGGGGAGAGCATAATTATTCTGCTTTCATAGGAAAACTGACTGAGTAAAAACTATATCCAACTGCAAACCGCAATAAAGTAGCACTACAGGGTAGGCAGTGCTTGTTTGCCAACCTAGTTGTTTAAAATAAAATTTGAAGTTTTAAATGTTATAACAAAAGCTATAAAAAGAACAGCACACATGTGCAACTAAATTACATACACTGCACTTGTTACTTCTGTTCTTCGACCCCTCGTATCCGATGTCACTTATAACGACGGTCTGCCCACCACTTGTTACTGCAATCTTTTATTGAGTAACATTGTATACATCCGCTCTCACCGCTTTCAATGCACTCTATGCCGGCGCTTATTCTCTACGAGGCTTGGGAAAATTAAATAATTTTTTGATACTTGTAAAAATCAAGCTTTATCAGCCGACTATTTGGAGTTTGCTTAGATAAATTGCATTTTACGACCTGTTTATTACCCACATTTTTTAGCACGTCATTTTGAAATTATATTGTTCTCAAGTTGATACAGATATAAATACATACATACATACGCTTTTCCTTTTTTAAAAGACGCGATAGGGCCTAAAAATACATACTAGAATATCGTAAAATTTAAAGTCAATGCTGTTCATGAACACGTCAACATGAATGTAACATATTGTGCATGTAACGAATCGTTATGGGGCGCGCAGCGCGGCGGCGCAGCACCGCGGCGCAGCACCGGGTACCTGGATGGATAGGATGCAGTTATTGATTTATAGTCGGTAGACAGTGTCCTAGCGAGTGCGGCGCTCACTAGGACCGTTGAAGAATAAAACCATTCTATATAAGTTAGTTTGTTATAGAACTATATTAAAATGGTTGTAAATTAAGTTAATGGGATTGTGGTTTTACAAAATTTAACTATATTTGTTAAGATAATAGCACAGACGGCGAATATGAGGTTTGTAATAAAATAGAACACAGTAATTAAGTTTTACTAAATCTGTGTTAATTTTTTTTAGTTTCATTTTAAATCTTTTACCGTATTAAATTAATTATGAGAATACTGTGTAAAACAAAGAAAATATAGTAAAAAATCGGCCATATGCGTACAGTATTCGTACCCTTTTTTTTTTTTTTTTTTTTTTTTTTTTTCGTGTGGAAACCCCCACGGGTCATCACCTCACCGGGGTGAACGGCAAGGTGGTATGTCGGACTCGAACCGACTAAAACCACACGGTGTTCCGTCACGGGTCCTAAGGCCGGGGACTCAGGTGTACCCTAGAAAGGAAATCCCTGTGAGCCCCGGCAGACTTGGCCGCCTGCTCGACAACAGGCGACCCCACAATTTGGTGCGGGGGCCTAGCCCCCTCCGATTTCGAGAGGTGCGCGTGGAACACGTCGCGCCGCCGTCTCGGGCCTGCTTCTGCTAGGGCGACGGGTTACCCAGCCCATCGCCCTCAGGCCAGCGCTCATGGAGGCCGGAGATCATTTTGTACTCTCCGGCGCCTGGTACGTCTTCTGCGGGACGAGAGAGAAGTAGTTCTCTCCCGTTCCCTTTCCGCCGCCTCTTTGGCATACATCACTTCCTCACAGAACGAGGCAGCGGAATCCCATGCTCTCTCGCACCGGACCATGGCCATAACCATGGTTTCTAGCGAGAGGCTACCCACACCAATGGCCGCAACGAGGTCGACGCGCTGCACCGTCCACGCAGTGCACTCTACCAGAGTGTGAAGTGCAGTATCCTCGCTGCGGCCCCCGCAGTGGTGGCACGCAGACGTTGGTTCCCGGCCTATGCGACACAGGTACTTTCCGAAGCAGCCGTGTCCCGTAAGCACCTGCGTCATCCGGTAGGAGAGGCTTCCGTGCCGCCTCTCCAGCCAATCCTCCATGATAGGTCTTACCGCCACAATCGTGGCGTGCCCTGCGCTCGGTCGCTCAAGTCGTTCCTTCCACTCAGCCATGAGCCCCTGGCGGAGCTGGGACCGCTGAGCTTCGACTTCGCTCTGCAAAAGTGTCAGGTCCCGCTCTTGCACCTCCTTGCGCCACTGGTACAATTTAGCAAGGGATTTTGCCTCCAGGTCCCATGGCGGAGTCCCAGCTAGGAGACTTGCCGCTTCAAAGGAGATCGTACGGTATCCCCTTATGACCTTGACGGCCATAACCCGCTGCGGACGTCGCAAAATTGCAACATTGCGGGTCGTCAGGGTCTCTGCCCATATTGGGGACCCGTATAGGGCCATGGACCGCACGATCCCAGTGTAGAGTCTCCTACAAGAGGCGTCGGGCCCTGCTAAGTTGGGCAGCAACCGTGAAAGCGCGGACGCCGCCCCCATAAGCTTCGGGGCCAGACTCCGGAGGTGAGGTCCGAAGTCCCATCGGCTGTCGAGTACGAGTCCTAGATATCTCATCGAGGACTCAATGCCGATGCGAACACCTCCCACAAAAAGGCTAGATCCCACAGGTGGTCTCTTGCGAGGCCCAGTAAACCACATAGCTTCTGATTTGTTAAGAGCCACCTTGAGACCCAGCCGCTGGATTCTTGTAACGACTTGAGCAACCCCAGCCGTGGCCTTTATGATAGCTTCGCGGTGCGTCTTGCCTCGCGCCGTCAGGAGGGTGTCGTCAGCGTAACACGTTACGACGACACCTCCCATGAGCACACCGCGTAGCACCCAGTCATAACCGATGTTCCACAGAAGAGGGCCCAATACCGAGCCCTGTGGAACACCGCACGACATATCTCGCCGACCGTGTCCTGCCCGACTCGGGTAGATTACGGCTATCTCTGTCAAGTATGCCCCGACAATGCGGCGGAGGCAGAGAGGCACTTCGTGATAAACAAGTGCCTCTTTAATACAACTCCAGGGCAAGGTGTTGAAAGCGTTAGCGATGTCAAGGGACACCGCCATCATAACCTCGCCCCGGGTTACTGCTTCCTCCGCTAGAGCCTTTACGCGCATGATCGCATCCACAGTAGAGCGCCCTTTGCGGAACCCATACTGGTTATCCGCCAAGTCCGGCCCCACTCCCGAAAGGTGCTCGACGAGGCGACCCGCTATGATTCGCTCAAAGAGTTTACTCACCTCGTCGAGCAATACAATGGGCCGGTAGGCGGATGGTGAGTCCGCTGGGCGCCCCTCCTTTTGGATGAGGACCAGCTTCCCCGTCTTCCACAGTTTTGGAAACTGGCCTCGCTCAATACATGCGCTAAAAAGCCCTCTTAGTCGGGGCTCGAGAGCCTGAAGGGCCAGGACCCACGCTCGGCCTGGAATGCCATCGGGTCCTGGAGCGGTGCTCTTGGTTTTAAGCCGTTGCACCGCCACCCTTAGTTCTACCTGAGTGACTTCGGGCACGTCGTCGTTGTCATCAGCCACGTCGGGCACTTGAGGTGGAGCCATCGGCGGCGGAACGTGTTCCTCCGCCTGTGAAGGGAACAGGGAGCCTACAACTCCTTCAAGCAGCTCTGGCTGAAGACTCTGGGTCAATGGGGGCGCCCACGGGCGTAGTTTACCCCTCACCAAAAGATATGGTCGCCCCCACGGATCTCGGTCCAGAGTCTCCAGTAGTTCCCGGCGGGCTTTTCTCTTGGCCAGCTTTATCGCCGCTTGAAGGGTTCTTTTAGCAACCCTGTAGCCTACAAGAAGCTCCACCTCACGGGCTGCCGCATCATCTGGGCGGCGACGCCTCCTGCGAAACCTGGAGTACTGGCGGCGTGCCCCCACGCACGCTTCCCGGAGCTGCGCTATCTCCGGCGTCCACCAGTACACCTGGCGCCTTGCAGGCCTCGTCTGAACCCTAGGCATAGCCGCGTCACAGATGTGCGACATTGCCTCCCGGAACCATTGAGCCTCTACATTGATATCGACGGGCCTGACTGGTGTAGTCACCCAGGCCTGTACAATGGAGGCTTCGAGTAGAAGCTCTCTATTTAGGTTCCTTAGCGCCCAACGTGGACCAAATGGAACCACCTCGACCGGCGCATTAGAGGTCTGGGTAGAGACGTCGAACCGAATGTATCGATGATCGGACAACGTCTCCACCTCCTCCATGACGCGCCAGTCTCGGACACGGCGCGCTAAGGCAGGGCTGCCAAAGGAAATGTCCACGATCGAGCTGCCCTGCTGTCGCACGCACGTGGCGACCGAACCTCGGTTTAGGAGGACTAGGCCAGATGTTACGGCCCACTCCTCCAGTGCCTCGCCCCTAGGGTTTGTGGCTGGGGATCCCCAAGCCGTCGATTTTGCGTTAAAGTCCCCTAGGACGAGAACAGGGCGAGGTCGACACCCCTCGACAACGACGGCCAGCTGATTGAGCCAATCCTCAAACTCAGCCAGGACACGGTTCGGCGAGAAATACACGGCCACGACTGCAACCTCATCAACACACACCGCTACCCAACCTTGTCCCCTTGCAATAACAGTAAAGGGGGGGCAGCCAGCGGCGGTGCCCCGAACGACTGCCGCCAAGCCGTCAAGGTCCCCAGCCCAGATATCTCCTGGAGGTACAAAGTACGGCTCGGCGACGACGGCGACTTTGATTGACCACTGCGCCATGCTCTGGAGCAGAAGATCCTGAGCATTGGCACAGTGATTTAAATTCCCCTGTAGAATATAGATATCGGAATCCATTATTGTACGTCCATATTCGCACACCCCTGTGAACTAGGCCTCTCCCCGGTGACACTTGCCCTTGCCTCGTTGGGCCGGGGGGCAGATGGTTTACCCCTGGGTTTCGGCTTTGATGTGGCACAGGCTTTGCTACCTACCCGGTGCCCGGCTGGTTTGTCTTCTGCTGTGCACTTAAAGCAGTGTGGCGTAGCATTGCAGGCCTCTGCCTTATGACCGGGCTGGCTACAGCGGAAGCACCGATCTCCCACGGTTATTTCCGCCGTGCACTTTACTCCAACATGCCCCACCGACAGGCACCGGAAGCACCTAGTTTGGCGAGGCTGCAAGAGTCGAACTTGCGCCTTAAGGAAGCCCCCAATCAAGAGGCTGCGACCATTTGCAATTTTTTGGGCAACCACAACCGGGCAGCTGATGATTGCCGTGCCCAGACCGCTAGAACCAAAGCGGATTACTCCAGCTCTAATTTTATCTGTTGGGCAACCTCCAGCAACAGCTACAGCGGACACCATCTCATCCACCGTTACAGAGTCATCCAGACCCAGGATACGCACATCTGCGCATTTGGTGGGTCTGGATACACTTACATCTGCTGCGTCCAATGACTCCCTCAACTTAGCAGCGAGGGCGTCAGCTTTGGAGCCGCTCGTAGCGCCTGGGATTTCGAGGAGGCGAGCTCCAGTGCGGGTTAGTTTGCACCGGACTCCTTCTATCTCTAGTGCCTTAAGATCTACAGAGGCCTTGGCCTTCTTGAGGACCTCTGCATACCCAATGCCCCTCTCCGTGGCTTCCGTTGTCAAGGTTAGGACAACGGCTGTAGACCGTGGAGCACGGAGTTTTTTGGGCAGCTTTGCCGCTGCAGCCTTGGTTTTTTTGGCCGCTTTCTTGTTGTCCTTCTTTACCTTCTTTTTGGCTCCCGCTATCTCCCAATTTCCATCTCCTGAGGGCTGCACGGACGGTAAAGGAGCAGCTAACGCAGGTGCATCAGCACTAACTTTTTCTTTTGTTTTCTTTTTGGCAGCAGGGTTCCCTTGAGTAGATGACGCTGCAGAAGCCTGTGGAGCAGCTACCTTTCCACTAAGAGGGGTTTTAGAGCCCTTTCCTGCCGCGGCTGCATAAGATACTGATAACGGTAGGCGATCTTTTGCCCCTTGCATGGCGGATATACGCGTCATAATGCGGTCTTCCATCTCTGAGATTAACTTTGAGATAGCCACATCTGGGGTTATTTCCACCCGCTGCACCGATGACGCCGTTTCGCCAGTACAGCTCCCGCCGCGACGTTCTTTACGGATTTCATCCCGTAAAGCGCGCATCTCCTCTTGTAGCTCCTTACTGCCTTTTTCAGATTCGGTCAGTCGGGCTTCAAGGCGGCCAATGTACTGCCGAAGCTTGGCCGTCTCCTCAGAGGAGGAACACTTTAGAAGTGCCTCCGTTGCCTCTTTGATTGAAGAGGCCGCCTCCATCAGTGTCTTCTGACAAGTGCCTTTCAGACTCTTGGAGACGCTGGCAACCTCCCCAATACGCCTCAGCGCCTCATTAATTTTTCCACCCCATTCGGGAGCAAGAACATCCTCTTCTGAAGTAGGAGCATTCAGGCTTGTTAACGACCCCCGGGTTCTCCCCCTTTTCTCCGCCGCTTTTTTTGTCTTAATATTGAGGAACAGGCTTTTAAGGCGCTGTTCCTCTTCCTCCGCTTGAGCTGCTTTTTCGGCGGCTCGAAGAGCTGCTGCCTCTTTCCGCGCCTTCGCAGCGCCGATGTACGCGCCGGTCGTAGGCGGTCGGCCTCTGCCACGTTGCGCTTTCGGTACCTTAGCAACTGGCATCGAGTCTTCGGGCTCACTCGAGGAGGCAGTCTCCATACCCGAACGACTTCTGCTACGTCCGGCTTCCGAGTTTCTAGAACGCGGCCGTTTTTCGCCACGCCAAAATCTTGTGCCAGTCAATGCTGCACAGCTCACCTGGCTCTGCTCTGACTGACTGTCAGACATTGCCACCTCCAAAGCGCCTCTCTCTGTTACCGCGACCTTCGCGTTTGTGTCGGTGGTCGATTTACAGCTGACCAACGGGCTGTTTGGGCATTGGTTGCTCCCCCCAGAATACGACTGGGAGCTGCCGGAGCCGACTGGCTCCGGGAGGGATTCCCCAGACAAACAGTGTCTGGGACCCTCCTGGGTAGACATTTGCGTATTTACCTTTGCCATAGTGGGTAGTTTAACGTCCTTCGACGGGGACACCCTCGGGACTGAGTTCCCCTCAGCCATTCATCCCATTGCCGGGCGTCAGAGCGTGGGATTGGGGTTATTTTTTATAGAGGTTGTTCTTCCTCGCAGCCCCGATGAGCCACCGGTCCTGTCAATTCAGGATTACGGTTGGGCCGAGCGGTGATCTATATTAGACCTGTGTCCACCAACTCTGAGTAGGTTCAAAGATGGCAGACCCGTCGCCCCGGGATCTTTTCTCCGCACGTTATCCTCTGCATAAATCAGAGAAGAGACCGAGAAACAGAGTAGCCTTCGAGGCAGGCCCCTCGTTGCCAGAATATTAGCCGTCGGCAATGCCGCTCTCTCCAAGGGGAGAAAACAAAAGCGGCACCGCCGACGTTGCCCAGGGTGCACCACGGGGAGGTTTTCACGGCCAGCACCCCACAGTATTCGTACCCTAAGGGTTCTGTAGAAACTTAATTATATGGGTATTTCATATGGGGATTATTTGGGCAACTAATTAATTTATCGAAATTCAAAAAATACAGGTGAGGTTAGGTACTATAAAATAAACGTTGCTCATTTGCAATAGAAAATTTAGCTAGCAGGTTTTCTATAATTAGAGGTATGGAAACAAAAAAAATCGATTAAAATAAATATTTTTTCGTTTCGGACCATCGACTGCAACTAACTGGAGTGTAGAGTTGGATGATTTTATCTTAAATATCTCGTATTAATATAATACCCAAAAGCGTTGCCGTCCAGCATACACCGCACAGGTACTTCACGAGGTAGCCGTGAGGAGAGCCCGCCATTTTGCCTGTCTAGACAATCCTCCATGTTCGAAGTTTTCATCCAGAAATATTAAGTGGAATATAATGTCATTACAGTAATAAAATATATAGGTATAGGTATTATTGTTTTTTTATACGTATAGTTCTAAAAAGTCGTATTCCGGCAGCGACTTCGTAGTTTATGTTTACTATCACGTTACATGACGATAATTTACAATTCGAACGGGACTTAGCATAGTCATGGATTTGATTTACATATTGTTTTATGTAAACAAAATCCACGGAATCAGCTCGGAATCAAATAACGCGTAAGTGAGAATACAGTCGATCGGTTTTCCATACATATAGTTAACTTCTGGATTCTGTATAGACTGTATAATATATTATTGTTTTTATATGAATAAAGTACGTTAAGTCTTACTAATGTAAAATAAAACAAAAGCTAACCATGTCAATGACCTCAACGTACTACATCAGGTGTACCGAACATGTATCGATTTTTTAAATATACACACATGTTTAGTTACTTGCTAAGTTTCTTTCTCTTCATTTACGTAGTATGTCACATTCGAACGTCGAGGTGTGTTGATGATATATTAGTTAATTGGCGATACTTGTTGTGATGCTTAGACATAATAGTGTTTGTCAGTAGCCGTGTAAATTGGCTGATTACAGCTGTTGTCTACTCCTTCAATATTTTTTTTAGGTTCTATATAACATCATACTACGACCTATTCGGGCGGAGAACGTCACATAATATATTAAATCCAATTTTTGCAACATGCTATCTGATTTAATAAAAACAATTTATCAATTCCGCTACTGTGTCTGACACGTGTATAGTATAATTGCTTGCAAAATACATATTCATACATATACTTACTCTAAAGTCGAGTCGCTATTGTATTTTCATCATACATCTATTAAAAAATATTTTTATACGTTTTTCTAGACGAAATGTCATTCTAACACTCCCGTCTGAACCTCTGCGTGGTAACTAAAAATTGATAGGTAGGTATGTAGAACATATCGATCGTTTAAGGGTTGAATGTCCTCCGCCCAGACCGGGGGTTCGTTATTGATTTACGGGAGCATACTAAACTCAGACACGGAAACGAATTTGTTGCGTACAGACGTCGGTCTATTATTCTCAGCTCCGTTACCAATAGTCTGGATATGAGTTCAGATATTTTACGATCAAACGACGGAATTTATATATACAAGTACGATTCGGCGATAAATCTTCACATGATTGGGGTATGTAGTAATATTTTTGTCACTTTTATGTAATGATGATTTTGTCTCGTTTTTTTGTGTCGATAACACTGGTGTGTGTTTACTGTATAGTAGTATATAATATAGATGGTGCAAATCTTCACATAGGTATTTTAATCAATATCAGGCCCTTAACTGAATTGTTCGTCTGTATCGTGCCCCTCTATGAACAAGGCGGAGTAATTTGATTAAAATTATAATAATAGCTGTAATAAATTTGATTATTTTGCTTGCCTTTTCTGTTTTTTTTTTTAAATCGGTGGTTTATTAAAAAAAGTGTTTATTAAGTTGGATTTGTTTCGATATTAAAATTTTTAGTTACTTAATAAAAATGGATGAAACTGTAAGTTTCGGCCATATTCAGTTTTACTTAGACATCGGACGCCAGGATAGCGATGTGATAACTTTTTTTTGTACTACTGTAAAAAAAAAAAAATTTGTTTTTTGTTGGGGTTCAATAAAGCGCAACATTGTACTTGTTAATATTCAATTTCAGTAATTTTATCAGCTAAACAAATTTCTGCTTTCATAGGAAAACTGACTGAGTAAAAACTATACCCTACTGAAAACTGAAAACCGCAATACAGTAGCACTACAGGGTAGGCAGTGCTTGCTTGCCAACCTAGTTGTTTAAAATAAAATTTAAAGTTTTAAATGTTATAACAAAAGCTATAAAAAGAACAGCACACATGTGCAATGTCACTTATAACGACGGTCTGCCCACCACTTGTTACTGCAATCTTTTATTGAGTAACATTGTATACATCCGCTCTCACCGCTTTCAATGCACTCTATGCCGGCGCTTATTCTCTACGAGGCTTGGGAAAATTAAATAATTTTTTGATACTTGTAAAAATCAAGCTTTATCAGCCGACTATTTGGAGTTTGCTTAGATAAATTGCATTTTACGACCTGTTTATTACCCACATTTTTTAGTACGTCATTTTGAAATTATATTGTTCTCAAGTCGATACAGATATAAATACATACGCTTTCCTTTTTTAAAAGACGCGATAGGGCCTAAAAATACATACTAGAATATCGTAAAATTTAAAGTCAATGCTGTTCATGAACGCGTCAATATGAATGTAACATATTGTGCATATAACGAATCGTTACGGGGCCCGTGAGTCATACCAGAAAAAAAAAATCAGTGATGGATAGGATGCAGTTATTGATTTATAGTCGGTAGACAGTGTCCTAGCGAGTGCGGCGCTCACTAGGACCGTTGAAGAATAAAACCATTCTATATAAGTTAGTTTGTTATAGAACTATATTAAAATGGTTGTAAATTAATGTAATAGGATTGTGGTTTTACAAAATATAACTATATTTGTGATAGAAACTATAGAAAGGCACGTTTGAAATTGGTATTGGAGCTAGCACCAGACGCCATTTTCAGCAATGCATAGTCGAACATTAAATCGCGATGCTTCAACTCAAATGAAGGATTTGAACATCACAACATTATTCTTTAAATATTTCGTGTTGATTTTCTTGATTCTCTGCATATTCCGATAATAGATTATTACTGTATATTGTGTATTTTTCGTTTGAAATATTCCTGTTGGTGGTTATTGGATAGACAAAATTATAATCTGTATTTAACCATAAACCAAAATAGTTTGATTAAAAAAGAGAAAAAAGAAACTTATTTATTAAATAGGTACTATTATAAGCAACATAACATCACGCTATTACTAGTTAGGGGTAGGGGAGCGGTAACCCTAAAAAGTTGACCGCTGATAAATCCGAGCTCGGCTAATGATTAATGGTACTTGGTATAATGAATAATTCAAAAAAAAATATTAAAAACATTTCTCATTATTCATTCTTGTCTAATTCTATTTTAAGCATCTCTTGCAATAGTGAACATCTTGAGTTAGCTTCCTTAAGCACGAGTAGTCTCAGGTCTTGCAATGGCTACTAACATTCAAAAATGCATTAATTATAGACTAGACTATTTATTAGTGTAATTAGTTAGTTGTTACAAATAGCCGTATAATAAAGTATACAATTTAAATAGGATGCGAATAAATTTTAGAAATGGAAATAAAATGAAAAAGCTGTTGTAAAAAATATCCGAAAAGAATAGGAAAAGTCAAGAAACAAAACAAAAAGATGCGGTCAATTTTGTTATTAGTAATTTGATTTTTTTTTGTATAATATAACTTTGCAAGTCAAATAAATATGATTCCTGTATAAATCTGATGTTAAACTCCTTTGTCCACAGACTGCACGTCGAAGATAACCCGATACGAGCTATGTGCTGTCATCTGTCACGCCGGTACAGCGGGCGGGGGGCACTACACGTGCATCGCTCGCAACGGGCGCGGCTGGTACACCTTCGATGACCACGCCGTCACGCCGCTGCCGCTGCATCACCTGCCACATGCCGAGGCCTACGTACTCTTCTATAGGTATGTCTTCATCTACAGTTTCTGATTCTGTATAATATATTTTAGTGAGCCTATATCCATTTTTGCGTTAATAATTTAAATGTCTAGCGTTCTATGATGGTAGATAGATATGAATGTATGTATGGGTATTCCTAGTCACCATTATTTGTAAAGCCCCTTTGTAATGGAAAAAGTGCAGTTCAATTGAAAACTTCCTTCTTTTTTTTATCGGTTCAAAATGAAAAAAAAAAAAACATAATTAGAATCATATATATATAGTTCATTTTGGTTTATTTACGACAAAAAATGGTGGCATGACGCTACTACTCATGTCTTGCCGCAACTCAAATAGCGTATTGAATGTATGGAAAATAGTCGTATCAAATAGTGCATTTATATATATCTATAGTGTATTTTTTCTTAGTTGTCTTATTTAGTAAAAAGTATGAATCTCAAATCAAAAATATGTAACTATCCGCAAATTCGTGTTAATCTTTCCGATTGGTGTTTGTTTACCAAATAAGACAGAAAGAAAAAATACATTATATCTACTTACACAAATAAACTATTATATTAAGTAAAAAACATAAAATTAATTTTTTTTTTAACTTAAAACGAACGGTTGAAAAGTTTTTGTCAAGAAACAAAACAGAAGTTCAAAAGTTCAACTGTACAGAAGTTTGGCCAAGATACGGCATTAGAGAACTTGGTCGTCTTGTGGCAGGTACATACCTAGCCGCCAGATGACCAACTTTTCTTTTGTTGACAATCATCGTAGCACCAAGAAGAAACAAGAAGATTTTGTAATGGTTTTTTTTTTCAATTATATTTTTATTTATTCACGAATAGATATGTACATATTTTATTGTTCCATACTTTACCCCACTGCAGATTTACATATATTTACTTCAGACAGGTCTTCTCATATTAGTGAATCAGAAAAAAAATAACAATTTAATTTAATGGTCTCCTAGATTCTGGACTCAGCTAGTGATTTGTTTGGGGATCGATAGATGATGATCATTAATCGTGATAGTTAGGTTGGCGTGTTTAAAATTCTTATTTTTAATTATATTATTTGTGTATATATATGTATATAATGTTGAGTAAGTATCATTGGTCTTCAGCCTACTGTACTAATTCAACTTAAAAAAACAGTCTCTAATTCGCAGAACATTTGCCAGAAGCGGTAAAATCGCCATAGAAAACGGATTGTGGTGTTGCATTTCGTTGTCTGAAGTGCAATAAGAGGTTTTTTTTTTGTAAAATGAAAAAAATATCAATATATTTTCATGCGTCGATACTACGTTTGGTTACTGGTACTACTGGTTTGCTGACAGTTGTTACATTTATTATTTTCATGCACTTAAATTATTATACACTAGCAGCGCCTCGCGGTTTCACCCGCGTATGTCCCGATCTAGTGGGAATGTCGGGATAAAAAGTAGCCTATGCGTCAGTCCAGGTCTCCAGCTATCTACATACCAAGTTTCATCGCAATCGGTCCAGTAGTTTTTGTGTGAAAACATTACAAACATACATACAAAAACACAAATGTTTCCTCTTTATAATATTAGTTTAGACATACTTATTCTTAATGTACAACCATTTATTTGCAAACAACGCATGCTCTGGTTTTTAACGTTTTATACATATAACTAGTTAACCATTTAAATAAAACAGCAGAGTTAGAGGTACGTTAGAGGTAGGTTCAAATGTATGTCCAAGATTTGTTTACATAGTTGCAAGAAGACAAACCAGCTGTAATGAAATGGTAACCAAAGAAACAGCATCAGAGAACTTGGTCATCTTGAGGCAGGTTAAATCCATGCCACAAGATGACCATCTTTTCTTTTGTTGACTATCATCATCATCAGTGAAGAAAGAAGATACAAGAAGATTTTGTGGTGTAGGTACTTTATAAGCATGTTATGATGTTTCATGTTTACATATATACAATATGCATACATATTTACTTTTAAACAGTTTTTAAAAGTTAACACTTAAGTACACTTAAGTCGTATATTATTAATTTCTTGTCAATTTTTATACTTTTAGTCGTTATATGTATTGTGTATGTGTTTGTTCAACATAACACTAAGGATAAAGACAACGAACTTGGAAAAATGGGTCGGCCATTAATCACGTGATGATTTTTAGCAACTTTTTAACCAATTCTAACCTTTGGTGATAATTCGCAAAGTTTAAGACTAAACCCCTTTCTTTAGTTCAAAAAAGTTCATTGTTTTATCCAAGGTACCATACACAAACATCTAATACTTTGTTCCATAGCAGTATCCCGTCTGATGAATATCAAAATTTCTTATAGGAAAATCAACCCCCAGATGATCAGCCTGCGGCAGAAGGCGGCTGAAATTTTGGAGTCAACGAGTGTCGAGTCCAATGACATCAAGTTTTATATTTCGAAGCAGTGGATTAACAAGTAAGTGAATGAGTTTTTGGGACTCCTACCAAGAAAGAAATCTGTTGTAAAAAAATTGCGTCTGTCTATAATGTTGAATGGGGGGTGCTACAACATTTGACAGACAGAGATGTATTTATTATTTTATATAAATAATGTGGCAAATAAAGCCCAAGGTTATGATTGCCTATAAACATTTATTGGTGTCGCTCGTGATGTAGTTTAGTATTGGCTGTTAGGTAAACTCCGGTAAATGTTTTGTAGGGTGGATGTATTTCCTTAATCAAGTGACTCTAATACGAGTAAAAATCTGTCGTGTTCTGCATCTTGTGACCTTTATCCTTTTTCAGTCTAATATTCCTGTTAAACGATAGAAGTAAATGGAATACAGCTACTAAGATATTTTGCTTTTACCGACCCGGAGCGTTTATCTGGATTAATTCGTTGAAGTTAAATAAAATGTTGTAAAACACGTCGTTTCGTTTGTCAGATTCAACACCTGGGCGGAGCCTGGTCCCATAGACAACAGCGACTTCGTGTGCTGGCACGGCGGCGTGCGGCCCGAGCGCGCGCCGCACCTGCGCCACCTCGCCGCGCTCGTGCCGCAGCCTCTCTGGGAGTTCCTTTACGAACAGTTAGTACAGATGCCTGTCATGTGCCACTGTACACTGCCCATTATCGCCTAAAAATCATAGAACAGTTTTTAATATATTTGAAATAATTTAATATTATTAATATTATATATTGTCGTGTAATGGTTACACCATGATCAAAAAAATTTTAATTCCTGATAATGTGTTGAAAGAGAAGAGAGTTATTGCTTTGAGAATTTGACAGTAAAAAACAAAGATTTAGACAAAACTAATTTCATGAATATTGAATATAACTATACTGATTTAATACTTTTTATCTATCGCATAATTTGAATAGCTTTAAAAACAATAACATTTGTGTGAAGTTTCGGCGGCGGCCCCGCGGTGTCGCACGTGCACGAGTGCGGCGTGTGCGCGCGCGCCGCGCTGCGCCTGCGCACGCGCCGCGCGCGCGAGCTCGCCGCCTTCTGCGAGCTGCACGCCAACTTCCAGGTCAGAACGCTGAACCATCCTTTTAATCAGACAAAGGGCAGGCTGTTACGATGTATTTGGATCTCTATTTCATCGGTTAATATGAGACTCCGAGACCGTAACAAAAATAACAAAACACACATACATACAGTCACTGTAGGCGTATTAAACACCCATATTTTGCCAACTATAATTCAGTCCCATTCTCGCAGTAATAGCCCAGTCAAGGAACTAAAATATCAAAATTTTGGATTACCACGCATTTTTATTTTGGGATAAATAGTAAAAAAATGTGCTGATTAGGAATTTCGATACCCGCAGTCTGGACAAGTGGGGCATCATTTGTTGGGGCATCATTTGTTTTTAACAATTTAACAAACAAAAGACATTTCGTGTGATATCTCGTTTCCAGTAACGTTTTTCGTCGTATATGCCCAAAGCTTTTTTGTTCTCCATTAAATTACCTATAAAATCAGACCTGTTTAAAATGGCTAAGTGCTTTTATTTAACAGCAAATAAAGGTCAAAGTTAAACAAGAGCGTTTTCCTCAACATTTCATAACTTTAAAAGGAACGTAGTAGAAGTACTTAGTACTGAAACTTTCTACAATTGTAGCTTGTGATGATATTACAAAGTGATATGAATTTCAGCAAATTCGGTTTTAAACTTTTTAATTTATTAACAATCATTTAATTTTTTTTTCGAAACTATTAAAACTGTTCGGACCAGCTTAGAAAATCCATATAAGGTTATGAGCCCGTTGAAATTTTTAAGAAATATCGATTTTAGAACGATATTTTGAGATATAAATCGGTTAAAATCAATATTTCTTTAAAAAAATGCCACTCTTGTCCAGACTGCGGGTATCGAAATTCTTAATCAGCGTATTTGTTACTACTTATCCAAAAATAAAAATGCGTGGTAATCGAAATGTCCATTTTTGATCATAAAACAGCTAGGTTGACTGGGCTATAAGTCTATTGCCGTCAAGCGGACTCTTTGGGAATTAAAAATGTGCAACGAAAATGAGTTCTCTAACATTATAATATAACAAAACTGATAAAATTTCTTAGTACCAAACATCAGTTAGGATTTAAAACATTCACTACCTCAATCAGGAAGAAGCGATACGATGCTATGCTAACGTCCAAGTGACACAAATTGGCATGTAAATATATAAAATTATATATCATTTTCTCTCTCTCTCTCTCTCTCTCCTTCTCATTTTTCTCTTAATACCTTTCAACTTAGGAACAGGAGCGCCCTCACGCCATATATGCTATCAGCATGCATTGGTTCCGCCAGTGGCAGGCCTTCGTGCGAAACAAGACGCAGCAACCACCTCCACCGGTTGACAACACAGGCATCGTCACCAAGCAGGTAGAAGTATTAAACTTTTTCAAACCAAAACTTTTTTTTGCAATAAATTAAAGACAGTATTTTACTTTCCTCTTCAACAACATTAATCGTCCTTCGATCTTTACGTTGCTAAGATATATTTATCACATCACTCATAGAATAAGGATACTCAGATTATTCAAAATAGAAATACAAATATGGCTTCTTCAAATAATATATACAGCGTGTAAGTATCACCTTCGCGAATAACTTACAAAAACGTCTTTCTTTGGATACTGACCACAATGCAATAGTCAGTTCATCATAAAAATGCGAGATTAACGATTTACAGGCAATAGTTTAATTTTAAACCACGCAGTGTAACGCAACACGCGTACTGTGTCGTACGGTGAATGACCTTCATCGCACGGCGCCGTCGAAGCAGCTGATTGCATAAATGTTTTACATTGCAGTTTTTGGCCGGATGGGGTATTTCCTGATTTTTTTTCGGTAAAACGTTCAGTTTACTCATTGTGATATCATTTTTAAGCAAAAGATGAAAAAAAAAAATAATTTTCCGGCAGAAATTTCCAATGATTTTCCATTCAGAATGATGGTCTGAATACACTATTTCAGTATTCGGTACGGTGTCACTTACATCCTGTATATAAGCAAAAAAAAATCAAACGGACCTTCTCTTAATGGCATTCGAATAAGTGTAGTCTTTCCAAGCACTAACAGAACTGTCAGCAACACTATCTAATACCGTATTCAATATTTACAGGAGGTAGACGGTACGACGTTATATTCGCTTAAGTCGGGCTCCGACCACGCCCAGTTAAGCGAGGACCTGTGGAGGTTCTTCACGAGCATCTACGGCGGGGGCCCAGAAGTGAAGCTGAGGTCACCGACAATAGCGACCACTGTACAAACAAACGCTGACAAAGACAAGCCTTTCGAACGCCGTATGTCGAGGAAATATTCAGAGTCGGACAAGGAGGAGTACTGTACGAAATCTACCTCAGAGATGAACATAAGAGATACCATACATGGCGAACTACAGAAGAACCAGTCCCTCCAAAATATTAACCGGCGCTACAAAGTCAAGACTGCGGCAGATTCGGACGAAGACGTCGCTTATAGACGTACCAGCTTCCAGTACAAACGACATGAGCCTAACGGAAATTATCAAGATTCTGATGACGAAGACATGGACGTCAGTCCATCGGTCTATGTGAATACGGTTCGCATGGAAAACGGAGTCGACAGTTCCGACCACGATGCCAATGACAACCCCCTATATCCTACCATAAGCAAGAAAACAGACAAACTTACAGACTCCGACTTACCAAATTTAGATAGTATATCTCTAAAATCTAAGCCGTCGAAGAGCGGTAAAGTGAGGAAAATGAAAAAACGGACGATGAAATGATTTCTTCTTGCCTTCCAGTTCGTTCACAGATTGAGGCGGATGGTCTCCTCGGCCCATCGCACGGACTACGTCTGAACATTCCTTTATTCGGTGACTGGTGTTAATGTTTGCATTTATAGAAACGAACGTCAAATTCTGGGACTGTGGTCTCTAATATTGTTACATTAAACGATATTTTTCTAAAGCATTGTATTTATATCTGCGGCCTCCGAGCCCGGCTAACGGGAAGGTGTCAGTATGTTAGTACAATTTTAATTTTAGTTAAATTCAGGTATAGGTAATATAGATACTTGGATAAAATGATTGTTATCTGTGAAATAATCATCGAGCTGTATATTTACAATTAAAATATTGTATATCTGTGTAAAAAAGTCTATTAGAAATAAAAAAAATTACCTATAGATGTGTATAGAAATTTCGTGTATTTAGAAATAATATTATTCTGACTGCATTTCTTTCGTTTCGTCTCTTTACCGTGGATTAGGTATTTATTTTGTTGTTTCTGGTTCTAAGTCTATGTGTTATTTGTTAAAGAATTGATCAGCAATAAAATGTATTTCATCTATATTGGCTGCACGAACTTGTTTTATTTTACACTTGGTTACGCCGCACCAATACACCTTTAAAAGGTAGCAGAGAAAGTGTTAATGACTTTCCTTAGTTGCGAATTTAAACAATTTTTATTAGAATTTGTCAAATTTTGAATAGGGAAAAGGCTACAGGTAGGCATATTCCAGTTCTATTTTTTTTACCTTTAATATAAAAATATATGTTGTAGGCGAAGGGCATGGTATTATCATGCCCTCTGCCTACACTAACGCCATTCCGTTGAACTATTCTTGAGGTTTCTACTGAACACTATACGATTTGCGTCTCGTACAAGGTGGTGCTCCTTAACTCTATCCTCCATACTGGTGGTATGTCAAAAGTGCCAGCACGAGACGTTGTCTAATGAAACTTAGATGTAATACTTCTGGATGTACACAATACACAGTATGACCGACATGAAATTTCAAATAACCTAACATACTGGATACTCCTAGGTAACCGTCTTTGATATTGCCTGATTTGTGAGATAGGTATTCAGTTTAATCAAAATAAGTAACTATAGGTAATATTGAATAACCGTGTTTGTGCTTAACATAGACCAATTTGAAGAAATTTTTTCATTTTTGTCTGATGTAGGCCATTTACTGAGCAAGGGAGTTAGCTTTATATTGGCTTAGACTTTAGACTCATAGCAACGAAACAGTAGTTAAACGCAACCTTTTGCTACGCTGTGATAATAAAAAAAAACTAAATTCGAACTTAAATCACTTTTCGTAATGTAAAAATAACTTTAATCAGGAGATATAGGGTACATTGCAACCACGCTCAAGCTCTATGATAAGTTCTACGCCGCAACTAACGCCAGTCACCTAATCGATACTACACCGCGGTTAATAATATCGGTCAAATTTTACAAATGTTACCACCGATGAAAATGTGAATACAGCTAAGTAGCGATTTACATTTAAATATCAAGAGAAAAAATATTTATATATAAAAAGACTATCAAAAGAAACCCAATTGGCAGATTATTCTTACTGAGTTGCCGAGGTCAGGCATTCAGTGTGGGTGTGGCATGGCAGAAAGGTTGATGACCTAATGTTGAACGTCATAGACAGAATGCCAATTTTCTTTCAACACAGCAAAATGTTCTATGAATACTAAATAATACGACTTTTAATAGCGACAATTTAGTAATAATGTAACACGTAAATGTCTGCAAAGATCACACTAACGACACATCGAGATGAAGATTTATCACTAACAAATGTTAGCTCCATAATAATAGATCATAATTTATTTTGAACAGTAGTTTGCTATATTAAATGCTACGAATGTTATTTTCAAAACATTATTAGAGACAAATCACCGAAACTAATTGTATTTAAAGAGTTTAATTCCAATAGAATATATTTGTTCAGGAAATATTAAACTAAAAAAAAAGAAAATGAAAAGTAAGAGCGGGAAAGGAAAACAAAATGGCGATTTCAAATATTTATTACAATGAAGACCTTTACATCATGTTATTATAAACCAGGTACAATGTTTATAATTTATTATTATTCCTATCCTGCGAGGGGTACAATCGGTTGCGCAAATCATATTACTTACTATCGCTTTGTTGTACGTTAGAAATCAAGATTTATGTGATTGAAGGAAACAAACAATTGATAGGGTCAAGGAGCTACGCCCAGTGTATGATTATGATTATAAATATGACATATTGTCCAATGTAACACCGCCATTTTAATAGAAAATTATTTTCGTGTTTAAATGGTGTAACGGTGGTATGTAAAGTTTTCAGATTGACAGGGCCCTATGGGACATGCGATTACACAATATTTCTAATAATATTATTACTGAAGTAGAAGAAAAGTACTTGTTGGTAGTAATTTTAATGTAATTTTGAAACCAATTTATATTAGTTATTACTCTAAAACAATATTTTTAATTCGGACAGAAAAAATATTAGGTAGGTAATAATAAGTGTCAGGTGATAAAAAAGTTAAGCAGGGAAATTAACTTTGCCACAAAAAAGCTCCTAGGTATAGGTACGGACGTCCTATGGCTGAAGTTATGATGTTGAGGATATGCACTAATATTCAATGTTTCGTGTTTATATTATTAGGTTTAGAGTTTCTGATTTACGGTATAATAAATTAAAATTATTTAAAATGTTGTGTAAACAATGAAACATTACATTATTTACTAGCCGCGTTGTTCTAAGTAGACCACCGCATAAAGACATTCGAACACTTAGTAAAAGAAAACACTACATGGCTGCACTTTTTCCTGTCACGTCTTTGCCGTTAACGCTTAAGAGGCCGTATACGAAATTTTGCAAATTTCGCTGATTTACGTGGTTTTACAGACGTGATTTTACAGTTAAAATACTATATTTCCATAAGTTTTTTTAAACAACATAAAAGATCATTTCAATTTAGATCTAATGTATGAGCCACTTTTTTACTTTTATTATTCAATTTTGATTAATCGACCTCAAACCGGTGACTGTTTTGTAAATTTTGCCGTAAGAGGTTTAGAATATCACATATTTACGAACTGTTTTGAAGTACCAACGGTATGAAAAAATTACAATGTATTGCTGTAAAAGTCGTCTATACAATGTATGAAACACTTTTTACCATTTTAATATAAAAAAATTGAGTAAAAAAATGTTTAACTTAGTCAAATTTTACAGAAAATGGACAAAGTTTCGCTTTTGATTTCGGCTACGTGGAACTTGCATTCATAAAATTACAACAACAGAAATAAACTTCAGTTCAAAGTTAACCCATTTTCTGAAAAAAAATTGCAAAAAATTTAAAAAATATGGTAATAAAAAATGTTTTAAAACAACCTAAATCTCGCATTATTATTTTTAATAAAAGTAAAAAAGTGGTTCACTCATTAGATCTAAATTAAAGTGATCTTTTATGTTGTTCATAAAAACTTATAGAAATATAGTATTTTAACTGTAAAATCACGTCTGTAAAACCACGTAAATCAGCGAAATTGGCAAAATTTCGTATACGGCCTCTTAAGTACTGTTAACAGTACGGTGGCAAATTACCCAAAATCGGCATTCCTTTTTATTCTCAGATGCACTTAGAACCGGAGTTACGTTTTTGTTTTTCTAAGGTAGTTTGTTAACCCATTGAAAGTAGTCTAAATTAAATATTATTAAATATGTACGGGGACCCCTAATAGTGCGAGTGATCTCGCATTTGTAAGTTTTTTTTTTATTATTTCCGGGGCGAAATCCTCATCGGACGAGCTGTGGACGAAAACAATATTAGAACAAATATTATCATTACCAAATATAGTCGAAATAAGCGATTTTCTGTATACAATTAAAATTAGAGCAGTAACAGACGTAGCTTAAGTGTAATTAATTCGTGGTTTTAAAAAGGCTTACGTAAGTATAATGACAACTTTAGATCTAAGTGCATCAGGTCTGTAAATTATGTCTAAAGCCCGCGGCAAGTATTTCAGTAAAGTTAAGCTAAATATATTTAAAAAGACAACTCACGAGTTATAAATTTAGTATGTACCTGTTCAGCTAATAGTACTTACTTGATTTCTAACGTTAAAATTTCTAAAACGTTACGGCTCTTTTAAACATTCAATACTCCATAAAAGCGTAACAAAAATAGATCATTTCAATTAAAATATCATACGAATTCTAAAAAATATTTTTTTCTTTTAAGATTCAATAAATCTTCTAATTTTTTATTATTATAAGGCCCCTATGTATGTTACAAAAATTACGTATATAACTATTGATCAGTTTTTTCATCATTTGCCATGAGTGATAAAATATTAATGTTGTTCAATTAATTCCTTTGTTAGTATAACTATAATTAAATATATATAATAATTAATTAAGAAATCAAAGAGATTAGGAAAAAAAAATGCAACCTGTTCGCTGTTTAAAATATTATCTGATCATATTTAAATAAATAAAAGGCTACATGAATATTTATTAGTAAATATATAATTATTTAGACAAATATATCATGTATATTATGGCTACTATTAAACGATAATAATTTATCACTCACAACAATTTCGTTGCTGTAACAAACTTACAAAGAGAAAATTTAAAAAATATATTCGAAATTTTACAGATGTAAATGCACAAAACAAAAAATATGACAATTAAAATTATGTATTTGGTATTATACAACATAATTTCGTTTTTATAAAAATAAAAATATAATGACGAGTCAGACTCATTATTAAGAACCACAAAAAACGGGGGTAGATGAACATAACAATTATGAAGTCCCTCAAATAAAGATATAAAGGTAAACACTTAGTGTTGCAAAACAGATAGAATTTTATCGTCATTTGACATCTGTTAACTATAAACTGTTAAATAAATAAATACAGGTAATGAACTTTAATATTAAATATTCAACTTACATGACAACAAAAACGGCCGTACATGGTAGTCTTTGATATGTTAACTATTTAATAATTATTTTATAATCTAAAAAAAACTTTATAAAAATATATTGCATTCTGTCGTTGTATATTTATGTATCATTAATATAGTATGAGGAAAAAGGGTGTGCATAGATTTCATCCAATTGGGCCAGAGAGCTTAATCATGCAATTTCAATATTTTTATTTAAAATTATTATTTCAAATATCACAATATAAATAATTTAACAATAAAACTGCATGACTACGCCAATTTCTCAAAAAAAAAAACTCAACATAATAATTATATCAGATGAAATCATTCGCATTCTATACTGTTATTGTAGTTTGTACTTAGTGGTTTGCACCGATTTTTGTATATTCTATTGTATTTCGGATTGCTAAATATCACTCAACTGCCCTATTTGAGAATATAATGTACTGCTATTGTATATGACTAGTGGTATAAGGGTATAGACTGATAAAATAAAATCGGCATTATAACTGGCCATGGCTTCAAAATTTTGTATTAAAGTAAGTATTGTCCATGAATTATTTACTTTCGGCTGCTAGGTATTAAATGCTTTTAGCGAACTGTTTTAAGCACAATCAATATCTATAGAAAGGGAATTATTGTAAATCAAGAGCTGTGTTTCTAATAAGTGGCTCAGAATGCACTCAAACTACGGCCACAAACAGAAAGGTGAAGTTATTTTCAGTCTACAACCTCGGGAAGGATTTGGCAAAAATGTTTTTCACAAATACATACAACAGTCGGAAATCTTAAAAATTAACAGTTTCGTAAATATTGTATACATAAAAAACATTTTTGCGGAAATCTTTTCTGATATCTGCATTAAAGAAATATGTATAATCATCGATATACAAAATATATAAAATTTCTTATTTTTACTTATACCAAATGTGCGATAGGAAAAAGGTCCTAACATTATTACATATAACTTTTTTTTATTTTTATATTTTTCTTGCATTAAGTTTAAAATTCCAGATCTTTTACATGTTTACTGAACTCTAAATGTATTCGTTCAACATTGAATCCAAAGGCAACTCTTACAGAGCATAATAAAATAAAAAGCAAAATTAAAAATAATCATACATATTTAACTTGTATATCAATAAAGATTTCGATATGCAGCACACACTTACATTAAATTAAGACAACAGAGTGTTATTTTTGATCAACCAGAACTCTGTGGTTGTGTAATTCTCAAATAGAAAAAACCTAACTTTCTCACTAACCTAACATAGTACAATTAAAATTCTAGAAGTAAGAATAAGTTGCATTTGAGGTAGATTAAATTTTTTACAGTCCTATTAACCTAATAGATTAGAATTATTCACATAATATACTACTACTTACAAGCGTGTACAACATTATCTCACCTTATGCTCTTCTTGCATTACTAGACGCCAAACATTGACCATTAATAATATTATTAAAACCTTTATATTACCGAAAAATATTTAATCTAACATTTACTTAAAACATGTTAACGTGTCAGAAATGAGACTTCCTTTCCATGTGCCCTAGAGCGCTATCGTATTCCGACAAGTCAAGCCATTTGGCGCAATATCTTAATCATGAAGGACGCCTTTAAAAACCAAGTCCCGTGTTAACCAAACTGTCTAGTTAGAAAACCAGAATTAAACGTATCGTAACAAACGCAATGGAAAAAATCGTATTTGGTACTTCATTTTTTACATATAGCCCAAAACAGTGCTCCCAAATGAAATATGCCCACGACAAGCGCAGAAACATTATTTTACTGAATTCTAGAGTTGGTTAAGTGCATGCATTTACGCAAAGCCCTGACATTTTATTTTAAAGGATTTCATAAGCATGTAACTATTTACAGGCCAAGTACAGCAACTAGTCTTCAGCACCGCAGAATCTGATACTGGGATTGATGATATTCAGAGCCAGCGACCTCTAACATTACCAGTAATTAAAGTGATGATGAAAATCAGATTTATGCATTGGACCGGATTTTGGTTTTATAATAAAATTACTTGCGCCTGCAAAAAAAGTGCAATAAACAAATCTAATTCCCACTTTTTTCTTGAAATCGGAAAAACTTTTGGAGAAGACTCAACAGGATCCTTTTAACGTCATTAAGATTTAGTTTGTGCAGTGACAGCAAAGGACTTCCCGTTATACTATTTAAAAGAATATTAGACACCTCGATATTAGGATAGAGTTATAATCAGTTCTATAGACCTTAAAGTTAGCTTCAAAGCAGATAACAGATAACTGCAATAAACCATAAGCCTGGACTTAGCCCTATCGAAAAGGTCTGGGGTAGAGTGGCTCAAATATAGGATCATTAACAACCTCTACAGAAAATATACGGAGGCATGTAACTGCTTTTTGGTAATCTCTCAGCGGCAGTGTATTTTGTTTAAATACAGTTAGATCTACGTGACAGTGCCTTCCTGGCGTAAACAATACAAACAGAAGCCATACTTACTAGTAAAGAAGAACGCGAATTGATTAACATACAGTCTAAGGTTAGTGCACATTACACAGGACTAACGCGTCTTCCCTAGTGAGTGTATCGCTGAGGGTCGGATTAGTTATAAAATGCTTATAAAAATTTTGAATGTACCTAGGTACGCAAATATCTGAATTATCATTGAACCTTGTTGATTATTAGCCTCAACTTCGATGTTACATGCCGGTACAGATCTTAAAGGTCTGGAGATAGGAAACAATATTGGACCTCGCCATATCAGAAGAGAATGTGGCACCCCGTACAGTGTCACATTGTGTTTGTCTTTTTCCAAAGACGTTCGCAATGTCGATTAAAAGCACCTTCCGGCATGAAAAGTGTCCCCAGATTAAGCGTACTAATTAGTGATCACAGTTATCAAATAAGTAGGTCCTGTACAAGTTTCTATTCTGGACTAAAATTTAAAATTCTTCAAAGCGAAATAAAAGAGTTTTTGCAGGATTAGAATAGCTAAACGCATGAAATAAAAGTCGTATTGCTTAACATAATTCCTCCATCTCAGCCTTGACAAAGATGCTTTCTTGAATTCAGAAAAGTTTTCCTACTTGTGTCACTTACTTTTAATCGCGATAGCGCTCCAGAAGCGAGTAATTTTAAACAATACACATTGTACAATCCGCGATATAACATTTAAAACAAGGAAATAAATTGTAGGAAAATTTATGAGCTCTATTCAAATCGGCACTAACTTTTTGTGCTGTGGTTATAGTTTAAAAATTAAAAATTGTCTGGTAAAAAGTAGAATTTTCCATAAATAAAGGTTTAGGCATTGGGCACGAAGTAAAAAAACCTATGCCAAAAGTAACGGTAGTTCGTCCTTATTAAGTTGTAATCAAACTGTTATAAAAATCAAGTTGTACACAGGCTAACGTTTATTCTGTCTGTTTAAAAATGTAAGGCACCTAATACCGACTATAATGTCCTTCCATTTTACCCAAAGGCGTTGGGATTCTTACTCATGTAAGATCAACCATCTGACACTCTCACATACATCACTAAACAAATTACATAATTTGGCTCATTATTCTAAAACATATGCCAAGAACATTATTCCTCTGGAGTAAAGTTCAGATTTTTTTCTTTAGGATTTCTTTAACCAACAGTGGAAAGTAGCTATCATGAATGATTGTTAAAATTATGAAAATCCTGCACACGAGTCTAATGAGCTAATGGAATTCGAAATTTGGCAATTATGATCTTTGACATAGTCAGTGATACTCAAAACAAGAATCCTATCACTTTTGGCACAAATTTAGACTGTACATTACCTTTCAACACAAATTCATCCAGTTTGCTCATCAGACACACTCAATTAGTATTGATTATATATTATTCTAATAGGAAGCACATGTGCCTCTGAGGTATATTGATAGTTTTTATTGCGTTTTGTTTCTAGCTCAAGCCTGATAAATTTTAAGGACTTCAGTATCATTCTGTATAATAGAATGAAATGGAACCCTATTTTCATACAATATATAAAGCCTTTGATTGTATAACTCTGTTATTAACACTTAGCACTTACATATAAAAGATGATATTTCAATCTTGTTATAAGACAGATCTGATGTTATTCTACTCCAGCAGAATATTACATTCACCTTATTGATTCGCAAGGAATATGCTCTATGTTGTATTATAAGATCGCGTCAAAAGCAGCAAGCCTCTCTAAAACATATTATAATAGCCTACTGCTTCCAAGAGCCATACACCCTGTTCATATTCTGCTTACTACACAAATGTCGCAAGCGACCACATCTCAACTAAGCACTAACTGTATTCCATCTAACAGCTCACAGAGTTGGTCCCAATTATACTCCATAAACATCATACATGTACGCTATAAATAAAAATAGATAATTCCGAAAGTACATACACGACTAGATCACATATTCATGTAGAATTCGGAAGTAATTTTGGTATACCTGAGACATACAAATATACAATTTTGGCAATATAAGCTGAAGAATATGTATCCTTGAGCTTTTGTACCTATTTTTCACAAGGTGAAAATATATCAAGTCCAAAAAATTACAATTCGAATTACTAACTGCACTCAACTCGACTATTTACAGCTTAGATCAACCTTACCTAATGAGGTAGTTTGGTATTCACATAAGCTAAATGCAGAAATCCCACCTTAAAACCCTCTTTTACCACCTACTATTTATTTCAAATCATATTTGACTCTCAGAAGAAATACCTCTTCTCAGTATTAAATGTTATCTATCCAAATTAATAGATAACATTTTGGTGTAAATGGCATTAAGGGTATGAGTAAAGTGAGGTTAATGTGGCGGGGGTGGCGGCGGCGGTGGCTTTGGGCTCTGTGCTGTCTGGAAAGCCTGTGTGAACGCTGGCAGCCGCTGTTGTACACGGCCCTCCTCACCTGCATATGACGGTTCACTCTCCTCCAGCAAACCTAGCATTTCGCTCGTCAACCCAGAGGGGCCCTCACCCGGATTCATCAACAAGGACTCCACATTCGCCTGGTGGAGCAAATGTGCCTCTATTGGGTCAGACAGCTCCTCTGTTGTCATGTAAGGCAAGTCAGGTGGCGTCTGAGAATAAGGTGGAGCCACAACATACATCATTGGGTACTCAACAGGTAGCAATGAGCAACTTGGAGACTCTGGCTCCTCCAACTTAATATCTGGTATTATTGACTCCTCTAGCTTAATATCTATAGGTTCCACTTTTATATTGAGTTCTGGTGCAATTTCTACTATGATATCTGTAGAAGGCACCCTAGTTGGACATCCCTCTGTTGTACTCTTTTTGGGCGAAGGTGGATTCCAAATTTCAAAATCTGTTCCCTCTATTGGGTATTCAGTGTAAGTTTCCTCAAATGCAGAAGCCTCTGGAGGTGGCTCGCTGGAAGTTCCAACAGCAGCTGATTTCCATGACTCATCAGGATGAGCATTTTTGACATGCCTTACCAGATGATCTTTACGTCCAAACTTTTGGGGACAGTAGGGACAAAGAAAATCACGCCTGCCTGTGTGCACAACTTGGTGCCGCCTTACATCCTTTGCAGTAAAGAATTTTCTACCACAGTAATTGCATGTGAACTTCTTATCAGAATCATTTTTAACAGTACGACTACCTGTGTGAACTTTTAGATGATAAACTATTTCCTGCCGCGTGGTAAAAGTCATATCACAAATTTTACACTGTAGGTTGCCCTCCTCAGCTGAATGCAAGGCAGCATGTTTGCGATAACTCAGATGAGAGGTGTAAGATTTCCTGCAATCTGACCTTTCACAGGTGTACAGCTTTTTTACCGGATTGTGCACTCTAACATGATTAGTGAGGTGATCCTTACGATTAAATGTCTTATTGCATACAGCACATGCAAAGGCACGAGCCTCACTGTGTATAAGATTGTGACGAACAAGCTTGAACTTGGAATTGAAACGCTTGTCACACAAATCACAGGAGAAAGGTAGCTCACCGGTGTGGGAGAGGACATGCTGGCTGAGCTTACCAGGGCTGGAGAAACGCTTGTCGCAAGTGTCACAAATGTGGCGCTTAGTATGATCGCGGCGCGTGCGGGGCTCAGGCGCGGGCGGCGCTGAAGGGCCGGCGCCTCCGGCACCGCCCTCACCCTCTCTCGTCCTGCGCGGCAGCGTGGGCACACGACGAGCAATCTTTACCGTACGGAACAACTGTTTGATGCCGCTGGGACCGGAGGCGCCAAGCGTCACGTATTGCAGCTTCGTAGGTAGCTGCGATGCGGGCGGCGCTATGAATGTCTTCTGCGGGGCGGCCGCGCGTTCCCCGCTCGACTCCTCTTTGAACTCGGAGCCGCCCTCCTCGCCTTCCTTAGGGTTCGGTGGCGGGCTGGCCATCTCGCGGACATTTTTGACGCGCTTTCCCTATATCGCCGTTCGTTTAACACGCGTCGTGCTTGTATCAGCTCCGCGTTGGCCCTGGCTCGTCGCGATGGCAGAAAACATTTCTGTCACATTGACGGTCTGGAAGCCCTTTTTCGTATTCGTGTCACATGGTTCTCGCGGAATTTCACAGCTCCACAGTCGATTTCAGTGTCTCGATGGGTTGCACACGCGTCCTTATGATCGTATTCAACTTAAAAAACTAGTTATAAAATGAAAAAAGATGAAAAAATTACTTTTTATAGAGAAATACGTAGCGCTTGACATCGAAATCACGAAATGTCAAAATAATGAAATGAAGCCAAAAGCCATGTCAAAAAAAGTCCGCCGAATCGTCAGCTGTGGTCCATTGACCTACATTGAGTGCTTTCAGAACCACTACATTACAAAAATTTTCAATAAACTATCACTGAAATCATTAGTACAATTTTATTAATATATATTTCGTTCTGCAAATCAATTATAAGTTAAAAATACAACAACTCTTTTAGAGAATATTTAAAAATTTTGATGACTTTTTATTCCATTCTAAATAATTTGCTATGCGCTACTGTACTAATAAGGTAGCTAAGTCCTGGAACGCAACATCTCTATTCTCAATACATGATAATGTTTCTAAATTGTATATTATACTCTATATTACGTGCAGTCACTACATTTTAGAAATTTAATATGCACTTTATTTTATATCTGTATATTAAAGTATGCGCTATTCTTTAAATAAGAAAAAATATATAGGATTTATTGATAATGTAACAATGCTAAATCGAATTGGCTATAGAACTAGCTAGTATCTAGTATTTCCGAAGGAATGTATCTTAACCTCATATAATAAGCAAAGATTTAGCATTCTTTTTTTGTGCATGTTGAAAATCCCACGGGCCTTCACCACCACGATCGGATTTTTCGGTAGAAGTTGATCCGGGAATTACTGATGTAGTTAGAACATCAGCCGTCTACCGCGAGAGGCCTAGGGCCTCTCCGTAAAAGCGATGGAACCTCCTTCGAGTAACTGTCTAACTAGGGGACATCCATAGAGAGGAAAACTTTAAAAATAAGATCTACTCCCGGACTCACTCCATCGCCTCCTTCTGTGAGAGTACATCTTCGTAGAAGGACACGACCACTGTTAAATACCTGTTGTTACGAACTATGTTTGATACAACGGCCGGTAGCGTGAGAGCTCTCCTATGACGGCAGTGAGTTCCCGGCGCAGCGTTACCTAAAGGGGGGCAAGCCGCAAGCGAATACTGCGCCGGGTGCTCACTGCAGTCGCAGTGGTGACAGGCGGGACTCATTGTTGTCCTAGGTAATGAGTGTACTACACACCTACTATTTCAGATATCCTTCCGCTTGTGACTGTGGTAATATGATAACTGGTTTTACATCCCTATTTCATGTTACCCATATTTACTTTACTTCTAGTAAATGTTTAAAGGAATATCCAAGTGTTTTCCACACTGGAAGGTGCAGTTTGTGCAGTATAGTAAGAATTGTTTAACATACCTAACTTGACGTGTGCGGTAAAAACACACCGTGTGTACAGCATAAACTTAATATACTAACGTAACGTTACATGCTAAGTTTATGGTGTACCCATGTGTATGTATGTATGTGTTTATGTATCGTAAGACGAGGAGCCATATAGGCGAGGCGATAGTAGAAAAGTCTTCAGATGTAATATGTTTTTGTATAATCCTTAGATCGAGATCTTTTATGTGGCAATGTCCTGTATAAGATTTCCTGTCTAGAGTACAAGTTGCCCAGTCTGCATCAACATATTCTTTCAAAGTATCATCCTTCATTGATAGGTAAGTAAAAATAATTTAAGATTTGTTTCTTTCAGGTCGCGTAAAACTCTCTTAGCAGCGACCAAGTGCTCTTTTCCATAACAGGTAATAAATTGGCTTAGATGACTTACAGCATTAGCTATATCAGGTCTTGTTCCAACTGAATGGTACATGAGTGCTCCTATTAGGTTTCGATAAGGTATGTTCTCATCTATCTCCTCCTGTGTCAATAGTTTTAAAGAAGTTTCCATTGGATTAGATATTGGATTTCGACCGTGAAATGTTAATATATAATAACTAACATTTTGGCGATTTTTGGTTTATGGCATTATCATACTCAAAATAGGGTAATACCTACACATATTTTCTTCTTCCATATTTAACTTTTTGAGTACCTCGTTTATATATTTGGTTTATGCCATTGTTATTTTTTCAGGTTTAATCGTAAATTCTATTCCAAGACAATATTCCAATTCTCCAATTTCTTTCATTACAAATTGGTTCATCAACTTTTCCTTCATTTTATTTATCACATTTTTTTTTGTCTATTATTAGCATGTCATCGACAAATACACAAATGATGATGTAGATCAGTCATCTCGATTGCATGTATAAATTCATGGATGTTGATGGTTCAAACTTCATTTCTCTTAATTTTTTATCTAGTCCATTGTCGTCCTGATTGCTTTATTTAATTTACATACAATTTCTCCTTTTGCATGTCTTAGATTGCACTGATGCGTAATTTTCTGTACTTTCTTCAAACATAATTTCACATAAATGTTGTTCGAGATCTTTAGATTTGTCTATGTAGATTTCTTCCTATATTTCTTCGTTTAAAAATGCTGTGACTACATCTAGTTGCCTTATTTTCAGTTTTTCTTGTGTAGCTTTGGCCTGAGTGTAGCTACCAGTGCAAATGTTTCTGTGAAATCAACTCCCGGTACTTGAGTGAATCCACGAGCCACCAATCTAGCTTTCTTTCTTGTTATTTTTCCATCCCGTCCAATTTTGCTTTTAAAACTAACTTGCATGTAACAGTATTATAACTATTTTATTTATCTACAACCTTCTAAGTATAATTTTTAGGTGCGCTTTTATTTTATATCTTATGGCTTTTTCTCAGGTTTCATTGGGTTTTACATCATCTTTAGAGAAGTTGCTTAGTTCGTAGTCTTTCGTCCATGTTGGTAGTTTCTTTTCCCTTACAGGTCGTCTTGGTTCTGGAACATTTTCGGGTTGTTTCGGGTTAATTTTCTTCAGTTTCAAAGGTGTTTTCTTGTGTTTCCAGTTCTATTTCTTCCATGAAGTCATAAGTCATCATCATCTTCAGGGTTCACCTCTTTCTGATAATAAAATTCCTGAAAAAGAAGATTATTTTCTTCCTGACTTTCAATTTCATTATTATCTTGATCATGAATCTTATTCATAGATCTCACATCGTGGCTTACATTCAGTTTATGTTGTATCCAAATTCTATAACATTTTGTACATTCGGAGTAGCCAACGAATACCTATGTCTTTTTCGGCTCTTGCTCAAAATTTTTGTTTTCTTGTTTTATTCAGAATAAATGGTAGTGAAGCAATGATTGCATTGCATTTCGCCGCGTGAGTGAGGTTACCGGAGGCCCTAACCCTTCCCTCTCCCCTATTCTCGTCCTTCCCTTCTCCCCTCTTCCCCCCTCCCCCTCTTCTCCTACTCCCACCTCAAAGGGCGGCAACGCACTTGTGACTCCTTGAGTTACAGGTGCCCATGCGCGGCGGTAGTCATTTACCATCAGGTGACCCGTCTGCTCGTTTGCCCCCTATACAATTAAAAAAAAAAAATTAAACTGACGAAAAAAAGGAGGTTCTCAATTCGACCGTATATATATATTTTTTTATTTGTTCAGCCCTCTCTCCGTTATTTATGAACCGATTTTGATTATTCTTTTTTTTTGTTAGATAGGGTATACCTCAAGAGGGGTCCCGCTTCAGCTGCTGAAAGTGTTTCACTGATGGTGTGTAACCAACCGATTTTTAAAAAAATTTCAAATCCAATATCTTTATTTCATAAAATTGATCATTAATTATTCGAAATCATCAATTTAATAAATAATTATCATAATTAAAAATTATAGATCAACACACAGACTCACCGCAACAATAATTTGCTTTGTCAAATGTAAAATTATTAAAAAAAAAAACTGTCAGTCGTAGGACTGAACGTCAGAAGTCAAAAAGGGCTGCCTTAAGTTGGCGGGAGAAGGGCTGTCTTAAGTTGGCGGGGAGAAGTCGTTTTTTTGCTATTTCAACTGTTCTTTAACTGTTCTTCGTTGTTCGATAAAAAAAATCATTTGTTTGATCTTAGTTTTTTTTAAATAAAATAAAAAATTACCCTCAAGCTGGCGGGGGGAAGTCGTTTTTTTACATATTTTTTTTGCTATTTCAATTGTTCGTTAACTGTTCTTCATTGTTCCAGCACTGTTACAGACTGCAGGTTACAGCACTGAGAGCACCTTACCTCGAAAACTCCAGTGCTCACAGTACAAAAATGGTAACGTTTATGACGTCATATATTTCTCTACGATACTGCGGCAGTATACTGTCAGTCTATAACGGAACGGGTTTCTCCCAGGTACGAGCACTGAACAGTGCTCTCAATGTATACACATATCTATATGTCATCATGACAACATATGTCATTATAACAAGATATGTCAACTGAGCGTGATGGTCACGCGAGTTCAGTGCTTTTTCCCCATACCAAAATTGCCCAACGTGTCTAAAGAAGTTTTCACTTTAATAAAATGGATAACAATATCATATCTGCCATTTGGATCTATAACCGCCCGTTTCCAAATGGTTGAGCCTTGTGGGAAAAAAACGGGCAAACAAACTTACGGCAATATTTAGTAAATTTTACATCATCTTGATGTGTGCTGTTATGTTTTTAAAACTATATAAAATAAAGTATTTAAAATTAAAGTAGGTAAATAAACTAAAACAAAAAGATTATGACAGTAGGGAAACTGAAAATTAAGAAAAAAAGAAGAAAAGAAGAACATAAGAGATGGAAAATAAGAAACATACTCATATTACATTTCTATTAAGACATGAAATAGCCTGTGAATCCAATACAATTCCATCCCAAGCGTTTTCAATGGCTATAATGTGTCGAACAGCTAGCAATCGCTATCCTCGTCTGGCTAGTGATGTTACGCGCTAACTCTCTTTCACTCTACCTTAAATATTTACCATCTTTAATAGCCAGCAGCCCTTATTTGCGACCAAATTTAATTAGGCAGCCGTATATCATAATAAACAAAAAAAAATTAGCTTTAATTTGATATATAAATAATAAATAAATGTGCGTTATGAACACGACTTCATTCGGTGAAATTATCAAAATTAACTCCGCTTCTGCAAGAGAATCTTTCTTTGGATCATCTGTTCCACTTACACACCCAATTAGTCGTTTGGTGGTAATTCAAATAGTGCTTTGGTGAGCACTGCTTCGGCCTGAACTTTCCATGTATCGAAGTTCGTCTTCGTTAGAGGTTCGAAATGAACGTGGAACTTTGATGTAGCCATTTTTAAGATTTTACGCTATTTATGCCTGGGCCCATAACCTATCGGGTTATATATGTCCCATGGATCGTAAATAAGAGTACTATAGAGTTTTTGAAGTGAAAACTTCTCTATGCACGTTGGGCAGTTTTGGCATGGAGAAAAAGCACTTAACTCGCGTGACTGTTACTCTCAGATACATATATACATGTGTATATATGTGTGTATGTGTGTATACATCTAAGTCTTTGATTATATACATGCAAAGATCTAAGTTATGTTTTCACTTCTGACGTGCAGTCCTGACATTTTTTTTTATTAAGTACTTTTTATCTTAATGGGTTTTAGTTCTTAGGGTTTTAGAAAAATATGCGTAACAACAAAAGCACAAGTGTCAAGTTTCTGAAAACAAAGACCAAGGAGTTTATTGCTACAGATATATATATATATATATGTATACAACCGACGACCTAGTCTAAGTTCAACACTTGTCAATTTACGACTCTAAATGTAACATATTATTATTTTCTGTCTGTATTATGCCATCTATCGATTTTCATTTAAATAATCATCCGTAGTCGCGAGTTAGGAAAAAAAATAAAAGTGGAGGTGGTTAACAGGTAATTTTTTTTACTTTATTCTTATGAGAGGTTTAAGTATTAAACGACGTACTGTTAAAGTCCATTAATTTTATATTTTATTTTTTTATACCTACTCATCAGTTCTACAAAGCCTTATGCTCTAACCTATGACATTAGGCGTCAAAAAAGGTGATTCGGTTAATAAGTACTCTAGTCTTTTACTCTGATAACCTAGTTTTCAGAGTCAATTATTTAATTTTGTAAAATATAGTAAAACAGCTGTTGAATATTTACTATAACTGATTTTGAAGCAGTAAAGTAACAGGTAAGTTAACAAGAGAATATTTTGCATGTACACATATAATAATAAGAGCAATAGATCGCGATAATGTTTGTAATTTTATTGTATATTATTCACTAATCCCACAATATCTTTGCTTAATGCTTTGAACGTTTTGTTTTTACCTATATGGAATAGAATTGCGTTTCTTGCTGATAGCAGTGTAGTACGTACTTAATCACGTCTAAATATAGAATAGACGTAAAATAAATGGTTTGGTTTAGTCTTTGTCAAGTAAACATTTTGTTTCTCTCGTAGTGTCATCATGCACTACCAATTATCAATTTTACACAGTACGTACGTATTTTACACAGATTTTAAGTATGAAATAATTTTTACTACTTTTATTTTGTGAAGTGAATTTTGATAATGTGTTTGTATTACTAAATAAGATTGATTGGTGAGAGCTAGAATACTTATAACTAGACATCGGATTATATGCACTATCAAAATGCCAAAATGTGCACGAAATATGCACAATGAAAATAGTATTTGTTATTTGAATTCACATTTATTTTCACAATATTTACATTATTATTAGTTTGTTTCAGCATCTCAACTTTTGTCGGTTTTATAAATACCCCGTCGGGTAACCCACGGGAAAAAAGATATCTATGTCCCCATAGTTTCAAAGTTAATAAAGTTACAACATTATTATTAATATTTATATAATATTTATTCTGAAAAATATTATAATTATTGATATAATATTTATTTATGGTTGTTTTATTTATAAATTATTATTGATTCATATTACTAATTAGTTTTAATTATTGTGACAATATACAATTAACATTTTTCTAGATTAAATTTGTGATGTTTGTCATTTAATAGTAATTTGTAGGCTGAAAATGACCTCTCTACGTCAACTGACGTTACCGGACAGGACTTGAAATTTTCCAGGCAGAGTTTGGCCGGTGCGGTTGACAAATGCGTTTAGTTTCTATATTTCTTCAAGGCTCGGGTTTTTACATAGAATTGCATTTAATTTGCCACAGACCTTTTCTGACAGTAAACTCGGAAGAGTGTTATTCTGTGCAATAATATTGACACTGACACATTTAACTACGAAATAAGCATTATTAATGAAAATGTCCTAAAAAATGCTGTAAAAATTGCGTTTTATGCTTATAACTAATAGTAATAAGAATTCACCTCAAATAGAGACCACAGAAAGAAAAGAAAGAAAAAACATAGAAAATCCTAAAAAACTTAATAAAACAAATAAATCGGAATACATACACCTTTCAAAAGCGAATGTACTTTCAACCAACCAATAGCTATTAAGGAGCATGGGAAAACAAGATACAGATGTACAAAAACAGTCACAAAAGAAAAAAATGGATAACCGGAATTCAAAGAAACACAAAATGGCTAAAAACAAAAGCATAATCCCCAAGTCGGTTGGTCACCGCGGGGAGATCGACCAAAACCCTCCAATCACAAACACTAACCTTCCACATCCTCAAAATATGAATCGACAAAATTATGAGGAACCCAAAAGTTCAGAACAAATTAATTTGGACACCAAAGTAAGAAAAAGACGAAACAATATCCAGATAGCGACGCTAAACACTCGCACTCTAAGGACAGATGAGAATCTTCTAGAATTGGATAGAGCTTTAGAACCACTAAATTGGGACATACTAGGATTGAGCGAAGTAAGAACTGGTGAGGAAATAAGGGAGTATCCGAGCTACATATTTTATTACACTGGAGAAAAACAAGGAATGTACGGGGTGGGCTTTATGGTAAAGAAGTATTTGAAAAGGTATATCAATCAATTTATAAGCATTTCAGACAAAATAGCTATTCTGGACATATTGATACCTGAATATAAACAACCGTGGTCAATTATCCAACGCTCCTACGGAACAGGCCAGTGATGAAGAAAAATCTTCCTTCTACACAAAACTACATGAAGCAATACAAAACACAAACAAAAATAAAATTATAATGGGAGATTTCAATAGCCAAATAGGAGTTCAACAAAATGGAGAAGAACACATCATAGGACAGTTCAGTTTGGGCAAAAGGAATGATAACGGACAAAGACTTATAGAATTCTCATTAGACCACAACCTTAAAATAATGAATAGCTACTACAAGAAGAAAACCTCTAAAAGATGGACTTGGATCTCTCCAGACGGCAGATATAGAAACGAAATAGACTTCATCTTATCAAACAACCCACATTTCTTTAATGACATATCTGTAATAAATAACCTTAACTTTAGTACACACCACAGAATGGTGAGAGCAACCATCAAAATACAAAACGATAAAAGACAAAGGAAGAAAATAAGATAACATCCAAACTACGATATACTCATTCCTCTACCAGAAGAAATTATATCAGAAATAGAAAAAGAAATAAAATTGATGTACCCGGAAGAACAAAAACCATCCACTGTGGACAAAGTGCAACGGACGTACAATGCGTTTGAGAAAACACTAATAACTACAGGAGAACAATTAACAACAAAAAACAAAAAGAAGGACATATTAGGACAAGAAGCAAAAAAACTAATAGAAGAAAGAAAGTTGTTAATAAGAAACAGAAAAAGAAATACAAAAAGATTGAGACCATTAGTAAGAAGATATTCGAATGTATAAGAAAACACAAAAAGGACACAAGGCTGGCAACCATCAGACAAGAAATAGAAAGAACATGTGGAATCAAAAAGGCGCTAAAACAGCTTAAAGAACATAAAACCTGGCTACCTGATTTAAAAGCAAAAGACATAAGAGGCAAAGAATACACCACAGCAAAAAGAACCTCAATAGGAAAAATTGCTACTAATTTCTACGGTACACTCTATGGACCAGATAACACAGAAGTGATAAATAACAGAGCAGAGAAAATAATGGAAGGAGAAGAGGACATTCCAAAAATACTACCAAGCGAAGTACAAAAAGGAAAAATAACCAACGAACTTTCAAAAAGGGACAGCAGAAGCTATCGTCAAACCTCTTACACGCCTTTTTAACAACATAATCAGCACAGAAATGATACCAGAACAGTGGACAAATTCTACCATAGTCTTACTACACAAAAAGGGGGACAAAAATCGAATTGACAACTATAGACCAATAAGCCTTATGTCCAAAATATACAAAGTTTTTTCAAAGGTGCTACTTGATAGAATGACTAAACGCCTAGACCATCAACAGCCAAGGGAGCAAGCAGGTTTTAGAAGCGACTTCTGTACAGTAGACCATATACATGTAGTGAAACAGTTGATAGAGAAGTACAATGAATATGGGAAAACTTATTACATAGTATTTGTTGACTACAATAAGGCGTTCGACTCAATACTCCACACATACATATACACGGCTTTAGGACTACAAGGCATAGAACATAAATACATAAACTTAACTAAAAAAAATTACAACAACAGCACAGCAAAAATCCAACTAGAGGGGATAGGGGAAGAATTTAGAATACATAGACGAGTGAGACAGGGTGACCCTCTATTGCCAAAGCTCTTTTCTGCAGTGCTAGAGAATATATTTAGAAATTTACAGTGGGAAGAATATGGGGAATATGGAGTAAATATAAACTGATGCAAACTAACCCACCTGAGATTTGCCGATGATCTGGTAATATTCTCAGAAGACCCGACATTACTACAGTCAATGCTCACACAACTAGCAACGGAGAGCGCAAAAGCGGGACTAACAATGAACACCTCAAAAACGAAAGCAATAACAAATCAAAACAAAAAAACCATAATAATAGGAAACCAAGAAATCGAATATGTGGATGAATATCTGGGACACATACTTTCACCCAACCAACAAATGACAAAGGAAATCCAAAGAAGAATAACAAGCAGCTGGTCACGATACTGGTCACTTAAAGAAGTGATAAAAAACAAGTCCATACCAATCTCAGAAAAAGCAAGAGTATACAATGCCTGCATACTGCCAGTGATGACATATGGATGTCAAACCTGGGCTTTAAGCAAACACAATGCTCAGAAACTAAAGGTATGTCAGCAAGGAATGGAAAGAAGCATGCTTAACATCAGATTGAAGGACAAATGGAGACTAACTAAGATTAGAAAAGCTACAAAAGTGACAGATGTAACCCTGAAAATCAGAAAACTAAAGTGGCGCTGGACAGGACACATGATGAGGACAAACAAGAAAAAATGGACAAAAGGAAAAGAGGTAGGCCGCTTAAACGATGGGAAGACGACCTACCCAAGGGATGGAGGAGAGCCTATCAAGACAGGGAAATATGGCATCAAATGGAGGAGGCCTTTGTCAATGGACAAGCTGACGAGCAAAAGGAAGAGAGACAATAAGAAATACTAATGTGAAGCAAATAGTGAAACGAAAATGCATGCAATCTAATTTAAAATGAATTTACTTACTGTTTTATTTAATTAATTTACCATTTATTTATGTTGCAAATTTAAAATGTAAAATGAAATGTTATAATAATTACATATTAACAATTCCAATACATAGGGGCTTTGTAACAATGCATGGTATGATGATGGAGCCAGGATAGTGGGTCTCTTGCTTAGTTTTTCTAAATTATAATATATTTTTACAATAAAAATGATAGAAATTAATAATAATAATAAATATTTCAGCTCAACTTTAATGTTGGTTAGAACATTTTCAGCGAAGAGTTTAACCTGTTACCAGCAACCAATAGTTTTTTTTACTCATAGTATTCGAAAACTATGTACTTAATGATAACCAACCTTATTAAAGTAAAAAGGGCTATTAGAAACAAGGGTTGTAGGATACATTACTAGTATAGGTACAGGTTCCTGTCAGGAGTGTAGTGGTGTTGTTCTCTTCATCTCTAATCTATGAATTAGCTGAACCCCTACAGATCTGGCATTGTGTTTTATTGAAATCTTTACCAAGTATGCAATTTTATTTACAGACAATGTCAGAACAGCAGGTTGGTTCAGCACCCGCGTCGGCGGCTGCATCTGCAACCAGTGTTGAGGAGCAGCAGCGGTCAGGCAGCATTCCAGCCGTGGGTTTGTGTTATTTATATTTTTTTGTGATATAAGAATTTATAATTATAGATTTATTATTAGTTGAAGGTAGAATTTATAATTATAGTTATGGCTTAGTCACAGATAATATAATACTATACTAGTACAGATACCTCATCCCATACAACAAAACGCGACCTTCCTAACTCGGGCCATTTTGCGGGCTCCGCGCCAATTAAGGCGCTAGATGCCGCTAGCAGCGCGATAGCTATGGATAGCTAGAGCCACCTAGCGACGAAATGGATTTATTTACCTACTAATAAACGCGCAACCAATAGATGGCGATAATTATACTTTATCAAATTTAGGATGATAATTTTGACAGCTCACGGTAGGGATGCGGTAGTGTATAATTGTTATTAAACCTATTCGATTATCGATTGTTATTATCATATATCTTGGAATCGATAGTTGCATGGTTATGCTGTATGGTCGATTATACATTTATAATACAAAATGAAGTCTTTCCTATTCAGTTTAATAAAAAATAATAATATTACTATAAATGATCACAGAAATAAAATGAAACGAGAAATAAGAAGTTTTTCCAGTCATCCGCAGTAACGTTTCCACAGGCATTTTGCAAAATAAAGTCAGTACTTTCTTACTCGTAAATAGTGGAGATATGTTATGTTTGGCTGCATGGCCTAAAAAATAATAATAAAACTTAAGAACCTATTTAATAAACTTAGGTACTTAGTATAATTACAAAAAAGAGCACAAATCCGTTTGATGGCTTTGTACATTGACCTACGTATGTTGTACTTATATTGTTTTACGAAATTGAATACTTACTAAAAATACTATGATTTCGATTATTCGGTTGTTCGTTAGGCGTGGCACTTCACTAAGTGGGCGGTCTTACATATTTAATAAAAAGTAATAATATCACTATAAATGCTCCCAAGAGCTAGCCAAGAATAGCAGGGCTGCCTGAGACTCGGGGCCTGGTCATTCTGTTTGCTTTCATTGGGGGCAAAGTCGCAGGCACATAGCTAGTGGCAGGAACATTACGCATTATTAACAATATTTCAAGAAAGGAAGTAAAATAAATAACTTAATAGTGGAAAAAGGATCATGATTGCTGATTCACTACGGTAGCGGCGGCACGGCAATACTATCTATACAATATTGTATCTTTATACAAACGGTCGGATTGCGAGACATACCTACACGCCTCGGGTTCGGTATACACTCGGTACACAAACAGTCGCGAATGCACCGTAGTGACCAACAAACGGTGTGATGGTTTTTTAAGCAGTAAGCGTGCGATTTGTGTATTTCATTGAAATAAATACAAATACTTCATTTATACGGCAAAGAGTAATTATACACTATATTGTGCTGTTTTTGGTTGCTGAAATTCTTCAAAAACGCACCCAGAGATAACATTTTTTAACCTACCTGGAAACTCCGAAAGTATAAGTAAACTATAAAATATTTTTTATATACCTACTAGAACGTAATTTGTTTCTTTTTCAATAGGTAGGCATTTCGCTTTTTCCACCGAGTAAAATACCTGGATTAATAAATAAATAAGTCGATAGGGTGACAAAAGTGACACACGATAGACCTACCAACGCTCGCGTTAAAAAAAACTAGTAGGTAATTTCCTAGGCTAACTATTTACTTATGTATTTAACTACTTACAAATATTATTATGAAATAATTATGAGAGTAAAAAATGGTAGGTACCTGGTAGGATTTAGAGTGTGTTATTTTATTACATCTAATAATAAAAAATCAGGACATGTATTTTTATTGAATACTTCTCATTTCATTCACAACGAATTTAATTTTTTTAAATAAAAATTGGTTGTCTGTAAAGTCGGTTTACGGACGATAGTTGAACGTGACAACGTCTTAAGAAAATACTGTTGGAATGGTTGTATTTTTCAAAAGAAAATTTTAATTTTATTTGTTTGATAGATATTTTGTATGGATATAGAGAAGGAGGTAAATTTAAATCACAATTGAATTGATCAAGTTACATTTATTAGTACGCATAAATACAATAAGTTAAATATCACACATGTTTAAAAGTTGTAAATAAAAGTTGTAAAACAATTGCTCAAAGCACATTCATACTTGTAAAAACTATGTACATTGTATTGCTTAATAAATATCACACTCCTCCGTACCCGAAATTGCTTTATAAATATCACACTCCTCCGTACCTGAAATTGTTTTATAAATATCACACTCCTCCGTACGCGAAATTGTTTTATAAATATCACACTTCTCCGTACCCGAAATTGCTTTATTAATATTACACTCCTCCGTACCCGAAATTGCTTTATAAATATCCACTCCTCCGTACCCGAAATTGCTTTATAAATATGACACTCCTCCGTACCCGAAATTGTTTTATAAATATCACACTCCTCCGTACCCGAAATTGCTTTATAAATATCACACTACTCCGTACCCGAAATTGTTTTATAAATATCACACTCCTCCGCACCCGAAATTGTTTTATAAATATCACACTCCTCCGTACCCGAAACTGCTTTACGAGCGGTGCCGAGTGGTGGCGAGTGCACACGAGGCGAGCCGAGCGACGTCATAGTAACGTCTCAGAGCGAGGTAACGCCGGATGAGTCATGTTTTTTCATTCGTGCAGCCGGCTCCATCGAATTATAAGACGTTGTCACGTCAAAAATAAATTAAAATATTTACAATCACAAAACTAGAAAGAAACTCAAGTACGTAGATGAAATTATGGGCAGCCGTATCGCGTGTTTACATACCTGCTGTAGGTAATTATTTCAAGGACAGGGCAGAGTCACAATTTATTATAGACAACATTGCCGTGGTTTCGGGAACTCGCGAGTTTGACCGAGTCGTCGTGCGTAAATACCTAGTTTTGTAAAATGCTATTATGTGATATAGCTCTTAACGTATAATTACTTAACAGTTTACCACAGACATGATTTATTTTAAGTATCTCTATGTGTATGTTCGTACCTACTTATTACACAATAACATCAGTAATGACATTGTATCCGATTATACAATGCATCTACTATACAAACAGGATACCTACTTATGATTACCGAATTATACGAATTTTGTATCCAATAATACAATCTGGCAGCCCTGCGATCGAGTGAGGTCCGAGGTAAAAGATTCCTATTAGCAATGTGTATGTGTAAATAGATAGTACGTGTAAGTACTTAGTAGGTGGGTTAGTAGGTATCTATTTGCCAAATCATAATGTCGGTTACATAAATACCTAACCTGGTACAGAACAAAGTTGACACATACCATGCGTTTCGTTGTTCACTATTAATTATTGTGTCCTGACAATATGAAAAAAATATGTAAAACACAATGAGAAAAATTCATTCTTAATTTTTTATAGTATCTTTGAAGTTCGAATAAAAATTACAGTGTTAATAATTTAACTACAACATAACGCAACAAAACAGTTCAATAACATTTGGCCAACTGTCAATAGTCAGTACCTACAAACTATTAAACTACAAACTCATTATCAAAACCGTATCAACCTCAACGTAGTACGAGTAATGGCCGCCAGAGGAACGATGACAATATTGAATTTTGTGAAAACAAGAAAACTGGACTTCAGAAGCTTTTATTCAAATTTCCCGTGTTTAGGGTATTTTATAAAATTAGAAAATACGTTTATCAGGACCTAATATTGATTTTCCATACATTTCAATAACAAATCGATACCCGTAACGCCATCTATTGATATTTATTTGAACCATTTTTGCTTTCTTTGAGATGAGACCCCATGGCTTAGTATACTTGTTAGTGGCTCAGACTTCTCGGCAATTGTGACTCAGTGGAAGATCATCAGGGATGACCTCTACCCTTGGGGGGCGCAGGGGTCTGTCAGAATCTTACCAACTAAAAATCGACCACCCCGTTGTTCCGCTGCTTGCCTATGATCGGGTACTGAGAATCGTCCCACGACAGGCATTAACGCATTGAAAATTGGTTACATATCAATTAGAGTCAACTTTTATGAATACTGCTACAGTCGTCCCATAGACTAACTGACATCCTACCCAAAACTGAAGACCTAGCCTAGCATTACATAAGGTTCATTGCATATATTCTATTTTTAAAGCTATGGGTCCAAATAGACCCATCCCAGTCATAGGTACTTCAGGGGAGTTCTCAGTGGCTCTACATATCACTTTGCGAATCTGATGTGTATAGCAGAAGTTTCAAAATGAATCCTTCTTAATTTAATATATTGTAGCATGCTCCAAACTTCATCCAGATCCGATCCATCCATCCATCCACATGTACGTTGCCAGCCTTTCATGTGGGAGTAGGGGAACGGTGGAGGAGGGGGAGGGGGTTAATTGGGATAGTAAGATATTGTAACTGTATTGCTTATAACAAGAAATTGAAAATAAGCAACAGAGAATTCCATTAAAAACCACTATCACGGACTAGAATATACATAAATATGTATGCATAGAAAGGATTTTTTAATAAAATAACATGTACTTATTTTCAGGAAGCCAGCAAGGCAGCATTGCTTCGGAAGAGAAGGTCTATGGTGGATGTGAGGGTCCTAATGCTATGTATGTGAAACTTATCTCATCTGATGGCCATGAGTTCATTGTAAAGAGAGAACACGCGCTCACCTCTGGAACTATTAAGGCTATGTTGAGCGGTCCTGGACAGTTTGCTGAGAATGAGGCAAATGAAGTCAACTTTAGGGAAATACCGTGAGTCTAATAATTTCATTAACTACTTTTGGATAATGTTGTAGTGTTCTAGGTTTGGACTATGATGCAGAAATGCTTTTATAAATTCTCTCACCTAATACGGTACTATCGACGAGAATAGTTCATACAACCAGTTCTGAAACACCGATAAACTTACTTAAAATATAGATATACTTTTTTTTAAATACCAAACTCGTAACCCCTGATGTTGCAGTCAATAACTAGACTGCACGGCTGCAGCCGACATAGCTTGTCAATAAACTTATTCTATTATGAAAACATAAGTAATGAATATACATATAGTAGCTTTTACCCGCGTCTTCGCTCGCTTTTTCGCTCTTTTTCCTGGATGAAAGGTACGCTATGCCCTTTTCTGTATCCCTGACAACGTGTGTGCAAAATTTCATGATGATCGGTTCAGTAGTTGAGGCGTGAAAGCTTAAACGAACAAACAAACTTACTTTCACATTTTTTATATTACAAGATTACAAGCAGCGCCCCGCGGTTTCACTAAGTCTCGATCCCGTGGGAATATCGGGAAGGTCGTTCTCCCGGACCCTTTCCGCCGCCTCTTTCTGCGAGATGACTTCCTCACAGATCGCGACCGGCCAAATTCCTGTCGCTACCGGCCATGGAGCGTATGACTGCCGAGAGATCCCCCTCCGATGACTACAGTGAGGGCTCGGCGCTGCGTTGCTTAAGCAGAGCAAACCACCAGCGTGTGCTGAGCCGAGTCCTCACTGCAGTCGCAGTGGTGATAGGCGGGGCTCAATTCCCTCCTACGACCCAGTGCAGGTACTTCCCGAAGCAGCCGTGCCCGGAAAGAACCTGCGTCAGTCGGAAGGAAAGGGTCCCGTGCTGCCGCCCTGCCCACTCGACGATGACCGGCTGGAGCGCCTCCACGGCGGCAAAGCCAGCACGTGGAGCCTCCAGTCGGGACGACCAACGAGCCATGGTGGCTCGGTGAGCAGCCTCACGCCATTCGCGCACCTCTTCGACCTCTTCGTATTCGCGTATGGCTCTAACCGCCATAACCCTCTTAGGGCGCCAGAGGCGCGTCCTATTCTGGGCGGTTAGAGCCTTCGCCGACACCGGTGCACCGTAAAGTGCCATTGACCGGACAACCCTCGTGTACAACCGTCTCGTAGCGACGCTGGCTCCGCCCAAATTGGGCAAAAGTCGCCCAAGGACGGACGCAGCGCCGACCAGCCTGGGAGCAAGCTGCCGGAAGTGTCGAAGCACACTGAACCGGTACAAGGACCAGAGATACCGCCAGGCGGGGGTCTCCTTGAGGAACCTAGACTGGTCCAAGAACAAGTGAACCCACTCCTAACTCGACCATTTAACATAGCAAAACTATTATTATTACATAGAGTTAGAGTTGTTAGCTTTGCCTTGCTTTAAAATATGTCGTGTTAAATTAAGCCCTCCGTTCTTACAGTTATAGCTCCGATAAAGGACCTTTCTTTTTGTATTATTTGTAATATTTGTTGTTCCAGGTCCCACGTTCTCCAAAAGGTGTGCATGTATTTTACATACAAGGTGCGCTACACGAATTCGTCTACTGAAATCCCCGAGTTCCCGATCGCGCCAGAGATCGCACTCGAGTTACTCATGGCTGCTAACTTCCTGGACTGTTAGGTGACAAGTTGTACGGATGTGGCGGGCAGATGGCGCTAGTGTGGCCTGTGATCCAGTACACAAGTACTGAGAGGTCGATAAAAGTATGAACTTGAATTATATAATATTACGTTTCGTTACATTGTCGTGTTTTTTTTTATATACCATAGAGTAGAGTGTGCTAGTAAACTACATATTTACACACAATGTTTAGAATCTGTGGATAGCGTGTCTATTGCCATAAAAAAAATGTATGAATGTTTCGAGTTTCATGTTTTTACTTTATCCTTTTATGTGTCTAATATTTAAATACTTTGTGTCACTAGCGCCATAGCTTGTAACTAAATATTCACCCTTGGCAATAATTAGTATGATTTTTAATGACCCTGATTTATCATTAGGGTCAACTCGGATAGAGCGGATAAATATTCGGCCATGTTCTTTATCGCCACACACACAGGACCAGTGGTGCATGCTCGAGCAGTCGCCTATATTTGGACGGGCGCTAGCTGTGTAACTCGTGCATTAATCATGTGTGCAATTAAGTTTGGGTTTTGGTAGTCATTGCCTATTAGCCGAAGAAGAACGCGAGTGTTCGTAGCCTACCGCGACACGGCGAGCATGCTCACGCAGTCGCGCTTATTTTCAATCACACGCGCCTTGTCCGCTTTATTACAGGCGTCTTTAGCAGTCGCGCGTAATAAAGCGGGCACAGCGGCGTACGGCTTTCAGCTCTATTTTAATGCAATACGGTTTATTATTTACACATATTTTAAAAGTGCTCGCGCATTTTGCCGCTCGGTTTGAGTTGACCCTTATACGTCATGACATGTTACGAATTTTAAATTAATATCGTCGAGTCTCGAATACGATCAATGTTTGTAAGTCACTCAGTCTAACTAAAGCGTGTCCGTGAGCCTGCTAATTTATTTGTTTGAGCAAGTGAATTATTTTTTTTACCTCGATACGTGATTATTGTGAATTCATTATGCAATAAATGCATTTATCAATATTAAATACCGAAGATACCAACCAACAGTGGTTTTGTAGTCTCTTTCTGCTTTTATGGATTTGCTATAATTTCCGAAGGGGTAAGCAGAGCGTATAAAACACCCACATGTTGCCAATGAGGATCAGTCACGTTTTTTGTTAAGTATGCAGATTTTTAGCTATAAAAAAACAATAAATACTGTGTTTAAATTTTTATAATCGGATCAAAAATGACCAATACAGTAATACAGAGATTTTAGTGCACCAACTTAAAAAACGCGCACGAGAAAGGCCGTATAGGCTGTGACGTCATTCATCGCGTATCGGCAAAAGTGGCGGGTCGCCCGTCGCGTCGCCAGCTTCGTAAGCTTCTAGTCCAGCGCAGTTAGGGAAACGACCTGACGATTGCTGATTTTTTAGATTATTTTTTAAAGTGATAATGCCGTCAAATAAGTATTGCATTGTGCCAAAATGCAAAAATACAAGCGTTAATACACCTAATAAGCTTTTTTTGATCGAAAAAAATGGTGTAGAGCAATGCGGAGAGATGACACAACTCCTTTATAGGTACTGTTGCGAAAATCATTTTGACGTAAGTACCTGCAGTATCCTAGCTAGAGCTAGAGTATCTACCTAATATCAGTAGGTACAATCATAAACTAAAATATATTTGGGTACAATATGGTCAACGGATCTAGTACTAATCATTCGTAAAGTTAACAGTTTCGATGCGCAGTAGACAATTTAGTATGAAATGCTGTACTGCGCATGTCAAACAGATAAAATTCACGAATAGATCCACTGACCGTATAGATTTTATTATAATATACCTACCGTTTTGTATATTATTTCTATCATTTCTTAATAACATTTGAATTTCCGCGGATAACTTTGATGTTCGTTCACACAGATGATGTTCGTTCGTTCATGGCTAATGCCTATCTACTCAAGTAAACAATGGAACACAAGGATATTCTAGCCAGGGCTGTACCCAGACCACGGGAGAGCCATGCTTCGGCACGTATGGGCGGGCTCGACCGGAGTGATACCACGGCCTCACAGAAAACCGGCAGTAAAGCAATGATTGCATTGCTTTTCGCCGAATGAGTGAGGTTACCGGAGGCCCTAACCCTTCCCTCTCCCCTATTCCCGTCCTTCCCCTGTCCCAGTCCCCCCGCTTCCCACTCGTCCTCTCTCTCCCCCTACTCCCACCTTAAAGGGCGGCGACGCACTTATGACTCTTGAGTTACAGGTGCCCATGGGCGGCGGTAGTCATTTACCATTAGGTGACCCGTCTGCTCGTTTGCCCCCTATACAATAAAAAAAAAAGTGGTCCCCTGAGCGGGTACGTGATTTTGTCATGTGATAAACGCAATCTGTGATTGTGTGAAAGCGCGCTTGCCGCCGGGCGCCCGATACTTACTGTTGAGTATTGTTTTATTTGTATCCTATGATATACAATCAGGCGAATGTTTGTTGTACCTAATTTTTTAAATATATATTTTTGCAAAATGCAATGCATTCGGTTAAAATGGTCAAACAATAGTTTTCGTCATAGTCAACTTCGTGTATAGCTAAAGATTTATCTTGTTGAAACTGAGGGCTCAGTTGGGTTTGTGCTTTGCACTTGTTAGAGATAATATTTCAATGATTTAAATAATCCAGAAAAATCTCATCCTCAGAACACGCAGTTAAAGTGGGTAAGTAGGTAGTTAGGTACCTATTTTAGGTACTCAGTAGGAGTAGGTATGTATAGACTTACTTACCGTTTCATTTTATCCATACAAAACCGACCTCCATAATAGGTAACTACCTACTCGTATCTATTTAGATATCAATAGATACTCAATGTCAAATTATAGTAAAAACTAAATAATCTACATGCCACGACATGAGCGAAACGGTGAATAATCTGAACCAAACTTGACTAAACTGAACAAAGTAGCGATTTTGCACGGGTGGCGGGCGCGATTCGCGACGTGTGACGTCATTATACCAAGCGCAGCTCCGAGCAAGCGTTTCGAAATAGCCGAAAAGAAAACTAATAACTTTGTCATTTCTTGTTGGATTTGAATCATTTAAAAAACGAAATGATCAGAATGTTATAGCGCATACGCCCCCATATTTAGAAATCTAATATTTTGTTATGTGACTGATCCTCATTATAATTTAGTCCCAATCACATAATAGGGGGCAAGCCGTCAACCGAGCTCTTTGGGAATTAAAGATGGGAAAATTCGCAATATATTGAAAGGGAACGGGACCAACCCTTTCCCTAGGTCCCTTCCCCTCCAAGGGGAGGCCATGGTAGAAAAGGGATATGGCTTACACGGATGGATTGGGGAGTGTAAGTTCGAGTAGGTCTGGGCCACACACCTGGAACTCCCAAACTCCTGAATACGGTCAGTGTCTCAGCCAGGGTATTTTAATAAATGGAAATTTGTTTCGTAGGTATTATTGCCACGGGTTTATGGATTTAGTTCAAATTCTAGAGTCTCGAAATAATATAACCCGCAGTTTGGTAGTCAACTTTGTCTGTGGCCGCTGCTGGATTTACCTGATTGTTAGTTATCTATATCGTTTTGTTATTCGATCGATTGATGCAAACATTAATGGTATGATCGATGATTTACAATCAATTTAAACAAAAGCATAAAAATTGTAAACATAGGTAGCATTTTGGCATAAACAAAAACAGAGCATGTAGCATCTTAAGCCACCTTACAGCTTATATATTTTTTACTCATTCATTCACATTATTCAGAAGCGAACAGTGGTAAAATATAATGTTCAATAATAGATTGTACCTAATTCTTAAGGAAAATAAAGTTGTGCGGCATTGCTCGCATAAACGACAAATTTGTTCATTGTTTAACTAAGTTTTATAAAACGAGTAGACTAGTGGCAATTTAAAGCGTGAGCTCAAGAGGGCGCCTTACACAAGAAAACATAATATTAGATTTCATACGTACATCTTGCTACGATAGTGGCTGATAGAAAATTAGTCACGGAAACACTCCAGCGCCTCCGTGATACAAAACAGCGTCGTTCACGGGATGGATATCAGCTAAAATATTCGAAAGTTAGAGCTTTATTATTTTTAATTAACCTACTAAAAATAAAATACAGCCGTCTAGCCTTTTTAAGATAAAACATCCGTGTTGTAAACCTGCTTTTTACCTTTACAACACAAAAATAATTAAATCAGACCAATAGACTTAGTTTGAGGCGCCTTCTTAAAGTGAATTGATTTCTGAAGTTGCTTAACGCAATGTAAACAATGTACATGTAGAGTACTCTTGTATGATATTGTGTGATAGTGTGGTGACTTTTCAGAATACATTAACAGCTTATGTTGAACCTCTTTCATGTTATTTTATTTTATACAACCTTCTTTGACGTTAAAAGATGATGATTTGTTTTTTCTTTTGTAATTAATTATTTTGGATAAAACTATTAAACACCACAAAACCTCGTTGTTTACAACCTCCGAACCGCCTAGAAGTAAGTTCACCCCGATATGTTAACGTCTGTTTCCGCCTTCTTGGCTTCTTCTTTTTATTCAGGTAGTAAACTGAGATAATAATAGTAACTTCACACATCTCACACACGCCGTCAGACTAGGCAGAGCTATGGTAACCAAATATGTATTTAGTGATATATAAGTAGGTTTATCAGCAGTCTGGTTACCATAGTACAGGCTCTGCCTAGTTTGAGATGAGACGGCGTGTGTGAGATGTGTGATTTATCTATAATATGTATGTACATATTATAGATAAATTACACCCAGACACAGAACAAATGCTCATGCTAATCACACAATAACTTGCCCTGGGTGGGAATCGGACCCACGACCTCTGGCTCAGCAACCAGCGTCACTACCCACGCTCTCTCGCTCGCTCGCTGTTCGGCTGAACGATGCAGATGGCGAGAGCCAGACGATTAGTAAACAACAGCCGCCGCGCACTGGGGCAGACATGAAGTCGATACCCAAAACCCAGTAATGATTTCATAATGGTTTATGATAATTTATTATGCTTAACTATTGATATTTGAAGGAAAAAATCTCTGATATTATAATACTAATTAATATTTTTCAACATATATGTAAATATATAAAAATAATAACTTCATATTTTTGAAAAAAAAAAAAACTTGACTTTCCAAAACTTCTATGAACTGTGCATGAGGCTTATGAGGGGGTCTGACGATATGAACAAGCCATTAAAAATATCTGTTAAGTTGTCGATCCTGGATGTTTTCCTGCTAAAATGTTTTTTGTAAGATTTAAAATATTTGTTCCTGGCCTCTTGGGATTCCTCACTTAGTTGTCCAATCGGAAGTAAAGCTAGATCAATATAATAAGTAAGTGTTTTGTTGCTTTTAAGCCGCTAAGTGACTTTATAAACAGGATTCACTGGCCTCTTTCTTGATGCAATTGTCCAAGAACATGACTTGGACGTGAACCATTGTCAAGGTCAAGGGTACGAGAATAGAGAACATTCAAAGAAGAAGTAATGTCAAAGCCAAAATTCTGAACTGAATTTTTACGTTAAAAACGTTTAAACCGATTACTCGAATTAAGAAAGCAGATATGGTCATTGGTGAACGTCTCCCTGCCGCATTTGTTTTTCGACTCGGTTTTAGTCGGTTCGATTCCGACACACTGCCCCACTGAAAACCCCGGTGGGGTGACGGCCTGAGGGGGTTTCCACACAAGCACAAAAAAAAGGGTGAATACGTCTGTCGGACTCTTACCCTGACAAAACCACCCCGGTGTTCCACTGGTCTTGTAGCTGATTGGGGGTAGCGAGAATCGCAATTGCAATCTTTCGCAACATATGATGACCTGTCATAGTACGAAAAGTATACAATGATCGTTCAACCTATACTTAAATGAATAGCTTGGTTTCTGTTACATATAGGCAATGAAATAGAACAAACTATTCATAATTAATTATGGTCCCACCAGGCGATCGATAGTATCTATAACTCGGCGTTTCCCGCAGTTTCACCTGCTTTTATGGTCACTACTCCGCTGCTAAGGGTCGTAGCTTTATGTTCCATAGCCTACCTCAATAAATACTATATCCAATACAAAAATAATTATTCAAATCAGACTGATGGTTCCAGAGATTAGCGCGTACAAACAGTCAAACAAAAAAACTTTCGTTTTATTATATGTATTAGTATATATAGGTCTCATTGTAGCACAATGGTGGCATATTAATCTGACAGGATTTTTTTTTTCATAACTGATTCAATTTAAACTTAAAATAAAACACTACAACAAATTCAATATTGAGAAGTGTCTGAAGAGTGACGGTGATTGGTGAATATTTAAATTGTATATTACTGTTCTGTGTCTATGAAGCTAGCGTACCCAAATCATTAGGCCATAATAAAACTTACACTACATATTTTTTTTTATAAAATTTTATTTTTTTGCCAAAGAATTGATATTACCCTATTCAATACCTGTCTATCTATGGTACCTACTATTTAAATGTGTGCTGCAACCTCAAAAAACGACCTGCAAAATTTAACGACTATTTTAATTTCGCGCGTTTGACAGTTTTTATTATTTATTGGAGTGCGAATTTAATATTCATAGATAAGATAGGACAACGCCTTTCGGGTCAGCTAGTAGGTATATACACGTCTCAATATAACCAATATCTCAATTCAATCTTCTTAGTCGAATGCTGTCCCAGTCAGTCTAGACCAGGGCATTTACTGTAGTTACATTTAAGTTTTTTTGTAGTATTTAATGCTTGTAATTGAATTATTTGTAGAACTGACTAATGTAAGTTACACTGTTTATTCTTCCACGTGTCAGTTATCGGTAGAGATCGGATATTCGGATGCATATTTACCTAAAGTTTAGATGTTGGCCATTATGGAAAGCACTTTTTTATCGAAAGAATCCCGCGATTCCAGGAAATTCAAATTTAAGTGTACCTATACTCCGTGAGATGTAATAAACCCCAGTTTAACACAAATGACACTTGCTCTGTTACAACGTATAATGGTTGCTTTTCCCTACTTTTATTGTCAGTGATTTTTGACGAAGCAAAAACAACCTTATTACGTTGTAACAAGTGTCAAATCGGGCCTATTAAACCCCAAGAAATGTAAGCATTTTGTAAGAGTGCGAGTGAGACGGAAAATTATACTTGCTTGTGCGCAAGTAGCGACGCGACAATACAACTGCATTCGTAAATAAAAATATACTTAGAAGCCGCTTTCATAATTTGTTATCCAAAAAATAACTTTAGGTAAATATGCATCCGATTATCCGATCTCTAGTTATCAGTAACCAAATATGTAACAATGTTTTGTTTTTTATTTTGGTAATAAACAAAAATTTGTCTAAATGTTTGTGTCATTTTACTACCATGCCCATAAACTAGCGTGGCAACGTCTTCATATTGTACAATGTACAGTACCTCTGGTATGCGTTGCCACAAACTTGTCCAGAACAAAACTAATAATAAATAAATTAATTGTACAAAAAACATTTTTAAAAATAAGCTTTACAGGCCATGACAAAATTAAAAATACTCAAATCAATGCGATTATTATGTATAAAATTTCGTGTTTGCACTATTGACTGTTGAGGAGTTCCCTCATCTGGAGCCAATACTGGGTGCAGATCAGGTCATGCTTGCATAAGAATGCCAAATTTCAGCTTAATTGAAAAAAGTGGTTTGCTAATTTTGAAGGCAACTTACCCTTCGTAGGGACATTGCAAGTTAAATAAAAGCTTGTAAAAATGTAAGTGAAGTGTATATAAGCTTGGCTTACACTAACGATACGACGTAGGTAGGTAGTGTAGTAGGGGTGGAACGAAACAAATAGATAATGATTCACTTGTCCTTTATTCAATGCGTAAACAAAAACCGGTCCACCATTAACAGGTATTTGGAAAATAATCTCGGGCAGCTCACTACGATACATGGACTATATTAACTGCTTACTATAACCATATACTTTGGAATGATATCCTGCTTAATTCTAACACATTAGGAAAATCAACTTTACAAATAAATCGAAGATTCGTCAATAAATAAATTCTGATTTCATAATTACAAAACTAATCGATTTAACGTACGCTACAAATTCCTTCTGAGATCTAAGCTTATAATAAAAAACTTTGGATAAAAAATTAAAATAATTATTGACAATTTGTTTTGTACATTTTTACAAAGAAAATTATTCAAATCCGGTTGAATACTGCGTGAGAATGTATAGATAATTAAATGCACATGTTACATTATATTGTGACTGTAAACGCACCCTTATCTAACAGAAAATATACACGTACACATTAAATTTGAAACGACATCAGTTACACAATTATTATTGTTTTATGGAAGATTTGATTCTGTTTCACTTACACGTATGCACCGTACGGGCCGAGTATAAAATGTGTAACACCTTTACACCAAAAATATAAAATTTGTATGAAAATAACTACAATCTTACTCGTTACGTGCGTATTAAGGAATGTGCTGTCCTGCGATGGCCTTTCTTTTTATAAAAGTATTAAATTTTTATTGGCAATAATATCACAAATCAATATTATCATCATTTCACAATCAACAGTTTCTTGTGATGACGGGCCGACAAACAAAACTCGATGTGAGGTTGAAGGAAACTGAAGAAGTCATTCAACGTCAGGCAACGCTCCGTCAGTATACGCGGGGACGACGTCCTTAGGGGTGTGTATGTGTGAGTGACAGATGCGTGGGTATAGAAACGAAAACAGATATGTCGAACAATAATATTCACGAAATAGCAACACGACATATTTATTTGAAGCACAACAATGCTGATGATATGTCAATAGATATCACTAAAATGATTCAACGTATAGTAGATATGTTTGTACAGATAGCGCAGCCTCGAGCAATAACGATTCTATCAAAAAGCTTTATAATTGAACGTCTATCAAAAAGCACAAAGGAACGACGAACAGCACCTACATAATGTTAATTTAGACGATGATGAAAAGACAAAATGCGGGTTGCATTAAAATTAGGCCGAAATTAGTTACAATTTTCAAAAGTACGTACAATAGTTTCCAATCTTATAGCAGGAATTCATTATTAAAAATGCAAGTGATTACTTGTACATTGCCTACAGAAATTGTGTAGGTTTAAAGTTTTCGGTAATTCGATAGTTGTAAAATTCGCACCGCTCACATTTCGTCTTTACAACAACAACATTGTCGAAATCTTCACTATCCATACAAACAGTAATTTGATCGGTAATATGTATGTATATATGAACAACTCCGATATTCAATAATAGAACATAGTTACATGGATGGTTATAACGACAATTATTTGGCTCACTTAAATCGCTACGGGTAATATTGAGCATAGTTTGTCTTTTCCAAATAAGCGTCGCACTATAGAGAATTTCAAGCGGCAAATAAATTGTAAGTGCTACATGAGCATATCCAGAGAAGTACACTAGTCGTTCTACATTATGTCATAGCCTAACGTAAAGCGGTCTACGTCATTCGACGTAAATAAAAAATTGCCACTACAAGCGAAAGTAAACATTGACGTTCCTTCACCCCTGATCAGTGTGACCAATATTTTGGTCAAGCGGGATCATTTTTTTGCTGACCGAATAAATAGGGGGTGAGTCTAGCTTACCAGCTAACGCTTGAACTCGGCTCTTGACGGATGCCATAGGCGCCGAATCTACTTTGATATCATCTGAGCTCAACGACGTGTATGGAAACGACGTCGCTTCAGTGTTGCTATACATATGTTGCGGTTCGCCGACGTTCCCATATAGATTATAATTATTTATAATGGCAGATACTCTATTAGAAGTCCCCGGAAGACTTGAGTGTTCTTTGGGTGGCTGTTCTGTGACCATCAGCGGGCTGGTAGTGACGGGCTGATTGATTCTGAAGTCTGGCTTTGGCGATGGGGGTTCATCTTCTTGTACTGAAGATTGGTTACTTAGGACGGGCTTTTGAGGTATGAAGCACTGGTTGTGGGCCTCGAAGACCTGGTTTTGTGACTGAAGTGTTTGATTTTGAGGTGTAATACTGTTAGTGTTGGGGCTGGAGGGCTCAAGGTCTGGTTCTAGAGCGGCTCGCCAGTCGATGTTGGGATGCCTTTCGCGAATGCAGTCAACCACGTCGAGCAGGTTTTTGGCGTCCATCGCGAGTATGTGGGCCGCTGCTAGCATGTTCCTAAAAATTAAAATGTGTACTTAGAAATGGTTAGGATATTTTTCTGAAATTAATGGCACAAAGAAGAAAATTTAAACATCTACTATTTATATACAGAGTATAAGTTTCGGCTACGCTAAAAACTTACAAAAACGAAAACTTTCTCTGGATACTTATCACGATACAAAATTCAGTCTATCATAAAAATGCGAGATTAAGGATTTATAGTCGTTAGTTTCGATTTGCGCTGCGCAATCTAAACTTGTGTACTCTTTTTGTGCGGTACGGTGAATGACCTTAAACGTTCGGGGCTGTCAAGACCAGCATTTGCATAAAATGTTTAAATGTTTGATTGCATTGCAGTTTTTTTGCCGTATGCGGTGTTTATTGATTTTTTTTTTCAAAAAATGTAAAAATATAAAAAAGATGAATTTACCCGTCAGAAAATTCCAATGCTCTCAGAATGATGATCTGAATACACTATTTTAGTATTCGGCACTGTGTATCTTACACCCTGTATATTTTTGGAACAAATGTTATATATCTTCATATGTCATGTAAGTACATACAAGACATTTGCGGGTCTTAGATTTGTGCAAAAAGTAAAAATACGTCTACTTCTTGTGTTGTCTTATTTTAATTAAAGAGTATAAATATAAATAATAAAATGTATGTATCTATATTAGTTTAGGCTATGTTCGGCTTACTTAGAGTACTCATGCTGCAGGGTGGTGTTGTGGTACTGTATGGCGAGGCGCATCGCTTCGACTAGTGCCGCCATGTCCTTGCTCAACACCTGGTGAGCCATCTCCACTTCACTGCAACAAATTACGTAGTTATTTAAAGAACATCTGGTATTATTGAATGCGGAAGATTTTTAAGATCATAGCCGATTTTAAGACTGTATTCCACAATATTGACGGACAAGCAGTGTAGTTCAGTCGTGGAATGCAGTGAGTAGCGAGCGGCCTACCGTTGCGCGTGTTGCGGGAAGGGCACGACGAGCCGGTCCACGGTGGCGCAGAGAGTGCGCAGCTCGGCGCCCACGGCGCGCACGGCGGCGAGCACGGCCTCGCCCGGCGCGGAGCCGCCCGCCAGGCGCATGACGCAGCGCACCACGCCCGTGGTGGCCGCGTACACGGGGTCCTTGCGAGGCGCCGGCCGCACGCACGGCTATCGTGTAACAAAACATCATTCAAACCAACAAACTAATTTATGCAGTAACTTGAACAAAAAAAAAATTAGCTATATGGCTTTGTAGTGCATGACGTAGGTCGTTATGTGATGTCATACATACGTAACATACTACGTATGATAACCTAGATTGATTCCTATATATGCTCATGTATTCCATCAGAAAATATAGTTATTCTATCGTTCTAACAAGAAGTGGTTTCATTTCAATTAGAGATAATCTCCACGTACTTCAGCTTTATCAGAAAACGAGCTATTGTCCGCGGCTTCGTTCGGTTATAGTAATATTTCTATCTCTCGGGAGTAGTGCAAAGCTACCCTAAGTAATTTTGTGTACCCCAGACAACGTGTATGTAAAATTTAATGTTGATCGGTTGAGTAGTTAAGGCGTGAAAGAACAACGAAACAAACAAACTCACTTTTACTTTATTATGTAATCGTTATTACACAATATTTTGAAATAGCACTTTCATACAACCACAAGCGTATACAATTCAATAAATATCGATAGTCTTTTTATTATGTCGCATCTCTACGGATATCGGATATTTAGGATCATGGTAAAACATATTAAACGCGGTGTCTAGTAGAGGCTCGATGCATACATAGCTTTTATGGCAAAGTACTGGGTTGTTAATAAATTGCAATTGCATATATAATATTAAATTAATAAATAACGTTAACAAGTTTTTTCTGCAACAGGTAGGCTTCCTTGAAAATAACGATCACAACTCTATATCTGATTTGACATAACATTCTAATTATTTATTTACATTACAACTTTCGTTAGAAATGTATTATAAACATACCTTTTCTTCACTGAGAGCCTTTTCTTTAGTTTTCACTGTATTTGCTGGACTCGTTTCTGATGAATTTGTCGCTGCAATAAAAACAAATTTAATATCTCTCGTAAAATCATCATCATTGCATACATAGGGAAAATTTAAGAAATCAAGGATCACATCCAAAGCAGCTCAGAGGCAGAAACTTAATAAACTCTTAATTACTTTGATAACCGAAGCAAATATATTGGCCTACACTTAAATGTTAGGGTTTGGGGGTATATTTGATCCATTCAAATCAACCAAAAGCATGTTACACGATCGTTATAACTAATCATGTTGTCGCCACATTAAAAACTCCACATTAAAAGGGACAAACTATAATAGATGATAACACAGTTCACTATTTAATAAAAATAAGTTAATAGATATTATTTTGACTGGTTATACCGGTAACGCAATACTATTGGTCGATGGATAAATATTAACAAATTGTGGGATTATAAAAGGGTAGGAATATGTTTAGAACGGGTGACTTGAGTGCAAACAGAGGTACGAACAACTTGGCAGTTGCTGTTAGTCATCACTAACTAACATTTCATAGTTTATATCAGTGGATTTGAGACTGTTTCTAACAATCACTAGATAATCAGTTGTTATTGGACGACTTGTTGTTCTTATTTATTCCGGGTTTACCTTTACCTGCCTGCCTTGTTATGTTTATTCCTATTATAAAAATTAATTATTAGTATATTTATCAATCATTGCTGTCATAATCGTACCACTGGCTCTAAAATATTAACTATTATGTAGTAGCAAAATAACAAGCTACAGACCTTGACTTACGCGTAAGTTCGTGAATAATATAAAATCAATTGTGTACACTTACCGGAATGCGGCTGACTAGAGGGTTTATATTCGTGCGGAACATGTTGATCCTTAGCGTGTACACCCGGCTCTGACTCCGTCGATAACTGCACGGTTGATAACCGTTTCTTCTGTAACGTGATATGTAACATGTCGCATCTATATATAACTTAGGCTACTTTTATTGAATGAATGTATGAAAAAAGGTTCAAGTTTCCGCACAAAAAATATAAAAGTGTACATGCGAGCGAAATCGCGCGGGGCACAGCTAGTATATAATAACTTTAAATGAGCAATTCTCGTATACATAAAATGTGTCTCGGAAATGGCTCTAAAGTTTTGCATTCGCATTATAATAAATGCTACTCATGATTTAATACTAGATTAACGGACTTATAAAAAGAGGATTAATGTCACCACGCTGAGTTTTCACCTTGACCGGTAGTGGCGCTAAACTCATGTGTTTTTGCAAAATAAACATTTTATTTCTAATATAAATTGTAACATGAAACCAACTGTTGAGAAAAAGGGCGGCCATGTTAGAGTTGCCAGATACGCCATGTTGCAACTTAAACGTGTTATCACGTCATCGTCTTATGACGTTATCGTGGTTACTTCAGAACGTGTTTTCACGTACCTAAAGAGTACAACAGCTGTGTTTGCTGATTCTTACCAAGTTCTCTTCTTGCATCTGCAACCATCTTCTATCCTCTTCACTCTGATGTTGTTGTCGCGCCAGTTCAGCTAATAACCGTCGCTCTACAGCCTGCTCACTATCGCACTCTTCATTCTGTTATTTATTGAAGAAAATGATAAGTACAACACAGATTAAGTACCTAAACATCTTAAGCTGTGTTGGCGTGTTAAAGAAATTGCGTTCTTAAGTATAGGTGATATAATATTATTTAAGAATATTTCCTTCAAGTCATTAGTGTCACTTAGAAAAGATTTAAACTTATTATTGTCTGCATACTAATGGGGTAGTGTTCGTGTTCAGAATATTGATGTGCAGAAAATTTACAATATAAACTTTAATATTTGAGTCCTAGAGGCTCCTATCCGACTGTAACTCGCTGGGTAAAATATTCGCCACTGATGAAGTGAGTGAGACTTAATGAAACAGTTTATTCCCATAAAGTACCTCTGGTTATAGAAGTCTCATTACATCATTATTGTTGCCCATATTTTTTCTAAAAAGACCAGAATTGGTCGAGGTACACAAAACATTTATAATATTATAATAAAATAACGGTAATACTTATGAGACGTTATATTCTACTGGTTTGGAATAAATGTTTCATTACTCGTGAGAATGTTTTTCGAAATGAGTTAGAGTGGGATAGCAGTATGTATAACTTGATGTTAATATATCACAAATTATAATTAGGATTAAATATTTCTCCAAGTAGTCAATGATTTCATTTTTGTTAAGTTGTTATATTTTTCTTTTCATAATATTAATATTGTTTTTTATTGCGGTTGCCCTAGTCTTGAGGTGTGTAAAACAGAGCACAAAAATTGGCATGCAGTGAGATGTGCGGAGCTACAGTGTATACTGTTTACGCTTACGTCTTAAATATATACAATATATTAATTTATATAAGTGAATATGAATTCCCACAAGCTAATATAAAAATGTTGGCGAGTTTGTATGTTCGGGAACGCTATCTTAAGAACCAACTTTGAATTATGTTTGTAGCTTGAAACTACAGCCAGCTCCTTTATTTGAGGAACATTATAAGTTGTACTACTTTACTACGACACAGGAGCGGACCAATCATACAATGTTAACTCATAAAACCGAATGCATATAATATTCGGTTTCATATGTTTTTGTTTATTAGAACGGGCTTGTGTTTGGAAACAAATTTAAAAAATATATATAGCATTCTATCTAAAGTGACTTAAATATCAACCTGTATATAATATATATGGTATACACTCTGCTCTTTAATAACCGCTACGTGTGTGTGTGTGTGTGTGTGTGTGTGTGTGTGTGTGTGTGTGTGTGTGTGTGTGTGTGTGTGTGTACTGTAATATGTTAGCATACTTGTGTTGGTGTAGTTCTAAATATTTTGAAAGCTGAGTACATATTATGTGATATTTGCAGATGCTGCTGTTTTGACATCCATGTTGGAATTGATAGATAAAAACAATTTATATTTTGTACGCGTTGTATTATATTTGGACAATATGCATATACGAGTATACCTATAATTTCTCGCGAAGATATCCAATTTATATAAATAATTGCGTATTTTATTACCAAAACGAGCAATATTTGCGAATACGCAACAAGTGAAAACACTAAATGTATATTTTGAAGAACCAACATTGCTGTTAGTAATGTTGCCAATTTAAACATTTTTTACAACTTTGTTATTGACACTGTTTTAGTAAAACGTATTATGACGTAGAATGTTATTCACCAGATATTAATATCAGATATACCGATTAAAAGAAATATTCAATAATTTTGATAGCCAGAATGTTAGTTCTTTGATTATGAAATCAATTGTGAAATACAAACAAAATAAATATAACACAAATGATTCCACTAAATTGAAAATTAAAATAAAATAAAAAAAAACCGACACTCTACCGGAGAACCCAAATGACACAAAGAAAAATCTGAAAATAAAAAACCAAGGAAAAAGATATAATAATGATTAAAAAATTAAGGTTTCTATGTACACTCCGTATTTTAACAAACAACTAAATATGTTTAATTAGGATTGTGGGAGGAAATAGGATATTTACAAATATCACACTTATATCAGAGTGTCTGACTGACTAAAATTGTCTTCAAATAACAAACATTATTCAGCGTTTTGACGTCACCTCATTTTAAAAATGATCTTGCCCCACATGCACACTAAAAAGATATCTATTGATATCTACACACACGTACTAAATACACACTCATATAATCACTGTTTCATAACTACTAAAATTACATCATGCTGTATAATAAATCTAAGGAACTAGGCTACGATTTTCCAATCACCTGTACTGGGTGTGCTACGGCGGCAGCCGCGCCTACGGCTGCTGCTACGGGTGGTGCTACACCAGTCGCTACGCTTGCTGCTACAACGGGTGAACATTCCAGACGCGACGTAAACATGACCGATGCTTCCACAGGTTGCATCAGAGGCGGGCGATACACAGGCGTTGCCAGCTGTCCACCTGCCTGCGAGCTGGCAACCTGTGCACGGTACATCATAGGTTGCGCGCCGGATACCACATTATGTGATGTGTAAATCTGTTGCTGTCCGTACGACATAGGAGGTACCACTCCCATCGGTTGTTGAGCAAAGTTATGCGTTCCTGATGGATAAGGTTGAGGGCTCCCTGAGCGCACGAATCCAGGGGGCACTTTAGGGGAGTAAGGTACTCCTTGCACCACAGCTACTGGGACTCCATACGCGGACGGATGCGAAACGGTCATGTTCGAGGGACGATGCTGTGGTCTTGCCATCGCTCTTTGAGCGGCAACTGCTACGCAGCTTTTGACATTATCTCCACCGAAATCATAAATCTCTTCTACGAGGGGTGGTTCAGGTTGCGTTCTCATTTTGTTCATTACGCTAGCTGCAAGTTGGGCGTTCAGAGCTCCTTGTACGGCAAATTGTCCGATATCCTGGTCACGACGGGTTCGTGGGGGTGGTGAAGCGGGCACCGAGTGCTGTCGAGCTAAGGGAGCTATAGGAACCGGAGAAGCGCGGTGAGATAGACTACCACGTGCATTTCTTTCAAGGGATCCCATACGTACAGGGGCACGTTCGGCACTGGATAACGCTCGTGGAGTGCGTTCTAAGGACCTCACGCGACTAGCATAAGGCTCTCCTACATACGAATCTGTGGCTTCAGTGTCAGGGTCTGCGTCGTCAGCATGTGGTGACACGCTTGCCGCATTTTGACAGAGATTATCGCAACTTTCGTGAGCACCTACCACAACTGTTAGGGTCTCCTCTGTGAGTTCTGTCGGAGTGGGGACAATAGGATCAAGTTTCTGAAGACTTGCTGCGGGTATAGGGGCGGTTTGGAGTGGAATATCTATCTTTTCGTCTGGTCGAGGATGGATGATCTTTTCGACAATTTCGTGGGTCTCCGGTAGTGTCTCGGCGAAATCTACGGAGACGGTGTTGAATACCGAAGCGGGAGTGGTGTAGGCCTGCGGGTGGATCGCTCTGGCTTGGTTCTCTCGCAGCAAGTGAGCTAGGACGAGTGGGTTTTGCGCCACGATGTACGTTTGCGCTGCGTTGCCGCCAGCCGGGGTTGACGTTGTGTCTCCTACTGGGTACCAAATGATTCATTGTTAAAGTTTTACTTACCGACTATTTTTTAAGTTATTAAAATGAGTCTTAAAGAGTTACTTAAAAATAACTTAATAATCGTTGCTTCTTTCGAGTCTTTTTATACCAAGTCTTTGTTTACATATTTTTTTTTTTACCTAATTAAAATGTAAGTAAACAGTGTTCGGTCCACTGCAAGTACAGAACATGCTCGGAATTGAAATACCGATTCATAGTCACAACAATTTTTCACATATTGGTGCAACTAATGATAATTTTATACGTACATACACATTAAAATAAAATTATACTAGTCACATTATGTAGAGAGTGTCTGGTAATTCTATTTTAAATGACCGTCCATCGATGGTCGCTATTTAAACCTCAACATTTTCACAGAGTAGCTCAACGCAAAGCTGACTTACATGAGACTTTTGCAACTCTCATTTTTTCATATTTATTTACACCCAAATTCATAAAACAGAATAAGTGTACGAACTTTGCAGCTTGGGTTACATTTATCTATATGTAATGAAATTCGCAACGCTTCATATATTTGGTTTCTTTTTTGTTATTCGGGGTTAACGAGCAGACGAGTCACCTGATGGTAAGTGACTACCGTCGCACATGGACACCTGCAACTCAAGACTCTTGAGTGCGTTGCCGGCCTTTGAGATCGGAGTATGCTCTTTTCTTGAAGGTTTCAATGATCTGACTGCGTAACCAAAGGAAAAAGTTGCTTTTAGATGTAAGTACGTAGTACACACTTACGACATACATACCTGGCACGTTGTTGGCGGGTCGCTGCGGCTTGGGCGGCGGCTCGTCGCTGAAGGAGGCGGCCGCCACGCGCCGGTTCTCGCGCCGCATGGTGTCCCACTCCGAGTTGCGCTCCTCTTGCAGGATCTCACTGTCATGGGGCGGTTACTTCAATACTGTTTACATCGACCCTACCTAGTTCGAAGGCTCCAGTACCCTGACTCCTAACACAGGCTAGGCCTAATTCCAGTTTTTTTAAATTGTAAAACTAAATATCAAAAATAAATTATTGAGAGGGTCTGACGTCAGCCACGGGGTCAAATAATACACTTAATACAATTTTCTTTTATGTATATAAAAAATCAGTCATGTCAACCAAGATTTAACTTAAATCTTAAACTTTCAAATTATGACCACGACTGGGATTTGCCTAGAATCAATTCTATATAACAATGTTAAAAATGTTTGCCAATCCCGTAAATCCTGGGATTGATTTAATATAATTCCGAAACTTTCAGACGCTCGAAACTCAAGTCAGAATCCCGGGTCGAACCCTGGATTTTCACATATCCAACAATTACTCTATAGTACTTACAATAAGGTCTCTTTTAGTTGATGTGCAGCCGGCCTCTGACTGGGCTCGTAAGCCCAACATCTGGACATAACAGAGTACAGTCTGGGTGGACATCTGGGAGGTAACGCCAGTCGTTCCCCGTTCTCCAGTTTGCCGATGACGTCATTGTTCTTGACGCCGCTGAACGGTTTCACTCCAAGCATTAGGATTTCCCACATACACACACCTAGAAAAACATTCACATGGTATATGATACAACCCAAAAAATTACGTGGCAGAACGTTTAGAAAGTCAGATGATGAGAAACAGAACTTTTAAAAGAGTAGCCGTGAGTTTGTTTGCTCGATTTCTTCTCACAAGGCTCAACCATTTGGAAACGGGCGGTTATCTTTAATAATTTTACATTTGACGAAGCAAACTATTGTTGCAGTGACTCTGTGTGTGTTGATCTATAATTTTTAATAATAATTATTATTTCGAATAATTGATGGTAAATTTTATGGAATAAAGATTTTTTTGAATTGAATTTAAGAATATTCTCTTAAGTCTTTCTGAGCCGAATATTCGATACTTATTGAGCAGAATATTCGAATTTTATTGACCTTTTTACTAAATAATTTCGATATTTGTTGAGTATAGAGCCAAAACTACCATATTTACTTGAAAGAAACTACCCCCAAGTGTATCTACTTTCGCGATTGAAGATAGGTGTGTTAAAATCGAAGTATGACGATTAGTAACGAGAAAACCTGAAACTCAGTGCTTCGATGCCGAAGCAGAGCAAATGTTCAAACGTTTTAACTCATTCAGAGATTGAAATATGACCCGTCGACGAAGTTTTATGTGATACGAGACCATAATTTACTAAAATTCTTCAGAACAATACACATTACGCAAATGAAAATCGTAATTTGTAATTATTATGGCACTCACCAAACATCCAGACATCGGAAGCTGACGTGAATCGTCTAAAGTTGATCGACTCTGGCGCCATCCATTTAATTGGCAGCTTCCCACGTGACGCCTTATAGTACGACTTGTCTTCCACCATCTTTGATAACCCAAAATCTGCTAACTGTTGAAAAATAAAAGTGTACCTCTATTACATCATTATATAGTTATAATATAACCATACATCATTATATAGTTATAATAAATGAAGAAATTATTTCGGACTAGCAGCGCCCCGCTGTTTCACACGCGTAAGTCCCGATCCCGTGCGAATATCGGGATAAAAAGTAGCCTATATGTTAATTCAGGTCTCCAGCTATCTAATATTATAAACGTTGTTAAACAAAGTTTGTAAGGATGTATGGATGTTTGTTACACTTTCACGCAAAAACTACTGAACCGATTGCAATGAAACTTGGCATGTAGATAGCTGGATATCTGGATTAGCACATGGCCTACTTTTTATCTCGATATTAACACGCCATCGGGACTTACGCGGGTGAAACCGCGGGGCGCAGCTAGTATTATATAAGATACATACCTTCACACAAGTGGGTGTCGAAACTAGTACATTTCTAGCTGCAATATCTCTGTGTACGAACTTCTTGCTCTCCAAGTAACTGAGCGCTGTAGACAGCTGGTAGATATATAACACTAGTTTACACGTCTCTAATCTGCAACAACAGTGTACATTTTGGTTATAGAATGCTGCCAAAGTGCGCACAAATATAGTCATAACAACTCAGCATAGTTGATATGCTGAGTTGTTATTGGCAGCGAAACGTAAAAAAATTACAAAAAAAAATATCTCTAATTTCCAAAACAAAGGAGTGTATTTTTTCGTAATTTTCAATGATTTTGATTTTTGAAGTGAAAACTTCTTTAGGCACGTTGGTTACTATTGGTATAGGATAAAAGCACTGAACTCGCGTGACTGTCACGTCCAGATACATATATACAGATGTGTGTTTGTATATTATGTATTACATAAGTTATGTTTTTACTTCTGACGTGCAGTCCTACGACTGACAGTTTTTTATTTTTACGAGGAAATTTAAGAACAAAATAACCTTCATGTCAGCCCTCTCAACAAAATATTGGCTTTCTTTTGAAATTTTAGTTTAATTTGTTAGTTTCAAAATAAGATTTTTCTTTTAATAATAATCACTAATTTTCCTTTAATTGTTATCACTCTACGTCACTATAACTTTAAAATATGACCTCAATATATTATGACTACACTTTTCTAACAAGTTGTATACAAGTGGAATCGTATTAATCACCTACATTTTGTTCAGCCCACGTAGTAGGACACAAGCCTCTTGCCGGCACTTTGTTAATTAAAGATGGGAAAATACAGAGTATATTAAAGCAGTTCCTAGACGATCATGCGGCATGACATGCTGAATCATCAGGCTGCATGAAAAACCTATTGAGAGTCTATCATGCAGCATGCTAATTCGCTTGGTATAATCATTTTATCCAGTTGATATAGATAATACAGTGAAGAGGTCTTCTGCGCTGATATGGAAATGTCTTTGTCAAAGGCAGATTTATAAATATATAAATTTATAAATATAAAAGGAATTATAAATCAACTGCCAGCACGTAGTTTGCATGTCATTCGCATCAATCAATACAAATAAACGGTCATGGACGCATGACAGTACGTAACACATGTCATGCCGTATGATCGTCTAAAGACCGCTTATAAGAGAAATTAGGTAAGAAAAGTAGACAATGTCAGGAAGAGGGTTCTTGTTCATACGGATGGATTGGGGAGGGTAAACAAAAACTTCCCCTAATTACAAGAAATGGTCGGGATAAGTTACCTGTGAGCATTCTGTTGTAGATAGGCCCTCATCTCTCCGAGCGTGGCGAGCTCCATGACTATCCATATAGGCGGGGAGCTGCACACTCCTATTAGACCGATTATGTGCGGGTGGGAGAACTGCTGCATTATATCTGTAGAAGATAGTACTTGTGATTAGTGGTAATTATGTGTGATAGTTCATAACGGGAAACATCCTGGTATGGTTGGTGGTTATTTAAATTTCACAGCAAAATCGAACAATAAATTTGATAATAAAATTGAACAATGAAATTTTTGATATCTCTTACTAATTAAAAAGTTCTATTTTCAACTGTAGGCCTCAGTTAAAAGAACTTTACCTAGAGTTTTTATTTGAGTCTTAAAATAAAAATATTATCTGGAGAAACTGAAAACATAATTTATAACGTCGATTTTAATATTAACATTAGGCAAAATTTAGGTACTACAATCACTTTTAATAACTTTTTAAAAGTTTAAGATGTTAAACAATCGTCTGAATAACTTTTGATTTAGAAATTGATTTAAGTTCATTATTCAGTTACTCAACAATAAAAAAATATTCTACAGGGATTTGACAATAAAAACATGATTTCATGAAGATGAAAATCAAGTTCAAATTACAAAACGCATAGTAGGGTACTCACAGGCCTCTTCTAGAAACTTCTCAGCGGTGTCGAGGTCGGCGTCCATCTTGCAAGTCTTGACGGCGACGGGCAGCACGCACTCGGCGCGCGCGCCCGGCGCCCCGCCCGGCCCCGCGCGACGCAGCGACGGGAGCTTCGCTGACGTCACGCGACACGTGCCTATCCACACATATAAGGGATTGTCCATTAGTCACATGAGGCTCGAAAGGGGGGGAGGGGGTGTTGTTCGGAAAAAAAACACGAAATATCACAAGGGGTGTAGGGGGGAGGGGGTGTAAGGAAATATAAAGTGTATTTAATTTTTCGTAGACCACACACACATGTATACTTGCTAATCACTATAGTGTTTTTGGATTACTTTTTACTTGATAATCTTCTTGAATATTCGAATAATTGAATAAATTCCTATGTTCAAAATAAATTATCTCGTCTCTAAATCAGGTAATGCAACATGTTAAAATACTGAGAAAATTGTCCTTTTAGTTTTTGATGTTTTTTATTTGTTTTATAAATGTCAACTCAAGATTGAAATTGCATGATTTGATCACACTAAAGCGTAACATCTTGTCTTAGTTCATACAAAAATGCACCGAACCATCAGTTTTTAAGTTTATTGACAAAATACTGACTTTAGTAGCCTACTATTCTAACGATATACTATCTTTCAAGTGAGCCATCTAAAGCCCGTTTCAGTTAATTAAACCCCATAAATGTAAAATCATAATGCATTTTCATTTATTTGACGGGCCTATTGGTCTAGTGGTTATTGATCCTGACTGTTGAGCCAGAGGTCGTTGGTTTACCCAGAACAAATAACTGTATGATGGGCACGATCATTTATGCTGTGTCCGGGTGTAAATTAGTGTGGTATGTATGTATTTAGTAATATATAAGTATGCTCATCAGTAGTCTGGTTACCATAGTACATGCTCTACCTAGTTTGCGATCAGATGGCCGCGTGTGAGGTGTCTCAAGTTATTATTATTTCCTGTCAAAATTTTATAATGATATAAAATAACGTGAAAAAAACTAATATAATCACCAACTATGCGGTAGTACACACGAGCGTGTTATGTAATTACCCGACAAGGTTAATTTATAAAGGTTGAACCGAACTGAAGCGTTGGTGTGACGTGCACACGTGAGTACAACCGATATACTCACACAAGTTTAAAAAAATATCAACTTACCTTTATGTACATCTCCAAATTGTCCTTCACCGATGATGCCCGTCAGTTCTATCTGATTACGCACCAACTCATAATCACGAACTGCAACAAACAACATTAAGCTATTATATAACTCTATTTGTAAGCAGTTCCCATTTCAATAAGACTTATATTAATACCGCAGTCTAAACATAACGGGCAAAATTAAATGTCTGCGTGCATGAAAGTTACACTTATTCTTTAGTAACGTGGTTACTCACTCATGTGTCATAATTATGCGGATAACCACAACGTTTACCTACTCTCTCAATTAAAGTTCAGATTATTTACTGAGGCAAAAAGTTATTATTGAACATAGTTTATGAAGGAGTCGATGCAAGTTCTATAGTATGATCCGAAGCTTCCGTCCGTTAACAGCGTCCGTTTACAAGTGGCGATAGCGTAATGGCTAAGGCGTCCGACTTGCGATCAAGTGGTTGTGGGTTCGAACCCCACCCAGTGCACTACGGACATGAAGCCACTCTTAACACAAGCACTTAGCTTAGTTGGAGGCAGTGGCGTAACTATACCATCTGGGGCCCGCGGCTAATTCATCGGATGGGCCCTCCCTTAGTGTGCTAACACACACATCGACCGATGATAGAATGTATCAGTTTTCGGCGATCATCAGTGGTTAACACACTAATCGGTCTGAAGAAGCTTATTTTTATTGCAAGGAAACGCGATCTCAGATGATTAATGATTAAGTATGTCCAAAACACGATAGAATACGAACGAATTCAGAGATCTTGGAAACGTTCACTCTGCAAATTTCATCAATTTACATTTACCTTTCTCTAAGAGTTTTAACAAATGCAAGGCTGATGGACCATTTTTATCAGAATTTAAAAAGGACCAGGTTCTCAATTCAACTATTTTTTTTTTGTCTTTAACCGATATCAATAATTGTTGTTTCATTTGAATTGATTGTAATCAAGGTTTAAATTTGAAGAAAATATTCCACCTTTATTGGTGGTAAGTTCGATTGATTAAATATGCATTCTATGTTCAGGGCCTTTAACGCCTGGGGGCCCATTCGGCCCTGGGGTCCATGGCATTTTGCCCACTCTGCCACCCTATTGTTACGCCACTATTTGGAGGGGTTGACAAGAATACTAGTAATGTACAATAATGCTAGTATTCTTAAAAAAAAAACCTAATGGTAATTTATTAACCGTCGAAAAGACGGAGGAGGTTCTCAAATTAAACCGGTATATTTGTTAATTAGTGATATTCACCTGCTGGTGTAGAATAGTCCGCATCGTCATCAACAATTTCGGCGTAATCTTCGGATAAAGTCGCTGTGTTCGCTTCCCACGAACTTGTCTTGCCTTCCGATGAACTGCTGCTCATTTCCGCTGCAATAGAACATATGTTCTTATTTATTTATATATTGTTACGATAATATAAAAAGTAACGTTTAAAGCGGTCAATAGACGATCATGCTGCATGACATGCTGAATCATCATGCTGCATGAAGGACCTATTGAGAGTCTATCATACAGCATGATAATTCGCTTGATATAATCATTTTATTCAGTCGATATAGATACGAGGGCGGCACTGAAAATTTCGGGAATCAAGAAAGTGACACAACATTACTATTTAAAAATGTATTTATTGCTTTTCGAAGTATTCTCCGCGAAATTTGACACATTTTTCCATACGATGGAACCAATCATTGAAGCAACCATTCCATTCGGAAGTTGGGGCCTCCAAAATGGCTATTTTGTAGGCGTCCACAGCTTCTTCAGGTGATGAAAATCTCTGACCAAGCAAATTATTCTTTATTTTAGGGAAAGTATAGAAATCATTAGGGCTTAGATCGGGGCTGTACGGCGGATGGTCTATTAATTCTGTTTTCTTGCTTTAAAAACTCTTTTGTCCTGTGCGCGGTGTGAGAACTCCCATTGTCGTGATGGAGGATGATGCGGCGGTTGCAGTTCTCTTTACGGAGTTCAGAAACGACCTGTGGCAAATAAATGCTACCATACCATTCTGCATTAACCGTTCTTTGTCTCTCAAGAGAAATAGTCTCAACATGGCCGGTTTTGGAGACAAACGTGGCCACCATTTTTTTTTGCAACACTCCGTGAACGAACAATTTTTGTTGGCTTTAACTCATTTTCGAACACCCAAACTCGTGACTGGTTTTTTGTTTCGTCACCTGATACGATGTTGTATACAGCATTTGAGCATCCTGCGTGGAATCTTTCGAGAGTTCTGACGCACCAAGTAACGCGAGCCGCTTTTTGCTCTTCACAGAGTGAATGCGGTATCCATCGGGGAAACAACTTTTTTACACCTAATTGTTCATGCGAGATTATTTGTATTTGACTCATGCCAATGGCTAAAGTTGCCTGAATTTCGCGGTATGTCACATGTCGATCTTCCTCAATCAGCTTATGCACAGCATCAACGTTTTCTTGGGTGACTGCAGTTTTTGGACGACCTTGACGGGGATCATCACTGAGCTTGACACGTCCACGTTGAAATTCAGCAAACCAGCGATAAATTGTGGTTTTGGATGGGGCTTCATCACCAAATGCAGAAATCATCCGGTCAACACACTGTTTTTGCGTTAAACCACTTCGAAAGTCATAATAAATCATCGCTCTTGAATTTTCTCGAGTCAATTCCATTTTCTCAACGACTAAACAAGTTTGACAAAACCTTGTGATAAGACCGAGAATCTTTTTTTAAATAAATAAATGGTATTCGATTTTTAAAACCAAGGTGTTTTCAATTAAAAAGATTTTAATATGACAGAAACAGTGGAAATATTCCATTCCCGATACTTTTAGTGGAGCCTATGTAGTACAGTGAAGAGGTGTTCTGCGCTGGTATGGAAATGTCTTTGTCAAAGGCAGATTTAACGATAAATAAGTTTATAAATATAAAAATAAAAATAATTGTCAATCAACTGCCGGCACGTAGTTTGCATGTTATTTGAATCACTCGATACAATTAAACGGTCATGCATAATTAACAGCACGTAACGCATGTCATGCCGCATGATCGTCTAAGGACCGCTTAACAAAGAGTCCGTCATTATACCGAGTGGGAATTGGATTGTAACAGCTACTTGTTTTTGGCAATTCAGAGGTATGTAATACCTATTTCGTGATAGCGTTAATTCCCGTATAGATACATAATTAAGTATAACAGATAAGTGCTTGACTCAGACTTGTAATTACTTAGATACTCATTATTCAAATGTATTGAGTTTTGTACAGGATTGTTTGTTACGTCTAAGTGAGTTGAAAGGATAGTCTACAACATGATTTCTGACCCAAAAAATTATGTTTTGGCAATTATTTTTCAAATAGTTTGACATTAAAGAAATACGATGAAGAGTTTTGCCGATTCGATTTAGGATATGCTTTTAAGATTTATGATATCGCTTCAGTAAAGTGGCGGTAGCGTAATGGCTAAGGCGTCGGACTTGCGATCAAGTGGTTGCGGGTTCGAACCCACCCAGTGCACTACCGGAGTGAATCCGCTCCTAACCAGGCTAGGCCCACTCCGGTCAGTAGGTATGAAGTTACAGGTACCTAGCAGCGGCGACGAGTCGAGCGAAATTCAGTGGGCTGCCACGCGCCTAGATTATATTATTAGTTATAATCAGTATAGTTAGATATTTACAAGGTCAAGTTTAGCTATGATAAGTATATTTATTTTTTAGGACCACAACAACTGATACACATATTCTTCTATCTATACATCTATACTCTATAGAAATAAATAAAATTGAAGTGTCTGTTTGTAATATTAAAATAACCGCTTTTTACTAAGTGCATTTGGATGTATATACGGTACATATACCAAAACAACATGTTTTACAATTTTTGTCTGTCTGTCTGTTTGTTTCGGCTAATCCCCGGAACAGGTGGACCGATTTCTATGTCAGATAGCTGATGTTAAAAGGAGTAACTTATGCTACTGTGATTTTGAAAAAAGGATTAAGGTTCCGCGCAAAATATATAAATATGTACACGCGAGCGAAGCCGCGCGGGAATGTTTACGCAGTACTTATACCAGGCCTATGCCACTCGATGTACTTACGTGCGCTAAACAACTACCGGCCGCACGGCCGCTGGCGGCCCTTGTACGCAGTCTCGCGCAGTGGGTTGCCGACAGCTGTACCGCGCGCTCACGCATTTATTTTTGAATTTTTACGTTATTCGAAATCGTATTTTTATACCTTTATATACTTTAAATACAGACAAATTGACATGGTTTCTGGTAGTTTATGTGCTGTACATGGATGTAGATCCAGTAAGAGAAAAAATCGGTTGTCTGTAAAGTCGGTTTACTGACGATAGTTGAACGTGACAACGTCATACTCGTAGGAACGCCTCAGAGCCAGGTAACGCCGCATGAGTCATGTTTTTTCGTGCGCGCAGCTGGCTCCATTGAATTATAAGACGTTGTCACGTCAAAAATTTACAAAATCTGTAATTGTTTCTGTTACAAATTCTGGTTTCTGTTACAAATAAATAGTAGAGTTGGTTTTTAGATAAGGATTTTTATGCCCTTTCTTTAATATACAAATACCTACTAAATTCGAATGGTAAACTATTCGAATTATACAATTTATTGAATTAATCAAGTGTTTATTTCGAATACAAATAGTTAATTCTGTAATAAAAGTAATTAATAAAGGTTTACCATTCTTATTAAATATTTATAATAGTAAAGAAAATACGTAATTTTAAAATGGTTGTAAGATTAAATTTATGGAAAAAGTATATACTTAGGTAAGTACTAAATACCTTATCTTTATAGTTTTTAAGTAAATGATACTTTATTAGTTTATATTTATAAGAATACCATAACTACAAGAAATAAAATCTTTAGTACCTAGGTACCTTATTTTTTTATCCAAAAGTAAAACGCCACCGCGCTAGCGGTGCGTCCAGCCAACCAAAACTTCGTTTTTAGATTGTGTCGGCACTATTGTCGTCAAGGACACAACGACGCATCTACTCGTGTAGTGAATTCCACGCGTTTAATTGGGAAAAGATTTGGATGTAGGTACTCAACTTTAATTAGGAGCATCAACAATATACATATTCAACATTGTTCTTTAGGTTTATCACTACATCACATCTATACTAATATTATAAAGCTGAAGAGTTCGTTTGTTTGGTTGAAGCGCTAATCTCAGGAACTGCTGGTTCGAATTGAAAAATTCTTAAAATGTTGTGTTGGATGGACTAGCCATTTATAGAGGAAGGCTATATACACTCGTATATAACATCACGCTACGACAAATTCTTTAAGTTTCTTTTCTCGAATATTATAATCGATATATTGATGTTTCTCGTTAGAGGTTTGGTTAAGCAAGGTCGCGTGGCTTCGGCAATAAGTTTTTCGGAGAAGCAATTTGTTGTTAAGTGTTTCGTATTAGTAAACTTACGGGGACGTGGTATTAAGTGTTACACTTAACTCTAAGTCAGGTAACACACCTGATTTTTTGTGTAATATAACTTTACTTAATTACACATAGCCTTTTTTTATACAACATAGCCTTTTTTTATAAAAATATAGATATTTAATATTACATAAAAAGAGGTAACCCTAAACTCACTTACGGCAACGCAACCATGCGCTATTGCGAGTCAATAATAATCGTGTTTTAAGAACATTAAAGATCAGTTTCGCATGCAGGTATCGACGCTCGGAAAGAGTAGGTAATTAAAACGGTAGGTATGGACGTTTTTGTAGGGAGTGATTTATCTGTTACGTAGTAACTACTTAGTAATCTGTGCCTATACCAAAAAAATATTTTTCACATTTTTGTCTAATCTACTGAACGGGTATACCGATTTCCACGGGACTTTCACTGACAGATAGCTGGTGTTATAAGGAGTAACTTAGTCAAGTTTAGCTTTGATAAGTTTAGGACTACAACAATTTTGTCTGTCTGTCTGTCTATTTGTTCGGCTAATCTCCGCAACGGGTGGACCGATTTCCTTATGACTTTCACTGGCAAATAGCTGGTGTTATTAGGAGTAGGGTTCCGCGATTTGATTTGCATATACCTACCTAGTTAAACACCTAAAAGAGATAGTTTCCTTCCAAGGTACACACTAACGTTATGGCAAATGCCTATCTTCTTAGAGATTAAAGTATCTATGCAGAGATTGTGAAATAAAATAGTTTTCTTAATTATAAGTTACATCTACGTAGGTACTACTAAGTAGGTAAATGCCTAGTGTAGGTTTATTTAAAACTTCATTTGTTCACAGAAGTAAAGTAACAGGCACATAACTGGTTATTAAATATTTAGATAATTTCTTCTTACAGAAGACAACCTTAACGACATTAGAACAGATAAGAGTTATGCGATAGAAAGAGAGGCAAGTTTTAGGTTAATATAAGCCATTTGGAATTAGCGGTGTGCGATCTGAATTGCACCTTATTGTGTCGGAGCAAGAGTCGCTATTTATTTAAATGGTATTGCGAAGAGGTCCTTCTGTACTAGTACTATTATGTATTCTGTGTCCTAACACAACCGTTAAGCTTAGCTGGACGGGTTAACAAGATTACTTTAGTAATGTGTGACCCACGTTACTAGTAATCTTTGCAATAAAAAAAAAGTGTTGTTTATTACTTACTTTTACATTGACAATTTAGCTGCTTCCATACGGTTGCTTGAAACAAAATAAAAAAAAAATGGTTAGCAATAGTGGGACATTCATACCAGCCATGGAATGTCCACTACTGGAAATACGGCTATCCTAAACTCGAAGCGAATACATTTAATTAACACCCGACGCAAAAAGAAGGGCTGTTATAAGTTTAATTTGTGTGTCTGTCTGGATGAACCGATTTAGATTAAGTTTTTTTTTCTTTGGAAAGGTGACTTGATCGAGAGTGTTCTTAGCTATAATTCAAGAAAATCTATTCAACCTTCCGAAGATCATTTTTCTGTATGAGGATGATAGTTTTGTCGCGTTGAACGATGGCGAAACGCTGCGGCCGGTATAAGTCCGAACAATTCCTCGGAGCACTCCCCATGATACAGGCGATAGAGAATGCAAAGTGAATGCAAATTTCATTCACTTTATTATTTTTTATTAATTTTATTTATTTATTTACTTTATTATTTATGTATATTATATATATATATATATATATATATATATATATATATATATATATATATAAATATATATATACACTTTATTTATTATGAAATACGGTTTTTTTAAGACTGTACTTGTAAATAAACTCCTGTACAGTAACACTAGATGCAGTACTGTAACTCCCTTTTGCGTTGCGTAAAATAATATTGTTGAAAAATTAATTTTTTACTCGTAACTTATAAATAAACTCCTGTACAGTTACGCACCTATTATATGTCACTTAAATTTTCATCTATTTTATTTTTAAGATGTACTGATGTGATGATGTATCACTTACTCGTTCGGTTCCACAGCGAGGTTTGCGAGTCTGTAACTAGTCTGCAATATCCATCTACTAAATCTGCTAAACTCTCTGCAGCCTGAAACAATATTGAAAGTATACATGCATTAATAGAGAGCTTGGACTTCCCGGCTACAGCCAGTTCGTACAGGATGCGACCTTGACCTTCTCCAACTATTGCTTACACTACTTAATTTATGTATGTCTTTTTTAATGGAGTATAAAAGCGAGTGTTAAACGTACCTCTACACTGCTGCACGTAATAGTGAGGGTCTCCGAGGTACCCTTCACTCTCAACTGTAACGCTGCCTTCCCGCATGATCCGCTCTACGACAAAAAATAATAATATTAAAAAGATTTATCTTGTACATACAGAACCACATGGTTGACACACATTACTGACATATAACCGAGGAAAATCTGTATATGTATGTTACAAGCCGGGGTTCAAGATTAGAAAGGTACACCAATTTATTACCAAAATAGATACAATTTATTTTAATAATTCGCAAATATAATTATTACCAGCACAGATACAGTTCCCACTATTTCAATTATCACCTGAACTTCACACTTATCGCACTTGTTCACTCGCATCGCTCAACTAGAACTCAACTGATACTGTCATGTCGTTGAGTTCCAGAGAAGTTCCCAAATTTATTATTCATAGTGAGTTCGTGACATTTCCCGAAAACTTTTTAACCGGATTTTTTTACATTGTGGGACTTTCTATAAATAGACTAAAAGTTCTGTTTATTGCCAAAAGATGGTGTGCGTCTCAATTTAGGTAATCGTAACCCTCTATGACTTCCTATACTCGACAACAGAGGGCGCCCACAGGTTAATTTAGGCTTCCGTAACATGTATATAAAAGCAAAATACAACTCACTAACTAATATCAAAATCTCAAAAAGTATAGATAGTACAAATTTCAAAATTTGCAGGTAGATTCCTCATAGAGAGTCAGTCCTCAATCGCTAAGAATGAATTTTTGAAAATTAAAATCCTTAACAGGTAAAAAGGGATTGGAATAATAACAAAACTCACGAGAAAGAGCTAGTAATGCCATATTTCGGATAAACGATTTTATTAGTGTGTGTAGTGATGTGGCTTTGATATGGATTAAGAGAATTGTCGAGATGTGTTACAATTAAAACAATTAAGACGCAAGGCAAAGAGAGCAATTAAAACTTACCTGTGTTTGTGACTGTTGCGTGCAGTTAGACTTGAGTGTCTGCACGGCGACGATGTCACAGAATGATGCTATTTTGGTGTACGTTGGTGGTTCACCGGCCTTATGTGACACGTATGATATATCTAGAACCAAAAAAAAATACTTCTTATACATTTTTTATATACTCAAGCCTCTATATCCCAAAAGGCTAGGTAGAGACGCATTACTCACTTGCATTTTTGCAGGCTAGACATTTGGTACCACATGGTGGTAATGAGGGTTAGTTTACTAACGTATATAGGTCTCGTTTGGATACTCCGTGATGTTACTAAAATACTGTCAGTCGTAGGACTCCACGTCAGAAGTGAAAACATAGCTGACAAATCTTAATATTTAGATTAGCGCTCTCTAGTGGGTCTATATATGTATTATTAGCGTGACGGTGCGAGTTCAGTGCTTTGTCCCCATAGCAAAAGTGCACAAACGTGCCTAAAGAAGTTTTCACTTCCAAAATTACAGAGTGAAAAATTCAACAATGATTTGCGCGACCCGGGTATTGAAAACCCAGATCCTTGTGATCGCTCGTAAGTCGTAACATACGTGTACGACGTAGGCTTATTTGCTTATACTAATGCTGCTTATTATCTATACTAAACAAAAAGAGACTGTTTTTTTATCAATAATAATTAATGTCAATCTCTTTGATAGCCATAATCTTGAGGAACTTAACATCATGCTACGAGCCTTAGTTTACAGAAGTGACCGAAGAGATCGATATACACGAGCGAGAAGATTGCCATCTTACCTATATCAGGCCCAATGGCCAGTTCGACGGGTATGGCCCAGCCAGTGCCGAGAGCTCCGGTAAACGTCTCCCGGTCGTACCCATAGTGCGTGTGCATGGTTTCTAAGTACTTCAACATGCATTCTGTGTCAGCCAAATTCGCCACCTACAATTTGTCATAAGGAGTCATTAATTAATAAATAATTTTGCAGTAATAAATTAAATGTGCAAAAACAACATGTGTTTTCTCATAATTAATGGATGCCTCACTAGATGGCGGTGTTAGTGATACAATTTCGAATAAAAACCAATGAAAATATATAATTTTAAGACTAACGAAAGTTATTACAACATATATATATGTCAAATTTCACGATGATCGGTTGAGTAGTTATGTAGTGAGAGGGTAACAAACAAACTCACATTCGCATTATAATATTAGTGTCTGGCAATGCCAAAAAATGGGCAGAGAACTTTAAGAATGTATGCTTACCTTTTTGAACTGTTGCTGTATAGCCTTTTTGAGCACCTTGGGTTTGATGGCGTCTAGCACCGACTTAGGAAGGAACTTGTGTAGACCGAACTCCTTCTCCAGATACTCTATGTTGGACTTCTTGTCCAGAGATATTTGCATATCCTTACAGAAGTATCTGGAAATTTACATATTTCATTGTTAGCAACCGTTTAAAGTATATTTTATTTCAATAATACCGAGTAGTTCTAGAATATTGGCCTTGCGGCATTTTACGACTGACAAGCTACATGGTCGCACTATCGGCTCATACAGGAACGAACAAACAAACAAACACCATGAGGCTCGCAGGATTTCGTCAATGGAGAGCCATAAAAGCCTTTAGTATAATTATTAAATTGTAAAATTTAGAAGGTCGTCATTAAAGGTACTATTCTGAATTGAAAGGTTTCGTTAAGTGGAAAAATTTTACTTTCGTACGTACGTTAGCTTTCTTTGTAAACATAATTATCTTATTTTTACATAATACTGGTAATCTACGGGAAAAAGCGAAATACACAATGTATTATTATTTTGGTTGTTATATTCCGCGGCAGACACCTTCGAGGTCAACCTACTGCTGAATAAAATAAGCAATAAAATAAATATTACAAAAGGCACTCACTTTATTTCTAAACAACATATTTGTATCGCCAAATCCTGGTCTACCATAGGATGATTGGCGTTGAGGTAGTCATGTCGCACCTGGAAACAACATAATATATTATACGCGACTGATTTTAAAGGTGACTAAAATTTTTAAAAAGTGTACGAGAAGCTACGTATTCACGATAAAACTATGTATATAAAATAAAACTATGTTCATATGACACTACATATTTAACGACCTTCATTAAGCGTGATAGTGGATTTCGTCTTAGATACACGCACTTCCACATGAAAGTGCCTGAACCTAAGACGAAATTAATTACCTTAAAATGTTTTTATCTAACCAATGTGGCAGCTAAGCACACGAAGCACTTAATAATAAGCGGTAACCGATGCTTATTACCTTTCACGCTAACAGAAACTAGAAGTTGGGAATGTTAAAATCCATGTTGGGGAGCTTTTTCATTTCGGCAGCTTAAACTCTGTCAGTAGTTTTATCATCGGAAGGACTCTGTTTGTTTCTTATCACTGTCTACTATTATATTTTCTTAGCGTGATCACCAATATAAAAATGTAGACCAGATAATGGTATTATACCTGATCATAATAATAATGGAAAGTAACTCGGTCAGCGTCGCACAGATCACGCAGGTTCGCTGGCAGGTAGCGCACGCGCAATTCCAGCCGCCATTCGCTCGCCGGCCACTTTGTCAGCAGCTCTGACACCGGTGTGTCTTGATGGATCCATCTTATCTGGAAACGTGAGGTATCATAGCGTTAAATACCTAACACAATATGTCATCGATTATGAAAGTGTGTAGCAAAGGAGGATCGATGACGCTAATTTTAAAAGAAAAGGTTTTACAAGAAAAAGGAAATTGAAAAAAGGCAACTTTTTAGATACAGTATGTAGTTCGATTTCAGTAATCTTTTCATAACTATATATTATGTTCACTTTACGCCAAAACTAAGTCGGTACAACACCAGGGTCTTATGGAATGTTAATATTTTTAAAGTACTAGATATGTATCTTTATTATTCATTGTTCTCACGTAGTTAGTCACACATGCTTGCTTTGCACTGTTGCTATTTAGCCTTCTTGAGCTATACTTTTTTTGTGGTAGAAGGAACCAATGGTGGAAGTGGAAGGAATGGTGTGCTCTGTATAAAATTCGATCTTACGAAATACGGTATTCACCTAATGCGTTATGCCCTTTTAAGCCCGACTTATTATAATTAAGTGCTCACTTTGGCCTCTTAGATGTATGATTGGTGGTAAAACTATTTTGATATAAACAGATTTCATCTTACCTTCCCAGTAGTAAGTCTCTTGGCTCTAAGCGCAAAGCAGCTGGTGTAGACCCTATCTCCAGCAGCTAGCCTAGCTGCCAGTAGCCTTAGAACTGATCTGACATCTTCGTCTGCCGACGCTCGCACCACATTGAATCCGCCGTTTGGAAGGTGCACTTTGAGCGTTGACTGGTCACCTGCCCCCCCACCTGGAGATTGATAAAAAAAAAATTAAAATTATAATAAATTATAATTATCAGAGGTACATCAAAGCGGATTTCAGCCTGAATTAAAGCCTTAGCATCACGGCTGCCTCGGCAAGTACCTGTATCGAATAGGCCGGGAGCCAACGTCTGTGTGACATTACTGGGGAGGCAATCGCGAAGACACTTCAGTCCACACTCGATTGCTTAGCGTGGGTGGACCTCGGTGTGGAAAACCTCACGGGACTAGTACTCTTTCTACCCGTAGAAGAGGCACCAGGCGAGCGCAAAATTATCTCCGACCTCTATGAGTGCTGACCTGTGGGTTACGGGTGAGGCTGCCCATTACCAAAGTAGAAGCAGGCCTGATATGAAGGCGCGACATGTGTCGCGCGCGCCTCTAATGGCAGGGGGAAGACCTGCCATGGTGTGGCTGCCTATTATTTAAGAGGCGGCTAAGGTTTGCCAGGGTTCTCGGAGACTTCGTTCATAGGGTATACCCGAGTCTAGGCCCCGTGGGCGTTACAACACGATAAAAAAACACTGTATAGCAAGTGTTTATAATATGCATCGTATCAAGCGTATAATAAAATAGAGGAATAATTTTCTAATAGTTGAAAAGCATCCCGACTTCAACAAATTAAACAAGACGCTATGTCTAGTAATTTCAAGATTGACTTTATTCTGCTTCTGGGTTCTGATTAAAATGTACATTTAGTATTCTGTGCGCACGCTGTTGTTGCTACGACACCGCCAATTACTAGTATTATAAATGCAAAAGTCCATTTGAAATTTTTTACAATCTTTTTTAAAAGCTTCTTATTAACTTGCTTTGTTAGTATGTGTTCAAATCATCAATCATCATCAAACCGATAGCTACTTAGTATATAAAAACTGAATACATTTTTATGGTGTTTCGGGTCACTTAGGTCACGTTCAGAACGTTCCGGGAGGCGTCTCTTTGCTTATCATACAATATTTTATCCATTAAAGTACCTATCTGATTAAGAGGCCATCAATAAATTACGTCACACATATTTTTTTTGTTTTTTTTTTTATGGAAAAGCGGCATACGAGGAAACAGGTCATCTGATGGTAAATGACTACCGCCGCCCATGGTAACTCAAGAATCACAAGTACATTGCCGGCCTAAGATGAGAGTAGGGGAAGGGCGAGAGGGTGGGAGAGGGGGAAGAGGGGCAGAGGAAAGGGTTAGGGCCTCCAGTAATTCTAACGAAAAAAGTAAAATATCACTATTAACATATACTATTAACTGCGGTGCGTGCGTCAGCCGCGTTTGACATACACCGAAAGGTCTTTGACTCTCTAACAAAAGCCGGGCATCGACCTGATTTCGTCTATGTTCAGTTGTTTATACCATACATCGAACACTTGACTTTCGCTGAGTTATTGACAGTTCCAGTTAACATCTTGTTTCTAGTAATCGAACTATTGATTTGAGGCTAGGAAAACAAAAGTTTCATTTGAAGCCAATTAATCATTAACGATTTCCCTGTTTTTGCTTTTGTCTATTCTAATTTAATTATTAAAATATGCAAAATAGAATGAAAACCTGTGAAGGGAGAATGGGGCATCAAAAACATGAAATTCGTGTGACCTAATTTATGGATAGCCCCTTATGTGGGATAGTTATTTATTTTTCATAATACACATAATACTAATAGAATAAACAGTCGGAAACAAACAAGATGAGTTGTTGAAAGAGAGTTTGTTATGCGACCCCTGTGGTGTTATTACTTTCTATTGACTAGACAAACGACAGATGCCTGCTGTCCCCTACGGGACACCTAGACGGCTACTACTTCTATAGTCATAACACATGAAGCCTTTTACTTCTATGTTATGGTATGCCTATAACAATATATCCTTATTATTATTTCTTTCAAATTATTTGCTATACATATACCCCTTTCTGTTTGACCCGTAATAAGGCGCAACTCAATTGCTCTTTGTTGAAATGTTTAAAATGTTATAACATTTTGCTGCACTATGGAATCTAATTCAGAACCTTATACACAGGACTTGTGTAAACGCAAAGTTATGCCTCGGGATCAAGTGCATTAGGCAAACTTGTAACTTTAACTTTTATTATAAAATGGCTGTAGATTATTACCTCGTATTTAATTAAATTGGCTATTCTACTATGAGCCGACTATTACTTTTTTCTTTCTCGGAATTCTTTAACAGTATTAAGAGTGCAATATGTTACAGCTTGTTTGCTGCCTTGTATCCTAGACTTTAACAGACACGGAATAATAAAAACAAATGGAACCCTACGGTAAGTTTGCAACGAGGAGCAGTTTGGCTAATGGCAGTTCTAATATACTTTTTTTTTATACTGATCCCCAAAGACCATCATGATTAAAGTATCAGTCATAAATACACAACGAATGACGCAATTAAGTATCAATTCCACAAAACCGTCAGTTACTCAGAAGCTGCACCCAGCTCTTAACGAAATGGGTGTTTAACTGGTAACGGGGTTAATAAAACCTTTCCTAATTAACTATGAAGGCGTGTCGTTATAGGCGTGGTACAGCCAAACCCTAGTGAGTACCTCATCTAAAGCTGTAAAAATAAGGCCTTTTTATACGCAAAATACTCCGGCCTCTTATGAAATACACAGTAAACAGGAATAACACCAACTTATCAAAGCGAATTATATCCGCCAATTTTTTTGCTAAAACTACTACAATTAACTTGACTAGTTATTTTGTCTGTTAACATATTTGAAGACTCGAGTTTGGCTTAGTCATAAAACACTATAACCGCCTTGACGAACAAAAATCGCGTAGCTTTCATACATAATTTAACATCGCAGAAATTCACAGACTTTCTTCCACACACGGCGAGATTTTAATTAAAAACTCTTTTAACATTTTACAAGTAATAGCTTGGTTTAACGAGAAACAAGGAACGATGTAAATGTTTAATATATCATAAATTACACGACTAAATCCCACGGGAAAACAAGAAGGTATGGCAAAAAGTAACTGAACAAGCATTATAGGAAAATCTGATACATGTTTAACTTGTAAGCCCATTATTTGTGATGCATAATGCATTGTTTGGTTATCCTTGTTATACGTGAGATATAATCTGAGGCTTTGTCAGATACTAAAACGCCATCCGGGGGAAGCTGTACTTCAAATGTAAGTCTAACTCCCTAATACCGTAAAATGTATTGGTGGAATGTTGAATTCACGTCCATACGTTTGTATTTCAAGATATATTGTTTTCTCGGAACGGATTTAAGGATTCGAGTGAAATTGTGTGTTATATTATTTTGCTTTCTAGGTTTGTCTACAAATGTGCCAACCCACGGATATATTCCATGACGATGGAACTCGAAAGACTTCGGAAAAATATCTAAGTAAAACCTCCAGTGGCGCTTAAATTTATAAGCCAATTATCCATTAAAGTTGATGCATTTATACAGAAATATTGTATCTGTCGATCAATTCAAATATTGCATTAGCTAGCAACTATAGCATGATCTTATATCAATCAACACTAAATGACGCTCGTGTTTTTTTGTTTGATTGCTTTTTGTTTGTTTAAACGCGCTCATCTCGGAAACTACCAATCCGATTTGAAAAATTACTATTGCATTAGGTAGAGTATTTATTGAGGAAGGTTATAGGCTAAACATCACGCTACGACCCCTACGAGAGCGGAGCAGTGACCATAAACAAGGGAGAAACTGCGGAGATTAGCCAGTACAAAATGAAAATGATAATGCCAAAAATATAACCTAACTAATCTGATCACAGCAAACCAAAGCAAAACAAGGATAGAATATAATGTTTGTTTGTAGAAAATAGGAAAAGTGCTCGGTACATTAAAGTGGTACAAATAGAGGCAAAGCTTTTAAGCCCAGCTATTAATGGAAGGAAGTAAGGAGGAAGTAAGGAAGGAAGGATTCCATACGGTAGTTTGTTACGTCTTGTATATACTTCGTAGATACTGCCTGTACCTGTGTGTGTAGGTAGCTCTTAGTGATATATACAATAAAAAAAATGGATGGAGTAAAAAGTATACCGGGTGTATATTCACCCGTATATAGTGATTTAAGGGTTCCATTGTCATATGACAATGGAACCCTTAAATCACTAAAAGGGCATGACTCTAGCATGCAGACAAATAGACTTTTTGAAAAAAATCTGTCCGTTTGAAAGTTATGACCGTTTGAATTATACGGAGGAATCAATCGAAATCTGGCTCTAAATGTCATTAGGGGGTCGATCTCGGGCCCTCTTATGAAGAAGGGGTCGACATTGGACGCTCTTTTATTCATTATATTATTAACTAACAAGCCGGGGCGGAATCGCACGGGTAGCAGAGCATATATGCGTACATTTTTTTGGTTATATTTTTTAGTTTAGAGTTTTTAGTTTAGATAGTTTAAGAGGAATAATTCCGTAATACATGTTTTTATATAGGTAACTCTATTGGTTTACGCAGTGCACTTTAATGAATTATACACATATAAACCTTCCTCATGAGTTACTATATCCATTGGTGAAACCGTATGAAAATCCGTTCAGTACTTTTAAAGTTTATCGCGAACAGACCGACAGAAGCAGAGGGGAATTTGTTTTATAATATGTAGTGATGACATTAACACGTGTTTTCATAACTCGTACTCTATGCGGATGATTGTATAAATTTTAGAATAATAAAAAGCAAGAGTGTATTGCTTCAAGCGAATTTGAATCGTTTCAGTGAATACACAATCCTACCTAGAGTATCACTAGTTCGCGACCTAGGTGTTCTTCTCGATCATAAACTCCACTTTGATCAACACATTGATAATGTCGTGAACAACGCCTTTTGGATGTATGGTTTTGTAATGAGAACAGTTAGAGATATTATTTACGTATTTACGGGAATTAACGCGATCACAAAAAGGTATTACATACCTCTGAATTGCCTGACGTTTCGTACCTAATACCTTTTCGTGATCGCGTTAATTCCTGTAAATACGTAAATAATATTACCTATATCATGGAACGCGAAAGTTTAAAAGTTAGTGACAGCTAGAGAATTAGTGCGCCCTTCTATTTATGTACTTATATCTTTACAAATATTTAATCAGATAACAACTAGAATATACAGTAGGTACCGGTATATTATCCCTTCTATCCCAGTAATCCCACTAATATTATAAATGTGAAAGTTTGGATGGATGGATGGATGTTTGTTACTCTTTCACGCAAAAACCACTGAACCGATTGCGATGAAACTTGGTATATATATAGCTGGAGACCTGGATTAACGCATAGGCTACTTTTTATCCCGATATTCACACGGGATCGGGACTTACGCGAATGAAACCGCGGGGCGCTGCTGTAATAAATATTTGAGAGCCATGCATTACCGTTGGTTCCGAAGTTTTACAGCTCCTGACATTTTACTGAAAAGGTATATTCGAACAAAAACTTGCGTGAATGGTATTCACATTAATGAAGGATATACGGTTTTACTCATGTGTATATGAGGCTTCCAGTCGCGTCGCCTGCAACCGACGCGGTAGGACGCCTCACCCCTTGAAAAGGGGCCAACGTCGGGTCCGAACTAGTCGGGCATCCCCGAAATATAATTATTTTAAACTTAATTAATATGAAAAGGTGTATTTAGCAATTTCTAAAAAGTAGACGGACTTTATTAGATACAACATTTCTATTCAATTTGTGTAGCAATGTTTGTAACTGTATTGATATTCGAAATAAATTATGTTACATAGTATATAGAACATCAACACTACGTGAGGCGCGAGTGCAACTCATATTTGCAGTTTCCACTTCTCGTAATAACGCAAGTCTGCGAGCGCCTCTAGGTCTTACGTAATTTTATCATCAATACAAATGAATAAAATTGAAGTGCCTGTTTGTAATGTCAAAATATGTAAAAGACTTTTTTTAAGCTCATACAGTTATTTGCACGATACGTATGCCTAAAATCACTTTTTTTAATTTTGTCTGTTTTTCTGTCTGTCTGTTTGTTCCGATTAATTTCCGGAATGGGTGGACCGATTTCTACAGGACTTTCACTGGCAGTTAGCTGGTGTTATAAGGAGTGACTTAGGCTACTTTTATTTTGGAAAAAAAATTAGATTATTATATAAATATTTACACGCGGGCGAAGCTGCGCGGGAAATGCGTAACAGTACTTATAACAGTGGTAATATATTCTGTTGAAATATTATGTGGAAAATGTTGTTGGTTTCACGAAGGCATTAATTACTTAAAAAGTTTTAGTTTGTAATCATCTGTTGACTGTTTATTTACCCGAATAAATAAATAGTTATACTTAAGCAAAACTTTGTTACTATCGACATTATTATATCATTAAGAACTTTAAATTTTTTTACTAGCTTTTACCCGGGGCTTCGCTCGCCTAAGTTATTTTTCAACCCCCATCCTTCGGGCAAACTACTTCTTTTCTGGATAAAAGATACCCTTTTCTGTACTCATGACAACGTTTATGATAAATTTCATTACGGTTGATTGAGTGGTTACGGCGTGGAATCGTAACAAATACATTCAAATTTACCTGTCAAATGAATAAAGATTTAAAAGGATATTTCACTCTCAGTGTTTCACACTAGATATTTAAAGCGTCTGAATTGATATCTTTAGAGTTCGGATTAGATGCTATTACTATTTTAACAGGGTTGTCAAGCGCGAGTGATACTTCATAATCATAAGTTAAATGCGTCCCTAATCAGTACTGATGTGAACTTCAGAGTCATGGGTCATGGAGTCATATGCTGTTCGCCTCGGTAATACTATACATGCACATGCCGTGTGCTTGTTTCCGAAGAAAAATAAATTTAGGTAAAGTTGTAGTCAGTTGGTTGGCGATGCTTAAAATAAATGTGTTACCTAGTTCGAGCCTTGGCAGCGATGGTAGCAAAGAAAACACACAAAAAGCACCCTTAAAAGCTTCAGTTGAAAGTCGTTTTTTTGTGCGGTATTGTTATCAAATACAAGGTCATATATTTTTGTAATACATATATAGCTTTCAGGATACCGAAAGGTTTCAAGCAACATACCATGTGGTGTAGGCTGCGGGTGGCGCTTGGGCGAGCCGCCCGGCGGTGCGGGCTGCATCGCACGCGCTAGCGGGCCCTCGCCGCAACGGCCACCGCCCTCCGGCTCATGACTGGAACAAAAAAGAAAAATAGTGTTACACAGGCAATGCAAAATGATCGCATTAATTACTAAATATATCGTAGATATTGTACATATCGTCGTACCAAAATATAACCCTTATCCAAAATGAAGACAAAAATAATGTATAGCTGCAGCAGCATTTTCAGGACCAGATACATATGTATTTAGGCACCATATTAAAAGATCTAATATTATAAATGCGAAAGATGTGTGTTTTCATAGCACAACGCATACATAGGCTGCACTAAAAGTATCGGGAATGGAATATTTCCACTGGTTCTGTCATATTAAAATCTTTTTAATTGAAAACACATTGGTTTTAAAAATCAAATACCATTTATTTTTTAAAAAAAGATTCTCGGTCTTATCACAAGGTTTTGTCAAACTTGTTTAGTCGTTGAGAAAATGGAATTGACTCGAGAAAATTCAAGAGCGATGATTTATTATGACTTTGGAAGTGGTTTAACGCAAAAACAGTGTGTTGACCGGATGATTTCTGCATTTGGTGATGAAGCCCCATCCAAAACCACAATTTATCGCTGGTTTGCTGAATTTCAACTTGAACGTGTCAAGCTCAGTGATGATCCCCGTCAAGGTCGTCCAAAAACTGCAGTCACCCAAGAAAACGTTGATACTGTGCGTAAGCTGATTGAGGAAGATCGACATGTGACATACCGCGAAATTCAGGCAACTTTAGACATTGGCATGAGTCAAATACAAATAATCTTGCATGAACAATTAGGTGTAAAAAAGTTGTTTTCCCGGTGGATACCGCATTCGCTCTGTGAATTCGCTCTGTGTGTGTGTTCTCTTGTTTTACTAAAAGTTGAAAGGATGTAGTGTTTGTGTATGTAAATTAGTGTGCTTATCACAGTTATGAATAATTATGTGTGTAGAGGCTAAGGAGTACGACCCTTCCACGGGAGAATGCTCGACTTAATTGTCTATGAAAATTAGGGAAATTGTTTACTAGGAGATTATTTTCCACGTCCTAGCGCTCGAAATAAACTTAACTATCACATTACAAATGCTACGTCACTACATGGATGAACATATATTTCAGATTGTCATGTTTCACTCGGTCCATCCTACGCTAGTTGGATCTTCCTCTACTCTGTTTCTAAAATGCATGCCTTTTGTCCATCTCATCACATGTAGATAGTTCGACTTTAACTTCTAAAGCTGACAGTTTCTTGTGGATTATCTTATCTTGTTTGTTACATAACACATATATTTTACTATTAGCTACATGAGTAACTGTCTGTCATCCGTCGGTTATGCAGCCCAGCTTTACGATCAGTACATCATTTATGGATCGTAGCTGGGCTTAAGCTTAATTAACATTTCAAATATTGTTAATGAGATATAAATATACAAAAATATGTTATCTATTATGTTCAATGTACTATGATAGAATTTTGACACAAATTATTACGAGAAGTTATCATAAAGGAAGTGTGTTTTTGTTTATTTTTTTGTGTGAACCCCACTTAAAAACTACTAAACGAATTTTAATGACACTTCCCTGAGTTTTCTTGTAGCTATTTTCAAAAGTTTCACATCACTGTACAGGAAATTGGAGTTGTATTTACAGGACAGGATATTGCTCTTCGAAGTTTGTACTCTCGGCTATCTTCTATTAGATTACATACATTTCATGAATTTATATTACATCTAAGGTAACGGATGGTGTTGGTAATGCTGCAGGTTTTTTTTTTAAATTGCGTGTTTCACCACAAACTCTTCAATGTTATTAGAGACACATTACACGTATTTTAACAGTAGTTAAGCTATAACTACTTACCTATGTTCCAAAGGAAACACAAAAGAAAATACCTTAAGGAAAAATATCCGTATCACATATAGCATTATATCCAGTTGTATTTCATACAGAATTGGTCAGCCTTTCAACGGTATTGTTGCTTTCAATGATTGAAGGTGTGAACATTACATTCGACACGCCCTATCGTGTCGAATGTAATGTTCCAAGGCCACGGATTTATTAGGCTTTATTTATTATAACAAGTAAGGCCGGATCTTTTATTTGTTTGTTAAGTTGGAGCTGTTGCGTAAGTTGGGACGAATATGTTTAATACAATGCTAAGGGTGTATTACACCAGGCCAATTTTTGTTGCCGATGGCGGATTATATTTTCTCTACGGACTATTATTACATTTAATTCAATTTTTTTTTATCTGGGTCACAAAGTAACACTTATAAACGATGTTATATTTACATTAAGTGCATGTGCTTTGTATTGGATAGAGTATTTGTTGAGGAAGGTTATAATATATAGTGAACATAAAAGCAGGTGAAACGTCGTATATAATTAACACTTAGTCAATATCAAATAGAAGTTAAATAGCGTCCAGTGATAGTTGGTTAGTTAATCAATCCACTTTTCTCAAGACCGACTTGACTGCGAACATTCTGATAAAACTTTGAAATTTGTACATGAAATTCCCTTAAGGTTCCACCCCGTGCCCTAGGAGCGTCTGCTAAGTTCAAAGTGATTACATACACACAGTAATTAAATTACTGCGATAACCTCGTGTGGAATTCTTGTGGTGTTTAATTTTCGAAAGTAATTAAATTCAAAAATTCCACACAAGGTTATCACGGTAATTTTATTACTGTTGAAAAATCAAAATACGTAATAATCTGCCATAATAAATAGATTGTACTTCATTGACTAATTTAGGTCGGGCTAGACTGAGGCCATATTATTGTAATTCCACATTAATTGTGGTAATTATTGTGTTGTGGTATTTATTGATAATAGTGTCGAATTTGGACGCGTTCATCACTAATCCCACCACTAACTTTGAATAAGTTGATTGTATTACCTCATAAAGTTCTTAACCTTTCTTTGCCACAAGTAAAAGTAAAAAAAAAGTAAAAGTTGGGTATTACATGGCGTAGAAATTAGAATTTGGACCTTTAATAACAACAAACAAGAAGAAAAAAAACTTCTACAGTATTGCGTTTTTCCGGAAACAAGTGACTTACGGGATTGTGTCAACGGGCTCTTTACATTTGTTCACGCATTACGGTGTAAGAGGATTACGTCACACACATATACACACATGTATGTCTTATACATGTACAAATATGTTTTCTATGTCAAGTAAAGGGATATAAAGGTGGGCTTACTTTGGTATGTGAGTGAAGCAATATCTTTACCTTTCACATTTTCCTACCATAATAAATAGTAACAGGCACAGCACGTTTAGTTACGAATAAAGTAACCCTATCGTTAAAAGTAAAAAAGGAGCTACTAAAAACGTTACTTTTCACCTTCCGGCTGCAGCAATAAAGCCTTTTTACTAAGTGTAATGTATGTGACTAGTTAAAGCAAAGCAAATGAGAACAAACTCAAGCGATTTAGAACTAGTAGCTACTAGAAAATCCGTCAAAAAACGTAGAATCAAATTATTGTATTGGTACCAGAATTTTATACTTGCACATTTTAAAATCCAATGTTTACATGAAAGTAAGAAAAAAAGAGGCAGTTCTGGTTAAGTAGTTAAAATTATTATATTATCAAACTTAACAAGAATAATGAAAAGGGTAATTTACACATTAGTTCCGTTAGTGGTAATTTGCATTGATAACTCGTGCAAATTAAGTGACGCGCTACTGATATCAAAAGACATTGACCGATGTAAGGTTTTGTTGGAATATAGTGACTTGCGATTTGCTAACAGCTTTCATATTGCTTTTTTATTGGATGTCGCTAATCCTGCTTTCTTCTTCCAATTTAAATATGTTATGTTGTTAATGTTTTATCAAGTAACATGGACATAAAACAGCCAAAAATAAATAAAACTTAAGATTATGTTTAGAAGAATTATTTTAACAAAAAGATCGCCTGGTGACACAGAATACATCAGCTGGTGGTCAATTTTCGACAATAGTTCATTAAGTTATGAAAGTTTTGTTTTGATTTATTGACCAATATAAGTTGAACTGTCATTGTATGTACTGGACAGAGTGGACAGTACATCTTTGTAGCCATCTAGCCATCTTCACATAACTTTTGAATTTATAAAACATATTGTTTAAAAATTTTAACGTTTTTGCACTTCTACATATAAACTTCAAGTATTACAAATATCACGTTTTCCATGGTTTTCTCATGTGACGTGGGACTATTTAATTTTTTTCTTAAAGTTTATCACCTTAATCCACTAACAAATCCACATAGGTCAAGATCCCTTCGTATCGGTACAGGGTCCTAACTCATCTTTATTAATGACTAGCAGCGCCCCGCGGTTTCACCCGCGTAAGTCCCGATCCTGTTTGAATATCGGGATAAAAAGTAGCCTATATGTTAATCCAGGTCTCCAGCTATGTACATATCAAGTTTCATCGCAATCGGTTCAATAGTTTTGGCGTGAAAGAGTAACAAACATCCATACATCCTCGCAAACTTTCACGTTTATAATATTAGTAGGATGTTAAAAGCTGCAGGAAAGCACGAAAGTGTAGGTGCTGACTGAAATATCCACCGTGTGTCTAGTTATCTCGAATATCCTATGTCCGTTCATTCTTTCCGGTCCCAATTAGGGTTGCCAGGCTCTAAAATATAAAAACCCGACTGTTCGCTATATCAAGGCTGATATTTGCCCTAGAAATACCAAATATAAATCTTTTTAAAGCTTATTCTTATTAGATGTTAAACAAGTATTTGTATTTGTTGGTCTAGTGCTTAGTGACCCTGACTGCTGAGCCAGAGGTCGTGGGTTCGATTCCCACCTGAGTCTGGGTGTTCTTTGTGTCCGTTGTTTGTATGTTTGTAAAGTCCCCCGCGACACAGGAGTAATTCCTAATGCGGGAGTTGTTGTTTTTTTAAATAAAAAAAAAGAAAAAGAAAGTATACGAACACCGAAAACGAAATGACGGTAGGGTAGTCCCAGTTTGGAGGTAGGCAACACCAGAATCTGTTTTTGATATGAAGAAATGTGCTGTCAAACGCCATACAGTCTTTAGCTAAGAGCGATAATTAGTTATTATTGCTCTTTTGGCTTTAGACGTTAATATTTGACAGGACTCGACCGTAAACAGCTAAACACGTACGTTAAAAGCCATACACCTGGCAACCTTAGTCGCAATCCTATTACCAGTGAATGTTCCCGTTGATCCCGTCGTGACTGCAGCTACTGAAAGGACAATCGGGTCAATTATTGGAAACATTGTCTGTGTTTATCGGTCAATTATTTATCTATCGTCGTGAGTTGGGAATGGTTCGTTTAAAAGGAGCTATTAATAAGATACGGTGTTTAGATCAGACAGTTTCATTATTTACAGCTTTTACCCTCGTTAATGTAGATTTTTTCAAACAATCTATCTGTCCCTCGGGAACAGTACTTTTTCTAGATGAAAGAAAGAAAATAAAAAAGACAAAATATAATTTATTGCAAAAACCTCAGCGTACTGTTTTTTGTTAGTCGAGTCTTTAATTTAAAAAAATAATAGCGATACATATTCATGATGATCGGTTGAGTAGTTAAAAGCGTAATAAACAAACTTATATTCGCATTTATAATATAAGTTAGGATGTAGGTTTATTCATACGTTACAAGGTAAAGTTTATAAACGTTACTACCATAGAGATATATAATATAGAGATAATATAATATAGAGAATAGAGCACGCCAATCCTACCCAACCCAATGCTTTTGAGGTGTCGCACGGTGCGAGAGACGTCGCTGCACGCAGAGGACCTCTCTATCTCTCTCTGTGTCTGTGTGTCTGTGTGTGTCTGTGTGTGTATGTGTGTGTCTGTGTGTGTCTGTGCGTGCGTGCGTGCGTGTGTGTGTGTGTGTGTGTGTGTGTGTGTGTGTGTGTGTGTCTGTATTGCGTGTATCGTGACTGCGCATATGCGGGAATTGAGAAAGAGATAGAGAGGGCCTCTGCGTGCAGCGATCTCTCTCGAACCGTGAGGCTTACTTTGCGTGCTCTATTCTTAAATCTCTAAGGTTACTACGCTACTCTACCTTCGCTTCAGTTTAGCCGGGACTAAGTGCGAGTGCGCAACCTCTTTCACCTCATACCAATTGTGTTATACGTCGTATATCCGTATTGACAAAAAGTCTCTCAGTAGGTACCGAAAGATATAGCAGGTAGATGCAGTTTTATGCCTTCATATGTACGTGGTACGTAAATATGTGTATAAAATGGCCGATACAATGGACGACGACGTGAAAAATGTCTTACTTGTAGTAAGTACTACCAAGATAGTGTTCCTTCTCCACTTAAGAGCAAACTAGTCGTCACTGCCCCATGAACTAAAATGTAATGATATTTTAGCTTCACTCACCGTGCGTTATTGTTATTAATTAAAAGTTTAAATAATTTCATTATGAATTATTATTATTACATTCAGAGAGGATGATTCTGATTATTAATTTCTCACGACTCTCTTTCAAATCAATAATATTATACACAAACAGAATAAAAGTACAATAAATTAACATACATTTAATTACAACGTAAGTGGAGCTAAATTCGTAATAGTCCAATAATAAGCTCCACTGGTTAACTAGAGCACTTTTACCACGTTATAAGAAAACGTTGAGAGATCGCGATATAATATGGTCCTTGAGGAAGGAACCTACACTTGATCCGACGGAAAACTCCAGAAGATTTCAAACTGTCCTCGGGATGTACTTCAACAAGTTAATGATGAACTTGTGGAGAGACCGACTTTAATAACTCAGAGAGTCGCAAAGGTCGTCCACTTTACGAGATACTGAAAGCTTATAGTTATCATTCGCGGAGTAATTACGTTGGGCATTCTACTAATATTATAAACGTGAAAGCTTGTGAGGATGGGTTTCACCCGCGTAAGTCCCGATTCCTCGGAATATCGGATAAAAAGTAGCCTATGCGTTAATCCAGGTCTCCAACTATCTACATACCAAGTTTCATCGCAATCGGTTTTTGCGTGAAAGAGTAACAAACATCCATCCATCCATCCATCTATCCATCCAAACTTTCACATTTATAATATTAGTAGGATTCATTAATCACGTATGTAGTAATGACCTAACATAACTAAAATATTTTATAATACAACTAGTTACAGACAATGAGCCAATAACGTAGAATACGCTTATCATAACAGACCACACATAACGCTTCTCTGAACAGTAAAGTTAAAGTAAGTATATTATAAGCTGATAGCTTACATAGACGAGACTAAATAGCCGCACGCATGCTTCTCTAGGAGTTTCAGCAGTGTGTATTCAGGCGATAAAATTAGCTAGATACAATGTTGCTACAGTTTGAAGCTGGATTTACTCTTGTTAGTTAAGGCACACGGAACGGAGGATTATAATACGACTAACAGGATTAAAACTAAAATACCACTAAACCTATCCTTTCAGCAAGCCATTTTTGACGAGGTAAAACCGCTTCCTGCACCCGTAGTATGAGTTTTGACTGTTGATTTTGAGTATTGTCGAATCTTACCATACCTACATTATTTTAGTTAGTCACACTATTCGCCAGGGTATGTATGAGAACTAATGAGAAGTTAACATTTATTGTAAAAGTAAGCTGTAAAAATTACAAGCCTGATTGATGATTAGAATGACGGTCACGCAAATAAGGCGTCATTTGTATAGAGCCATGACTCCGGCACACGAAAGGTAAGTTAGCAGTAATAGGTCTATATATAAACGGCTGAAAGGTCGAACCTTGAGACCTAAGCAAGTTTCAGAATACCTCTTGAAATAACTGTGTAATTTTCATCCGCAAACGCAAACTATAAAAATGCTGAATACTTTTTAACCGACTTTAAAAAAGGAGGAGGTTTTCAAGTCGTCACAATTTTTTTTCTTTTATGTATGTTCCCCGATTACTCGAATACGCCTGAACCAATTTAAAAATAATTTTTTTTATTTCAAAGGGTATTTGTTATACCTTACAGGTGGTCCCATTTAAATTTTATCGAAATCAGACAAGCGGTTTTTTAAAAATCAACAAATATCTAAAAATTGTATACATCGAAGATGTTTTCGTGTGCTCCGAAACATCGCTGTCTCATTAGAGCAGTGCGTTTGGTTGGCCTACCCATATTATATTTAAACAAAATACATCTACGTTCCACTAAAAAGCACATTGAAGTCGGTGATACTTTTTTTTAAAAGATAATTGTTAGGTGTGTAAATGTGCTGTGTAAGCTGTGTGAAGCAATTGATCGAAACGTTAGGTAACCAAAAAAGGTATTGTGCCTTATAATTGTTATAGCGATTATGTCCCGATTTCCCGAGTCCCGAAAGTCGAAAGTTTCAAAACAAAAAAATAAAAATAGAAAGTCGCAAAGTAAAATTTTATAATTATGTTAAACAATAATCGAAGGTTAAACATAAGTTTTGTCTGAGTCAACCAGTGACCACGGCCAGTGCAAACTGGTCGAAACGTTAGGCAAATCAAAGGTATGTAATACTGTTAAATATATGATCGCGTTAACTCCCGTTAACATAATTATATTATCATAAAATCCAACCTAATTAGAATGAAAGTAAAAAAAAATACACAATTATTTAATGCGTAGAAACAGAAGGAGGTTTATCTACCGAGCAGCTATAGGTAGTTATTTCAAGGACACAGCCGAGATAAGGTACTGCATTTACTATCTACTGTAGCTAAGGCGTCACACCCCCGTCTTAACACTAGTAACATACTGCGCGTGACCGCATCAAGGTCGAAATATTAATTTACATTGTTGCAGATTCTATTGTACACTCGACTAAACTAAAACCTGACTTAATTTCTTCATATGAAATCAACCTAGTGTTCTTCGTAATAAGGTCTATTTGTTACTAGCATCTATTTCTCAGCGCCGCTAAATTTCACTAACACTCTGTCAACGTATACTCAACTTTATTTCCACGCAGTGAGAGTCTCCATTTATTCAAACGTTGTATAATTGCCGTATAAAAACTTGTTCAAAACGAACAAGGATGACGTGTTTTTAATCTACACCTACGAAGACGCTTACTAAAAACACAGAGCAAAAGAGATGGCATTCAACGGATAGCGGCTCTCGCTACGTGGTATTAAAGTTTATTTAAGCGTATCAGACTTTAGTCGACAAATAAATTGCTTATTTCGATAACGACATATGTTACCTACTTGTTTCAATTTGAAATAAGACCTTGTTTTGGAGTGTACAAGGTTTACATCTTATATGAAGATAATTTAGTGAATTTTAATTTAGCGAGTGAAGTAACAGAATTGGAACCATTGTGTAACTTTTTTTGAAATTTTCACTCATATAAACACTTTGCAATAACATTTATAGACGTCGGTTTTCGTTTGCACTTGATTTAAGAGGGGACGTTACTGGAAAGTGGAAAACGACCTGTCTATACTAATACTAATATAATTTAATGACGCTGAAGAGTTTTTCGTTTGAATGTTTGATTGTTTTTAAACGCGCTAAGCTCTAGAACTACCTACATACTACTATGCACGGATGGCGCAATGGTTTAAGTGGTCACCTCGCCACTACGCCGCGCCGAGTGTTGTGGGTTCGAATCCTACACGGGACAAAAATTTGTGTGATCCACAAATAGTTGTCCCGAGTCTGGGTGTTCTTTGTGTCCGTTGTTTGAATGTTTGTGAAGCCCCCCGCGACACAGGATTATTCCTAATGCGGGAGTTGTCTTTTTAAAAACAAAAAACAAAAACTATTACAGGAACATCATGAGAGCTATTCCACAAACTTAAGTTCGGGTTGACCTCAGGCGTCAAACAGATACAACAATAGCTTTGGATTTTTCAATTATCTAGGTGTATACCTACTTGAAACACTATGGAATATTCATCGTTCAATATGAATGCTTGCTAACATCCAATAACCGTGAGAATTATTGATGATCGATAATTTTGAGTGTATTTCTAAATGTTGATTTGGCTTAAAATACATTGTTATTAACTAAAATCTATGTACTTTAATTACATAGCATTTTATGAATTACAATACACATTTAAAAATTATAATCATACTTTGAAAATTTAACATGCCGCCGATTCGAAAATCCCTTCAACGATTAGCAAAGAGCTGATGATCTTCGAACGGCTGAAAAGATTTTCTTAAATCATATTTAAGAACACTCTCGATCACGTCACCTTTCAAACAAAAAAACGCACTTAAATCGGCCCATTCGTTTGGGAGCTACGATGCCACAGAGTCCACAGACAGACACACAGACACGTCAAACTTATAACACCTCTCTTTTTGAATGTAATATTCCAAAATCTTATTTAACGTTTAATTTCACGTAAGCTCCTAAATAATATATTTTACCCATATTATTATGACAAGAGATATAAATAGCAGATTGCTCTTTAGACGAGTAGATTTGTCCACTTTCGGTCTACGGATTGAAAGTGGACTGGTCTGAATGAAATCTGGTCGCTATCGTGTTAGACACGTTTATACATCTGTTAGCAGCTTTATAAATTTATCATTGACAATAAATAGATTCAGAAACTATATGGTAGGTATAGATAGGTGTAGACTTATTTAAATGAAAACTGTACAACAGATTTCCTGTCAAAAAAGAGTCAAGGTAACACCTTCACCCGCTGGTGACTAATGTCTCCGGAGTGTCACTCCTGACAATGGTGCTGTGAGTATATACTAATTTAGATTTTTTCTAAAAAGCTACTAACCTAGTTCTCGCACTGTAATATCGCCAATTTGTACCGCAGGTAAACACTGACATAATGCTAAATGCGTACTAAATTAAATTTAAAATAATCCTATGTTTTGACCGCCAGTGGTTGAGGGATAGAAAAGGATGAAACTCTTATCAAGTCTTATCTTATCTTGTATGCAATAAATAGAAATTCATTACCGATTATCTAGTGCTTTGACAGTCAGATTGCAAAATTACGGAATGATTGATTTCGATCGGCTTTCTGATAATTATTTCTAATCAGTTTATTGACCTTTTTGAAGCATATCACTGGTATTGCGGCAGGTTAGTGATGTTATGTTGTGCAATATATAAGGTTTGAAAAACAAAGTTAAACGTATTAATCATAATCATCATGCGCATTACAGGTATTAGAATACATACATACATATACTCACTCGTGGCTCAAGCTCGTGGCTAAGTGGTAACAGAGTAGATAAGCGAATTACAAGGTTAAGTAAAAATAAATAAATAATAAGTATAAAATCTTTTTGACAAAAAATTTAACCGACGAAAAGAACTAAAAAGCAAAAAATAAATAAACCTTAAGTCTTAAGTATTGAGCTTATTTACATAAACTATCTAATCCTACTAATATTATAAACGTGAAAGTTTGTAAAGATGTATGGATGGATGTTTGTTACTCTTTCACGCAAAAACCACTAAACCAATTGCCATGAAACTTGGTATGTAGATAGCTGGAGACCTGAATTAACATATAGGCTACTTTTTATCCCGATATTTCCACGGGATCGGGACTTACGAGGGTGAAACCTCGGGGTGCTGCTAGTTTTATATAAACTTATTTTGAGTCGGCGCCAAACAACAAACTGATTAATTATCAAAATTTTATTTGGCGCCGACTCAAAATAAGTTTATATAAAATTAGATAGCCTATGTGTTAATCCAGGTCTCCAGCTATCTACATACCAAGTTTCATGGCAATCGGTTCAGTAGTTTAAGCGTGAAAGAGTAACAAACATCCATACATCCATTTTCACAAACTTTCACGTTTATAATATTAGTAGGATGTTGATATATTATATAGATATTAGAAGAAGATTACTAAATCCAAACCTCACTTCGACTTCCAGAGAGGAGCGGGTTTGCACAGCATTCATCTAAAGGCTCCCCTGCCATTTTGACCAAGCCGTTGTTCCATCCCATTTTGGAGGATATGTCCCATATTGTTTTTAAGTCCGCGATCGATAATATAATCTATAATCTTTCTTCGTCGATAATTATGACCGATCGTAAAAACAGGACAATATATTTATTGATTGTGTAAATTAGAGTTCAGTATATATATTCATATTAAATAATATGAATATTTAGATATTAAATAATAAATAGATTTAAGTTACCCACTACTGTATTAGGCTTAAAAATCGTAATATTAGTATATATAATTGAAGCAGTTTGAAACAAAGTTATGTATTAATTTTTTAAGTTTTTACGATGACTGGCAAGGGTTATATGTAACTTATACAGAAAACAATTAGGAGGTATCTGACCATGTTGAGACCTCTCAACACCTAAGTGGCGGCGGCAGCCAGTGCGAGATGAAGATATCGGCAATCGCGCGCCGCGCCGCCCGCCAACGCGTCTCGCTAAGCAGAGTAAGCAGTCAGCTGTTACGAGCTTCGACGCTACGCGCCTCCTAGTTACTTATTTATATTGCGAACGTACCGTAAACGCAAATTGTTAATCTTTATACATCATTAAATTATCGTGTTATACAGTCCACTACTTGCATATTATTTAGCTATCATTAATCATTTACATCATATTTAATCTATTTCATGCAAATTTCACGGCTTTAATTATTTTTAAGTTCATTTTAACAACTGCAATAAAAATACAAAACGCCTTACAACATTTTTATAGCAATAATTGCCTAGCACTTTTGCTCAAATATTATTTTGTGATACATTGCTGTTAATTTTCAAACAGGAACTTTTTGCTTAGCATATTATATTTTTTAATTTGATTGTTTTTTAGTATTAGTTTCTTTGCATGCTCATTTACAAAATGGCTGAGATGAAAAGCTGTATTAAAAGGCGAGCATCACTGTAAGCTAAGCTTACGCAATTTTCTTCTTATTTAGAAACAGCTCAATCTTGTGAGAAGTTAAGTGAGGTCCAAGTTGTTGAAATCGAATATCGACTTAATGCATTCGAAAGTTTATATTAGAAATAAGACACTTTACAGACCGACTTGGAGGCGTTGTTTGATGACCCCAGCGAGCAATATGCGGAGCGTGAGGAGTTCGAAAAGCAGTACTACGGCTTGGTAGCAACTGCACGTCAGCTGATCAGCGACGCTCGCAAGCTTCTGACGGAGGGCCCCGCGTCCTAGGTGGTATCTTGTACCTCTCAAACGCACAAACACAACTCAGTTCGTTTGCCTAAAATTGATCTACGTAAGATCTCTGGCAACTATCATGATTGGCTGGAGTTTAGGGACACTCTTATTTCTATTATACACAACAATGAAAGCATAGACAAAATTAATAAGCTACATTATTCGTGCTTCTTTAAAATGTAGCGCTTCTCTGGTCATTGATAATCTTGGTTTTATATCCGATAACTATGACGCTGCCTGGAACTTACTCTGTGAGAGGTACGATAACAAACGACTTCTTGTAAATAATCATGTCCAAGCTTTGTTCAATGTGCAGCCCATCAACAAAGAGTCAAGTAAGTCATTACGTCACATAGTTGATACTACAAACAAAAACTTAAGAGCTTTGTCTACTCTTGGTCAACCGGTTCAGCACTGGGACACACTCATCATTTACATCATGACCAGTAGAATAGATCAGGTGACGAATCGTGAGTGGGAAGTGCTCCAACATTAGATGTTTTCATTTCATTAGGTTCATCAGTAACACAGCGGACCTACTAGAGTCGCTTGAGGAATCTAGGTCATAAAAATATAGGAGTGATATGAATTCGAGCACTAAACCTTAAATTTTTGCAGTTACCACTGAAAATAACACCAGACCATTATCATGCCCTATATGTACTCAAGATCACTTTATATTTCAGTGTGAAAAGTTTAAAAATCTGCCCGTTCAAGCGCGCATTAAAAAAGCTCAAAGTTCAAATATGTGCCAGAATTGCTAACGACCAGGTCACAATATTCACAACAGCAAATTAGGTAATTGAAAATACTGCCGTGAAAAACATAATACCTTATTACATATTGACAATGAATCTTCTTTTAACTCCAATCAAAACATTGCATTATCTGTTAATCATCACAGTACATCTCGTGTTGTTTTACTCTCCACAGCACTCGTGAAGGTGACGGACGCCGGAGGCAACCTTCACACTGCTCGAGTCTTGTTGGATAATGGGAGTACTGCAAATTTTGTAACTGAGGACTTAACCCGTAAGCTTAACCTTCCTATGTACTCTGTAAATTCCAAAGTTAGAGGCATATACAATCAATCTTCCGATTGTTCATACGGATGTTCGATTTCATTCAAATCGTTCAACAGCGACTTTAGTCTGGCTATTGATTGTTATATCTTACCTAAGGTATCATCATCAGTACCTAATACTTACGTTGACACTCACAACATATGTATACCTACAAATGTTGTACTTGAGGATCCTCACTTTTATACTCCGTCTTCTATTGATATTCTTGTCGGTGCGGAAGTATTTTGGGGAGTCATAGGCATCAACCGTATTCCGTTAGGATAAAACATTCTTGTCTTTGGAACGTCGATTAGCAAAAGACTCGTATCTCAAAGAATCATATGTCAGCTTTATGAATGAGTACATAGAGTTAGGTCACATGACCGAGTACAATCATCAAAATTCCAACTCTATATACTCAAATTACTTACCTCTTCATGGTGTCTTGAAGGAGTCGAGCACGACCACCAAGCTTAGAGTGGTTTTTGATGCTTCGGCTCGTACAACCTCAGGTAAGTGATTTAATGAAATACAGATGGTTGGCTCTCCTCTACAAGATGACTTATTATCTATCTTGCTTAGATTTTGACAGCATATGATTGTTGTAAGCGCAGATATCGAAAAGATGTACAGAGTTACTCGCGTAAATGACAATTATAGACCTCTTCAAAAAAAACTTTGGAGATCAAGGCCAACTCATCCTTTAAAAACTTACTCTTTAAACACGGTGACTTATGGCGCCGCTTCTGCCCCTTTCTTAGCCACTAGATGTTTGATGCAACTAGCGAGGGAGTGTGATGACCCTTCAATTCGCTCCACCATTGAACACGACTTTTATGTTGATGATTACCTCTCTAGTGGTTCCTCTGTTGCTGGGAATTTAGACAAATGCCGAAAGCTCATCACCGTTCTTCAGTCTGCAATACACAACTTCCGTAAATGGCAATCTAACTCAAAGGAAGTATTACAAGCTCTTTGCGAACATCAAGTTCTGATTTCGTACATCTAAGTCAGAAATATCTAAGACTTTCGGGTTAAACTGGAAGTGCTCTACTGACACATTTTTCTTCTCTATAAACCTTGCCTCAAGTGGCATCATCAGTAAACGTCATATCTTGTCAATCAAAGCTCAAATTTTTTACCCAATTGGTTTAGTTGTTCCCTGCATTGTGGAGGCCAAAATGCTAATGCAACATTTATGGCTTACAGGATGTTCTTGGGATGACCCTGTTCCTGAAGAGATTCAGCTCTTTTGGAGTGACTTTAGGAATTCTCTGCCTCTGCTGAACGAGCTTAAGATACCTCGGTGGGTTACATGTGAGTCAGCGTTTTCTCTTGAATTACATGTCTTCACCGATGCGTCTTAAAAGGCATATGGTGCATGTCAGAGAATCTGAGAACGGGGAGGTGAACGTACATCTACTTACCGCTAAGAGTAAGATAGCTCCTGTCAAATGAACAACCAAACCCCGCCTCGAACTCTGTGGTGCGTTATTAGGTTCACGTCTATCCACAAAGGTTCGTCAATCACTTACACTTACCTTTCATGAAGTACATTTTTGGTGTGACTCAACCATTGTATTAGGCTGGTTGTCTGCCGCACCAGCACAACTGAAGACATTTGTACGGCATGCAGTTTCCGAAATTCAGGAAGCTGTGGGGGGAAGGCCTTGGCGCTATGTCCCTTCTCTGTCAAACCCCGCAGAGCTCGCTTGGCATGGACTCAAAGCGGACAAACTATTGTCGTTTTCATTTGGTGGTCAAGGCCACAGTTTCTTCGAAAACCTTCAACCACATGGCCTCAATTCCCTGAATCAAATCATAAAGATTTAATCTTATCTGACATAGTTTCATCTCATCACATTGACATACCAAACAATACTGAAAATGTAATTAATAACTTATTTGCTAAATTTTCTTCTAATTTCTATCTTTTACAACGTATGATGGCATACGTCTTGCGTTTTATAAACAATTGTAGAAAACAAGTATCTAATAGCGGACATCTTACATCTTCCGAATTAACTGACTCATTATACTTACTTTGTAAATTTAGTAAAATTGAATACAACTTATTATTAACAGGTAAACAGTTACCACCTAAAAATAAACTTCTTTCCTTGTCTCCATTCTTTGATAAAACTTGTAATCTAGTTCGTGTTGTAGACCAGGGTAGAAACCTTTAAAAATAATAAAAAGTGAAAAAAAAACGGTTTATCTCGATTTTCGGCAAAACTACAAGTCCTATGGAAAAAAGTCAAATGGCAAAGTTGTAGGTAATAAAAAGATCTACAACTTTTGTATTTAAACTTTTTTCACATAACCTCAAAATTTATGTAAAAATTTAAAAAACCTAGTTTTTGGTTTCTGGTTTCTGGAATTACGAAACCTGGTTTGGTTTCGTAATTCTTTTACACCAAGCGTGAGTCATCGAGTTTCAGGTACTGTTAAATTGTCGCGGATACCGCAAGGAATTCAATCAGAAATATATTACAGAAACTAACAATACCCTACCTACAGCTATCTTTGGTTGGTTAAATACATACACCCAATTGTACAAACATGATGGGTTACCAGTGCTTACCACACTAGTTGTACTAGTCACGTGTTGCCAAAGCTTACTCCTTAACAAACTCAATAACTATTAAAAAGGTTCAACAATACCCAAGTTCTGTGTTACCCAATTTCTCGTGCATAGGCTGCCGAGTTTTAATTATCGCTACACGGCTGACCACTGGTCACCCCATAAGTGGGGTGTAGGCCTGCCCACCTCATTCCTTTATGCCTTAACCCACTCCAGTCTCCCTTTACGCATCGATTGGGGGGATTCGGCGCATGCAAATGCACAATGCAATGTATGGAAACATGTATGTACGGGTATATGTGGCGTTCGAGTAGTAGGTTAGGGTTGTCTAATTTTTGTTTCCTGTCTGCTCAGAGGTAGGCAGAAAAAGGACGACTCGTCTGTAACATAGTTAGTATTTCATTGGTAATTTTGTCTTTAAATTAGAAAGTTTTAAAGATAAAAATCGATAGTAAAATAGGTTTCAAGTTTTAAAAATTGTGTAATTTATATCATGGGACATGGTTGATTTCCGAGGCAAGACGTTCAGTGTTAAGAATTCTATCGTGATAATATGTTAAAAAATAGGGTTTCCGCGCCACACAAGCACACTCTAAAATAGCAAACTTTTTACCCCGCCGCAAAAATGAGTATAAGTTTAACGTATGTTTCTGTGTATTGTTTGTCCGTGGCTTCTAAACTGATAGATCGATATTGATTTCGTTTTTTTGTTTAAAAGGTGACTTATATTCGACTATAATTTTAGAAAAGTGTGATGTTCAAAGATCATCAGCCCGAAGGATTTTTTATGTTATTAATTTTTACTTAGATAAGGATATATGTAAATTATCGAACCCACATTATCCTATAGCAATGTAAATGTTGTAGAATCAGCAATATCATGGACTACCTTGACATAAAAAAATCTAGAATAAAACTACAGCCAAGAAAGGGCAACTGAATGTTTAAAACTGTAAATTGCAACACATTTATATTATTAAATATATTATGAAACACAGGTATATATCTCGGGACATAAAATACTGAATATTTCTCGCCCATTTTGCAGAAGGACTTATATTTGTAGTGTAGTCTGTTTATGATAATAAATAGGGATGGGAACAAAATAGTTTCGTTTGTATTCGCTGGTTGAAGTAAGCTTATCTATGAATGAAGGTACCCGTAGTTATAATAAATTCCGTGCTGGTACAAATAATAAATTCGTGTCTCGCGGTCGTACCAAAAATAGGCTTCTGCGTTATCTCGACCACGTTGAAATGCAAATACCGTTCGAGAAGACATATAACCTATTCCTAAATCCTAAATAAACCAATGTTTTTGGTAGATTAAGCTGCTATGCATGAACTATCGCTATAACTATGCTAAGTTCACAGAAAATATTTAGCATACAATAGCCACTTATGCATTATGTTACCTTGTAAGTTCAATAAAAATTACAATTGTCACATGAATTTTTGGCAAGTGGCCCATGTCTTTGTGCAGTTGGCATGGATACGCTACTATTGTCTATTATGTTGGCACACCGTATGACAACCGTGTACCTAATTTCGAGGTTATATAATTTCGTTTTAATTGAAATTTGAATACATACAAAATAGCTCATAGAGATATTACCTACATTCATTTATGTTCTGCACGAACAATATCATAAATACACTGATTCTACGAATATATTCAAAGTTTCTAAGCGCTCTAAAAAATATATATGAAAGAATGGGGGACGCAGTGGTTGAAATGGTTATCTTGCCACATTTTGTTTGTGAGGATGTATGGATGTGTGGATGTATATCCGGTGTTTGTTACTCGTTCACGCAAAAAATACTGAACTGATTGCGATGAAACTTGGTATGTAGATAGCTGGAGGCCTGGATTAACACATAGGCTACTTTCTATCCCGATATTTCCACGGGATCGGAGCTTACGGGAGCTTAATTTAGAAACCATATTACTTTTCGCTAACTACTTTTCTCACTCCACATCCTACAAATGTGTATGACAGATAAAGAAAAGTAAACTACAGATAATATTCATTTACATTACAATGTGTCCTAATTATACTTCCTTTTGATGATATGTCTCTCTTAGTCCTTAGTTTAAATAAAAATGGTTATAGTTAAATAAGACATCCATTATGTAAAAGAATTGTTATACAAGTGTCAAAGTAGACGATGAACAAGTTTAAACTGGCCACCTGGATGTCTCGCTCACTCATTACACTTCTCTGCCAAGTGTTATTGAACTTTATGATCTAAACAATAAAGTCGATAGCCTGAGTCAACGACCACTGTCAATCACACAATCGTAAATACGGAAACACTTTTTTAAAAGCAATAAATCTCTATTGATGGGTGTAAAAACTTAATAAGGATATTGCCGTGTGTGAGGTGTGTGAAGTTATTATTATTGTTTTGAATTTATTACTTGCCACTGATACTTTGTATCTTAATAATATGATTGTTAAGGTTAATATTGTAATTTCTTATAGTAACTCATTCATTAACTCTCGGAAAGCACCATTTGGTGAAGTGGAACTGATGATAAGACCACAGATGGCCACCGGAAATCTGCAATAGTATATTATACGGGTTGCAATTCGTTTACTTTAAAAGGGTTGCTAAGCAATTTTTGCTCGTCACAATGCTTAATGGTGAAGTGGAGCTGAAACAAGCAACAATGGTACTGGAGCTAGATCACTAGCTCCAGTACTATTGTTAAGAAGAGGAACTGCTTTTTAGCTTTGGTATTCCACCCACACTCCGTTAGCTTAAACCGTGATTAAAATGCCTTCAAGTATTTAGTGAATCATTGACACAAATAAACATTACATCATAGCCAATTAAATCGGTTATAGACAGTTTTAATAAGTTTTGATAAACGTCTCCCACCTGGTGTTATTCGGCGGGAACAGACTTAGACAATAATGAAAACTAAGGCCCCTCAAACTGAATGGTGTTGCAATGAACACTCTCGGGGACTTCCTTCTTAGGTTAATGGCAATACTGCCACTTGTGAGGGAACACCGTTTGGTTAGTCGGTTCAATTGCGACATAAGACTTCAACGTAGGCACCGGGAATGTGATAATCGGTTTCTAGATATTTAAAAAGAAAAAAAGGTCACATTACATTTCTGCTCGAATTTCAATCGCCCGAATGTAACAAGCGTAGTGGGTTATATTTGTGCTGGTACAGCAATTCCTAAATTTATTGGAAAGGCTGAAGTTAGCCGCGAGCAGGTGCGCAGAATGCAAAATTAAGGTATCAGTTGGGTTATCAATAAAATTTAAATCTATTTAGGAACTTTCATCTAATACTATATTAACATCGAAAGCATATTTGGGTTAGTAATTTTCCACTCGATTGTACCATGCGTGAGCTGGCGGTTGCGCCAACTTCAGGCCGGCCAATAAGTTTGGAGAGTACTGTAAGTTTGTAGGATTAGACGAACCATTGGATAGGGACACCACTGTTGATGCCACTGTTTAAATACAAAAGTAAAGCTTACAATCAGTTTGTGTAATTGTTTGCCAACTCAACCTCAGTAGTATAAAAATTACTCTACGGCTGGGACCATAGGTCTATGTACCTAATATAGTCCTACTCATAGCAGCGGTTAAGGCGTTTCGGTTTACGGCCTAACCCTGCTCCAGTAAAAGGGGTATCAGGGTTCCGCAATAGAGGTAAGCATTTTAAGTTTGTGTCATCGTTTTAAGTCGTTAAGCATAATGTTAACATAACTTTATATCAGGTAACTATATTTTACATAAACCTATAAGACCTGGAATGAAATCCGATGATATAATTATGTTAAACCCAAATAAAATGTCCGGTAAATATGTTATGGATAACAAAGAGTGAAAATATGACAAAGAATACTTATTGAAACATTATTTGTCTTATTATAAACAATTATTGCACAACATTGCACCACATTTTGTCGAATCGAAAATGCATAGTTATAGAAGTATATACACCTACCTTCTTATTAAAGTATAACTCTGGCAGTGTTGGAAAAAAGTCGTATGGTGAATTTAAAACATCGTCATCGGAAACGATCAAAATGCGAATCGGTTTCAAATGTTGCAATATTCAAAATATTGAATGTAAATAAAGTAAACAATTTGCATGAATGTGAATGTTCCGTAGACACATAAATGTATAATCACACCAGCTAAATTAGAGTGAATATTTTAATGTACTTGCACAATGGTGATTTTATTGGCACACAAGCGTATGAGCCTGTAACTTTTTTATTTAAACACGTAAATAGTAAACAAGCATACGACCCGAAATTCACCCCTAATGGAGCTCTAGGGACCCTACTCCCTAGCATAAATACATCACTATGCTAAAAGTAATATATGTATGTAGTATTTTCACCGGGTCTTTGGAATCCACTCTGTTAATTTTTATATATATAAAAGATTCGGCTGAAGTTATATAAAATTAAAATTTATTGTATATTATCATTACACGTCACGACTCACGTACTTATCCCTATGACCTAGTAAAGATAATCTAATTACATGATCTAAAGAGTTCAATTTGTTGTTTGATACAGATTGCTTCTGGTGTTTTAATTTTTTGATGTTATTGAAAATAAAAAATGACATCCATAACAAACATAACGTCTTTAATCCAAAGATTTTGGATTTAATATACTATTAATACTAAGAAGTATATCAACCTTAGAATAATAAAAGTGAATTACACAAAAAGTTGTTCCACATTCGAGACTGACAGTCGACAATGTGTCCACTTCAGAATCGTGATATCCGTAATAAATTAATTATGAGCAATCTCGCATAATATTATTATGTGCAAAAGCCACGCTTGTGTAAGAGACGCCTTTTTAAAAGCGAATGAAAATGTACCGTTAATTCTGGAAAATATAGACTGCCGCTTTCACCATTACATATGTACGTTATTTGCTGATTATTAAATATTTTGTTTCAATGCGGTTCGTAATCTAACTTTTCGAGATTCATATTAAATAATTTAATCCAGTTCATAGAAATCACTTAATATGTCGACGACCTAATTTGGCAGATGTGCCCGTGGGCTAATATTTTTCATCCAGACAAAAGGCATTTGGTTTACAGACGACTGGTTTATTAATAATTCACTTTTTACGCATCAATAACTCTTAAACTTTGTTCTAAAATAGTCTGCAAGTGTTGAAAAGTTGTATTTTAAATGTACAAATGTACGAAGCCTCGGGCAGAATCTATTAAAAGAAACGTAAAACGCTTTTTCCGGACAAAAAATATCTTTAAATAGGAGTAAATTTGCATTACAGATTTTATCTGTGTATGTAAACCATAATAAGTACTTCCGTTTTGAACAGATTTTGATGTTTTTTTTTGCATAACAAAAAGTAGAAAAATAACGTAATGAACGTTTGTAAAAACATCATTCAGGTGTGTACAAGACGAAGTTAATTTTATTTATTATTTTCCCAAGCCTTACACTTGACTTCTACTTTTTTTATTAACAAAGATTCACGTTTTTTTATTATGTGGATTTCCTAATTTCCTGACTAGCCTGTGATTAGCCTAGATAAACAAATGACTGTCGTCGCTATATACTGTCTAGTTGTTAGCGTACAGAATAAAATGTAATTGACATCAATTTGTGTTTCCGCAGTAAGCTTAATTAAAATCTTACTCAGGGAAGTAGGTACGTCAGAACGGAATTAGCGACAGGCGCGACAGCAAGACACAAAGGAATACTAAGTTTATTAAATTAATTATAGTGTAAGGTTATCAATTATGAAGGGTTTTCTTTGTTATAATTTTAAAACGTATACTGTTTTAAGTAAACTTCAGTTCCGAAAATCAAATCTCGAATTCCAACAATCGTTGAGAATGTCAACAAGAACCATATTATTATTTGAGTTTCATTAATTGAAATTTAATATTAGTGAAATTTCGAAATGGTTCTAACGCATAACGTTTACATCACAGAGCAAAGAAATCGACAATCAATATAATAATATGACATTTAGTTGACGTTGATGAGAGGGTGCTAAAGGGCGCTCGTTAAGGAAATACGTAACAAATCGATCAATCAGCAAATCAAATTAATAATTGACATTTGAATATGGTAATAAAAATATTATTTTAAATGTAAGGTGATAATCGTGATAACTTTTTGCTGTTCCACACCGCAAATAAATGATCGAGAAATTATGACGAAGGGTTAGTGAACATCATCTGTTGCAAAGGAGGATGAGTAGTGCGTCTAAAAACGCTCAAGTGACATATGTGACGTTTAACAAAAGAGTGGCCATAATTCCGTATTTAGCTACGTATCAATACATCCTTGACGCACTATATGTAACAATATAATTCTCTACAGAATGGAGAATGTTTCCGCTGTACTGAATCCGTAAAGTGAATAGCTTATGGTAACTCTAATGTTTCTGTTGGTAAGCGGGGAGATTAGGGCAAAGGCAATGTACATATATTATGTAGTATGTACAAACAACGTATTAGGTCTTCACATTTAATGCTGTTAACACACTAGGGACGCGTATAGTATTTAAATATTTAATTGCATAAAAATAATAAACATACTAAATCAGTCTAGTGATGCTACAGCCTCATCCGACTCTAACACGTTTTTAAATTGTATGCGTAAGGGTTCACAGGTTAACCGTGCAGACAAAGTACAACTTTAATTCGTTTCTATAAAAAAAAATACAATAATAATAACTGGACACATCTCACACACGGCCGTCTGATCCCAAACTAGACAGAGCCTGTACTATGGTAACCAGACTGCTGATAAACATACTTACATATTTCTAAATACATACATATTATAGATAAATCATTATCATTAATCAACACATTGGCTGTTCCTTGTCGATCCACTGTACCTAAAACATTCGCTTCTTAAGGCAAACATTATAAAAACAATACATTCTTCGGTCGCAACACGAAATTTCCCGACATCATGCCGTTAAACGACTCAATTTCATAGAGTTCTAAGGTCATCCACACTCTGTGAAACTTTGCCAACCTTACATTAATGGTAATCAGCTATTAACAGTTTTAGTATCAACGTAGCATTGTCCCTATTTATATATAAGAAGTTTATGACAACTCGCGCAGACAGTGCATACCAATGACTTCATACTACACAGTGCAATAACCTTAACCTCGTATACCAACTATATAAATATAAATGTGTAAGTTTGTCTATTTGTTTTTGTTTAAAATGTTCGTTAAATCTGCTTAAATGTTGAAAAATATAACTAAAACTGGTTGGAATGCTGTAATGATTGCAGAAACACGGTGGTTTAAGCCCTTACCTCACTACCTTGAGTGTTGTGGGTTCTACAAAGTATAACTATTTTTTAAATCACTATGACTTATGCTATGAATAGCAAACTAGCGTAGGAAGTTGCCCTTAAATGAGCAATATATTTCAAAGTATTCGAAGAAGGCACAGGAAACATTTGACGGCCTCTCGTCTGGTAGAAAACGCATCAGCCTCAACAAATAATTTAACTTTATTTCTGGTGGAAAGCCATGGCCGGTAATCTAAGAATCTAGAGTTTGCTAGTTTCAAGGGATTGACAGGGATCCCGGTAACAATAACACTGTGTAGTATTAGGCTCTTTCATTCCACCATAGTCACACATTAGGGCCTTATATACGTCGCTAATAATATGGGAAACGAAGTGTTTTAAATCAAATAAAAATAATGTTTGATTTTAAACAATCAAATCTGTTGTAAGGGAGCAGCAAATTCCTATCCACAGTCCAGAGAAAAATAATGAAATAAATTAAAGTGGGTGCGAGTGACCTAGTCAACAGCTGACTAACTCTTGATAATACGTCATGATTGAAAACTAACTGAGGCTCAAGGACTTAACAATCATAGCTAGGCGGTTGTCGCAGACAATTAAATGTATATACTCGTAAAGGTGTGTCCCTATTGTGCGGTCGGTTTAATTCAGACGTACCTACTGGTACATTGTAGACACAAAACTAATATTGAATTTTGCAACGGTTGTAACCAGGGTTGCCATCCGTACTATAATATATAGTATAGTAATATTATAGAACAATAATATAGTATGATGCTTGAACATTGCGAATTCCGCATTGTTTAAAAATATAAAATCTTCTTGCAAGCTTTTATTTTACTCAATAAGTTTGTTCAAAATTTATAATCTATTTTACAATTTTTTTCCCAACTCAAATTCGGCATGCGCTAATATGATTTCGCATAGAATAAAGCAGAGTTGCCAACTCTTGAACTTGTTGAGCCCCTGAAATCCTAATAAAAACCCTTTAATGCGAGTTACATCGATTAATAACATATTTTTTTAAATTAAATATGATATGTATTGATGATAAGCATTAACAACCTTTTAATTTTACGTCAACGATTACCACCCGTTTAATAAAATAACTCCAGTTCATCCTAAGGTTGCCTGGAAAATATTGCTTTGAGCGATAAAGCCCTTTGTACACTATTGATAAGATACATCTCCTGTTACATATTCTTTGTAAAACCCTGGTGTACAAATAAAGTGTAATCTATCTATCTATCTATTTATAAATCTTATAATATTTCCACGAGTTCATAATATGAGCAAATTTATGAACATCATAAAAAAAACTTCGTCACCGCTTATTTTCCCCAAATGTAGGAGGACAATGCCTCCAGCCAAAAAGTTGGCAAAATTGGACACAACACACTCTTTAACAGCACAACATAACCGTGTGTTTCTGTCCAAGGATTGATGATACAGCTGGTCATTGCAATCGAAAAGGTTGTATTAAAAAAAAAATAGGGAATATGCATGTTGTTTAAATTTACTTGATTAATTTTCCCTTGAATCTTTATTGTCCCGATATTATGTCTAAAAAAATATTTTCTTATTTAGTTCGTGTTTAATTGCAAAAAATATTAGTTGAAATATGAAAAATAAGGGAGCGAAATTCAACTTTGCAAAACGCTTCATCATTGGTCGAAACAAAACATGACGTGACATTCCACGTTCTGTCATTTATCGGCGCCTATATTCGTAGTGTTACGGAGAAAGATAGGTTCCTGTGGTTTTTGCTCTTAGCTAGTGCAATATAAGCATTCTAGTGATATTAGAAATCATCTAGGACAATGACTGAATGTAGGTTTGTCAAAGCACAATCGGACAATCTACCGAAAATAGGTGCATTCATGATGACTATATATTTTGCATCAAATCCAGATTTTACGTCCGCCGAGGTTAAAGGAGTGAAAGCCGCAAGGTAATTATTATAATACTTGTTATATTATAATCTAAAGGATAGATAAGATATGTATAGTTAGTTATATTCATAAAGTTTTATTGGACTTTTGATACCTAGATTAAGTAGACAAGCAAGTTGAGTTAAAACAAACATAAATTACTGCTGACTAATTCACACTATACTAGCAATTAAATTGTAATATTCTTACATTAAAGTGATCTTCACAAGAATATAAACACGATATTGAAGATCTTGATCTTGAGAGACTTCATCTCTTCTCATTAATGTACACCAGTGTTTTCGTATTTTACATTATTATTTTGTACAGGAAAAAATACTGTATTGGGTGTACTTCTTATAGTGTTTTTACACTTAGGAACAAGGCAATACCTACAAAATGGTTTTTTAACTTTATCCATCGTCTATTAATTACAATAAATAGTAATTACAACTGTAAATCGGTACAAAATTACTGTAACACGTCAAATAAGTTTATGAAACAAACACTAAGCGTGGAACGTGACGTCATCCAAAGCCCGCGAAATAATGTTATATTAAAAATTAATTTGAACATTGCCAAGGTTATTTATATTTTTTTTAGGGTAGAATGATGGAATAAGTCAATAAAAGATAAAAAAAATACATGCACATTCCCTATTGTCGCATATATTTTTTACACTTATCTTCGATAAAATCGAGAGACTAATTATACAGGAATTTGAACCGAAGCGCATTTTTTTGCTCAAATTGCGTCCGGTTATTTGGGTTTCTCTCTTGAATATGAATGCAATATTTTTGGTGTATAAACTTGAACATTTGGTGAATATTCAGATCACGCTCAGTCGTCGATGGATTGTAAAATATTTGGCACAGTTATTAATTGTCGTAGACGTTGTTAAAGATTTTAATGACTCCGATTGTGCAATCTGAACAAAAAAGCTTATCGTTCTGGATTGTTTAAATGGAGTGACAAGTTTTTATAGATGAAGTCCTAAAGTAAAGGTTTCTGCGGTGAATCGTTTCTCAGGTGAAGGCATTCTCAATAAAGTGAACACGGTACCTGCCATACCTGGTAAGTAAAGTTTTTGTTGAGGACGGTAAGGTTGCCTTTTTTTAATTAGATCCAGCAGTATTACCAAGCTACCTTAGTGACATTAGTAGATAACACTTGGTTAACTTTGTTATTAATTTATTAAAATATCCTTGCGCCGATTCTTGTTTCAATCGACCGGTGACATATATCATTTGCGCAGTTGGCGTTCTGCATCCCAATCACCAGCAAAAACATAACTCAATTCTAGTAATTTAATGTTGTTAGACAGCAAAAAATCTGTTGCGGACTAATTTTCTTAATGACAAAAGAACTATCGAAAGAAGAATCTTGGGAGAGCCATGCTTCGGCACGTATGGGCCGGCTCGACCGGAGTGACACCACGGCCTCACAGAAAACCGGCAGTGAAGCAATGCTGAATTGCTTTTCGCCGAGTGAGTGAGGTAACCGGAGGTCATTTACCGATTTACCATGAAGTGACCCGTCTCCTCGTTTGCCCCATATACGATAAAAAAAAACTAGTCAATAATTTCTATGATCAGATTCACTAGCTACGTCAGAGCGGGTACAAACAATAATAATAGAGATGGTTACTAAACTGTACCAATCCAAACAAGACGAATTGGGACAAATGAATGTTACTAAATTAACTACTCGTACTAACGTATCCGACTGGTTCAGATAGTAAATTGTTAGAATGTGTGACATTTATTACTACGATAAGGGACAGTACCCAATTGTAATAAAATTCTAAAACCATTAAACGTATACATATGTATTTTAGGTTGATGCGCTTATCTACGCTTGTGCATGTGAGAAACTTCTTTACATAAATGTCTCAAAGAGAATTATCTGTAGTGTCTGGACTGGGCTAAGGCCGAAAGAAACGTCTAACAAGGATTATGCCTGTGCATACATACAATGGACCACGACTTAGTAAAAAGGATTAATACTTCACGAAGCTCAAGTTAGATTTGAATTTGAATAAAGATCTAAATTTTAAAGTACTACTAGTTGCAAAAACAGGCTTAAGTTACATTTTTTTTTTTTCATTTTGAAACGTTTAATTGATAGAACTGGGATTATCCTTATTAACAAGTCGTATTTGAAATAAAACTTGGTATATATATAATGTAAATCTATTATACCTTTTGATCTGCTTCCTATTTGGCAAAACCTATGATCGATTATAATTGACCATACTGATTGTCCTTGATTTAAAACATATTACCATACTTGTTTAATTTGGTTGTTTTTTCACTACGAAAAATAAATAACAATTAAGTAAAACTTATCAAAAATGAAACCGTTATAAAAAGAGGGATAAAAAGAAAAAGTATTATTCCTGATACTAGAGCCACTGACATTAGTAGGGAGTCAGGGCCCTTTCACATACAACGCAAACGTATGTCAAAATTTACCATGTGGAACAAATACCACATTCATTAGAAGAGAAATGACGTCAACGCATAGACAATATTCTAAGGAATGCCTATAATGAGAATTATCGTGTAAATTGCTTTACGCTTCGTGTTCAGCATAATATATTATACGGTCAATTGAACACGTATTGAGCACTACATAAATGTTGATAATTAAATAGTTGGACCGAAGAACTCCGTAGGAGATCCAAACTAACCGACATCATGCAGCAAGCAGAAAATATAACTTATTTGTTCTATAGTACCTACTATATTAATAAAAAGTTAATATATGCACATGCCTAAAGCTTTATTAACAACCGATCAACTAACATTTTAATACCAAGATAAATCAGGAAACATAGTATGTGACGTAATGTTTATTTTAATGTCATACATTTTACAATGAACCCACTAGTGACTAGTGACATCAAAACACTAAAAACCAAAAAGCGTTAGGTTTGCTTGAATCATAACAGGTAGTCTAAATTCCAGGATGTATTGGACACATGCACTTCTTAGAATACGCACTCACATTTAAACATCGTGACGTAAGCGCTTAGATTCAAACATTTATTTGTTTAACATTTTATTATAGGGGAAGAAGAAGGAAAATAAAAGTCAAATATATTTTATATTTATAATTAAGCTTGTATTTGTATATATATATTTAAAAGTATCAAACATAGTTCTATGAAACTCACTGTTGTGTTTACAATCGAATAACTCATATTTCAGTACATCGTTATTAAAAACTGCTACCCGCGACTTCGTCGAGAACAGTACATTTCCGGGATAAAAGTTATCTATGTGCTATTCCAGACTAAAATCTATCTCCTTGCCAAAATTTCATTACGATCCGTTCAGTCGTTTCGTTGTGAAATGGTAACAAGCCAACAAACAGAGTTACTTTCGCATTTATAATATTACTAGCAGCGCCACGCGGTTTCACCCGCGTAAGTCCCAATCCTGTGGGAATATCGGGATAAAAAGTAGCATATGCAGTAATCCAGGTCTTCAGCCATCTACATACCAAGTTTCATCGCAATCGGTTCAGTGTTTTTTGCGTGAAAGAGAAACAAACATCCATCCATCTATCCAAACTTTCGCATTTACAATATTAGTGGGATAAGTATCGATATTTAGGAAGATTTCTTATTCTGAGAGTTTTAATATAACATGGAATTTCGGTTTTCGCATTGTAGAGATTATGTAAGTTTTAGTTTTTCTGTTAGTTAAATAAACTAAAAGCTTGTAACACGGGTAGAATGCTTAGAAATCTCAACTCTATCTAACCTTTGGCCCCCGCGGCCCCGTCGGGCACGAATATAGTCATCTCCAAAACACAGAGGTGAAACACTGGTGAGTAAAACCGTTTATATTTATTAAGATGAATAAATACCTCTCACGAAAGTTTTTATACAAAAATCCAACTTCTGCTAAAAGAAAAATAACTCATAAACTTTTCAAAATATTTTCTTTTCATAATAACTTTGCTCTCATAATTTAATTAGAAACCAACCAAGCTTTGTTTTGATATTGGTATTATAATTATAACTTATTATAACACACTTGTTTCCAGAAAAAAGGTTGTTCACCTCGTTTGTAATCTAGTTTAATAATAAATCAGCCTGACGAAAAACACTCTTGGTCTATTTATTGGCATAGCTCGACAAACAATCCTGATCAATGAACTTGAAAATTGTTTCTCCACGTAATGTTATTCATCGAATATTCTACATGGGAAAATTTAGATTGTACGATACCGTGAAGATGATTTATTAGATGAATACTAAATACAACCTGGATTCATTTTGGACTCATGGAATTTTCTTCTTGCATCGTACACGTGTAATGTTGATGTTAGAAAGTCATTCATATAATATTTTCTAGGTGTGCCCGGATTTTGAAAAAAAAATTTTTCTGTAAAAGGTTTTTCATAATGTAGGTGCACATTTCTTAACAACACATTTTGAATGTTCATGTCAATTTCAATGAATTTGTTTTTTTTTTTTTTACATATTCAGAAAAATCTGGACATTCCATCGACATCCTTTTTATTAAATACCTATAGTGTCATTTATGTCAGCCCTGTTTCATACGAAATATTAGCTTTATCGGACAATTAATTGCGGCACATATGGGCCGACTCGACTCCGCTCGATACCACCGCCTCACAGAAAACCGGTAGTGAAGCAATTGCATTGCATTTCGCCGCGTGAGTGAGGTTACCGGAGGCCCTAACCCTTCCCTCTCCCGTATTCCCGTCCTTCCCCTCTCCCCTCTGCCCAATCTTCCCCCCTCCCCCTCTTCTCCTACTCCCACCTTAAAGGGCGGCAACGCACTTGTGACTCTTGAGTTACAGGTGCCCATGGGCGGCGGTAGTCATTTACCATCAGGTGACCCGTCTGCTCGTTTGCCCCCTATTCCATAAAAAAAAATATTTAAAGTTAAATTTTTCAGTTTCAAAATAAGATTTTTCACGATTTTTTTTTTAATTGTTTATGATTTACTTTATTCACGGGGTCTACTATATGACGACATCTTTTTGTAACACAATGTATATGTACTCATTGTCATTAGGAAATACCCAATAATAGGGTATAATTAAATGTCAACGGTATATCGTTTCGTATAACGATATGACAACGAACACTCGTTTTGCGATCGTATTGCCAATATGATTCCGAAAATCAGAACGAGATAAAATGTTATTAGGAATTGTTTGATTCGTAACGTATGTTCCCATAGATACCGAAAAAAGTTCCACAACGTACATAATATTTTTTAGTAGTTACTTATGCGTCTAAACAGAATTCGCCATAGAAACACACAGATATATATGTAATGAAAAATACACAAATATATTTGCACTAAGCGGTAATCGAACCGCTTCTGACGCGACTTCAGATAGATTTAAAACTAAAAGTAAACAAAAAATATACGTACGGTCGAATTAAGAACCTCCTTTTTTTCGTCGGTTAAAAAATATAATTGTTAATTGTTATAAGTGGGTATTGTTTGTATGTGTGTTTAGAACGTCAATAATATTTGAATCACTGCTCTATTTAAAGTAATGAAGCTAACGGTCTCTATGTTATTGATATTCTTCAATCACAGCTGCGGAAATCTATTCGCGTCTAAGGTAGAAAAATGTGTAAGTAAATTATAATATATTTTCTTGTGCCTATGCTCCAATTCACAAACACAACATCACAATATCTATATTATAGATACATTAAATAAAGTTAGACAAACTACTACCTTTTACGGTGTAAATAACAGATTCAGTTTCTACATGAATCATGTAATTACTCGTACAACAACTTATCATTTATTTATTAATAGCTGTTCCCGCGCGACTTCGCTCGCATGTACCTACATATTTGTATATTTTGCGCGGAACCCTAATTCTTTTTCCAAAATAAAAATAAGCCTAAGTTACTCCTTATAACACTAGCTATCTATCAGTGAAAGTCCCGTGGAAATCGGTCAACCCGTTCCGGAGATTAGCCGTAACAAACAGACAGACAACATTTTTAACTGATTTTTAGGCATAGGTATCGTGCAAATAACTGTATCAAACAGACACTTCAATTTTATTTATTTGTATTGATGATGTATTCATACGAGCAGTTCCACCCGCGCGTTTATGGTCACTGCTCTGCTCCTAAAGATCGTAGCGCAATGGTTTACAGCCTAAAACCTTCTTAAAAAAATGGGCTATTAAATGCAAAAATATTTTTTCAAATCCAACTGGCAGTTTCAGAGATTAGCGCGTTTAAACAAAAAACAAACTTTTCAACTTTATTATTAGTAAAGAAATACTTAATATCAAATGACAGATACAAATGTTATAAACATATCAAATGACATTTATATGTTGTATATTTATTTAAGGTCCATATCTATATATGGACTTTAAATTGAATTATGTAAAACAGTTGGCCATTGACGAAGTTGTGTAATTAATTATAAAAGCATATTAATCTCATTGACCTTAGCGTAAACTGTTGCTGGTGGTTTATCTTTAAACCGAAAATTAAGTACAAATATGTCGGCTTGTGGAAAGCGAAACAATATTTCAACTTATTTACTTATTTAAGAACTTAATTTAATTTTTTTGTATATCTGTTTGAATGATAACTAAAATTTGGTTCTAATATTAAAGGGTTAACGTATAATGTGTTTTACTGAGCGTCGGATTTCGAATCTAATTAAAACTTTTTACTAATTAAAGAAAATATCTTGTTCACATGGTGGTTAATTTACTATATTGCAAGACATTTTAAAATTTCTTCAGAAAGAGATGATTTTTCTGGGTAAAGCATGCTAGTTCATTGCCGATTTAAATGGCATATAGTACCAGGGCATCGTTGATCGGCGTACACATAATAATCTTTAAAAAAAGTATCACCGCTTTCAATGCGCCTCAAAATACCCAAATCGCTTCAAGTGCGTCTATAAAATTTGAAGAGTTCCCTCGATTTCTCCAGGATCCCATCATCAGATCCTGACCTGATGACCATGGCACCTGAGAAGTATTATACCCTTCCAAACAAGAATTTTCCAAATCGGTCCAGGTGCCTTTGAGTAGGTAATCGGTGAACATACATAAAATAAAATAAAAGAAATATAGTTTGATTCTTCTAATAACACGACAGTAAGAGGAAGGATAAAATGTTCTAATGAATCAGCAAAAATCCATCAGATTGTTTGACGAACCTACAACAAACTTTTTACAGTTATCAATGTTACTTCGGTAAGGTTGATAATACGGAAAAACAAGTATTTATAATAATATCTTTAATTGTTTTTTAAAAGGAAAGGAAAGTAAGCAGACGAGGGTAAAATATTTTTTTCGCCGTAAGTGTTAAAAGTGGTTTAACAGAAAACCAAGACGTTGCTGATTCGACCTATGCTAAAAATATAGCACCTTTTAGTCATATTATTTTATGTGTGGAATATCCTACACCTTTGGGGGATTATCACGAGACACAATAAAACTATACGATATGATTAATCACGGAGACCTATACCAGAGAACGCAGGCATGCTCTAGTGAGGAAGGAATATTGGATACCATTCAGAACAGGCCTAGGGCTCGTGTATTTCAAAGTTTTTTTCATTCTGATCTCCACCCGAAGTCACCACAATATAAAACATAAAACTATTATTGTTTTGTTCCAGATTACGTATAATGAATTTCATTAAGCTCATGAAAACATGCATGTTGGAGAACATAATATATGTTGGTTAATGGAAATTCAGTTCGTTATATAAACAAACCGTAACGAAATGACGAGTTACACAATCAATGAATGGTCATCAAGACCACCATAGTACTAGGCTTTTGTCAACTTCATTACGCCCACTTCACGCTCCCACACGTGGTTAATAACCTGACGACATACTTGAGAAAGTGAATGCTCCAATACTAATTACACCGAGACTACAGTTACTACATGTAATTTGAATGAAAGCGAAAAATAATTGGCATTTGCGGCTTTCGAAGCTAGTAATGATCTTGAACATGATAAAATGTGTGGCAACTTTCGTCCTTTAGTTATTAACATAATTACAAGTATTGAAGCAAGCCTAATCAACTAAATCAACGTTGATTTAATCATTTTATGCCACTTCATAAATAAAAGCCAACAGGTGTTAATTTTTATATGACATTGCATAATAATATATGTTTTTGACTTGAATACCTTGAATTCATTCATATGGAGCCCACGTATGGATTCTTTAGAAATGAATTCGGAATGAAATGTGACACTTACTAAGATAAATATTTAACAAGATGTAAGAATTTATTAAATTTACTAACCTTTTCGACCGAACTCGGGTGTACCTCCAAGTATTGCTGCTGTAGTGTCCTGAACTAGAAGGGCACAGAAGTAACTGGAGACTGTTCGGTCTCGGCTGCCTTTGTTTCTTCACCCTCAACTTTACAACTTCCTCTATCTTCTTGGTTTCCTTTATTGGTGGTTTTTTTGAATCCACACTCCATCTGTGCTCGTCTATAATAATCCTTTCCTCCAAATTTAAATGATCCAGTCTATCTTTTATGAAACTCCTCGTACGAAGCAAGTCTGGAGTGGTATCTAGTTTATCATGTCTCCGCATTTCAATAGGAGATAAAGGTGGCCTACGAGGTTCGAAAACCACCTTGGAGTACTCGTTACTTCGTCGCCATAGACGTGGAGACAAAGGCCAAAAACGGCCATGTTGGCCGGATTCCATAACCATTTTCACTTATTTCCACTTTACGAAATTCACAAAACACATTCGACTTTACCGATGCTGTTGACATAAATAAAATTTAGCTTGAGATTCTCGGACAAGCCACCAATATGGATATACTATCAGACAAGTATGGAAATGCAAAAAATATCTTATTCAAATATATTTAAATTCAATATAAGAAATGGTAATACGTTTGCTATATCCGAAAGCAATTCAAAGACTGAATGAAATGCATAACAAACGCGGCCCACACAATCAATCCTGCGAACCGTCTACAGGTATGAAAGATAAAGATGAAGTGACTGTTTCGATGAGTCAAACAGTAGCTCATTGAATTAAAACAGATAAGTAAAAACATTTGAATTACAATGTTGTTTTCTTAGATCGTCTATCTTTAAGTCTCTTTTGTGGTAAGTAAGAAAACCTAGATATAACATATTATAACTAAGCTATTTATATGACGACCCGGCCACGTTGCACTTTTGCTCAGTCTTCATATTTCTCTGTTTGTTTTAGTATTCTTTTGTATTTTTTCAGCAAAACCATGCTGTCGCAAAATGTCAAGGCAATCTATCGACTACGTACTTATCGAGTTTTACAAGCGCATTTGTACGCATTATAGATAAAAAGATAAAATAATTAATAGCATGATAGTATGTAGTCCATTATAGTAACAGTTGATATTTTAAGGTTATATCTAAATTGTCCAACAAGGCGAACCGGGAACAACAAACAGTTATAATGAGCGTTAAGTGTTTCAACTGGTTTGACCCCAAATGACACATTTTTATCGCCATTAGTGAATTCTGCATCAATTAACAAAATCGAGAGCAGTGGCCGGAAAACCATAATAACCAAATGTTTGGCTTCAGCAATAAAAGTCAAGCTTTTGCATTAATGACATTGAAAACTAGATCAGGCATACGGTAATATGTTTATCTTCCTTTTTAAAACTCATAAACTTAGAAAAATGGTGCAATTTCCTCAAACATGTTACTAATTTGAGTGTATTGGTAAAAATTACGGCAAGGAGAACATTCAAAGAAGTTAAAATCCTTTAAAAGAGTAGAACTTTTTTTTGACTGTTAAATATTTTCAATTTAGTCTAAATTTAAATCCTTATGATTTTGATTATTTCTAAAATCTGTTGAATAGCGTTTAACCTCTGATTCATTTTAAGGCCAAAAAACGTAAATAATTTTGATCAAAACCTGACTTTCAAGCTTTCAACAGAAAAGCAAATTTGTTGACAATTCCTGACGGCAGTGATAGCCGTACTACAAAGAGGTATAATGGCTCCCTTATCGGATGTCGCTGAATAACATTGCATACTAAACACACAGGAAGCTATGGCCGACAGGACGTAATATATGTATGTAGGTACGTGTGTCTATGCAAATGCTCTAATAGTACATAGATATCGATCTAACAGCTAAGGGACCGCAGAGCTTTAAGTATAACATTTTCGGAGCACCGACTTTTGATAGCCTTTTGATTGTTCTACGTAATATGCTAAGTAGCATGATGTAAAGAATATTTGCAAATGGTTTTACATTTGATTACAGCTTTTCGTTTAAGACTGACAAAGATAGATATCTATAAGAAAATTATAGAATTTCATAATAAAACAGTAGGGAAGTTGTAGATGATTTAGAATAGATCCTATCCCTAAGTCCGTATAAGTGTTATATGTATTCAAATCGGTAAACAATGCTTCTGCAAGTCTAAAACAAGAGATAGGAAACGGAGATAGTTTAAACAATAGATTAAAAAAAAAGCCGTTACCAAGTAAGGTGCAGGAAGCTATGAGGATTGAATCACAGGAAACTGCGTAGCCAAGTATTATTACAATAGCTACGTAGTTGACTCAGCTAGTAGAAATTCTCGAAATCGGACTTAAAAGATTTCTGATATTCGCTGGTATAAAAATTGTGAAACGGAAACGTGGCGATATGATTAATATCGGATTTTTGTGTGAGTTTATCAACCTGTTATCACTTATCAGTATTCAAGAACCGCATGGAGTGAAATGTTATTGATCGATAGTAAGAGATTATTGCTCATACAATTATTATATTATAAATAAATGGGTAAATAACCTTAAGTTGTATTTTTTTTTATAACAATAAGTAAGCAAATCCTTGGATTAATGCATTCTTCATAAAATTCCTTAAAAAAATGTTTTCTATTTTATAGGATCTCACAGACAAAGTTGTTGTAGTCCTAAACTTATCAAAGCTAAACTTGACTAAGTTACTCCTTATAACACGAGCTATCTGTCAGTGAAAGTCCCGTGGAAATCGGTCCACCCGTTCCGTTGATTAGCCGGAACAAACAGACAGACAATACGTGAAAAATATTTTTTTGGTATAAGTACCGTGTAAACATTCAGATGCATTTAGTAAAAAACTGTCATTACGAGTATGACATTACAAACGGACACTTCAAATTTATTTATTTACTAGCAGTTCCCGCGAGGCTTCGCTCGCGTGTACATATTTATATATTTTGCGTGGAACACTCATTATTTTTCCATAATCAAAGTAGCATAAATTACTCCTTTTAACATCAGCCATCTGCCCGTGAAAGTCCCGTGGAAATCGGTCTACCTTTTGCGGGGATTAGCCAAAACAAACAGACAGATAGACAAAAATTGTAAAACATGTTGTTTTGGTATATGTACCGTATATACATACAAATGCACTTAGTAAAAAGCGGTTATTTTAATATTACAAACAGACACTCCAATTTTATTTATTTCTATAGAGTATAGATAGAAGATGTGTATCAGTTGTTGTGCTCCTAATAAATAAATATACTTATTATAGCTAAACTTGACCTTGTAAATATCTAACTATACTGATTATAATTAATAATATAATCTAACTACGTAAATACGGGAAACGTAATTCGTAAGCGACGAAAGGACGAAGCGACGGCGACGTAGCGCGTGAGTGAGTATCGAAGTAACGTGCTACCTGGCCGGCGCGTGGCAGCCCACTGAATTTCGCCCGACTCGTCGCCGCTGCTAGGTACCTGCAGCTTCATACCTACTGACCGGAGTGGGCCTAGCCTGTCTGAGTTAAGCATATCTAATATGTGTGTGTGTACGTGCCTTGACTATGCATGATGCAGTTATAGGTATGTGTATAACTATATAAGGTGTGTGCGTGTACACCTGCACGTGCACCCGTATACCAACCAATATAAACTATTAATAAGATAATGTATTTTGAACTAATTTAATCTAAGATTCTGTATGTAATATAAGGGTATTTATATCTTACAGGTATAAGATATAGTTGCCTACCTAACATGTATGACGAACACTGCTCACACAAAAACCGTTATGGTTTAAGTGAGTAGCTTACATGTAGCTAATGATAGATATCTGGAATTAATTTGAACAAAAAAAAAAACTATTACATGTGTTTCTTTAAGACCACAATTTCACGTTATTTGTCCAAGGTGTATATTTTCTAGATAATCATTACTGTGTCTTAATCTCATTACACAATGTAGACGACATGAAAGTTGGTGTATTAACCACTCTAACTATTTATATGACGTATGCAGTTTTTGCATTAAATTCTGTACGGTCTGTTTAGCGCATTTTGGAATGCAAGCGCCTAACTTTCGACGTATAGCATAGTAAGTCTTGTAACGCTCGAACACAGCAGCTTTTCTGTTAGACATGACAAACTAAGGTAATATAAATTAATGTCTATTCATTTCCTAGTATCGAAATTCACGAGAATATTCTATAACGATAACTTATGCATACAACACTTAGATAGATACTTATCCATGATATCTTTAATATAATTTCTTAAGGAACATATTACTCGGTGCTATCTAGACGAAACTAGGCATAGTTTATGTATTGTATGTACTATGGATTCTATTATACACTTTATTTTTGTTGTAAATAGATATATATATATATAATTATACATCGAGACACAGAAACCAAGGCAAAAACATCGATTTATTCAACTATGGTCGACCATATCGTGGTGAGAAATCACGAGCCTACTGGCTAGTAGGTAGGTAGGTAGGTAGTAGGTATAGGTACTTACTAGTACCTATGCCTACTTACATAACGGATATATGTGTTCTAGTTCATGTAGCGATCAATGATTAATGTATGATTCAATAAAACTGTCACAAATGAGATATGTGTTGTGGACAAATATTGACTTTATAACACATTGTACGTTATAAAATTGCCGGCGTTAACCGGGATTAAAATGTCCCTGTCCAATTACGATTGGTTTTTTGCTATGTGTAATTACAATCCGATATTGGACATGCATATTCATTTAAAAGTAACTGAAACATTATATGGATGTTATGTTACATTGCTATTTTATGTTCTACTAATATCTTAATATATAAAAACTACGTGCCACGTTGTTTGTTCGCGATGAACTCGAACTAATGAACCGATTTTAATAAAATTTTACTAATTAATATATATAGCTACCCAGCCACAGCAACGCATGGCTGTGTAGGTAGTAGGTAGTTATTAATATAAAAGATTACGAACATATATTGATGTTGGTAACAATGGGGGAGAAGTTTGATACAGATTCATAATCATAATACGTACACACGTACATATATACCCCAAGGGATAGGCAAAGGCGTTTAAAACAACCAAATGGGGTGGGTGATTCATTAATCTAGTCTTGATAATATGACAGTGGACAGAGCAGTTGGCGCAGGCTATTTAGAAAATCCGGATGTCTTAATAAAAGCTGTTCCCGTATCCCTCCTATTTTAGGCGCAGTACGGCACACCGTGTGGTTTTAGTCGAACGCCGAAAACCCCGGTGGGGTAACGGCCCGTGGGGGTTTCCACACGCATAAAAAAAGGCTGGTAAGGAATAAGACAACCCTAAGAACTCGACACAAAACATGTCGGCCTATATTCCAAATAGTATGGAGTCGAATTCTGAGACTTGAGTATTTTGAGCAACTGCAATTATTGACTCACCTGATGGTAAACAGTTAACGGCGCCTATACGGGATTTCTACCTATGGGCGCTAGAGCTCCAGCGGGATACGGCGAAGAGGGGAAATAGACTCTATAGGAGATAGAGAAAATTATATTAAATAACTAACAAAAGGAACTCCACTGCTCTGACAGCGTTGAAACAGGGTCACCGCATTGCGTCCTATCAGGAAATTTCCAGAAGGCCTGGAGGTGGAAGAATTTTAAGAAAAATACTTTTATTGTGTTTTGACACTCATTTTTATTAATACTACTGAATATCATACTCCGACTGAAAGGAGTGAAACATTAACTATGAAATCGAGCTTGCATTCGAATAATCCAATTTTATCAGGCAAGTGCCATTAAAGAATATTATTAATATCGAATTGACTTGTCATACAATAGCTTTAGAAAAGGCCAGTGCCTAGGTCAAAGATAATAATTTATCAAAAACAAAATTAGTGGATGACATATTCTCGACATACACGTTTTTGTCCATCTCAGAAGACCTTGCAAACCGATATTATGCCGTCATTACCATCTCACTTCCCGTTATTTTTATGAAATTGATAATATTTCAAAGTCACTTAAAAATGCATTATGTAGTTATGACTTTCTTGAATGAGTTTTTTGGCGCTAATGACAGGAAAAGTAAATATCGCCCTTATTTGTCCTGTATCATGAGATGGTACTTGAGATGTAAGGTCACCATTCTTCACTACAGATAGTTTTTATTGGTAAAATAGCGTTAATATATCATCAAAGGCTTAAGCACAGAAGTAGGTATAGACGTAATGAGATGATAACTTATAAAAGGGCAATAAGCGTAATTTGGATTGGAACTGTAACCGGATTGTACCGGTTGTACTCGAATGTGAGCAATCTCACTGAGAAAGCGCGTCTGTCAAATAGGAGATATAACGCAAAATGCTATATTGTTTCTAGTAAATAATTACAATTGTTATTTCTTGCAATTAATCTATATTAAATAAACGAGAATTGCACGCATTTGTGTGAACGTAAACTTACTCGTTGAGCGCTCGACTTCAATACTCATTCATTTCACAATATACCAGAGCATGTTATGTTACGAAGGGGTAATGACGTGCGTTTTCATAACTCACACTGTTTAGTTCCCTTAGTGTTTCATAATGTTTACTAGTTTACATTCGGTTACGAAGTCGGTATTAGAAGCGGTTATCTAACTTGAATAGATGTCGGCGTTATCTATACATCATCAATACAAATAAACATAATTGAAGTGTCTATTTGTAATGTCAAAATAATAGGTTTTTTTAAGCTCATGCAGTTATTTGCACGATACCTATGCCTAAAAATCTGTTTACTTTTTATTTTTGTTTGTCTGTCTGTTTGTTCCGTCTAATCTCCGGAACGGGTGAAACGATTTCCACGGGACTTTCACTGGCAGATAGCTGGTGTTATAAGGAGTAACTTAGGCTACTTTTATTTTGGAAAAAGAATTACGGTTCCGCGCAAAATATACTACCGGATGTAGATAAAATTTTTATGTCTGTGTCGAAGGTGAAGAGAAATAAAAAGGCTGGCCTGTTGGTCTACTGGTTAGTGCCCCTGACTGCTGAGCCAGAGGTCGTGAGTTCGTTTCCCACCCAGAACGAATAATTGTGTGATGAGCATGATCATTTGTTGTGTCTGGGTGAAATTTATCTATAATATATACATATGTATTTAGAAATATATAAGTATGTTTATCAGCAGTCTGGTTACTATAGTACAGGCTCTGCCTAGTTTGGGATCAGACGGCCGTGTGTGAAATGTGTCAAGTTATTAATATTATTAAGTTGCCCATTTTTTTTTATTGATAGCACTAAAGCTCGTCAATAGCTATTAAACAAAAAAAAAAGAAAAATGATGGACAAACAGAGGAGAAAACAGCACTAAACTGTTTTGTCTTGCCTATTTATTTATAACTAGGATCGCCTGGTAGTCGAGTTCCGACCATTATTTCGGATATCTGATAGTTTTAGTTACAGTAACGAAGCTCCATAACATCCCCGCTTTCGGCCATGGCTTTTTTATTGGCCGGTATAACTTGAACTCTCATTGTACAGACAGGTCAACACATATACTGGACGCGTGTAACTTCATGTAGCCGTTTTAATGTATTTTTTAATTGTGTGTGTAAAGACATATTGCTTAAAAAATTTAGCTTTTTTTTTTTTAAGAAAAGACAACTCCCGCATTAGGAATGACTCCTGTGTCGCGGGGGACTTTACAAACATACAAACAACGGACACAAAGAACACCCAGACTCAGGTAGGCATCGAACCCACGACCTGTAGCATAGCAGTCAGGGCCACTAACCACTAGGCCAACAGGCCAGTCTATTTTTTTGCTTCTTTTACATATAAACTGGAAGTATTGCAAATTTCACATTCTTTCGTCAGCGAATCATCATCCTCCGCGTCTTTTCCCTAAGTTGGGATCGGCCTTCATTCTAACTACGATACGGAAAAACTTTGATATTTTACGTGAAGCGACTGCCATCAGACCTCCACTACCCAAGTACTAGGCGATATTAAAGTTCTGTAGTTAGACCAGGTTGTCGGACTTTTTAGGGCTCCAACTACCCGTAACGATGCCACAGGGGGTCTCACTGGTTAAGAATGGTCACCCCTCCTAGACTGACCTGGTAAGTTTATAGTATTACTTAACTTTATAATGTGCTAACCTACTCGTTTACCACTTAGCCACGAGCCCCTTTCAATTCGTCAGCGAAATTTACTTAAAAGAGATACAAAGAATTCGTTTCACGTATTAATATAATGATTTATACATATTACGTATAACATACAACAACGGACAACTAATAATAAATTGTAAGTCGTCCGTAATCTAATTTTGAGTAGGTAATTGAAATAGTAATAAATGTGTTATGTTCCTAACAGTAGGGAGGTGAAATATAAAACACACTTCATAATTGAATAAATGACATAATAACTTTTTTGTAACCAAACCTTTATGAAACTATTCCCAGCAGTCCCAACCCTACCAGTTTCGCCTATCGTCACGAAAGCACGTGCCTCCCATTCAACTTCCTACATATTCCCGCCATTAACTATCATTACCGGCCAGTTTCTCACTAGCTATCGAACATGATGACATTACAAACTTCTTGCGGCTGCTACAAGTTTCTAGCTTATCTGTGCAAATTTCCGACACCCAGTTGTTAGATCAATGTTTATGTTTAGTTTATCTAATCCGATAACGGTCTATCAAATTAAATCAGGTCCTATTTATTTACATTTATTATTTTCATTACATTAATTTTGCGGCTGCTAGTTTCTAGATTAATTTCAGATTAACACCTTTTTTCAATCCTATTTTAAATGGTATGTGAATGAATGTTGAGTGGATGTATTTCCTACCTTCAATTCGAGCAAACTTCATTATTTAGTTAAAATAATTTAATGATATATCACACGCAGCGCAATCCTTAATCCTCAGAGCACACAATGAAAGCGGAACACAGTTCAGTGAAATCCGTTCACATTCGGATTTAGACAGATAAATTCGTCACAGTGATGGATGCAACCATCTGTCTGGCTTGCCATGCGCTATCAAAGCTTGCCCAAAGCCCAGTGGTCGCGGATGACAAGATACTGAAATTACACGAAGTATTAAGATCATGTCCATTGACCTCCCAGTATATCACGGACACGGACATAGGAGGGTGATTTGCTCAATAATGTATTGTGTACTGTTTTATTCATTCGATTATTTGATTTATTTAATTTTCGAATGTGTTGGATACTTGTACATTTTAAAATTTCATTCAAAACAACAGTGAATATCGATCGTAGCATTTCCTACCACAGAACTCATGCTATCTACACATTGTTTTTTTCATTGCCTTTTATTTTAGAAAAAAATATCGTCGCATTCAGTCCCTTTCTTTAACTACTGAATGAATTGTACTAATATTGTACTAATATTATAAACGTGAAAGTTTGTGAGGATGTATGGATGTTTGTTACTCCTTCACGCAAAAACTACTGAACCGATTGCGATGAAACTTGGTATGTAGATAGCTGGAGACCTGGATTAACATATAGGTTACTTTTTATCCCGATATTCCCACGGGATCGGAACTTACGCGGGTGAAACCGCAGGGCGCTGCCAGTTGAAGACAATCAATTTACTTTTTTCTTTAAATAGTAGTAAAAAGTTCGGCTTACATATAAACAAAAAGTTATTCCCGAAATGATTATAAAATTAAGGTTATATATTACCTTGTATTGCAATATAAAATTATAATGTAGGTACTATAATTAGTATATCTGTTCAGTAAATATTTTTTGGCTATGCAGCCGAATGGCTAATCTGTTATATTCTCACTGTTCCAATTCTCTAGTATACAAAATATTTAGAACGAGAATAAACAATCAGAAATGGACCGGAATGCTGTCTGCAGACAGCAGAACAACGAACTAAAGATTTATTGTTTAACCTGTATTTCACAAGCGTTCCCACTTTTCATCTGTATTCTAGGAGTTTGTTGCAAAAGTTGCATTCTAGTAAACAAGGCGATTTATTACTATTAGGGACGGCGATTTCTCTGCTAAGCGGAACGAACGGCCTACTACTCATATTAACATACCAATATATATATAATTTATATTAAATGGTAGGCGTCATGAAACATTAACACAAATATCATTTTACTATTTTCTGCATAAATTTATGCGCATACGGTATTCATGCTAATGGGATGTTTTTTAAGCTATTTGCTTATTTCCTATTAACACCGACGCAATAAGTATATACTAATATCAGATAACGGTTCGTTGGTTCAATTACTTAGTCCAATTGGACAGAATATTATTGCGTCAAAAATGTTATTAAAGGTTTATAACCACGCTTTATATTAGCTTCACTTGTATGTTGGTATGTTTCTTTGTAACCGACCATTTAGAGCGCGATTTTGACCCACTTTAAAAGGCCAGATTTCATTCAAATTTTGCACACCTGTCAAATACCGATGACAATGATTGCATTCGATTAAAAAAAATAAATAAAAAAGCTTGTTTTTTTAGTTTTTTAAACCATTATTAATAATCGGGCTTCACGTTGTCACGCTACAACAAACAGGTGCCGACTTAGTGTCAGTAATTGGGGACAAAAATAAAGTGATCAAGTTCTAATGTTCTCTTCAATGAAAATATATTAATTAAGAAGATATCTTTTTATATTTGGTACTTTAAAGTTTAGAAGATAAGACATATAAAGAGTTTAATAGCTAATAAGTAGTTATTACTTTGTCGTTTCGAAGTTTTATTATAAGTGATTGAATTTATAGACCCACGGTTTGTGAATTCAGGTGTTTTTCCTCTACTTTAATTCGGACAAAATTCTTAGAGATTTGAACTGTCTCATTTTAAAACTAGCGGACGACTTCAATGTTATTTTTTTTAAGTGATATAGCCTGTTTATTGAGGAAGTTGAAGGTTATTTAATTTATTGGTAAGATAAATAGGAGCAGATTACAATCCCGCTGCTATTTCTATAGTAATATGGTTTAAATTTACACGGGTAAAAGCCCAGAATACTGCTAAGCATAAATCAAACAAGCTGATTAAGCCCAATAATAACAACGAGACCATAATATTTACACTAATTCCGATTAACTTAAACAAAACTTGTTTTTGGTACACATTGATACCTGTAACACGTGTATAATGCACCTACACGCCTTCGCCGGAATACTCATATCCTTTCACTACTGTACAATACTCTGTTCAATCCCAGCACTCCTCCCTTTCTCAAACAACGTTTTGAATTTTTGCACAACACGCATTCAAGGTTCCTAAGATCGTCTGAGAATCTTAGGCTGAAAATGCCGACACATACCACGAAATTTATGGACAAATCTTTTACAGTTAAGGCTGTCCGTCTATTGAATGAATTGCCACTGGCCATCAGACGTGCACAAACGCTGACAAATTTTAAAAAACTAGCGAAAGAACACTATTTGTCCTCATGAATGGTGACATACTAGGTAGATACTATCATGTATCTCCATAGGTATTAATTATGTATTGTTTATGTATGTGTATGTATGTATGTATGTATATATATATATGTATATGTGTATATATGAGTTTATGTAAGTATGTGTATTTGTGTACCTATGTCTATACACCTACCATCCTAATATTTATTTGCAAAATTTATGCTAAGTATCTCGCAATAGCACTTATATATATTTATTTTCTTCCTCCATAGGCTTCTTAAATATATTGTACACTGCAGCCCCTCTTTTCACCTATGTTTTCTCTATCCATCCAATGGTTGCCTGGAAGAGATCGCAAATTGCGATAAGGTCGCCAATTGTACATAACATTAGCTAGTAAGTAGATATAAGTAAAATATTGTAACCTATTTGTTTGTGTACAATAAAGAGTACATCTATCTATCTACACAGTAAAGAAAACCTAAAATTATAACTGCCATGGTTTAATATCACAAGTTGTTTCATTATTATGTCATTACATATTTCAGTTTCACAGCCGGCCAATAAAGGATTAATTTCATACGAAACCTCGAGACGACCATTGCATACTGTATTAAAGTAACTAAATAAGGTGTTGCACACACCCACAGACATCACACGACACCTTCCGGAAATTGTCTAATGCTCACCGGACTTTATTTGAAACTGTCTTGGGTTTTCACTGGAAGAAAAGTTGAGTGTCGCTGAAGTTATAAATATAGTTGAGTTCATAAAGGTGGCTGACGAAAGACAATAACGTTGGGGAATTATAAGGCGACGATAAATAGAATAATAGGAAAGGAAGATGGCTTGGTTTTTCCATCCAGCGCCTGTCTAATACTTTGACCAGGTCGTTGTCGTTCAGTTAGCGCGGGACTTCCCACGTTCCTTATTCCAGTGATCCGTTTCCGTGATCGCGAGAATCATTCTACCGCAGCGATTGTGCGTTCTCTAGACTACGGCCTGCGTGCATTGGCATATTAACTAGCAACTATGCCCCGACTAACAAAGTCACATTAAAATTTCGTGTCTATTTTAAGCGCATTACACTATACTTAAAAATATGTCAAAAGCTGTAAATGTTAAAAAAATGCGTTCTGTAATATTAGACAGTAAACTCAGATTTTAGTTCAACTAATTTGGACTCGAAACGTTCAAGACCAAGTTTCACACAACACACATATTACTTCTTAAAATCTCAAAACAAAGTCTATTTTGTTGTATATTTTTCAACGACACGTGTTCATTTGTTCGTGAGTACACTTCTTTATTTATGACACAAAAATGCAAAACGAACAAAACTAAATTACTCGCCGCTCTATTAACTCACAAACACAGTCTTCACTTACAAAGCATCGTTTGGCATTAACTGCGGTGAGAGCCCCAAGCTACATTTTGAAATTGATTTCGGCATAGTAAACATACTTCGAGTGTAATGCAAACAAGTCGTGTAACAGGATCCTACAACAACATAGTGTATGAAAATAACAGTACGTTCGATCGGTGCTGTACACACATGTAGGAACCAACTGATGATTATATCCCTTAGAATATCTGCCTAGACCGCTTTCAGGGTAAATTCTCATTTGTCTTCAAACCACGTAACCTGAAGCTCATTTGAAAGGGGATTTTACTTTGAAGTTTAGTTATAACACTATTTCATTTTGTGATTCATTCTTCAGGACGAGTGACGTTTCAATAAGAAGAGAAAAGTGTTCCGCTTTATTTTTTTTTACTATAACAGCGTTTTTATAGCCGTTAAGCAGCGTTCAAGTTCCTCATGGAAACCAAAGTATTATTAGCTGTGCCTACACATTTATGATACTAATATGACATAGGCAGTAATACTAACGACCTGGCAGACGCCCAAAGGACTCCCGATGACTCAGGTGTGTAAAGAATTCCTGTAAACCACCATGACCTCATAAGACGCATTCGTATTTTCGACAACGACGAAATAAAGGTTAATTTGATAATTTTAACCGTAATTATTAAATTTTTTAATTACTATAAGTGTCTATTGTGGTATGAGAAGTACTTGTTTTTAACGTTAATTACTTTCGTACAAAAACTTGGGTTTCATAAATACTAACTAACAGTCATAGTCTCGAAATAAGCGAGTTTTATTACATAAAAGACGGATATCGTTTTTTTCATTCCCGTAGCAAAAGAAAATTACTTAAATCAATTAAATTGACCTTACGGCAAGACAATTATTTTCATTTGATGATGACCAATAAATTACTGTTTCTCTACTAAGTATAAACCAGCACTTCAGAGGCAGATTTTGTGGAGTTAACATTAAAACTGACAGCCAACTGCAAAGTCCACTTGCAGATGATGAAGTTTCTACGTATTGGTAAAAGCGGTGCATGTAGTTATGTCAACTATTTGTTTTTGCAGATAACGTGCAGTTCTACTTTCAGCATAAACCCTAAACTGTTCTATGTTTGTTATAGAGGCAGTTACAAAGTATTTTTTTTTTTAACTAGAAACGTGGGTCACACATCACTAGTATTCTTGTTACTCCCTCCAACTAAGCTAAAATGCTTGTGTTAGGAGTGAGTCCACGATTGTAGCGTACTGGGTAGGGTTTGAACTCGTATCCACTTGGTCGCAAGTTCGACGCTTTTGCCATTACGCTACCGCAGCTTCAAATAAAATATTTCAAATATTGTATGAGAAACATTTGTTCAATTAATTTAAACTCACAAGATTAGAGCTGTATAGATACCGTTATGCCAATGAAGAAACAACCCTCTTATTTCTCAGAATACGACGTAAACAAAATTACATAAAAAGCAATAAAATAACGATTCGCACAATTACAGGATATTGACCCCGAGTTCATAATATCGCTTTAAATATAAAGTGATACCGGTATTTGATAAAGTATAACAAGTTCATAACGTAGCTCTTAATGAGAATATTCACAAAGGATCATAATTATCACGATATTAATTTTTATGAATTTCGAGAAACTTTCCTAATTGGAGTTTTCATTGGAGTTTATAAAATATTAAGAACGGAAATTGTTTTTTTTAGTCTATACGTTACAAGTTACTCATAGTTTTTTTATTTATCGGGTATCAATTGATGCATGCCAATTTCTGTGACTGATAAATCAATACGTCGTTTACATAAACGAGAAAGAATATAACGTAATTCTATTGACCTCTAGATAAGATCCTAGTTAATTGTAAGTTTTTTCAGGTAGTATGTAGTTTAAAAAAAACGTGTTTTTGAAGTGAAACTTCTTTGTAATCGTTGTAGTTTGAAAATTCGATGAAACGCAAAAGTCACACTAAAAAGAGACAAACACAATACAGTAGGATTTAGCCTGCGAGAGAATGAGATAAAATACAAGTATACAGCACTAAAAAGAGACAAACATATTCATAAATCGGATTAAGCCTGCGAGAGAATGCGATAGAATATACAGTGTTTTCTATAATCTTCGTATGCTAGTACGTGTGTCTTTGCGCCTGCATACTACGAAGCCTTCAGAAAATGCGTCATAGTCATTTCATTTTTGTGCATTGGCGTATTAAAATTCGTGGGTAATTTAGAAGTTTCACTTCTGCCGTGTGTGAATTGCACCACACACACTTTTTTTTTTGTATACTAGCTTTTGTTCGCAGCTTCGCTCGCGCAATAGTAATTTTTCCATTCCTAGAGGACAGTACTTTTTTTTGGATAGGTACCCCTATGGCCTCTTCTGTATTCCTGGCAACAAGTATGGAAAATTTCATGATGATCTGATGAACGGTTCGCCAGCGAGATTAGATTTTTATTTATTAAAGATTATCCAATATTGATTGTTAACCTATTTTAAAGTGTTTCTTATTGAATAGACTATACTTTGAGGGTGGTTTCATTTCAATTTAAAACTAAGACCAAGCACCACAAATCTAAATAAACTACACGGAGTTGTACAGTTGTGATTATATTGAAATGTTATACTACTGATTTTTATATTTAATGTATATAACAACAACAATTTATTTTCATTTTATGACGTAAATAACTTCATGGTCACCTAGATTTTAGTTATTACTTGGTTACATGCGAACAATTATAATAGAAGGGACGATTACAATAAAGGAGATATTTAATATAGTTTTTAAATTCTTTTGATCTTTTTTATAAATACTAAAATCTGGTTATTTTATATCTTACAAGAATAAACTACCTGGAAGAAGGTTAAGAAAGTACGGGCATCAAACGTTATGGCACTTTCAGGACGAATTATGCGATTTATGCCATGCTAGCAGCTGGTTAGCACATCGTAAAACTTCGTCGTTCATGATTACAAAACCCTGGATTAACAAATAAAGTAGGTGTAAACCAGCATCTTTCGTTAATACTCTGCTAGTTTACGTTCTGTACTAAAACAGCATAATCCCATAAAGTTCTTGTCAAAAAAGTAATCTTCTCTCTAATCTTTGTGAAAGTTTAGGTATGTTTAAGAAGTGTTCTCATCGTAGATTACTTGTTTATAGAACGGATGTAGGTGAGATTTCAACACATATCGAGTTCAAACACATCATGCGAAATCAGATCATCATTCAACATCGTTTGAAATATTTATTGTCACTTCAAAACATATTAGGCACTTGCGAATTCGTTTAAACATAAATACAGGGAGTCGAAATACCGAGAATGTAACTGGAATGAGTAATCATCTGATTTATTACATCAACTGCCCATGCCACTGTTTTTTTTTTAAGAATAATTTTTCTCACAATGTCTAATTCTTCTGCGTTTCCTTTTAACAGTAAATGCTTTACAGGAACCTTGAGCCTTGCGGTACAACTCAACAATCTAAAAGCTAGGTGATTAGCATATCATAGCTGCATTTCTGAGGATCGAGCATAGGCTTGTTGATGGTCAGTCATTTGAGATAGCAACCCTCTTGATGATATCCCTTATTGATCTCAGAAAATTTCGCTGAAGGACAGATTTAATTTAGTAATAAAGAATGACTTTAAAGAACTGAAATCTAATGCCTACCAACGGTTGAGTGCAATGTTCAACCTATTATCTACTTTGTCACTTCACTTTTCACCATTATAGATGATTGGTTTTATTATACGGCTTTGTACGAGCTTTGTTCTCTTAAACGTATAATTAAATATATGGATCAAGCAAATATTAACGACGCTTGAACAGAATTATAGGCCTGGTAGATGTCCTTTTGATTGCTTACTTATAATTACGCCTTTCGCTTTAATCTTATACAGGAACAATGCTTTAATATATGTTTTCATAATTAGTGTAATGTTGCTTTTATTTTTAAAAATATTGTAGCGAGACGTAGAGACCAAGGTGGTCGACTCGAAAATTTATTTTTTACGAACGTACTCGTAATTCTTGATTAATGATATTGTTTGTATGCGAAAGAGGGCTTATTAAGTTCTTAAGTATTTTAATAGCAATGATTTTTTAATTATATATTGCTGAAAGGTCTCAGTAAGATAAAGAATAAGAACATTATCTTTCGTGACAGTAGTATGTCACGACGTAAAAATAGAGATAATTATAACGCAATAAAATAACTTGTGTATAGGGGCGTAACCGAAAATTTTGCCATGCTTTGTGCTAGTCAGCTAAAGCTTTAGTACATTTTTATTATTTTGAACTTTTCACCGGAAACAAGAAAAAACGCGGGCGAAAAAAGACTTGCGTGTTAAGCCAAGTACGTCAATCTTATTTTAAAGTAATATCTAAAAACTAAAAGTAACCTAGATACGGTCACACTTTTTCTAGATTCTCTACTCATTGTTGTGTTATACTCTACAGTTTTAGTCATCCAATTTCCTACTTCAGCAACATTAAATAATTATCCTAAAAAGATATTTTTTCATTTGAATTTCCAAAAGACATTTCAAATTCCTTACACGAGGAAGCACAAACAATTCTAGATAAGGTGATTATACAAAATGAGAAAAAGATAAGACAAGAATTCAATTTACGGAAAACATAAAACAATTTTGTCGATACGAGCAATATTGTTTAGAACTTTGAATAATACAATAGATACAATTGGAAGGAAAATGGAAACAATAAAAGCATTATTTAGAGACAATACGTTTGACGGGCCTGTTGGTCTAGTGGTTAGTGATTCTGACTGCTGAGCCAGTGGTCGTGGGTTCTATTTCCATCCAGGGCAAATAGTTGTGTGATGAGAATGATCATTTGTTCTGTTTGGGTGTAATTTATCTATAACTCATATGCATGTATTTTGAAATATACATATAATTATGTTTATCAGCAGCCTGGATACCATTGTACATGCCCAAAAAAATCAACATATTTTTTCATATCGTATGCATTATAACTAACTCCGACCGCGTTTGTAAATTTGCCCCGTTTTCACAACATTTTTCATTGATGCTCCGCTCCTATCGGTTGTAGCGTGATGTTATACACCTATAACCTTAGTCGATAAATGGGCTATCTAACACTAAAAGAATCTTTCAATTCGAACCCGTAGTTCCTGAGATTCGTGCAGCAGCTCATCAGCTTCATAATATTTGTATAGCGAATTACTAATCTTGTAATGTATTTCTCTCATTTAACTTTGTTTCTAACTTAGTGGTTTATATTTCTTTGTTATGAATTCCTTTAAAACGATAGGAGAGGCTTACATTCAGCAGTGGGAATTGGACATCCTGTGTCTGAGATGACTTGATAATGAAGGCTCTTTGATATAAATATCTTTAAAAGAGACGCATGTCCAGCATCATTGCTGGACATTTATCTTTCTTAAAGACTCCAGAAGTAAATACTAACACTGCAATGATGATTGAATTACGTGTGAAAACTTATAACGGACGGTTCACTTTTTAATATATATACTCGTACAAGGTCACTAGCTCTATTAGCGCCCTAACGTCTTTAACTATTGCGACATTCGGAGAGTTGAATCATTTCATCGTTTAAAAAAAGTGTCTTGACACATTCTTCTAATGTAAGCTGTACGTCAACGATCAGAACCGAGCAACTTTAATCTAACAAATGTCTCACGCCATCGATTCGAGTTCGATCCTCGTCGCGTATCTCTGACATTTTTATATTCAAGTGAGAATTATAGATTGATTACCATTTGCTTAAACAGTAACGGAAGAAGTTGTGAGAATCTCTGTGTACCTGAGAAATCCCCATAACGTTCTCCAAGTTTTGTGAAGTTTACCAATCGTGCTAAGACAGCAATAAATAAAACCCTTACCCTTGCCTGAGAAAAAGTCAATTTCCAGCACTGGGACAATTTGTAAATAGATTCATATAGAATCAAAAATCAATCTGTAAATTTTGGATTGGATTACCGACTGTAACAATAACAATTTTCGTTGACAAAGAAAATAGAAAATAAACTTTGATGTAGACGTTAGTCGGTTACAGTCTAAGTTTAACCTAGTGGAGCATGACTCAGCCCTCTGAAATTGTCCCGAGATGAGTTGTTTAACAACAGCCGCCTGTCCTGCGCACACGCACAAATATTTGTAAATAACGTCAAGGGGACTATCCAATAAAAACGTTTGTAATATTGTAAAAATAGATGAAGATAGGCCAGATCTATAGAATTTTACAGTTCTGTGTACACAAAAACAATATCAAGTCATGCCACGTGGCGGACCTGCTTTGCAAATTTTGAATCCATACTTACACTTAATAAAAAAAGCACGCGTAAGTACTGTTTGCAGTTTCTTTGATGTATTAAATTTCGATAACACAGTTTTTGAACGTTTCGTCTTTTATATCATGGCCAATTTAGAATGTACTATAATCTATAATGAAAGTAAAATAGATGTCGCCGTTTATATATATTCTTGAATCGCGATTATACTACAAATGAAACTATCAATTACAGTCGGATCCCAGAATATATTTATTGTAGTTTTTAATTATAGTAAAACATTTTTTAATGTTTTCACACCCGGATATCGGCTGTCGTATGCTTTTATATATTAATCTTCGATACGACAATATCTATATGGCAAAAAATTTAATTTCGTTCAACGGTAAGGGATCGGCTGAGTAACAAACGTCTTCACTCCTAACAAAAAGCACTCTCAACTTCGGGAAGCTTCCATTTTTTTTTTCGCATTATTTATTTGGAAAGAAGATAATTCTCAATCGAATATTTCAACCCAGTAACATAAAATTTTCCAAATTCTTCATGTCGATAAAGTTTCCAAACAAAGCTTCAAAAATTGTTTACGCATTTGGCGACGACAACCACAGGCCATATTATAGCAAAATATTTATGAAAGCATTTGCGCTAGGACTCGATGAGAAAATGCCAATTATGCCTGTCAACACAATAGTTAAACGAAATCGAAGATAAGATCTAAAAACAGTTTGACCTGATTTTAATCGAGAATTCAGTTCACACGGTTAACAAAATTGGTTTAGAAATAGAGGTTCAATAGTTTTATAACACTTTCAACACGAATTAAAGAAATGTTTCTTAGGCTCTGCGTTACTTTTATTTTTCCCAGAGACTGAATAAATTATTATGAGATATGAACAACGTACCTACAGGAGTTTACTTCTGTAAGAATCATTTTCCTGAAAGAAAAAGTTATCGAAGAGAATTTCATGTTTTAAAACTTTAAAATAAATATATGTATATACACTCGAATTGATACTTTAGAATGTCTGTTATACATTTCGATAATACCACCCAGTATAAAGCCCTTAACTGCCGATTATTTTGATTTAGATTTGGTGAGGGGAGTTTTATGTATCCAAGTTGACGGATACAAGAGCTATGTCCTCTTCTATAAGAGGACATCGCTAGAATGGGAGTAAGCACTAATAGAGTATAACGGAAGAAGAAAACACCTTGCGCTGACTCCAAATCATTCATCATCATTACCAAATTGTGTCCAACGATTTTGAAACATTTATAATTCCTATCGGTTTTTATAAGCTCATTTGAAAACAACATACTGAGCTAACACATTAAATGCCACACGAGATCATTAATAATCAAACGTCATATAAGATTGTCTGCGCCTTTGAAAGGTTTCGCAGGTAGACACTTTAATTTTATGTGTGTCTAGGTAAGCAAGAGACCGAGGCCTGCATAACAGATTATACTTATGGCTTGTCTAGATCTACTAGTTAAGATTATATGACCTCCTACATTCCTAAAAAGATCTTAGGAATTTATATTAGAAGAAACATAGCTCATTTGCGACAAGATAACTAAAAATGATATTCTTTTTTTTAATGAATTCTTTTACCTAGCGAAATACATTTTGGGGATTAAGTTTAAACTTTAGTAACTTGATCTGTTTTTACAAAAATACTTCGTGTAAAGCAAAGCCAAAAACATTGAAAAAATATGTATTAAACTTAGTTCTGTTTTATTATCACACAATTAATAAGTCAGAAAAGGTTAGTTATAGTTTTCGTAGGTATATGATGACATAAGTACAATCATGGCGGTAAGACTTGTCATGGAAAGAAAAGCTTGTGACACCCGCTGCCTCGTTTTGCGAGGCAATGTGTGGCAGGGAACGGAGAGAGCACAGAATGGCTTCCAGCCTATATGAGCGCTGGCTTTAGGGTAATGAGTAGGGCTACTCGTAACCCTACTCATAGACGCGCTCATATATTTAACAGTTGGCTAAGATCTACCATGGTTTCAAGGGACTTATTTCCTAAGCCCCCAGTAATACCACTGTGACGGAAAACCTTGTAATTTTAGTAGGTTCGAGTCAGACACAAAAAAGAAACACGTTATGTATATTTGAGACACCCGGTTGGAACGAAGTTGCTTTCACTATATATAAATATATTTAATAGATTAAATATATTGTATCAAAATAAGTAGATAAATATTGTAAAAACTCGAAATTAAAATTGCGCCATCTGTGAAAGTTGCCCGAACAATATATGGATAATTAGTATACAACCAACATCAAATGACAGTAGTAAAATAAATCAACTCGCGGTCAGCATTTTTCGCTGCGCTAACACTTTATTCGTCGAGCGTCTGAAGACCAACGTGCGATAAGGCACTTCGTTCAAAAAACTTTTTAATGAAACTTACAGTTATCCTTTTCTATTGAAATGAATTACAATGTTTATGTTTACAAACTTTATTTTCATTAATTTAATTATGTCTGTCTATAGATACCTATACGGAAATAAGTATTAGTCAGTGTGGTCAGACTCAATTACGAGTCGATCGTTGATTGAGTTCAAATTTATGAATTATGTTAATTTATTTATTAACTATTGCGAATAGTGGCAGGGTTAAAATCAATCTTTAGTTTAGCGAGTGTTTTGCAATGTTTAGTGTCTGTTTTCAGTTGAATGGTTTAAAGTTTTGTATGATGGATTTAACTGAGAATCCATATCTTGATATAATCAGTTTCGCAATGTATGTCAGTCACAGTGTAGCATTGCACTTAATATATGACTGAATTAATGTGATAAAGTAGTCGCTTTTGGTAAGTAATCTTTACCTTCCAGGAAAAGGAATTTCGTCACTTCATCTTAAATTTACAGATGGCCACGCTATTAAAAATAAATGCTCCGTAGTGTGTGGACGCATGATTGATAGTTTAATTATTTATTTTACAAATTCTTTAATATTAACAGTTGTGAACGGTAGATTATGCTTTACAATTAAATTCATTAACTGTATGGTTTTCAGCACAATAACGAATCAATCAAAGAAATAACAATCCTATTAAGATTTTAAATAGTTTCATTACCATCATCTAATACATCAATCAGTCTGCAACGTCTGCTCGTTTGCCCCCTGTACCACTAAGAAAAAATAATCTAAACTGTATTTTCATCCACAGATTTTACTATCGAAATCTTTTAAAGCAACATCTGTCTCATCGCTCGTAGCTTCCAATAAAACTTTGTTTCTGAATAAAAGTGCGTGTGCTTCGAAATGACAGCCCCATGCAGTGTCGCCCGTTAACTGCCCAGTTTATTTTTGACTTTCTTATAAACAGAAATCACAAAGAAGGCCCTGTTTGAGAATGTAAAGAGAAATTTGGAAATGAGATTTACGTTCCAGTTTTATGTACAGTTGTGGTGCCTGCTGCGATGTTGCACAACTGCAATAAGTGTTACAAAAATTAAGAAGCTAAGACTTTGTTTATAGTAAAATTCGGCAAACATTATATTATGCCTATAATTAGATTACTAGCAAACTGTTTTCAAATATACCATACTAACAATTTTTGAGAAACAGGTTGAAAGAAAAAATCAAAGTTTACGAAACCGAAACATAAAAATCTTACTTATGTAACACTTAACAGCAAATTTACAAACGGCCTCATAAGAATATTTGATCCCACGTAGATATATTTTTTTCTAATTGAAACTACAAAACACACGTTACTTTAATGCACTATAAAAAAAAACAATGTCTAAGCTTAATCCGAGAATCTAAAGCACCGTTAAAATAAAGAAAAATGAAAATGGCACCTCTCACTAATTCTATAATACACCAAACAATGGCACATCGAGAAACTTCGTTAAATTTCGAATATCGAACGCGGCAATTCGTTATTTGAATAACGCAATGCGCGATCACGCCGCACGCGCAGCGATCTGAGACTGGCTGGAGTCGGAGTCAGAGCTTACCGCACGCATAATTCACCTCTGCCACCCATCTCTTTCACACACATCTGTTTAATTATAGCAAGAAAAGGACACGGAAAGCTAGAACATTTTTCTCGTGATGTTGCGGACGCGTTATTTCGCAAGGCTCTATAGTCAAGGACGTTACAAAACAATATTGGTATAAAAACATAAATATATTGTAAATTCTTTCTTGTGAAATGTCAGCTGTCTAGAATGGACGGACGAATGGACTGTAGGTGAGGCTGAGAACTTTATTTTTAGGCATGGGCAAACTAACTTGTTAAATTTAGCTACTTTTATGTTACTACTAAAGCGTCCATGCTAGAGTGTATTATCGTAAATACGAGTACTTATTTTTTTTGTTGATGTTCCCTTATTTTATCATGGTGAGGCACAACGGAATCGCCAATTCGTAGCTAGCGTTGGCAGATTAGATGTGTTGGTGGATGAGAATTGATGCAATCAAGTTTCATCGAAACCAAAAGAAATATATTTTAAATTCAATTTTAGGGTTCCGTTCCTCAAGAGGAAAAAAGGAACCCTTATAGCATCACTTTGTTGTCTGTCTGTCTATCTGACTGTCTGTCGAGACCCTTTTTCTAAGGAACCCATGGAGGTCCCTTGAAGCTGTTAAAAATCAAGCTTTTAAGTAAAGGCAATCAAAAGATGCGGCTATTTAACAAAATTTGAACACATCGCAGGTATAGTTCATGATTCTAGGTTAATGGGAAGTACTCTTGATTGGCCACGTAGGAGGACCTCGTTTAAATAAATCTGAATTAGAACTCCTAAGTCAGTCTTACTTACTCCACGCAAGATTTAAGACAAATTACGGGGGGGTAGCTCGACAGACGGTTCAAATGGAATTAATAAAAATGTCTTGCAGCGAGTCCTCTGTTGCAACTAATCATAAACACCGGCTAAAATAGGTAGAGATGAGGAGACAACATTAGATGTATTTCGCGAAACTTACAACAAGGTCTGCGATTGCTATCTCCTTATAGCAATCAAAGCGTGTGATAAAAAAAAAACAAACGGTAAATGTAACTGACTTTACCTGCCACTTCCTTCTGTTCTTACAAACATCACGAGCTTCCTCTCCTCTTTTCACACCAGCCGCTCTTTCTTCAGAGCATCACCAATTTGATCATAGTATATTCCGCGTGGTCGATTCCTACCGGACTTCCCACTAATGTTTGCTTTATAAACTTGTTTTGTCATTCATTCCCTACTCATTCTTTCTACCTTCCCCAGAAAATTCTGCATAATTATTCTTTTAAACTTTGGAGAGGAGACATAGGGGCTATGTCTCCTTTCAAGCCACGGGGTTTCGGGGGCGATAAATCGATCTAGCTAGGTTTTATTTTTGAAAAACTGAAAAAAAAAACACTGAGCAAACTCGATCCTCCAGGTACTGATAAATAATTAAGACTATTTCCATGCAATTGCAATAATTCCAATACAAAAATAACTAAAAACTTTTTAAACGGAGAAAAAATAAACGATGATTTTTAAAATTTCCTTTTTAATGTCTGTGGTCTCATCCACGCTTTGAAAATAAAATGAATCAACATTTAATTAAATTTGTATATCACGAGTAAGTTAGTCGAATCGTGAATTTTTTTAAGAATACAGTTCGAATCACTTCACAAATATCGAGTATTTCCTGGCATATTTTCTTGACAATAAACCCAACATGGCATTAAAGGCAATTGCGTCAAGTTTTTTGCTCACACGATCTATGGCAGATAAGAGCTATTGACCTGCTATTGCCGACCAATATCAATAAAATCTGCAATTAATATCTCGTTATTGAGTTAAAGGAAGGTATGCGAGGTTTCACCCAAGTAAATACTTTATGCCCATATACGCTTATTTATTTATTATCTTGTCCGTCTGTCAATTCAGGTGATTCTTATGATTTTTTGGTTAATTAAAGTTGTTTTGGGAAAGACATTTTAATTCTATTAACAGTGGTTTCCTGTTGATTAAAATCAATTTTATATAATTAACCGTCAAAATTATAACCACTTTTTATGGGTAAACCATTAAGGTGTCCAATGCACAAGTCCCGCCTAATTAAGAGGTCTCGCGACATTTATATTTCATATTGTACATGTTAAGTTTAAAGATTCGAAGAAGACCATAGGTAAAATAATCTTAAGTTGTTTTCGGTGATCAGAGGTACAATCCAGCTTTTCAGTTATTAGGCGTCTTTACAGTATTTTTTTAGAAATGTATCCGTCAGTTGTTCTAGCCATGTCACCATTACACAACTCATCCATCATTTCTTTACACCGGTCGGTCGCCACTCAGCGGACCACTCAGAAGGGAAAACGAATGTCGTACATTGTAAAGGAACGTACCCATACTACGTGACGGGGAAGGGGAGGGGCGTAGGTTTTCGTCACGTAGTCAATATCCTCCAGGGAAATCTCATGCTTTTTCAAGCTATATTCAAAATTGTCGCGCAGCGTTTAGTGCTTTTTAAACTCACAGGTGGCAGCAAGCAAGCGTTTAGCGATGTTTTTAATTTCTGTCATCAAAAAATGATTTAAAACCATATTTATAAATTACTACATGAAAACTAGAGGGGGAGGGGAGAGTCTAGGCATATACTACGGGTGGTCACCGAGAGAGATTTATTTAAATGTCTAGCTAAAGTGTGTCCCTCTGTTCTGATTCAATTTTTGTGTTATAGTACTGTGAGAGTGCAAGTCAGTATTTTCCAATTGGGTCTGTAAAATTAAAATACTATTGAAAAGTATCATCCGGTGTAGACAAAATAAAAAATAATAATCCTTCTCCACTACTACTAATGTTTGGATATGGAACGGTTATATACGGAAACGACGGTGAGTGTGTTAGCCTCAAACTAAAGGCCGAGTAAGGTGTCGGCTAATAAATAATGAATTATGAACTATTAATGCATTCACTTAGACCGGTAGAGCTACATTTGTGAACAAAATGAAGGAAGTGCAAAATACTTCAGCGAATAACAGATGATATAAAACTTGAACTAAGGTCTTAAGATTATAAAACTTCTAGAACGCTATGACTGCCTCGTTGGTTCAGTAGCATAAGTAGACTTGACTTCGATTTCCGGATCGAGATAATTATTATTGGGTTTTGCTATTTAACTGCTATTTTTGTAGCTCCTAGGTGAGGGGAAGGAGAGAGTATCGACATCTATATATAGGGCCAAGTGACATCGTTGAGTAGCCCCTTATAAGTTAGTACCTAATGTAAAGTAATCAAAAGCGAAGTGTATTTTTGTTTGCCACTCTATTAGGAATATATTTAACTGGTGCATTCTCAGCTCAGCAAATAAATAATAAAAAAAAATACAATGCAAACTTTTAAGATAAATAAAACAACATTTAAAAAAATGGATAACTCACAATATTCTAGACTCGAAAAGAATAATATAATGCGAATTGAGTATGAAAAATATAAAGAAAGCAAAGGAAACTATTAAAAAAACGTAATAACAAAAAATATTTCTCTATCGGTAAATCAAACGATGTTCTTGTTTTATAAATATTTCTAGTACAAACAATCTTTCTAGCATAAATATAAATAGATGACGTATTAATGAGTCATGTAAACACACCATTGCTATGGCAATTATGAAGCTTATGCTACTGAACCAACGAGGCAGTCATAGCGATGACTGCCTCGTTGGTTCAGTAGCATAAGTAGACTTGACTTCGATTTCCGGATCGAGATAATTATTATTGGGTTTTGCTATTTAACTGCTATTTTTGTAGCTCCTAGGTGAGGGGAAGGAGAGAGTATCGACATCTATATATAGGGCCAAGTGACATCGTTGAGTAGCCCCTTATAAGTTAGTACCTAATGTAAAGTAATCAAAAGCGAAGTGTATTTTTGTTTGCCACTCTATTAGGAATATATTTAACTGGTGCATTCTCAGCTCAGCAAATAAATAATAAAAAAAAATACAATGCAAACTTTTAAGATAAATAAAACAACATTTAAAAAAATGGATAACTCACAATATTCTAGACTCGAAAAGAATAATATAATGCGAATTGAGTATGAAAAATATAAAGAAAGCAAAGGAAACTATTAAAAAAACGTAATAACAAAAAATATTTCTCTATCGGTAAATCAAACGATGTTCTTGTTTTATAAATATTTCTAGTACAAACAATCTTTCTAGCATAAATATAAATAGATGACGTATTAATGAGTCATGTAAACACACCATTGCTATGGCAATTATGAAGTACATGCACTTTTAAATGAGATTTTGCACAGTAGGTTCATAATCTATTAAAGATATATACATATTATATCTTGAGATTACTAGTTACGATTGTAATCAGTACTACTACCTACCATTAGTATAACACTCGCGCATTCCAACTTGACCGGGTTGAAGTTGGCGAGAGTCACAATGACCTTTAATGGGAGTCGGAGGCAGGCACTGATTTCCATTGGTGATTGTTTCTTTTATTACGAGGGTGAAAAGCGAGATCATAATTAATTAAAATTAAATATACACATAGAAAATCTATTGGAGGTCTATAAGAGCATTCTAAGCACACAACTAGTTTAAGAGCTGAGCCACTGCATGTGCCTTTTAATTACTTATATCAGTCACAAAAGTCATAGAATACTTTTGATTTAAAGTGTAGTCTTAAAAGTCTGCCACACTTGATTGACAGATGTCTTGTAGACCAAGATGGATGCCAAAGTCCCAAATTCCTTACCTTAATGTTGCAAGCATTTCAAATTTAAACTAAGAACTGATAATAACCGTCAATAGTTTTGAGAATTAAACTCCTTAATATAGCATTTTGTACAACGAATTTACTGTGCTTACCTGAAACAAAGAAAAAACATTGATTAAATATTTTACAAATATCAATCTTATTCAACAAATTGAAGTAATCTTCCCTTGAAAAATTAATATAAAACATAACACCTAACAAATACCTATTAACAAAAATATCTACTCACTATCACTATGTTGTTACTATTCTGTCATTTTATCAGTAATTCAAATCGAGTTTTGGCTCTACTATTGCTACTGAACTGTGCTGATGTTTATTAAGGCAATAGGATTCTGAAACTAATATTAAAGTACCATTATAGCAGATCACTAAATATTTTAGTTTCATATTGAAATCTATCATAATTTAGCTCTTGCTCGTTGCTGAGCCGGAGCAGTTTCATGTGTACAATATAACAACTAGACTGTTTTAATATCTACCGGTGATAATAAAACTCCTGTTTATTCTATTGTTGAAAAGGCCAGTAAAAATTTTCATTATAAGTTTATAACGCCAGTACAGGTTACGTTAATAAAAGCATAAAAAGAAAGCCACGGGAGAGCATATTTTGACGTAAAAGTCTAAGTGGTTTAAAGGTCAGATCGATTAAGTTGTTAAACTTTTGTTACAGTTCAACATGCGTCAGATGCTGACGTCACGTTATGCCTAACAAGAGTGACACTGACATTTACGTAAGTACAAAGGTTATTAAAACAAAAGTATTGTGGAGACTTGCTACGTGCCTGAAAGGGTAGAACCACTGGTTATTTAATAGTTGGTAGGAGTGTAAAACACAGTGGAAACAGATTGCGTAAATAAAACGACTACACAGATATTATTCATAAGCACCAGGTTTGGATTAGTTTGTGAGAGTCGCCATAATTAGGTTTCTGTAGATTTGGTAATTTGCCCTAATTGGCATTGATTTTTGATGTGAAATAAGACGCGCAGGCGCTGAATTATATTACCGGTCTTAAGTTTTTGCGAATCACAAGTCGTAAGACGGATCTAGACTCGTCTCACGTAAATAGTTTTATCTGAGACCGGATAAAATCAACCTCAAGTTTTGATGTTCGCTTGATAGCAAACAGTCGAAAGTACTTTCGTTACCAGCGGTAACAATAAACAACGTCAAAGACGATCCATTGGCCACGATTTGCAACACTTTCAAACAACCGTTTCAAAGCATTTTTCTAGCATAGCTGTTTATGTGTGATAATGTTCCCACAAATCGTGACACTGAAAGTCGTGACCAGCTCCAAATAGCATTATGTACACATTCACATGTAGAAATAATTGCTCGTTTTTTTTATCCGGCTTTGGAGACCTGGCGGCTATATGTTGATTTTTGTTTTGATTGGGTTTATATATATATGTCGAATCCTCAGGCACATGATTAGGCACAATGTGGGCACGAAGTGGGTACGGGCGATGAGAAAACTCCCTTTTGATACTCAATCACTGATGCATTGTAAACACGCAAAGAAACACTGTTCAGTTCCTGAGCCATTGTCGACACGGCGGTGACCAAACGTAAAGTGAACTCGTCCATCCGCAAGCCAACACCCTCTGCCTAGACTCTGCGTAATGCCGATAGATGGCGCTTGTGTTCCTTTCCAGTGAATTTATTATAGAGGGCGCTCTAAGCATTCGTACAAATGACCGAAGATGCAACATATACATGTCCGATCATTGCAGGCATTGAGGAAATAAGATTGCCTTCATCTATGGTTTCTCTTTGGCGGCATTGGAATCATTCAACTGTCTCGCTGTTTTCGGCATGTGTTATTATCGTTTTTATACTACAATAAGGACAATGTAAAGCGATTACCAGTGCTTGAAGATATTAGAATAAAAACTTCCGTGAGTAGTTTTCATGTTTATAAAAGATATATGGTTTTACTTCTTATTTCGGAGATGCCCGACTAGTTTTCGACCCGATGCAGCCCCTTTTGGAAGGAGTGAAGCATCCCCGAAATAAATCGTAACTACGTGAGTAAAACCGTATATCTTTAATATACTTTAAGACATCGGTGGTTTTACTTGGTCATTGCCAGACCGGCCCACCTCCCAATAAGACAGACACTCCCACTTCACACTTCGCAATAAGAAAAACACAAAACTATCTTATAGGGGAGGTATTGTTTACCTATTATAAAAGCTTAAGGTTGAGCTAGTCAAATTCTTTTAATTTTAGTTATAAATACGATTTAAAAGTTATAAGCCTACGAAGATCCTTATTTTAAAATCAATCTCGAAAATAAAATGAGATTTAAATTTCGTGAATAAAACTTACGAATTTATTCGCAACATGAATGTTTGAACATTCAGATTTTTATTGCACATCGCCCTATTTTTTTAGTTTCTTCTTTTAATAAAACGACATTTAATATACACAAAAAAGTCTTTAAAATCATTGTTCCAAATCAAAGTTCATAATAATGCATTCCCTGTAAATGAAGCTAAACTAGCAAACATATTATATATTGTATAATATGTTTGCAATACAATACAATATTCTTTATAGTACACCATAAAACAGTGATGAGTTCTTTCTACTCGTCAACTAACTGCTCAGCCTGGACCTTAAAAGCTTTTTATATTATTAGACGTGCTAGCTAGTATGAACGTTATTACGTCGAATTTTGGTCGATATTCAGGTAAGTGCTTAAAAACTGTACCGTGACTACCATGTATGTATAATTGTATATGTTTAGTCTATGATAAATCCACGGGCTAAGCTTTCCGTTATATATTGGTAAAGTTCGGGTGATCGCTCGTTGGTCGTAAACTTTTGGATTGAAGCACCGAAGTCTCGTGGTCAAGTTTAGGCACCGGTGTGTTTTATTTCGTCACAAAACTTGTGTAGTTTGAGAGCCCTAGATTGTTTGCTCTGTATTCTGTAGGAAGGTAAGACATAACAGATTTTTGCATTAGTTCGATCCGCTTGACTGGTCCACTTCTCCATGGGCGAAGAGGAGGACTTAGGATTAGCAAGGCAAAAGTAACACTATTGATGTTGCAAGCTTTTAGAGATATCAGTAACTGCTTTCTTTTAAGCGGCCTTTATACTTGTTTCCCAACTTATTTGTATAAAAATAAGTTCACTATATAAATACTGATATTATAAAACTGAAGAGTTTGTTTGTTTGGCTGAATGCGCTAATCTCAGGAACTACTGAGAAATTCTTTAAGTGTTGGATAGCCCATTTATCGAGGAAGGCTATAGGCTACATAACACCAGGTAACGACTAATAGGAGTGGAGCATCAATTAAATATTGCGAAAACGGGCAAAATTTACAAACGCAGACAAAGTTGCGCGTGACAGCTGGTTTAATATACATAAGTCCACTATATTTAACCCCAATTCATCCCTATAAGCAATATTCTTTTGCCGTAGAACGATTAATAACAATTACGTATTAAGCACACCCTATAGTAACCAAAAAAAAAAAAAGAAACATCAATATTAAGGCATATAAGTTACTTTATACACATTCATAACTAAAGCCTTTCTCCTAACAGAGTAGGGTATGTTAGCTTAGTAACTCGTAAGTGAAATAGACAGTAATGGATTCCCGGTTATAACAAAGTAGCCATTGCCCGCAATTTCACATGCGTTATGTTTTGAAAATAAAATGGAAATCTTGAAAGTGACAATATTTTTCCCCTTTTGCTGTGTGGTACAGAATCTTGCATGTGTCTGGATAGGATTCGAACACGTAACAACTGCACCTCTTGCTCTTCAGTATACTCACAGAGTCTTATTTTGTTGTTCTCGGTACACTAGTACAATTTAGTTTTTCCTAATAGTAATTTGTTAATTGTGTATCATAAAAATATTACTTCTGCAGTGAGTAGATATGCGATAAATCATCATGGGAATTTGTTACCAACTGTAGAAGTTAATAGGTTAGTAAAATGAAAACTATGTTTTTATAAATATATATATGTATACTATACTTATAATACATAACTATAAGCTGCCTTGGTATGCTACACAACTAAATAAAACAATCTGCGAACAGAACAAAACTAAAACACATTGATTTACACACATTGGTTTGAGTCCGCTGTACTGAAAACATTTGTAGTATAAATGGTGGTATTCCCCACGAAACGAGACAAAGCATAATATCTGCTCATTAGAACCAAACCGACCACCAACCGAGCGAGTAAATGCACACACTATTGTACTGTAGCCAGTATTTAAAACACGAGGATTTCCTAATTCACGATGCACGATGTCACCTGTGTGATGAAATACACCGTATTTTGGAATAATTCGTATAGGATGCTCGTGATTGTGCAGTTTTGGGTACTATTCCTTTGAGCGGCAGCCTGTTTTTCTGGGTGGGTTTTTATGTTAGAAAATTCTCAGTAGCCGCAAGGAGTCCAGAAAAGTGTGCGCGGACAGCGATCGATTAGTTTCCTATACTTAAAATAAATTATTAAACAGCGCTAATGAAATTAAGTGTTATAAAAAACCTTCAATCACTAATCATCTTCACTATTTTGAAGTTTGAAATAATTTTTGATCGTCAAACTAAACATTCAAAGTACATATATGATTTGACGATAACGTCACAAGTTATAATTCATGAACCTGCCATTTAGATTTTTTATAAAAAGAAACTTTGACGTGTCAATCGACTGCCGTATTTATCTCGTCCCATATACAATTACATTTTCCTACTCGGACATATTATATACATGCATATGCATGTATATAATATGTCCGAATAAAGTGAATATTTAGTGCCCAAATGTAATTTCTAACATTCATAAGTACCTTGTGAGCTAGATGAATAAATATTCACTTTATTTCAATTCAATTCAATAGCTAGAACCTTCTTTGTCTTAATAAAAAGAACCAGGTCCATAATAATAATTCAGGTTAACCCTTTTCTTCATCTCTTTCTCAGTCAACATTAATTACAGTACTTGTGTTTATTACAATTAAGGAAACTGCAATGACCAATGCGATATTACATTAATAAAAAGGCAAGTAAGGTTTTGACTTCCACTGGTAATAATTCCAATGGTAATTACTTTCATGAAATTGGTAGGGGCAATGACGAAACGTTGGTAATAGCGAAAGACCACTCAATAGTGCTAAATACTTATATGGGTGTACGACATCAAAATCTTAGAAATTCACTAATAAACTTACTTACAAGAATTGCCACACAGGAAATCAGATACAATCATCAATCATCAAAAACACGATCATCTTTATTCATCAGATTATCTACTAGTTTATTTTTAAATTAAAAAATTATTTTAAGCCGATACGATTGTGTTTTCAATGCTGTTGCGTTTTAAGTTTGCAAATTGAAGACTGGCCATAATTAAACATTCGAATTCGATCGACAGATCGCCTAAGAGCATGAAATTCTATTGCGATCATATAAAAATAAAAAAAAAAACAAAAAAAACACATCCATAAACGCAACCATTATATCCTAGGTAATAAATAGGGCTAAAAATATGATTAATGGACATCTATAAACTCGATTCATTAGCGCTATACCCGAGCTTGTTATAATTAAAATAAAGAATTAACTGGGATATCGAAGTACACTCCATTTAAGCTACACTGCAGCCTGTCGATAGGTACACGTCATTTTAATTAAAAACTATACGTTACTTTTCCTTATATAGCACGCTTGTCAGATCGGGTCCTTCACAACGGCTGCCTGCAAAGCGGGCCTATTTTGCATAGTAAAGCCTGCCTGATTGGACTATAAATATTGTAGGAACGTCGACATAAATTGAAATAAAACATGATTGTGGAACTGGTGGAAACTGAAAGTGTTGCAATGTTGAAATAAAGAATATTGCTGTTGTTATAAAGACTTAGGCCTCGACTGATCAGATGAATTTTTAAGTGTACTTGTAGGTATGCACATCGTAGTTTAAAAGTAATACAAAACAAAACGCTGAAATATAAAGCAAATAAATTGTAATGTCTAACGTATATTAAGACTTCCCTTTATTCCTGAAAGATTGGCCGTCAACTTTTCTTACATTGTTTTCTCAATTATGAGTGTTATACTGTCATACAATGACTCACTGACACTTTCGTTACGTTTTTTTTTGTCAAAAGTCTTTGAACACCAGTGTAGGTAGGCTCGTGGCTAAGGTCATGATGAGGATTTTTTACACGACCATGAGGTACAAAAAACACACAGCTCTTCTCGTGGTAAACGGTGCCAATAAACTTTCGCGTTGCCAACCCTATTCTGCCAGTTATTTCTTAAGCAATACGCGATGTAAGTTGATTTTGTAAGATTTAAAAACTTCACTTAAACAAATAAAGGAAACGGATCTCAATTTTAACTGTGTTGATGAATATTTTAAAATCAATATTTTTAATTAAAATTAATTAATTTCATTGAATAAGATAAAGTGCAGACGTCGCCGTCGATTTAATTATCGTTGCACGTCACTTTAAACTGTAGTGGCTAATTGCCGGTTTGCTACTCAGTTACTGAAATAATCAGTAGTATTATATTATTTCATAACAATAACTCCGAATCCAATGCCACTAGGAAGCATAAAAAACATATTGTATTTTAATTAAAAAGACATGCTGTTGTAGACTATTTATTATTTTTATGATGTCAAATAGTAACTGCTCAATTTCACACACTGGCTCAGTGATTTTGTGAATGTACTAAAATACTTGTACAAAATTTTGGTGTGGAAGATGACGGTGGGATATCGATGAAAAAATAAGTACATATTTGAAAAACAATTTCTCAAAAAATATATTTTTGGGTAAGATAACTTTTAGCACATGTTCATATTTTTTTGTATTTGAAAGTTTGATAACTGGTTTGATGTAGTTTTAAATAAATAAATAGCTAGTTTAATTTAAATTATCAGATTCATGACCGAAAAACTCTCTCAGTCTTTACTAATTACAACTACACCTAATCTTTTTCATCGTGTGTACATTATTACCTACGTTCCAACTTATTTATATCAATAAATAGTTCAAAAATTACCTATTTATGTGTTTCTGATTGATTGTTTGAACGTGTGTGAAGCGTAAATGATTATTTGAGCTCAGTGCGCAGTCGCACCCATCGACCGAACATCTGCTATAAAGAATTACAGATAAATATTAGATGTATAAATCGGGACTTCATCGTTTCTTCATCATTCATTTTAAGAGACGACTTTTTTGTTTTTTTGTTGTTTGGATGTTTTAGTGGAATTGCACCGATCGTGGTCAATCCACCCTTGGCCGATAAGTCCCGATTTACACATCTAATATGCATACAAGTTGCGTGCAAGTGCGAAAATGTGTAAACAATCACTAGATACTTAGTCAGAAACTCGTAAGAAACAATCATTTTTGGTGTCATGCCAAAGTTGTATTATCTCATAATCTCTTTATACATACATACTAAAGATCGCCTGGTGGTGGTCAAATTTCGACCATTATTCAATTTTGGTTTATTTTCAGGGCCAGTATAACTTGAACTGTCATTATATACATTTGCATACCATGACTGGTCAACATATATACTGGACGCGTGTAGCTTTATGTTACTTAAAGTTAAAAATTTTCCTTTAAACTTTAAGTACTCCAAATTTTACATTTCTGCGTTTGCGAAATTTTCTTAAAAATGCTTCCAAAGACTTCTCTTTACGTATATATATACAGATTCTTGATACGACCATAACAAACATCAGATTTGATCAGTAGATAGACAAACTAACTTTACGTAGTTCTGCTACCGTACGCGGCCAATTCAACAGTTAGTTCACAAAGTTCAATCTAGTCAAGATACCACGTGCAATCAGAACCAAGACGAACTTACAGGATGTCGGTAAGCCTCCGACGCGACGTTGTGGGGATCTGTAGCTCAGTATGTATTAGTATGCGTCCGTCGTACTGTCGCGACTTCGATATACGACAAGAGCATGTCCAGACATAGCCGGTATCGAAGAAATATGACTAGCTTTACAGTACGCAAATTTTATATTTAGATTTTTAAACAACAAAGGTGGCAACACCAAGATGTCCCACGTTCGTTGCAAACCCAATCAAGCAGAACAGAACTACTCTAATTGTATTGGTTAACCGCAGTCTTTAGTAAACTGCATGTGTCTTCCAAGACGATTCCGAACTTCGAATGAAAATCTGCCGGAAATTCCTACTATGATACCTTGTGGAAGATAGGACGCGGCAGATTGCCGCTTCAGCAAACGCACGAACAGATTGCCACACCTTCAATTTTAAAAGAGAAAAGCCGTTACGTAAGGACGTAACGACCTTTAACTGCAAATTGGCAGTCTCTCGACTGGAATACTTCTGTTTAATAAAAAAACAGTAATATAATAATTCAGTATTCACTGACAAATGGGGTCATTGGTGTTTTTTGCACTTGTTTATAGTACTAAAACACAAATAAGGATATAATAGAATATTCCTTATTGTGCACCAAGAGACTAAAGTATGGTAAATAACATAAAATAGATCTGTGCTATAGGCGGTGTTATCGCGGACTAATCGTCTCTTCCAGACTATCAGACAACATTGTGACGGGTGACTTGTGGTGGTGCACTTATTTTATTCAACACTGATTGCATTTGTATTACCATTATTATAACTATACGTATATGTGAGATGTGCCAAGTTATTATTATTCTCTTTATTTACTTAATATACATATAAATTACATTTTTAAATACATTCACTATTAAAAAATAAAAACAAATATATTTAAAAATATAAAAAATAGTGTCCCACCGGTATCGGGTACAGGGACCAAGCTACCGGTGGTTAGGGTTCCAGAGATAGAAACCTCCTCACTATGCGTGCCGTATCAAGGAGGACTGCCTTCTGCATCAGGCTCTTAATCCAGCTGCCTAACGTGAGCCTCTGAAGGTGTTGGTCGAGGTTCTTAGCAATTAACCCATGGGCCGAAATGACTATCGGCACAATGATTGCTGAATCCACATCCCACATGTCGACAATCTCGTGGGCTACCCTCTGTGTGAGTGACAGGCATCGCCCAGATGTCACGCCAAAAGGTATTCGTAATTTCAGCATCTGGGAAATGTGTGTCACTCACTAAATCAGGCTGCTCCAACCTTCTATAAACCCACCTCTCATCCCTTTGGAATGAACGATTCTGAGTATATCGGTCCACCCGTTTTTTGTACCTTCGTATACGGTTTGCCCATGCATAAACTTTCTGTTTCAGAAAGTCAATGCGCTCTGTGACTCGCGCTGCATAATTACAGGAACTGATATCAGTTCCCGAAAAAGACCGGTTCACAAAACGCATTACTCTCGGGCGCGTGTTACCCGATCTGAAACAGATAAGCTTGCCAATGAGTGCCCTCGCCTCAGCGATACGACGTTCAATCCTGCACTGACACGCCGGAGCAGCAAGCTTTGATCGAGTAGCGGTATCATTTTCTGGAAATTTTACACCAGCTACTCGACATGCTGCAACAGCCGCACAGTACAGAATTGAGTGTGTATCACTGAGATCTGTGCTTTCTTCTAAATAGATACCTAATATAGAATCAAGGGCACACACTAGCGCTTTATTTCGTTTATGCATTGGCAAACGCGGTAAACGTGGTCTGTTGTCATAACTCATGGTCCGATATTCTCGAATAGCACCTTCCAAAATGTTCCTTATTTGTTCATTGTACTGAGTACTTACAGATGAAGTACCACTGTCCTCTCCACCCTCAGCTGGGTAATAGCAACCCAGAAATTGATTGTGACACTGTTTGTGAAGGGGGAGAAGTAACAATGCTATTCTGCAAGTCCAAGCGTAGCCTATCAAGCACGGAGTTATCCAACAAATGACATCGTTGAATAGCCCGTACTTGATCCGATAGCCTTTGTGCCGTAACGTTAACAGCTGGTTCAAGTTCCTGAAACAGAGACAACATACGATTACTATACGCAGTGAGGTTAGTTCCTCCCTCTGTAACCACAAAATATGCTCGCATGACGTTCTCGTTTATCGAGGATGTCCATTTCATGCGGTGCACATTACCACCGGTAGCGGGGGCCCTATTCGAAGCCGGTGGGCCTCGGGGTTCCAAGCAGGTCGGTGGCCGGCCTCTCCCCTGCCGACGTACAGGTGTTGGCGACGTCGGCGGAGAGAAAAACTCGTCACTCGATGTTGAGCTCGACGCATCCACAGCGGCCGGTATGCTTGATGCCGTTTCCGGGGGCCGGGCGGCGGAGCTGAGCGACGAGAGCGACGAGTCCGGGGATGTTAAGGGTGCAGTCCTTGCTCTGGATCTTGTTAACATTAGCAGTCATATTCTTCTTCTTTTAATTCAATGGCTCCATCGTTTATCGATGATTTCAATTATATTAGACATGACGTTATAAACGTCATGTCGTACTCATATATTTTTGGTTTTTTACATATTTAAAACTTCCTTTTCATATGAATATTTATTTATGGTATTAATTTTTATAAATACTATTGAAAATATATATAATTGGATTTGTAAATACAGAAATAAAAATATTGGATAAGAGGTGAAAATTTTACGACTGCCATATTATAGTGTTGCCAGTTAATATTATTATTATTATATTATGTATATATTTTTTTTGTATTTTGTTTTTGTGAAAATTTTATTTAGCTATTTCTTTGCAAAAATGGTATCATTGAGTGATACCCAGTGGCTAGAAAAAAATTGGACGGTGAGGAAAAATTCACTCTTTATATGTTGCCTGTAAGTGTGACATACTGCACTGCTTGGTTCTAAAAAACCCTTTAATTAAGATTCAATTTCCCTGAACCGCTTAAATATGCATCAAGGCATCACTAGACCGCCATTACCTCATCAAGCTCCGTAGTACAAAGTGTATTTCCGACAGAGGAAAAGTCTTGAAGCACCATTATCTAGAACTGGAATCAGTCAAACGAATAAATGAAATATCATCAGTAGGTAAATATTTCCCGATATTTACTTCTGATTAACATATTTACCTCCTATGAGTAAGAGGTTCTTGTGTTCATTGAATTTCCACTTAGATTGTGTAACAGGTTAAGTACTACTATAGAATATAGAATTACAATAGCAGGTTTGTCTCATGTAAATCATCAGAACGGAGTTTCATTATAATATATGTGTAGATAGAGTAACTGTAACAAATGACGCGCATGAAATGGGCTCCAATTACGAATTATGTGCGAGTACTCGCGTGTCAACAAATTGTCACTGTGTGCGGGTTTAGGGATGCCTGCTCTAAATTATTTACTTACCTTCTTGTTTGACGTCATAAGGAGATGAAGGGTAAATAAAATTAATGATTTAAAAGAAAATTCATTGATTACAAAACATTGTTTCTTTTTTTTGTTGATATTAATCAACAAAAAAAAGAAACAATGAAAAATATAAATTGTTTTTAAATAGAGGTGTAAGTGATTGAATTGTTGGAAACGAAAAATTATCAGTCTAATTCAAATTACAAAGCTACCAATGTGAATTAGTGAAAATAAGTGATTTATTTCTATTGATAAGATGTATTTTTTAATAAACAAAAAAATAATTTTAAGACTATTATTATTATACTTTAAAGTATTTTAACTATGAATGTTAGATGATACAGACGTATCACCTAACATGAATAATTAAAACAGGTACTTTGAGTCAAAATCACCAATATCATTATGTATAATTTTCTTCAGCGATAGACTTTTTTAATAATATAAAACAGGAATAGCGCCATGGTTTATGATTACCCATAGTTTTTGTTAAATTACCCCGTAATAAACTGATAACACCGGCTAATCTGTCATAGCTACAAATATTGAAATATGGTATCGTATTTTTTCAGAAAATAGTGTAAATTGTAATAATAAATAAAATATGTAATAAAAACTTACTAATGATAAGTAATCTTAGTGTTTTTATAAGGTTTTCTAGCATAGTTTCGACACAATTTAATTGCGTGAAACCGGCATGATTAATTGTTTTTTGTAACCACGTCGCCGCTTAGATATTCAAATGACAATGTCGTCTGTCACACGCGAGTCTACGAAATATAGTCGACCTTATTAGCGCCGTTCTGTACGGCCGCATGTGTCATCTAGACAAGAATCTAACCAAAGAGAACGGACTTGTGGATGATTCAGCGATTAGACGAAAGCTTTCCTAAACTATGGTTCTCTATCAAACAAACAAATTGGACACAATAAAAAACGATAAAATAAATGAATATTTATAAATGCGTCTTCGTTAGCATTACTGAAGACTAGCTTTTGCGTTGTCTTTGCGATAGCGGTACATAGCCCTCAGCAATTCGAGTTAGTTCACATCCCTTTTTAAGTTCCCTAAATGGTTATTACCCAGTTCGTGATTAGCTAACAGCGAAATCTCTATTAGGGTTTCCGAACAGAGCACATTAACATAATTTGATCAAACCCAAGGGCTTCGTTACTATCAAGACGGTCCTCAGGCCAACATTAGCATTGATGGAGGGATGCTATTTAATGTCTATTTTCGGCTATTTTCTAAAGTAGAATACGTGGCAAGAAAGTGTCAAAACAAACACTATTTGAACCGCACAAAATTCGTATAGGTACAGTCTGCACCTGAAGGTGGCATATAATATATAGTGTATTACATACCCTTCCTGAATAAAGTTGCTAAAATAATTTCTCATACTATCGAACCTAAAGTACGTAAACGTCGCTAAAGGGGTTACTTTCAGTTTAACACGTCTGTTATTGATTAATTTTGTATTTAAAATCACAAATTCGTGCGAAAATTTGAACAACCGTCTTTGCTAACCTACGATTTTTTTCGCTACAAACGGATCCAAAAAACCGGTGCAAGAGACTGATTCCTTTTCTAACGCCAAATACTTTAGTAGCATTCAATTTCCTTTTAATAAATGGATCCCTGACAAAATTCCTCACAACGTTTAATTAAAAGCGAGTACTCAGTTTACTAAGTGGCTGTTGCTTCACTGGCATCCTTGGACTTACGAGTTGAATTCAGGAACTACTTTAGTTAAAGAAGAGTAAAATATATCTGGAAAGATGTTGTAGCATTTTTAATGTTATGAAAAACAAAACATTTCTTTAGGTTAAATTTCGAATAGACTAAGAATCGGCCTTACCCTAACAATCAGTCTTCGCGATCGCGATATTATACAATTCCAGATAGCATAAATTATATGAGTAAAGTATTTCACAGTATATCAGTATGTCCGTTATTAATCTGGAAAGGGTATGATAGTAATCTTTATACGTACTATTTTGCCCTTATAAGTTGTAATGTATCTGACTACGATGGATGACTAAACTAATATTAAGATATAATAATATATTATGATATGGCGACGCATAAATTCTAAGATATCCACCCGGTACAGTTTCCATATAGAGTAAGCATGTTAATGGAAAACCATGAATCGTTGTTCACACGAACGCAAGGTTCCATATTGTGGTGACTACGATTTGCAGTAACTTCCGAGATTTTAGCCAAACATTCGTTTATAAAAATTATGTTAAAAAGCTATGTTTAATGTATTTTTTTAAATCTTAAACAGATAAATAAAGACATTGGTTTTTGGGTGCATGGCAGTGCAGTGATTTAATAATGACACCTTAACTGTCACTTTAATATATAATATTAACTAATTCTGTCTATTTAGACTCTATAATTGGCTTATATCAAAATAGACTACATAGTATAGGTATGATATAGTGTACAATTATACTGAATGAACTAAATGTTCAGGATTTGTTCCACGCATAAGGATTATTATTACTTTGTTTCTAAAGTTATAAAGTACTGGTGAATCGGTGATAATATCACGGTAAGATAAAATCGGTATTACGTATATTTATTTAGCATATAATTATAAAGAAACCAAATCTTTGCATGCTATAAATAAATTTTAATTTAAAGACAGGTTTATTTTTTCGAAAATTGTTAAAGATTGTCATCCTACAATTTATTGACTGCGTTATAAAATTCAATTTATGTAAATCCGTTGACTAAGTTTGGTTTGAAAACCAAACTTTTGAGTACAATTTGTACTTAATCGTTATACCTACCTATACAGCATAGTTTCTATATGAAAAAAAGTTAATGGTGATAAAATAACCTACACATTTGTCACTCGGCATTTATATTGTTAAAGTGCCTACTTTTACATCGTTAAGGTGGCAAAGTCGGTCTCAGTAAATGGAGTTCTAATAGACGTTAAGGAATATTTCATTCTTTAACTTGGATCGTTTAATAGATGAAACACGTCAACTACCTACAACTTATATCAACCAAATTTAAGCAACATTAAGGTTTTCTAGAAGCGTACGACTTGCCAAACTATCACCGTACCTTGCATCTACGCGTACAATAATAACTTACCAAAAAGTTAAATGTATCAAGGATTGTATTAATTAGATAACTAATGGCCAAAGAAAAAAATATAAAAAAAACTTTGCGAAATCAGCTTCGACTCGTTAATACACACATTATGAATAGATTTATTCTCTCATAATGAAATAATTTCTCAAATTTAGGATGATAAGTATTACAGCTTACGGTAGGGATGAAGCAGAGTATAATCGTTATTAAACCTATTCTTTTTTTGGATTGTTATTATTATATGTCTTGGAATCGATAGTTGCATGGTTATGCTGTATGGTCGATTATAAATTTATAATATAAAACCAATAGTCTTTCCTATAAAAAATAATAATACCACTATAAACACTCACACAAATAAAATGAAACGAGAAATAAAAAATTTCTCCAGTCATCCGCAGTTACGTTTTCACAGGCATTTTACAATAAAGTCGGTATTTTCTCTGTCGTAAATGGTGGAGATATGTTATGTTTGGCTACATGGAGTAAAATATAATAACTACATTAAAAAGTATTTAATAAACGTAGGTACTTACCGTACCTACACAGTACCTACTCCAGGTAGAGATCAAGTTAATAAAGCACCCAATTTTTATCTAAGTAAGTTTTTGTTAGAAAGTAGAATAGTTGGCCTGCCTGATTGTGTATTCACAGGTATCAATTGACACTTAAAACACCAGTGATATTACTCATTATTTGCCAAGTCTATCAATCGTACTCAAAAGCAAAAAATATAATCTTCTCATGCGAGCGGTTGTAATTGAAGCACAAATCTGTTATTCTAACAGAGATTATAATGACGTAAGGTTTTCTTAATTTAAAAAGTGTTCGCTTTTTAAAATAAGATAGATAACAATGTACTTTATGCGTTTAGTAGCATAGCACCTCATAAATATTAAAAGAAAATGATTACTGTATTGTTAAAATGGCAATCATAATAGATTCGTTATACTTATAAGTTCACTGACGTGAAGATTGATGGCTTTCGTTCCACAATAACACATTTGTATCATTGAGAATGACGCCTTCGAATATACATATACTAAAATTAGCATAAAATTTAATGAAAGCTGACTTGTAAAAATGCCGACACATACATATGTATGTGCCATAATGAATGAAAGAATGAAAACTATTTAAATTATTATTTAAATAATAATGATTCTAAACATAATTATGTATTCACATGAGAATTAACGCGATTGTGACCACGGCCAGTGCAACCTGGTCGAAACGTCAGGCAATTCAGAGGTATGTAATACCTTTTCGTGATCGTTAATTCCCGTATGAATATATCAATAGGTATATCATGGAATGCGAAAAACTAACAGCTACTATTGGTTCTAAACAGTAGACCTCGCAAGCAGTGTCTAAACATAATTTCTTCTTCTTTTTTGAGCGCCTCTCCAATTAACGAAGGTTGGCAGTCAGCTCTGTATATTTGGCCTCGTCTCTAGCGAGGTGAAAAATTTCGGCTGCACTCTCCATCCACGGATATTTCACAACCTTAACTACTTTCTACGACCAGGTTTGTTCTTCCGGCAACTTTACCCATTGCTAAATTTTCCCCTACTTAAGTCTTGTGAATAAAAATGTGAAGTGGGTGCCCTACTCACACAGAGTCTTGTTTGGAAATGAAATAAGTAATTATTGTAAACAATTACGAAGAAAGCTTCCTCCTTTCCCGATACTGACACGTTGACTGACCAAAAACCGGCAAAGTGAGAGTTGAACTCGTGTGGAAAGGGATCCGTGCGATAAATATGTATGTATATAAAATGTTTTATAAACAAACTGACCATTGTAGTTAAAGAGCATGTTCAGCCATACATCAAGGTTAAGGTCTGTGCCAGACCATGTTCACCATTTCAAAATCAAGAGACGCCGAACTCCTCCATCCTCACTTTTCCCTTCAGTAACTTCTGCTAACTAGAGCGACATGCTGAAAACAGACTGGACGTTTCTCTCCACATTGTTATGTGTCTGTATTTCGCGAGGGCCAAGCCCCCTTCGGCCGTGAATATTAGCCAGATGCAGCAACGTCCCCAAGAAATAAGTCAATGCACCACGGGAAGGTTTCCCAGCCGAGCACCCCTTGTATGAGCTTACAACTTTTTTTCAACCGTAAAATAAGAAAAACAACAACCTGTTAAAAATTTGTATATTACACAGATCTTAATATGTGGTTAAGACTTCATATAAAGTACATTATATACATACGTCATTGCTAATTACCCCTTACCGTAAACGCATAGAATGAACTCGATACATACACAATAGATAGATGATCTAAACAATCTACATCGCCCGCCATCTGATATTCTAGGCGCAGGGCAACGACCTGGTCAAACACTAAGTGCAATATTGTTAGATAGGACACATCTTTCTGAAGGTTTACTAAGAGAAACAAGCTCATCACGATTAACTTCTGATTGTAAGCAACATTACAATTGTCACTCACGAACTCGCGAATACAATTGATGACTATCAGCATAAGACAAAACTTTGCAAATTACGAGATATGGTTACAATTTAACTGTATAATAGCAGTACTTCTTTAGTAGACCTAAACATTATCGGATCTCTTTTAACGTAGCAAAATAGGAAGGACAAAGTTAGGACGCCAGTAAGGGATATAATAAAGAATACTAGTAACGTGGGTCACACATTACTAATATACTTGTTAACCTCTGCTAAAGCTAAGCTAAGCTTGGTACTGGTGTTAGGAGTGGGATCACGTCGGTAATCCACTTGGTTTCAAACCCGGAACCAGTTCATAGCAAGTCCGACGCCTTAGTCATTACTCAATTCCTGTAGTAACAAAGAGAAATAAACAGAGAAAGAGAGAAAAAGGATTGTTTTTGGTTTTAAACCTTAAAGATTTGACCTCCCTAAAAATAAACCCATAGTTACTGAATGTGCAAATTGAATGGTGCTTAACATCACTTTCGACACTTTCTCCTATATAGATAAGACGACTTATAGTTCCATTGCTTCTCGGAATATGATGATTTTAAATAAAACTATATGTACCGTATATTGACAGTCTTAGTAAAATTTTAACACTTTTTTATTTGTACATAAAAGTCGTACAGTTTGAAGAGAAGACACTTGTATAGAATAGTCACTCATAAGTTTTTCAATTTCCTATTGAACTGTTTCAATATAGCTAAGAGCACTTTTATTTGACACTGTAAAAACTGCTGACTGTGGTTCACGTACTTTAGAACGTGTTTTTGAAATATTATATGCCAGTATTTATTAATACAATACATAAAATAATATTTAAAGCAGTTAAAATATTCTATTGCGTTTTACAACATTACAACATTTCTTTAGAAACACGTTTCGATAACACAATACAGTATATAAAGGCTATTTATTACTCAATCAATATTTCTGAATTTGCTATAGATACAATGGTTTATGTAAAATTCTGTATATTTTTTTAGAACATAAATCATAGCATGCCAACGCGTTCAACAAAACAGCTTATAACAATATGAATAATGAAGTAATTCAGTTTAGTAGCAACAGTGGATTCATAATTAAATCTGGTTTTCCTTATTGCACAATAACAGGCAAATGTTGTGACTTTATGCAATATTCTTGTATATTCATTAAATACGTTTATTTCGTGTATCTCAGAAACGGCTATAACTCTTGGTTTCCTTTGTAAGATTATATAGGTGTTTTTCACACTTTCAAAAAACACGAAACTCGCGTGGAGAGTGTTACTTACGAGCAAATAAAAAAAGGGAACCCTTATAGGATCACTCGTGCGTCTGTCTGTCCGTCTGTCACAGCCAATTAGCTCCGAATCTACTGGACCGTTTTAGTTGGAATTTGGTACATTTTTATCGTTATATATATATATATATATATATATATATATATATTTTGGCCCCCAGTGACGATTCGAAATACGTTTATTTAGGTTGCACATCTGTGTATGGGTCACAGGGATTAATACGTGATTCTAAAACGAAAGCAGTTTCTTGATTCATAGGTGACAAAACCGTTATAATGGAACTTAGTTACTAACAGCTGCCAGTGACCTAGGTCGATAAATTGTTGTCCCCATCTTATTATCAACTTTATAATTTTAATCATAGAACCAATCTCTCTAACTCTTGGAAATTCAAAGGCTAAAAAACTTGTAATGACACATTAAAATAAATTATTGTTCAAACTTTGATAAACCGAATAGTTTTTGAGCGTGTTATACATATATTCTTTATTATTATAATTGTACTTTCTGTTCAATAACAACTAAGTCTTAATATATATATATATATTATAATAATGCATCGAAAAATTACTTTAAAAATAAAACTAAAAATTCTAATACAGTAAACACATCATCTCCCTTACAATTAAAATTGCGTACATCAACATAACAAGTGAGCTAATTACTTCAACTGTAACAACGTTTTCAAATAAGTGGCGCCACTGCTGTTAATTGGGCCTACTTTCTCTATGAGACAGGCAATTGCACGCTTGGCGTTATGCCAGTCCTGAGCCAATTTTATTAAAAACTCGGTAAGTAAACATTGTCAACATCTGTTGTCATGTAGACATCATACTTAAAGCCGGCGTGGAGGGTATATATCTATGCACGAAATGTATTCTCATTATGAAGCTAAGGGTAAGGGTTTGTTTTATTTTTTGTTTGCAACCGAAAGCGCGGATGGAGCAGCCGGATTTGAAAAATGATTTTTACATTCTACAGTTCAATTCAAATATTTAGGCTAAACCTAATTAGGTTATAGGCTAAATGTTTACTGGAAAACGTAGGAAGTTATTTCAACTGCAATTTTTCAGTGGTAACATTCATTGCGGCTAATTTATTTAAAACGTTCTGCATACGAATGTATTCTAAATACATAAAAAAAGTTAGAAGTGGATTAAGTTTAGTTGACAGCATTTTATTTAATATAGAGATTCAAAGATAAGTTATTTACAATAAAACAGTTAATAAATGTATTTATGTTGTTTATTGTTTATATTGTTAGCTCCGTAAAAAAAATAAAACTTGATAGACCAGTTTTTACTTATTCAAAATCACGATAATAATTCAATAAACTAGATTTGTCAAAAGTTTCAAGTTCAAAATTCCTTGCTATCATTATAATTAGGAATACTAGAGATCTCCTGGGGGTTGAAGTTACACCATAATTCATTTTTTGTTTATTTCATTGTATAGTCTGAACTGTGATAGTATAGAGTTAAGTTTCATGACAGGCAGACAGACAGAGTTAAGTATTATACTGGCTTACCTTAATGTAACCGTAACAGATACAATTTCAGCTTTCTACGCTTCTTCTATACATAAACTTCAAGCCTTGCAAATTTCACGTGCCTGCGTGCGCAAAATTTTCTAAGAAATGCGTACAAAGAATTCTCTCCCCGTATTAATATATAGATTATACGCCAGAGCTCGGAGCCGTACACCTACGCTCGCATTGTGCAAAGTTGTTGAACATTATACACTGACTCGTTTACTTGAAAGGTATTGCAGTTCAAAGTTGCAGTTATGCGGTATTGTTAAAAGGGTGTTCATTTGAAACTGAATTTATATTTTATACTACATATATAAATTGAATTACTTTATACCAATAATCGTACCGATTTGTGCACCAATTGGTTGTGAGACCAATTATTATGAGTTATTGATATACTATTTAATTATAATAATAACTTGAGACACCGCACAAACGGCCGTCTGATCCCAAACTAGGCAGAGTCTGTACTATGGGAACCAGACTGCTGATAAACATACTTATATATTATATAACATACAAATTATGGATATATTACACGCAGAACAAATGATCATGATTATCACATTATGTTTTGTTCTGAGTGGGAATCGAGCGGACGACCTCTAGCTCAGCAGTCAGATCCACTAACTTCTCACTCTACAATAAGGACGGTTAATATAATTACCTGTATTTACTTACTTCTTTATTCCGTACACATGTTACTCTAAAATTACCCTTAAAACTTTCTCTTCAAAATTACATCAATTTTAATAAACATAGGTACTAATCGTTTTTTTATATTTATACGTTTCATAGTACAGGTACAGGAAAAAATAGCCCCTGCTCCGCAATAAAATAAAATCTGCACAGGGAAATATGATACAATAAACCAATGAAATGTAAATTCAGTATGTATCTATAACTATATATATAAACCATAATATAAACGGAAATACCGAAATACTCAAATTTCCTTAACAGTTTTCCAACGTTGAAACCAAAAAGGTGTAAGAGAAAACTTATTGATCTCTGGAGTTGCAGATGTCCATGGGCGAGGGTAGTCACTTACCATCATGTGACCCGTCTGCCGTTTGCGTTTGTATGTGAGAATATTCTACACATATTACATCGAAAATACTCCATTAAGCCTTATAACGAGGTAATTTTTGTATTATTGAGCAAACTTATTAATAACGAGAGTGTCCCAAATTCTCACACACACCATTGGCTAAAGCAGTTTTATGCCGCAGTATGAGAGTTATGTTGTGTTGTGCGATTATGATCACTGCGTGGGAGGGCGGATGCGAGCAAGTTATCGCGTGCGTTTGCGCAACTGTGCGTTGAGATGGGACGTGCATTATATGTTATATCGATACTTTTACCTATATTCTAATCAACTTTACAGAATGGACATGTTGATTTTGTCTGTATGATAAATAAAACGAATAATGTACGCAACAACCTATTCGATTTACAGGTATACAAACATGACCTGCTTGAGCTTGTTTACACTCAACAATCCATCCATATACACATTATCACTTTTCTTTAATTGTCTTCACTGCTAACCTCCCTTTCTCTTTCAATACATTTATATACATGTATATAATAGGTATATATTTGTATATTGTGACGCCCGAACCTCTTTGGGATGTAGAGCAAAACTGGCTGGTAATATAATATTTAAATCTGTTCTAATATTATTTTTTTATGTATAAATTCTTTAGAAAAGAAACAGAAGGGAGAAGCGCCGCAGCCAGCAGTCGGAGTGGACGGCTGTCAAGTTGCTGGGCCACTTCTATGAAGCCATTTTATATTGATCTTGTTAAAAGTAGTTAGCTCAGTTATTAATATATTAATTTTCAGTTTTCCTATCTTCTATCAATTACTCTCCTTATATATCAACACCATATCCTTTCAAATCCTTTCCGCAAAGCGAAGCCTTACATGTATGTTGTATGCTTATGTATAAAACTAGGTATATGTTTGTATATATGTATGTGTATATATGTAGTACACCGACAGCAGACTGCCACTTAATTTAGTCACTAGATCCACCCTAAGGTTGTCTGGTAGAGATCGCTCTGAGCGATAAGACCGCCCATTGTATATAACAATAACAATAATATTAAGATCAATTATTGTAGTTTCATGTATTATGGTGTACAATAAAGAATATTCTATTCTTTTCTATTTAACATTCTTAATTTGCCTATCTTCAATTCCCAAAGTGCCCCATTGACGGCAATAGGCTTGCCCCTATGACGTAAGTGGGTCCAAAAAAAGTTGGCATAATGCGGGTGTTTAATACTAATCTTCATGATTACAGGTGCAATGTATGTAGCTAGAGTATATATAGAGTACGTAATTTTCTTATATTAGGCCTATTACCAAAGACAATAAATTAAATTCAGGTCTCCCTTCAAAATAATCTATAGTCGACAACGCACATAGCCTTGTATTTCATAAACTCAACTGCTTCAAGCCACATAAATCCCATTGGATATAAAAATTGCAATAGTGCATTAATCTTAGCCTAGATATTCTGCGAACACTAGTGCCCTATTTCTCGCCGAGTTTTGAAATTATACGGTCCACGTGTTTTGTTTTATATAGAAGTTTAAGCGGGCTGGAGAGAACTATGTAATATGGGTTACAATCATGCTAAGTTATGTTCGACATTTTAGAATTTATAAATAGAGCAGACATCGTGAAAAAAACGGTTTCTTTTGAGAAGAAATGTAACGTACGAGTAGGCGTAGTAGGGTTGCTGTTTACTTTTTCTGAGAAAAATAATTAATAATATTGTTTTGCCCTATATCTATTTATCGCCCTAAAAAATCTACATTTGGATGAAGTAACTTTTAGCATATGCTCATATTTTGCAGTATTTCAAAAAATCATAACTGGTGTTAGAATTGAAACTTGCATTAAATAAAAAATAACTAATTGTTAATTAAAATTATGGACAATATGTTTCTCTTTTCTTGTCACTTTAGACTCATTACTGTAAAACTTTCTCGGTGAAAACTGAAGAGGCGCTAAAAGGGAGTAAATAATAAATAAATTATGGACGCTTCAAACAAAATCGAACAAACAACAGACAATTTTCAATTTTGTTGATAGTGACATCTGTGATAGATATTATCTGTCACATCTGTCTAATGTTTCATTTAGCAATAATATATGTACATAATATAATCATTTTAATCGTGTGTACGTTCTCATTTATTTACATCGATAAGTAGTTTAACAATTACCTATATAAGTGTTTCGTTTTATGTAGTGTAGTGTAGTAAAGGTTGGAAATAAAGTAGTTTCGAATAATATTTACTAAATACTTTATTTTAGGCAAAAGTATTAAGTATATTTATCGAAAAAAAGTAGTATATGTTATAAAGTATGATTGGCAACCCTAATGACAAACAAGTATTCTGGTGATCTTCACGCATGTTTGCAATGTACCTATGTAAATGTGTTAAAGGCGCGTGCGTATTTATTGCACTGGTAGCGGTTGTAACAAATATAACCATAGGGTGGACAATACAGCGCCCTTTTTTAATGTCACCTATAATTTTATTATAATATTTTCAAGAGTAGCCACGTGTCTATCTTTTTACAATTTTCAGCTAGTAAGAATTTGCTGGATGTTTGGAGTTTTTAATTATTATTAAAAAAGATAACTCCAGCTGTACATTAACTGTTTATCACTAGAGACTTTATAGACATACAATAGACTGATATAGGATGCTGAAAAAACTAGGAAACGTTATCTGTTAATAAGATAAATAAATATCAGAGCTCTGCAGTCCACCTCCCTTAGTAACATAAAATAAAAAAGGTTGCAAATCCACGCACGCGCATGTCCAGTGTGATGTTGCGAATGAATGGAATACATAGTATTGTCGCAAGAGATCGACAATATATCATTAACTCAATCACAATCGATCAGTAGCAACTGTAATCACTATAAAAACGCTTTAGGCGCAAATTAGATTGCCCATGAGTCCCCTGGGTAAATAAATCTAGTAATACTCACTTTTGAACTTTGTTCATTTATTACGAGAGTTTCAATCTACTTAAATGTATTGTTTGTTGAAGTGAACCGTCTGTTCCATTCACTAATCTGTGTTCGCGTGGGTAGTAGCAGTCGGCAAGGTGACGACTTAAACCTCTGCACCTTTCGGGCAGTTAACGTTACGTCAAAGTTTATGTTGCCAGTGTAGGTAATAAAGAAGTAACTCAATATTGAGTACATCTCGAATGTGACCTCGCCTGGTGGTTGAATATCGACCATGGTTTTTTCATTGGCCAGTATAACTTGAGCTGTCATTGTATAGAATTACTTATCATGACAGGTCAATATATTGGACACGTGTAATTTCATTAAGCCGTTTTCACGTAATTTTTAAAGTTGCAAGACATATTGTTTAAAAAATTTAGATTTCTGCACTTCTTCTATATAATTAATTCTATTCTATATTATTCTATAAATTATAAAAAAGAACATCGCATTTTTAAGCAAAAGAACGAGCTTGGATTAAGTGGAAAAAATATGGCAATGCCACAGACTACGAGGAGTTTTCAGTGCATCGTAAGAGGTACAAAACTGAATCAGACAAGCGTTTTAAATTATACTAAAAATCGGTCGAAGATAGTATTTCTTTCAATGTTAAACACTTTTGGACTTATATCTCGCAACGTAAGGGTAATGCAAACATACCTGCAAACATGTACCTTGATAATTCATACTCCAATGAACCATTAGAAATATTTAATATGTTTTCAAAGTTTTTCAAATGAGTTTATGAACCTACCTCGCTCCACCCAGAGCAATGGAAACCTCCCGATGCTTATGCCCTTAACTCGTCGTGTATTTCTGATAGGTATATATCTCACCGAAAATAGCATTGAAACGTCACTTAACAAATTAGTCTTAAGTAAAGGGCCCGGCCCCGATGCCTTACCTCCTATCTTCCTGAAGAATACTTAGAAACTTCTCTGTCGTCCACTGTTCATTAATTTCAATAAGTGCTTAATGGAAGGATTATTTCCCAGTGTCTGGAAACGAGCATTTATAATTCCTATACATAAAAGTGGTGATAAGAACAATATCGAAAATTACCGTCCTATTTCCATACTATCCACCTTGTCTAAGCTCTTTGAGGGTCTTGTGCATGGCCAACTGTATCCTTACTTTCATCACATTATTACCCCCGAACAACATGGCTTTGTTAAGTACAGATCAACAACCTCTAATCTGATACTGTTCACAAACTTTTTGTTTGAGAAAATGGACGATAGAGTACAAGTTGATGCTGTGTACACTGATTTTCGGAAGGCTTTTGACAAGGTGGACCACAAAATTCTTTTAGACAAAATCGCCTTTAATGGTATTCGTGGGAATCTGTTAAGGTGGTTCATGGCATACATTTTCAATAGAACACAGCGGGTTGTTATTAATGGATTCGAGTCTAATTCCGTCACTGTTTCTTCTGAAGTTAGCCAAGGCTCCATTCTTGGCCTCCTTCTTTTCATTCTTTTCATTAATGACATAAGCAACTGCTTCGTTCACTCAAAATTTCTCATGTACGCAGATGATATTAAAATATATTTACCGTGTAAAAATGTACAGGACTGCCTGTTGCTGCAAGAGGACCTAAATAGACTCTCTGTCTATTGCTCAAACAATAAAATTCAACTCAGCTTGTCCAAATGTAATACTATAATATCCTTTACTAAAAATAGGAATATCATTGCTTATGATTACAACCTACAAGGAATTCCTTTACAGACTCCATTCGTGATCTTGGTGTCTTACTTGATTCTAAACTTCATTTAGATTTACATACTGATAATATTATTAACAAAGTTTATAAGATGTATGGGTTCGTCATGAGATCAACAATTGATTTTAAGAAATCGTCCACATTCATTCTACTGTACAATGCCCTCATTCGCTCTCAACTTGAATACGCTGTGCAAATCTGGAGTCCCATTTACATTAAATATGTTGTTAGACTAGAAATGGTTCAAAAGAAATTTTTGCGAACTATGAATTATAGATGTCACCACCCAAAATTACCATACACAGAACTGTTGTATTAAGCTTAAAGTCCAGGCGTGTCCATTTGATAGCTTTGACGTTGCACGGCTTTTGTAACAATAAGTTCGACTGCCCTGATATAACAAACTTAATATGTTATGTTGTGCCTAGAACGGTGCATCGTGGGGTGCGTGCGTGCCGGCTGTTTTACACCGTAAGATGCAAAACGAATGCTGGTGTGCGCACGCCTATGCGCCGAATTCTGGAGACGTATAACACACATTTCCCACATCTTAAACTTTTCTCTGTTCCTCAAAATAAGTTCAAAGGATTGGTACGCGATATTTTGGCTAGTAAATGATTATTAGGTTATTTCAAATTAATCTATCTACCAATTCTCGGCTAATAGGCACTATATTAATTACTTGAGCATTTTGCATGAACTAAATGCTCACTTTTAATTTCTTACTATGTCTGTGGACATTGGTGTGGGTTATACGTTTACTTTATTTGAAACACTGTTTTTTTCTTAATATAGTAAGACAGAGCGTGTAACTGTTTTTTGTCCCAATAAAGAAAAATAAAAATAAAATAAACTGTAAATATTCCAAAATTCACGGTACTACGTTCGCGAAATTTTCTTAAAAAGGGGTACAAAGAATTATCTTCACGTATTCATATAATGATACTAAATAACGCCTGATGGTCGACGTTCAAACATTTTGAACGTTTTGTTTTGTGTCATGGACCTATTTGTAACATAAATCAAGCAAGCAATTTCATGTAGGTATAAGTTGAACTGTCATTGCATAGACTTGCCGTACCATGACAGGTTAACATATATTATATTCACACACGGCCATTTTCACATAAATACTTTTCCAATCCAACACAGGTATGTATACATTTTTTTACTTTCTACACTTCTTATACATTTAAACTTAGGTATTCCAAATTTCACATATCTCCATGTCAGAATTTTGCTTAAAAGAATTCTCTTCGCGTATTAATATTATACGTACGAAGATATACTGTATATTTTTATAAACTGTATATATAAAAATATACATACATACATAATCCACGTTGCGAATAGCAAAATAAGTATAGGACTTATAAATCATGATTTAGAATATTTTTCATGCACGTAAACGTATTTGTCGATACATTAACACTTGCCCACACTACTCTGTAAGAGTTATCGATATATCGGCGTAACTTAACACTAACACATGGTAATTGACAGCCCGTTGTTTACGATAATTTAAAAAATAAATTGTGACATAAATTTAGTATTGTCACAATGGTTCTGTTTCGCAATGGTAAAAGCTGCGTTTATTTCAATATAGACTTATTGAGCAGCTTTTGGCGTTATATTTATGGTTGGAAATAGAGACAGACCGACCCTGTTGCTACCGTGAACAAAAACACTAAAGAAAATAATAAAAAAAAAAAAGGTATTTTCTATACTTTATGGTTATAGTAACAAGTTATTTTTTGAAAACTGATAAGCGACAATAGTATATTTTTTACAACGAAATGATCCCTTTATCTAAAAATCTTAGTGTCAGTACCTTAAATCATTTAGACAAACTGGTCTAATATAGCATTAGGAAGAAGAAGAAGATGTACACAAAATAATCAAGCTACAACTTTCAATAACATTGACCTAACAATTTGTGTTAAAAGTTAGAATCGCGTGCGTTTTGATGATAAAATAATATTACATACAATTTATGTGAGTAATAAAATAGTTTACGCAATAGTTGCAAGCGCTTTATCGTTGAATGTTAGGAAATCAGTGAGATCTACGATAATAATCGTTATCTTATTTAAATATAGACCATTGTTATAAGCTGGTGTTTTAATGAATTACCGATATGTGTGCCAGTCTTTTCTATCATTATCACATTTGAAGAGGCTTGTGATGACTTACTTTTAGGGGTACGTATATGCGTACAATAAACAAATATACCTATTTGTGTTTTGGTTGTATGCTTCTAGCAACTTTAGTCGCGGACTAGCAGTCAGTACCAACATTATTACTTGCATTTTTTTGGTGAACTTCGTATGTATTGTAAATGTAAACTATTCACTCACTATATTTCTAACTTTATTTAACAACAACACCTATCCTTTTTTAATATATTCACGCTTTATATATCTTTAACATACTTTACAGAGGTGTATGTATTATGAACCCACATTTTACTTGTTGTATGTTTGATCTCACGTAATGGGCCGAGAGTTTATTGCAGTCTCCCGGGAATATTTACATATTCCATGATATTACTGAGATATTCTTTACAGAAACTGAAAAACACTTTTCGTGTTTGGAAAATCGGACCTTAACTCATATGATTCGCCGTTATTAAACAAATCTTGTAGATTATATGGGTACAATGGCTCAAGCACATGGTCCTTCGTGCCCATAGGAGAACTCAAATATCATTCGCAATTCCTAATGTGTGCTTCAAATACCTACGTAGAACTCTCACCCCATCTAGTTAATACTATACCCTTGAGGTTTGGGGTGGAAATGCAATATCCCGTATGCCGCTCGTAGCCCCACTGATTGCACGCAACGCATCTATACTAATCTAGCTATAGTTGAATGCAGTTATTACGCGTGAGGCTCTTCAATTAAGTTTCGAATATTAAACAAAAATTTGCAATTAAATTTTCCAATATTGAAATAATGGGAAAAGAAGCATGTAAAGTATCAGTAACTTATATCTGTTTTTAATCATTGCATTGCGCAAGATATCCGACTCACATATAATTACTCATGCATTACACAATATATATTACTCTACCGGTATTCATTTCTAGAATTTTGCTCACAGAAAAAATACTGGTCGACGTAACATATAAAATACTATAATAATATAACAATACATTTTAAAAACTGCTACTGTAAAACAAAAAGTTCAAAGTACCATTATAAAAACCCTGTCTAGCGCCGGCCGATACGATATATAATGATAACATCATAACTTAAGTTCTAACACAAATAGCTATTTATTTTATCATTGGCAATTAGCCAACTAAGCACACCAGCTCGGCTGTCGGGCGGTAAGCGTAACCGCGAACGAACTACGAACTCAAGAGTCATTGAGAACTGGTAACCAGTTGCTTGTTGCCAACCCTATCAGTTGTTGCTAACCGGTAGAAATATTAACAGTAGCGAAGTTTGCCAGGGTTTACTTCCTCAGGGTTGTGTATTATTGTCAATAAGCGAATCGGAAGTTACTCTTTGTACAAACACACTTTAACAGACAAATAATAAAACAATATGGCATTTTGTTTTCGCAGAAAGGTATACTAAGAATACGAAGACAAGACAACTACAATACTTAAAGTTGATTTAGAATACATTGGTTCTTATAACCCTTTCGAAATGTTAACAACAATACAGATCATTTCCTCTTTTAAACGATTATTTTCTTAAGAAAAATATTTACATGAAGTTTTACATAGATTTATAACACAAGCATCACTTATAGTCCAGGATCCATTTTTGCATTTGATTACTATCAAGCTAATTTTCCGTGAGTAGCTTCAATTTTGATGAGACGCCCAACAATTTCCTGACGAAAACTCTCGATTGTGGTAGGTAATAGGGGTAGCAGGGATAAAATATGTTGATTTTACGATTCTCAAAAATTTAATACTAACTGGGTTTTAGTTAAATCTCAAGATAATTATCTAAATTATTTGAAAAAATATTTGTCCTACAAAATGTATGGTTTGATCAAAGAGTCCCCTCCTTCCAACATGTATCGATAAAGAAGTCATTAAAAACGTATACTAACCAGCTGATTTCTCAAAATCAACCTACTCACGGAAAATTAGCTTGATAGTAATCAAATGCAATGAGGGCTGAACAGACATAAAAAAAAAAAATATAATACGGTCGAATTGAGAACCTCCTTTTTTTTCGTCAGTTAAAAATGGACCCGGGATCCTGGACTATTATATTTCGCAAAAGAAATAATTTCTTTTCTTCTTCGGTCCTACTTTGCCTCAAGAAGGGCACAAAGATTCTCTTTAGTGAACTTTGTTATTGTCAATAGGGCCTAATTTATACATCCCGTGTGGCTAAAATGCCAATAAAACTGCGACAAGCTATTAGAACAGCGCGTGCAAAGAGAGACAACAGGTTCAAAGGATGTAACAAAATTGTTCATAAACTTTATAATGAGTAATAGACACGCAATGCACGGTTCAAATTATTCTTTCATTTATAAGTAGCTTTTTAGGAGCGAGGTTATAACAATGCGGTCGTAATATGCATTTAATTATCATCGTTATCATCATTAATAGCCAATCTAAAAACGTTACGAAGAAGAAAAGAGGTATCAGACGTTCTTGAACTACTTACACGGAAGGATTTGTAGGGTTCCGTTCCCAGAAGGAAGAAGGAACCCTTAAAGGATCACTTCGTTTTCCGTCTGTCTGTCTGTCAGGACCCTCCTTCTCAGGTACGCGTCTGCGGTTCCTGGAAGCTGTAAAACTTCTAAGTCAAGGCAATCAAAAGAAACTGCCATTTAAGACTTATATTTTAACACTTCGCAGGTAAATTACAATATAAGGGGTACATCCCAAGAACCTAGAATCATGATATTGGCGAGAAGCTAAGTTTCCCAGCACAAGTGAAGGATAAAATCCGGAAGTCGTTAATTTGTTGTTTTATAACATTAAAAATATTTTGTACGATTACTAGAATCGATTCCAGAGGTAGACGACGACGGTTTTTTTTAATTACCTGAGCCCTGTGGTCTTTTCAAGTTTTGAAGATGTGAGCGTTGCTTGCCACCTTTATGATATCAAACAAAACAAATTCCTACACTAATTAAACAGCTCAAGTATTATAACTGTGATACACCTATAAGCCATTATGTCCCTAAAATTCATGTTGTCACCCGTCTCCTTAAGCCGAAATAAACAACTATTATTAAAACATGAAAGCAAACTTAGATAACACATTAAACCCATGTGCTTATTTATAGTAATAATAATGTCTTCCAAAAAGGATTCTAAAGGCATATGAATAGAGTTATAATTATATTCATTTAAATGGGGTTATGGTGTAAATTAAGGGGACGTCGAAACTTTCTGTTAGCGTCTGAAATGTAGATGACGTCATGAACTATTGTTTTGTAACTGTTCTTTTGTTTTTATATGAATGAATTAATAGAGAAAAACTTCAACCGAGAGTAGAAATCCTTTTCTACTCTCGGTTGAAGTTTTAAGGAACGAGTAAATACTCTGTGCTTTGTTTATGTACGATCACAGCTTTCACGGAAACAAATTATTTAATTACCAATTATCCAAATAAATTGGTTTTGCATTAAGCTTGATTGAAAGACAGTTTTGTTGAAAACTTGATAAAATATGCTTACAGTTTAAGTAAAAACTTACAAGTTTTAAAAGTAGAATATAATGTAATTATTTTTAATAAAATTAAAAAAAATCTAATTTCGTCTCGTTTTAGCGATTTAAAAAGGGCCAACCATATCTTAATCCGGGTGAAGATATACAATATAGCAATATACACAAATAGACTAATGCATTTTGCACTAACAGGCAACAGTTATTATTATCAATCACTATGCAAAAGGGTAATTTGGTTTGCTTCCTACAATAACAAAACGAAAGATACCATTTCACCCTTATGTAAAAGTAATACAGTTCATATTCGGATACACTGTTATCATGTAAATGCGGTTAATCACTAAATGAATGGTCTAGCCATGTTTACTAAAGGTTAGTCAAACATGTTTTACTCAGGGTTGTCACATACTAAACTCACAGAAAGTTTTTGCATTTTTTAATTATTAACTTTCATAATAACAGATATTCCTAAATATTTCTGTAACTATAATTATATGTTTTAAAAAAATTAAACTTTTTCGCGGAAATATATAGAATTATGTCAATCGTTGTCTGACTGACTGACTGAAGTGGTAACCCTATTGCACTCAATATAACGTTCAAAAGTGTAATAATTGTGCTTATATGTGTAGATCAGATAATATTTAGGTATTCTGGTATGTACCGGTCTAGTCTACATCTAACATTCCGAACATGCTATCTGAAATAGGTAGGTAAATTCACGCAATTTTAATTAGAAAAAATGTCCCTCCCAGAAGAATTTATTGCTTGGTGTACAGGATATGCGAAAAGTTTGTGCTTAGGCTTAAGTATAGGGAGGACACTCCCCTGTGCTGTTATAACTGTAACACAGTTATAACAGCACAGGGGTCAGTGATTTCTTAACAATGTACACATTTATTTTCCTTTAAAGGTTTGTTTGTTTATGCATTGAAAATGTTACATAACTTAGCCAGTTCGTTATAAACTGTCTTAGGTTCTATATCAACAAGATACAAATATACGAAAATGCTGTTGCCCGCAACTTGGTCGAAAATTCAAATCTATATCACAGGAACCGTACATTTTTTGCGGGACAAAAGTGCCTATGTGCTATTCCAGACTACGATCTATGCCTGTGTCAAATTTCATAAAGATCAGTTTAGCCGTACTGGCGTTGTTGAGTAATAAACGCCAATCCAATCAAACTTTCACATTAATAAATAATATAAAGTAAGATATTATTAACTTGACGATGTCGCTGTTGTGCATTTTCACTTTTAATCCATGACTGCTTTGGTCATGTGTCTATAATCGCTAGCCAAGTGTCTTGACAGCTCACACTTTAACCCTCATAATGGCTACGACGTCGATAAACCAATGACTTGGACAATACTTATCATAAACATGGAGCCACCACCATGGACATCACATGTAAATTCATGGTGTGTCTTACCATTGATAGGGCAAAGAGAATGTCACTCGCTTACTTAACATATAGAACGGTGTAGTATCAAATGGCAGCTAACTACAGCGCTTACCTGTAACAAAAACACACAATGGTTATTATATAGGATTTTTCTTTGTGTGAACACTATATTTATATAGAAAATACACTTAGAGCCATCTAGAAAATCGACTCTAAATCAGTTTAAATTTAAATGAACTTACATTCCGCTAAGAAGGAGAGTGAAACTACGAAACAGACTTACTCGGTACAAAACATATATCAGCAAGAAAATATATCTGGTTAAACTGGAAACCGACTGTACACATTATAAAGAATATATAAGAGAATAGGAAGAGAAAGAAGAACATCTTGAAACAGGTAGGATACAACAGATTTCTGTTGGAATTTGAGTTACCTGATACTTTCACCCTACAGAAAACGGTGGCTAACCAGCATTACCGTAGTGACTTTCGGCTAGCGAGTAGTTTTGAGTGGAGGATAAAATTATAAAGGGGATAAAGGATACCCGTAGGAGAAACCAAGTGTTTATAGGCACTTGTAACTCTTGGCTAACTGAGAATAAAGCAAAATCCCACAGATAGAGACAGTGTTAAGTTGGGTGAAGTTATCACAAAACCAGTATTTACCGAATTTCAATATACTTATATTACATAACGGTCATGTTTTATGATAAAGAGTCACTGGCAAAATGTTTTGTGAAACAAAGCGGTCCGCTTACAAAGGAGGTTGTGTACATAAAGAACATCATTAACTATCATGTTTCATAGCTAGGAAACGTGGAAAAATTAGTGGTGATTTATGATCCAGCTGTGTTAAGGATTTTTGGATTCACGTTTCTAAATGTGGATCGTTTTTTTTTTGCATATCTAAAGCTGAGATGGCAGCCAAGTAGTGGTTTATTCACCGGTATAGGGCGCTCTAAAGGCGCTATAAATAATTGACTTTTAATTAATTGTTTTTGACTTACTTATTTAAAAAAATTAAAAGGCTTGCCTCACTAACATTATCATTAGTAAGTAATGTCCCTTTACTATGTGTATGGAAGGTTGGTTTTTTAGGATGAGTGGTTTGCACAAGAATCAAGATGTCGATTCATTGTTCGGGTAAGGTGTAGTCAGTTAACACGACAACACTCGCGCCATAAGCTGGTTGGTAATGTTAAAGAACCTGTACGCTTGAGTATCAGAGGAATTTCCCTGGGGGTCGAGGGTAATGGTTAACTACTCGCCGTTAAGGATATCCTTGATGATTCTACATACCGAATCAAACCTAACAGTGGCAAACAGGCCACAAAACAGAATTCCTATCAACATCCCTTTATAGGTTTGTTAATAGCACGGTTTCAGAGCAATTGAAGCGTTATACACTCTTGTTGCAAATCATTTGAAGTCTGCATATATATCTTTATTGAATTCTCAAGCAAAACTTTCTTATTATATTATCAATGAACATAAATGACATTTAAACGGAAGTCTGTCGGTGCTTCGCGAAGTTTTTCTCATTATATTCACGCGTTTAATGAGTCGAAATTCGCAATTCAGGTGATACAGGAAAATGCGTTTATCAAGTTTGGCGAGTTAGGTCTATGGATACGGTTTATGGATAGATTTATAGTGACCACGTGTAATAAGAGAATCGTTATAACAGGTACAAAAAATCTATACGATAATACGGGCAAGTGTGATCCTTTTCCCTTTTTGGGAGGCTGTTTGTGAGACTTTTCTTTTCAAATGAGAACAGTCGTTATGACAACCACTTTTCGTACAAAAAAAAAACATTTACCTCAGATAACCTCGCAAAGACTTATCGGTATTCCTTTTTTAAGTCCATTAAGTAAATTAGTGAAATAATCTAACATCTCGTAGAAAAGTATGTGATTTCATAACGTACCATGAAACGTTCATATCACAGTATATGAGGTAATTTCCACGTTCAACGCACGATTAACGACCTCTCACACCATCCACCGAAAAAACCAAGTCCATACGATATTCCTCGACGTACGGAAGTTCTCATTTCTTAAAGTGGCAACCCCAAGTGTCAGTATCACCGCGGAGTTTGAAATATAGTTTCCCACTTGCCAAGTGGTGTTGCCAGCAATGTCACGTACTTGGGACTTGGCCTGTTTAAGTATCTTGGAAAATATTTTACTCTTGCTGCGACCGGTAATTTTATATAACATTTTGTGGGGCTTAAGCGTTCAAGTTGAATGGAAAGCATTATTACTGCAAAGAATTTCCAACTAACTTGATAAAATTACTTTTTATTTTATTGATAGGTGTAGGGAGACCATAAATTTAGTATACTTTACGCTAGTATACTAAGTTAATGAGCGAGACACATATATATATAATATGTATAATGACTATATATAAACAGTCTTACCCCTAGACATGGGCCTACTCTTAGTGTGAAGGGGGCTAAACTCTAATACACCACAATCGCGGATTGGCAAGCTTAAAAAAATTTTTTTTTTTTTTGTTTTGTTTTCTTTTGTTTAATTATGCGTTATAATTTTTCTTCTCGGTTACATGAAATGACTAATTAATATCCAATACGCATGTGAATGGCAAAGATGTGGCCAGTGTTTTGGTAAAAACATTATATTTTTGTCACTACGTACTACACTACACTACTACTAAATCTACAAATATACAAATTTAAAAAAAAAACAATCATCCTCGTTATGTGTCCAATTTTAAGAGTGAATTCTAGAAATGAAATGCACCCAACTTTGAGCTATAAACTATCCAATTAATAAGGAGTTATCAAACTCGGAATACGTTAAGAATTGCATATTTCAAGTTTGATAGTTCGATATATACAGGTAGATATTACAATTATATATTAGTTATACATAAAGAAAAATGTACGCGTCAAAGTGCATACCTCCTCCTTTCGTCGACCAATATAGAAACTAATAATAGTGCATTAAAATTGTTTTCAATAGTTATCCGTAAGCTTGTCATTAAAATGCTACTTTAAAGATATTTTGCATCACGAAACATTAAAAACACGTAAACAAATAAAGCTCCTTCTATACTACCGAGATACCAATAGGAGTTAATAAAATTAACTTGTTATAGTGAAGAAAGTCCTGTTTCTTCGTATGTTATAGGCCTGTGGTATAACATTAACATCTACGAGACCTTGCTCAGAAAAGTAATAAAATTGTACAAGGAAAATATAGGATTTTGTTTTAATGTATAAAATGGTTAACTATCCTCAACTGAATTGTGCAGATGTTCAAAAACATTGCACACAAACACAATCCTGTCAATTCCTTATTTTTACGGTGGACGATATTCAGTTTTACTGTTTAACACAAATGTGTCATCAGGTGAAGAGAACAAAAAAAAACATTAACGATAACACGTCGTAGTTTAACTAAAATAATAACAAAAGTAACCGAACGTCAGTCAGGACCTTTGCAAATTGATCCATGCGACTTATACGACTTCGAATACATTCTGCATATAATTTGACTATTTCACTAAAGATTCTCATCATTGTGAACTAAACAAAAGAAATAGCCATACACTTTCGATGTCATTAGCGTCTAACCTTTAGCTTTTCCGAAACTCTCAGCTTGGTTACAGTCAATCCTCAGTAAACATAACAGAATAATATCATTTTCAAAATGAAGCAGATATTCGCTCAGATAGACCGGCAGTGCCAAGAGTGGCTTGGTACATTCACAGTGGCTAAATTGGCCACTCGAAGCGCTCAGCTAAGAGTGGCTTCGTCGTGACTAGAGCTCGTCTCTGTACTCTGTAGCATTCGAGTACTCAGTTATGGTGTATTTTTCAGTTTAAAGTTAGAATCATTTACGTTTAAAATTATCGTTTCACGCAAGAGAGCGATAATCTACCACGACTTCCACTGATGACAACGACCAAGAAGACCGGTCAAAAGCATATGTATAGGTACATATAATTAAATTTTTGCTAATGGCTTGTGACGGTTATTGCTCACATGGATAACTTTGAAGTGAGTTTGAGTCACTCGAACCCACATACCCTCGTGTGACAAGCCGAAAGCTCTTATATATAACTATCAGCACAAACACTTAATGTATTAGTCACTTTTACTAAATCAATAAATTTACTCAACAACGGCTTAAATAATACAAACAATAGCAGTACAAAAACTGAGCTGCAGTTAATCCTGTGGTGTTGCTTGATAGCACGTAGCTTTGCGATTTTGTAGGCATGTGCAGTGTTAACTGATAGCGGCTATTAATACATTGGCGTGCTGTTGGCTACACTATTATTTGATGCAGTTTGTTTTTGTTGGTATACATAAATTTTAACGATTTCTTTAAAACAATATATTTTTTAATTAAATGTAAGATACGATTAGCTAAAGACATAGGTATTCAATAAAAAGTAATAATTTTTTATTCGTTTCAAAAATGTCATGGTATTAGAGAATGAATTTGAATTTGGATTAAGTAGAACAAAATGGATGAATTTCACAGTAGTCAGTGTTAATAAACGATGATTTAATACGTGATAGTACAAGAGCCCGCGATCGCCAGACCTACGTCATTTTATAAAAATTTTAAAACAAACGTCTACTTAATAGTAAAAGTATCGGATAAAATAAATGACATAACTTACATTCCCTATGATGTAAATAGACTCAGTGCTTGCACCTAGGGCTGACCTTAACTCTGTCTGGTAAGACGTTGGAACTAAGAGAAGTGTCTGGCAACTTGAAAAACGTCTTTTAATGACTACCCAAGTATCATATATTAAATTCAGTTTTTATAAAATGACGAAAGTAGATTTACAAAGGTCTCAATTTTTTGGACCTTTGGTGCCTCATAGCTGCCAAAGCCACCATGATCCAAAGTTCATATTCGGCCACCGTTCCTACCTCGGTTGGGTACATGAACAGGAAAACTTTCAACTTTTATAAAATGACGTAGGTTTGGCGTTCACGGGCTCTTACTCTATGAAGAGGACCGACTATCGCCGGGTTCCTGAAAGGTTGATCAACGCAGACACTAACTAAGTTTTTGTCAAATCAGTTGTCAAGTATAAGAACAGGAACATATATTGAGTTGCTGAATTTGCATGATTATGCACTTTGATTTGATTAACGGAACAGTTAACAGGGCGTATGTCAAATTGTAAAATTTTACTGCAAAATCTTATGTCAAATGCCATTCGAATGTTCAATTAAAATGATCATAGATTAGTTGATTTTTCTTTCATCAACGTTTCTGCAACTCGAATTGATTTGACACCACTGTTAAACAGTTAAACTAAATTTTGATCAGCCTTTCAGAAATCGGGTGTTTATCTATAAAAACGTAAAAGCAACCGTTTGTCAATCAATTTAAGTCTAGAACACTATTTTAGTACTAACGTGATCGTTCTCCAAGCTAGGTTTGGCAATAAAGAAAAAAGGTAATTACAAAAAAAAATAAAAAAAGAGTAATTATGTAACTAAGTATAAAAGAAAAAAGAAAGAAATAAATGTATTTTCTTTCTTTCTTTCTAATTATGTAACTATGTCATGTTAAACGTTGTCGGACTTGTGACCGAGTGGTGGCCGTTCCGAAACCCAGTAAAGTTGACTATTTTCTGTAATAGCCTTAGGTATCAAATTCGCGAATAAGGTACAACATAAAATATTTTTCTCACTCCTTTCCAGTAACATCAATCATAGAACGGACTAAAATCTGTTGAAGTTGCAGAATATGCTGATGTCTCGCCGCACCAACGATCTGGAAACTCGCCTATCTCCAGTTCGCAGACTACAGAATATTCAGAAAAATGCGCTGTCGTAGCATACTTTATTTTCTGAACGCTTACTTAAATTACACTATAAAAGAAATGCGCATACTTTTTCTAACTACGCACTAACAGTAGCGAAGCTATAAACATTTTACTTAGATCTAAGAGTATATATTAACTTTCATTATCAGTATCCCGGAATTAATTAACTCATTAAACGTGCTTGCTTGATCACGTTGGAATCCTCACATTCTCTATTAGGGTGTTCTCGAAACGCAAATTTTCACATGAATCATAGCTGTACCTACATATATTTTCACAATAAAACTTGTTTTTTACGAATATTATTCTTGATTTTAAGCATTTCATGTCGGCTACTTTACTCTGGACGAGCACCCTGCAAATACATGTTTGGCTTTCTATATTTTGAATAAAATATAGAAAGCCAATTATTGTTGTATTTATATTTTTGTTATCTTGTAAACATCAATCAAGCTTGACATTCAATGAACAGTTTGTTTGTCCCTACAAAGTGAGGCATATATCCACTACGAGTATACTTGCTGTAATTAATGGACACTGCCCCCTAGAACGAGTTTGTAAATTACCCAAATTACACTTTACATCGCAGGGGTAATTCGCTAAGATGCTTTGTTTCCTTTTTAAAAGAATCTTAAGTTTCTTATAGGTCGACTCGAACATGAACAAGGTTTAGCTCATACCTCTGTTCTCTCTTTAGAGGTGAGAGAAAGAAAACCTCTCTGTTCGCTGCCTCGCAACTCGTTTAGGGTGTTTGGATACGGTCTTGCATAAAACTCCAGGACAACCTATAGGATCGGTGATCAACAACTGACAGTCGATTAATAGGCCAATAGTCTAGGGCGCACTTTCCTGAAGTAATTGTTGAATAGTATCTCCTTCACGATAGAATTCAAATATAATAACAAATTTTGTATTAGCCACTTGAATCTCACACGTGAGTTTTCTTCTTCTTTTTATGGCGAGCACATACCTACTGTCTCCCAAAACTTTTATCCAATTCTATTATTAAATAAATCCATTCAAATACAGCAAACACTTCACAATTCAAACAGCCAAAACATGAGTTAAACCCTAATACAAACGGAGGCATTTTGTGTACAATCCACTGTCTATTGTAGCCCCGGTTATGGCTCCACACGCCGAACAATGGCTGTGCTCCCTTTGCTTAGTTTTACTTCAAACGTCCGCCATTGTTCATTTTTTATAGCAGTTAGATATTAAATATTTTTCTCTCGTACGTTTTTCATATTTTATCGTGTGATATGAGAATAAAAGACTGGAAACAGTGGTTGACTATATTTTTGTTATATTATGGAAGAAGTCTGATGGCTGTTTGTTTGCCTGGTTAAAATTCCAACATATTATATACATAGATGGATAATTTATATTTATACACCAATATAAATGAGAAGATAAAGCCGTTTAGGAAAAATACATAAATAGAAGTAATACAATTGGCAACGTCGTATCTTAATCGCCCTCAGGCAACCAGTAAATGAAGAGAGAGACAGATTTACTCTACCCACATCTAACAGGATGTTGTGGATATGAAATTTCGGATCTAGATACTAGATAGGTATATGAATAATATTATACCGGTTTTAGATACGGATACGGATGTGAAGTTATTTCAAATTATCCGATAGTTTCGGATAATTACAGTTAAAAACCCTCGAAAATTGTGGCCACGATTAGTGTTTCTGTTTACTTTTCATAACTTAATCAGGTACTTGCATTTAGGAATTGACTAATGCCGCGTTTCAATAAATAAAAACATAATAAACAAGAAACGATTCCTTTTGGTGACGGACTGACGGGAACGCGGCATAAATAAATTTAGCGTCAAACATAGAAACGTTATAATTTTTACTCAACCTTTATAGTGCTATTAAGGTAAAGCTTGTTCGTTAGGTAAAAAATAATATACTAAAAAAACTAAAATCATATAATACTATACTGGATACAGTACTTTTGATCTTCGGGCGTTCTGTTATTGCAATTATAATAATTTACTCTATTGATTTTAATAAAGATGATCACCATGTCACCATGATTATGATTAGTAACAAGGTGATTATGCTGATTCTCACCATTATTTTTATAAGTGTAATGTCAGTATTTAAACATTTTTAACCGACGAAAAAGGAGGAGGTTCTCAATTCGACCATATATACGAGTATGTATGTTCAGCCGTCATTTATGAACCGATTTTGATGATTCTTTTTTTTAGATAGGGTATACCTCAAGGGTGGTCCCATGTCAAGAAGTCTTTAGTCTTTTAAGTCTTGAGTATTGAGCTTATTTACATAAACTATCGAATTTTATATAAATTAATTTTGAGCCGGCGCCAAATAATATTCAAATTGTGTACAAATTTTAGAGGCATAAGAAACCTTAGCTTCTTTAAAAATTACCTATTCCCTAATATTTTGCTTCAATCTTCGGTTTTTAGTGTAGGATTCATTATTATTTTATTTTATGTGAACGGAAGGAAGGACGCCCACCAGGGAGATGGACTGACGACCTGAGGAAGATCGCTGGGAAGGATTGGATGCGGAAGATTGGGAGAGGCATTGGACTGCAATAGGCGGATTATTTGAGGATTAAATGCATTTTGATATGTTGATCCGGAAAAGAAAAATAGTAATATGTTGATCCTCAAGTCAAACTGGCAACTGCACTTCCGACAAAAATAAAGCTTTATGAAAGGTATTCTTATGAAAGGTGGTTTATTTATGAAAGCTTTTGAAGTTATGAGTAAGTAATCTTTCAAATTCAAGGGCCCCGGAAACAATAATTACCACCATTGAAAGACAACAAAGTAAAAAGCAGATAATCATTTGCAGAGAGGAAATTAACTCACAAAAGTACAGATGAGAAGAATTTAACATTAACTTAAAGTTAATGAAATGTCTTAAAACAAAAGTATATTAATTTACATTGAGGTAAAGGCAATTTATCATTATTGTAAAAGTGAAGACCACCCAGAAAATGATTTAAATGTAAAACTAAGCGGTTCAAGAGCTGCGTCGGAAAAAAATCATTTTATAACAGCTGGTTTGTTGATATACTATTCTCAATTGAACGTAGAGAGCGATGTACTATGTAATTCTGCAACCTGGAAATGTTGCGTTTACATGCCCTTCTTGCCATACCTGATTTTACTATTATGTAATGAAGCCATTGTTTTCTTTTCCATCTTTTTTAAGTTAGTAAGTAGTATTATCAATTGACAATAGCCAGACAGTTTCTCCTCCGGTCATTAAAATGACTAAATACAATTTATTTACAACCAGGAAAATTCATTTTCAAAATATACATTAACTTGGTTCATTCTATCTCAGTACTTACTTATTCAAAGTTACTTGAGATAAAAACAACTTCGCTGAAAGTTGCCAGCGTCGTATAAAAGTTTGGCCTGTAGGCCGAAGAGTCAATCTTTGAACATCGCTACGGCTTAACTAATGTCAAAAGCCACGACTTTATTGGTACCTGCTTAAAATGGAGAATTTAATATTACTCTTAGAACTAGTTTATATGTTAAAATAAAAATGATATCTACAATTATATGCTGATATTGTTTAGATATTCATTACTCTTTGGGGGAATTTTATAATTAGTTAAAATTATGTTTGCGAGCAAAATCTAAACGGTGATCTAAAAATAGTCAATGTATGAAAAATTACTTGGCTTGTGTTAGTTATAGTAGTAGAATTTGTGTGTTATTGAAACGTCGTGAATGTGACATTTTCGAGTATGGACACTTGGCGCTCGGAGTGCTGTTTGAAAAGTATTGAATTCAGGATTGATAAACTTTTTTATTTTTGGAAAATACGCTGTATCCCACAACGACGGCTGCACTAAAAGTATCGGGAATGGAATATTTCTACTGTTTCTGTCATATTAATATCTTTTTAATTGAAAACTCCTTGGTTTTAAAAATCGAATACCATTTATTTATTTAAAAAAGATTCTCGGTCTTGTCACAAGGTTTTGTCAAACTTGTTTAGTCGTTGAGAAAATGGAATTGACTCGAGAAAATTCAAGAGCGATGATTTATTATGACTTTCGAAGTGGTTTAACACAAAAACAGTGTGTTGACCGAATGATTTCTGCATTTGGTGATGAAGCCCCATCCAAAACCACAATTTATCGCTGGTTTGCTGAATTTCAACGTGAACATGTCAAGCTCAGTGATGATCCCCGTCAAGGTCGTCCAAAAACTGCAGTCACCCAAGAAAACGTTGATGCTGTGCGTAGGCTGATTGAGGAAGATCGACATGTGACATACCGCGAAATTCAGGCAACTTTAGACATTGGCATGAGTCAAATACAAATAATCTTGCATGAACAATTAGGTGTAAAAAAGTTGTTTTCCCGATGGATACCGCATTCGCTCTGTGAAGAGCAAAAAGCGGCTCGCGTTACTTGGTGCGTCAGAACTCTCGAAAGATTCCACGCAGGATCCTCAAATGCTGTATACAACATCGTATCAGGTGACGAATCCTGGATATACGCGTACGAACCCGAAACAAAAAACCAGTCACTAGTTTGGGTGTTCGAAAATGAGTTAAAGCCAACAAAAATTGTTCGTTCACGGAGTGTTGCAAAAAAAATGGTGGCCACGTTTGTCTCCAAAACCGGCCATGTTGCGACTATTTCTCTTGAGGGACAAAGAACGGTTAATGCAGAATGGTATGCTAGCATTTGTTTGCCACAGGTCGTTTCTGAACTCCGTAAAGAGAACTGCAACCGCCGCATCATCCTCCATCACGACAATGCGAGTTCTCACACCGGTGCACAGAACAAAAGAGTTTTTAAAGCAAGAAAACATAGAATTATTAGACCATCCGCCGTACAGCCCCGACCTAAGCCCTAATGATTTCTATACTTTCCCTAAAATAAAGAACAAATTGCGTGGTCAGAGATTTTCATCACCTGAAGAAGCTGTGGACGCCTACAAAACGGTCATTTTGGAGACCCCAACTTCCGAATGGAATGGTTGCTTCAATGATTGGTTCCGTCGTATGGAAAAATGTGTGAAATTTCGCGGAGAATACTTCGAAAAGCAATAAATACATTTTTAAATAGTAATGTTGTGTCACTTCCTTGATTCCCGAAATTTTCGGTGCCGCCCTCGTAATATTATACTCGTAAATGTGAAAGTTTGGATGGATGGATGGATGTTTGTTACTCTTTCACGCAAAAACCACTGAACCGATTGCGATGAAACTTGGTATGTAGATAGCTGGAGGCCTGGATTAACGTATAGGCTTTTCATCCCGATATTCCCACGGCATCGGGATTCACGCGGGTGAAACTTCAGGGTGCAGGTAGAAAATAAATTTATTTTGTACATGCCCTGCATTTCTGAATACAAGTTAAATACAAGTTCAGAAATCCTATTATATTCAATATTTGAAGAAGAGAAGAATTATTATTTAACGAAAAAGATCGAAAAGATACATAAGTACATCCTTTCCTTACTTTATTCAATTCTATACTACCCTAATTTTCTTCCTATCTGTGTGAGCGCTTCGAGCACTTTGTTCCCAGGAGCTATCCCTGTCGCTCATCTTCTTCTTTTCTCCTTTGAACTCCTTCCCATACGTCTACTTGGTATGACAATTATTTTAGTGTTTCTGCTGTCGGGTTATGAAATGCCTTACCGCATTCAATACGCGATAGCCCTTCTCTAAGCGTGTTCAAGCGGAGAACCAGGGATTATTTTCTCTCCCAACAATAAATATGTATAAGTATACGTATGTATATATGTTTGTATGTATTTATATGTTGAATGTATATATATTAGTTTATAAATATGTGTAAATATAGGTATTTATATTTCATAAGTATACGTGTCGGTATACATGATATTTGTTTTATCCAAGTGATTTCTAATTAGTTTAACATGTACATGACTTTGCCTCTAACGTTCTCTACTATCCTCTATCTACTCCAAGGTTTGCTGGAAGAAAACTCAGGTTTGGGTTAAGCTCGCCTTTGTACATACCATTTCCTTGATTTTAAGATATGTAATCTACTTTTAGTGTACAATAAAGAATAAATAAATAACGACTATTGAAATTACTAGTGTAGAAGGATTTATAGGGGTATATAAAGGGCCGCGAGTCGCACGGCCAGCAGTCAGTACAAGTTGAAGGAAGCGAAAACAAGAAGAGGAAAAGAGTGCCATTGTACCGAAGTGGTACTGTGGACGTTCTACGTCTATGAGAAGTTGGAGATTCGTCAGTGGTACTCCGCGGCGAGAGACAAACGTCACTCGGTCCTCGTGCCTCTGTGTAAAGAAGAGAAAATAAAAGTCATCACAGGGAATCCGTCGCTTCCTTCCAATCCCGTACACATTTGCGTAATAATATAATCAGTCACGTTTAAGTAAGGATTTCAAACAACAAAATACGCAAACGAGACCGCGTTATAAAAACTTGCTAAATATAAAGGAGCTTTCACGTCTTGATTAGCAATTCCCGTAATTTCTTTACCAATGAGTTTAACTTCGTTGGAATAGTATAGTAATAACGGACATCTGGAATCCCTTGTATAAACGCAATTAAAAAGTTGGATCCTTGGCTGTGGTCGAGAAAGGGCTGCCTTGTGAAGTTTTAAGTTATCTCATTACAAGTTTCAAGTTTGTCGCTAGTAGACTGATTTGCTTTCAATAAAATTGTATAAAATTAAAATGTTTCCACATTTTATAGCAGTCATTTCTCCAATCAAAAACACAGCAACGAATATAGTAATATCTGAAATATTTACAATATCTTTTAATGGTTGTAAGTGTTATAATATAACCGTCTAATAATTAATCATTAAACTTGGTAGGCACCGGACAAGTGGTCTAGATTCAATTCATACCAAATCTTTCATATAGATATTGGTTGGTTTACTGCAGTTATTATTATTTGGTGTCCGCTGGTCTGTACTGGTTTTAGTCTAGCCTGTTGTGTATAATGTTGCTAATTTGGGGATTTTTTATAAATAAAGTCAGATGATTTTACAGAGGGACGCGGGAATGTTGGAATTTGTGCCTATAAGCAATCGCTACACCAAGGATGCTATTCTGCTTAAAAGCAGCAAAAAAAACATACTACACTAGTAGTGCTTTTAAACTGCAGACTGCGTTAGGAAGCGTTTATATGGGACGAATTTATTAGCGCCATCAAAACACGTCCGCCGCGCGCGATCCCACAACAACCGCATGCACCGCAACGTAAGCGTTGTTTCAGCAAAATACGTTCTATTCTTTTTCGACTACGCTTTAAATTAGAGAGAGCAATGCAGTCTTCTTGCCAACGTGCGTAGTGGACGTGCGGCCGCCGCACGTCTGTCGTTATATTACGTGATTAATAGTAATTTTAATGTTGTTGCCTAGTAAATATAATCTACATTCACCATTAACATAAAATGAAACGCGGCGACCGCGCGCTAAGACACTAAAAAACTTTCGCCTCGAGATACTTCTCAAGTCGGGCAAGCCCAAATCGACAATAAATCTTCAGAGCTTTCTATCCGTACCCAGGTACGAAGGTTTTTAAGATAATGATCAGAGGCAAGAACATTTCAGAGTAAGTTTTCTATTTGTTTGTGTACATAATTACGACCAAAACATTTAAATTAAAACTAATATTTGCCTGAAGTTTTACTACGTAAAAAGAATGAACTTACAACATGCAAGGGTGTGATGTAATACGTTTTCCAGCAGAAAGTAAAGTGTCACTGCTTTTTAAGTGTTTGTACTTTGTCACGTTATTATGAAAATCAAACTCTCACGGCGACCTACTACCGACTGATTTTTTTTTTTAATATAAAGTAGCGTGGATGTCGTTTCATTGTAACGTTTTATTTTAAAGATTAAATAAAACAAACAAAGTTTTAGATTGTTGTTATATTTAACAAAATATAAACAACAAAAAGTGGGTAGTGAGTTCGGTTAGGCCGGTACAAAAAGGTTGGTCCCCGTATAAAGCCCACAATACCGCACTTCCCTGGTCGGTGTCAGCTGGCGAAGGCCCCGGCGTAGTCCGGCGGAGCGAGGACCCGGGAGACGGAGGTAGCAGCTGGGGCGAAGAGAGTAGCAGAGGCCTGGGGTTGCCTGGCGGAGCGTAGCCCAGGACTGAGGTAACACCTCAGTCGAAGAGAGCAGCAGAGGTTCTCCAGAGCTATTGTCGAGCGCAGCTCTCAAGCCCCATAGGAGTTCCTGCAAACCGTTCCAACTAGCATCAGCAGCTAATACATATAGCTTGCCATGGAGGGCCTTCACCTACAGAGAGAGGCAGGCATCTACTAGATGGCTAATCTAGGTTCAGTAGGCAATAACAACAATTAATAAATTACTGCTAAAATATCTAAAGAAATAAGTAACATAAACAAGAAAATAGAAGGTATTATCTAAAAGTACTGGTGTCCGTAATCGTTTACAACATTACCACAACTATATATGATATTATAGTAACTAGACAGTGCTAAACAATAAGCGGGTGAAAGATATAATGTTCACAATTCATACGAGATAACTTACAGCGACGAATAGTTTTTTACATTGGTCAGCTACACAATATAGTTAATTTGTACAACTTACCCAGTACGGGAACAAATTAGGCACTTAGAAACAACTGTTATAATTATTAACAGATTTATGAGAGTAGAGGTTTTATAGTTTAACTGTCGGTTACACTGAGGGTCGGCACAAAGCAGAAGTACGTGTCGTGTCTCAAGCGCAGTGTTGAGACGACTGTTGGCTGCGCGCGCGAAACCGAGCTCGCCGCTTCGGGTCAGTCATCTTGTCGAATTATCTAGAAAAGACAGTTCGCTATACGGAGTAAGCGTCTGTCATGCTAGTTTGTTTGTTGATAATTTATTTTATGTAATGAAAACTGATTAGATTATAATTTGAAAATTGATTAGTTGGTAAGATTGTAGTATAATTTGTAAATAGTTATGTAAGATTGATTAGATTTAGTTTTATCCTTTTTATGTAGGAACAGTATCTAGTGATCGTGACATCTTGTCGTTATGATGAATAGAATAACTAGACACCATCATCAGATCCGGACTTGGTGACAATGGGACCTCCTGGGGAGCATATCTACCCTTTCAAACCAAAACAAGATTTTTGAAATCGGTTCATAACGGTACGATGACGGAAATGTCGGTAAACATACATAAAAAAGAAATACATTTTTTGGAGTCTGTTAATAATACTACTTAATATAATTAGACGCTCTGTCATCAAAATGATCATCCGCAGTCCGGCCTGAATTACTATTAGGGATTGGTATTTCTTGAAGTTTGGTGCTGTCGGCGGCCCATCAGGTAAGTTTTGCATTATTCGTCGAGCAGAACGCGACGAATAATGCAAAACTTGCCTGTAATCAGCCACTAATCCGCCAACGCTTGGTACTATCTACCACCCATAATTTATGGCAGACGTCCACTGAAAATTTCGGGAATCAAGGAAGTGACACAACATTACTATTTAAAAATGTATTTATTGCTTTTCGAAGTATTCTCCGCGAAATTTGACAAATTTTTCCATACGATGGAATCAATCATTGAAGCAACCATTCCATTCGGAAGTTGGGGTCTCCAAAATGGCCGTTTTGTAGGCGTCCACAGCTTCTTCAGGTGATGAAAATCTCTGACCACGCAATTTATTCTTTATTTTAGGGAAAGTATAGAAATCATTAGGGCTTAGGTCGGGGCTGTACGGCGGATGGTCTAATAATTCTATGTTTTCTTGCTTTAAAAACTCTTTTCAGTTTCAGTTCTTTACAGTTCTCTTTACGGAGTTCAGAAACGACCTGTGGCAAACAAATGCTAGCATACCATTCTGCATTAACCGTTCTTTGTCCCTGAAGAGAAATAGTCGCAACATGGCCGGTTTTGGAGACAAACGTGGCCACCATTTTTTTGCAACACTCCGTGAACGAACAATTTTTGTTGGCTTTAACTCATTTTTGAACACCCAAACTCGTGACTGGTTTTTTGTTTCGGGTTCGTACGCGTATATTCAGGATTCGTCACCTGATACGATGTTGTATACAGCATTTGAGGATCCTGCGTGGAATCTTTCGAGAGTTCTGACGCACCAAGTAACGCGAGCCGCTTTTTGCTCTTCACAGAGCGAATGCGGTATCCATCGGGAAAACAACTTTTTTACACCTAATTGTTCATGCAAGATTATTTGTATTTGACTCATGCCAATGTCTAAAGTTGCCTGAATTTCGCGGTATGTCACATGTCGATCTTCCTCAATCAGCTTACGCACAGCATCAACGTTTTCTTGGGTGACTGCAGTTTTTGGACGACCTTGACGGGGATCATCACTGAGCTTGACACGTCCACGTTGAAATTCAGCAAACCAGCGATAAATTCTGGTTTTGGATGGGGCTTCATCACCAAATGCAGAAATCATCCGGTCAACACACTGTTTTTGTGTTAAAACACTTCGAAAGTCATAATAAATCATCGCTCTTGAATTTTCTCGAGTCAATTCCATTTTCTCAACGACTAAACAAGTTTGACAAAACCTTGTGACAAGACCGAGAATTCTTTTTTAAATAAATAAATGGTATTCGATTTTTAAAACCAAGGAGTTTTCAATTAAAAAGATTTTAATATGACAGAAACAGTGGAAATATTCCATTCCCGATACTTTTAGTGCAGCCTATGTATACCTATAACGTAAACCCAAGTAACAACCAAGAAACCGTATGTGCTAAGGCTTGAACTTGTTTAGAAGCTTTCTTTATACAGCAATGAGTTTGACGTTTCCCTAACTGTTTTTAGAAAATCTTGGGTCAGCGTTCGGTTTATTTCCAACAAATAAAGTAATTGTTATGCGTAGTGTGTTGTTAGAAGTACAGAAGCGCTACAAATTATTCTATTGCTCAATTTACGTACTAAACTACCAACAATATTAATTACCGTGCAGGTGACACCGAAACATACGGAGCAAGTCTAGTCGACGGAGTACGTGCAATTCGGTTACTTTTTAATGAGTAACCTGAGCAGATAGTATAAAGCCGTATACAAACCCAAATACATGTGTATGTACAATTGCTCAATTACACGATCTACTTACTATGTTACTCGATATTTTGAATCATTCGATTTCAAATTAAGAACGAACAAATGAAATAAAAAAAATCTTTAATGCTTATTAGACTATGTTCAGATGACGGGTGGCGGCCCGGGTCGGTTGGGTTTTTGTATACTGTTTATATGGCGAGCGTTTCTCGGGAGTTGAATGCGCGTTGTCGCAGTTCAGCTCGAGTTCTCTGCTGTATTTTCTTCTTTCATTCTTCTATTTTTATTTCTCTATCAATTTGTTCATGTCTTGTATTTAATATTTTTATTTTATACAAAAATAACCTGAGTGAAATTTATGAAATAAAGTGTCATCGAACTTATGCTATTTAAAAAAAGTGTGTGTGTACTTATGTACGCAAGTAAGAAGTTATACTTATCACAATAAATAATACATACCGTCAACTAACCTCAAATTCTACAAACGTACTCAAAGTAATATGTAAAAACCATTTTTATCACTTATAATCTCAGTAAATTATCTTTAAATCAATAAATTGTTAATAAAATCGTGAAGTTGGTAAATTTTTTGAAAAATTTAAATGTTGACTAGCTAACTTCAGGGTGTCGGTTTTTTGTGACGGTGTGCGCGCGCATCGTAAAAATTTCCTCTCATCATTTTTCCCTAACGCGCCAAAAGTATAACTTCAAAAATGGGATACGGACTTTCATTTACATGGCCGAATTCTTTTATTAAAATCACGTGTTGTCACGTTGAAAGCGATCATGTGAACAAAAGGAATAATCTCAAAGCAAGCATTGAGCGTGTGTCGGAACAAAACGCACGTTAGGCGCCCATTAGACGCTCATGCAAACGTCAATCACTGCATTAGACGATAGGTTTTGATTGTGGCAAAACGGACAGCAAATCCTACGGTAGGTTTTGCTGTCAGTTTTGCCTGTAATGGGCGCCTTAGGATATGACCGATTTGAACAAAGTGCGTGTACTGGTTGATGCGCGTCAACGCGCGATAGGAAAACACGTTCAACGCCCGTCATCTGAACATGGCCTTAAAGTTGATAACGCATGAAATAAATACAGAATAACGAATAACCCTTTCAACCGTTCGGTATTTTGAAAAATCAAATAAATAATAAGTGAATCGAATGGAAGGAAATGTTCACCATTCGATACGTACAAACGTACATGAAATTTGAAATGCGAACGCTGTAATAGATATGTCTAAACAATTGAATACGACGTAATGAAGAACGAGATCTCTATAACTCGAGTGTTTTAGACAGCATTTGAATGATTCAAAAACGAATACGTTCAATCTTTTCTTTTATTACACGGTCAAAATTCGCGGGATTTGAAGGACAATCAATATCTCTCTCAATTAGTTTGGGCTCTCTATTCTGAGAGGATCTTACGTTTGGAACAAGAATACGTTTAATAATTTTCATAAAGATCTTGAAAGTTCACACAAAGATTTTCAAAAGCCGTTTACATAAATCTGAGTCCAGAACAAATATTAACCTTTAAGTATTCAATTGGCCTTCTGTTCACAACTTCCGATCAATGTTGTTGTAAGGTGTCTGGTTCGGAGTCTATTCGATTTGTAGCCCAAATTCGAGATCAAGGGAGTTGAGCTACACGATTATATTAATACTCTTGTATCTTGTAGGACTGTACCTACTCTCTGCAGAGTATTATAGTGAAGTTCTAAAACAGATACAACTGGCATTCAACTTACAGATAGCGACAAATACATTTTTGTAATTAATGTTTAAATATTGTTTTATCTATACTTTACTAGGCGGCCTAATACTCAGACGGTTGGTTTTAGTGTCCAGAAACATAAGCCACAGAATAAATGGACCTACTAATACCACAATCCTTATTTTACGAGTATATTATCAGCAGTTCATGTTTGTACAAGAGAAAAAGGTATTATGGGATATTTAGACTGACATCCTCTCGCACCACGGCAAACAATAAGTGATATTTTAGTAATACTGGTAATGTGTGAACCACGTTACTAGTAGTCTTAAAAAAAAAGAAGAAAAAATCTGACTGATAGTTTCAGAGATTGGCGGTTTAAACAAACAAACAATCGAACAAAAAAAATCTTCAGCTTTATTAATTACATTATAGTATAGACTCGGTATATGCCTACAGGAAAGGAATGAGGTAATAGAATGACAATATAAATACATATATGAACTCCTACGTGAAGGCAAGGTCATGTCTATAATCATAAAATTTATTGGAGTTTACTCCTTAAGAATCGATTTGCATATAAGGCGCCCGGTATGAAAAAAATATGAAGAGTAAAATTTAGTGATCGGAGGGCAGCATAACGCTTTATTGTGCTTTTTATGCTTTATTGGAGTTTACTCCTTATTCTCGACGCATGTAAGTAGATATGAGTATACCTTCGTTCTCAAGTTATGGAATGACCGAGAGAAATAGGGATCCATTTTTATATATTATAGACTAGCAGCGCCCCGCGGTTTCACCTGTGTAAGTCCCGATGCCGTGGGAATATCGGGATAAAAAAGCTATCTACATACCAAGTTTCATCGCAATCGGTTCAGTAGTTTTGGCGTGAAAGAGTAACAAACATCCATACATCCATACATCCACACATCCATACATCCATACATCCTCACAAACTATCACGTTTATAATATTAGAAAGATATAATTTTACCTTTTTCTTGAAATACACCAAAATAATATACAGCTTATGCTGAAAAGATGCACTGCGAACATTTGTTTCTATAACATTGTTGTTCAAACTCACTCACGCACTCCCGTAAGCACGACGAGATCGTTGTTTACTAATTGGAATGTGGTAGCAAATAGGACTATATACGAGTACAAATCATATATTTCTGTATAATGTTACGTACACAATAGAAGGAAAATATGCTATCAATTGAACTCATTAAATGTTCTCTAGTGTATAAGGAAAACATATACTTCTTTACTTAGGTATATCTATATACTAGCAGCGCCCCGCGGTCTCACCCGCGTAAGTCCCGATCCCGTGGGAATATTGGGATAAAAAGTATCCTATATGTTAATCCAGGTCTCCAGCTATCTACATACCAAGTTTCATCGCAATCGGTTCAGTAGTTTTGGCGTGAAAGAGTAACAAACATCCATACATCCATACATCCATACATCCATACTCACGAACTTTCACGTTTATAATATTAGTAGGATGAATACTTATGGAGAATTCTTTGTACGCATTTTTAACAAAATTACGAGAACGCGGGTACATGAAATTTAGAATACTTATAGTTTTTGTCTAGAAGAAGTGCAGAAAGTTAATATTTTCTAACAATATGGTTACAAATAAAAAAAAAATACGTGAAAACGGCCGTCGGCGGCGTCATCGTCAAGCTACACGTAAACAGTATTTATGTCAACCTGTCATGGTACGTAAGTCTATATACAAAGATAGTTCAAGTAATATCGGTCAATGAAATAAACCAAAAATTAATTATGGTCGAAATCCGACGACGCACATAGGGGTATATGGCCGATCTGGCTGGCCAAAAGTCAATTTTGTTAAACATCTTTTAGGGCAAAATAAACAATGTGTACTATTGGCCCGATAGTTGCTACACATTAGGAGAACCCCCCCCCGCCCCCCGCCTCCTTGTAGTAACAACCACACGCGCTTGTAATAACCAGTCGAAACGTGACTATTGTCAGGCTAGGCCCACTCCGGTCAGTAGGTATGAAGTTACAGGTACCTAGCCGCGGCGACGAGTCAACGAAATTCAGTGGCCTGCCACGCGCCGGCCGGGTAGCAACGTTACTTCGATACGCACTCACGCGCTACGTCGCTTCGTCCGTCCGTCGCTTACGAATTACGTTTCCCGTATTTACGTAGTTAGATTATATTATTAATGATAATCAGTATAGTTAGATATTTACAAGTTCTGTTTACGAGGTAAAGTTTAGCTATGATAAGTATATTTATTTATTAGGACCACAACAACTGATACACATCTTTTATCTATAGTCTATAGAAATAAATAAAATTGGAGTGTCTGTTTGTAATATTAAAATAACCGCTTTTTACTAAGTGCATTTGGATGTATATACGGTACATATACCAAAACAACATGTTTTACAATTTTTGACTGTCTGTCTGTCTGTTTGTTTGTTTGTTTCGGCTAATCCCCGGAACAGGTGGACCGATTTCCACGGGACTTTCACTGTCAGATAGCTGATGTTAAAAGGAGTAACTTATGCTACTGTGATTTTGTAAAAAGGATTAAGGTTCCGCGCAAAATATAAAATTATTTTAGGGGTTTATTATTGTCCCTCGTTACGTGTTAATTTCTTTACGTCCTTTGAGAATATCCTGCAAACTCTTTCTCCTTCCTATAGTCATACCATTATAATGGGTGATTTTAATACATGTCTATTGAAAAAAGATTTCCGCTCGTCTTCTCTTCTTTCCATAGTAGAATCTATCAATCTCTCTATTCTCCCTCTAAATGCAACCCATAATTTTCCCAACTGTACACCCTCTCTTCTTGACATAATCCTTGTTTCATTTCTGAACCACGTCGCTAAACATGGTCAATGCGCAGCAGACTAATTTTTTTATCATGATCTTCTCTTTCTCTCCTACAAAATACGTCCTCCCAAGGCAAAGTCAAGAGTTCTCTTGCAGCGCAATTTTGGTGGCATGGATGTCGATCTTCTTAGAGAAGACGTAAAGGAGATCAATTGGACCCCTCTTTTAACAGCAGAGTCCATTGACGAAAAGGTAAACGTTTTTAATACTAACTTGAAGGCGCTCTATGACACACACGCACCGGTTCGATCCATCAAATTAAAACATTCACCATCACCCATGCTGACAGACGAAATTAAAAAAATTATCGTTCGTAAAGCAGCAGCAAGGTCAAAATATAAATCTAGACCTACCGATGTCAATAAAGAAAAATACTTAAAGTTACGTAACTTATGCAACAAGGTGTGTAGGAATGCACAACGCCAGCATATCCATAGCTCCGTAGAAAACGGTGACCCAGCTAAGGTCTGGAAATTCCTGCGATCACTAGGAGTCGGAAAGCAGCGTCAAGAATCATCTCCTAAGCTTCTGGATATTAACCAGCTTAACCAGTACTTCAATGCTTCGTCTAACTTTAATAAGACAACTAAAATGAATACATTAAATTATCTTTCAACAATTCCGACTCCTGATTATCCTCCATTTGTTCTTAATCAAGTGTCTGCTTGTGATGTTGAGAAGCGTATTCGGTCCATTACATCTAACGCAATTGGCACTGATTCTATCAGTCGGAATAATCCTTAATACTTCCATTGTCAGCGGTGTTTTTCTATCGACATGGAAAGACGACCAAATTATTCCTTTACCCAAGAATCGGAAACCAGTATCCTACTCCGAATATCGTCCAAATTTACCTTTTCTGTCAAAGGTCCTGGAACGCCATATCCACTATCAGCTTAGTACATTCCTTTGCAGAAATAACCTACTTAAACCGTTCCAATCCGGTTTCCGCCCCGGCCATAGCACGACCACCACTCTCGTCAATATTACAGATGATATAAGGACAGGCATGGAGAATGGAGACCTCACAGTTCTATGTCTACTAGACTTCAGCAATGCTTTCAACACTGTGGACTTCGACGTTCTCCTTGCCATACTTAATTCTCTCAACATATCTCCAACGGCTATTGACTGGTTTCGTAGTTACCTGTTCGGCCGCCGGCAGCGCATCCGACTGGATGATAACTACTCTACCTGATCCAACACAGCTGCTGGTGTGCCACAGGGTGGCGTTTTATCTCCTTTACTTTTTTCAATATTTATTAATTCAATCTCGAATGAACTTCTCTCTTCCTACCACCTTTTCGCAGATGATTTCCAAATATACAGTCAAGCAAATCTTAACGAACTGTCTCAAGGTATTAACACTATCAATAAAGATCTGGCTAGTATAAGTAAATGGACCACTATGTATGGGCTTAGGGTTAACCCTAGCAAGACGCAAGCTATAATTGTCGGTAGCTGTAGACTTATTGCTAAAATTGACTGTTCAGCACTTCCACAAGTGTCTTTTGAAGGGGTTACTTTTCCTATAAGCAATAATGTTAAGAACATATGGACAAAACCCTTTCATGGAATGTCCAGTTAAAAATGACAGTCGCTAGATATTTGCCTCTGCGGCTTCTCTAAGAAGATTACGTAATTTCCTTCCAACTTCTACTAAAATTGAACTCGCGCAATCGATTCTTCTCCCCATTCCTGACTAAGCCGACGTCAGCTATCTAGATCTCAATGAGGACCAACTTAATAAACTTGGAAGGCTTCAAAATTTCTGTATAAGATTCATTTTTGGCTTACGCAAATAAGATCACATCTCCGAATTCCGTACTAAACTCAAGTGCCTTCCGATTCGTCTTCGCCGGAATACTCATATCCTCTCTTTACTGTATAATATCTTGTTTAACCTTACTACCCCTGTCTATTTAAAAAAGCGTTTCGCATTTATGTACGACACACACAATAGATATTTGAGATCATCGGAAAATTTTACGTTGGAAATTCCAACTCATACCACAACATTTTCTGACAAATCATTTGCAGTGCAAGCCGCACGCTTCTGGAATGCATTGCCAGAAGTCATCCGACGAGCACAGTCACAAGCTGTTTTTCAGAAACTTATCAAGGATCATTACCTTTCTTCGTAAGAACCATATTTTATAATTATGTGTATGTGTAGTGTACGAATATATGTGTGTATGTATATTTCTTTATGTATATGTATGTATGTGTATTATTTAGATAAAAAATTAGTAGACTTAAATAGACTGATATTTATTAATTGTATATTTTTCTTATTATTTCGAATTGTTGTGCACCGCGAGTTACCTACTTCCATACAGTATAGTCCATCCTAAGGTTGTCTGTAAGAGATCGCAGACTGCGATAAGACCGCCCATTGTACTGATACCTTATATTCAATTTCTAGTTTATAATACTTTTTTGGTGTGCAATAAAGAGTACCTATCTAACCTGTCTATCTATAAATATGTACACGCGAGCGAAGCCGCGCGGGAACTCCTAGTAAATAAATAAATTTGAAGTGTCCGTTTGTAATGACATAATGACAGTTTTTTACTAAATGCATCTGAATGTTTACACGGTACTTATACTAAACAAATATTTTTCACATTTTTGTCTGTCTGTTTGTTCCGCCTAATCTACTGAACGGGTATACCGATTTCCACGGGACTTTCACTGACAGATAGCTGGTGTTATAAGGAGTAACTTAGTCAAGTTTAGCTTTGATAAGTTTAGGACTACAACAATTTTGTCTGTCTGTCTGTCTATTTGTTCGGCTAATCTCCGCAACGGGTGCACCGATTTCCATATGACTTTCACTGGCAAATAGCTGGTGTTATAAAGACAGAGGTTCCGCGATTTGATTTGCATATACCTACCTAGTTAAACACCTAAAAGAGATAGTTTCATTCCAAGGTACACACTAACGTTATGGCAAATGCCTATCTTCTTAGAGATTAAAGTATCTATGCAGAGATTGTAAAATAAAATAGTTTTCTTTAATATAAGTTACATCTACGTAGGTACTACTAAGTAGGTAAATACCTAGTCTAGGTTTATTTACAACTTCATTTGTTCACAGAAGTAAAGTAATAGGCACATAACTGGTTATTAAATATTAGATTAATACTTCTTACAGAAGACAACCTTAACGGCATCAGAACAGATAAGAGTTATGCGATAGAAAGAGAGGCAAGTTTTAAGTTAATATAAGCCATTTGGAATTAGCGGTGTGCGATCTGATTTGCACCTTATTGTGTCGGAGCAAGAGTCGCTATTTATTTAAATGGTATTGCGAAGAGGTCCTTCTGTACTAGTACTATTATGTATTCTGTGCTATTGTTCACTGCATACGCGTCCCTTATCGCTATTAAGTGTGACCGTTAAGTTTGACATCAAATATCTTTTCTTGGGTGATTGTTACGGTGTAAACAATTATACAACTTGAAAATACAGGTAAGGTCCCATATTTTCTACTTAATTTTATACTGTTTTTGTAGAGTAAGGTTTACAAATAGCGGTTTGAACTTACCTATCATTTTCTTTAAGAAATAAATATATTTTTTTATTCTCTAAGAGATTAGTTACACTTCCAGGTGCGTCCCTGTTGTATTTAACTAATTTAATAGGTCTCTGGCAATATGGTCATAAAGAAATCAGCTGCTATTTTATGCTCTTTTTCGTTATATTTCTATTCTAATGAATGCAGTCGTAAAAAGCAAATTAAGCCACTTTAACAGTTTTCACTTCAAACACAATTATTATTTTGTTTTAGATATGCCAGGTGGTTCAAACTACAGAGTAGTATCTAGACAAAGTTTATACGATAAAATACAACACAAGGACTTACCTAGTTGCGAAGCAAAAATATTTTATTTTAAAAATGAACTTTTAACATCTGAAGTCTATAATCAAGACCAAATAAGAGAGTTTAAGCATAAAATTTCTTATATCAAAAGTGAATTTAGGAGAAGGTGTGTCAGCAAGCGTGACACATTGCACGACATTTATAATGGTCGATGGAAAAGTATGCAACGCTGCGACACAAACTTCGTCTACAATTAAATGTTATATCAGTGGAGCAACACCAAAGCTTTTTAAGGACTTGACCATCAAAAAGGATGTGGATGTTGAAGCTTTATAATTTGGTTTATCAATTTTGCATACAAGAATCAGATTATTCGAAAGTGTTCTTACACCTCTCTTACAAACTACCTGTAAAGAAATGGCAAATAAGGTCCGAAGCTGACAAAGCCGTTGTTAATAAAAGAAAAACTGCAATACAAAAAGAATTCCGAGAGGAAACAGGCTTAATAGTAGATGTACCCAAAGTCGGTTTTGGTAACACAAACGACGGAAATACCAGTAGACGATTTTTTGCTGATCCTCAAAAGGGAAATGAAATTACTGGCGTTGACGGTCATCTAACTTACACACTCAAGCTAATTTTGGAAGTCATTTCAAACGGCCATAAAGTGGATTTTAAAAAGTTAGCAGATTTTTGTTTACAAACAGCTAAAACCTACATTGTTTTATATCCATGGCATCCCATGACCCCAACTATGCACAAAATCCTTGTGCATGGTGCAACAGTAATGGAAAAAGCATTACTGCCTATCGGAATGTAGTTGGAAGAGGCCGCAGAAGCTCTAAACAAACATTTCAGGATGTACAGAAAGAACTTTGCACGAAAATTTTCAAGGGTGACCCCTTAGTTACCAGTATATATATATATATATATATATATATATATATATATATATATATATATATATATAATAACTATATATATAACTATATATATATACTGGTAGCTAAACTTGTCTTGTTAATTCACCAATCATAGACTTTACTTTTGTAGGCGTCCACAGCTTCTTCAGGTGATGAAAATCTCTGACCATGCAATTTATTCTTTATTTTAGGGAAAGTATAGAAATCATTAGGGCTTAGGTCGGGGCTGTACGGCGGATGGTCTAATAATTCTATGTTTTCTTGCTTTAAAAACTCTTTTGTTCTGTGCGCGGTGTGAGAACTCGCATTGTCGTGATGGAGGATGATGCGGCGGTTGCAGTTCTCTTTACGGAGTTCAGAAACGACCTGTGGCAAACAAATGCTAGCATACCATTCTGCATTAACCGTTCTTTGTCCCTCAAGAGAAATAGTCGCAACATGGCCGGTTTTGGAGACAAACGTGGCCACCACTTTTTTTGCAACACTCCGTGAACGAACAATTTTTGTTGGCACCCAAACTCGTGACTGGTTTTTTGTTTCGGGTTCGTACGCGTATATCCAGGATTCGTCACCTGATACGATGTTGTATACAGCATTTGAGGATCCTGCGTGGAATCTTTCGAGAGTTCTGACGCACTAAGTAACGTGAGCCGCTTTTTGCTCTTCACAGAGCGAATGCGGTATCCATCGGGAAAACAACTTTTTTATTTATTTGACTTTTTATTTGACTCATGCCAATGTCTAAAGTTGCCTGAATTTCGCGGTATGTCACATGTCGATCTTCCTCAATCAGCTTACGCACAGCATCAACGTTTTCTTGGGTGGCTGCAGTTTTTGGACGACCTTGACGGGGATCATCACTGAGCTTGACACGTCCACGTTGAAATTCAGCAAACCAGCGATAAATTGTGGTTTTGGATGGGGCTTCATCACCAAATGCAGAAATCATCCGGTCAACACACTGTTTTTGTGTTAAACCACTTCGAAAGTCATAATAAATCATCGCTCTTGAATTTTCTCGAGTCAATTCCATTTTCTCAACGACGAAACAAGTTTGACAAAACCTTGTGACAAGACCGAGAATCTTTTTTTAAATAAATAAATGGTATTCGATTTTTAAAAACAAGGAGTTTTCAATTAAAAAGATTTTAATATGACAGAAACAGTGGAAATATTCCATTTCCGATACATTTAGTGCAGCCCTCATATATATATATATATATATATATATATTATATACAATATACAAGCGAAGATAATTTAAATAGAAGTAAGCAAAAGCAAATTACGGTACTGCTTTCTTATTTCTTATTTTCACTGAAAAGAATTTGGCTAGTTTTTAAGAATCTTGAATATAGTTTATATTTTCTTGAAATATAAAATAAAATCATACACATATTTGCACAATTTTGCCTGCAGCCACTTTCCTTATCCGGCCCTGCCATGTTAACTTTCACACAGTGGACTGTGTGTTTTCTTTATTTATTTATTTTAGGAAAGCTTACAGTAGTTATTGATAATATTAACTACACGTTGATATTATCATACATTCAAAACCATTTTTAAATCATACGTATGAATTTTAACTCCATTAATAAAAAAAAAATAACTGAGTTAGTTCTTTTATGGCTGCAACAGCACGCGGGCTTTACGGCCTAAAGAATAAAAAGTACTACGTTCCGGAAAACACGACTATCACTGAACGTGCTTCGTTTCGTTGCTTCGTCCAAAAATGTATATTACCATCAAGAAATGGTAGCTGGCGCACATTTTTCAATTAAATACGGGTCGAATTTACGGACTTAGAAAGGCGTTTTTAAATTAATTGCTTTTGTAACTTAAAACAGGGCTTCCCTACACTGAGTTATTATTACTAGCGCTTCCCTACAGTTTTTGTTTTTAACACAAATGAGCACTGTATAGCCTAGTTAAGGAACTAAAATATCTAAATTTTGGATTACCACGCATTTTTATTTTTGGATAAATAGTAAAAAAATGCCGCCCCACTTGTCCAGACTGCGGGTATCGAAATTCTTAATCGTAAGCATTTTTATAGTTATGTGTGATTGTATGTAACGTGTGACATCTCGTTTCCAGTACGTCTTTCGGCATTTGTGCACAAAGCATTTATGTTCTTCATTAACCATTACCTCAAAATATCGTTATAAAATCGGTTAAAATCGATATTTCTGAAAAATTCCAACGAGCTCATAAACTTAAATGGTTTTATGAATTTTCTAAGCTGCTCCGACTAGTTTTAGTAGTTTAGAAAAAAATGTGGCGCATTAATAAAAGTAATAAAAAGTGTTTTTTTTTTTTTATTAAATTGTAAAAAAAAAGACGCCCCACTTCTCCAGACTGCGGGTATTGAAATTCTTAATCAGCGCATTTTTTACTATTTATCCAGAAATAAAAATGCATGGTAATCGAAATGTCCATTTTTTATCATAAAACAGCTAGGTTAGCTAGGGCTATAATGGCATAGCGCTCATTCGTGAATAAAATTACAATGATTTTAGTTTTAGATCTCATCTGTTCACTTGACTTAAAACTGCAATTTAGATAAGTAACTCTTTACGCAAGTATATGCATACAAGCATACGGCCCTAATACCAGTAAGCGGATAATAGATACTAGCTAAACCAGGGATAACTGTGTATATTGGTGATATCACGGTACGGACGTTATCTATTGTCCTGTACGATGAGGATGACAATGGCTGGCTTAGGCATCGTGATTTCCCGAAGATGTAAGTTATGGTGATTTCTCAGTCTACTTAACGCCTCTGTAACTAATAATACGGAGGGAATTGCTACTTGTTTTCAATCCGTTCATATGTCGAGTTCATGTTTGATTATTTTTCAACCAGTCAGTTTAAGAATAACAAAGATATCAATATAAGAATATCGACTTCGTAAAAAGTGAACTAAAAGATTGAAACACTGAACAGAAAATCATGACTGACTCTGACTGTAATTATTTATTATATTTGGTTGGGTATTCTTTATGTTTCTACGTCATCGTATTTCCTCCTTTTTAGCTCGTTTTTTACGATGTCCGGACTTAGATTTTTTTATTTACGATTTTATTACTGTACTCATTTAAGTCAGGTGGTAATCAGAACGAAGGCGGTTCAGCAGAAATCAGCTGCGCCCTGCTCTGTGTTGAAATGCATCTTCAAGTTTAGATAATGGGTACACGAAATGCGAAATTTTAAAATTTGCAATGAAAATGTAAGTGTAAAAATAACATCGTAGATTATTGAGATATCTACGAAATTTAATATCCTGTCGGCATATCGAGATATTAAAATTATTCGGCTCCGAAGACTGAGTTACCGATATCAATTTACGGCACATAATATATATTGAAAAGCTTACTTTAAATACGTTTAAAACTGCTGGATAGTATTGAATGATGAGGTACGTGACATGTCAAGCCATCGCGGCTTAATGGATCTGGATGAAATTTGGTACAGAGATAGATTATAATCTGGAATAGCACATAGGCTACTTTTTATCATGGTAAAATGTACAGTTCCCGTGGGAAAGATTTGAATTTCCACGCGAACAAAGTTGCGGGAGCAGCTAGTCTATATAAATAAAAATCAATGTTTGTATGTTTGTCCTCTATAGGTTCTGAAACCATTGATCGGATTGTGATGAAACTTAGGTAGGGTGTTCTGGGGATGCCCGCGAGGGATCCCGGCCCAAAACAATGGCATTGCAACGCATGCCGCCTGCAGCTAGTTTTTTATAAAACGAAGGTAGCAAATGAGCACAGACCTGTCCAATGTTCAACCCTACTCACCCGTAGAAATTAAACACATACCATCTAGTTAACTGCAGTTCTTCTGTAGGTTGACGTGAATTTTGTTACCTTCTCGGGCGACTCTATTTCGAGCAGATACTTTTGGTAATGGTAAGAACTGTATTAAGACGCTACAGTAACTGTAGATTCAATGTAAACACGTTTATGTATAGCAGTGTTTTGTCCTGCACTCGTAATTACAGTCGAATGTTAAAACAGCTCAGCGGCACTCGCAGCGTGAGATCGGTGGTACAATAAAGAATTATTTACCAATCTATGTATTACTGCTTGGAAATTGTTGCACGACATACAACTCGCATTATTATAGGATGGTTCATTCTGTTACCCCGTGGTTATTTTTAGTGCCGAGATCATAATAAATATACACATGACATAAAAATTTACGACTGACCTGAGTAATGTCATTTATTTTGTCAGTATGTTAACGAACACAAAAATAAAGCTTATAATAAACTATTTATGCTTAAATTTTCAAGAGCTTCTAAAATAAGGCAGATATAATTCACAACGGGACATCCAGCCGGACAGTTTTCATTAATTCCAGAATAATCAAAACGAAAAAACACTGCGTAATAGAAGCAACTGCCGGGGACGGCCACCCCTAGATCGATTTAACATGAAGGGGTGTCCCCCATCCCGCATCTAGATAGGTGGTGACATATTTTAATGGGTTTAGGTTTAAACACTTTCCAACGTAATTTTATGCGTAAAAACGACCTAGGTTTCATATATTGCTTTTAAAATCTAATTTAATTCTTTGTAGTAAATCAAACATCATTTTCTTCCTACTGTTGTAAATATAGTAGAAAAACGTCTTATGGTAGGTAAAGTGGACAAAGAAAACGGTCTATCAGTTTTGACAAAAGTTTCTGTGTAATCACAATAGCGGCTATAAGGCTGAACCTATCTCTAACAATGAAGTCAGAATATTATTGAACGGGAAAATCAACCTTGTTGTTTTATGATGTCAAATTATCTTCAACCGTAGGGTGGTAGTACGTGGTAGACGATATATTTGGCCGATGGTACAGTGTTTTCCGATATGGGTATTTATTTTAAGATGATTTTCAGGTAACCCCTGCTTGGGTTAGAAGCTTGCACACATCAGTTTCAGTATAAATCGCAATGCGACAGTAAGACATATAAATCTTTGTAAAGCCAATTCTAAGTATTAGTTCTTCAAATCTTGAATTTTCAACTCCACGACATCTTCCATCGACATCCGTATCTGACGGGGATCTCTCTGACCCTGATCTTTAAATGAGGTCTTAAGTCACTGCGATCTAGGAAGTCCTACTGTGTTTTATCCTGTTTCACCTTCGAGGATCTTCCCAAACTCGTGTTTCAAAACAAAGCTAGATAGGAGTTACGGACGAGTAGACTTAAACTAAGTAAGACTCATATCACACTCAATATATTTGCTGTATATTTTTTTAAGACTCAATTCTTCTAGTTTATTTGCATCTATTAAGGAAATATCGAAGGAGTGTCGAGTCGCAAATTTGTATTAGCGAGCTGTCTCAAATTGCCGCCACAGAACCGCCAAAGGAAATTGTACCCTGTGTACTTACAGGTCAAGATCGCTTAATCGTTAGGAGTGGATGTTTATGACATTATGACCTTTGCGAACAGTTCAAATTCAAAATTCGAATATTGAATTCGCTACTTAAAATGAAGGCCAACGTTCTCGTTTAATCTTATGGCTATACGTTAATCGAGTTAGAAGTGTCGGCATCGATTACAATTCGGTGGCAGAGTTAAAACTTGTTTAACTAATAACAAATTAATTCGATAGGTGTTGACTGTCGACATAGATTTGTTACAATTCGATACATTCTCATAAAAAACTACAGGATATTTATGCGAGAAAAAAATACCATGTTTAGTAGGACTAGGTACGATAATTTGAGTGGCCGTGCGAGCTATCTATGTTTAGTATATAATATGTAAAAAATTAATGTCCGCTTATATGAGATCAGTCAACACCGACACTGTTTGACAAACCATCACAAAACTCTGAACATCTAAGTGTTTTAAAAGGGTAAGCGAGATTTTTTTTTGTTTCAAATTTTAATCTCAGGTTACTAAAGTGAATGTATACTGTAATCTTAAGCTTGGTAAGCATAAGAATACAGTTCTGTAAGCTTAAACAAAGTGGCCGGAACCAGGGTACGACATCTACACTGCGCACTGCACTGCACACAATCCACTGCGCAGCCGTAACATGACCATTGAACAATACTGACGACCGTCATCTATTCACGAACGATTGTATTATTTAACAATACTGTCCATATAACACACACATGTCCACTTAACCTGGCTTTTAAATATATAAATTTAAAAGCCAGGATTTATTTTTAAATAAAAATGCCGATGCGATGCTCTCTGGCGGAAGGCCTCGTCATTTCCCTTTAGCGATTCATTGTCTCCAAACTTTCAGCTCCACTAGCTAAGGTACGTACTGCTAGCGCACATAATGTCCCCATGAAACGTTCATCAAATAAAGACTGTATTTTTAGACTTTTTATGGTGTAATATAAAATATCTCCACTCTGCATAAGACCGCACCTAAACCAGAGCTGGATTTTTTTTGTTGTTTAACTATACTAATATATTATAAAGCTTACCTATTTGTTGGGCCGAATATTTGAATCTCAGGGTTCTTTAAGATAACATGTTTATTAATTAAGGCTATATAGTTCACTATAACAATGCCACGCTGCAACAAGTAGTACACTATTAAACTGTCTATGTAATGTCTCTTTTCAATCATTTTGAATCAAATCATCATGAACCACTGTATAAAGGCATTTTGGCACAAAAACTATTACCGATAAAAGAAAAACGCATAAATTAGCAACATTGCGCTAACATACGGTACAACTGTAAGAAAATCTTGTTCCCACGTATAGAATTTCGGATTCAAAGTCGTACAGCGGATGCAAAATATTATATGTCATATAAAATTATACAAACATGTTTTCATTTCCGTGCAGACAGTAATATAAATACAGAATGAATGCAAACGGTTGTGACACGATGCCTTTTTGAAAGGACGACGTGGAAAAATTTGAAATATACACAGTCCGACACGTGCATTGACGGTAGGAGCACAATATAAATAAGTACAGAAGGTTGACTATTATTTAATCACTAATTGTGATCACCGATAGCCTAAATTGAAACGATAACAATTTAAAAAGCTTGGCTAATAGAAATATTGTGAAACATGGTTTAAAATGTTGTAGGTGACGGCTCATACATATGAATCTAAGAAACATTCAGCCGAAGAAAAATTTAATCGTTTCGCATCGTAAAAATATATACTCGAAGTACTGTAGCTGTTTAGAAATCTTTAACAACTCTCTTAAATCAAAGCTCGTGTATCGTGCATGAATTATTGACTTCCGAGTATTCAGATTAGTGTAAAGACAAATGACAAATGATTTGACATTTTACGAGACCTATTACAAGAAATGATAGAAATAGTTCCATAGTAATAGGTCAATAATATTAATGCATATAAGTAACTAAGTTTGTAAAATTAATATACATACATTGAACATTATGCCACAGATTATGCCCAACATCTGTGACAAGCGAAAACCAACTTGAGATCATATAATAAAGACTGCGCTTGACATCCTACGTTCGTATTGGCTGTCACTGTTATTTACGTTTTCTCTGTAAGTTCTAGAAAAACTTGGGACATTCTAGTAGTAACTTCAAAAAGAAGAAAGTTCTATTTACTTGATTTATTTGCGCATATCGTGTGTGCAATTTTAACGTTTGTATTTTCAGTTTGGAAATAATCTATCCCGAAGGGTAAATAAACAGCTAATGAAATAGATAGGTATCATAAACTTTTGGTTTATTTTATTTATGTAGAATTACTTCGGTTCTACTGTATCCATTTAGCAAACACATACTTTTCCGTTCCGTTAACATTATTTCTTGTGCAGTTCTATTTGCTCGCGTTGCATGACACTCGTGTGTCAGTGACGTCGTTGAAATGAAGCAGCGAAATTTAAAACTATGAACTCTGTAGTGTTGACTTTATAAGGTGCGGACTACGTACGTGTTTATCATTTTTACCTTTAACTTACTTAATCAAAAAAATAAACTGACTATGGTGCCGATTCTATTGTACACTTGAATAAACTAAAAATTGACTTAATTTCTTCATATGAAATCAACCTTGCGTTATTCGTAATAAGGTCTATTTGTTACTGGCATCTATTTCTCAGCGCCACTAAATTTTACTAAAACCTGTCAACGTATACTCAACTTTATTTCCACGTAGCGAGAGTCCCCATTTATTCAAATGACGTATAAAAACTTGTTCAAAACGAACTAAGATGACGTTATTTTAATCGACACCTACGAAGACGCTTACTAAAAACACAGAGCAAAAGAGATGGCATTCAACGGATAACGGCTCTCGCTACGTGGTATTAAAGTTTATTTAAGCGCATCAGAGTTTAGTCGACAAATAAATTGCTTATTTCGATAGCGACATATGTTACCTACTTGTTTCAATTTGAAATAAGACCTTGTTTTGAAGTGAACAAGGTTTACATTTTATATGAAAAAAAAATTGTTAATTTTAATTTAGCGAGTGAAGTAACAGAATTGGGACCTATGTAAACAAATCTTAGAGATTAATTTTAACTTATTCTAACTGTCGTATGGAAATGAAAATTTGTATGTATATGTAGTTTGGATGATAAAACTATAATTTGGCATCTTGGAGTTGATCTGATGATGGAAACAGGAAGGTGGTTAGTGGAATTCTTCAGTGGCTACTGGTAAACCCCTCGAGTTTTGGTTCATGATTCATTTTGACGAGTCCAATAGATAGGGCTTGGTAACGATGCGATGGTCTGACGATGAAGCCACGAGGTGGCTCTCTTTTACTTTTTAACTCAGTTCACTATTAGCGTAGTAGCGTTTTTTAGTTTGACTAAACTATAATTATTATTTGTAAATTAAATTAAACCTACTTTTTTATGGAACTAACCTAGTAAACAATCACACACGCACAACCCACCTGTGCTTATACACACCCGTAGCTTAAAACGTCACTCGAGCAGTGCCCTGTCACAATCAGAAACACGATTCAATACGGGCTGTACGGATTAAGTCCCTGCGGATTTTGTGTGTGTGTGTGAGGGACTTCCTCAGTCTAGCGGCTGCAAATTTAATTTAGTACGCCCTATATCTCTTAGTTCTTTATTCTCGCTTAGCAGCTTTTCAGTGAAGTACCAAATCGACTGCACGGATGGCGTAATGGTTTAAGTGGTCACCTCGCCACTACGCCGCGCCGAGTGTTGTGGGTTCATATCCCACACGGGACAAAAAATAGTGTGATCCACAAATAGTTGTCCCGAGTCTGGGTGTCCTTTGTGTCCGTTGTTTGAGTGTTTGGAAAGCCCCCCGCGACACAGGAATATTCCTAAAGCGGGAGTTGTCTTTAAAAAAAAAAAAACATTATATTGTATCATGTATTAAAAATCACGAATAAAGTGAATAGGGTAATTAGTGTAATTCACTTTCAAGCTTTCATCAAATAATATCCACACAAAAATCATAAAACACTAAACGTCCAAAATATAGTATGGATTATTTTTCTGACAGAACTACCGACTGCACACAGCAGTGTAAAGGATAGTTTAAAGGGGTGTTCACACTCCATTGAGCGATGGTCTACAATCCACTGCGTTCGTTACAGGTTATTCAGTGGCCTGGGCATTTTAGTGAACTAAAAACTGCCACTTTGAAAATTGTACAGTAGAATATATTAACTTTTTAGTGCTGTACTCTTAACCATTTTAGGCAGTAAATATTTCCTGCTCAATTTTAATGCTTTTACCTTGTTATGCTTAAATTTACTGGTTAAAGCTATGAAGTAGATAAATCGATGTCAAAAGTTACAGTAAAAGCTCATGTGATTTAAAGGAATATTGCGAATCAAAATAATTTTTCACCTAAAAAAGTCAAAGCCCTCTGGCTATTAGTAAAAGCATAATCAATAAAATAGCTATAGTACCAGGTAGAGGTGAACCGTACCTCGGAAGTAGAAAGATGTTTTGGCGGTTGGAACGCCTCCAAGAAGCAGAGTTCAACAAGATTAAGAAGTTTGACCAAACTTATGTTTTGATAGAAGGAAGAAATATGACTACCTCTTTGACACAGTATAAATGTTGTTATTTTCGAGATGAGATTTACAATTTGATTTAATAAATGGAGAAGATTTTAGTGATAAGGAATAGTTGTATCACTTCTGTTATAACAATTTCGTTTTGAATGTGGAGACGTATTTTAGATACTTTATAATATATAACTCTTAACGAATTAACCGGGTAAAGGACACCAGGTGTTTTTTATTCTTAGGCCCTATATCTAGATTTAGGAAGGTGCCTCCAGCAAATATATTTTTATTTGATATTTGAAGTGAAAGCTTCTTTAGGCACGTTGGGCATTTTTGGTATGGGGAAAAAGCAATGATTTTTTTTTTTATAAATCGTTAGTGTTAGGTGAAATGTCTTAGAACAGAGTGTACTTACTCTGTGCGCAGTGAAATTAATAAAGATTTTCGCGTGTACTATGATCATAAAAAATATATAGGACCACAGAGCTACTGATCTAACTTAATCGATTACAGCTAAAACTATTCCATAACAGATTGGAATAGTAGCCGCTATCGAGAAATTGGTGAACATACATAAAAACATACGCGAACATATTTACCTCCTCCTTTTTGGAACTCGGTAGAAATATAAATGTAAGCAGCAGAACTAAATCTCTGGCTTACCCTCAAGCGATAGAAAGTCGTGATAGATATACCTAAAGACACAGAACATAATATGAACACACATCACCAATTTCAAATTTCACGCAGTCCACTCCGAACGTCCATATAATATTTGTAACATTACCACGTCTAACCATTCCGAATATGAACTGCGGACATTCCCGAGGGCAACACTAGTTATAAACATAAATCTCAACAGTACCTTAATAAAGGTGGTGCCATATTTTTCTTCTAGGCGTTAATTATCTTCATAGCAAGCCTGGCTTACTGTCGTCAGATAGTAATCTCTGCCAGTTTAAATTACTTGATAAAAACAATTATAATTAAACAAAATCCTTATAATTAAAGTAAAGGTTGTAATCAATCTGACAGTTGTGTACAACTGTCAGATTGTTATTACTGAGTACGAGGCCCAGCAGATTCTAATTTACTATTTGGGCGGTCTTCCAGTATCCGCCGTTAGGTAGTACATACCCCAAAACGATTTCATGAATTGACGACGAGCTGTTACCGGATTGTCAATAGTGTCGTAGTACCCTACATTCCAGCGGAACACACAACATTTGCGAAGAGCGGTATCTAACAGCAGTATTCTATAGAGTAAAGGTACTTCCCCATTCGGCCGGGTGTGATATAAGCAAGGAACCTTGTTGTGGTCAGATAAACGATTTAGGTAACCTAGGTTTGAATACAGTTCAGTGAAAACATTCGTATGCATAAATCACTACATAGTATAAAACAAAGTCGCTTTCTCTGTCCCTATATCCGTATGTATGCTTAAATCTTTAAAAGTACCCAACGGATTTTGATGCGGTTTTTTTTAATAGATAGTTTTAATAGATAGAGTGATTAAAGAGGAAGGTTTATATGTATAAAAACATCCATTAAATAGTGGAGAAATACTGTTATTTTTGAGGTTTCTTATGTGATGTCGTAAATAATTACGTAACTACTGGATCGATTTTAATATTTTTTTCAGTGAATGACATAGGCTAAATATTTTATACCCGTGCGAAGCCGGAGCGGGTCGCTAGTATTGTAATATGTCAGCTATTTTCTATGTATAGTCTGTATGTAAAAATGTATCTAAGTATCGTAATCCGTGTTCTAGAACTCATAACACAAGTTGGTCTTAATAAGGGACTAGATAGGTATAATTATAAAATATGATCAGGCAACAAAAATGTAAAAAAAGACCGGGGAGCCCCAAAGAAGATCGCGGTTTATAATTTATATAACGTGCTTGGTGGGTAATTTCCCGATTTCATTAGTGACATATCAGAATGGGTGCTATCTTTACTAACCTAACCTAAACGCTTAATTGAAGGCCACTAACATTGTTATCATAACAATAAGTTTATTTATTAATTAAGCTCCAGTGTTTGCATGCTAATGGTGCCTCCATTTATAAAAAAATATTAGTGCTATTCAAAACAATTTCACTAAATCCTACTGATATAATGTGTATAAAATTTCAATTTCAAAAATCTCTATGACACATCTCATGGCATAATAATAACGGGTGAATGTTTACAGCACAAGGGGCAACTACTTTTCATTAAAAGCATAATTTTATTAGTTTTATTAGTTACAATTTACATAGGTATCTACACAGGAGTAATTCAGGTTAATTCAGGTATAATAGGCATATTTCTATTAATTTATTAATAAGATTCATTTTTTTTGATACTCTCTCTTACTTCTTTTCTACATACTAAAGTGACGAATTGAATATACTTATCGTAACATATCGTTATGTCTCGTTTCATTACTCTTACTTTTGATGAATTTATGGTACTTAAATATTCACAAACTGATATTTAACATCGATCATTGTACAAAGCCGTTATTATACAAACAAAAAATGAACAAACATGGCACCACCTTAAGAGTTTACCCCAAGCTATAAGTTGAACTATTATTAAGGACACTTACACACGAAGCATCGCGTGACGCCTGCCATCACTCTACTCGTATTTAAACTACTTGTCTGACAGTTTCTGGTCTGGGAGACGCCTTTATTTAAAAACGGTGTGGTACTTACTTATGGGAATATACAGAACCTTGTCATCATAAGTTGCATTCAGCTCACTATGCATTTTGTACTTTTATGTATGTATTTGCGAAACCAGTACTACTAAAGATTACTTACTAGTCTAGTTCTGCCAGAGCCGTGCTATACGGTTCCTGGTACCATACTGAAATGTGTCTGGAAACAAGCATGAGTCATTCATGTATCCGAAACTTCGACTTCCTAACATTATAAACCTTTTAAAGTTATTTTCTTCTTTCAGAATCTGTTTAAAAAAATACTTGACACCCTGCTTCCTTGCCGACACAAGAAGCTTATTTTATTTGAGATTTTCTCTAGGAATTGTAAAAGTTTGTCGCTCGTCAGGCTGTTCTTGTAGAGCATATATTTCTATATCTCTCTACAAATAGCGAATCTTCTCTTTGGCAAAATGAGTCCTCAATAATAAATTTCGTTTGACCGACTGATGTAATGTTGAACTTTATCTACATTACTTTATTTTAGGCTTCTCTGGCTTCCTCGTCAATACAATTTACTTGCCTTATAAACTATGCCACAACTACAAATACTGTATTTGTACTTGTGGTATAATTTTCAACAAAATTAAGTATAATTCTCAAACAATCGAAAAGAAACGTCAACAAAATAGATTTGAATACATGAACCAAAGCTACGTGTGGGTTGTGTTTACTCAAGCATTTTTAATCGACTTGTAGCGTTCTTTTTTGAATGTATGTTACCCGATTACTAGAAGATTGCTAGATCGATTTAGAAAATAGTTATTTTGTTTGAAATGGTATACTTCATAGTTGGTCCCATCGTCATTAGGTCAGGATCTGATGACCTAATCCTGGAGCCATCAAGAGAATTCTTCAAATATAATTTATACGTAAACTTATAACGATTTGGGTATTTTTTGTAGTAACTCATTTACGAACGTTTTGCCGTAATTACAAAAAAATACAAGTTAGAGAAATGTTTTTTTTAAATTGTAACTTTCTGGTGACCTATGTACAATTACATAATTATGTCACTGACTGTATGAGACCTCATACCGCCACTTCAAAACTTTGATTATTTTTAGACTTAAGGATTTATGTTTTATTGAAATTTAAATAGGACCTCTTATAATACACAAACAGCTTAGTTAGTATCCCTTTTGTTGTTGTGCATGAGCAACTCACGTAACGTCGGGCGCGCCTGTGTAGCCCTTTTTTTTTTTTTGTTGACGGGGTGGAAAATCCCTTCGGATCTCAGGCTCCTCGGGGACACAGGAGCCAGGAGTATGTGGTGTTTCCACTAATAATCACCCCGACAGCCGGTCTCAGGCGCCCTGCTCTGGGGACCCGGACCATATTATTTCAGGTCCCCCCCCCAGATCGACGCCGCGCCTGGTCAAGCCCTATCCCGGAAAACAGGCTTCCCCACGCCTATCGGCCTAATCAATGTGTGTAGCAGCCCGATCGCAAAGATGCGATCAGGCCGCCATCCTATCGCCTACCGCAGCAATTAATTTGCCACCAGAGGTCCCCACTCTCTGGCAGCCTGCGGCCCCGTCGACGGTTGATACCGCCGCCGACGTCCTCTACGCTCGGGATCCGCCCTCTCCCGATCCCGTTCAGCGGTCTCTTTCTGGAGCATTACAGCTTCACAGAAAGAGACCACTGCGCCCCAGCCCTCCTCACCCGCCAGCATGGCAGCAGTGATTGCTGGCGGGGACAGGTCTCGTCCGATTTGGTCGACCAGGATCTCACGTTCAGACGCCCACGCGGGGCAGTCTTCCAGCGTATGCTGGGCGGAGTCCCAGTCGGCTGCGCAGTGGTGGCATTGTGCCGTCTCCTCGCGTCCAATCCGATTCAGGTACTCATCGAAGCAACCATGCCCAGTGAGTACCTGCGTCAGTCGGTAGGTGACGCGACCTCCCTCCCTACCTACCCAAGCTTCGAGGTTAGGCAGAACGGCACCGACAGCGCGTTGGCGCGCATTCCGCGGCTGCTCCAATCGCGCGCGCCACTGCGCCAGTGCCTATCGGTGAGCGTTCCGCCGCATTTCGAGCTCGTCCTGGTCTTCCCCACCCTCACCCCGGCGGATCGCGCAAGTCTGATCATAGACCCTCGCGTCCATATCCGCCAGGATATCAAAAGGCGGGAAACGCGAAAGGACTGTGGCCACCTCCGACGAAATTGTGCGGTAGCCTCGTACGATCCTAATGGCCGCTACCCGCTGTGCTTGATTGAGCTTAGCTCGACAGCGGGAGGAGGCCGATAGGCGCTTGGCCCATATCGCGCATGTGTAACCCTACGGAGTAAGCCATTGAATGTCGGTCTCAAGATACTACACCGCTAACTAAGGGATTGTCCATTTATCACGTGAAACTCGAAAGGGAAGGGGGAGGGGATTCTGAAAAAATCACAAAATATCATAAGGAGGAGGAGGGGTGTAGTGAGATATCACGTGTATTTGTTTTTTCGTAGAACGCGCGGTTATAACTGTATTTAAAGATAATATTTTGAAAATTTAAATTATATTTTGAACGAAAAAAATACGTGATTTTGGCTACTTGGGGGTGGGGTTAGTCTAAAAGCTCACTACGTATCACCAGGGGGGAGTGGCGTTCAAAATTTGAAAAAAGTCTAAAAATAACATAACGTGATTAATGGACGACCCCTAAGCAGGTTCTAGCAACATAACAAATACGAATATATATAATCTCAGCTGACAGTTTCGCATGTCATTATAAAGATGTGCACACCACAAGGTTATCTTGGCTGTCATATTGAGTAGAGCAGTCATTAAAGTAATAACAAAGTAATGTTTTTTTAAAGACACAATAGCATGGCTCATACTTTACTAGTAAGTATTCTTCTTAATCTCTTTTAGTTCTGTTAGGCGTGGTTTCACATCGGCAGTGTACTGGATGTGCATCTTACCCGCAATCTCATTTCAAATTCATTACCATAGATAATATATTATTACAAATGATGTTTGTAAAAACCCCGGGCTCAGTGAACAAATACTTATCACATACAAACACACTTCCTGACGATATCGTTGCGATATGAAAAGGGACTTCACATAAAATGTTCCTGTTTAAAATAATTATCTTTTAAATAGTACAACCGACCTCGATGCCCCTAAATCATGGTAAATTTAAATCAGCAGTATTCTTCATCCTTTAATTTACAACCCTTAGGCCATGTTCAGATCACGAGCGGCGTTAGCAAAACGCGCATTTAACGCCCATCGCCCTTTGCAATTCGGCGAAGATATCGCATAACATACATGTAAGAAACAGTCTCAAAACCACTGATATATATATATAACTATGAAAATCACTAACTAACAGTAACTGCCAAGTTGTTCATACCTCTATTCGCACTCAAGTCAATAGATCTCCACTTATTTCTACCCTTTTAGAATCCCACTATTCGTTAATATTTATCAATCGACCAATAGTCTTGCGTTACCGGTATAATCAGTCAAAATAATGTCTATTAACTTATTTTTATTAAATAGTGAACTATGTTATCATCTATTATAGTTTGGCCCTATTTTTAATAAAATAAATAAGAGTTTTTGATGTGGCGACAACATACAACATACACACAAAAAATTTGTCGAATTAAGAACCCCTTTTTTCAAGTCGGATAATAAGTAAAATGACCCACGTAATAATAATATATCGCTATAACACATGCGATAATATGCGACTACTGAAAAAGCACAATTAATGTCAAATAAGAAGTCTGCACGCACTGTGTTGGACATTCATACATTTTGCTACTATACGTATTGCACAGTTGAAGGTTATGATCTTAAAAACTTTAATTAGTCGAAATACACTTGCACGTCTATAATGGGTATTTTATTTTGTGAATCTAAACGGGCAATACTTTTACTACAATGTTTGACAGCTGACAGCAATACACTTGCCGGCAACATAAACGCATCTTATACAGCAACCATGTTAAAGTTATCGAAACGCAATTCGTGAAATACTTATTATTGAGTAGTTCCGGTGGCCACCATCAGTTCCACTGCACCAAATGCTTTCTGAGAGCAAATGCACGAGTTACTATTTAAAATACCCAAATTTCTATGGGGCCTATGATATTTGAAGAGTTTCCTCTATTTCTCCAGGATTCCATGATCATATCCCGACCTGACAATAATGCGATCACCTTTCAATATATTTACCATTTTAAACAAAAAATAATTTTCCAAATCTAAAGCAGTCTTCGAGCAATCGGGTAACCTACTTAAAAAAGTTTTAGACGAACTGAGAACCTCTTCTCTTTTTTAGTAGGTAAAAAATGAAGTTATTTCTGATCGCGGCACGTCATACCTATTTCAATATTTTGGCTGTACACTTGCGACCCTTGATCAAAAAGAAATCAATTGTGAAGACGACTAGTAAGCAGGGATACTTCGTAAATTAGGAAGTTCGTATTACTGCTGATATTAGTTGGTAATATTTCTTTCGTTACAGGTATTTCGTTGGTTCAAAGATATCTCCCACACAAGGGAAATATCCCTGTATCGTGGAGGGCCTTACACAAATTCATCGCAATTAAATACATTCCGACTCTGACTGCATGCATTGTCCAAACGATATCCCTGAAGAACTCCGTAAAATTTAAAAAAAAAACGCTCAACTTCTGTACCTCTCAATTAGACTTTACCACACACTGCACAACTGTATCTTATTAGTCTTGGTGATGTAGAAAAAGATAGAAATAATAAGTGTTGGCATAGTAAAAAGTAAAACAGCCTTTGAATGCCAAATATAGATACAAAGTCCAGACTTGGATAACTATTTGTGAATCATACAAATAATTGTCGTGTCAGGATCACATCGAAGGAGTGGCAATTGGCGAGGTGGTCATTAAAACCATTGCCGTCCGTATAGTCATTAAATAAGTATTTGAAACCTCCTTCTGTAGTGACTCGGTAGTGCTAATGGTCTCGTTACATTCCTTACTCCTAATTATATTGCTTACCTGAAACAAAGGAAAATAAAATATAAGTTTAATTATAATATGTATGGATTTACAACAGACTACATAGATGTTTATATAAATCACTATCTATTAAAAAATGTTTAGCCATGTTCTTGAACCCATAGTAAAAGCTATGCTTAGCTTACATCTAAAAACCGCTGGGTGATATGTCCCAGTCCCAAGTATATATATTAACGCAAATAATAAATTTTGAAAAACTTAGACGGTAAGTACCATGGCGGTATTTTGCGAGTGGTTAAGTCGGATCTACGGATGCCACGTTGTAAAAGTCATTTCAGCGATACCAAAAATAGCGCTTATTCGTTTGTTACCCCATACTACATTCAAAACCACAAATAAACAAATTATGATTCTGACTTCATACAAATTTGGAGAACTGTGGAGAATATAGAGGCTTGACTTCTGTACGCTTAAACTACACTCTACAAATTTCTCTTTGCAATGAGTGGTAATAAAGAAATTAATGACAACAAACATTGACACGCAAAGAAGTATTAGCAACTGACCGACAGAAAAACACAACCAATGACATAAATACACAGCAGTAGGTGTCAAACGAAACCTACTTGAGCCTATGCCAGACGGACGACTGGCGCTGGTTTCAAGTACCTAAATCCTTTGATGAGTCACCTTTGCCTAGTGCTAGTTTTCTCCCGAGACTTAGCATTAAATATAATTGAGTAGAATTATACATACATAGAAGTTACATTAAATTCAGACGAGATGGCGTTCTTCAATTTTTCAACAAGTCCCACTTAATATTCAAGCAAGTGAATACGTACTAGGCGCTTTATACTTATGTGAAGCAAAATGGACATGATGTACGAAAATAGTTGCGTGATAATAGTTCCATGACAAAAGTGACACCGACCTGTTTATATTATGTAAAATTATAGAAAGATTCATTACGTTCATAGCGCACACATGGTTTATGAGACAAAATTAGTGCAGCGAACCGTGCGTTTTTTTTTGTAACATTAGCAGCGTCCATGTAGTGTCAATTATTTCGAATGTCAGTCGTCAATGAGTTAGAACTAGCTTGTCTTCTTCGAAACAGTATAAATTCCCACCACCGCTCCTCCTTCCGCTCCTGATGGCAAAAACTTTGTATTTTTGCTTCTTATTCAGAGACATGCGTGACACTTAGCGTTTTGTGTTGTCTCGTTGTTGTGTTATTTTTATTTTAATAACAGACTTCGAAACGAAGGAGGTTCTCAAATCAGCCGAATATTTATTTTGGGTCTATGTTATGGTTTTTGGGACAGAATATAAAAAAAAAAGATAATGAACATTTTGCGTTGCATCATTTCACCATGACTAATATTCGTAGGTACGATTTTAAAGGTGAAAATATAATAACTTATGTATTTTATATACACTTGCATTTTATGCAATTTCAAGAAACCCGTATTATGCAGTTTTAAAATTTAAACCTCAAATCTAGTAATAAATACCAAATTGTATTTTTTTTTTAATAATGTCATGTAAATGTAAATATATATGTCTCGTACGTGGGAGAGCCATGCTTCGGCACGTATGGGCCGGCTCGACTCCGCTCGATACCACGGCCTCACAGAAAACCGGTAGTGAAGCAATGCTTGCATTGCATTTCGCCGCGTGAGTGAGGTTACCGGAGGCCCTAACCCTTCCCTCTCCCCTATTCCCGTCCTTCCCTTCTCCCGTCTTCCCCCCTCCCCCTCATCTCCTACTCCCAGCTTAAAGGGCAGCAACGCACCTGTGACTCTTTGAGTTACAGGTGCCCATGGGCGGCGGTAGTCATTTACCATCAGGTGACCCATCTGCTCGTTTGCCCCCTATACCATTAAAAAAAAAGTATCATAACATAGCTTACTAATTAAGTTGGCAGAGTGCCGAGCATGTCAGAAGAGAAATGCAATTTTCTGACCACAACCTCTACTTACTATAATGGAACATAATATGTATAAAAATTGTAAAATGTGTAAACATAAAAATGTAAATATTTTAAAATAATTATCAACTTATTTTCACCAAAATCTTTGAAAAAGCATCAGTTTATTAAACAATTTCTGTAAACTGATAATAGCTGTTATTATCAGTTTCTAGTTTTTCTCCTTATTCGACGTTATTTTTCTGTATGTGTACTAATAAGTAGGTACGAATAGACAATGACAAAGTACTTCTCAGATACGGTAGTGCCGCCATTTCTATTTTACATCGCGTCATATTACGTAAAGTCACGTGTACGAAAAAACTATTTCTAATTAGACCACAGTCAGCCACAGGCTTTACTTTTGGTCGAAGGAGCCTAAAGATTATACTTGAATAAATGTTCAGTGTGTCGAATACATTCTGAGTAAGCTTCAAGTTTATAAAATGGAAAATTTCTTTGATTTCAAACTATCCGAGCTGGGACGGATAACTTCGGCAAATATAACCGAAGTTTGACGAAAGAATTTGCACAGGATTCGCGTCAACTTTTACTTAGTGAATGGGACGAAAGTGAAAAATCTGACACAGGCACACATCTAACACTTTAAGTGATAACAGCCACGAAAATAAATTTTGCATTAAGATCTATTACTAAAATGTAGTGAATTACCTATTTCTCAATAATCTGCATAGTAAAAGCGGAGGCATCATCGGTTTAAATGAAACAAAAAATGTGAAACAAAATCAATCCTACCATACCCCTCTTTTCAGCTGTTCTGTGAGTAATGACCAATATGACCATTCATTCTGCATCACAAATGACTTTAACTAATAATTAAGTAACTTTTAAGTATAGTAGTTTAGTTTTATATTTATAGTTTCCGACACGTACAAAATGTCCAAAAATTAGGCTATTATTTATCGCTTGATCTCACATTCGTTATAGGGCATACTGGACTATTATAATATATTCTATGATAAAAGTAAGGTAGCGTTACACATGCTGCCTTACTTTTAATTACCATATAATATATCATACCAATTACCTTACTGCCAATTTGTTTAAACAAGCATCAGCGACATCAAATAATGAAAACTCAACGCCCCGCGCCGACACTAATGGACTTCGATCATTATAGGCAAGTTGCAACCCTTCAAACTAAAATGAGGGTATGAACTTGGTGATTAATTTATCTGGTGGCTATTCGCAGCTTTTGTTGGTTTTCTATTAAGATTCAAACGATGGCGTGATTTTCTAAATTAGAAAATGCATATTCCTTTTAAATAGGTAATTATAAAATTTCTCATACGAGTAAGACTGCTGCTTTGATTAGTGAGATACAGCTTAACACTGAGCAACACTTTTTTAGTTGGTTCCTGCCACGCAAGCTTTATTAGTTTGACAAAATCTTTGTTTAAACAGATTTTACTTTATCTTTATGTTTGAACATGAAATCTGAACACTTATTATTCTTTCTGCATTATAGTATCCTATATATATGTTGTCTCTTTCAAATAAACGTATTTTCTTTTTTTTTCTTTTAATTAAAAGTATCCCGTTTTATTCTACCATAGGATAGTCCGTTACATACGGACATTTTAAAGTTTTAAGATATTAATATTAAATAAGTTTGAAGCATCCAGATGGCAGACGCATGAGTCAAAATTTAAATATTTACATGTGAAACAGACGAGCCACTTTACCGATTAGTAGTTGTGCAGCAACACTCTGCCATACAGTGAAAGCTGGCAAAGTGCGAAAGAAATTCGTGCAATAAGGTATCTGATCTGAAACCGTGTTTAGAAATACTCCAATTACATAAAGCTTTGAATAGGAACAAAATATCTTGAAAAAAATATCTATTCGAACAAAATACATATAATTTATTTTATGCTTGAGTTTTATTTCATCAGTGGGATCTTCATTCGCTACATCACCGCACATCTCTCCACCCTAAATAACATCCGCAATTTAGTGCGAAACCCTTTACACCTTCAATAACATAACATCCTCGTTTTTTCGACTTTCACTCTATCTCCTCTAGCGGGTGCGAGCAACGGTAATAGGGCACAAAGGATTTGAAGAGATTGGGGTGTTTAGGTCGCTTTAACAACAAAAAGGGTAGATAAACTTGATGTTCATATTTTTTTGAAATTATTAAGGGCGCTGCTCAACTGGAAAGTTATCTCTACCTTTTAACACTCTAAACGTCATTGTCACATATTTGTTTAATTTTGAGCTGACCAATCGCCACACCCAGTGAACTAAGTCAGTATTTTATCAATATCTGCACTCCACGACTCCATTCGGTCCGCCATGCAGTCAGATAATTGGGTATGTCAACAAAAACACTCAAAACGGGCAATGTTACGAGTTGCGAGCCCCATGCCTGTTATTACTATCCGATATTGACAGGCTATATTGTATACTGCGCACAGAAGGTTTAACATTTAAACATTTAAATAAAACTAAAAAGTTTTCTAATTTTCATAAACTAACAATTTCGAAGCGATATAAGCAACATCAAATAACTGGTACATAGAAAACCACAGAGCTATCATTTGTATAATTAAAGGAACTCCATTGCCTAAGTACATGTGAGTTTCAGAGGCATCAACAAATTACGCAAATTGGAGTGCTTTACGGCCTCATTACGTACCCTACTCTGCAACGGTTAATGTCGTAATGAATTAGATGGGATATTTTTATATGGAGTTGTATGTGAGGAGTCAGTTACATTGGTCTGGTTAAAGGTACAGCCGTGCAAGGTGCAAGAGTTTATATCTAGAAAAAAGGGTCAGGATCAGGTACAGGATTATTAAAAATTAGAAGTGAATCAAATCAGTTTGACGTATTTATGTTTTATCACTGGGTGGCGCTAGCTGCGTTCGCCGTACATGGAGTCGTCGCATATTTTTTTGCTTGATAATATATTTATATTTGTATTGCTTTCCGTTTTAACGATAATGAATTATATCACAACCCAATTTTTTCTTTTATATTCAGATCAGAAAATCAAGACTATTTTTCTCTCTCTCAAAACTGACATAATGAACGTATGTTTTGAAAGTCAGTATATTCTAGAGACGACTACCTACAGCAGGTTTTTTCAGTATCCAATGCGTTAAATATATTTTTTGTTTTATGGTATAGGGGGCAAACGAGCAGACGGGTCACCTGATTGTAAATGACTACCGCCGCCCATGGGCACTTGTAACTCAAGAGTCATAAGTGTGTTGCCGCCCTTTAAGGTGGGAATAAGGGAATAGGGGAAGAGGGGAAGAGCAGGAAGACGGGAGAGGGGGATTAGAGGGTAGGAGAGGGGGAGAGGGGAAGGACAGGAATAGGGGAGAGGGGGAGAGGGGAAGGACGGGAACAGGGGAGAGGGAAGGGTTAGGGTCTCCGGTAACCTCACTCACGCGGCGAAACGCATTGCAAGCATTGTTTCACTGTCGGTTTTCTGTGAGGCCGTGGCATCGAGCGGACTCGAGCCGGCCCATACGTGCCGAAGCATGGCTCTCCCACGTAATAATAAAATATACTCGTATATTGCGCATAATTTACTTATTAAAAAACCTAACTGTTTTGTTTTTAAAAAGTTTGAGCATTTATTATATATTCTGATTGTATCCCAAATAACATTTACTTTGCTAATAATATTATATTCTCTAATAGCTTTGATTAATAATATTATATTACCCCACATTGTTCATATTTCCCCTTCGGAAATACAAACCACCCATTGCTACCAAAAATATCAATCAAACATTTTCAATTTACGCAATGAGTCCGTAACGTAACACCATTATTCAATATAATAAAATAAAAAATATAAATCATGTGTGAAGTAATACATGTGGGCTCCTCCCCTATACAATATCTTCGTAGGGTAATATTTATGCACTTTTATATGAAGCGACACGATGACGACCTCAACCAGCAGGACAATGCAATAATATGTGTATGACTAAAATACTAATAAGCTTACGGCCCTGTGTAGGGAGTAATTAATATTTAAATTTCTTTTAGAATCACTATAATCGTAGATGTTCTTTTGCGAGTCCAGAAGCGGATGTAGTTCAGTACTTTCTACTTGAAAGACTGTCGTTACATTTACATAAAATTTGGACACAAATTTGAATTTAATATGCATTTTTAAATTTAAAAAATAAACCAAAAGAAACGACTAAACAAAAGAACATTTAAAACAAGAAAGCTGAAACAAAGAAGCGTGATAGATTTCACTATTTCTTGTTGTTATTATTATGCGGTTCATGGCGATCACGTTAGAATCTATTAAGCTCGTAGAATACACCAATATTTTTAAATTTCTTTATTTTGCTTAGAATCGTGTCGGTTGCGTGTCTGATAATGTTAAAGCGCTTACACCGATATGTATTAGAGGGTCGCGTTATTTCTTCATTCGCTTTAGTTTACACTAAAGAAATAATTTCGTTGGATAGCATTCCATAAAAAAAATGTATAACGTATTTTAAGCGGGCCTTAAAACCTGCCTGATATACAAGGTATAGTACTCTTCTTGGGTACGGTGATTATGAAATGGGAGCTAACGGAACGGATAAGTACATAACTCCACGACCCTCAATGTTTTGTGTACATATAGCAAGTGGTAACCGCTTGTTAGACAGGCCGTGTGCTTCATTGCTGACTAATTAATGAATACTGAAGCGCCACTCAATGATGAAAGTCGTTAAGCTCGTGCTGTCAATGTCCAGGGGCAATTAGAGGATTGAAAATTGTAACATCAGATCGAGACTAATCGGTATTTTATAATTGAGTAGCGTTCGAGATTGAATGCTCATGCTAGCTCAATAGTATAAGTTCGGATCAATTTCGTGCAATTAAATCTACCTTCTACATGATTTCAGGACGGATACATGACCACATCTCTATGACCCGTCGTTCAACCAATTTACATATTAATCTCCGATATTACGATATTAGATTACATTTCAGCAAATCTCATATCGCCTGACATACAAGTTATTGGCTGTAGGTGGATTTGATATGCACCACTTTTAGTTATTATGACGCAACTGAAGCAAAATGTAATTGGCATTTTAAAACATTTATGTTGATACTTATGAGAAATTATGAGCTCACTAGCTGTTGAAAGCAAGACATTGGAGTTAGTTACAAAGAAAAAAAAAGTTGGTAGATAATGTGTTTTGCAGTCTCAGATTTGTTTATTTTTATACAAATAATGTAGCGCTGAGTATTCGTTAAATTATTGTTCTGTTTTTATTTTGGATCTAACGTGATCCGACTAAAATGAATTAGTTTTTTAAGCTTTCTGGAGAAAAATTAAGTTGTTAGGAATAAAGGGTAACTGTTATAATATCTCTATGTTTAAACAGTTGTCAATAACTGAGATTTTATAACACCAAACTTACGACTTGAAAAGCTGTTCAAAGAGCTAGCAAGAGGCATTGACCATTTTAAAACAAACGGGCACTACGTATTTCATATTTCTTGGTTAAATTCTAAACATAAACAGTCTTTAAAAAAGACATATAAAGACAACTGTATGTAAAATGGTGAAAGGTCCTTTACAAAACATTTGTTTTAAACCTTAACTATTAAAAAAAAACTTATATTTTATACTGTGATACAACTTTAGGAACTAATTACACTGTCTGTTACACCTATTTATATGCTAAAATATTAACATATAATTTAAAATAAGTTAAAATTATAACCACGCCTAAAGCGGTTATGTCACTCGAGTGTTGCGGGTTCTACCCAAACACAGGATATATATTTTTACGATTCATTGTAACGGTCAAACCATGTACCACTGAATTATAAGGCGGACTAATGTATATTTGTTAAGCCTTAGCAACTGACAACATCAAACTTCATCATAATGCAAGACTATAAATAAACGCTAAAAAAGCTAACTCGAGAGTTTTCATTATTTTTCAGTACTTTCATCAAATTATATTTCCAACGCTTGGCAGTGGTTTCCACATAGATTGAGATAACCGAAGAGTCATATACCTAATATACGTCACACAATAAATTTAATGTCGTTTACGGAACTCTGCGGGGGAATATCGACAAGGTCTCGGGTAATTTTTCACTGGCTTCCACACCACGCTACTTAAATGTCGCTTTAGGAAAAAAGAAAATGTCTTTCGAGAGCATGCGGTACAGATATTGCAAGACGAAGAAAATTTTCTTCATACAACCAATGTGAGGCTTTTTAACGCATTACCAAAATAGAGGGCTAAGATTTTCAAGTATGTATTGGTATGCATTGTTACATAGATGATAACGCCGTCTTTATTAAAGGAATGAACTTAAACGCACTGGTCCCATATAAATGCGAGTTCCAGTAGCAATTGAAGTTTTGATTTAAAAGCGATACAAAGATTATAACACTATGGAAATAGTGTTTAAGTCGCAAATCTACAATCTCGTCTTAATACGAATGAATGGATTTGAATAAATTTTTGCACACAGGAAAAATGGTAACCTGGATTAACACATAAGCGCAACTGAACAGAGATCCACGGAGGCCAAGTCATGTACAAATGCTATTAATATCTTAAACAAGGTTTACACAGAATATCAAAGAGAATATTGAAGGAAGCAATAAATACTTTAGCCACAGACAATTTCATAGACTAATTAGTGTGTTTCAGAGTCAATTAACGATATTACCGTCCCCCATGAATTCTTTAAAATATTTGCGTCCTGGAGGGTGGAATCGTCCCCTCAATGTCATGTTTTATTTATCGTGATTTTAGCTACACGAATATACGTAATACAGGATAGGTTTTAAGTATTTTTATGATTCAAAAGTTGAGTATAAGGATTAGTGCCGAGTCCAAAACAAAGTAGATAGATAAAAAAAGTGACACGTAACTGGCTAGGTTGAGCTTCGCCGATGGATTGTGTTTTATAAAAATAAATAGGAAAATAAGAACACGACCCGCCTAATTGTAATTTATTTCCGGTGCCTATAAACACTCTAAACAGTCTAAACACTAATGGTGTCAATTGTCCATTTCCAACCCTATAGAACTTAGAAAACCGCTGAATAACTGCGGTCTTTCGGCCAGCTCAGAATTTACATTACTACGTATCTGCAATGTCGAAAGACTTCCGAAGTCTGATTAATAAGTAGTTTTTTATATTCAAACTGACGTTTCAATTAGATTTAAACAACTCCATAAAAACACAACAATAACCGCAATAACAAAACAATAACACACAACAATAAATCAGTTTTTTATTATTTTATTCACGTCCAATATTAATAACGATCAGACTAATCGATATAATAATATGTATTATTATGTACGTTCAATTTTGGACGTATAATTTCAAACATAATAGATAAAGTAAGTTTATAATGAAAAAAAATACTAACCGCTAAAACCCCACTTTAATGCACACATACAACATAGATAATTAAAAATTATCACAAAAATATCTACACCTCATTAAACCAGGCATCACTAATATAAAATTATGACCAACCCCTAAACAGAATGCAGCTTAACTCTTCAAGACAAATCATTAAATTTTATAGTCCCATTACTACCAACAAAACAAATGTGCAGGCGTCTAAAAAAAGCTCCTAAAACAATCTAGTGAACACTTTTGAAAACACTTAGTTCCCCTTTTAAGTTATATTTAAAACGTTATGAAAACATCCCACCCTTTTGGTTGGATAGGGTTGTCAAAAATAAACAGTAACAATAAGATATCCAGATAATACAAAAAATTAAGCCACGCTCGCCCGTAGCTCATTAGATTTAAAAGGACTACTTGGTAATTGGTAATGTTTGTCTTCTTTTTTGAAAATAGTAGGGGAAATTGAAATTGACAATATACAAGGGACACAACTGGTATTGTAAGAGTGTATAGGCACTGGCAATCGCTCACCATCAGGTCAGGCTGCCAACTTGTTTTATAAAAAATCAATGACCATATTACATGGCTTCTGGGTACTAAGGACTTGTTAAAGCAAGATATGGCACAGCGCTCGCGAGACAGGCTTGGAGCGTGGGAGAAATTACCGTTTTCCGCGAAGCATCGTATCTCAGATTCTGTGATTTATAATTAGTGACACCCCTACAGAGTAGTTAAAAAAGCACAACCATGCGTCCACTCATTAACGCTTCACTTTGCCTCTGGAGAGCACTCGGTAACTTTTTATACTAGTCGACCACCCCTACGACATAAGAGGCCGTTTGGAATTTTCCCCAACAATTTCCTAAATCTCCTTTAATGAGACCTGTGAAATGAATGGATTTCCCAAATTAATATTTTATGTTGGAAATACGTTTGAAATTTACAGCAGTAACCTTTTTGTTTAAAACTTACTATAAGACTGGGTTCAAAGTCCTTTAAGATACATTCTGTTAGATTTCGTATCTGGTCATGTCAAAGAAATCCTGAGATGACAAGACATTTGAATATATACTTTAACATATGAATATGGCAAATGTTTGGTACTACACCGCAAAGTAAGAAAAACCGATACCGCAATACGTAATATTTGCACGTATCACAAATAAATGATGAGTTCCAGCAAAAGAAATTCTAACATTTAATTAGGTGATATTCTTACAAGAGAATAAAACTTTTAATTCCGGTTTATAAAGCTCGTAAGGGATTTAATGTATGGGATATGGAGACCTGTCTCTACCATCTCTAGAGTAAGAAAAGCGTGAGTATGCCTACGTATGTAAAATAAGCAATTTACATTATATTTTTTCTGCTTATCATAGTACAGGCTCTGGGTAGTTTGGGATCAGACGGCCGTGTGTGACGTGTCTCAAGTTATTATTATTATATACTACTCGCCATTTGCAAATAACAAGACTTACAGAGTGTAAATAAGCCATTAGGCATGTTTACGAAGGAAGATTTTAAAACCACGGTCACTGCAGAAAACAAACAATTTTATAAAAGTATGCGTGTACGTACCGAAGTATCGAATATACGACAAACATCTGCGATCCGATTAAACTCAGGTCAATAGTTACACAGGATAGGTATTCATGTTGGTTTGCGTATTCGTGAGATATCGTAGCTTTATGTAAATTTCGCCATCTTGCCCGACTCACGCCGGCTTTGCGCTGTTTATGGAGAATTTATTCAAAACCAATACGCTTGTATGAATTTTTTTTTATTTATAGTAAGCACGTGGGCTCATATTAATTTGTTAGTTCTTATTAGATGTTTATGAATGTTACTGGAACGTGTGATGCGAGTAAGTAATTAATGAAATTAGATTTTTCATAAGAATTAAACAGGATTCCTGTGTGTCTGTTAACTTGTTACCTTTTTCAGAGAACACTGCACAACACTGAAACGCTAAGAACTAGATTAGAGAACTAGAGTCTAGAAATCAAAACAAAACACATTTCTGCCAGTCTTTTGCGGATAAACAGGTATGAGTGTATAAGAACTAAAAAATGTATACGACATTATCTAGTTAATTATATTATTAAAGTTAATTATTGCGAGAGAACGAAACTGAGTAATACTTCTTAAATTAATAAAATTTGAGTATTCGATCAAAAATAGCAAATGTGAATTAAACCGTTAAATGTGATGTGACACAGACATTTCTGTCGCGATATCCATTAGAACCGAGATACAGAAGCCGGAGCTATGTACACGGCCTCTACATGGAAAACTTCATTCAACGTTTATTTTTATGACGGGACGTATAAATATTTTAGTATAAAACGCCCAATACTGTATTACTTGTCATTAGTGCATTGTGCAAAATCTTCTCGAAAGGGCTCTTGGAAACCTATGCTTAAGAAAAAAAGTAGCAGTACACAAGTTTGCTTAATTATAATCCAACCAATCCTTGGTTGGATTATAATTAAGCAAATATTAAGCAAAAAAAAAAACAGTCAAAACAATGTCAAAACCTGTGCATAGCCGTCGCAACGGGTACGGGCTGCATGCCCATGTAGATAATATTTACGACTGAAGTAAACTTAAATCCTTAAATAAACATTGTTCCAGTAGGTACTTCAAGGTAAAATTTACTTTATGTATAGTGATAAAACACAATTCCTTTATGTTGTTGCATACTTTTCCCAGTTTTGAAATAACTGGTGAATTGCCAACCCCATAAAATCTAACAGAAGTAGCTAAGCTGGTAATACAACGAACAGAGATTGAACTAGTCCATGGTTTCCTTACCGAGTGCTAGAGCGAATATAATCACAGGAATACAACATAAAAATAACCTTGTTATTTTGATTTATACGGGTGTGGCTATCGCTCCTATAACTTCATATTTTTATTTACCACTTAAAGAAACCAAGCATCACCATTCTGTTTATAAACTTAGATTATATCAGCGTTCAGAGCCTTTCAGTGAGTCCGAAGCGTCCTATTTCAAGGGAATTCCGACGTGTGGGCTGACAATAGCCAGGTATTGTGTTCGTTTGCGAACGACACCGCATGTTCAGAATGCGCTTTTTCAGCATACGATATGCAAACGACATGATACCGATCGTTAAGTTCTGGCGATCAGGCGTTGAAAAGTTGCTAGAACCATCTGTCAATATTGTCCGTAAGATATCTTCTGTCAAAATAAGTATCGATTACATGTAACTCTAGATATATATTAATGACACGCTTATGCTCTCTTTGGATTTTGTCTCTATCGCGAGTATATACCATAAAGATATAGGCTAATAAATTAAGACCCGTTTAAACTGATCAAATGTTTGTTAGAGCTGACCGGAGCTGACGTTATTTTAATAAAAAACTTCATTTCGTATTATGTCGATATTTTTCATTATTATGCACATCAACAGTGGGCAATAAAAATGAAAATAAAAACATTAAAGTTGGCAATGCGCCTTGTAAGCCAGTCTCGTTTGCTAACTAATTGTGATGAGATCTTTCATGATAATATCGTATCCGTATCGTGTTGTTTAAAACCTCAAGTTACTGTGTCAATATCGCAACTAGATCCTATTGAAAACTAGACCTGAACATGTCACTACCCAACAGGCACAGGCATGTTTTTCTTTAAACATAGTTTGCCACCCTCTTAGTTATATTGTTTTCATATCTGTGACGAAATTTAAAAATATGTACAAGATTATCCACCACCTAGGCATGAGCGTGTCGAAACGATTATGTCAGAATAGAATCGACTAAGATCCACAACCGTTCGATGTTACGGACTGGCCGGGTGCAGCTATCACATCCAGGAATGACAAGCAGCCCTCCGTCCTTCACCGTTTCGCCACGGTACCACACAGAGTTCATCAGAATGACAGTGTAAAAGCTGAACACTGCAGCCTCTGCAGAATATTTGTCGAAAGCAGCAACGCAATACTTAAAAAGTAATCCGGATGACACGAGCCCGACAACATGACACGAAAAGAAGATGAAGTCGGGTTATAGATGACGATTAACCTAAGTTTAATCATTTAAGGATTTTGGTTTCATAGAATAGCTAAAAACTATTCAATGAAGATATTATGTTGATAATTTAACTAACACGTATCTACTGGTGTTCATAGCGGCTTAACAAACGTATTGAATCGTATACAATTACAAGCCTGAATCAACGCATCAAAGCTAGCAAGCTAGCAACCACTAAACCGAAATTAAACATTAATTCTATAAGATTAGATCTCAAATTCCGGTAGCTCGGTCTCGTGGTTGAGTAAGTGAGGTTGTGCATGAAAGGTTTATCAAATATGCAGGTCTCTGCGCTATTTGCGTCGAGTCTCAATCTGAAACATTCTCAATTATCAGGTTCATTATCAAGTTAATATTTCAGAAGATGTTGTGATGTTTTTATTAAAAGGGTGTGAGTACTTACAACGGACATCGGTAAGGGATTGCGATTTCGAATACTACACTACATTATCAACGTGAACCTAGTTCCAAGAACACAGTACACTTAGGTAGGGTTTACAATACCTTAAACCTTCCAGTAGGTTCTTCAGAGTTGGTGAAGCAGGGACAAGGTTAAGGTTATTTGGATTGTTTTATTAAATAATTTAACCGACCGATCTGATAAAACAAATGCTAAAGGGGAACATTGATAACGAAAAATACTTTTAACATTTATTTTGTCTTAGTATCGATTCCACGAACTTACTTCCCTCGTAAGCGCACAACACAACTCGAACAAAAAGCTATGATTATCCCGACCAAATCAGATACTAACGAGCATCCCATTCAATATCTTGTTTTTTCACTCACTGATACAGCTGCAAAATCATAGGTCGGCGTCTGTAAAAAAGTTATCAACCGTTTTTATCTACCCTTTGAAAAACCTGTATTTTATTTGCATTTTTAGTTTAAAAATAAACTCTGTAAAATTATTCGGCGCCTCTCTTTGCCATTTAAATGAATTCTTGGAAGATGATTTTAACTGTCAGCATTTAGGTTTCAAATTATCAATAAATAGTTTTACTAACTTTACAATAATTTTGCGTATCTCTTCTATTTACAGAGTGAATTTGTCATCACCATCAAAATTTTTTTAGGCATTAGGTATATAAGGACAAAGTTGGCCGTAACTTTTGTAATTTTGTTTTTCATTATTCTTTTTTGAGTTTATTAGTATTTAGAGTTCGAGTATTCTACATTGTGCCTTTTTGGCATTTTGATGGAGCTTACGATAAATCGCGCTTATCAGGTCAGTCCTTACTCAGTAACAGCCGACATACGATACTTGTTTCTTCCTGTCAATTTCTTTGTTTGATTTGAAATAACATTTCAGGATTACTATAATTGATTAGGTATTATTGACTACAAACCCATCAATAAGCTATCACTAAAATAACGTTTAAATGTAATGTTTGTCTAATGATATTATTAATAGGCACTTTCTCAATTCTTTCCAACATCTTTAGTAATTGGTTGTGATTTTCATCACTAATTTATGTTACTCTTGTGTGAAGTGGGTGAGAAACCTCTTAAACCTGTTTTCATTTTTTTTAAGTATCTATGTTAATAATACCAAGTATTTAATTTGACAATAGTTTCTCATCTGTAAAAACTTATTAACATCTAAATATATATCTATCAATACATCACGATAAATGAAATAAAAGGCAGTAAAAATTTCTTGACATAGGTACTTACGTTTCCAAATACTGGAAGACCCTGTACACCGGCTTTCTATACACCAGGAATCCATCACAGCGCTCCATGATTGCCACTTTTTACCACTATTGCACTTATAAACACCACACGTCGTGACGTAACCACCACAAGCACTTTTCCACGTATATCATTCTACAACTATTCGTTGATGATAATTTAAAATTATTCCGTAAAAAAGTTCAAGTACTGTTATATATTCATACTTGGACTTATCACTATGTTTCGGTATAAAAGTAAGGCGTTTCACTACTTAAATGTTTACAAAATTTCTAACTTTGGTCCTTTAAGGTGACTTCGTTCTAATGTAAGGCTGGTTTATTGGTTACAAGGTAAAATATTTGGTAAAGAAGCACTTATACTTGTCTAAATATTACAAATTTAACGCCTGATAGGCGATCACAGTTCACATTTGCATTATTTTAACAATTTGGCAAAATTTTACGGTCAGCTTCTAGAAAAAAAAATACATCATGGAGTTTTGCGCAAAGGTTTGTAAATAGCAGCTTTGATTTCCTCAAAAGGCGCAGAACAAATTACTATCGAATGTCGAGCCCACAAAAGATTTTGCGAACACGCTTCACAACACGAAAGGTAAAAGACATGCCTTCGAGAAATGGAGACTACCCTTTTCATTATAGACATGTCAATAACTTCCCCTTGAACACTTTCAGAGTCACGTCAGTTTAATATAAACACACGAAAACAATTTTTTCGAAGTTGTAGAAATGATATAAAATGATTTTATATTTTGTGATAAATGAGGTCTCATAAATCGTTTACAAGAATGTTAATAGATTCGCTGATTACTTGTCGTATTTTGATGTTATCAAATTCGAAAAATTATAATTTAAACATGAGGCCACGAAGGTATGATCCGAACTTATGGAATGTAATGAGAAAAATATTGATTTTCAGAAAAATCTATAAACAATACAAAATAACTTACAAAAACTCATAAAATCTTCTAAGTTTTATTTCAGATATCATGTTTCAGTTTGTAATGTAAACAGCAGAATCGTTTCTAGAAATTTCGAATTAATCAGTCACATTAATCTTAAGAAAATATGAGTAAAAATTGTAAACAGTAAATGAGTGAACGTGCACTTTATCATTTAAACGTAAGTACTGACAGCAGCGTCCTGTTGCGACCTATTGTTCCGGCTGCGATAACAAACAACATCGGAACATCGTACTACTTAAACCCTGATACTAAACGAAGCTAGATGATTGTTTTTAAACTTTAACGTCTTACATGCATATTAGGTGTATAAATAGGGACTTAATCGCGATAATACTTATAATTGGCTAGCCCCGACTTCGAACTCTGAACTGAAAAGCGTATACCTAACATCCGCACAATACTGCGACTGGAGTTTCATGGGTATTATGTAACTTTTTTCTCGATTTGTGCAACGAATAGGTGTAACCATATGACAATAATATGCTCTTTAAATCATGCATTTCTAAGCTATTCATTTTTTAAAGTTATGGTAATATTGCTTCAGCGTTGAAACAAAAACAATGCAATAAAACCTACATGCTTGTTAGTTCTCTATAGTTTTTACATGATAAACTTATAAAACTTTCTTTAAGAAAACCTTCGAAGAGATATCTACTCATCATTGCAATACTAATCTTAACAATAATGATCTTATAAAAATGAACAGAATATAAAACTGAACTTTCCATAAAACAAGTTTCTCGAATTTCACTTTAAGTAAGTTAAAAAGGCGAGTAATTATGGCCATGGCATGTGAAACCGGCGCCGTGTGTACACATCGAGCATCCAGGCCCGACTGACCAATAATCGCGACATGCATTCTGTATCCCAAATATGCGTACGCGCCGCCGGAAGCAGGTGCCACGTACGCCACCTGTCCTGAGGCGAATACCAAAAAGAAGTTGGAACAATGACCTGTCTGGACAGTTACTTATAATAATTAGTACTTATTTTGGCATCGAAATATTTAAAGGGCTATCTATATAGAGTAACCAGCCCGTTACCAATACAGTTAAGGTTTTAGTTTCAGAATCAATTTGAACATTTTGCATAAATTATAACCTACTTCTCGTGGTCGCCGATAATTAATTTGGTCTTAGCTATGCTCAGGTTCTACTCGTGGTAGCTGGAAGGCTTCGATGTTGTGATCTTAGTTATTGTATGAGTATTTAGTTTAAATATGGTAAAATTTTAGGTGTGCAGTTGCTTTAATCTGCTTTTATTAAAATCTAAAATTACTAATTACTAAAAGTTACTAGACGCTGCCGTCATTTTAAAAGCGAATTATATGCGATTTTGTTATCATTAATGCCTAGTATCATGAGGATTGGCATAAATGGCAATTGAAAAAGAGTTACCGAATTTTATTGCAAGATTCTTCGCAATGCAATAAAGCGTACTGCATTGTGAATCTGACAGCAAATGTTACAGCACATTCATTGCATACCAAGATAGACTAGGCGAGTTAAAGGTTCTGCGCTTTCATTTATTATTGCTGTTGATAAGTATATCTTTAACTTTATTTACTTTTATCGAAGTGATAGTTTTAAAGCAATTCTGTCTGTTTGGCTGTATTGTAAGGGTCAACTCAGATTGAGCGGCAAAATGCGCGAGCACTTTTGAAATGTGAATAAATATTAACTTTATTCCATTAAAACAGAGTTGAAAATCGTATGCAAGTAGTATTATCTGCGTAGTATAATAATAGTAGTAATATACACATATACGAACAGTCGCGTTCTTCTGCTAATATCGCAATAACTGCCAAATTCCCATCCGACATTCATTTAACGAATGTTTGTCTATATTCTCTGAATATTGCGCACTGGCTTACAAGTCCAAATATCTGCGACTGCTCGAGCATACGAGCGTAATACGCTAGGTGCAAGTGGCGGCAAAGAACATGTTCGAGCATTTATTCGCTCTATCTAAGTTTACCTTAAGTATTCTTTTACGTGAAACAGCTGATCCTTAGTCAATGAAGTTTAATGTGGGTTAGTTTAATAACTTGAATCGTGAGCACACTCGCGATAACCACCATCCAGCAGAATCACGATGGTAAACTTGTATTTCTTATAACAACAATACAGTTATTTGGGTTGTGAATGCTTGCGGCAGCTTGTCGATAAATATTTGACATATTTACCGTACGCGTGTTGTTTACATGAATATTTATTTGCCTCCAAAACAGGTGGTAATGGATTGTAAATATCCAGGTGTCTTGTTATGTGATTCTTCCTCTGAGTATCAAAGTTAAACGCGATCACGAACAGGTATTACATACCTCTGAATTGCCTGTCCTTTAAATGCACACACATGCGTTAAATACCGTTTAAATACATAAGTATATCATGGAACGCGAAGCTTTAAAAGTTAGTAAGTTAGAGGGCTCGCTACACTAAACTATCAGCTAAATCGAGTTACAGGTTATGCGACCCTTTTTGGAGTTAACTCTTTAAGAATCGATTTGCATATAAGGCGCCCGGTATGAAAAAAATATGAAGAGTAAAATTTAGTGATCGGAGGGCAGCGTAACGCTTTATTGTGCTTTTTATGCTTTATTGGAGTTTACTCCTTATTCTCGACGCATGTAAGTTGATATGTGTATACCTTTATGTTATATATATGTGTAAATATATACAGAATTTATAGATGGAGGGAGGGAGGGACATAGAGAGAGAGAGAGAGAGAGAAACGGACATGTATGCGACTCTTATTTTGGTAACGGACATGTATGCGACTCTTTTTTGGTAACGGACATTTATGCGATACTTTTTTTTGGTAACGGAAATTTATGCGACACTTTTTTTTTGGTAACGGACATGTATGCGACCTTTTTCTTTTTGGTAACGGACAGGTATGCAACCCTTTTCTTTTTGGTAACGGACATGTATGCAACCCTGACCTGCTCCAGCTATTGCTTACTCTCCCCAATCCAACCATTTAAGCAATAACCCTTTGTTTCCAATTAATTCCCTTGTTACCTATCTTTCCCATTCAATATACTCCCAATTTTCCCATTTAAAAATCAAACTGTAAGCAATCAAAATGTAATTAAAATGATGTTTTGTTGCGCCCCCGATCTATTGATTTCGGCACCCCCTGCATGACGGTGCCCGGTGCCCGCACCGCCATAGGGCCGCCCCTGAGTATAGCCACAGTGGGTGACGTCCAACGGCTTCCAGAAACCAGTCACTCCAAGTTAGATTTTATTCAACCATTTCGAATTAATATTGATCTGATTGATTTAGTGATACAACAGTAATGAATGAATAAGACGGTAATGGTATACTTTATTTAATAGTTGTTTGCAAGAATATTTACCACCAGTCGAAGTGTAAAAGATTAAGAACGTTTGGACAAGGCAAGAAGAAAAGTTAGATCCAAGACGTATAGAATTTTTAATACTTTTATTGTTAAGTTTACTGAAAGCTTTACCTTGTTTATTAACAATATCTCTATTATAAAATGCCTTAGTACTTTGAATGTGTAAAAAATGTAGCATTATTTTATGACTAGGGTTTTTTTATTTTATTTCAATGCGATAAGAATCAATCCAACAAAAAGAATACCTAATCAATATGATGTTTACAATATCTAGTAACATACGTTAAAAAAACAGGCAACATTCAAAACATTCAACAAGACTATTCAAAAAAGTTTAGAAATGAACCTTTACGTCTATATTCATAAGTTTGAATAAACTATAACGTACGTATAACTTAACTCAGGAACAGTTTTAAGTAATAAGATATGAAAACATGCCAAAAGCTAAAAGTATGCCATATAAACTGAGTCAGAGTCCAATTCGAACAAAAAAAAGCTCAGACGGAAGACGGTGATGCACTCGTGCACGTTTAGGAAAACGGGTCAAGATTTATCGGGATATTTTTGGTATATAACAAAAATTTATATTTAATAACGCGCCAAACAATGTTAGTGCTTGTTTGTACAAAACTAACAATTTGTGGCAGATAGTTCGCCGTACATTTAGCAAACTACATTTTTTATGCAAACAAGTAGGTTGGTAAACAAGCACACGGCTCTTATGAAAAGTGTTTTTTGGTGCCTGTAAACACTTGTAACACAGGTGAAATCAATAGACTAATACTTCCAACTTTTAAGAGTGTAAACACGGCAATACAAGATTAATATGTAAAAAAAACTCTACCGGGAGTGGCCATATTATGGCAAATCAAAGTTTCTAAACCGACCCTAATTCAAACTTTTCCGGTTATCGATGGCATAGATGCTAATGTGATATATCCCTAAACACTAAAGAAGCCTCTTTCATCAACATTCAACTCAGCACTGTTGTTTAGTATTTATATACGATCTAGCAATTAAGTTTGTACCTCGTTGTGCAAATAGCAAGCAGCCATGAGATAGTTAATGGCGTGGTCAGGATCGGTTTGTTCGAGTTCAATCCAACTTTGTTACATCGTGCTCAATGTATTCACTGGATATCTATTATTTCTACAAAAGGATCACCTCCCTCATATTTGATACGTAAGAATACGACATGTAAGATTTCAGCAATTCAGCACTTATTTTGCTGTATATATTAAACTTATGAATTTGTAGGGAAAAATTGATTAGGTCTTATCCGTGGTAACCAACCAAAATACAAGATCTTTTTCAACGTTTGACAGTTGTTCACAGATATATCTAAAAAGCAACATAAACGGTGTGATATGGACCCTTCGCATCTAATACTTTACAAAAACACAAACCACAAAATAAATTAATTGCAGTAAAGTGCTGATTAAGACTGGCGTAATATTTTATATTTTTATAACGTATAAAATAATCAGCGCAAATTATCACCGAACACGCAATATCGCACCCCAATGCAATGATTTGGGTTGTAAAAATGTTTCATCGTTTGGAAAAAGTAGTAGGTACATCGAAATAAAGAAATCGGTACATTTTTCTTATATATTTCTTCTTTACCTATAATATTAAATTTTAAATAATTCAGTAAATTTAGATTATTATAAGAATTGTATAAGTATGTACTAGTATGTTGTCGATATGTTGTATGTTGTTCCGATATGTTAAAAAAGGTAGATGGAATTATGTGAAATAATACACAAGTACATGGAGATATATGATAAAGTGGTGAATTTTTTTTCAGATAAGATAGTTTTGACTTTTTTGTCAATTAACTGTGAATATTACTAAACGAAACCGAAGGCTATCCCAGCCTTTCTACCTTCGGTTTTGATTGACATATTAACCGTAAGTATTATATCTATAGTCGGGTTTGTGTGACTTAGTCCTTATAATGCTAATCAAATAAGTAGGTATGTAAGCAGATCTTTGCTGGTCTGATTGCATTGGTAGGTTTAATTTGTATTGTTACTTTTTATGACTAATAACTACTAATCAATTATTTATTTCATTCTCTTATATTATCTTCATAAATTAAATGACGTCATATTAGCTTTTACCAATTTGCTTTTCTCAATTTTGAACACGAAAACGCTGTCCCATTGATTCTAGCCTATTAATTCAAGCACCTATTCCTTTGTAACCCAACAAACAGACAGTACACGAAACAAAATAAGCCACCCAAAGAGAACCTATTCAAAAGTCAGACAACATGATGAATGGCATTCAGAACTAATTTTAGTAAACTTTGCGATGTAGCATAAGTTACCGGGAAGCAAACTGTTTGCAGCTAACTTTTACGGTAACTTGGGAGCCAGTTCCAACTAGTACAACATTAATCAATTTTGGGTTTTTAGAGGGGTCAATAATAACTACTAATACTACTACGAAAGCGAAAAATCAGTGACAGAATGGTAATATAATATTTTATTTATTAAAAAATCATTTAAGTAACGCTGTTTTAGTTAATAACTTAATAGGACTACTTTGAATGTCATAAGGTATTTTATTTAAACCAAGAATCCAATTTAATATTATTACACATGTCAGACTTCGTTAATAAAGGAAATTATTCGCTATTACGTGCCTACTACAAAATTGAGAACGAGAACATATTTTGACAAATGTTTTTTAAACAACATTTCTGCAATTATGTTATCTTGCTGTCACAAAAGTCTGTGTACAAGTTGATAAACACTCGTATGCATGGCAAACAGTTGGAAACAAACTATTAGACAAACGTTGTCCTGTCCTTGCTATCTTTAATTAGAACCCATTCCGCACTTCATAGTTAATGAAACAGTAAAACACTAGCGAGACGTCATGGCGTCTACCGATCTGTTAGGTCAGTGACCTAGCTTAATAACTAGCTATTAAAAAGCATCCTCCCTTCTTACAAGCGTTAAACTTAGAGTACAGCTAAAATCAATTTAGCAATACAATCTATTAAAGAAAAACATCTGCCAATAGACCAGCTGTATATTGATTAGCCATTTTATTGATGATGATTTTAAACGATCTCCTTACATTGCCGTACACGAATGTGTTACGATATTTATACGTATAGGAGTATTTTCGATGCAACAAGCCCAAAAATTTTTTTGAAAATGATACTGTTAATTTTTTGAAATTGAGTGCGGAGAATAACCTGCGCCATACATAGCATAGCGTAAGTGCAGCGGCTCATCAGCATATCAATCATGTATATTTAGTTTAAAAGTTGGTTAGGAATTGATTTAGAATCCCTGGAATGGGGTTGAGTGCTGCAAAATGAATTCCTGGACTAAATAACAATAATATTAGGAGGACTTAGACAACAGTGATGATCTATTGAAGTTTCAGAGAAATTGAAGATTCAGATTGAGACAGAGATTCGCAACAGACTAGATCCACATCGCCTTTAGTGCATCGTATTGGTAAAGGGCTCAGCTGCTGGCGTTCCCAAATACCAGGTTTCCAGAAGCAACCTCACACCCGTGAGGATACTTGCCCGTTGTTTGACACTCCAGAATAACGTGGGTAACGGTTTGAGACATCCTCTGCATATAAGGCTGTCCATCGCATTGATAGTGAATAGATTTAGGGCCAAATGACCGATAATGGTTCCTTACATCTATTCGGATGTCGTCGGTAGTCGGTTGAGACTAAGCAGTGTACAAGTTAAACCGCCTGGAGAGCAGCACCCTCTGGCCACCATCCTTCTCGTTGTGGTATATACTTGTACACATATGTTGTGCATGCAGTCGATCCACCCAGAAATTGTGGAATCGACTCCATGTCTTGATAGCGCCTGACTCATGCTGGTGAATTTATGTTTGTCAAAGGAACTTCATTGTCGATGAAAGTTCCTGAGGTTTGACCTTTTGAATTTTAGATTGTCCACTATACCTATATGAGACAACTCGATAGGGAGAGGAAGATTCTGTTGATATGCCCATGGAATAAGCATATTGCTTGGGGTTCAAGGGATGGTTGACTAATGCAATTCGTAAGAAACGTCTAAACTGATAGAACTGAATAATTTAGATGGTGTGTAATCTGCTTTGCCGGGTTTAGGAATGAAGACTACATTGACTTCTCTCCATTTCAAAGGATCACCTCTAGGTATGCTAAACAGCTCCTGTAGATAATCTGAAGGTGATCTATATATGTATGTATCACAGTTCGACAGTTTTATGGCAGAGTGTTGCGCGTTTTCCGCGCTCTATTTAAAAAAGAGTGAAGCACATGAAAAACTGTTTAGGACAATTTTTATTGTGGATGTCAAAATCATTAGAGCCATAGAAAGCTGGTTATTTGAAAATAACCGATTGTGCCTTTAACCTTGAATATCTTAAGACTTTTGAGACAACCGAATTTAGTAAAATCTAATTTCCAAAATAAAGGTTTAACCAAATTTCCAGCTTTAATTATCTCTCATTTCGAAGTGAAACCCTTAATATTGAAATTCAACCTGTATATGTCCAGAAGGACACAACCTACAGATATAGGGTACAAAATCAGCGGAAATAAAGCGTCAAGAATCTTTAGGCCCGTGGCTAATATATCCGATATTAGCCACGTGCCACGTGCTACGGCTGCCATAATGTGAACTGTGTGACACTTTGAATCTTTGCGATTTTATAATTTTTTTATTCCTTCCAAGCTATCAAAGCTTTTTATTACATTACCATTTTTAAGTATTAGCAAACAAAATACATATAGCGTCGACCCTGGATAATTAAGAAAAAACAAAATAAAGATTCGTGTTTCGCCCTCAACGAATGTCAGATTAGTAATCACCAAAGTCTTCAAATGTGAAGCGATTTTATTAACTGGTAACACATTTAATGCACACCTGTAAACTCCATCCAGTCGCAGTAGGTATATGAGAGGTATGGTAGATAATGTTAGGTAATTACATGTTTTGAACTATATATTATGGTTTATAATATTCATTTATTTTCACCATAATATAAAGGCAACAAAACCTACGCATAAAACATCTAAAATGAGTTTTCATTTTCTTATAAAAGCAAACTTCATTCCGCAAACCCTTCAGATTTTCCTTTACAATTCTCGTCATGCGACACTGGATCGTATCGGCGTCCCCAGGGAGTCGCTCCATCTCCGATAATATAGTACATTCCTCAGAGAGCTGCCAGGCATGAACAATAGCGAGTCAATAACGGAAGTGCTATAAATAATATCATTAGTTAACTTTGTTTTGTTGATTATGTTAATTGAAAAATTTAATTTGCATGGCATTTCCATAGTGTTACACATTTAGGGCAATTTATTTTAATTAATTTAAAGGATTTTTTGATAGAGGGGTGTTTCTACTCTGTTGATAAGTTTAGCTGACACTTTTCAATAATTATTTCTGACTCCAATTTATTCGGTTTAACACTTAACTAATTTAGTTTACTTCATTGCCAATTTATTGATTATTCGTATTTTGATTTTAATTCATTGTTTAATTTATTTAACTGTGGTTATTCAATGTATTTATTGTAATGTGTAATTTATTGACATTATTGATAGTGGATTTGTATTTTAGTTAAGTTTATTTTTTTTTGTAATATATCCGACACAATGTAACAATTGTTTGTGATAATAAATAAATATGATACACTTTTGAAATGCATATTTATGGATTAGAGTAGAGAAAATAAATTTCAATTAACGTTTGCTCCTAAGAGACATTCCATATTGCATTATCAAGATGGCTGTGTAGGAGATCTTTTAATTTTCTCATTACTTGCTTGGCATTGTATATCTCCAAGGTGGCAATACAGTTGTTCAATCTCATTATTAGCAATAGTTTCTATGTTAAGCTCGGACAAAGAGGCAATTATTGCAGTTTTTTTTGGGATAGGGGGCAAACGAGCAGACAGGTCACCTGATGGAAAGTGACTACCGCCGCCCATGAGCACCTGCAACTCAAGTCACAAGTGCGTTGCCGGCCTTTGGGGTGGGAGTAGAAGAGAAGGGAGAGGAGAGAGGGTTAGTGCCTCTGGTAACCTCACTCACTCGGCGAAATATATCGCAATCATTGCTTCACTGCTGGTTTTCTGTGAGGCCGTGGCATCACTCCAGACAAGCCGGCCCATACGTGCTTTAGCATACCTCTCTAGAGATTTCTGAATAAGATGCGACCGACAGGGGAAGTACTCTGACTACAGACCACGCGGCGCAGCTGATCTACACTACTGACATATTACTATTTTCCAGCTCGTAAGTAGGGTAGCTAGAGCTCCATTTGAAATTTGTTTACAGTCACCGGTAATCGCTAACTATCAGGGAGATCGTCTTTAGTAGGATCTATTAGTCTTTACTAAGGTAGTTATAACATAGGTATGTAGTTGTTAAATAACACATTCAACCGCTACGAAACTCGATCTATACCTTGATAAAAATTTCAAAACACGTAGCAAATTAAAATTCATATCATTATTATGAATATTAGCAATAAACGGATATTCTGAACCGTCACGTGTGTGATACACGTGCGACCTAGTAAGGTGATCACCTAACGGGATCTTAGAATTGAACCCTTCCGCCTTATTAAACGTGGACCAACAAAAGGACAACACAAAAACATACTTTAGCGCCATCTAGAGAAGAAGAAGACATAACTACCGTTCCTCCACAAACGTATCTTCTTCATTGTTTTGGACTAGATTAATTCTTGTACTTTAGATGGATATATTTTACAACAGATCATAGTTATTAAAAGGATTAAAGAGCTCGCTCCGATAACCTACCCGAATAGGGATATCCTAACCTTAAACAAGACAGTAAACCAGAAAAAGTAAGCAGTCTAACAACATCATTTTATATACTTGCCGTTATCGTCTGTATTGAGAAATGAAAAAGTCGTAAATATACCAAGAACCGAGTAACAGGGAGTAACATTGGCTTTAAATCAAAGTCTGTATATAGACAAACTTGGCACATTTGATATTCAAATAGACTATTAAATTCAATAGCACCATCGTAAAACAACATCATTAAGAATCAGTTCAGGACTGTTATTAAGCACGCTACCTTTCACATTATTCGTTATGTGATTTTCCTTATAACTTTTCGACTTTCGTCTTATGATCGGCTGCATTTAAACGTTTATGTTATAAGTGCAGAACCTTTTTCAAAAAAACAATTTGTTTGACCGATCCATTAGGAATCAGTGAATGTCGTATTCGTACACAACGAAAGAAAAAGGTTACTCCTGATTCAGTTGCAACAATGAATGATAAATCTAAGCCATACAGAATTGATAACTCGTAGTCTTCGAATGAAATGATTGTTTTTATTTTATTTAGGCTTTGGTATATGGGCCCCAATACATTTTTATGACTTATGGAACAGTCTAATTAGATCTAGTATGGCTCTTAGTGTTATTTTGTAATTCTACTCAATAGCAAATGGATTAATTACGTTGAAATTCAAATTTGATCCGATTTATTTTTAATACTGAAATTATCTTGAAATTTAAGCTAAAGCGCTTTGTACATTTTTTTTAACGTGTGGATAATCCGTCATCTATTCACCGGGGCTTAACGATAAGGTGTTAAGTTGGACTCAAAGAGACTAAAACCACACGGTGTTTCGTCCCGGAGTCTTATTGCCAGGGCCTCAGGTGTATCCTCGAAAGGAAATACCTGAGAACCCTGGCAGACTTTTGTCATTGTTCAACAGGCGATCCCACTATGGTGTGTGAGGGGCTTTCCCCCCTCTCTTTCAGATAGGAGCGCGCGGAATGTGGCACACATCATTTCGTCGCAAAACGAAATCCCACGCACTTTCGCGCTGGGCTATACTATAGACCATGGTCTCCAGCAAGAGGCTACTCACACCCAAGGTCGTCGTGAGATCGGCACGTAGCTCCACCCACGCAAATCACTCTAGCTGATTAGAGCGCGGCAGCTGACGCAGTGGTAGCACACAGACGTTGGCTCTCGACCTATACGACACAGGTATTTACCAAAGCAGACGTGTACATAAATACCTGCGTCATCTGACAGGAAAGTGCGCCATATCGCCTCTCCAGCCTCCATGACGGGCCTTAGCGCCACAATTGTTGCCCCTACATAAATAATACTAGCAATACCTGGCACTATTACTGTATTTGCTGTATGAAAACTTTCGTTAAAACACGTCTCGCTTATTTGACCAGACCTCTTTACGTTGTACTTTGTGTTTTATACATTTAACTACTTAAGTGTGTAAGTAATGAAGATGCCAATACAATGTCTGTAAATAAGCTCACAAAGGTTCAGAGTAAATGACATGTTAACTATGGGTGTGCACATAACGACCCTACTATTTTGCTAACTGCTAGGATTGTTAGAATTCAGTAACATTCTAATGTATGACGTCAATTAATTGAAAGAACCGTTAGCTAAGTAATCAATCTAGGAAAATTGTAAACTAACATTTGTTTTATTATTTCATCTGATCACACCGACCCCGATCGGTTATCCGACGTTTCGAACGAATAAATCCGATCACGATCGATAAACTCAATTCTCGCACTAGGAAAATAATCTTAGTAACCGAGGATAGAACGGAGAAAACTCTTAAGAATAATGACAAGTTCTGCCCTGCTAAGCTCTCCAGGACAAAATAAATAAAATACCTATTATCCCACAGTAACAGTTTCTTTCAACAATAAACTATTATTTAAAAGTTTCCCAGGCTAAACGGAAAGGTCCTTAGATCCAATAAATAGTAGTTACGGCGACAGGGAAGAAAAACAAAAGCAATAAACAAACACACCTTTTCTCATCTGAGAAAAGTTGTACAAATATTGTGGGTAGATGGAAATAATAGAGAAAAAGTAATCGGCAAATGGAAGAACTGATGGTGTATTGCTGGGAATAATGCTTTTCGGACGCTTATGTTACTTCGTTATTGTGCAAAAAAAGTATGTGACGTAGAAGAAAGTGGGTCTTATTTTAATAATTTCTTTGTTAAGAGTTTTTATCTAATAAAAGTACTATTGACGTGGTAACGTAGATAATTGTTTGTGTTAAGACTACACTCAGCTCGTTAGTGCACTGGGTGGGGTTTGAACCCGCAACAAGCAGAACACAACAACAACTTTGGTACATCCTTTAGCAAATAATATTTCTTTTTGTAAAATGTTTAAGGCCATCTATTCAAAATATCTATAGTTATGTGTATAGGGCGGGTAACAATTGGCAGAAGTAAGTGAGTCGTGTTCAGACCAACCCTAAACGGCTATTAAAAATGATACTTGCATGATCTCACGAAGACTAAAGTTCACACGTGATGACTCGTCGATTGGAAACAATTGCTCCTCACCGTTAGACTATGAGATATATCATTTAATCTTGTATGTTTCTGTCAATAGCGTGCATTAACTGTTACACATTGTCGAGGTAACAGTAATAAAAACAGTCAGTCGTAGCACTGTACGTCAGGAGTGAAATGAGAAACATAACTTTACAATGTATTTGCATATACATACACACACACACACACCTGTATATATATATTTAGTTTAAAAATAAAAATTACCTAGGTAATAACATATCTAAATGTATACATAGGGTACACTGGAAGTTCTGTGCTCCCGGCCGCACATACATGTTTGAGTTTCGAATGTTATATTTTTAAAAAAAATAAGAAACTCGGCTCCGTCTTACGACTTTTCGATCAGAGTCACGTGTCCTGATACGAGTTTAACATTTTTTATCCACCCCAAAAAGTGTACAACGCCGCTAAAGAAGTTATGACTTCAAAATATTTAGGATTGACTTAAAAGAAAAATTAAAGGCTGTCTTGTTGCAGTGAAATAAGTCACAAGCTCAAACGTGCAGAGGTAAATAGTAAATGTATTGAAGTAATAGACGAAAAATATGTAACACACTTTTGCCTTAATATATTAACTGTAAAAAAAATTACTCTTTTACATATTAATCATATTCTAGGTGCTTAGCTAGACTATAAAATGTTCGAGATACGGCACGGTTGTGTCGAAATATATGGCCATTGGGAAGAGCGTTTATTACTCGTACATTACCCACACAATGTTATACGTAGTAATTCGTTCACATTATGTAGGCAAAGTATAAACTGCTCTCAAAGTAATCTATAAAGAGATAGAGACTATAAAATAGTATACAATATCAATATGATATTGTATACTATTTTATCATCAGTTCTGATTTATAACATCAAAGCCATAACATTATACATATAGATAGATAATGCAAGTGCACCTAACACAAACTCAGTTCACCCTCGCACGGTAAAAGACGGAGAACTCAAAGAACTACAACTATTTAATAATTTATCTAATACTTTTACTACACTTATTTAATTTTATTTATTTAAACATTTTTACGCTGTTATTAAAAATAATGATGTAAATAACGTTTTGATATAATATTCGTCGTTATTCTAAATTTCTTATATTTAAAATCATTACGAATACCGGGCTTTCAGCATTTACAGTTAAACACAATTGCGAATAAAAAAACGTGAAATCCACCCTCATTTCCTTTTGAGAACCATAAATTTCACAAAAAAACGATAAAGTATTTTTCACTCACTTAAATAGCTATTGCAAACTTGTTCCATACCGCCAATGGCAGCCAACGGCATACAATACAAACAACCGAGCGCTTTTGTCGGCACTAATTGGTACTTTCATCAAGTTGTGTAATATGTGTCAAATTTTTTAAATATATCTTTAAGGAAATGAACGTTGATGAATAGGAAACGGGTACTGCATGAACTAGGCATTTAGGTAGGAACTGTCAGATGTAAGTAGACATCATCATCAATGATTTTTTTTCAATTCAATTTCATTTTTTCCAATTCATTAATTCAACGTTTCGCACAGGACTATAATTTTAGGCTTTATAGATGAAGGGTTGCATGAATGTAACGTACACTGCTGTGGTCTGTGTTTAAAATTTTAAAATTTGCACTGATCAAATCTGAGTAGCGAAAGTAGAGGCACCTAGTCCTAAAGTATCCTTGACGACTCAAAAGAACTGAGTAACCTTATTTCCTGAAGTGAGATAGGTAGTCTGAATTCGAACCAACGCGGGCAAGTCATATGAGTAAAGCATTACATGAAAGCTTGAGAAGGCTCTCCTGTGCTGCTATTCTTCTCTGGAGTGGAAATAGAAGTTCCACGTAACACCAGCGTATGCTTAACAAATATTTTTAAGAAGCTATGCTTCTATACAATTAATTCATTTAACAGACTTGTACGACATATAATGTATTTACCAAAAAATCTGATAAAGGAAACCCGTCGGAATAGTATTATACAGAAACTAGAGTCTAGAACATGGGAAGTTTCTGTATATGTACAATCTGGATATCCTACACCAGCATAACTATTTGCATGGTTAGCAAACTGTTAGATTCCCATTAGGCTAACAAACAAAGAAATCAAGAAGAGATTTCATTAGAACTGTGCACAAATCCCAGCGTTCCTGAATCGGTAGACTGGGCACGAACAATGGCAGCAATTTGCCATAATTACGCCAGCGGAGACTGCGTTTTAAGTTACCTTCAGACAACCATAGACGAAGAAATAATTCACTTCACGGAAAACTTTCTCGTGGGACAGATTGCTCCATTTGCTATTTCGTTTCATTAATATTTACTCACAATGAGCCAGGCTCTTTAAGTAGGACAACATTATTTTGGTTGAATTTGGTGTGAGATAAATGTCTTATGTTTTTTGTTGAGGTGCTTTCTGAATGCTTTACTTCATTAAAAAGTATAATTACTGGGTTAACCAGCACCATTTACAGTATTATATTCTGCATGTGTGCAGCCAATTCAAACGTTTTTGTAAAAATAATGTATTATGTTTGCATACAACCATTGAACCGCCTCCTACCTTCACCAACTAAGCCTATAAATACTTTTTAAGACATATCTTTCCAACGAATCCAAACACTAAAAAAGTTATATGTAATAGAATAGAAGCTCCTACGTCTTCCTCTCGGGCTCATCATGACGACCTCCGTAGCGACATATTATTGCAATATAATTAAAGTTACATAATTATGTATTCTAAATTTCAGCTTAACCAGTAACGTTTACTGGTATATTATTTCCAAATGCAAGATTTACCAACCAACAAATAAAAAAAAACACTTTAATGGCAACTGGAACTAAGAAGTAAACAAGAATTCTACTATACACCTCCTGGCTTCATCTTCAGACCATCCTTATCAAACCTAATCTATTGGACTCATCAAAACCAATCATACAAGCCCAAACTCGAGGGGTTTACTGGTAGCCGCTAAAGAGTTCTAATATCGGTGGATAGATAATATCCTGGCTCAGATCAGCTCCAAGATACTAATAGTATTTTCATCTAAACTACATACTTATACCTACAAAGTTTTTTTTTTTATGGTATAGGGGGCAAACGAGCAGACGGGTCAGCTGATGGTAAGTGACTACCGCCGCCCATGGGCACCTGCAACTCAAGAGTCACAAGTGCGTTGCCGGCCTTTCAGGTGGGAGCTAGGGAAGGATGGAAGAGGGGGAGATGAAGGGGAGTAGGGAAGGGTGTAGGGAAGGCTTAGGGCCTCCTGTAACCTCAATCGGCGAAAAGCAATGAAATCATTGCTTTACTGCCGGTTTTCTGTGAGGCCGTGGTATCACTCCGGTCGAGCCGGGCCATACGTGCCGAAGCATGGCTCTCCCACGAGTTTCATTTCAATTAGATGAATGTAAAAATTTACTACCCAAATTTGTTTACATAGTTAATTAGTTGCAAGTGAAGTTACCATAAGCGTGTTAAACAGGCGGGTGTTATATCCGTGCTTAGTACCTAAAACTAAATGAAGAAACATCTAAATGTTTAAAACATTTCACACCACTAAATGTTTAAAACATTTCGTAACAACATACTACTAACTCGACTTGAAGTAGATTCCTGAAGATGGACTTTCTTCTAAAATTCATTTCCGGAATGACTTGGTAAAGTGTGTGTTGGTAGATCGAATTCCATCCGCGCGTTTATAAAGGGAAAAGTAAAATTCTACTTTGTTTTTATGGAATTAAGATCCATTTTCGAGCACCTGTATATTTGAGACTGTAGTCCAAGAAATCTAATTTTTAGTTCAAATTCTACGCTAACATAAAATTGCTTATATTGGATCCCTTCGTGGTTGATAAGTCTTATGTCATGAGCATGACAGTATCTAATGATGGGCATGATTTGTTTTATACAAGATCACATAATGATATGGTCCGTGATTTCAGTGACATTATTTGGATGACATACATATTCGCTTCTCAAACTTCTTGCCGTTTAATGATAATAATATGTATAATCATTTGTTTGATGTTTACAGTTACAGCTTTGCTCTTAATTATTTATAGCGTAATATTATATTGCCTTCCTCAACAAAGGAGTCATGTAACGCAATAAGATCACACGTGATTTCCAACAAATAAAATATATACAAAATATATAAAATATATAATTTTAGTAAAAAACTCTTTGTACTCGTATAAGTGCAGATTAATATTGTAACTTGTCATCTTAGTTCAATAAAAAGAACTAAAAGTTAGGTTGGTATGGGTACTTAATAAGATAATTTTAATTTGTAGTTTATGAAAATGTGTACATAAAATATTTTTTTCGGGGGGAAAGTAAAACACCTAAAAAACATTTGTTATATTGCAATTATCTAAACGTGCCGGATTCTGAGCAGCTACCGAGTATTTCTTAATGGAAAAATAACACTACCGAGTATAAGATAAAAGCAACGTTGAGTACTCGTGTACTTCCTACACTTTGCATTAGAAACATACATATATTTAATACCTGTAGGTATATACTAAGGTTATTGTTTTATAGCGCATGTCGACGCTAGACATAGTGTTTTGACGGCCATTTTGTGGCAAGTTGAGTTGTCTTGACTGAAATATACTTGATTAGCAGATTTTCCATAAATATGATAAGACTATTGACATATCTACAAACTATAATTACTACGATAACGGAACACATGCTTCGATGATTTAAGTCCAAACGGTTCTATATAAATGACGTGGAGACTGGCAATATCAATGTGTTACAAAGTAATGAGGCTCCTAAACTTTTCCTTTTAACTCTGGACTTCATCTGAAACCTTTTTGCTTTACACCATCGATATAAAGTGCTTACGTACAGAAGTTTCACTTCTATATAAACATGAGTAAATTGACTCTAACAACTACGCTATTAGCCCAAGAGGGATCAGTTTTCTTTTGGATAAGTTGGAAAGTAAGATAGATATTTATTGAGTTAGATCTGAAAAGACATAGGAAATGATAATTTTTCTTTGCGCTCGCTTGAAACCATGAGCTTAATTTTTTATTAAACAAAATGTGAAAATTGTTTAATATGAATTATAGAGAAAAACTTACCGGAATGTAAAACTTTCGTGAATTAAATTTTACTTAAGGTACAATTAATTTGCAAAACAAAGAACATGCTAAAATGTCACACTATTGCCAAATAGTTGAAACATAATTAGTTTATGTAATTGGCAAAAAAAAGTCTTTTATATACCCATGGTTTAAACCTGCACTTACAAGCTAAGGGTGGCATATCATTTTTTTTAAATATAAGCGTAGTTTTGTTGTTTGAGTATACGAAAGTTTTTTTTATTGTTTCATTTACTTTTCACTTACTCTTTCGACACTACTCAACAGCAGACACACGACGCGGCGACGATCCTAATAATTATGTGCGATTGCATTATTCATAGATCTTGCAACTGTGATGTATACATTATGTAGGTATAAGCTTTAGCCTAAAGTTTAAGCATTTATATTTAGCTCTTGTTATTATTAAAACTTTCCTGTTGATACAGTACCAACAACACAACTAAGATTCTCACTTCCTGCGTCACCAACTGTACCAACACGTGACCATATCCATAGAATTTATTGATAGCATCCTCCTATAAGTAAACAATAACGAATAAGTCAATGTACCTACGTAGTATGTATTGGTTTTACAATCGGTCATAGCACGTGACTTAAAGAACCAAGATTATTATCCGTGATTCAATCGCCTGGTCAGCCTTTAAAGCATGGAGATAGTACTCCTCCGCGCCTTTTTCCCTACTAAGTTGGAGTCGGCTTTCAGTCTAACTACGATACGACCCAACTTCGACATTTTACGTGAAGCGACTGCCATCAGACCTCCACAACGACCACAACCCAAGTACTAGGCGATATCGAAGTTCAGTAGTTAGACCAGACTGTCAGACTTTTTAGGGCTCAGACTACCCGTAACGAATGCCACAGATGTTCGTATGGCAACCGAGGCACGGAGAGGTCTTGATGTCTTAAGAATGGTCACCCATCGTAAGACTGACCTGGCTTGTATTACTTAACCTTTGTAGTGTGCTAACCTACTCGGTTACCACTTAGCCTAGAGCCCCTCTAAAGCATGGAGATAGTACCTTTTTATAATTTTGATTTGAAATTAATGTAAAATTTATTTTATTGAATTGAGAAAAAAAATGGTTTGTTTTTTCTTTCAGTGTTCTATGTGTTCAATTTTCAAAAAAAATGGTCTCATTGTCCGTTAGACTATTCAGTAGATGGTTATCAACAGAGTCAGGTATAGACGTAGGCTCGCATGGAGCCGAGCGGCGTTTATGGAAATACTACTTTCAGTACGCCCCTGCAGCCTGAGAAGAACTGAATTAGTAGGTACCTCCAGACGACAAACACCCGAAAATGCTACTCCGATATGTCTCCGACGGTGACATACTGCAGTAGGGTTTCCAATGAAAAGAAAATAAAATGAAGATGTGCTAGGAACCCTCATCCTATTCGCCGCTCGCACGACCGACGTATTGGCGTAGGATTTGCAGCACTTACGATGTCTTTTTTTATATTAAAATACCATGTTATCGTATTTGTTTAAGTACTCTTACAGTTTAGCCACTGCAAACATACAAAAAAAAAACAGAATTTTCTCTTCTTCTCTTAATATTAGTATAGTTAGACAATCCGTTTTCTACGTTAAAAAAAATTTCGATATCGTTTTATCAACTTAAATGAAGCAGACATTTTAAAGAAACCGCAGGTCTCTAGCGAATACAATGCATTAGCTGACGTCAGAACACTGGACTGGACTTGGCAGGCTTCGTAAACGTGGACGACAATTTGGAGCACAAGAGAGAAATGGTATTTACATACACAATATACGCAGTATTTCAAAAAGTTCAACATACTCGTACCTATTTTGTACATTGCAGTAGCATTTTTATATAATTTAATAACTTTACATTTGAGATATCATTAAATATTCGACGATATTAAGTATACATCAACATTTGTATGACCTGTAAAAATTAAAAATTAAAATCTAATGGCAGATTTCATTCTTAACGCATATAAATGTAGATTGAGAAATTGTTTTTTATGAAATACCTAGTTTTAATCATAAATTTAAAATGTAATATACCCTGACTCGAAAATCTCTTCAACGATTAGAAAAGAGCTGATGATCTGCGAACTGCTGAATAGATTTTCTTGAATTGTATCTAAGAACACTCTCGATCAAGTCATCTTTCAAACAAAGAAAACGCACTTAAATTGGTCCATTCGTTTGGGAGCTACGATGCCACAGAAAGACAGAAGGACTGACAGACACACAGATACACAGACACACAGACTCGTCAAACTTATAACACATCTCTTTTTGCGTTAGGGGATAAAAAGCACTTCCAGTTCCCACAAAATTTCCCATTTTCGGGGAAACTTTTAAAATTTTTCTTTCTACAGAACCTTATTCAGACTATTATTAACACTTAAAAGAAAAAAATAGTCAAATCAGTAAAGCCGGTTCTGAAGAGATGCGCTTACCTACGAACAGTATATTATTTTTATTTATGTATATGTATGTATATTTAGATAACAATATTTAATGGAAAGATATATTGGTCTTATCGCTAAGATAAAAGCACGAACAGTTCGGCCTAACAACAATATAAAGGCACGCGGTATTGCAGTGTCACTGACGATATTGAACATTGCGTCGAGTGCTGTTGATTTGATGCCCACGTGAGATTCTTATTTCTACGATTCACAAATAATTGTCGTCAGTCCGAGTGCACTCTAGTTCCGTTGAATGGTGGCAAACCTCCACTCGACAACAAATCTTTAAAAAAAACAAACAAAATTGTTGAGCATCTATGTGCATTTTATTTACGTTAGTAGTATATTTGTAAAGTCGCCACGACAAAGAGATTATGGTGTTCGGGTTTCTTGGCTAAAAAACCTCCCCGCCTTGACTTGGGCACTAGGGCAACGGAAGCGGCAACGCCTGTTTTCTCTGTTAGCTTACTTAAAGCACAGAATACATAATAGTACAGGTACAGAAGTGCTACTCCGCCAAATCATTTAAATAAATAGCGACCCTTGTTCCGACACAATAAAGTCGCAATTTAGGTCACACAGCGCTAATTACCTAGTTATATTCACCTAGAAGTTGCCTCTTTCAATCTCGTAACTCTTATCTATTCTAACGACGCCGCCACGTTAGGGTTGTCTTTTTTAAAGAATTAATTATTCTGGATATTTAGTTACCAATAAATTATGTGCATATTCCTCTATTTTGGTGAACAAATAAACCTAGGCTAGATACCAATAACTCAATAATCTAGATACGAACGGATGACGCGACGCAGCGCGTGAGTGAGCATTGAAATAACATGCAGTCCGGCAGGCGCGCGGCAGCCTACTGAATTTGGGCACGTTTAGTCGACCCCGCCGTGTACTTAGCTGTAGCTTTATAGCTACACTATGGAGTGGAACTGGCCTGCTTAAAGCTAATGTTCTTTGTATGTGGGAGGTGGTGGACAAACGGAAAATTGATGATCGGGTTCGACGTTTTTGCATTTGTCAGAGATACATGGTCTGACACAGACTTCCAAGTCGTAGCCCTCGCCAGAAACGAACAAAGAGTTCAAGTGAAAACTTAACCAAACGAATCAGTAAGTTTTATTCTCATCTGTTTACTCGTACTAATATCTAATTACTGTAAATACAAGACATTACATTATCTGACAGTCGATTTACGGACTAAAATACTTTAGATTATAAAGCCTCTGCAGTTAACCCTTGTCATGCTATCTTACTACTGCATCGGAAAATGGTAACTGTCTGAATTCGTGTTCTGCATTTAATCTTCACTTTAACTTTCATCTAAAAAGTAATTTCATTGCCTACTAGCAGTTCCCGCGCGGTTTCGCTAGCGTTTGCATATTATTTATATATTTTGCGCGGAACCCAATTTTTGTTTTCCAAAATAAAAGTAGCCTAAATTACTCAATATAACACCAGCTGTCTGCCAGTGAAAGACCAATGGAAATCGGTCCACCCGTTCTGGAGTGTATGAGCTTAAAAAATACTATTATTTTGACATTACGAATACACACTTCAATTTTAGTTATTTGTATTGATAGCAGTATTAGCTTTAAAGTAATAAAAAAATAAAATAGACTTATAGTTTCAACAATTATTTAGTTTGAATAAGTCTAAACGTAATTGTTTTTATTTAAATAGTGCTTTTACCGCAAAATCGCAATTACGGCTACCATATTGTGATATCACTTCATAGTTGTGAAATACACAACTATATAGTTTTAATAATCGCGGTTCCGCATTTCACAAATACCCATGTCCCTAATTGTTTGGCAAAAAAAAATTTATATTGTGCAAACGCCATGTTATTAGAATACGGACAGGAAGATGATTATCATTTCTTTACAGAAAAAAATATTCACGTTGAGCGCTCCGCCGCGTTTCCACATTATCATGTAACTAAAGGCTAACTTTCTGCCAGTCAATATCATCTAAATACATGATAATCCTTGCGCATACAAGTGGTTATACAAGAAAGAGCTTACACACTACAGTATTCAAGAATAACGCTATACAGCACTCATTATTAAAAATATTAACATTTATAATATACCTAAATATAAACTTAAAAGATATAAAATAATAAAGAAATACCTAAGAAATTTGAGGAAAACAGTTTTCTGATTTTAAAGCTACAGCAAAACATGCGTTGCAAAGGAATTTCAATATGCATTCGAAATGTAACGTCGTTGAAAAATTAATCTACGAAATGTATCCTCTGCACACACCTGCTTTTCGAAACATCGAATTTCGGAAGCTTTCCGGCATATAATATTTTTCACGCATTCAAGAACTTAACATACATCGCCCTGGTAAGGAAGTTTACTTAATATATCCTGAAATTTTGATAGGTTTTTAAATTTGTGGAAGGAAATTTGCATCAGGATAAGATTTCAAAGAGTTGCATGGTAATTGAAAGACGAAGAATTGGTACTGATAATATTGGTAGAAGGAAAACTATGTAGAGTTAAGTACAACCGCCTCTCAATCTATATAAAAAATAAATAATTAACGACATTACGTTTCTCAATCAAAGGAGATCCGCCAAAATGGTACCAGATTATACACGAATAAATTTAATATATTAGTCCCTTTATGCGGTTTACGATGATACAAGATATAAAGCATTTTATCATCACTACATATTATAAAACAAAGTCCCCCGCCCCGTCTGTCTGTCTGTTCGCGATAAACTAAAAAACTACTGAACAGACTTTCATGCGGTTTTCACTCATAGACAGAGTGATTCATAAGGAAGGTTTAGGTGTATAACTATTTATGATTTTGTGTAAATTGATTGAAATATGTTGATGGTTGTTGAAGATGTCTCTGCTACCCGTGCGAAGCCGGGGCGGGTTGCTATTATTTTATAATTTACTATATTTACAATTCGTCGCAATAGATTAGGTTACGCCATAAAAGAAACGTGACAATGTACTACAGTGAGGTGATTGATACTATTAAATAAATAAACAATCAATTCTTTTTCAGTACAGTAAAGATACATTCACTTTTGCAGGACAATTAATAAATTATTGGAAGATAAAAAAAAATCGATAAAATAAAAGCACTAATCATAAAAAAATATGTGCAATGCAATCGATATACGTTAGGACAATCGATATTATTTGACAGCCACTGTTTTTATGATTGTACATTGGTACGTCCCTTTTTGATTGAAAAAATTCAGTCGCTTAGTCGCTTGTTGGTTGATGTCAAGTCTGTCAACTGTCCATCTGGTGGGGTGGGGGCAGTATAAACAAATACGTAGCTGTAGAAGGAGAGGGCATGTCCATCTGCTTGTTGGTATTCACTATTATTTTATCTGTGGTATTGGTGGTATTTTAGTCGGTCCCAAAGTAATATAAATGCATCACCCACTTTTTTGGATGTATATTATGACGGTATATTAATATGAGAAGATGTAAAAAAAGAAGAAAAATGATTGAAATCGGCCGAGAAGACATTATTATCATTTTATGTGTGACTTGAGTAATCTATAAACAAACATATTTATTAAACCCTGCTAACATATTTAAGAAACACTAATGTATAAAATGGTCTAAGTTTCAACATTGTACGGCTCGATACCAATACCCCATACATAGTGACGGAACTCCTAACTTTTTTAATTTAATAGCTATTGGTGCCGATTCTATTGTACACTCGACTAAACTAAAACCTGACTTAATTTCTTCATATGAAATCAACCTAGTGTTCTTCGTAATAAGGTCTATTTGTTACTAGCATCTATTTCTCAGCTCCGCTAAATTACAATAAAACCTGTCAACGTATACTCAACTTTATTTCCACGCAGCGAGAGTCTTCATTTATTCAAACGCTGTATAATTGCCGTATAAAAACTTGTTCAAAACGAGCAAGGATGACGTGTTTTTAATCTACACCTACGAAGACGCTTACTAAAAACACAGAGTAAACGAGATGGCATTCAACGGATAGCGGCTCTCGCTACGTGGTATTAAAGTTTATTTAAGCGTATCCGACTTTAGTCGACCAATAAATTGCTTATTTCGATAGCGACATATGTTACCTACTTGTTTCAATTTGAAATAAGACCTTGTTTCTAAGGGTGCAAGGTTTACTTCTTATATGAAGAAAATTTAGTGGTTTTTAATTTAGCGAGTGAAGTAACAGAATTGGGGCCATTGACAAGCATAAGTTTCATCCCCATCACCCGGATAATTGGCAATCCACCACTGTGCGGTTTTCCAGTTTTTTTTTGAGTCGCACACCTAATCTTTGGAACAAATTGTCGCCTGCGGTATTTCAAACCTTCAAGAAAAGAGCGTACTCCTATCTCAAAGGCCGGCAACGCACTTGTGACTCTTGAGTTGCAGGTGTCCATGGGCGAGGTAGTCACTTACCATCAGGTGACCCGTCTGGTCGTTTGCCCCCTATAATATAAAAAAAAAAGTGTTATCAATAAACAAAATGGAAATAGTGTTTTAACTACCTTCGACGGGTGGTGGATTCGATAACTGGTTCAAGGTTGTTGAAATAACGAAAAGTATGGAATCTGTAACTATTGTATAATAAATTACGCGATACAGTAATTAATGTGTTGCGCACACGACCCGAGATGACAAGTGAAGCCATAGATCGAATGGGCGACCGGTGAATGAGAAGGAGCGCCCCCGCGCCCCGCCTTGATGGGGTTATATTGTTTCCAATAATTAAAGGAATTAGAATTTCGATCTCTAGAACTGTGCTTAGATGAAAGATTTTCTAGATCTTTTCATGTATATAGTGTCACAAAGCAAAGCTTTCCCGTCACAGTATAACCGTGCATGCTAACATGCTGTAATTGCGTTCAATGATATCTAAGGCCAATTTCACAACCCCATATTAAAGCTCAAGCGTCGCGTCGGCTTTAGGACTGCGATAGCACATTGTACGGCTGTACCGTTATTTAGCTCGTTAGAAGATTTCTAAGACCGTACAATTATGTAGCGACAGATGTTTAAAAGCGATAGCCCTTACCGGTATATCGATTTTGTATGAGTTAGAGACCACCTGGGAATCTTTATGCCCTGTTACGTGTAAACACCGAGATTTCTTATAAGAAAGGTTTTATGTGAGACACGACAGAGTACGTATTATATATATAGATATATTTATTGAGGTTGAGTAATCAATTTGAAATCTATTTATTAAAAAGATAGCAGGTGCTCTTAACAAAAAAATACGCAGTCATAGGACTGTCGACAGAAGTGAAAACTTAAACGAAAACGAACTTAATACGTCACATTAGCAGGTTTAGTGACATTAATTAATAAGGAGCTGACAGAACTCAATGTTTAGATTAGCGATTAGAATAATAATAATAACTCCACACATCTCACACACGGCCGTCTGACTCTGACCCCAAATTAGTCAAGCCATACTATGGTAACCAGATTGCTGATAAACATACTTATATATATGGCTCGCACTGTCAAAAAAGATCTAATCAAGAACACAAGAAAGATCAGATCTCATGTAAAACCAAGCATCTAAGTCTACACATCCTAAATCTGCAAGCCCCAACTTCACAAACTCTACACCTTAGTCAAAATATGTGGTCTGCCCTTTTCGCCACCGTCACATGGGCGTAAGGTGAAAAATGTATTCACTGTTCATTAATTTCCTGTTATACAATAGTTCTTGTAGTAACGAAGCATTTTCTTAGTACCCCATTTCCCTACATAACTAGTAAATAATCATTTAGATAACTCTCTATCAGCAAATCTATAATACCGCCGTCAATTCCGAACAAAGGTCTTTATAAACTATAATGCCTATTTTGTCGTTTAATCTCTGACCTTTCATTATCTGTCTCTATCTTGCACGAATTTGCATGCGGACAGTCATTGGATAGCGTGTCACGCTTTCTACGTAGCGTGACCGACAGCCATGCCCAATATGTCCTATTGAATATTTCGCTTTTAGATGCTTATTGTAATATAGAATATGTGTCATAAAATAATTAGAATATTGCAGACACTTTTATACTAACGCCTGTAATATTAAATACTGCCGTCCAACTTGCTGTTTAGACTTGTAATTTTATTGCTTTTGATTACTTATTTAATCAGTACTAAAAGAATACATTATTTCATACAAATTTGGAAATTAATACAAATTCCTTAGCATTTAGCAATGATAATGTCTTTATGAAATACCTATAGAATATAAATCGATAACCGTGAATTGCATAAAACAATAACAAATCTGTAGTATCTATATAAATAAAAATGAATCGCCAAATGTGACCAATTCGGCAATTTTTTTTTCATATTTTCATTAAAGCACAAGAAGGTTCTTATGGAGAGAAAAAACGTAAAAGTTAGGAGGAAAATAGTAAAAACGACACTTTTAGTCTCCAACTGTCAAACATTTGACGTCAATCAATAACTTTTGACAGAACGAAGTTTATCGGGGTAGCTAGTTATCTATAAAATTGACACAGATGAAATTAAAAGCCATATTTACCACATGCCCAGTTTAATTTATCTGATAGCCGTCACCAGGTAATAAATAGATTTAAGTATAATCATATTTAAATATAATATAATCATAATAAACATAAGTTTCATAAAATAATAAAAAAAAGCGTGTTCCATTTATATAATAAAACATAACAGGTGACACTTTAAATTTATATGTAGATATATATACAAATAGTGTCTTCATATTTTCTTTGTCAACATTGTAGCATCCCTTCTCTTTAAATTGCCTCAAGCATCGAAATGCTTGCGTAATACTAGAGCACTTACAATATTAAAACATTTCTGAAATACCGCCATTTTGGTTCGTCGGGCAGGTGAGAATTAAACTCATTTCCTTCGTGACAAAGGTTCGTGGAAAACGTTCTGCTTCTTTGCTAATTTACTATAGGAGTAATAAGCATTCATGTTAACGCTCAAGTCTGTAATTTATTTAATATCTTGGTGTATAAAATTATTTGCTACAGTAGATCGCTGATTATCCGCACTAATTAGGAGACATGGGTGTCCGAAAAAAACCGGTTTATTCGGATAATCGAACTATATACTTACTTTTGTGCGTGTATCAATCTGCACTAATGAAAACATATTTATAAATGAATCTCGTTTATAAATTTGGCAGTTATGAACATTTGAAGTACCAATAGATTGGTGAACAAAACATTTTGTGTAATCAATATTACGTTATACAGTCTTTTCTTTTGGCGTGCCCCAGGGTAGCGTATTAGGACCTACGCTCTTGCTATTATACTTATACGACTTATGTAACATGAAAATCAATAACGCGAAAGTTTTTTCCTACGCCGATGACACAGCTGTTGTTTTTATGGCAAGACCTGGTGTGATGTTAAATGTAGTACAGAAATTGGTATGGCTCGCATAGCAAAATGGTTAAATGACAACCTACTTACGCTAAACACGAGTAAAACCAGTGTTGTTCATTTAAGTAAAAGTAATCGCACTTACCAAGTGACAGTTTTGACATCAAATGACATGTTATGACGTTAACAACAGAAATTGCGACTGTCCATTTATAAACAAAGTCAAGCAAACAAAATATCTTGGTGTAGTGGTTGACCAAAGATTATCGTGGTACCCTCGCATAGAGCAAGTCACTAATAGGGTCAGAAAACTAAGCTGGAATTCTAAATCACAATAAAAATATTCTTAATGAGATATACGTTGCTCTGGTACAATCTATATTGACATATTCCCATTTGGGGTGGTGCTGGAAAGACCAAATTCTTAGAGATAGAAAGTGCGCAACGTGCCTTGATAAAAGTAATGTATTTAAAAAAGATGAAATTCCCTACGACCAGCTTATATCAAATTAGTGATTTGCTGTCTGTAAGAAAGCTCTATATAATCCAAACAGCGTTAAAAGTACACAAATCAATTCCATATAATTCTCACTATGAGGCGTAAAGATTTGATAGCCCCGATCCCTAATACAAAAACTAAATTTGCTAGTATTCAGTATGGTGAGCGATCTTTTCAGTTATATAATAGAATAAATAAAGACCTTTATATCTACCCTAAGCACTTTAATGATTCAAAAAAAATGTTAATAAAATGGATAAAACCTTTCACATATAAGGACACAGAGGTATTGCTGCACCAAAAAATATAACGTTTTCATTCATTATAACATTCTCACACACACGACATACGATACACGACAAAACGACTGTGCTTTCTAACAAGGTCTTCTATAGGGGTTAGGTTAAGTACCTATCCCCTATAGCCTGTCTGGCAGCTCCAATTCGAGTAAATATCTGATGTACCCTACCTCCTAGAAATATCCATATATAGGTACCTATTAGAGGATATAAATCTCTAACTAAAATACAATCGTCCTTTCCTCTCTGTCTGTGCCTGTTAATTTACGTATACTTATTTTATTTAGTTCCTTTTTTTTTGCTGTGTGAGTCAAGCGTTCCTTATATAGTATTAATTCTTTGAACACCGCCGAAATGGTTTTCGTAGATTACGGTGACGAATACATTCGGGTGCTATGATCTTTCAAACCTCTTCTTCTTTACAAACAAAAGAAATAATCTCTCACAATAAATATAACAATTTCACAAATCTCATTCCTTAGAAATTTAGTTTTGAGGTTCTAAAAGTGGACATCGAACCTATAAAACGACATTGTAGCAGTTGGATGTCTTACCACTTAAACCATTGCAACCTCTGCTTACTAAATGTAAACGGTCCCAAAAGAATTTATAAAATGACTACAATATAATGGCCCCCAATTAAAAGTTTTTGTTAGACTAGACACACCGAGCTGCTCGATCTGTTTCCCAGACACATAAATAAATGATACAAAACAAAATATTTAAATTCAATGAAGTATTAGACAAAGCTCATTCCTCATATTTATATATTTTTTCAAATTAGATAGGATAACCTACGCATAAATTGCGATAACTACTGGATACAATCGGGCAATAATAAATGAGTTGTGGAATGGTTATTTAAAGTCGAAAGGAAGTCGGTACCAGTTTCTACACTATGTCATTAAAAGTGACTCTGCCTCAAAATAATGTAGTACCAGTAATTTTGCAAAATGTCGAATAAGTGAAAAAAAAAAAAAAAGGTACTGAAAATGTTAGTCAACAAAACCACTGATTTTGTTTATATCGCTTGGGTACCAAAATATTGTTTTTACGGATTCTGAATATATATGTATATATAATAATCATACATGATCTTTTTAAAATTTTCTCCAATCAATATCTTAATAGAAATTAAACTAATAAGGTAAGAATATGTCACAGTCACATAACAAAGGGTCAGGTACTCTACTAACTGAATCTACGACATGGTAAAAGCTGTGAATGCTGAAAGGTAGGCGCTTGGCACTTTTATATACCTCGGTATTTATTATTTCAAGTTTAGCTCAGGAAACACCAGATGCATTTTATAATTATATTAATTCTATGCTTACATACTTATAATAATTCTATTTCGATTGAACATAAACATGTTAATGCATTTTCTGACGATGATGATGTCACACCGTCTGACCGGCTGTTAAAAATGGCGGGCCTGTTGGGCGAAGGACGAAGGCCGAATTTCAATTTGAACAGTTGAATGGGCCCGAACCGTGCCCGTTGTCATGCAAATTGACCATAATGTTTATGGAAGCCGGTTAGCGTAACGACTTTATTTCAAATTTGGAACACATGAAAAATATACGCACGTATTGGAATATTTTAGCATGCGAGCTTTGAAATCTATTGTCGTCTTGATTTAGATAGAGGAGATAGGCAGACGAACAAAACTAAACATCTATGTACCTATTGACCTTAGACTGTTATTACCTTTCCATAACAGAAATTGTTCAAGATTCGATGTTTAGTTTAACAGAGTATACAAAGATTAATAAAAGCGAGATCTATCTAATCTAAGCGAGATTTTCTTTTCCTTGGACAATATTAAAGAAAGTATAGGTAAATAATATGCTATAGGATGCTATAATAACAATAAATAATAACGGCATGCATTTAAACAAAAGTATCCTAATTATAGTTTTGGTGATTTATGCAAACGTTTCAAATTGAATTATTTTTAAAACTGAGATGAATCTACTAATAACTATCTGTAACTTTCAAACCGTCAGCAACTTGAATATCATTACTAATATAGCGAATACACTATATGCGTTGCTCCAACTCCTTCATTATCACAAAACAAGTAGGCAGGTAAGTAACAATTTGCAAAGTCAACAACTAACAATTACAACGGGAAATTGAAACCAAATGAGTATAATTCGTAAGGTTTCGATCACGCCTTTCGCCCACTGCCACAGATTACTAATAAGTTACCTGGTACTCCCAAGGCCTAATAACTAAAGATTAGCAAATATGAATCATTCATTCGTTTTAGGTATAATAGACATGGGTATTGTGGGTTAGGAGACGGAGACTTTAGCAATGTTTTTTTTTCGAAATAGACTATAGAAAGAACAAATTTCAAGCACTTATCCGAAAGCACCATAAGCTTTTTCATAACTAATGTAGACCATGGTGCAATATATCTTATTAATGCAAAAAGAGGGGTGTTATAAGTTAGACGATCTGTGTATCTGTCTGTGGCAACGTAGCTCCCTAACGAATGGGCAGCTTTAAGTGCGTTTTTTTTTGTTTGAAAGGTGACTTGATCGAGAGTGTTGTTAGATACAATTTAAGAAAATCTGTTCAGCCGTTCGTAGATCACCAGCTCTTTTCTAATTGTGGAAGGGATTTTCGAGTCTGGGGTGTTTTAAATTTATGGTTATAATCCTAATCTACATATTTATATTTATCTATACAAAATTGACGAGTATGTATACAACATGAACAATCTCTAATTTCACTAAGTGAACGTCCGAACTGAAGTTTATTAAGGAAAGTTAATACGCTTTACTCGCTACGAATAGCAAACAAAGTGTATGGAAGAGTAACCTAATTATGCTAACAAAGTGAAAATTAGAGTGATAAAATTTTATAACAGTAATACTTTTTTTTTTAACTATATTCTCGCTAAGACAGAACAACCGGGGATCGGACTCAAAGTAGACATGCGACAACAACGGTTACATAGACTCCGTTATAACTGCTGTTGCTTTCAATATTGTAACTATACTTATTACAGAGAAAATTGATCTAAGACTCAGTGAACCTATTTTACGAGTCCCTGGTGAACCAATGCCATGCCAGCTGGTGAGAAGCGGCAAACGATAGCACAATAATAGCGAAAATTATACTTTTACTAAGGTTTTCAATTGGTTGGCAATCGAGGTTTTTGCATCTCTCAAAACAGCACAATCCATATTATTTAAAATATACGGTTTTACTCACGTGTATATTAGTTACTGTCACCTGCAACCGGCGCGGCAGGACGCCTCATCCCTTGATAAAGGGCCCCCGTCGGGTCCGTAACTAGTCAGGCATCCCCGAAATATACACGTGAGTAAAACCGTATATCTTAACTAATATGAATACCACTCACGAAAGTTTTTATTCCAGTACAGCACAATCCATCTAGAACTGAATGATGATTCTACGCGTTACAGTGATGAAAATGGCTTGATAATAAATCTATACTAATGTTATAAAGCTGAATAGTTTGTTTGTTTGGTTGAACGCGCTAAACTCAGGCAATACTGGTTCAAATTAAAAAAATATTTAAATGTTGGATAGCCCATAGGCTATATAACATCACGCTACAACTAATAGGAGCGGAGCATCAATGAAAAATGTTGCCAAAACGGGGAAAATTACAAACGAAGTTGCCCTGGTCAGCCAGTTAATTATAAACACATACATAAACACGCACCGACGCCACTGACGCCTTGTTACCTAATGTGCATAAGACACAACGGCCTCTATTTCCTTCTGCCCTTATATGTATACCTCACGTACATACTTCTCCTATCATTACACCTTCAATACAGCCTCACCGATGCGGGTGGGTGCTTCTAACCTATTTTTTTAACAGGAAATCAATTTGATAAGTGTATAGGTATTATTCAAGCCCAATCTGACTGACAGGCCTACTAACATTTGCTTTATATCATTGATTTATTATTCCACACACCACAATATTGCTTTACGACTCTCGTCACAAAGTCGTTTCAAGCCACACAATTAATTACTAATAAGTTACACCGCTTACATATGTATGTTTGCATTCCTCTTTCTACTTAATAATATAGCTACACAAATACTACGCAGTGATAGAATTATCTAGACTAGAGATCGCCTTCTGGTCGACTTTCGACCATGGTTTATTTAATGGGCCAGTATAGCTTGAACTGTCATTGTATAGACTGATGTACCATGACATGTCAACATATATACTGGACGCGGGTAACTTGATGTAGCCGTTTTAAAGTTTTTTTTTTAATTTGAAAGATATAATTATATAGATAATTGTTTGAAAAATTTTGCTTTCTGCACTTCTTCTATAAGTACATAAACTTAAAATATTCCAAACTTCACTTTCCTCTAACTCACTCTCTGTCTCACTCACTTTTCTAAAAATAGGTATAAAGAAATCTCTTCACGTATTAATATTAGTATATTCACAGGCCGTCCCCGCAGTTTTACCAGTGTTGATGGTCACTGCTCCGCTTATTCCTCGATTAATGGGCCATCCAACACTAAAATAATTTTTCAATTCGAACCAGTACTTCCTGAGATTAGCGCGTTCAACCAAACAAACAAACTCTTCAGCTTTATAATATTAGTATAGATAGATAGGCGAACATTTCAAATAAATGACTAAGTGACAACATGTTTCGGTCAAGGACTTCTAGACTGCAATTGTTAATGTACGATAGTATATCAAAATAAGCCCATAAGCGGTGATAGTATTCCCGTTAAGGATATCAGAAATGAGTGGACGCGTTTGTCGCAAGACCTTGGCGGTTCGAAACCGGCTTAATAACAGTGCTTGTAATATAATAAGTTTTGTAAGACTCATTCACAAGACGGGAACTTAATTGCCACCTACGTACATGGTTAACAGCATTTGCATGTTTTAAATGGCCACCCAAACCTCACAAATGAACAGAACTAATTGTAATCTTTTTTTTTAGCGTTTACCGCAATGCCTGTGGTGCCAGCCCAATCTTATTGCATTTAGCTCTGGCCAAACACAAGCAGCCTCACCAGCAGAAAAAAACAGAACAGCGCTGCTAGTGCTATCTAAACGCGCTCAACATACCTCCACTCTCCACTTACTTGCACTCAGCGTAAACAACAGCAGATACTGCTCACAGAAATCAAAGGTGCCCTTCATCATCAGGTTTTTATCAACTGTCTCGGCTCTGACAAACCTAGTACATTGCTGGAAATACTTTCGTGCAGCTCTGATCCAAGCAAAGATCTGTTGTTCTCTATTATCTTGAGGTATCTCAAGTTGTTTATTATTCTGAGACGAATGTACGTCATACATAGTTGAAATCCCAATGTGAACATGACATCTTTTTTCAGCTTATGATTTATAAACAGTACGTATTATATTGAACACTAGCAGCGCCCCGCGGCAGGGCTACATCACTCACTCGAGGTCGCGTTTTATATACCTACCAATTTAGCTATCCGTCCACGGTAAAAGTGTCAGTAGGGGCAACCATGCTATGGCAACTTGGAACATAAAAGAATTGCACTTTTTTTATTGAGTCCAGTGCCATCCTAAGGATAGATACCGGAACTAAAATTACTGTGTTACAATATTTAAATTTATAATATGTATGAGGGGAAATTTATTACCCACAAATGTATTACGATTTAAAATTCGCATTTGTAAATACCAAAATATTGCATATTAAATATCTAAAACCACTTCAAATTCTTTAAAAACAACAATTTGTTCACCAACACACAATAATATTAATTAAAAATACAATCGTAACAAAAACATTTTTTTTTAATATTTGGAACTTATTATGTGGATACTTATTAGGTTGGCAACACTTCACTTATATTGCAAATGGCTGCGTATGAGTACCGATTGCCGGTTTCTCGTGCTTTTCTTTTTGCAATAAAAGTTTTGGTTTGAATATAAAAATCGGAGATTAGTCATAAACATACATTAATTAGCTAAAGTATAAAATTCTCATGTTAGAACCAATAAAACAAGAAACAGGCAACAACAAAACATTCATACACCGTATAAGTAGGTACCTATATATTGTTCAATTGTATATATATATATACCTATAGATATGTATATTATATTAGTTTTCGGTATCTGACCACTAGGCAGAGTTTTGTGTTGTCAATAAAAAGAAGCAGAGTTGCCTGTCTATATCCTATATACTATTGTAGTCTTTGGGGGCAACAACGCGTAGCTGAGAGCACGCACGCACGGCAGAACGGCATTCTCCGTAATAAAAACAAAATGTCAAATCGAACTTATTATGAAGTGGAGATGTTTAGTTATTGCTAAATGTATTTATTATGTTAAATTGCGTTATTGCTAGATGTTAGTGATCTGTAAAATCCTTTAAAAATAAGTTGCAAAAATGATTTTAGCCATTACTTTTTTGTCAATATAATTAAAAAATACTTTAGGTGTTTATTCTTTACTCGCCATTGCCGCGTGGCTGTACTAATAATAAATAATAGGTATCTTCTCAACAAAAAATAAATGTTACTTATATACTGTATATATTCTATACAATGTTGCACTAAATCAGGTTTTGAGTGATTAGCCAGAGTGAAGTTGTAATAAATGTAGTCTATTAAACCGTCAATAATAAACCCATAATTTCTGCGAAAGGTGACGAACTACTCATTTGTTGTAACTTGTAGGCAAGGCGAACTGACGGCTGCTTCTCTCACACAATATGTAATATAGTTAGAAATATAGTGAAAATAATAATAAGAGCTACTGAAATGTAAAACATATTGAGAGCGCCACGGATTGAGGTTTTTATTTGAGTAGGTAGTTATTTGTTATTTAATACTTTTGTGTAATATAATATGTAATACAAAAGTATTAAATTATAAGAGTATCTATCTCTAGTCTACGCAACAGCCATTACTAGCAACCCGCCCTAGCTTCGCACGGGTAGCAGAGACATCTTCAACAATCATAATCATTTTTCAACCAATTTACACAAAACCTTAACAAATTACATACCTAAACCTTCCTCATAAATAGCTCTATCTATTGATGAAACGGCTACTATGAAAATCCGTTGAGTAGTTTTTGAGTTTATCGTGAACAGATAGATAGACAAACGCGGCGGTGTAAAATGTAGAGATGTAGTAATAGTGATGTATATGTCTACAGCATCAACATTTTATGTTACTATTGAAGGTTTAAGGATATTTTAATTTCCTATAAAAATTAAAGATATAAATTTCATAGGGGAAATAATTTTATTAATCATTATATAAAACTCAACACCCATAAATTTTATTTAAATAAATTTTATTTAAATTATATTCCGATATGCCCTGCGAGCACTATAAGAACTGACGTCAATTTAGTATACTGCGAAGCCGTTCCTTTATTATTAGCTTTACTGGTTACTGTTTAATACGGAACACAGTCCAGTATACTGCCATCTATGTTTTTTGGCGCTGTTTTGACGTCCATCCATACATCCATACATCCATACATCCACACATCCATACATCCTCACAAACTTTCACGTTTATAATATTAGTAGGATCACGAGTTACAAAAGTTACATAACTTAAAACTAAATTCAAAATTCAGAAAATCATTGGTCAAAATCATTAACCATAGACTAGAATTTGGCCTTGCTCATTCAACAACATTGTTTACAATCGCAATTTTATTCTGCGTTAAAAAAATAACAATGAGAATGATTACACGATAAACTGTGCGACATGTATCATGTAAGTCGTTGACCCATTGCGGGGGTTAGATTCATCACTGTGACCACAGAAATAAATCGTGATGGCACAATTATAAACATTGTTTTCTTTCGCACTACTTATTAAATCTTTACGTTCAATGGAGGTACCATTAAGTATTTATTTGTAAATCTAATACCTCGATCCCGTTTAATGAAAAAAAAAAAAGAGATTAGATAGGACTGCCGACAAAATACTTAAACGAAACGACGATGAAGAACTCAATGTTTAGATTAGCGCCCTCTAGTGGATCTATATATGTATTATTAACGTGATGGCCTTTTGTGAGTTCAGTGCTTTTTCCCCATAGCAAAAGTGCACAAACGTGAATAAAGAAGTTTTCACTTAAAAAAAAATTTACTTTTGTAACGCAATTTGACTGTCTGCATGGAGAAAATGTCATGCAATATTTAGTTATCCTGAGGCAGTTCTTGTGTCTAGGTGTACGACACAAGATGTGCCCGCTTTAGGAAATTAAATAATTTGTATTGTGTTACTGGGACGGGTGCGGCGTACTCATAATTCTTCCATCCCAATTTACTTCTGTGGCTGCTACCGAAACTTATTACAAGTGTTGTTTACAATATATAATTATTAATATGTTATTACCTACTCATGTTTATAGGCGCTCGACGATTTAGAATAGATGGTACACAATTGGTACTAATATAAAAAAATTAAAACTGTGTATGTATACGTAAATTTGGGACTCTTTCACTCAGAAACAACTAAATGAATTTGGATGAGATTTGAAACGGCGATTATCTCCTATATCAACAAATAGGCATACGGCGAAAGCCTGTTCAAATAGCGGTGTTGTAGGGTGTTGTGTTATGTAAACGTATGTATATTACTAAATTACTAGTAGTTATTATGTGATAAAAGTTAAAAGCTGAAGTGCATGTTAATCAGTTCAAGAAATACATTTACATATATCGCCAAATCAAGATTTTGCAGTTTTATGATAAAGAGGTCATTATTACATTGTGTTATAAAAAAAGGAACTATTTTGTCTAAACTCTTACTTCCATGGGAGGAAGTTCCACTGGTTATTATCACCAATAGTTTAACATTCTAACAATAAAGGAAAAAGTACTATCGTATGTGTGTCATCAGACTCATAAGTTATCACAATAATTTGGAGACATAGCCGTAAATCTCACTGCACGAAATCAATAAAAATCCATAACCAGAGATTCAAGGCTAAACTGTCAGCCAACGAACCATAGACACAAGGATCGATGTTTAAAAAAGTTATGTCAAACAAACCGTATATTTTCCAATAAGTGTTCCGTTTTGTCTACTGAGTATCAATAACAAAACCTCGTGTACACTCACCTACTCCAGTACATGTATACAGTTATATCGTCAATCGATTCTATATTAGGACGACCTACAATCATAGTAAAGACCGTCTGCGATTGAAACGTGCGATTAAACGCGGAAATTATCATGACGACTAGAAGTCACATCGAAGTCACACACAATTTATTCAGGTTTAATCAGGATCATCATATTCATAAGAATCGTCCTGATGAAGGACAAACTGTTGTGTTGTTATCTAGTCGTATTTATTTATCCTTATTTGAGACAAAACGTAATCCTAATTTCTGAATTCGCTGGACAGTGTGCATCGTGTGAATTACTTTACTCAAAATATTGTATACATGAAACGTTCAAGATTTTTTGCAAAACGGCAACGAGCGCTATTTATGTATGTTGTGTGTACTTTTAATTATTCAACCAAAATATTAACCAATAATTGATTATATTTCATGAATGCTTTAAATAAACATGTCTTCCATTTTATTAATCGACATTTTTCCTGATTGGCATCAGTCCTTAATCATACATAAGTTATGACCATCAAATATAATGAAGCGGTCTATTCAAAGCATTCCTTACAAACGCTCGTCAAATGAAATACAAATTTGTAACTATGAGATAGTGGTCGACATTTTATCCATGTATATGAAACCGTATCTACACACGAAATTAATAGTGTATCTGTTATAGACCAAGTGATTAAACATTACACTATTTATAATGCCCGGGTAAAGTGAATAGTGACAGGTTAAATCGGGGGGCTATGTGATTAATGCTTGTCTAAACTTCGTTATTTATGACATTGTCTGACCGTTATGAATATTGCCACATAACTGTTGGGCAAGTTGATAATTAAGCCAATTAAGGTAGATATATACATTAGGCAGGGTGCTAGGACTAAGAATATACATGGAAGGACAATGATCAAAGTATAGGCTCGAGAAGTCAATTTGTCCTAGCCTTACAGTCTGAGAAGAGGGCTTATCTATGGATAGGTAAAGTATAAATTGATAAATTAAATTTTAACGTGGGAGAGCCATGCTTCGGCACGTATTGGCCAGCTCGACCGGAGTGATACCACGGCCTCACAGAAAACCGACGTGAAGCAATGCTTCACTTTGTTTCACTTCACTCTAAAATTATATGCTCTATGCTCTAAAACACCTTAAGGGCCGGCAACGCACTTGTGGCATTTGAGTTGCAGGTATCCATGGGCGGCGGTAGGCACTTACTTTTTTAGGTGACCCGTCTGCTCGTTTATCCCATAAAAAAAGAACCAAAAAACATGATGACATAATATATATCATATATCGTAGAAGATCTTCATCATCATGTTCGTGTATAAGCGCCTTTACAGAAGATATGACACATTGTGACATATTGCCTACCTACTTAATTAATCAATGTGGTTATTAATTAGCATATGACATGGCTAATAAATTCACGAATACATGGTTCTGTCAAGGGCCAATCCTTAAATACAACAGTTTCATGAATTGCTAAGTCTCTTATTATTCTTATTTTTTTTTCAGTTTTTTGCTTGTCTCGTAATTTATAAACGTCTGTCAAAATATTTTGAAGCTATCGAGCTCCAAAACTAGGCAAAGGAATCTTATGTAATTATGCAAAAAAAAAAAACGTTAAACTGTGAAAGGAATGTTAATCATTTTTAGTTAGTAATAAACCAATAAATCACCAGAAAATCATACATTCTTACCAGCGTAATTGTAGAATTCTAGTTGAAAATAAGTTATATTGAGCGAAAGTAAAATTAGCATTTGCAGTCGTATTATAAAGTCTATACACTTACAAATTCTTTTTTTACGATAGAAATCGGTATTTGAGTACGTTCAGTAAACGTTCTAAAATGAGATGAAGAAAATTCAGATTCAAATGTTAAATTTAAAACGAAACATAAAGTGGCAATTATTATGTCATCCTTATTATTTCTGCATTCCATAAGTAACTGGTAAAAACCAAATACAGAATAACACTATTATACTACAAGGATAATAAATAACATAGGAATCTATAACTTATTTTCTATTTATAAAACTCATTTAAGTACCAATGATTCAATTATTATATTCTCTTCATCCATAAGAATACTTAAATAATGTAATTAATCTTCCAATAAATAGTATTAAAATATTGAAACGATAATGTTTAAAGACCAAATTGTATAATATACAACTCCCATTGCTTCAGCAATTTAATTTGCGAGGCATCTCTGATAGATCCGAATACCGGAGGGCTCTTCAAGCTTAGGTATAAGTCAGCTTGTCGGAACATCGTAAACATGCGATCCTTCGTCAAACAACCAATTAATTAGTAAAATACACCATCCCACTCAAATCGAAACCTAATCACTTCAACATAGGTCTTCAAAATAATCACAACTGTTCCATCATAGAATATTTAACAGTATACAACCAAAATTAATGTTATTAAATAGAGTTTGAACTTTCCTGCAATGCATTTTGTTAACGTTTGCAAGTTTTATTAAATTACGAACACAATCCGGGAACTTAGCCAAATATAATATATTTATTCGAACGATTTAAGAATTTAACTTTTTTTTCAATAGTTTGGTGGAGGGTTTTAAGACAACGAAGGCCTACAAATTTGTTCTGTTTTTTAAGAGGAAATAAAAGCTTTTTGTACAGAGAAAATTGTATAACCATACCAATGCGCAAAACTTTATATATACATCGCACAATCACTAAACTATGCACTAACTTCATTATATGCGACATACAAAAATTCAGCACTTTGATACACTATATTATTCTTTTTTACACTTATATATCTCGCACGCATGCCGAAACCTTCGGCGAACGTTCGTCATACGAAACCTACCGCAACGCGACGCCTGTTATCGAACGAATGTTCCCGAACAGGAGATGTGGTGACGCGAGCGGTGGTGCCGGCGACCGGCGTGGCACTGCGGCTGCCGGCCGGCCGCGTGTAGCCCCCACCGATCCGAAACCTTACGACCTAACTCCCGTTTTGTAGGGAGTTAGGTCATAACCAAAAACACCCTTACGCACAAAGCAGGAGAGTCCGTATCCATGTAGCGCAACGAAAAAGCTCCAATCGATGCTCATGGAACAGGACAACAGATCTTTCCGCCTCCGCTCCAGTAACGTGACCAAAACGGCCGTAGTAAAATTTTAGCCAACTTTGCCGGCAACAACAGCCGCGCGAATCGATTGCAAAACGAAGCGTAATTGTAATAATAAGCAAATCGACATATCGAAACCCATCGGGATCTCGAATTTCATTAGGTAATCGTAAAAACTTCGAATACGTTAGCGGCACATGTGCAATAAACAGGCTATAAACGGTAAAAATATGGACTCCTTTTACCATAATTTGTTCTTTTAAATTGAATGTGTTTGGGTCGCTAAAATGTTGCAAAGTGGAAGGCTTAATATTAATGCTCTACATATAACATGTACCTATGTCATTGGAATATTAAAAAAATGATGTAATTCATACAAAGCTAAAGGAAGGAATTCTAACTAATAAACTTTTTTCGTCGCGCTTCCAATTTTCATTCCTGTTTCGGTCCACTACACCAAAAGTACGATAAGTATTAAATAATTAATTATTAAAAATATTTGTGTCCTTTTCATTGCGTTTGGATTACGGTAGATATTAGAAATATTTAAACATAGGAGGAAAAAATATAAAATAGACAGAAGCTTTCTAAGTTTTAGAGTTTTAGGCAGAATATGGCACAGTTGCGATACCAGGCATTTTTTAAGGGATAAAGCATTGTAGGATGAACATGGAATAAAGGGGAAAAATCGGTCAACAGCTGAAAAATAAATCCTTGTTAAGGTAATATACAAGGCAGCTTAATAAGGAATGATTATGAAACAATAATATTGAGTGGGCAGGATATAAGCGTACACCCACTACGTTTGCCCACGCAATAATATACGAATCACTTTACAGAATACAGTTATTTATAAAAGGTTGCAAAAAAAACTGTTTAAAGTTAGTCTGCCTCGAAATACAATGTTGATATAATGTTGAATTTACTCTCAACTATTTTCAAGTAAAATTAAACGGTAACTTGATACTGGTGCTGATTCTATTGTACACTCGACTAAACTAAAACCTGACTTAATTTCTTCTGACTTAATGAAATCAACCTTGTGTTTTTCGAAATAAGGTCTATTTGTTACTGGCATCTATTTCTCAGCGCCACTAAATTTCACTAAAACCTGTCAACGTATACTCAACTTTATTTCCACGTACCGAGAGTCCCCATTTATTCAAATGCCGTATAAAAACTCGTTTAAAACGAACTAAGATGACGTTATTTTAAATCGACACCTACGGAGACGCTTACTAAAAACACGGAGCAAAAAAGATGGCATTCAACGGATAGCGGCTCTCGCTACGTGGTATTAAAGTTTATTTAAGCGTATCAGACTTTAGTCAACAAATAAATTGCTTATGAATATGTTACCTACTTGTTTAAATTTGAAATAAGACCTTGTTTCGAAGTGTACAATGTTTACATCTTATTTGAAGAAAATTTAGTGAATTTTAATTTAGCGAGTGAAGTAACAGAATTGGGACCACTGTGGAGGTACCTATTCAAATTGATTAAAATTTAATTTTATATATAAAAACTCATTCGATCTTAGTTTACTGAACGTTTAGCGGTTCTATAAAAAATGGAAGGTCGAAATGCGATTATAAGCGCCAAAACTAAAATGCGTGGTTTAATCCCAAATTATAATTAACTAGCTATGTTAAAACCACAAGCCGTGGAAAGCCAAGTCATAAAAAAATAAAAAACAATTAACTAGCTAGAACTAACTAGAAGTCGCGAGGATACTGCACTCCACACTCTAGTGGAGTGCTCAGCGTGGACGCAACAGCAGTACGATATCGTGACGGCTATTGTTGTGGGTAGCCTCTAGCTGAGAGTGCTTCAGATTCCGCGGCCTCGTTTTGCGCGGAGGTGATGTTGGCCAAAGAGGCGGCGGAACGGGAACGGGAGAGGACAAGCACTCTCCCATCCCGCAGAAGACGCACCAGGCGCCGGAGAGCGCTGAATGATCTCCGTCCTCCATGAGCGCTGGCCTGGGGGTAGCGGGTCGGGCTGACCGATATTCCAGCAGAAGCAGGCCTGATCCGCTGGCGGAACGGGTTTTGCAACTCTCTTATCTGGAGGGGGGTAAGGCCTCCCCTATTGCAAGATGTGGTCGCCTGCTGATCAGGAGGCGAAAGTCTGCAGGGGTTCTCACAAGCTTCCTTCCTAGGGTATCCCGGGTCCCCGGCAATAGACTCCCTTGTGACGGAACACAGTGTGATTTTAGTCGGTTTGAGTCCGACATACCACTTCACCCTCGGTGAGGTGAAACATACTTACTGGGTGTAATTTATCTATAATATGTATGTATTTAGAAATATATAAGTATGTTTATCAGCAGTCCGGTTACCATAGTACAGGCTCTGCCTAGTTTGGGATCAGACGACCGTGTGTGAAATGTGTGGAGGTATTATTATTATTATTATAACCCGTGGGGGTTTCCACACGATAAAAAAAATGTGTGCGTCTCGGGACGCTCGACAGAAGTGATAGGTAACTTAAGCTAATCTAAGTTGAACTATTGAGAAAGGGAAGCCAGACAGACTGGCGCCGTAACTCGTCACGTAACTAAGCGGTTTACCCCCCCATAAGAAAAGCTTTCCTCAAAAACCTTTCATCCAGAAAATTACTGTTTCCAAAGGAAGGAAAAATAACTTTTACGCGAAAGAAGCTGGTGAGCAAAAGTTAGTACTTAATATTTGTTTAATGCATACTATAACAGTACATGTACTTGCTTGGATACACGTCCGTTGTCGGCAAGTATTACTATCCTCTTTCATAGTAAACCCGAGAAGGCTTATGTTACTGACACAACATAATATTCTGTTTGTAAAACATTCCGCTTGCGACATCGACTCCATGCTTGAAGTTCCGCTCTTGTGGAGATTATATTTATTTTATTCAAATTTTATATAAGGGAACAAGATGGATTGGAAACTAAAACTATAGAATTATATTGCAATGGATTATACACCTCAACTTTTTAAGACTACGACAAAACCGGAGTTTTGGGATAGAGATCTTGGTCATAGATATACATATTGTATCGTGGCTGTCAGTCAGGAAGCAATGTCAAATATGGGTGGAGCCGGGCTGGTGCGAAGCGGCTCAGAAAAAGCTATATAGAAGGATATGGGGGAGGACTTTGCCCAGCAGTGAGACAGTCTACGCTAAAGATAAATGTAACGTACTCTGTCGTTCTCCAGTTCTAACTTCCATAGATATTTTTTATAAATTTCTTCTCTATCGCATCAAAGGTATAATAATCGTGAAAGGTAAAAATAGACTTCTTTAGTTTAATTTCGTCTAAGTCTAATTTATGTATTTTACACCATGCCCCAACAACGTAGGTCGTTAGTCAACAGACTTAATGTTACGTCAGTTCGTATGTTAACACTATGGTGTTTTTGCAAAATACCGAAAAGGCATTAACCGCGGCTCAATGATTGCAAATTGTGTTGAACTGTGTTGTGTCCGGGAGTCGAGTGCACAACAAAGCCTTGCGCTAACGTTGAAAGAAGCGTTCCGCTCCGAGCGTTTCGGTGCCGTGGGAATGCTAGACCAAACCTAGATATGAAGACAGATTCCCAATGACTTTCTAATTCAAGTATAAATATAAAAATAGTAAGATTATAATATTATTTTTAGTGTACGTTTATGCAACACGGCCTAAATTACAATAAATCAATAAAGAAATCTAAAAATATACCTTTGAAGAAATAAAAATTACATTATACTGTTAAAAGCGTAGACAATTTTATTTGACACTGAAACCGATTTTTTTTTTAAATTTTTGATTTTGTAGGTTATGTATACACGAAATAGGTATTACATAATCTCTGAATTGCCAGACGTTTCGACCAGGTTGCACTGGCCGTGGTTAGAGTATCGTATACATAACTATATCATGGAACGCGAAAGTTTAAATGTTCCATGGTTTTAACATGAGATTTGTTAAATAAATTCAAGTTAGAAGATTTTATAACATTCATAAATACGAATTTACTGATGTAAGCCAGATACATTATAACACAATACGAGTAGTTCTTTGTTAATAAACTTATAACTACAGTTGAAGATAGAGAAGATTGTCGAGAATGTCGACTCATCATCTCATGACGACAGTTTTTTTAGTTCAAACTTGCTTTGAAAACTATCCTACAAGAAGAATATCAAATAGACTATCATCAACACAATCAACATAATAACTACTGTTAATTACAGACAAACAACTCCACTAATCTTAATTAAAATTTCTTGCGTCTAATCGTGGCACAGCGCGGCACGGCTGATGAGCACATGCCTTTACATAATTAAATTTGACATTGCATTGTGCACTTTAAACCGATGCAATTAAACTTAATTTCCCTTAAGCCATAATGCATCTCCGTAAATAAATTGTCCATGCACTTCGCATGGACAATTTAGTTTAGACTATAGACGATACGATTCCGACACGAAATTTCTATATTTAATATTAAATTTATGGATATAAAGAGGAATACTAAAAATATTAGAAAAATATTTTTCTTGCCCACCCACTTTTTCTGTACGGTTTCCATTGTAGCTCCAGCTGATCTTCTCGATGCTACTTTAACTCACATTTCAAATGCCTCCAGTCTCTCTCCCTATCTTTTTCGTCAGCGTTTAATTCTATCGCAACCATATAACGACAGGCGCGTCTCACATTTTGTAAACTTTTTCCATATTCGTTTCGATATTTCAACTAAACCTACTAACACAAAATCGTGTCGTGTTATCTAAAAGGGGTGTGTTATTGTATTGTGAGTATGATAACGGTCGTCAGCTGTTCTACAGTACATCATTACGATAAGTGTTGAGATTAGGCATGCACAGAGCCCGCACACTTTTGTCTTTGGGAAATTTCTCTACAAATATTTGGTTTAGAATGATGGATTATTTTTTTAGGGAGGGTCGATCGAACTTTTTGTTTGCTTTGGACGAACGTGAAGCCTTCCCCTGGGAAGATTGTTAGGAACTCTTTGACCGTTTTCATCATTTGAATGAAATTTGTATAAATTGTTTGTATAACTAATATTTATACGTTTTCGTTTCGACAAATGCACCTGTTGGCTGACTTTACTAAAGATATGTAATAATTTATTTTATTTTCTCTTTTTTTGGGTGACAACAACACTAAGCTTTCACTGGAAAACATTCGATAGAAAATGTTCCAAAACTTTTTTTATATTTTGGAACATAATTGGAAGATGGAAGAAATAACAATCATACATAATATAGTAGTCATTGTTATTACACGATATTGTAGAAGCATTATTTTTACATATGTCATGTTTTGAAGTTGTGATGTACAATTTAGTAAGATATCTTATTACTTTAAACGAGCAATTATTGTATGTATGTATTTATTTATTTATATATGTATTTATATTTCGGGTATCTCGGAAAAGCCTGTAACGATTTTGATGAAATTTTGTATAATATAATGTAAAATTATAAGATAGTTATTTTTCAAATAGAAATAGGCTTTCTTTTTCGGATTCATATCCTACATGAGGACAAAAATGATCACGCTACATAAATGCCAACATCACAACAATTGGCATACCCCAAGGTTAATCTACCTCCTAATAATCCAACTGTCTAAGTTTATCAGCGAAATGAGATAAACTTTGCTATTCCGTTCCATTCTCATTAAAAACTAATAAAAACCATCCTACAATACCGATTTGACCTAAGTACAACGGTGATCCGTCAGAAATGAAAGATACCGGTTGTCTGTCAGTAACAATAACATTCACAGCCTTGTGAACCTATTGTGTCTATAGTTAAGTACTACTCACTCCGGCTAATTACATTGTTATATTTTTGATGAGGTCACCGCCATTATGGGAATTTATGTAAAGATGGAACTGCTTAGAGAAAGCAACTGCTTGACATGATGACACTCCAATGCCTACATCTTTCGTGACTCTTTTGTAGTCGCTTTATGTTATTTAAAAATGTTGTTAGATTAGCATTACTAAATCGATAATTGATATTTATTTATCTATTAGCCAAATTAAAATAGTAAATTTTATAATATACTAGCAACCCGCCCCGGCTTCGCACGCGTAGTAGAGAAATCTTCTACAATAATCATCATATTTCAACCAATTTACACACCTTAGTTAAAAAATTATACACCTAAACCTTCCTCATGAATATTGGTGAAAACCGCATGAAAATCGTTCAGTAGCTTTTCAGTTTATCGCGAACAGGCAGACAGACGCGGCAGGGGACTTTGTTTTATAATATGTTATGATATCTACTAGTTGACCCAACACACGTTGTCCTGCAAAATAATCAATAAAAACCGGCCAAGTGCGAGACGGACTCGCGCACCGAGGGTACCGTAAAATATTTTTATTATATGATGTAACTAAAAATTTACGGTTTTCGCAATTTTAGTTTTATCTGTGCTATAAGACGTTACTTCGTACCAAATTTCAAGATTCTGAGTTCACGGGAATATATTATATAAGGGTTCGGTTTTTTCCTTTCGAGGTACGGAACCCTAAAAAGGGAAAAAAGCACTTGCAGTTTGCCCAGTATCCTGACTTTCTGGGCAACTTTTTTTCCCAGAAAATCCATATTCGGACTATTGCCAACATTTAAAAGAAATAATTACCTCAGTATGGCCAACACCTCTCAAGTGATGCGCCTTCAAACCAACAGGACCTATTTCATTTTTATTTATCCCAAAGATTGCCTTGGTGGTTGAATATATATTTTTTTGGTTTATTTCATTGGCCAATTTAACTTGAACTGTCATTGTATAGCTTTCCGTAGGTACGAGATAGGTCAACATATACACTGGAGGCGTGTAGGATGTGTAGGTTGACGTAGCCGTATTTACATTTCAAAAGTTTGCTTTTTGCAGTTCTAAATATAAACTTTAAGTATTTCTAATTTCACGCTCCTCCGTTCGCGAAGGTTTAAAAATGCGTACAAAGAATTCTCTTAACGAATTATATATATATATATATATATATATATATATATATATATATATATATATATATATATATATATATATATATATATATATATATATATATATATATATATAGTATATAGATATGTATAAACATAATGTGAAAGTGCCACAGGTAGGCGAGTATTAGTTTGTTTATAGCGAGTATCTGAAAGAAGAATGAAAGAAAAAATGATTTATTTTGTAAAACACAGCATACAAAAAATAAAAATAATAACATATAAAAGAAAATATGGAAAAAAAAACAGTTAAAATTTGAATAACAGGTAACATTTTTTGACGTGTCATTTGTTACATGACACTGACATGTCACATGACGCGTCAATGCCACGTATCCGACCACGTTTCTTTAAATGTTACTCTACAAAAAAGAACTTTTTATGTTACTGTGGGTTGTACGCCGTGCTCTAGAAAGTAGGTGGACCCTCAGTATACACTGCGATGGACAAATGTCACCTCAGTACTGATTTTCAGTGCCCACCTTATCTAGGAAGTTTGGGGACTAATGAAGAAGCTTGTATTGTGTCTAGGAGCTAGAGTAAAGTCTACGAACTAGTGTAGTCTAAAACCCAGGATTCAGTCGTAGAGTTAGTATAGAGTCTTTGTATGCATTATAGTATATATAGATATGATACTAACTCTATTTTTCTCGTCCACGCTAAAACTTAATGCAGTGGGTTATCAATATTTTCCTCATAGTTGTTCGGAAAAGGACTAGTCTACAATAACAAAAACCAAAACATATTAAGTATTTCACAAAAGAATATCTAGACCAAATGAATAATTTGTCACAGTTATAAATAGCACATATTGCATTACAAATAAGCAAATGATTATGACGTGGTCATGTTTATGAGTGACTTAATGACCTACAAAAGCAGTAGTCAATTAACAGGTTTTTTTAGCGAGTTTAATATGCCTCCATGATGAAACATTTTAAAGAATACCCAACTGATAGACAGTATCTATACTAATATTACAAAGCTGAAGAGTTTGTTGGTTGAACGCACTAATCTTCGGAATAACTGGTTCGAATTGAAAAATTCTTTAAGAGTTGTATAGCCTATTTATCGAGGAAGGCTATAGGCTATAACATCACGCTATGACCGATAGGAGCGGAGTAGTGAGCATAAACGCAAGTGAAACTGCGGGGAGGGGTACTTTATAATATACGGCATATTTCTACATTGTATGCCTTGTACGGCGCTCTCATTTATCAATGGCTATTATCACAAAATATAGATTAATTTTTATCATGGTAGGTATGTAATTGTTCTACCCTTTGAATTGAGTTGCGTTACTAAAACCTACTCGGGATTGATCAAGCGCCTATTGGATTTTTTATAACAACCCTCGTGGAAAATAACTACAACTAAAACACTAGCAACACTGGTATTGCGTCATTATAATTATTATATTACCTGTATGACCGGCTTATATGCGAGCAGAAATCTACTGTGTCCTGCCTCATAACCTCCGGTAAACAATGAATACAATATGTAAATTGATTTTTTTTCTGGATAATAGGTCATATTATCCGAAAGTCATAGTGGTGGAAATGCTTTATCTAAGGGATGTAGCAGTAGCTACTGTATGTGCAGATTTTCAACTAACTACCATAACCTATCTGCTTGCCATGCCAAGCGGAATAAGGCATTTACCTCAGGATAAGTCTATGGTCCGTGAAGCGTGGACAAATTGTTCATGTTACGTAAGCTATTGTTATCATATGGATACCAATAATGCAGTGTTATATGTAGGGTTGCCAACTATAACACTTTAATATCCTACTAATATTATAAACGTGAAATTTTGTGAGAATGTTTGCATGTATGTGTGTATGGATGTTTGTTATTCTTTCAGGCCAAAACTACTGAACCGATTGCGATGAAACTTGGTATGTAGATAGCTGGAGACCTGGATTAACATATAGGCTATTTATCCCAATATTCCCACGGGATCGGGACTTACGCGGGTGCAACGGCGGGGCGCTCCTAGTACCTAATAAGCTTTTTAATTATTTAAAAAAATTACAGTGAGCAGAGAAAATCTTTCTTATTGGATGCCGACGCCTGACTACTGTTGTGGGACAAACGCCCTCTAACGGCGTAAATATATTTAACAAGGTCAACGCGACACAGTAGTCGATGCGATGACTAAATAACGGTCGGCGTGTTAAACGTAACAGATTTAATATGATCTACTATTGACCTATGCAGTCATGTGTCACGTTCTTTGCTACTGGGTCATGTCACAATCAATTTAATACTTATTAACATTTAGTTCAACGTGTTTAATGCACAATTTGAAGCAGAAATATTGAATTATCTACTTGCTTATATATGGACTCGATTTATTTGCTGCTGCTGGTAGTATTAGAACCACTAAGGGTGCACTTACTAGAGATTTTATGAATAGTTAAATTATTTTAAACTGTACATATATATTTATACTAGAAATCGCGTGGTGGTCGAATTTCGACCATAGTTTTTACATTGGCCAGTATAACTTGAGCTGTCATTGTATAGACTTACTGACCATGACAGATAATCACATATACTGGACGCATTTCATTTCATTAGCCGTTTTCGCGTAGTTTTTAAAGCTGTAAGACAAATTGTTTAAAAACTTTAGCATTCTGCGCTTCTTCTATATGTAAATTGTAAATATTCCAAAATTCACGTTACTACGTTTGCGAAACTTTCTTAAAAAGGGGTACAAAGAATTATCTTCACGTATTAATATAATGATTATGTATATCTTAAGACGAATAGTTTAAGCATTTTGGCTTTAAATGTGGAAGCTCGTAATTGGCATAATGATGCTACTACGAATTTAATTATAATACTGTTTAATCCGTAATTCTCCCAAATAAAATAAAATAAATATAATGTCAAAATATAATAAAGTTGCCACAGGTAGGCGATTATTAGTCTGTTTTAGTTTGTATGGACCTAGGTAGTTTGGTTACTATAACTATACTACAATAAAATGAAATTCAGGTGGCATCCTGTTTACCTCTCGTGTAACACTAACACTATTGTACCTGAAGATCTGACTTTTAAAAAGAGTGGCCATGAGTTTCTTTGCCAGTATTCTTCTCATAAGGCCCTACGCATTTTGGAAACTGGAAGTTATAGATCGACACAAGCAGGCAGTAGATTTTGGTGTTTTTCACCTAATTTACCTTGACAATCCAGTATATGCTGTGGCGTCTGTTTGTGCCGATCTATGATTTTTAACTCTAGCTTCAATTTAACGTTCATAAATGTCACTTAGTGTCTTAATTGAATAAATGATTTTGAATTGAATTGAATTGAACTAATGAAAAAGCTTATTATAGTGTCTAGGTGCTAGTGTAGTGTCTACGAACTAGTGTAGAGTCTAGAACCCAATGTGCAGTGGTAGAGTTAGTATAGAGTCTATGTATGCATATGTAGATATTTAATATAAATAGAGTTTATGTATGCATATGTATTTAGACTCTAGTTTCAAGTCAAGTTGTCAAGTTACAGTAATGTATTAACAGTGCTGCGAGAAAGTAAGATACTGCAATGATACAAAAATGAATTTAAAAAGAAGTGTTACAGACACTCAAGCATTCAATTGATAATTAAGATTTAGCTTCCAATAAGATAGTGTAATGAGTGCATTTACTTATCAAGGATAGAGGTAACGTATAATCAAACAATGTAACTAAACATAATAAACAAATAAAACTAAGAAAAAATTAGAAAATAAAAAATACACCATAGGTTCACAACCATGGTCGACAAGTCGACAATAATTGGCAATGTGGCCACTTAAACTACTGCACTGTCTGCATCACTTAATATTATAAAACAATGTCCCCCGCCGCGTCTGTTTCTCTGCCTGTTCACGATAAACTCAAAAACTACTGAACGGATTTTCATGCGGTTCACCAATAGATAGAGCGATTCGTGTTCAGGTTTAGGTATATAATTTGTTAAGGTTTTGTGTAAATTGGTTGAAATATGATGATTGTTGAAGATGTATCTGCTACCAGTGCAAAGCCTGGGCTGGTTGCTACTATTCCATATATCTCGTTAAACTTCACCACTGCATTCCAGGTTCTTTGATATGCATAGAATATGCAAAAAGAGAGAGACACACGCAAATGTTATAATCGCCTCCACGTTGCACCTTTTGCTCTAAAAGCATTTTATTTGTAAAGCTTACTTTGTAAAACGATTTGTTTTCATAACAAACTTTATTTTTATTGGTCTAAAGATTATTAGCATATACTGTCCGTGACTTGATCATATTTCGCTTTTCTATGAATCATAGCAATAGCATAGCTACGTTTTCTAGAAAAAAATATCTTTTGTACCATCATCATAATCATAAATTAAAATTTTTAAATTCTGCCGACTCTCGAAAATCCCTTAAACCATTAGAAAAAAAAACGAATCTTCGAACGACTGAACAAATTTTCTTGAATTACATCTAAGAACACTCTCGATCAAGTCATCTTTCAAACAAAAACAAACCGCACTCAAATCGTGAACCGATTTGAGTGCGGTTTGTTTGTTTTGTCCGTTTGGGAGCTATGATGCGACAGACAGACCCAAATACACATATACATAGGTACACATGTTAAACGTATAAAACCCCTCGTTTTTACGTCAGGGGTATATTACGACTAGCTTTTATCCGCGGCTTCGCTTGCGTTAATGTAGATTTTGTCAGTATTTATTTTATTTATTTCTGAAAGGTACGCTTACACCGACCGAGTTATGTCGGACATGTCTAAGTTATTATTGTCCTTTGGAAACAGTGTCCTTGTCTATGGTCCTGACAACGTGCAACGAGCAAAATTACATGATGATCCGTTGATTACAAACAAACTAACTCACATTCGCATTAATAATTTTAGTTAGGACATGTCTAACAAAACCAGACGACACTTTTCACTTTTATTCGCACCTTTATAACACCGTGCGAACGTACACTTAGGGGTATGACACATATCCTATTAGAACATCAATAATATATTTTACAGTGACATTGTTTCGTACGGTAATCCGAAGGGATCAGAACTGTGACGGATCAATCGTAATGGGAATTCAAAGAATTGCGCGACTTATTTCCGATGCTCCGATCATCGGCTGCGACAACAACAATTGGATACGGTTTATTTTTAATTATAAATAGCACACATAGAATATTTTTGCACTCTACTCTACGGTGTTTCGATATTCATTTAATTCATTAAGAATGTATTACAATTGTGTCTGAATATAACAGTATATTCAGACACGGTTTCGTTTTTTTTTTATTGATATAAGTACCGTCGCGACCCCTTACTTCGCCTGGGTTTTAACACTTTTTTCAACAGTTCTTTCCGATTTAAAAGTATTTTGAATTATAGTGATTAAAAAATGGTTTTACTTATCTGTGGCTATAGTTATAGAAAATTCACGTTTCGCATATCGTTTAATAACAAGCTAAAAATTTACTCCAAAGGTGAAATCCGAAGTATGGGTATTATTCCCTAACTTCGCCTACCTTATGTCACAGCGTCATAATAAACAATTTGTTTGACATTAGCTAGTCTATGGAAGTTAAAATGTGACAGAAGAATTTGAACCATACTTTTCACACAATAAAGTCATTTTAAGTTAGGGAACAATCTGAAGATTGTTCCATACATTTGCTATAACACAATTGTTGGTAACTTACCCAACTGTAAAATAAAGGGGTAATGATTTAAGAAAAGAAATGTTATAAGAGATAAACATTTATTAATAAAAATGTACCTAAGAGAACACATCTTTCTAATTGTAGTCAATAAATATTATTCAATAAATCTCCTGTTTATTAAAATATGTCTATGATAGACATTTTTGAAATGATTGGTAGTGTATGTCTGTTTCATGCGTTTCTTCACTTATTTGTTTTCCATTGTGGGGACCTGTAGAGTTCGGCAACAATCGGTTTTATTATCGAAGCCTCGAACTCGGTAATGTACCTACCGTCTTACTATGACATTTACATTCATATGACACAACAGGATTGACAACTCTAGGGGCAGGCGAAGTTTAGCAACAAGATGCTACTATTATAACCCCGATAACATTTTATTAAATTCCGATTTCCAAACGTAAGTTGGATAAAAAAGAATAAAGTCATATAAAAGTTAATTAGTTGTATAATATAATCAAATTAAAAGTTTAGCCTTACCCGATATGTACCACTTTTTAAAACTGAAGTTTATACACAAACAAAAAAAAAAGAGTAGTTTGTCCCACGTCAAAGATGCACTGGTCACTAACAACGTGACGTTAGCCATAATTAATCCTCAAAATCTTGCCATATATGAAAAATACTTGTTATTTAACAGTTTTATGCGCGGTTTGTCCAATCAAAACAAATCGTGGCAATTTTAAATTATGTTAAATTAGGCGAAGATAGGAAACACAGGCGATGTTACGAGCCTCGACGGTACATTATAAAGACTTTTTCTGTTTTGTCTTAGCACCAAAATAAATGCCTTTTTCTTTCTTTCTAGTATAAAAGAAAAAAAATATATACCCTTATAAAAAATCCATGAAAAAACGTTTTAGGACTTATGTACAAAACATTCACAATTGTAACTAACGATAAAAAGTCCAGTTTAATCATATTAATAATCAAATTTCTTTAAGTAATGACAAGAAAAAATAAAAAGATGTAGGTACTTAATGTCAGGTATAATTATTATGTTAAAAAAATATATGGTTAAATCATGTCCATATCGTGTCGCTGCGATTTCAATGTCATTTACAAGATAAACCAGTAATTCATCCACCGAATAGTAAGATGTTTCCAATAAGAAGGCTTTAACTCTTTTTTTTTTCAATTCATGTGACTTATAGATGTATTTTTTTAATTCTGTTAGTAGGCAGTTCAATAGTTTCACACTTGGCTAGAGCGCGCACAATGCTTTGATATATTTAAAGTTGGTGTAAAATTGATTTTCAAGATTTTTCTTCGAGTACTTTCTCTGATTAAACTTTCGTCTGGAGTTTCAAAATCAGTTTTGTATTTTGACACTTGGCTGAAGACAGTGGGATTATTAGACCAGGGTCGATAATTTTTGAAACCAAAAAAAATAATAGTAGGATGAAACCCATTGGAAAAGGAGGAGAATATTATAAAAATTAAAGGTCGGGAAGGGGAAGGGGAAGAGGATGAGTTTTAAGGGTAAAAAACGGTTTATCTCGATTTCCGGCAAGTCCTATGGAAAAAAGTCAAATGGCAAAGTTGTAGGTAATAAAATGTTCTACAACTTTTATATTTACACTTTTTTCACATAACGTCAAAATTTATGTAAAAAATGAAAAAAAAAACAAGTTTTTGGTCTTTTATTTTTATCTTTTACAAAACATTTTTTTCTTCACGAAATTTGGTGAAAACTTACCTTTTTATATCCCAAATACACTGAAATTTATTTCATTTGAAATATTTATTTTTTCACCTTATATTGACTTAATATCGAAAAAGCACCCCAATTTTCAATCGAAAATTCACCCGTCAAAACATCAGCTTTTTTCAAAAAGTTAGTGTGCTTTCTGTTCGTTGAAATCTCTACTTTGCGATGGTGTAAAAATACAACTTTTTAAATAAATTTTGAGGTTATGTGAAAAAAGTGTAAAAACAAAAATTGTAGATCTTTTTATTACCTACAACTTTTTTTTTTTTTTATTTATTCTTTATGCACAAAATGTGTCAAAGGTGGACTTAATGCCGTAGGCATTTTCTCCCAGTCGACCTTTGGGCGATGCAGAGACAAAACATAGACAGCATAGCACAGAGATTATGATATGTTTATTTTAAATTAGATAAAATAATATTATAGTACCCACAGTACTTTATAATCTACTTGCTAATATAATACATACATATAATAAGTATAATAAAAATAATAATATTACATAGGTATGATACATAACATATAAATAAATATTTATAAACACATAATATAAACTCGTTTGCTATTTTACTTTTTTCCATAGGACTTGTAGTTTTGCCGGAAATCGAGATAAACCGTTTCTCACCTTTAAAACTCACCCCCTTCCCCTTCCCGACCTCAGATCGCCCGTAAATTATTTTTCCTTTAATTTTTATAATATTCTCCTCCTTTTCCAATGGGTTTCATCCTACTATTGTTTTTTCACTTTTATTGTTTTTAAAGGCTTCTACCCTGGTCTATATAGTTTTGATTGGCCGTTTTTATATTATACAGATCTGTACAGCGAGTACCTACTAAATCGCTATAATGATGTTTGAACAAGACGTAAAGGAACAAGACTCTAGACTTATACAAAACAGTTTATTCTTGCATTACGCAAACCTCAACATTGTTTCAAGATACTCAGCGCCATCTAACCAATAGAAGCCAAACTACTTAGGAACTAATGATCCTGCAACACGCAATAAAATTTCACGTTATTATTAGTATTATTTAACTTAACAATGTCAATCAACACGCACCTAACTTGATCGGAGGATTGTAATGTGGGAGCCGTTTCTCAACAATACGAAAAGAAATGATTTTATGTTTTTAAAAATACATCTCGTGACATGAGTTTGAGCTTGTTTTCGTGTAATTGTGAGGTTTGTATTCATTAGTACTAGTACAAATCACTACGGTAAGGTGTTCGATTTGTTGGAGTTGGAACACCCTCCAACTAATCCAACTTATGGTAACTTCGTATGATTGGTACTGAATAATTTCGGCAAGACTTTCAAGTTCCTTGAAAATTTTAACCCAATAAGCATTTAGTTAAATGGTACCTAAAGAACAACTAAAATTAACAAATCAAGTTTCACATACAACAAAAAAAAAACTGTTCCCAATTTCGCTGCAGCCCGCGCGTGTTCAAGAGCGCGCTCTTTTTGTGGGTTACCAAGGCGGCGTCTAATTACACCTAGGATACGGCTTCGTCTAGACATAGGCAAAAACGCCAACTATGTATGACCTTGAATACCCGTTGTTTTTAATGGGAACAGTCGTATGAATAATGCACAATTGATATTAAAACAAGGAAATTAATATTAAAACAAGGAAATTGTAATCTTTAAGACACAATAGTTAAACGCAGGAGACCATTTATACAACCCAAGTATTTCAACTGATATTTACATAGCTTTGTGTTAAATCCAGATTACTTTATCTTCTGCTACAAACTGAATTTTAAAATTATAATATACTAGCTGACCCGGCGAACTTTGTACCGCCATATTTTATTTCTCTAATCGCAACTAAGGAAATAAAACCCTTCCGGTAAAATCTAATTAGCTAAATTGAAAATAAAACTAAAGTACTCAATTGAAAAATTCATATTGTTGTACAAAATGACTCGTCCATCAGATAGCTGACCCGGCGAACTTCGTACCGCCATATTTTATTTCTCTAATCGCAACTAAGGAAATAAAACCCTTCCGGTAAAATCTAATTAGCTAAATTGAAAATAAAACTAAAGTACTCAATTGAAAAATTCATATTGTTGTACAAAATGACTCGTCCATCAGATGTTAAATCGCAAATAACAGACAAATAATTAGCTGAATTATACGGTATTTCGTTCACTACAAAATAAATTTTATTAATTTTATAGCGTCAACAACACGTGGTAATTATGCTGTTAAAATGTAGCTTATATGACACGTTCGTAGATTTACCATAGCAGCGCCATCTATTGATTACTTACTCAACCCAGTCGAAAGGTATCGACATCTGTTAGAATCATTTGGAGTTAACAGATAATTGTGACTGTCAAATAATAACAGACAAATAATTAGCAATAAATTAAAATTGCGACTATAATTTGAGATTTAAACTATCCTATCTCTCAAGTTGGATCGAACTGCACATGGTGTGCGAATTTTATTATAATCGGTTAAGTGGTTTAGGAGTCCATTGAGGACAAACATTGTGACACGAGATTTATATATATTAAGATTAATTAATAAGAAGAAGATAAGATAATTGGCTCTATACTATCACTACATATTACAAAAAAGTCACCCGCCGCGTCTGTCTGTCGGTCTGTTTGCGATAAACTACAAAAGTACCCAATGGATTTTCATACAGTTTTCACGTATGGATAGACTGATTCATGAGTAAGGTTTAGGTGTATAATTTATTAGGGATTTGTATAAATTTGCGGAAATATGACGACGATTGTTGAAGATGTAGGAAAAATTATGCCGACTCTGCTTTACTGGTGTTCACTGCGTAAACCAATAGAGTTATATGAAAGCAATGTATTATGGATTTATTCCTCATAATAATAGCTATTACAATATAGGAAAGCTATATGTCTATCTTCTAAGATTAACACATAATGACGAAAAAAAAGGTGTAATACATGACATGACATAATGTGCTCTGCTACCCGTGCGAAGCCGGAGCGGGTTGCTAGTAAAATGTATTTACTGACTGGCTTTGGTCTGCCCGCGCCTAAATTGTAATTTACACGTTATTATTAGATTACAAATATTAAAACTCACCAACTGGATCAAGCTGCTTACAGGAATATTTCCACCTGGAAAAATACAAAACAGCTGTGACAAATCCTTCAAAGAAATATTAAGAATAAAGTGAACTTGTGTGAACAAACTAGATTGCTCTTGTAGTCCCAATGGTTGTAGGGCCAAACAATTTTTTTTTTGAGATAGAAACAAGCTTTTTGGGGCCTAATGGCGGTCTGTGAACAATTAATGTTTGTATTTGAAAAAGTACCTCGAGGACCTAGAAAATCAAATAAAAAGAAATAAGGGATTGGGTCTTCCAGCTACTCGTCCATTGCTGAGCATACTCTTGCAAGAACTTCTACAATAAATAATCTTCCGTTTCTAGCCGTCTTACGGCTGGAGATTATTTATTGTCCAACGGTCTCTAAAACTTTTATCAGATCTACGGTCCATAAGACATAAGAATATTGTTCTAGAAGCGGATAAACGAAATAATAGTTGCCACATCGACAATACAGCGAAGTGTCAAGACGATCGGTATGACTACTCTAATTGGCCACATTCTGTAGGCTAATAGTTGTCCAGATCATCGTAAACGTATAAGAGAAGAAACTCTCTCGAAATGTATAAGAATTAACATTTAGAAAGGCTCCTTACACCTTGATTAGCTTACCATCTCCATTCATCATCACCACTATCTCAACTATGACATTGCTAAACATAGGCCTCTCCTAAACCACCTCTCCTCTTGCACCGTCTTCTCCCACTTTCAGCATTGCCTTTGAATAATTTTGGCCGTATAGGAACAACAAAATTACAATCTTTGTACATCTTGATTTTGTCATAAAAATACTCTCTTATAACAACATTATGTCACACATCAATATACACTCTAATCGTGTCAATGCAGCTTTAGGAACAGACATCCAAAAATTAATTATTGTAATTATTTTGTAGGTACCTAAATTTTTCATATCTAAGTATTATTCAGACTGGCCTGTTGGTCTAGTGGTTAGTGACCCTGACTGCTATGCCAGAGGTCGTGGGTTCGATTCCCACCCAGGACAAATAATTGTGTGATGAGCACGATAATTTGTTCTGTGTCTGGGTGTAATTTATCTATAATATGTATGTATTTAGAAATATATAAGTATGTTTATCAGCAGTCTGGTTACCATAGTACAGGTTCTGCCTAGTTTGGGATCAGACGGCCGTGTGTGAGATGTGTCCAGTTATTATTATTATAGTTATATTAAATCACTCGTTATTTAAACATCGACAGATTTAATAGAGCACCTGTCACAATTCTAGTTTACCAGTCAAAAGGCTAGCCTAGGCATACGAACAACAGAGTTGTCCCGCTGCCCTATTTCCAGCGGCAGACTTCCTCGGAGGAAATAGGGCAAAGTCTGTATACTACACAGACTTTTCCGATCCAACTGCCACCAGTCTCAAACATTTATAACAGAATGTAGCGTTATTTAAATGGCGTGTTTAATTTATACGAGAATGAAGATTTTAATTAAAGCACAAATAAGTATCTTAAGCAATCTTAAAATTTCGCGTCTTTAACAAATTACGAAAATTGTACGTGTCAACAAATACACGTGCGAGTATTTTGTCGATATTTCTGGGTTAAGGATAGAGTAATTACGGACTCATAATATGTTTAGACTTTTTTCTAGACTACGTTTTAGTTTTTCGGCTTAAATATACAATATTACTCAGAAATTCATAATTCAGTTGCGATCCCCGGATTTCGAAGTCATTACGTGAGACCAGGTGAATAGCGTGTGTGTGTTATGTAGCTGTCTACACTTTCGGGCAAAAGAATCACGTTCTTTATGGATTTATTTTAGTAGACTCATAACTACCGAACATACAAAGACTGACTCAAAGCTCATACTAACACTTTTAGTACCAGCTTTTGCCCGCGGCTTTTCTCGCGTAAAAGTATTTCTTGATCCCTCGGGAATAATACTTTTTTTCTGCATGAAAGGTACAATGTTGACAAATGTATAAAATCCTGAACTGAGTAGCATCATAACCAACCTTTGTTTTTCATGGACTACATTTAATATACTAACACGCACAACTGTTTCTTTTACAAATAAAACCTGGGTTTTTTCACAACCCTTTCTTCATTTTAATTTTAATTTTAAATTCTCAATTTTAGTCGGCTATACTACCGACTAATGTTTGTTAGTTATTTATTAATTATTTTAAGCACTATTTAGTTATTTTTAGGCATTTATTGTAAAAAAAAAAACCATCAGGATGTTGTATAATTTTTGGCATGGTGTGGTCTCCTGTAATTACGGAAGCACATTAACTCATTGTTTTTGTAGAATTAAAGCATGTAAGGCGTATTCCTTGTTGGAGATCCCAATAAATAAAATAAAATAATCCCTATGTAATTCCCAAAATGTATGTAAAAAGAGAAACATGTGGAAAAGGATGAGGAATTTATGGATTTAATATCAGATTGTGACAAGATTTTGTTCAGAAGTTGACAGACTGAAATGACAGAAATAATTATGTAAATTTTTTAATCCACCTGGATTTTGTACTGACCAATTTCAATATAGCCAACTCTGTTAAAAAGTGTGTATGGAATACGGGATTTAGATGTTTTTTTTTTATCTCAGTTTCGGAGAGCTGCTATAGCGACGACACATTTTTTTTTATATAGGTGCTCCTCAAAGAATTGACAGAGGTATGCTACAATAGTATTTTGCCGACTACATTCTGTGCCCCACGAACGTAATAAGAGGCGTGGCCATTGCTAAATACCGCTCAACGTTTACCGGCCCTGTGGTTATACTGAGATTTTCCTAACAAAAAATCCAATAACAATTGCCCGATTAAGAAATCAAATCTTAAACCTCACGATCACACGCATAACCATGCACTCCTCAATTATTATTTGTACTTGTTTCGTCAAGTTTTCAAGGAAGTGAATAAAGATGAGATAATACAAAAATCGTAAGGCTTGAATGGAACGGACATCAAATGTACCACACAGGTGTATGCACAAATTTTAGAGATTTTTTAATAGTATTTTTTTTTTATGATATAAAGGCCAAAAGAGCAAAAGGGTAGATGACTACCGCCGCTCATGGGCACCTGAAACTCAAGAGTCACAAGTGCATTGTCGTCCTTTAAGGTGGGAGTAAGGAAAGAGTGGAAGAGGGGGGGAAAGGGTTAGGCCCTCCGGTAACCTCACTCACTCTGCGAAAAGCAATGCATTCACTGCTTCACTGAAGGTTTTCGGTGAGGCCGTGGTATTACTCGAGCCGGCCCATACGTGCCGAAACATGGCTCCCCCACGATCAAAATTGTGTTAGAGTCTAACCAACTAAAACCAAACAAAGTCTCTTTCGTAACCTTTTGCTGAGAGCCCACATATACCCTCCAGCAGCCAACAGAGCCTGGCATCATTTTCTGCATAACCATTCTAAATGACAGCTTAGAACAAAAAAGGTAAAGGTGTTTCAAAGTGGAGCTGCTTTATTTTGTGTACTTGTATTGTATTTTATAAATTTGCACAATATTATTTATATAACTTTAATTTTTTTTTATTCCTTGCTCACCAAAAAGTTGCCTGCAGCTTCTGATGAAAAAAAAAACTTTGGTGTACAAAAAAGTCTACAACTTGCAACACCAATGTGGTATCACTTCCACATTTTAAGGTGCAGGTATGCCTTGCAAACAATTGTGAGGGTATATTATTCTTATTGGAATCACTTTTTCTGTTATGAAATTTACAGTATCACATTAATTTGTCAAAAAAATATCTGGTAGACTGCCACAGGCTGGCCCCCTTTTATGTGGGACTGAGAATATAGCTTTTGTACAGTGAGTATATATAAAATAAATATATATTAAATAATTACATGTAATAGCAATTGTAAGACATTTAAAATTTTATGTAATTAAAAATGTAACAGAGTAGGATCCTACAAGTAGTATTTCTAAAATAGTAATATAGTAGAGCAAAGCTACTAGCTGCGCTGGTGGCCCCTTTTCAGCTACCTGGTACTAAAGGTACATAAAATCAATACTTATTATTTAACCAATCACTTTTCTTAAATTTTGAGTGCTAATTTTTAAATATATAAAATCATTAAAATGTTATTATCAATATTGCCTGACAGTTTTCATATGCAGTAATTTACGCCTGACACTTTAAAGCTTGAAAATAAATAGTCTGAGTCCTGATTTTTACATCTGATGTTTTGGGAACTAATTTAGTACTAGTCTGGCTGCTTACAAACAAAATGAGATAGCATGGTAATGACATATTTCAAGTCTATTTGACGTAGATGGTCCACGATTATTTTTAGGTGCTTTATTCCTTGAAAATTAAGTTAAATTCAAATAAGGTGTAATTGCATTACAATATATGGAAATTTTATATGAAAATGTAATCAACTATTGATAAGAGTATCAGTTTTATGCTATAGGTACTGAAAATAATATTGTATAAGACATTACGGCTGTCATTGCATACATACTTAGCAGTATGTCTCTAAATAGTAAAATGAAGAAAATAATGGTTGTTTTTTTTAATAACCTGATATCTAGAGGTACATGTAGCAGCAGTCAATTATTAGGAGTTTTAATTTTTACACTACAAATCACTAGGAATCCAACAACTAAATTGCAATAGTTTCTACAGCAATTATCAATGAATATTAAGGTATAGAAAATTACTGTTACTTGTTTGTTACAACAGATTCACTGAGTCTCGTCATTCCAGATGTTCTATGAGCGCAATTGACTCTGATTAGGTCGTACTGCTATATTATTGCCTTTGGAAACCGGTCCCGAAATTACGTCTTTCTACTGATAATTATACGACTTAACACCTATATTTTACAATGCTATTAACGTACGATAGCTATCGGCATAGTATTGTTAATTCAATATTGAATTTCTGAATGTATTTGTAAACAATTAAACATCAAACAATGATCTTTAGTTAGGAATATAGATAACACTTACTTCGGCGGAAAACTATATCAAAATTTATACACATTCAAAAACACCTTACCGTTTAAAAAATAAACCTAACCACACTTTATTAAAAAAATACACAATTAGTTAATATTATTTTCGATATGACACACTATAACATTGATATTAAAACATCAACAAAAGTTTATTGCACTATATTGGAATTATTGACACCCTAGGAACATAGACAATTTTTTAATTTTTAAAACTGGGTCAACTAAGCGCGGCGCGGGCATAACAAATCAAGAGAGGTTTCACTTTCATTAGAGATCTATATCCTGTGTCTCAAATTTAAAATATTTGGTTTTTATTAATTTTATATACTAGGCTAAGAATGCTACTTGATACTTCTTAATTATACTAACACAAATTTTAATGAAATCAAAGGTACCAACTTTGACCATTTTTTTTATTGCCTATTATTAAAAATTAAAAAAAATTGCTTATGGATAGAAACTGTATTGCCATTTATTTACGTCTTATCGCATGTATGCTTTATTCCTACAATATCATAATACATCCTTTACCTATTTAATTATGTAATCATTCTAGAATGTAGATGTAAAAACTTTTGAAGTGTAACGAGGGTAAACGGCTGCGTTACGTAACGCGTTACGGCACCAGTCTGTCTGGCTTTTAAGTTATCACTTCTGTCTGGCATCCCGAGACGCACACGTTTTTTTTAATTGTAATTGAAAAACAATGATGAAAGATTGAAGTTATTGTGAAATTTGAGACCGAATCTAAAGAGTGTAGTAACAAGGACAAAAAAGCTTTCGCTTTTTAAATAAATAGGAAAACAACAATTTTGTTTTTGCTCCTGTACAAGATGGCATGCCTTAGCCCTTACCATGTGCATATGTCTGAGAAAGTTAATGCAAATATAAAATAAAGGTTCTCATTCAAATTTAATATCACTTGGACGAAAACTTAGAAGGGTGACCTTTTACTTAGGTGAGAAATATCAGCTGACGAATATTTCAATTTAACATGATTTCTATCTATTTTATTTATAATATCTATTGTTCAAGAGAGGTCGATTGAAAAGCACAAGATTTTGTGATTGTGACTATTTGAGAAGATTGCAGGTAGTAGGCAGGTCTTAATAGAGAGAGTGAGTGAGAGAGAGAGAGAGTTGAGAGAGCTAATGGAGGTGACAGTGACAAGCTATATTATGCTTTTAATCTGAATAATGGCAATATTAACTTAGTACATTTGTCATTAATGTCATCGTTACAGGTGTTTTTGTCATACTTGTCAATGTTGTCAAGTAGTTTTTCCCTTCGTAATACGTATTATTCTGTGCTTTACATTAAATTTGTGTATTAATAATTCAATATACGAAGAGAGTTTGCTTATTGAATTGATTTGTGTAGAAAATAATTTATTAACGATGGCGCGCAACGTTTATCAGTGATACTTCTTTTACTGTGCAATACGTAGTGTTGTTATATCATTGTTAATGTGAATGATAAATACCAAAGTACGATGAGTGAACCAAATACACAATTTGATGCTAATTTCTTAGCCAATACCGCTATGGCGGGGGACCAAATTCCTATGCCTGGGTTTGTTCCGAATACACAAATGCCATCTACGTCTGCAGGCCTTTCTACGTTACCACCTCCTTTGCCACCCAGGCTTGACATGAATCAACAGACCGCAATGGCCCCTAGCTATGGTTATGGGGGTATGGGTGGTTACGGAGGAATGGGTGGATATGGGGCAATGGGTGGATATGGTGGAATGGGTGGCTATGGTGGTGCCATGGGTGGATATGGTATGGGAATGGGGTCATATGGAGGGATGGGCGGAATGTATGGAGGATACAACAGATATGGAGATATTGAAAGTAGGTAAGTAAGGATGTTAAGTATGATATAATTGTTGTTATTTGATTATCTGCTCACCGCTAATATAATATCCTCATAGTAAGACCAATAGAGGCTTTTGTTCAAAGTCATTAATATTTTTAATTGCAGACGTTGAGAACCTCTTGTCCAATGAGTTATTACAAATGATGAGAGTAGGTAGAGTTTTAAAATTTCACATTTCATGATATAATTATGTATATATTTGGAAATTAATGTGATTATGAAATAGGTTTGACATACCTTTGAACTGTCTGAAGTTTCAACCAGATTGCACTGGCCGTGGTCACAACAATTCTATGCTATGTAATACCTATTTCATGATCACATTAATTAAATAATATGGTGGTTAAGTATTCCACTGTACTGTTAGAGAACACAGGTTTAATTCATGATCCATGCAATTATTTGTATTCATGAACATGTTATTTGCATTGGATTGGGTTTTTAAATATACATGACCATATTATGTATGTACTATCGGTACTTTTAAAGTCATCAACCCACCACCACAGGGGTGGGTTGATGACATTAAAGCCATAGCAGGTGGCACATGGACAAAAGTAGCTAAAGATAGAGAGAAATGGTGACAGTTGGAAGAGGCCTTTGTCAATTAGTGACATACAGACAGGGAGTTGATGCATAATAAAATTAATAATGTGCATTGCTGTAAAAAAAGTGTTACTTAAATTTTATTACTTGCTTCTGCCCTTAAGTAACTCACAAGCTTCTTCTACTGCCATTCAATCTTTTATACAAGCATTTCTGATCTACTTGTTTTTAGAACTTCACTAAATTCGTAATATTATTATATTTATAACTAGCAGCGCCCCATAGTTTTACCCGCTTAAGTCCCGGTACCGTGGGAATATCGGTATAAAAAGTAGCCTATGTGTTAATCTATGTCTCCAGCTATCTATATACCAAGTTTCATCGCAATCGGATCAGTCGTTTTTGCGTGAAAGAGTAACAAACATCCATACATCCATACATCCACACATCCATACATCCACACATCCATACATCCACACATCCATACATCCTCACAAACTTTCACGTTTATAATATTAGATTTTATTAATAGTTAGTGTAGTAGATGAGTTATAGGTTATAGTTATTTAAATGTGTTGCAGTACCTATGATGCTCTCAGTTGTTTAATGTCAGCATGCATCTCCTATCAAACTTGTTGACTTTCTTCAATATGATCCATCAGTTTATCTGAGAATGCCAAATTATTATAAATAGCACCTCAGATAAAGTACCCTAAGGTTTTTTTTATGAGTTTCTAATCTGTTTCTGCTTAGGAAAGCCTTAAAGCCTTGGCACATTGTCAGGGACACTTCAAATGTAAGTGTCACAGCACTATCTTTATTGTGGATTTTTACAAAGCAATACATATGACAAAGATAAAATATAAATTGTTATCATTTACGAGATATATGTAATAGCTATTATTATTTCGTTGACGGCTTTTAAGATTAGAGTAGGGTAAGGGTGGGAAGAGGAGAAGGGGGGAAGAGGAGAAGGGGGGAAGAGGAGAAGGGGGGAAGAGGGAAGGGTTAGGGCCTCCGGTAACCTCACTCAATTGTGGCGAAAACAATGTAAGCATTGCTTCACTGCCAGTTTTCTGTGAGGCCGTGGTATTACTCCGGTCGGACTGGCCCATACGTGCCGAAGCATGGCTCTCTCACTTGAATAGAGACTTCTATTTGTTCTTTTTCTTAAGCTATTTTCGTTAGGTGTCTTACCTATCACTCAATTGACCGATATGATTATCGGCATATGCCAAATCAAAATGGCATGTGTAGGCAATTTCGCGAGCAAGTACCAGAAACATAATAGTACACAGTGTAATCCGTGTCTGCAATTGAAGTTTAGAAAGAATTTTGCTATATTTTTTCCAAGAGAGGCTTCTTTCAGGCCTGATGAGAACCTGTTCCTCACCATTGTCGGACAGAGCTAAGGTCTAAACTGACGAGGTCGTAGTGCGATAGTAATGTAATGTAAGTAAATGACGAGTTGGATCAACGATAGTAATCGTTGATCCAACCTGTAACTCTGTCCGACAAATATGGTTTGAAAGGCTTGTTAAGATTTATTTCTGTTTTTGACTACTAATCAGAGGAACATGTTGAAAAATTTCTACCGCAGCATCGCCTGTTTCTTTTTTTTATGGCGGAAACATTGCTGTGTGCAAACAATCTAATACGGGAAAGTCTAAAAGTGTATTGAGTCTCTCTGTTTTTTTTTGATCTGTGTTTCTGAATTCACTGTCAAACCGAATTTCTTATAAATGTTACTGTGAATGTTAAGATGCACCGGTGTATGTCTACAATCACCAATTGCGATGGTGTAAGTCTCAAATTATTTCATTTATTTATTTGAATCGAATATACAATGTTAACATACACCAAGGAAATTCTGTGAATTTTAGGTTCAGCGATTTACAATATACGCGAACGTTAACGTTAACAGTATTTCTTCGAAGAGCGAGAAAGCCATACAGTTTTCTCTTTTATATTCACATTCGACTGTTTTGTTCTGCAACGTATTACGGATGGTTCACTAATGTTTGACAAAAATTGTGATTTTACAATAGAATTCGGTTCTGGCAGCAGCAGCGGTTGTGGTCACAGTTCTACATAACTTAACCTAAACCTAGCCATTTCTGTTCAATTGCCATTTTTCTAAATCATATTTTCATACTGACTGGCCTATTGGTCTAGTGGTTAGTGACCCTGACTGCTAAGCCAGAGGTAGTGGGTTCGATTCCCACCCAGGACAAATAATTTTATTGTGTGATGAGCACGATCATTTGTCCTGTGTCTGGGTGTAATTTATCTATAATATGTATAAATTTAGAAATATATAACTATGTTTATCAGCAGTCTGGTTACCATAGTACAGGCTCTGCCTAGTTTGTCATCAGACAGCCGTGTGTGAGATGCCGTGTGTATTATATTACCGTCGCTCATAATGAAGATACACCAAGTCGTCGTGGTATATGATAACATTCGCTGGTGAATGACCGAAATCGTAACGAAAAGAATAAATGACTGACATTCACCAGCTAGGTTGATGGATGTTAACAGACACCAGAGTGTATCTTACTTAACATACACTGCACTTTGGAGATTCACGGTAACATACATATAGGAAAAGTGACTTTTTTTATTTTGTTGATGAAAAATGCTTTTGTTTATTTTAGATTCATACAGATGGCCGAAGAAAACACGCGGCCTACATTTGATTCAATACAAAGCCTCGTCCACGCTGTGGGGAGTGTCGCCATGATGCTGGAAAACACATTCTTTGCTCTCACGAGCTCGTTCAGAGCTATTTTGGGTAAGTTATTTACTAATATTATCATGTATCCAGCCTGTATTACTAATGTGAACTACTAATAATGGACTCAATTATCCATTACGCTAACCTAGGACCTTGTCATAGTTTATAGCTATTAGGAGGTACTAAGCATTGATACCATCTTAGTCCCCATCGTAGATCGGTTTCTTTGGTTTTGAAGAGCTATTGAGCCACTAATATGAAACAGGCAGTGCAGGTTGACCGCCTGAAAAAAATACTAAAGTCTTTTATCATTGGGTAACAAAATGCGTGCCAGCAACCGTTGGATCATGCCGGTTCTGATATAATCTTTTGGTATACTTAGATGGAATCGGACCGAATTAGATGCACTCGACAGGACAGCAGTGTACGGACTCTACGTAAACTACTGACTGCATTCCGAATGCACCACCCACGTTCATCGGTAATGAGGTTATATATCCCACGAAAGTTTGGGAGTCGTGGACTCTTAAACATGAAGATTCTACACAATCTCGAGATATACAACAAAGAGAATATTTTCTTCATAGTGTTGTGGGAGTGCATTGTACACCGGTTTCACCCCGCTCACACTAGTTAACGCGAACTGGAAAAAACTCCATGATCGTTTTTACCGGGCGCTAAATGGGCCTGATAGACTTAAAAGCATCCACATCTTGGCTATGGTTTGGTTATCTCTACAGAGAATTCGAAGATTTTCAGTCAGTGGTCTACTATTTAATATTTTTAAATATATATTTTTATGTAGGTACATACTTAAAATCTACTTTATATGATTTTAAGATAAATAAAGCGAATAACAATAATAATAACTTGAGACACCTCACATACGGCTGTCTGGTCCCAAACTAGGCAGAGCCTGCATGGTAACCAGACTGCTAATAAACATACAAATAAATAACAATAAACTACGAATACTAAATACATATACATGTTATAGATAAATTATGACATTTATAGACACAAAACAAATGATCGTGCTCATAACGCCAACTATTTGTCCTGGCTGGAAATCAACGACCCACGACCTCTGGCTCAGCAGTCACGATCAATAACCACTAGACAAACAGGTCTGTCAACTGACTTTGTAAAATGTACTCTTGTTTATTTCAATAGGAGTAGCAGAGAACTTTGGTCGACTCCGGTCTCTGTTTGCCCAATTCTGGTCTACATTTGCCGTCATCAGGACAATCAACTGGATGATTAGAAAACTGCTGGTTATAATGGGCATTCGCACCGAGAATGAATTTAAGGTTAGTACTGCTTTGGAGGACCGGGTGCTGTGGCGCACGATGGGAGATGCCTATGTCCAGCAGTGGACTATGACAGGCTGATTGATTGTTTTAGAGGCTTAAATGAAAAATTACCATCAGTGTATTTAAGCTCTTGCTAAATAAGACTAGTGGCCGAAATAAACAGTTAATTCAATCCAAAAGCTTCACGTTTAAGATTTCATATTTGTTAAAGATATGAAATTATAAATTTGTATTCTGAATGACATATAAAACGTATTACTTAAAATCCATTTTCAAATTAATTCTTAAAATGCAATCGTAAAACCAAAGTGATTATCTTTTGATTAGAAGTTTGATTTTTTCACAGCTCCAAGGGACAGTAGACCTGAGTATTTGATATAAATTCCAGCGTGATACCTCCACGCGTTCCTGAGACAAAATGTCTTGACAGACAGACAGACGGACGGACAACAAAGTGATCCTATAAGGGTTTCGTTTTTTCCTTTCGATGGACGTCAGCTATCTTGATCTTAATGAAGATCAACTTGATAAACTTGAGAGACTCCAGAATTTCTGTATAAGATTCATTTTTGGCTTACGCAAATATGATCACATTTCCGAATTTCGTACCAAACTCAAGTGGCTTCCAATTCGCCTTCGCCGGAATACTCACATACTCTGTTTACTATATAATACCTTGTTTAATCCCACTACTCCTATCTACCTCAAGAAACGTTTCGCATTTATCCACGACACACATACACGATACTTGAAATCATCGGAAAATCTTACGTTAGAAATTCCAACACATTCCACAACTTTTTTGGATAAATCCTTTACAGTACAAGCCGCTGCACGCCTATGGAATTCATTGCCGGAGGCTATAAGACGAGCACAGATAGTAACAACTTTTCAAAAGCTCGTCAAGAATCACTACTTATCTCTGTAATTACTATGTGTTATATATATATGTATGTATACGGTTATATATATATATTGTTACGAATAACCCGCCATCTATTGGCGACTGTGGGAAGGTGTAGAGAGCTACAAAATAAAGATACACGCCATCTGTTGGTACAACACGGAACTAAGTAGTTATCCATTAATGAAAGTTGTCCTAGTATGTGTTCTATTGTTTTATAGAATTAACCAGAGGTGTCGCAATATTTCTAGAAATACCGTTTTGCTATATAAAGCGTGGCATCGCGGAGTAGTTCGTTAAGTCTTCAAGTGAGTGTCAAGTGAGTTTAGTTTCAAGTGAGTGTCAAGTGAATTAACAGCGACTAAAGTGTAAGTGAATTTAGAAGTTTAGTGTAATAGTGATAATAAATTATTGTAATTGTGTTGTTGCTAGTTTCCCTGTGTATTTTGTGATCTATTAAAATAAATTGTGTCTATTTCGGTAACAATCTGCTATAATTCTCTAATCCCGAACCTCAGCTCGTAACAATATATTTGAATGTATATACGAATGAGTATATATATATATAATTATAGTATTTGTTTAATGATGTCAATATATTGTTATGTACCTTAATAGATTTATACGATTCAAATGTATATTAGCACCATTATTCAAATTTTTCTCCTTCTCTGATCATACACTCAAGTGCTAATAAGACAAATGTGCACCACAAATTACCTGTTCCTAACTGTATAGTCCATCTACAGGTTGCCTGTAAGAAATTGCAGACTGCGATAAGGCCGTCTATTGTACTGGTGTTTCTAATTTATTTCTTTTTAATTGTATACTATTCATGGTGTGCAATAAAAAGTATTTATCTACGGAACCCTAAAAATCAATCTATTCGTAATGTTGTCGTATTTTATGCGCTGCCGTAGGTACTGTTCATCCGATCATCATGAAATTTTGCTTACACGTTGTCCAGAATTCAGGGAAGGACATCGGGTACATATCGTTCAGAAAAAAATACTATTTTCCAGGAATGGAAAAACTACTTTTACGCAAGCGAAGCCGCGGACCTATACCACACAACCCTACATCTTTTAGTATTTTTGAAGTGAAAACTTCTATCGGCACGTTTGTGCACTTTTGCTATGAGAAAAAAGCACTGAACTCGTGACCATCACGCTAATAATACATATATAGATCCACTAGAGGGCGCTAATCTAAACATTGAGTTCTGTCAGCTCCTCATTAATTAATGTCACCAACCTGCTAATGTGACGTTTTAAGTTCAGCGTTTCGTTTAAGTTTTCACTTCTGTCGTCAGTCCCATGACTGCCTATTTTTTTTTTTTTCTAAAGTAATATCAGAGAGCCCGAGCAAAGAGCATTAGCAGGTTTAAACTCGTTTTGGTCACGCAATCCAAGGTCACGTTTATCTAGCTTTTAGCTCGCCAGCCTTTTTCTGCAGTGCAAACTGTTCTAAGTACCATTCTAGACGAATGGTTTATTGAAGTTGAGTCGATTACAATCATCGGGCAACTTAGGTAGATGATGGACCAGTCAATAACTGATGCATAAACTAATACAATACTAAATTCGCTTGTGGTTTTGATAGCTACGAAAAAGAATCATTTAATCTTTTTATCCACAAACATATTTTCTTATCAGAAATAACAAGCTACCAAAGGTTATAAACACAATTACGCTCCAGTGTAAAATATATTTGCGTGTATCGCGTTATCTAATTAATTAATGTTTGCGAGTGTGACAGTGTTAAAACGCCATTTAACAATTTAATAATACTATTGACAAAAGTTCATTAACATTTGGGTACTTAAGTAGGTATGTACACTATAATTAAAACATCGAATTGATCTGAAAGAAAAAGGGAATCTACGAAGAATTGTCTGATAACCAAAGAGACCGACATGGGTTGTCTCTAAGTCTAGTCCCTCCTCCATCAAATCCACCGACTTAGCTGATAATCGCTTGTTGTAACTTGTAGTCATTGAGTGAGACCTACGTTCCGCAATAGACGTACCAAGTGATACACAAGTGACGTCATTAGTGTTGCAAGTTTATAAACCCCAATTACCGCTTACCACCAGATGGACCGTGTTCTTGATTGCTAACTTAGTTTTATAAAATAGTAAACATGATTGATTCACAAATTGAAATGTCTTATCTTCCCTGTATGTTTGTTAATGTGTCAATAATATAAGAGGTACAATCAAGTTTTATCTGTTCATTATTAACAATCATACTTTGTGATTATCATTGTTACATTGTATTATATATGTCGTATTGTATATGCGAGAACCTTTAATTGCACCATGCAGGATTAGTAGTTACTACGTAGTTCAGCTCGTTTTCGCTAGATAATGTTGAAGTATGTTTTTGCTGTATGTGGAAGTCGGCACAACGACAATTAATAACAAAAGTTGCTTCAAAGTTTTATTAAATTTTTGCACTGCAAAAGCTAAATGCGTCAACATTTTGTTTAACTCTAACCTCTATAGGTACCACATTCCTTCTTTATTTCATAGGTACTCGTACTATAGCTACTATATGCAGTTAAGCAAACGAAAATATACAAATGTAGAATCGATATTTATATACCAATTAAGGCGGGCTATACAGACATAATATTTTCTTACATTGAACGTGCCTTAACTGGTACTACTGCCCATGGCAAAGAAAGATCTAGAAATTGAATGTAATTCTGATATAGAAGTAAAACTTGGTATCTGTCGTAAGGCTGTCAGTAGCTGTTAGAGAGTGGAGGCTTCTACCACTACTAGACCATAGTCCATAGCACACAAAGGAAATACATTTATTTTTCATCCCTTGGTACTTACCTAGGTACGTACTACGGTCTCTGCAAAACTCAAAGTGAAACAATCCTAACCATGTTTAAATATGTCTATTGTTTCATTCCAACAATAATCTTTAATTACCGGTTTAACCTTGTAACGTGTGATCATTTAAAATTATACTGTTTTGCGTAATTTGAAGAGCATTAAATTGCATCGTCCGCCCACAGTTTAAATAGATAAGTAGCTACTTTCGGATTTACACAATTAAGTGTAAATTAGCTCATACTTAAGCTCTACGTAAGGATGTCGTTTGAGGACTGGGTCTAGACGTGAATAAATAACACAGTCAGCGATACTCAACTTATTGAAGGATCCTGAAGACTGATTGTGTTAAGATGGGAAATATTCAGGCAGGCAATACAACTATTTATAAATTGCACGGCAACCCTAAATTAATGATTGTCTTTATCAAATTGATAAAGACAATCATTAATTTAGGGTTGCCGTGTCTCCTAGTAGGCAAGTTGATGTTCCTGTCCTAGTGGCCTCTCCAACCACATTACGGACATTCGGGTACGCGAACCCGGCCTCATCGAGCTACTGCAGTCTCAGTCCCGTTTTCACATCCGAGACTTGCGGTATCCCTTACCCTAGCTTCCTCGCCCTGTCCGTTTTCCTGACCCCAATGTACCATCTTTCTTTGTCCCGTCTGAAAACGACTACATTCCAAAGGAGGGTTGGCGTCGTGACATAAAAGAAACAAAACAGAAATAACTGTATTACCAACACATTGCGCATACCCTAAATAAAATTGTGAAAAGCACAGTAAGATGATGATGTCGTGTCTCCTATATCCACTTAATTACAAAATTTATATTTTACAGGCATGGGCGGAGGCAGTGGCTGCAACACAACCTCAATCACCTGAAACGCCAGCCCCTCAACGCTCAAGCTGGCCAGTCCTCATGTTCTTCGGCCTGGTGGCCGCCGCACCCTACATTGTTCTGAAGATGTTTAGCTCCATCTCCAAAAACATATACGAGAATTGTAAGTACTTTTAATTGTTAATGGTAAGAAGCTAAGAGTAAGCGCGATTGGAAAATATAGATCTATTTGAAAGAGTTAGACATAAAATGAGATGTTTAAAGTCTTCCCGTATGTACCTACGTTAAGGTCAAAGATTAGCCATTTGTTTTCTTTCCGCCCAACATTATGTATTATGTAACAGTAGGTAATATTTTGCGAATTTGTTAGTGTTACAATTTGGTAACTTTTTTTTTCTTTTAAATATTACTTGTAACGTGGGTCACATATTACTAGTAAATAGTTGACGTGGGTAGGGCTCTGAGTATGGAACCTACAATCACTTGATCGCAATCGACGCCGTAGCCATTATGCTACTGCTACTTATACAGTACTAGCTTGCGCTCGGCTTCGCTGGCGTGAATGTACTTTTTATGTACGGGAATTAACGTGATCACGTAATATGCGTTACATACCTTTGAATTGCCTTGTTTCGACCAGGTTGCGTAGTAGAATCGTAGCCAGTAATGTCACAAGACAGTAATTACAAGAAAACTTTAAAAATTTTTTGGCTTGGCTGCGTAGAAGAGACCTGACCTGAGGCGCAGACACAGATCGCCAATACTCGCAACTTTTAGGGGCAGATCTTTTTTTTCAATTACCTTTTTATCATCAAACAATTCATTTTGAAATCAACAGTGTACGTAAACAGAAAAGGATTCAGTTAGCATATCGGTATTAAACATTTCATTCACTGTTTTATCACCGGCTACGCTGCTGCGCTCTCTAGAAGTATCTTCTCAAGACACAAAAAAAGTTATCGAGAATGGCACGTTTTTAATGCTCTGTTATCAGATAATGTTTCTTAAAAATATCGTCTGATTGGTATCTGTGTGTCAAACTTCAGTTTATCTGATACCAATGACGTCTTAGATTATATTTCAGTTAACGTTTACATAAAGAAAACGTGATACAGATAGATCAAAATCTGCCTGTCATAGGACAGTAATCATGATAAGTATGTCTGTATAGGTCTGTTTTATCGAAATATAGGATAGTGAATGACAGGGTTCGTAATAATATGGCACGTGCTAGTTTATGGTTACAAGTTAATAAATTAAATTTTATTATAATTTTGATATGAAAATTACGAAACGCGTATATTTTTTCGAAATAATACAGCGTGTAAGCATCACCGTCGCGAATAACTTACAAAAATGTATTTCTTTGGATACTTATCACAATGCAAAAGTCAGTTCCTCATAAAAATGCGAGATTCAGGATTTACAGTCAATAGTTTGATTTTGAACTACGCAATGTAACGCAACACGCGTACTGTGCGGTACGGTGAATGACCGTCAGCGCACGGCGCCGTCGAAGCAGCTGATTGCAAAAATGTTTTACATTGCAATTTTGGCCGAATGGGATATTTACTGGTTTTTTTTTCGGCAAAAAAATTAAAAACTAAAAATTAATTTTCTATCAGAAATTTCCAATGATTTTCCACTAAGAATGATGGTCTGAATACAATATTTCAGCATTCGGTACGGTGTCACTTACACCCTGTATAAATAAAAAATATTAGCTAGTACATCTCCCTGTCCTTATCCTGCGTTTATAAAGGGGCAACACACAAAATGAATGGGGATTGAAGTCCCATGTAGCAGGGGTGGACTGGATGCGCAAGGCGGAGGACAGGGAGTGGGACTCTAATAGGCTGATAGATTGATGCTACCTGCGCGTAGTGATTTTAATTTTCAATTTGGTATCTTCATAAATAATTAAGCTTTGATACTTTTAAAATCGGCAATGTAATAGCGTCACTACTTTCTTTTGACTCGGCCGTGCAACTTAACCTTTGCATTGTATCCATAAAAAATAAAGAGACTTACTATAAAATACTCTGTATGTATTATGCAACGTATTTTTTTTTCAGTGCATGATCCAACCACGTGGCAGCAGCCACTTCGCGCTATCGCCCACCACTCATTCCAAGCAGGCAGCCCCCAGGAGATATCTTTCGAAGAAAACGATGCCATTACTGTCGCTCCTCAAAGTCTCCAAGGTCACTTATGGAACTCAGGGTGGCTGATGGCCACCACAGACAGGAGGACAGCTGGCTTAGTACCAGTCAACTATATCAGGATTATAAAGCCAACGAATACGATCGAACCTCAAGAAAATGTGACAGAAAATGTTAAAGCTGAATTGTAATTATTTTCTATAAAAAAAACTTGTTTATGGACTGTCAATTACCAATACCACGTGGATAAAAATAGAATCAGCATCTGGTACGAGTTTCTAAACTGCAAAACAACTACACCCAAGAGATCTCAACTTATACAAAAACTTGTTCCCGTGTCACGAAAATTGAACAAAGTTTACTTTTTATTTTTGAGCTAGTGTCTATGTAATAAGCATTTTTGATAAAAGATTATCCGTGACGGTAGGTACATTTTAGTGAAGATATTTCTTATCTAAGTCAACATTTTGTTTATTTTAATATTTTTCTTTGAACACAGAAATATTTTATTAGTCATAGTCATAATCGACAAACAATATTTTCTTGAAATGGAATCAAAATAAAACACTTTCCATCCTTATACAGCAGCTTTTAAAGGTGTTATTTAAATGTTAAATTGATCATGAAATTACGCAAAATACGGGTCTACTAACCATGTGATAGATACACATGCAATAGAAAAAGGCGGGTGGCTAAAACCAAACTGGCGTTAGTCACAATAATTGGCACAAATTAATCCTAATAACTTATCATCTATCTACTGAGTATTGTGATTGTCAATTGCACGTGAACTCGAAAATTCTCTAAGAGCTATAACGTTCAACATTCAATCATCGTCATCATTCGTACATTTATTCAGGTGTCGGTGAGACAACACCTAACGTGAGGTCTGTGAGTCATGAGTTCATGACCATCCCATAGGCAGTAATGCGATAAATTTTATGATCCTTGATCAGTGGCAATGGACTAAAGAAATGGTTATCTTGCTGTCCTTATCGCTATTGGTGGCCCGCGCAATGCTCTTTTTGCCTCCACACGTATTGTCATTTCTATGAAGTATACGTACTTAATAAACAAGTAATAATTCAATGGAGGTTCGATCGGACCTGGAATGTGTATCCCGAAGGTATCTACTCATGGGCGTACCCAGCTTTTAGCCCAGGGGGGGCAAAATTAATTTTTATTGGTCCAGGAGGGGGGGGGGGGGGGGCAAAAATTTGACTCATAATACCTTAGTACTACGTAAGCTTCCTAAAGCCAGGGAGGCGGCAAGCTGCCCTCCCCTGCCTCCCCTCGGTACGCCCATGTATCCACTGTTTAAAAAAGCGGACGAGCGGTGACCCTGGTAACGCAGATATAATAATAATAATTGTTACATTCACATTATGGTAGCCCTAAGAATATACTCCGTGGAGCTCTGAAATCCTGAACTTCAAACTGACATAACTGTATGTCTACGCGTGTAACGTTCAAGTTTAAACTTGAATAATCAGAGGTGACACTAGATTCGACACTTGAGTGCATTCTAATAATATCAGTTACGTGTAATTTATTAAACTAGTTCAGTATTTATAGCTAAAATTAACTGTTTAATATTTTACATCGATTAAAACTTCCTTTAAATTAAAATCAATTGGTATTTTTAATCAAGTCGGTAAAAATTTTATAGCCAAAAATTTTTTGGTTACCACTAATTTACTACATAAACGAAGTGTCAAAAAGAAAATAAATAAATGCACAGAGTATATGTACCCATCTGCAACCAGCCAAAACTTTAATATCAGGTCAAATAAATTGCCTTGAACAATACATTGTTATGCATTTATATCATGTAAAAACAATTTTATGATATTCTGTGATTTGTTTTGTATATTATTTATTATTCTATGTCACCTAAAATAACATAAGTGTGAATTTCCTATAATAAATGTATAACTAATATAATATTTACATGTCTTATCAGTCATTGAAATAATAAAGAGATATTGTAATAAATTTAGAGTTAAGCTTAGACTAGTCGGGTTAGGGTGAAAATTCTTGGTATCGGCGAATTCTGACAATGCATTTTGTGACCATATGATTATAATATGCTAAATATTATAGGATTCAGTAATGTTCCTATACCTACTTGTGATACGGCTATACGATTGTGTCCAACAGGGGCAGTCATTGTAAATAGCCTGCATAATATTCAGTTATATTTAATTGAGCTCTCTTAAATTTAGAGGCTTCAAACTGTATATATTTAAAGCAATTTTATTGTGGGTGGACTGATTATAAATAAAGTAGTAATTACCACTAAGCTTTTTATTTTATAAGAGTAAAAGTTCAATATCATTTTCCTCGCCTTTTCCAAAATTTTTTGAGGTCTGCGCAATGTGTAACATTGCAAAAGGTTTTAGGGCGAACGCTAAAACTCGCGCGGGCGCACGCTTAATGAAAAATTGTTTGTGCAACGCAGGCGCGTGCGACGGAGCGCGGACGCGGGCGACGGATTGTAACACGCGCGGCGGGCGGCGGGCACACGGCGCGGGCGCACGCGACCGACGCCGCGGCGTCCGCCCGCGGGTTTGTTTCTACAAATCAGTCGAGTGCCGCTAGATGCTACGGTCACATGCGTCGGAGGCTAGGTACAACCATGAACATCAATACAGAGCGTGTAATAATTGAGGTGCAATTTCGGCCAGTATTATGGGACATGGCGAATGAATTATATAAATAGAGATGCTCGTCAAGAAGCATGGCTTGTAGTTTGAAGACGATTAATCGAGAATCGACAAATCATAGTTCGTCTTTTTGCCAAATAATAAATTAGCAAATAATGCATGCTAATCTACTCGACACTACTGTACACGCTCGAGATCAAAATTATACTAGCAGCGCTAAATGAGACGGGCGCACGCGACGGGTGCCCGTCTCATTTAGCGTCGTATTCATTTTCAGATGGGACAAAAGAAGAAGGTAAATGAGGTAAAGAAAACGGATAGAGCTCTCCGCTTCTGACTGGCCTGTTGGTCTAGTGGTTAATGATCCTGACAGCTACGCCATAGGTCATGGGTTCGATTCCCACCCGAGTCTGGGTGTTGTAATTGTAAGTAAAGTCCCCCGCGACACAGGAGTCATTCCTAATGAGTCTTCCTTTAAAAAAAAAAGCTAGGGTAAGGGGTACCGCAAGTCTCGGATGGGGAAACGGGAATGAGATTGCAGTAGCTTGAAGAGGCCGGCAATCATCTTGAATATTGGAGGACGGCGTAGTTCCCGCCATCACGCCCCGCACCGCATCACCAAAGGGACCTAAAATACGTTTTTGCGCATTCAAGATGATTGCCGGCAACAATACCTATATGTCCGTCCTGTGATTAGTGAGGCCACATCAACTAGCCATATAAGAGCAAATTAAAAATAAGATGCTGGGCTGGCAAGGCATATTTAGAGTGTACACATACTTTGAATAATATACACAGCGTGTAAGTTTGAGCTACGCGAAAAACTTACAATAACCTCTTTCTGTTTATACCTAACACAATACTAAAGTCGGTTCATCATAAAAATGCGACATTAAAGATTTATAGTCATTAGCTTCATTTGGCGCTACGCAATGAACATGCAAGATGTGTAGGTATTATTTTAGTGCGGTACGGTCAATTACTTTAAACTTCAGCTTTTTTTTCAGCAGAAAACTCAAATAATTTTCCAGCTGTACATTCCAATGATTTTCCACTCAGAGTCATGATCTGAATCTATTTCAAGATTCGGCAGGCCGTTTCTTACACACGTTATATGTTTATTTAACATTTGTATTCAGGATGATATGTCCTTCTTCTTACAGAACACAGATTAAAAAAATACCTAGATACTACCTAAAATAGGTCTTTAGTGGATACTTATTTATTTGTTCATAAACATGGTAACAATATAGGATCTTATGGTATATAGGTACAAAGCACAACACGTTTTGCCGCAACCTCAGGCATGCAGATTTATGCAGGAAAAAGCATCTTTTAAGATCTATTTTAGGTAGTAGGTAAGAAAAATTTAATCACAACAGTTTTCTTAAAAATGATAAACTCCTAGAACTGGAACTCAAAATACACAGTTACTCAATGTGACAGTATTGAACCTGTGTGATGTTTTACTTCTCCCTTCCATTTATATTCGCTCTGGCCACAGAATAGAAAGATATAGGTAGAAATGACAAGTAGGCTTGCCACTGCCATGCGTTGCAACGCATACCTTTGTAAATTGGAGGTATTTTGTATGGTATAGTCGTGTTACAACGCTGTGTCGAGTCGGTCGTCAATTGAAAGTTCTTTTTACGCCACAATGCCGTACTGCTCTGTTTTACAGTGTAAAAATGATAGCAGAAGGAAAAACATTAATAATGGAGGTGTTTCTTACCATCGTCGGTAAGTACAATTTCATATATTTTTTCAATAAAATCTTAAAATTTTATTTAACTTATAATTGACTAGAGATTTAAGCTAAACTCTTCCTTATCTTTTTCACATAAAGCTCAATTTGGTACGATTGGGTCTTATCAGTTTTCAATGTTATTCTCGAATATTCTATTCTACTGGATTAGTGATGTAGTCAGGTAGGTTTGTTGGTTTTATCGATATGCATACTTTTAAACGTGTTATATTTACTTACTCTAATATTGGTGCCGATTCTATTGTACACTCGACTAAACTAAAACCTGACTTAATTTCTTCATATGAAATCAACCTAGTATTCTTCGGAATAAGGTCTATTTGTTACTAGCATCTATTTCTCAGCGCCGCTAAATTTCAATAAAACCTGTCAACGTATACTCAACTTTATTTCCACGCAGCGAGAGTCTTCATTTATTCTTACGCTGTATACTTGCCGTATAAAAACTTGTTCAAAACGAACAAGGATGACGTGTTTTTAATCTAAAAACACAGAGCAAAAGAGATGGCATTCAACGGATAGCGGCTCTCGCTACGTGGTATTAAAGTTTATTTAAGCGTATCAGACTTTAGTCGACAAATAAATTGCTTATTTCGATAGCGACATATGTTACCTACTTGTTTCAATTTGAAATAAGACCTTGTTTCTAAGTGTACAAGGTTTACTTCTTATATGAAGAAAATTTAGTGAAGTTTAATTTAGCGAGTGAAGTAACAGAATTGGGGCCATTATAAATATTAAATTTTGTTCGTTTGTTTACGTGGCCTTGTCGTTGTCTTGAAATAAGTGATGGTAGCATCAAATAATTAAATTGTGATTTTCTTTTATATGGTTGTTTTAGGTTCAAGAATTGATAGCCAGAGAAATTGGAAACACGAAGTCAAGTCAGGTGTCACATCAAGGGCAAAATATTCAGCAGTCAGAATCGCTAAACACTATACCAACGGGTCGACAATTAGACGTATTGCATTTTTGTTCATTGCAGTCAATTATGATTATTGAGACTATGTATTTTCTAAAAAAATAAATATGAATATAGTAATATTTTTATACATTTTATTCTAAAATCTACTACTAGAGATACATACTATGCCAAATATTAATTATGTAACCACTGTTATGAATTTTGTTAAGTGTCTAATACAGTCTTTATTATATATAATTTTATTATAATACAGATTCTTAAAATTAACAAACATTATTATGCAAGTACTTATTTTTTAGCTTCCTCACCTTTTTATATCCTTCAATTCATGTTTTTTTATTCTGCTCCGTCCAAACAGAAGTTAGGTATCGATATTATTGATAAAATATTCTAAAATGTGCTACAACACTAAGCGAGTAGCGGTACATATCAAAGAATGACACAAATATCGAATTATTCCCTAACTGATTAATGTTATAATTGCGTGCATTTAGAATAACGCCACCTGTTTTTGAATAGCTTACAATAAAGTATTCTTACTTTCAAGATTAGGAAACGTTGTAAGTTCTTCTTACGCTATGGCAAAATAACTATTAAGATTACGCGTTAAGATATATTATCAAATGTGTGACTTTGTGATTGTAGGCTAGTTTTGAGCAAAATAAAAACATCAAATCAAAACAATTCGTTATTAGTGTGCACTAATAAATAGTCCTTTCATTTGTGTAAGTTTGGCGACAGTCGTTCCGCTGTAAATTATGACACACAACACTTCTACCTATATCTTTCTATTCTGTGGCTCTGGCTGGTTTTGATAATAATTATTTTAACATTTGACTCTCAATTACATCCACTGCCAAGTGTTTCCGTTATCAGCAACGTCATTTCAGGTCTGGGAGCCACACAATGCTAATACCAATGAAAGTCAGCGACATTTTTTTTAGGTTTATTGTAAAGTCATAGTCCTAAGTTTACAAGTAGGGTTCGGGGAACTCAAAGGTGACTTCGCGCCCCGTAAGCTTCTTGTATACCGACTGGAAGGTGTCCACCTATAAAATAAAAAAAAAAGAATGAATAGGAATTTTGCAAATGCATTTTTCTTTTGATAGTTTTGCATAATTATGTGACGTGATAAACACTAACATCTCTCTCTTTTTCGCTGTCTCTCTTCGTCTCTTTTTACTTTTTGTTTCTCTTGTAGTATAAATCACTGCTACAAGCAACAATAGTAAACAGTAACTCATATAGGAAGTTTTTACTTGCATTGCAGTTTTTAAACAATGCATACTGCTGTTCAGTTTGATTATTTATTATTGACTAGCTGAGCCCCGCGGTTTTACTCGCGTAAGTCCCGTTACCGTTTGAATATCGGGATAAAAAGTAGCCTATGTGTTAATCCAGGTCTCCAGCTATTTAAATACCAAATTTCATCGCAATCGGTTCAGTAGTTTTTGCGTGAAAGAGGTACAAACATCCATACATCCATACATCTATACATCCTCACAAACTTTCACGTTTATAATATTAGTAGGAAGTAGGATAGTTCTAGAGAGAAGGTGCCATTTTAAATGCGTCGCGTAAAAATAATGCCAGAGCGCCACGTAATTATGTGAACCATCTGTTCGAACTTTTTCAAGAAGCACTGTATATATGACTACTAGTCGATATTCTATTCTCTTTACTTGGTTGATTAATTTATTTCAAAACACTGTACAACAAAACAGGGGTTTTACTTTACTATATTAAATCGATTGTCGATCGAATCGTCCCTCCATAAATATATCATAAGCCACCTCATAATAACAGTAAGGTAAGTTAATAGAACATTTTTGAGTATATCCTTCCAACAAATCATAATTTATGCATTTATATCCTAAATCACAGAATAGATAATAGTACTCATAAGCACACTCACTTAGGACAAATAAATTAAAACTCATATATCCACATAGAAAGAAAGAAAAGATGGCAACTTTGCTACATATGTGTGTAGAAGAACTAAAGCAGCTTTTGCTTTCTTTATTTGGTCCCATATATACAATTTAAATATATAATAAGCATGTGTGGTATATGCTTACCTTGTGTTCAATAGTGGTTTGCTGGTTCTTGTCTAAGTGCACCTTGATAATCTGTGAGCCGTCCAGCTTGATCCTGATGCGCTTGCCTACAATTTCGGCGGGGAACACCAAGTCCTCAAGGATGGCGTCATATACTGACGTCAATGTTCTGCAAAGAGATTTATCAAAAGTTATAGCCAACATCTATGAGTTATTATGTTGTTACTATGTTCAGTAAGAACATCATAAAATTAGGTATAATTAAAAGTAGATCTAAGTTGGTTAATTTCTATTTATTTATTGAATTAGAATAGCGCTAATATTATTTTATATCATCTTTTCATCATGAACAGTTATGTACTGTTATAACTTATAACCATAGTATGGTAAATTGCTATATCTATAGAGTTTTTCAACAAGAACTGTGTTTTACAAATCAAAATTAATGGAAAATCATTCAACTTTTAGTTGTATTGGAAAGAGTAAGGTTTGGCAATTATAAATGAAAAATTATATTAGACAGAAGTCCACCACAACCAACAACCATGCATACATATGTTGATTCTTTTATAAAAAATTTCAATCATATTTCGTTAATCAGTCACAGATTTTGAGTTTTAAGGCTACAATTGATGCAGTTGGCACTGTTTACTCTATTTTTAATATAGCCCTACAAAAAATAATCCAGTGGTGTTAACTCGCATGATTAGGACATCCAATTAACTTTTAATTTTTTATAAAAATGGAGGTAAAAATACCTGGGAATTTAAACCGTCATAACCTGATAGCTTTTTTTTCAAAAAATATTTTTGTAACTGCATGCTATTCATGCCCTTTCAGTAATTTTAGTAAGTGTTCCAGTGTCATATACACCCTGTATAATAATGCTATATCATTCATCCATAACAAAAGCGGGATTTTGCATTCTATCAAAACCTTTGCTTCAACAACACTTGATTGTTGAAGTTGTTGCACTGATTAGACTAAATGCTGAATATGTACCTAGATCTGGGCCTCTTCTGTTTGTTGGCTACACGTGTCTTGTGGCTGGGTTTGGGGAGAATCTTGCGGTCTCCAACAAATACTACATGTTTGCCACTGAACTTCTTCTCAAGCTCACGAACCAGCCTGATTTGGATCTTCTGGAATGCCTTCAGCTTGGGCATGGGCACATAGATGATGATTGACTGAAAATAAAAATTATACATAAACATGTTTCCATTTGAATAAATATATTCTTGGGGTTACCACACTAGCAAGAGCTCAGATCAAATGGTCTAACTAAAAGCAAGGGTCCTCTTAACTCATGACAAATGTGAGTTTTATGTATTGACATATAATGTTTACTCTAACCAGGTTCTATGTACAATAATGTGCTGATACCTTTACACAAGAAAGTAACAAGTTCATGTCAGATTATGTCACAAATTATGCTGTAGATAATTATATATATTAACCAAACTGGGATTGTACATACTTATACTTTCTCAAACAATAATCTGGATCACCAGAATTATTTATACAAATAAATAAAACTGAAGTGACTGTTTGAAATATCAAAATAATTGTTTTTTTAAGCTCATTCAGTTATTTGCACATACCTATGCCTAAAAACCAGTTTAAAAATGTTTGTCTGTCTGATTGTTTGTTTCCGCTAATTTCTGAAACGGGTGGATCGATTTCCAAGGGACTCTCACTGGCAGATAGCTGGTGTTATAAGGAGTAACTTGGGCTACTTTTGTATTGGAAAAAAAATTAGGGTACTGCGCAAAATATTGTATAAATGTGTGTGTACACACGAGCGAAGCCGCACGGGAACTGCTAGTGATAACATAAAAGGAATGCTTTACCAAAATACTAATAATAAAGTTGCATGCTTAAGGCATACATTTTTTTGCTTGTAGTACTGGGATGAATACTACAAGTAGTGGAACTAAAGACTCATCCCTAAGTATAAGTCCCAAAAATGTAAAACTAGTGTTAAACCCTTGAAGATTATAGATAATTAATAAATTGATTCGAAAAGACTAATATCGGATTCCACCTGAGATTAAAACGTAAAGTGACTTCAACTTTAGATTAATGGCTTCATGGGGCTGAAACAAATTCACATGACTGGATTTGACACTTTATTTACTTTTGACATATTATAATCGGTCTAGTCATTCTAAACATTAAAGTAACACATAAAAAGCTAACCATACCTTCTTATTGTGCAGTTCGATTTCCTTAGCCTTAGTAATGTAAAGCTCCCTAAGCTGCGCCTTCAAGTCAGAGTTGGTTTCCAACTCAACCAACGCCTGCGAGATCGAAGTCTCGAAGGAGTCGGGCTCCGCGGCGCTGGCTTTGATGATTTTAGTACTCATCTGCAACGTACAAACACTAATTTACTACACCATTCCAAAGTTATAGGTTAGGAACCTTAACTTCACAATTTCAACAAAGTTTACAAAACTTTCACTCGGAATTTTAACCACAAGTGCAGATCTTCGTAAGATACACTTTCTCAATTAGAATATATTCGTGTTTATAAGATTGTAACACTTTCAATAACCAAAACAACGTTGGACATAGAGGGAGCAGATTTGTCACCACGATATATCTAAGTAATCATTACCGTTATGGAAAAGTTATTAACGTAAGTGTACGAAAGGATTATTGCAGAAATAGAAACACTTATTATTTGTCAAACAAAACGCCTAAATATATAAAAATTATCTAAAAATTCATATGGACAGCTACCTTGAGAACTGTACGGGAGAGAAAGAGATAGACACGCAGTGTTGTCACCTTACAAATTTAAACTACTGCTAAACAAATACTTCCAAATAAAAATAACTACCTAGGTAAGAACCAGATCAACAACATGCTTCCGACATATTAATTAACAATAATGCATTTAAAAAACATCATTAGATGGCATAAAAGCGCAAAAATCGTATTCTTGCATTTTGATGGATGAGATGGATCTCATTAAATGACCGATTCAGGTTGACAGGCTTAGACAAGTGTCGAACGTTTCTTAGCGTTTCCATCTCTAAAAACGTTAACACCCTTACAAAAACGATAATAGATTGGTAGACAAGTTATTTTGTGTACTTTGATTTAACGAACACTAATTCCATTCGGGGGCGGACCCGTGCTTCACCTAGTTACTCCACCTGGGTGAAGCACGGGGTCTATATATTATCAAGGGGGTATACTATGCAAATATTACATTTAATAACGTCAATGGTGCCCTCACGTGTTCGCAGTGTTCACGTGTATTTAATGCAAAAATTGGCTACAGTAGCCATCTAAGAGCAAAACATTCATGATCGTAAAAACATCCCACAGTAGCTTAGTCGCCGTAGCTGAAGTCGGCTAGCAATCTTATATATACTAATGCGTGTACTACCATATTTCTTCTCATCCCCACCTAGACCAGGGTCGATAATTTTTGAAACGAAAAAAAATAATAGTAAGATGAAACCCATTGGAAAAGAAGGAGAATATTATAAAAATAAAATAATAAAGAATTTACGGGCGATCTAAGGTCGGGAAAGGGAAGGAGGTGAGTTTTAAAGGTAATCAACTGAACTACCTGAGCATGTGGATGGAAGCCTCATGCCTCAGATTCTCTCTCCTCTCAGGTCTTGGTCTTGGCCACTGACGTCTATTGTACAAGTACGCGTACTTGTATAATTGAGGTTAGTGGTCTTGGCAGTTTGCATCAACGTATACTATATATAGTACTTCTTCTTCTTCTTCTTCTTTCAAATCAATGGCTCCATCGTTTATCGATGATTCTGCCAACGTCAAGGTGGAAGGTAGATTTATTAGTTAATAGGTTTTAAGTTTTAAGACTATGAGGGAATTGCAGTGATTTTAACGATTTGTGTTTGTGGTTCTGTGGGAGAAGAGGAAAAGATTAAAAATGAATAAAAAAAAGTATAAGGAAATGCTATAAAATTATTTTGTTAAATGGAAATGAATTTGTAAAGGATTTTGACAAACGGGGAATGTACTAGAATTAAGAGATAAGCCAAATTAACGGGTCGGGATATTTGTTGAGGGAGGAGATCGTAAAGAGGTACAACTAATTTAGGGCAAGAGAAGAAAATATGTTCTAGAGTGCCTTCTTCGAGACCGCACTCGCATAGAGAGTGATCGCGAACCCGAATTTTGGCAAGAAAAACTGGAGAGGTGACAAATCCTAATCGTAAACGAATTATAGTAGAGGTGGCTAACTTATTAACATGCTTTTGATTGAAGAACCAAGATCTAGATGGGATTGACGGTTGTAGAGAGCCGTAAAATTTACCCTTGATCATTCTACTGTTTTGCCATGTGTTATTCCAGGAGTCAGTTAGATAATGTTTGGCTAGGGAACGCAGATCTCGGGCGAAACAGAATTTGTGGGATGTACATCCAGTCTCTGCTGCCACTTTGGCGCAGGAGTCCGCAGTTTCATTACCTGCCATACCTGAGCGACTTGGGATCCACGCTAGAACTACTTCAATACCAGACAATTGGCACCTGTAAAGAACCTCTTTGATTCTAAGAATTATAGGAAAATTATTGCGAGCTTTGAATGGGTTTTTAAAAAGATCCTTAAGGCAGCTCAAAGAGTCTGAAAAAATAAGAGCCTTGTTAAGCTTATGGGATTCCACATAGGAGGTTGCTTCCAACAGGGCAATGGATTCTCCTGTAAAGATAGAGTTATAGGAAGAGCATTTATAATTTAAAATAATTTTATATTTAGGGATCCAGACTGAAGAACCCACGAATGCAGCTGAGGATAGTTTTGATGCATCCGTATAAAGCGTAACCCAATCAGACCAGTCTTTCGCAATGATGTGGAAAAGTTTTTGGTTGGCTACTGGAGAATGTTTATCGATGCCAAAGTCAAGGATGATTTTTGGTTGGAAGGTTAGGGAATGGTATTCCAACTCGAAAAGAGGATTTAAAGTGGATTGAAAGATAGGAGCAGATAGATTTTTTATTTTGGTAAAGGAATTCAGAAGCAAGGGATGGGTCTTGTGTCTCCAGTACAATGAAGTAGTGACCAAACTAGAAAGTTGAAGCAAAATAGGTAAAAGAGGATGGGGGCCAATTTGGGCTGCATTAAAGAGGAATCTGTCAGCAAGAAATTGGCGACGAAGGTAAAGAGGAGGTTCCAAGCATTCGACTTGGAGAGCGTTTATTGGAGAGCATTTCATAGCACCGGTTATGATTCGGAGGCACTTAGACTGGATCAGCTGTTGCTTGGACAAGGCTATTTTATTGCATGGTTCAAGAAGGAAAGAACCATAATCAAAGTGACTGCGAACTATAGCATTGTAAAGAAGTTTTTGACAAAAGGGGTGAGAGCCCCAATGGACCCCAGATAGGGCGCGCATAACGTTTACACCTCTCTCGCTCTTTTTAATAACGTGGTTTAAATGGAAAAGACCTGATAATTTGGAATCGAGAATGAGCCCTAAAAATTTTACGTTATCTTTAATTGGAATTAATTCACCTGCAACAGAGAGATTAATATCAGGTATATTACGTTTGCGAGTGAAGACAAGAGCACTACATTTAGTAACAGAAAGAGAGAGGTTGTGGTCCGAAAGCCAAATGTTTAAGTAATAAAGAGCGGAATTTAAACGGGAAGAGGCAGCAGAGAAAGGAAGAAGACATAAAATATAAGGCAACATCATCAGCATATTGAAGAATTTTACAAAAAGAATTAACGGACTGATCTAGATCGGAAGTATAGATATTATAAAGGATGGGACTATGCACTGAATCCTGGGGAAGGCCTTTCCATACGAGGCGAGGTGGGAGTAGGGAACCTTGATGACGAATGGAGATAGTACGACACATGAGCATATTACAGATGACGAGAACTATCCTCGCTGGAATACTCAGATGTAGCATTTTCTGCCTGAGAAGAGGAAGATGAACATTATCATACGCTGCAGAGATGTTTAGGAAAATTCCAATAACATTCTCGTTACGGGAAAAGGCAAGGCGAACTTCAGAGGTAAGGATGCTGAGGCTATCCAGAGTGCCCATACCCCTTCTGAAGCCATACTGGTTTTTGGCTAATAATTGACTGTGTTCTAGAATCCATTCAAGTCTGAGTTTAATTAAGGTTTCCATGATTTTAGCTAGAACTGAGGAAAGCGCGATAGGGCGATAGGAAGACGAGTTTTTAGGATCTTTATCAGGTTTAAGGACAGGAATGATAATTTGGGTTTTCCAAGAGTCAGGTATTTGACCAGAAGAGAAGATGGCATTGAGGATACTGAGAAGGAAGATTTTGCAAGAACTGGAGGATTTACGAATAAAAGAATAAGGGATACTGTCTATTCCAGGAGAGGAATCATGGAGGTTATCTAGAGCAAAGGATAGTTCAGTAAAAGAAAAGGGATCATCCAAAGTATTTTGATAGGAAAGTGGAAGAAGAGGATGGGAAGAAGGGAAACAATCGTAGTCCGGAGCATATGGGGGAGCTAGTTGGGAAAGGAAGTCATGTAGGAATGAATGAGGGTCATTGCTAGAGATGTTTGAGTCATCAAGACTTCTTCGAAATGACTTGATTTTTTTCCAGACAAGTGAAAGACCAGAACGAGGAGACAAGGACTCACAGAATTTACTCCATCCTAAAGATTTCTTAGCAGAAAGAAGTCTAGTTGTGCTAGCAGCAATTTTTTTAAAATTGAGGAAATCCGTCATTGTCAGAGATGAAGCAAATTTGTTCTCGGCCTCTTTGCGCTTTCTAACACTGGCAGTACATTCAGAATCCCACCAAGGCGGGGAAGGAGTCAGTTTGCAGGAGGGATGTTTAAGGGGAATAGAGCAGTCAGCAGCTGAGTTAACTGCGGAGATAAACTGGTCATAGAGAAGAAGAAAATTAGTAGAATTTGTTTGAGGGAGCGAGGCTAAATTTAAATCTAGTGATGTTGAAAATTGGTCCCAATTGGCTTGGGAAACTCGGTATTTGAGGAGAGGATGTAGAGGTTGGGGAGCATATGAGGTAGACTGGAAGTAAGAAATTAAAATAGGGAAGTGGTCACTACCAAGGGAGTTTGGAAGGGGAGACCAGGATAGGAGGGAGACTAGGGCAGGAGAAGATAGTGTAAGATCTGGCACACTAATATTTTGGGTTGGAGAAACCCTACGAGTTGCAGATCTATCATTTAGAATGCATAAGTTACGGTCATCCAAAATGTCAAGTAAAAGAGAAGAGCATGGATCAATGCAATGAGAGCCCCATAGGGTGTGTCGACAATTAAAGTTGCCTAAAACAATCATAGGGGAGGGAATAGCTTAAAGAATTGAATTCAATTCAAATAGAATGTTTGTGTTGGGATGGGGAATGTAAACGGAGACAAAAGAAACATTAAAAGCTCTAAGGGCCACACATATTTAGGCCAAGAGAATGGTTTGGTAAAGAGATTTGAGAGAATGAGATATTCCTATTGATCAACAAAGCACAACCCCACCAACCATCATTCCTATCGTCTCGAAGGCAAGAGAAGCCTGAGATCCTAAAAAGGGAGTCAGGCTTTAACCAGGTTTCTGAAACTGCAAACACAGTAGGTTTATAATGATTTATCAAATAGGAAATATCCTGTTTATTACGTCGGATACTTCTACAGTTCCATTGGAGGAGCTGGAGAGCCATTGGGAGCATTATTTTTAGTGATAACAGAAAGTAATTGTTCAACAAGAACTGCAACGTCGTACGGTAGAGCATCTGACATTTTAGTCAGCATATTAATTAAGGAGCAAAGAAGGAGCTGGACAAGATTATCATTAGGGGTAGCAAGAGGAGTTGATTCAGTAGGGGGTTTAAGGCAGCAACCATTAGGATGGGTAGAAGTTGGGGATTGAATTATGGAGTTATGGGAATGAATATCATAAGACTTCCCAGACATAGATATACGGGATAGATATACATAGATATATCGAAATATTAGAGGGGGAAGGATAACTGTTTTTTTGTATGATGTTGTAGGAGAAGCAGAAGAGGAAGGTATTGGAGATGGATGAATTAGAGATTTTTGAGTGGATTGGGGACTGGCAGCAGCCTCAGAATATAGCCGCTTGGGAGACTGTGGAAATCTGGCTGAAGCTTCCATGTAACTTAGGTTTTCCTGAGACATAACAATTTTAATTGATTTTTGTCTATTATGTTCAGGACATCTGTTATCTGTAGCACAATGGCTACCTCCACGACACAAAAAATAGGATACATCTGAGTCAGGGACTGAGCAGGTGTCACCAGAGTGCGGTTGGGCACACTTATAACAGCGGGGCTGTGACCTGCATTGTTTACCAATGTGGCCGAATCGGCAACAATTCCTACATTGGATGGTAGGTAATTGATACAATGAAACAGGCAGAGATGCATTAAAACAGAAAATTTTCTCAGGGAGACTCTGTCCCAAAAATGTAAGAACTACGGAGTTTGATGGTACCCAAACAGAGGGTCCATCTTTTTTATTTTTTACATTAAGACGTCTAGCCCGAATAACCTCTCCACAATTTTTAGGGACAGAGATTCCAGAGACTAACTCCTCTAGAGTCCACTCAGTAGGGATATCCCTAACAACACCCATACGGAACACTTGGAAGCGGGGGATATTGGCTATATAATTATTTTCTGTTACGACTGGGGAGTTGAGGAAATTATTGGCAGATATAGCAGACAGGAATTCAACTGATATTTTATTACGTCCCATGTTTTTTATAGTACCTTCTACAATATCTGATATACTATTTTTAAACAAAAACTGGGCAAACTTAAGAGCTTTAAGAGAAAGGCCGGATGAAGGGTCAGGTTCAAGCCTAGAAACATAAACAGAGTATAGACCCTTGTCTGACACTGAGTATTGAAGTTTAGAATCAGATTCAAATCCTGGTTTTGAGTAGATGGACTGGATAGATTCGGCTGGTGATCGGACTTTCTTCCCATCAAAGTCAACAGAAAAGACTGAGTCTGACTGTCGCTTCATTGCTTTACTGGTTTTATCGGGGGGTAAAACACCGTTCCCATCAGGGGGTTTTTCCGCGCTCATTTCCGTAGAAATGAGCGCGGGAGTCGATATTCACTAACCTTATCAAAGATTATACTACCACCAGAACCACACAAACACTATTTAAAAGCACAAAATAAAATTATTTGCAGAGATAGAAAAAATAACCTAAAAACTCCCAACTTCAACCAAGCGTAGGAACCCAATCTGCCGATTATCTAAAGAATCTATATATAGTAATCTGTGGTTTGAACTTATCTATTCACTGTCACTGTCACAGCTGTCACTGCTTGCTTCGTGCCAAATTCGTGCTTTCCGGCAAATTCGTAAATTAGATTAATGGAAAATATTTATTTAGCTATTTTTTACTAATTATAAACATGCACTTAATATTTAACTACCTATTGTAAATAAATATATTGTTTAATTTAAGTTTAAATAGGGTGGTATGTTGTAATGATATAAATAGAGCAGATTATTATTTGCACTTTACCGTGATGTATGGCATATATTGTGTAAACAAACCTTGAGTTTTGTAGTAGTTGTGTTACAGTACAGCAAGTTCTTACTGAAATAACAATGGCATCTACAGAGAATGGGTGAGTGCTATGTGTCCTATTGTATGTTTACGGACATTATACATTTAAAATCTTTTATTTAACAGATTTAACAGATTTTGACCGGGGACTGCTCATATTTGGTCGTAAAAACTGATAGTCATAACTACCGGTAATGTTTTAAAGGTGCAAAAAAACTAGTTACTCATAGTCTAATAATATAAAGTTAATAGAAGCTATCAGAAAAGAAAATGTAATGTAGATGCTGATTTTATGTTTTTCGAAGTTTTTTTCACAAAAAAATTAAATGTTCATATTTATTTTCTGAAATAATTAAACCTTTAATAATTCTCTCTTTATTTGGGGTCAGCGCAATGTGTTTTCTTCATTCATTGTCCTCTATCATTCGTCAGTTCACTGCTTACTCTCTTTTTTATCATATCCTCTTTTATGAGTCCATTCATCTTTTCTTTGGTCATCCTCTACTCTTGTATTTGTCAATTTTCATACATAAAACTCTTCACTACATTTTGCTTGTCTCTTCACATCATATGTCCATACCACGAACATCTGTTGCTCCTCAATGTTTTATCCACTGGTGCTACTTTTAGGATCCCTATTAATTCCTCACCTTCTCCATCCTAATTAAACCACACATCCATTTTAACATTCGCATTCCAGTTACATGCAGGCATCCCTCATCCATTTTCTTTGTTGTTCAACATTCCGATATTATAGTAATAATAATAATAGCTAATTAATTAATAGTTCTTCATCCATTGCTGTATAAGCATTTAAACATGTAGGTATTTTAATATAAACAGTGCTATGTCCGGAACTTACAGTTATCCAGGCAAAGTTGCTACTTGATAATGAGTAAACTTAAAAAGCACATAATGCCTCTATTAGCATCAGTATTCATAAAATATGACAATTATTAAATTTGGGCCAAAATGCACTAATTGGATATTAATATGATTACGCAAAAAATATTTATTTAACATAATTATGGATGTTACAAACATTCAAACAGCGCACACAAAGAACACCCAGACTCGGGACAACTATTTGATGGCGTAGTGGCGAGGTGACCACTTAAACCATTGCACCATCTGTGCAGTCATCAGTCATTGAATGGTGCAGAACAATATTAAAAGTTAAATTTTGGCTGTCAAAGGTATTTGGGGGATTTGGCAGAAGAACTGCACCTGATGCAACCACTACACTCTCGCTACTGCTCTTTTGGCGACATTACACTACTAAGTATGTCCAGTCGCTCATTATCACACACACTTGTTTAAGACTTTAGCTATGAAACCTACAACACTATGTTGAAGCAACGTCACATGGTCCCCAGGGATATTGTCATTATTACTAGTATATCATAAAAACATCACAAATTGCAATTGTGATGTGATAAAAACGTCTGCCTAACCATATGACAGATGGTGTTCCCTTTCTCTGATCTATTGACTGCAGCTAGATGGCTAATATGATCCTGTGCAGGGATCGAAATATTATCACTTTGGAATTGTCTGCAAGTGGAAGACAAAGTGACCGATTGGACTTCTCCATCTTCTAGATATTCTAGGGAAGTTTGAAAGCTGTTTCCATAGGATGACCATTTACAGACAATTACAATAATAAATTATTGTTTAGATAAACTACAAAAACGCACTTTAATAGCAAACCAAATTAAAAAGTTAAAAAGAGTTCCATCTCCTGCATCATCAACCATCTTTACTAAGCCCAATCTGTTGAATTCTTCAAACCTGCATCATCAACCATCTTTACTAAGCCCAATCTGTTGGACTCGTCAAACCTCCTGCATCATCAACCATCTTTACTAAGCCCAATCTGTTGGACTTGTCAAAACGAATCCTATGAGGCGTTTCTTCCTTACCTTACCTTACTTACCTTCTGGCTCCATCATGAGATCCGGTACAAGATGCCAAATAATAGTATTGTCATCCAAACATTCCTAACTACATATACATAGGTACAATGTTTCATTTCGATGCGAAAATTAGATGATTTAGAATCTAGTTAGTTAGTTCGTCAGTTACAACTGAAGATAATAAAAGCGTGACAACAAGTGTTCGAAACTCGACCGTGATTCATTATTTTTTTTATAATTTTTGAATATATATTTTTTATTTTGTTCTATTACGTCAGCAGAAGTATTCTTCGATCCATATACCTGGATACTTAGGCTGCGTTTCCAACAAAGACGTGCGAGGATGCGTATCGAAGGATTTTTTATTTATTTATTTATTTAGATACATTTACAATACTATTACAGGAAAACTCCCAAGGCAATATTGCAAGCTTACAACTAATTATAATATATGATTATAAACAATTAATATTCATAAAAATAATTACTATAAATCTATTATATTTCAGAAATAATGCAATTTCCTGCTACTTCTGTAAATTTCGTCAGGCTACAATTGTAAATGTCTATATATGTAGCCACTACGTTAATAATCGCGCGACAAGGGAGCAAATTGAAGTAAGTTGGTCCTAGCCACCGGCACGCTGAGTGTGGCTGGGCGGCGACGCGCGCCCACGTAGCCGATGGGGGCACACAACTCCATGGATGTGTTTGTTAAGAACCAATAGAATCGCTTCATTTACCTAGCCTCGCTCAGCGCAGCTCCTATGGATACGGCTTAGCGGACCGAGGTTTTTGTACGTACAAAACAAGTGAGGACTGGGTGCGAGGGATGTGTGCTACACGGTGTTTGTTAGAGGTTGATGTGTATTGTACACATCCTCGCACGAACACCGCTCATTTAAGCACCGTTTCACATCGTTACTACGTATCCTCGCACCGCTCAGCGGCCTAGAACACTCTGGTGGAAATGCTCACATCGTTTCACAGCTTCGCGACGCATCTTCGCACCGCTCAGCTACCTCGCACATCTCTAGGGGAAACGCAGCCTTTTTCAGTAACTCTATCAGTAATTATTTGTTAGCAACATTTTTAAATTCTTAGGCAACAGTCTCGACTTATTGCGACTATTTGAAGACGATGCACACAAACAAATAAAATATATCGATAAATTGTATTTATTTGTACCTTTATACATATTTATCTGTGAGTATTTATGTACGTATGCGTATGTTTGTGTATTCGTATGATAATGTAGTATAATAAATTGTATTTGTATGTAAATTATAACTATTATTATATAAGAAATTTTCTTATACACCTGCCATGTCCCTAACTGAATCACCCAAAGGTTGACTGGTAGATTAATGCCATGTGGCATTAAGTCCGCCTTGTGCAATGTAAACTGCAGGAAGTTTTAAATAAATAAATGAAATAAAAAAGATGCCCTTATTGCTGCTAACGACCGACGCAACGTCGTCGTCGTTGTTGTTGTTAAGTATAAATGTTAGCAAAAATGTAACAAAATCACAACATAAAACATAAAACCTATAAGATTTTGCAACGTTTGACAAAATATAACACATTACTGCGTATAGTGCTTTACAAAACAACCTGATACAAGTGCTGATAATGTAATCTGCTCATAATAGTAATCCTTCCATACTTAGTACACGTTACAACACTCCTCATTGTTTTTGTACTACAATAAACCTTGCGTTTATAACGGATTTACTTATACCTACTAGAACAGTTGAATTTTAATGCTCGCATCAAATATACATATGTAGATCATGACAAGTAATAAAAAACCCTGCGTATTTATGTATATTCTTTTATTAATGATCGTCAGTTAACCTAAAGATCTATATCCAGACTACTGCGTAACGGTGGATTATTGTTTATAGATCCAAAGGATAGGTTTTCAAAGTTCTCCAGATATTTGTGGTGTACATCATACCCAAAGATCCTCGAATGAGTAGTTTAAAACGGATCAATTAAGGATTATTGCAAATTTAACTTGGGTACAAAACTTCCCGTTGATCAATTGATTATTCTAGAGTCCAATCTGCTTCACAAAGATTTACTACACTTTAGTCTGTACTCACACAGTTTTACAAGAGAAATGAATTACAGTACATGAGTATACGTCAGCACTTAATGTTTCATAAGCTAGATACGTTTGTTCTATAATATGGCGTACAATTTGATAAGAGCTCTCCACAGTGACCTCATAGCCGTCCGCCGGCTTACTCGCTTCGAGTCTTTTGCCACGTTATAAAAAAAGTAATTCAGTTTATTTTTTTAGTAACTTAGTGTTTCTACTAAAAAAAAATAGAAGTTCATTACCTGATATCTAAGAAGTTTTGTTTCAGAAGATTAACGTAAGTGTGACGCTCGATTGAATAAATACGATGACATTATATTACTTCCTGTACCTTAAGAATGTTGGGTTGATTATGCAGCTATACGTTGAGAAATATTAAAAAAGAACTTGTTCTTTATTAAATATTTATCCTTTTAGTTTATCGCGCTAACTGTTTTTCCTTATCGAACCGTGGAGCTAATTTTATTTTTAACATTTTTAAACTTCCGAGTTTTATGAGAGATTACCAAGACTAAATGCGAAAAAAGTATTTCTATATGTAAGGTCTATGCTATTGCTTGCTCTTTTATATTATATCTATCATCTAATTCTAACTAATATTATAAATACGAATGTATTTGCTACGCATTCACGCCTTAACTAAATACCGATCGTCGTGAAATTTTGCACACACGTTATCAGGGGTACAAAAAGCCATAGAGTACCTTACATCTAGAAAAAATGACTTTTCTCGACTGTTAAAAAGAAACTTTTACGTGTGCGAAATCGCTGGCAAAACCTAATTTTCTCGTTTTTTTAATTACAACTCATTAAGCCAAAAAATTAACATCCTTTTCTTTATTCTGAGATGATTGTGTCTTGGCCTTGGTTATATTGATAGTGAGTGAACCATCTATGAAGCGTAAAGGTAAGGAGCACCATCCTCTTTTGGTCCCAGACCGCAAAAGTGTCCAGCAGGTAGTAGTAAATAATGACGCTCGTTTATACACTTAGCTTATGCAAAGGGTGTGAACTTAGCAGTTATACATAGAGGGAGTGAAGAATGTTGTATTGAAACATTTATCTTGCGAACTAGGGTAGTTAAAGAAACCGCAGTTCACCACCTCAACTATTTACTACATAATTAGGTGTTTAGAAATAATGTGTACAAAATATATACATATAGGTCATATCGTTATTTTCCTACTTTATGTATATTTTGAAAGGTGCTCTACAACAAGGCGAAAGATTTTCTATATTTTTTTAGTTCTATAACCTACTCTAATATTTTTGGCGCTTTCATTAGTATTACCCACTAGCTACAATTACTAATGATATTCATACATTTCAATTATCTGAAATCATTTGTCATATTACTCGTGTCAAAGTGTACAGGGTGTCAAACTCGGTTTTTTTTTAAATTTTTTTTTTGTAAAATTGTTAAGTTTTGACATTTACCTGTACTATTATTTATTTTAGAAGTATATATATACATATACATATATATGTATATATATACATATATATGTATTACAAATAGGCTACCAAACTTCACTGTATCTTAAGAATTTAAGACAGCTTTGTATATAATTTCAACCGCTTCTTTAGATTAATTTAATTAATTAACTTTTTCCAATTTTGTTATTTTTAATTTTATCGTATTATCTACATAATATAAATTAGCTGGACTCAATAACCCCTCTTATCAATGTTATAGCTATTGAGTGGTTCTTGATTTATTTCTGTACCATATAAGCTTACGGTTTTCACCAAGATGCTGCGAAGTTACAATATATGTACATCATATTTACCATTTACATATAAAACGGTACCATCGCATAAGCATCGCTTCACTGCCGGTTTTGTGTCTTTATTATTATAAGTTTTGCACAACTCTCTCGCGTTATGCAATCGACTCCATATTCACTCCACTGAATTGACTAATTAATCAAATTAATATATTGTGTATGTAGATACTTCACGTATACTATATTTATTGTTGCATTGTTCCCATTCTAAATATTTTTAGTACACCACCGGCTATTGCTTATTTTCATTTGCTGTTTCAATACAAAGGTTGTTTGGAAGACATCGCTATTAGGGATAAGATATTATCAATTGTTTATAATTAATTATGTTTTATTACTGTCTGAAATGTGGTGTACAATAAATAATTTTCTATCTATCTAAAGATTAGGAAAAAAAGAAAAATTAAATTCAAAATTAAAGTTTTTTTTTATAATGTTTAGGAAAAATATTATAAATAAGTTTACATCTAGGATCGATAGAAGGCGTTTTGTGTGTACTCCAGAGTAAGTTCTGCGAGTAGCTTAGCCGTTTTAGTCTCAACAGGGAACACTGCCAACGTCGGTTAAAAAGATATACTACAGTAATTAAAACTAAGAATTAAAAAAACTAAACACGTGAGCGAAGCTAGTACTCAATAATTGAAAAATTGTTGTCGCGTAGTTTCTTGATTCCGTAATGCAGTGAAGAAGCTGATAAGGTAGGCCGCAGCAGGTATTTTAGGAAGGTAGTAAATATTTAAAATACCTGCTATAATATATATTAATGGACTATATATCCAAAAAATAATTAAAAGGACATTAAGCGTATGCAAGTTGACCGGATTGAAGTTAGCAGTGAGTTGTGAGGCATCGTTTTTGTCGAAATTGTGAAAAGGGGAGTCGCTCTATGGCAGGCATGGATGATGGACTAGTAAATACACTTTCTCATTCACTTGAATATAGACACACGTCACCTATCACCTCGATTTATGTCTTTATCAGTCTTGAACCGGATACACACTGATTCAGTCATTTTTAGACAGTTTTAATACTCGGAAGCGATGCGATAGAATATTCGTTATATGGACTAACGCAGCTACTAGTTGAATTAATTTAAATACTTTAAAATGGCGAGTTTTTAAAAGACTGAAATATTAATAGCTAAGTACATAACATAGTGACTAAGCTGCGAAATACAGAAAAATATATAACGGAATTCCTTTTCTTTTACGTGTCTTAAAAAATGTCACAAATAGATAAGTGCTTTTTTTACTGCTTTTATAGATAGACAGTATGTTTTAAATTATTGATATTTGTTTTGCCATTAATCCATCAAATTAAGAAATCAATTAACATCAATTAACACATACACCCTTTCTCAATTAGTTAGATACAAGATAAGCTGGTATTATTAGGATAAGATAATCATATAAGGCGTCGATATCAGCATGTATCAGTTATGTCAGTATTCAATTAATGCTAAAACTTTTTAAACGTTATGGAAATGGCAAATATAGGAATTCTGTTGCGGGTACGACAGACGACGGACAGTTTTTTACTTTCTAGGGAAGGGGTTGGGATTTAATCCCAAGTGAAAATGTTGTAATTGATTTGTAAGTTATGAAAATATACTTCCTTTGTGGTTCTTAATTTGAATTTAATATTAATTTATTTATAACACTTAAAGTTTGTTCTTATTTTATAATCAATAATGCTTTACTCGTGATCACTATGTAAATAACGTTAATTATATTGGTAACCGGCAACCCGCCCCGTGGTATAACCGCGCCCATTGGTAGCAGAGACATTTTTACCAATCATTAGCATATTTCAACCAATTTACACAAAACCTTAACAAAATATGTGGAGAAGGAGGACTTTGTTTTATAATAATATGTAGTGATTATGTTGCATACCGGTGGCCGTTGAAAAAGGTATAGAATAGAATAGAATATTCTTTATTGTACATCATATACATAAAACTACAATTGATCCTAATATTAATGTAAGGTACAATGGGCGTCTTATCGGAAATTTCCATGAAAACAGCAAAAAAAAAGTGCCAGTAACTTAGTGTCTCTGTCGTGAGTATATTTGTTGCAAAATATTTGTGAACATTTCCGACATTATGATAACAACTTCCTTTGCTGGCGTTTAGTTGATTGAACTATTTCGCCAGTATAAAATTTATATTGTATCATTAACACAAGATATTTATGATATTATTGGAGTAAGTACTCTTGGATTATAATAATCTTTTCAATAGGGGGCTGTAAAATAAGATATTATGAGTAAGAATGTTCAAAAAAGTCTATTGTATCGATAAATAGCATAGCAACCGTATCGAATGCGTTTGTATCGACACGCGATATTATTGAATCTATATGTATATTGTGAATCTATATTGTGTCTATATGTATATCTATCGTATCGTATATTGCCTAGCGCATCGTACGGCCAAAAGTGTCGAATTAAATATCGATGTATCGTGTAGTGCTGTGTCGATGTTCCTATGATAATACAAATTTTAGGCTTAAGTCAATATTGTATTGAGTATGTATGATCAGATCAGTAAGCATGTTTACATTTTTTTATACAAAAATCTTTAAATGTAACAAGCTGAAGAATGTTCCACGTGAGCCGAGTATGTTTCTTTCGTTTGTCAAAAGTTTGTAGTCCTCTGTCTGGTTTCTTTTTGTATTTTGTCACCTCGTACTAAGGGTTTCAAAATAGGAGTTATCCCAACAATCTTTTCGCAGCGACTGATACGAGTAATATCGGGAATGATCTCTATCTTTTTATAAATCTAAATCTTTTAACTCGTACGAATAAAATTTGTTGACTTGGAAATAATAAATCAATTCTCTTCTTCTCTTTTTTTAGCAACAGAAAAAAGATAGAAGAAAAATAGAGAACTAGAAAAAGATACGACTCTAAGAAGTTATTAAATATTTTGCATTCTATCAGAGCGGTATTTGATTCTAAGCATGGTACTACGTTCATTTTGTTAAAGAATACACTCCCATAAGATAAAAATAATGGGCTGATTCTTTGGAAATTTTACTGTTTTACCAATTATCGTAACCCGCATCATCGTGGTCCACCTCAAGACCGGAGGTATCCCTCCAGTACCGTAAAGCGGCAGTAGGTACTCATTAGGGATAGGTACATTTTCTATTATTCTTTGTAACCAAATGCTGGCTGCGTGGGCTGACTGGATTGCGTGAAGTTTTTAATTTAGTGTCTAGTTGAAAGCGGCAACTGATCACGTCACATGCGTATTTGGTCTGTTAAACAATTGTTGCAGACTATTAGCTTAGTGACAATACTACACTACAATTGTACTGCGTCAATAGTAATGTTATTCTACTTAAGTTAATATGTTTTACCATTGACATCGTTTGTAAATATCTGCCGCAACGAGCAGTCCAGCTGCATTTATACTTTAAGTCTTATTATAGGACTATTGTCAATAGTTTCTGTACGTTATATTTTATCTTTCTTATTATATTAACAGGTATTGGCCTTTTACGTTTATCAGTCAGGCATGACAATGCAGAGACGTTAATCCATTACGTATGCACTTATTAGATTTCGTGTCAATTAAATAAATGTTAACCCAAATATTTGCAATTTACTTATACAATGTCAAATATCAGGAATTTAATGAAATCTAAACCTAATAAATATTTTAATTAAAATAATTATTGATTAGGCCAGTTTGTTATTTAAATATCTATTGTTGTAAGTATTAACTAATCGTAACTATCGTAAACTTGAAGGTCAATGCTTAAGACACTTCTGTTGAACAATGCCGTTTTCTTGTCTGACATACAAATGTACAACAGTGTGCTCCGCTGTTTTACTGCTTCACTCCTCTCCTTGCATTTAAGTATTTCATTTCAAGTATTTCTCAAATACTTTTTTAATTGGATCAAATGCAAAAACAATTTTGCACTGCCATGGCGCGTTTAAGACAAAAAAAACTATCTGACAAATGGAACACTTACTTAAATCACTAAAAGGTGATACTCAAGCATGCAGTTACAATAAGATTTTTTGTAAAAAAATCATGAGAATCAAAAGTTATGACCGTTTAAATTTCCAGGTATTATTACCCCCGTTTCTCATAAAAGCACGGTGTGGCTGCCTGCTGATCAGGAGGCCCAAGTCTGCGCTGCGTAAACGGTTAAAGTCATGTAATAAAAAAATCATGTGTGACGGAATTGTTCCTCTTTAAAAGTTCTAAAAAAAGTCCGCTGCAGCATACGTCTATCTTTTAAAGTTGTAAAGTTGACTTACTAAAACCTTTTTTATGGTAATCAGAATTGTTCTAATAAAATGCATTATTTGCGAAGGTGTTTTTATAAACATCATATTAATCCTTATCAAAAAAATATACGTTATTCTTCACAAGTGTTTAATTTAGAACAAAATTGGCCTTGACATAATTTGATTTCAATGAATATCTTTCATAGTTTTAAAATAACTCCAACAAAATAATGATCAAGTACTACGCACGCATTTATGAGGGGGGCGCTATACTCTTAAAGTAATAGAATATATTTTAGTAGGTTAATTCTTCAAATTAACGCTAGTGAAACCGCGGGGCACAGCTAGTAATATATATATGAATAATCAGACAGGCGAACATTTTTTTTAAATTTATTATTACTATACATATTAGTATAAAAATGATTGTATCTAATAAATTGTAATTTTAAAATTCTTTATTAATTATCTATTAATAAAGAATTTTTGTTTCTGTTACAGGGTGACAATGGCTTCAGCAATCCTCGTAACTGGCGGAGCGGGCTATGTCGGATCTCACACAGTTGCCACACTCTTAGAGAAACAAACGGAGGACCATGATATAATCGTAGTTGACAATCTCTGCAACGCTTACTGCTCTGGGGGGCAAAAGAAACCTGAGTCACTGCGAATTATAGAAGAAATTACCGGCAAAACTATACAGTTCTACGATCTCGACATTAGAGACCAGGGTGGATTGAGTAGGATATTTGAGAATGTAAGTAAATAATCTGTATATATTTACCTACGCTACGGAGTGATTTAGCAAAACTATTTCTGTCACTGTTATGTCATCCTTCTCTTAGTACGTAAATAAGTTTAATAAGCAGATAAAATAGATATAAATATGTTATATAATTAGATGGCACAGATTTAATTATAAAGAGTCATCATGATGCATATGAGTTTATTTACCAGGGGCATAGTAGTGGTGAATCTATACCTAGTCCCACTAATATTATAAAGTTGAAGAGTTTGTTTGTTTGGTTGAAAGCGCTAATCTCAGAAACTACTGGTTCGAGTTGAAAATTTATTTTAGTGTTGGATAGCCTATTTATGGAGGAATAGGAGCGGAGCATCAATGAAAAATGTTGCAAAAACAGGGATTTTTTTTTTAAGTGAAAACTTCTTTAGGCACGTTGTGCACTTTTGCTATGGGGAAAAGCTTTGAACTCGCACCGTCACGCTAATAATACATATATAGATCCACTAGAGGGTGCTAATCTAAATATTGAGGTCTGTCAGCTCCTTATTAATTAATCTTTAAAAATATAATTAGTTAAATAAAGTACTTAGTGTGGGGGCAATTCATACGGTAAAATAAACGTTGTCACTTCTGACTTGCAGCCCTACGACTGACAGTTTTTTTTTAGAGCTTCCGTTGCTTGCGTTATGCCTACGATCCACTCTCTCTAACCATCTCTCTCATGTGACGCAGACGAAGCTGCGCGGGTCAGTCAGTAATTAATACTCCTATGGTGAATGTTATTTGCATTATACTTATTACTTTAAGATAAGATAGATAGATACAAGAGAGGATAAGATTTATTTACTTTAAACATGTCTAGTGTACAGGGGGTAAAATCCTATAAAATACCTAGTTCTTAACATTTGATTATAATAATAATTCGACACATCTCACACACGGCCATCTGATCCCAAACTAGGCAGAGCCTGTACTATGGTAACCAGACTGCTGATAAGCATACTTATAAATTACTTAATACATACATATTATAGATAAATTACACCCAGACACAGAACAAATTATCGTGCTCATCACACAATTATTTGTCCTAAATTAATTGTTTATCGAATTTAATCATTATGGGATTAATCCCACAGACGATTAAACTCGACTTACCCCCGTATACGGAACGTAGTCTTCCATCAAAGGACTCCCTTTCGACTTAGATTTGTCACGGTCGTCCTTGCCCCTAAGGGGATATTCAGTATTTTCCTGAACTCGTTCTTAATTATTGCTCTAAATATGTAAATACATTACACACCTATTTAAAACGTAGCGTCCTAGGACGCTAGCGCTAGCGTCATTTTAATGGTGGAAATCAACCTGTCTTGTCTAGACTAGTCGGTTATTTAAATTAAAGTTAATGAAAACCCAATTGATTGGTGTATCGGATACCTGGATGAAGACAAGCTTAATTTTAAGTCTCTAGAGAAAGTAGTTGAGACTAAGAGTAGTGTCTAGAACCCTTTAACCTTATGGTTTATTATTAATGATTTTATATGACAAACAAATATTTGTTTCAGCATAATTTCGATTGTGTGATTCACTTCGCGGCACTGAAGGCCGTCGGCGAATCTGTGGAGAAGCCATTGGAATATTACCAAGCTAACATCACTGGAACCTGTACACTATTGGAGGCGAGTACTTTAAGCATTGGTACATCTACTACTAAGCTGTCAACGATAATTACGATCGTTGAATGTAATTTTTTTTTGTCTTGTCTACGAATATCGGTTTAGCTGGGAAATTATGCCGACATGTTGGAAGATTAACAGTCTTATTTCAGTAGTGTTAAAGTTCTTTATTTTTCGAAGTAGTTTTCAGAAACGCACCTTAGTTGGACTAGTTTTCTTGTTTCCGCTTGTCCCAATCAAACTAATTAAATATACTGCATAAGTATATGTAGATCGCACAAACAGTGCTTCAAGATAAATAAAATGTTTGTAGAGACTTTTATATGACTTCTCCACAATGCAGAGGTACGTTATACCTATTTCGTGATCGTGTTAATTCCCGTACATACGCATAAGTATATCATAGTATATAAAAATGCAGAGTTTTGCAATGACACCATAAAGCTTAAATTCGGCCGCCTGACAATGCATATCTACACAATTATCAGTTCTTAGGAAGAGCTGTCTGGTCTATTTATACCTATAGGTATGCAATCTGGTTACCTATATCTTGTTTATCTTTGATTCTTAACGGGGCCTGAATTCAAGTGTTAGCTGTTATTTTTGATGATTATACCATCTGTTACATGTCGAAATGAGATAATTATAGACTGACTTGAGTGTGTCATATGTAGCTTTTGTATTTCTTTCAACACGGGAGATCCATCTTTAACATACACAGGTCTCCAAAGTTCAAACCTCTTACGTTCCTAGGACCTAGGACAAACGGTCTTGTATTTGCAGTATTGACAGAAATGCACATGGGCGGTTTAAAAACTTATGTAGATGATACTAAACTTTTTGGTTGCTTTCGTAAATGTTGAAATTAAGGCCTAGGTAACAAATGGTTAGGGCATAAGTGGAGGGCCGACCGTGACAATGATTTTCTATATATATTATTAAGAGTACAAATTTGAACTAAGGCTAGGAATTTTGCAAAGTGCGTTTGCAAGCGTGGCTAATTGGGCAATTGATGCCTGATAGTATGCGGTTACCGCCGTAATAACACCAAGTATAATAATAATAATAATAACTCCACACATCTCACACACGGCCGTCTGATCCCAAACTAGGCAGAGCCTGTACTATGGTAACCAGACTGCTGATAAACATACTTATATATTTCTAAATACATACATATTATATATAAATTACACCCAGACACAGAACAAATTATCATGCTCATCACACAATTATTTGTCCTGGGTGGGAATCGAACCCACGACCTCGGGCTTAGCAGTCAGGGTCACTAACCACTAGACCAACAGGCCAGCCAAAGTATAACTACTGAACTCGAGCATTTTGGAAAGGAACCCTAATTTAAAGATAAACTACTAGTAGATATAGTGCTCTTGGTGGTCTTCTATGGAGTAGGGGTACTTATCCAGTCGAAAGAAACCTGGTCGAGCAGGTGTCTGCTGTGCCCTACCATTTGTTTTATTTTTGTTAAACAGGTGATGAAGAAATACGGTGTGTACAAACTAGTGTACAGCTCATCGTGTACGGTGTATGGCGAACCCATGAGACTACCCATAGACGAGGGCCACCCCACCGGCCAGGGATTAACCTCCCCTTATGGCAAGTCCAAATATTTTTGTGAGGAGCTCATGAAAGACGTCTGTATTAGTGATCAGGTAATTGTTATACATTTCTTATAATATTATTAATAATATAATATATTGTCGGTGACATCACTACATATTGTTAAACCAAGTCCCCTGCCGCGTCTGTCTGTCTGCATGTTCGCGATAAATTCAATAACTACCGAACGGATTTTCATACGGTTCACTAATAGACGCAGTGATTCATGAGGAAGGTTTAGGTGTATAATTCATTAAGGTTCTGTGTAAAATGTCTGAAATATGACGATGATTGTTGAATATATCTAAAAAAATCAATATATGCTTTGTTACCCGTGCGAAGCCGGGGCAGGTTGCTATTATAACATAAAAATCAGTTTTAACGTGCTCAAATGAAAGTAAGTTAAGTTGTCAAAATATGTATAGGTAATTGTGCATACTCAATCAACATTTTGAACGCTGCTATAGTCAGATACACTCGTAATTAAATGACAAAACTACGATAAACCATAACACGAATTTATTGATTGATTTTGACTTGAATTCGAAGCTTGATCAGAAAATATCTTTACTCCTAATATTATATACCCGTACATCACGGAGGCCAACGGATAGGCACCAAAAGTCACTCCGTAATAATACACATAACAGGCCTCAATATAATATAGTCTTTGAAAAAAATCGTCAAAATTTGATAAACAAGTCAATATCATAACTAAATTAATTTATTTCTGTTCAGCAATGGAAAATAATATCTCTCCGGTACTTCAACCCGGTGGGCGCCCACCACAGCGGACGAATCGGCGAGGACCCTTCTGGCATACCTAACAATCTTATGCCCTACATCGCGCAAGTATGAACATAAATATTAGGAGTATCTTTCAGTGGATCCCAAACTAGGCAGAGCCTGTACTATGGTCTGTACTATGGTAACTTTCCAAAATCCCCAAAAAACTCTTTTTTCGATTTTTTTCGGTAAGAAGTTTTGAGAATCATATAGAGCGTATCACATTATTTCAATTATAACGATGTTTGGGGGTTTATTTTAATTATAACGATTTTTGAGGTGGCTAGATATACAAAATTCTTTACACGCTTAAATTTTGCTTCACGTCTCCTTTTTTTTTTTTTTTTTGTGCGTGTGGAAACCCCCTCGGGCCGTCACCCCACCGGGGTTTACGATGGGGCGGTGTGTCGGAATCGAACCGACTAAAACCACACGGTGTGCCGTACTGCGCCTTAAATAGGAGGGATCCGGGAACAGCTTTTATTAAGACATCCGGAACCCTCCTAGCGCCTGCCCGCAAATGCGCGGGCACCACCTTCGGGTAAAAACCTCTCATTTAGGCGACGTCCAGGCACACGCGGACGCCGCCTCCTCGCGGGGGGCCACTATAGCGGGTGAAGGGGAAAACCCGTCCCGTCCACCCGCGGCCACACTCAGGACGGCATGAGGCGCTGGTAAGCGCGCCTCCGCCGCCCGGTTCGCCGGCGGCGAATTAGGTCCGAGTGGAGGTCGTCCTCCCGGACCCTTTCCGCAGCCTCCTTCTGCGAGATGACTTCCTCACAGAAGGTTGCGACCGCGGTAAAATTCCTGTCGCTACCGGCCATGGAGCGAATGACAGCCGGTAGCGACAGATCCACTCCGATGACTGCAGTGAGGGCCCGACGCTGCGTCGCCCAACTGGGGCAAACCGCCAGCGTGTGCTGAGCCGAGTCCTCACTGCAGTCGCAGTGGTGACAGGCGGGACTCAATTCCCTCCTAGCGACCGAGTGCAGGTACTTCCCGAAGCAGCCGTGCCCGGAAAGAACCTGCGTCAGTCGGAAGGAAAGGGTCCCGTGCTGCCGCCCTGCCCACTCGACGATGACCGGCTGGAGCGCCTCCACGGCGGCAAAGCCAGCACGTGGAGCTTCCAGCCGGGACGACCAACGAGCCATGGTGGCTCGGCGAGCGGCCTCACGCCATTCGCGTACCTCTTCGGGCGGGGGCCGACTGCCGCTTCCCGCCCGGAACTCAGCCGTTCGCCGATATACTTCGGCGAGCACTTCCGCCTCCAAATCCCACGGGGGAGTCCCGGCCAACGCGCACGCCGCCTCTGTTGACACGGTGCGGTATCCGCGTATGGCTCTAACCGCCATCAACCTCTGAGGGCGCCAGAGGCGCGCCCTATTCTGGGCGGTCAGAGCCTCCGCCCACACCGGTGCACCGTACAGTGCCATTGACCGGACAACCCCCGTGTACAGCCGTCTTGTAGCGACGCTGGGTCCACCCAAATTGGGCAAGAGTCGCCCAAGGGCGGACGCAGCACCGACCAGCCTTGGAGCAAGCTGCAGGAAGTGCTCGTCGAAGCGCCACCTACCGTCGAGGATCAGGCCCAGATATTTTATGTGGGCCTGAACCGGTACGAGGACCGAGTTGACCTCGATAGAGGCGCCAGGGGGTGGACCACGACGGGGCCCATGAAATAACAGGGCCTCCGTCTTATCCAGGGCCACCCGCAAACCCAGCGCCTTGATGCGCCCGACCACCAGAGAGACTCCCCTGGTAGCCAGGCACGCCGCCTCCTGAAAGTTTACCCCCCGGGCTGTGACCAAAGTGTCATCGGCGTAACAGATTACGCCGAGCCCGGGGGGGAAGTCGCCTCGAAGGGCCCAGTCGTACCCCATGTTCCACAGGAGTGGTCCAAGGACAGACCCCTGCGGAACACCGCACGACATGGGCCGACGACTCAAAACTCCATCTCGGTCCTCGTACATGACGGTACGCTCCTCTAAATAGTCTGCCACTAGCCGCCTCAGGTACCCTGGCACTCCGTGATAGTGGAGTGCTTCCCTGATGCAGCTAAATGGCAGACTGTTGAACGCGTTGGCGATGTCCAGCGACACCGCCAACAGCACGCCGCCACAGCTCACTACCTATTCGGTCACCGGACGATGCGGGCAGAGAGGACCCTCTCAAACAATTTACCCGCCTCGTCCAACAACACGATGGGCCTGTAGGCCGCAACCGAGTCGGTAGGCCGTCCCGGCTTCCTTAAAAGGACCAGCTTCCCGCTCTTCCAGCAGTCAGGGAAGCGCCCGGACGCCAAGCAAGCGTCGAACACCTCCCTGAGGCGGTCGGACATGTGGTCGAGGGCTAGGGCCAACACTCGGGCAGGGATCCCGTCTCCTCCTCGTTCTCCCCGTCGTCTCCAGCCAAGGGGGCCATCGACGGGGGTACGTGCTCCACCCGTTGCGGGAAAAGGCCTGTGCAGTATGTATGTACTCACACAATACTTCGCTAGGGTACAGCAACAACAGTTGTGGAGTAGGTAAGTAACTCACACGATACTTCACCAAGTAACAGCAGCAACAGTGTCAGCAGTGTAAGCAGTGGATAGATGCAGAGAAGTGAAGGTAAGAGAATGACGAGTGATTAAGCAATGAATTATGTTATTATTAGTAATGAGATATAATGATTTATTTACAGCTACGACAAGGTGGGTACACAATAATATAAACAACAATGAATATGACATGAATGACTGTCGCGGAACAAAGTTAGGAGCCGAGTGTCTCGTCGCGCTGTCTCCGTTGCGCGCCGACCGGTATCACGCGCAGTCCGCATGCATCGCGCGCCGGCGCGTGTAAGCTAGGTGCAACGATGGGCTCGTTCACGCAGTGGACGCGTGATTGTGGCCGTAGGATAGCCGCCACAGTACTCCCCCCGGCAGACCGTGGTTACGGTCGATAAAAATTTGGAAATCGAACTCTTCTGCCGCTTGAAGTCCGTTTGATTTCGTCGGGTTCACTGGCTGGTTGGACTGGAACTTCGGAAGCTTCTTTTGCCATGTACGCTGGTTTAAGTCTATCAATGGACACTTTAACAATCTTTGCATTAATTTCTAAGGTAAAGAACTTAGGATTCCGGTTGATAACCTTATAAGGGCCAGCGTATGGTGGTTCCAGTGCACCTCTTAGACGATCTTGTCGAACGAAAACATGTGAAGTGGTGTGAAGATCACGTGGGACGTAAAAGGCTGATGTAGTGTGCCAGGTTGTTGGACGAGGAGAAAGCTTCGCCATGTACGAGCGAAGTCGGGTCGCGTACTCGGTGACGTCAGCAGTCAGGTAGTCGTCCTTCGGGCTCAGGAACTGACCAGGTAGGCGAAGAGGTTCGCCATACACCAGTTCTGCAGGAGACGATTGTAAGTCCTCTTTCCAGGCGTTACGCATGCCAAGGAGTACTAGTGGAAGCGCTTCAGTCCATTGAGAAGTGGGAGAGTGGCACATTATCGCTGCCTTGAGCTGTCGATGCAGGCGCTCGACGATGCCATTCGCCGCTGGGTGATAAGCTGTCGTCAACCACTCCCTGCAGGAAGCTGGGCTGGAGAGTCTCCGTAAGGGGGGGGGCCCGACGCACGGAGCTTTAGTTGCGCCGCGCGATATGGGCGACCCCAGGGGTCACGATCGAGACTCTCCAGCATCTCCTTTCTTTTTTCCTCTTTGGCGCGACTAATGGCCAGCTTCAGAGTTTGCCGCGCATCTCGGTACTGCTCATGAAGCTGGTCCTCTCCCCCATCAACGCGGTGACGCCGCCGGCTGCGGGTGTAGGACCTCCGGGCACGAGTACAGGCCGCGCGGAGGTCCGCCAACTCCTGGGACCACCAGTAGACCTCCTTCCTTGGAGGCCGACGACCTCGAACGCGGGGCATGGCCGCATCGCAAATCTGCGTGATCGCATCGCGAAAGCGGCCCGCCCCCATGTCTGCCTCCTCGGTCAGAGGCCGCGGAGACAGCCAAGAATAAATAATAGCTGCCTCCTCCAGTAAGTCCCTGTCCAACTTGGTAACAGCCCACCGCGGGAAACGGGAAGAACGCCGCGCCGTGTGACCCCTTCTGGGGTCCTGGGTCCGGGAGAGCTCGAATCGGATATAGAGGTCTCTTCCAGGACACGCCAGTTCCTTATTCGTGCGGCGAGAGCAGGGGTAGCGAACGAAAGGTCCACTATCGACCCCCCCTGCTGTCGCACGCACGTGTTGGTGGAGCCTCTGTTTAGAAGACAGAGGCCCACCGAAGCCGCCCACTCCTCTACGGCTTCGCCCCGTGCGTCCGTCCTGGGGGAACCCCACGCAACGGACTTTGCGTTGAAGTCCCCCAGCACTAGGACGTGCCCAGACGCTAGTCGCCGCATCGAGGTCTCCAGGTTGTTAAGAAAAACCTCGAAGCCGCTCAAACTCCTGTTGGGGGAGAAGTAGACACCATATATGGTGATCCCCCCCCATTCGGCAGCAACATATCCATTACCCTTGTCTCTTAGCAACAAGGGCGGGGAATGAGCTGCCGTGGAGCCGACGACTGCCACGGAGCCGTCCCGGTCACTCATCCAGTTGGAACGGGGAGGAACGTAATAGGGCTCCGCAGCTACGGCTACACTGACCGACCACTCCGCCATGGTTTGCAAGAAAAGATCTTGCGCACCGGCACAGTGGTTGAGATTCGTCTGGACAAGGAAGCTGGAGACTTGGTCCATTTATGAAACCATCTCTACAGCCTCCTCCATAGGCGACGACGTTGACGCACGGCTGACATCGGCGGTAGCCTGGGTCGACTGGCTAACCCCCGATGTTTGCTGAGAAGCGCGGGCAGGCTTGCAGCCTCCCTGGCCCATCTGGTGATTGGCGGGCAGATTACCCGCCGCACATGCTGGGCAGCTAGGGGCGGCGGAACATTCCGCCGCCTTGTGCCCCGGTCGACCGCAGCGGAAGCAAAGTCCGCTGCAGTCAAAGCAACTTGCGCACTTAACGCGTGTGTGCCCTGATGATAGGCATTTGAAACACCTCATCGGTCTCGCCGTCAGGACTGTGACTCTGGCGTTCACAAAACCGATGAGGAGCCTGCCGGCGTCGCCCAAGGTTTTGGCCGACGCCACGGGACAACTGACCCACACCGCGCCAAGGCCCCCTGGACCGGGACGGATGGTGCCAACCCTGATGTGGTCCGCGTTGCAACCTGTCTTTTCCCGAACTGCAACGCGGACATCCTCGACCGTGACAGAATCGTCCAGGCCCGAAATGCGCAGCTCCGCGCACTTGGTGGGCCTGGGAATAATCCCCGCAGCTTCTCAGCAAAAGTGTCGGCCGCCCTCACACCTTCAGCCCCGGGGAACTCTAAGACCCGAGCTCCCGTCTCGGCGAGGCGCATCCTTACACCTGAAGCCCCGAATTCACTGGCGAGGCTATCCCGGGCTTTTTTAAACACGGCTGCGTAGGATAGCCCGCCATCTGCCGCCTCCGGTGACACGGTGATCACCACAGCCGCCGTTTTTGGCGGCTTCAGTTTTCGCGACCTCTTTGTAGTGGCCACTGCCACCGATGGCGACTGCGGTGTAGAGGCTGCTTTATTGGCAGCCTTCTTATTCCGCTTTCGGGACTTCTTCTTGCTTCCCTCGACTTTTTCCCACCCGTCGTTAGAGGGGATAGATGTCGAGGGGCCAGATGCGGAGGGGCCAGATGCCGAGGGGCCAGACACAATTTTGGCACCAGAAGGAACTGTCGTTCCTTTAGGTGCCGGAGTGGGAAGGGGAGGAAACGCCGCCGCTACCTTAGCCGAGGCCTTAGTGGGCTGCCCGGCTTTCGACGCCACCACTTTTGCTGCGGCCTTAGCCGGTCTTCCGGTCTTCGGCGCAGCTGTAGGGACTGGCGCTGATGTCGCCGCGGCATAGGAGACCGCGACGCGGCCACCCGAGACGGGAAGTGGCGTCGGGCTCGATGCAGCCTTGGGCTTATCACCGGCTAGAGGCGGTCGGATGATGGGGGCCGGAGGAAGCCTTGCCTCCAGGCCCGCGAGGCGCCCGTCCATCATCCTCCACACCGCGTCAATGATTTGACGCAGGTGGGAGTCTGGAACTTCGGAGGGAGAGGGGGCGGAGGGAACAGTCTGCGCCGCAACAGGTCTCAGTGAGTCAGGGCACTCCGAACGCGCCCGAAACTGGGCAAACTGAGCGCTCAGTTCGGCAACCTGCTTCGTCAGGCGATCGTTAGACGCCGTAAGGCGGTCATTCGCCTCTCGAAGGCAAGCTACGTCTTCCATGAGGCTCTCAACGACCCCAGATACGGTGGAGGAGGAATCCTTCAGGGCCCTGACGAACGAACCCTTCAGGTTCGTGGACTTGGTGGCCACTTTGTTTATAATGGCCACCGCTGCGTATGTCCTCTCCTTTAATGTCACCGGTGATTGAGGGACGGAACCCCCTTCCACCGGTGCACGGATCTTCATCAGGAGATCCGCGATCTCCTCCTCCGCAACGATTTCGCCCTCCGCACGAGCTCGCGCGTACACTCCCGCCTTAGAGAAGGCGGAACCAGCCGGAGCTGGAATCGGTGTAATCGCGACCTTGACCTCCCTCTTTGGCTACTAGCCATTTTGGGAGGGAGCATTTCTGTAGATGGTTCATCATCTTCGTCCCTTGAGCGACCTCGCTTTCGGCTGTCGAGGTCGCGGAGCTCAAGCTCCATCTCCACAACCTCAGGATTGGGATTTGCCACTTCCGTGGAAGATCCGGCCTTGGAGCGTAATCGCTCCGACTGTCTGCTCCCAGGAGTCATACTGACTTCTGGGAGCTCCACCGAACGAGTAGTCAGACATGAAACTTCATCGTCGGTTGACGAAGCTTCAGACGCTACCTTCCTACTTCTCTGGCTTTTTTTTGTTTCTTTTATCTCCTTCTTTTTTTCCACAGTTATGTTTTTTTTTGTTGTTTGTTTTAAGTTTTCCATTTTTAGACCCACGATTGGGGGAGAAATAAAGGTCGACCCGGGCAGAGATCCCCCAATACCCGGGCAAGCGAAATTTTATGCCCAACCGAGGGGGCCGCAGGTGCCCCGGCTGGGAGTGCGCTTGCGACTGAACTACCCATCAGCCATGCATCCCCTGGTCACGCACCAGAACACGGGATTCGGGGTGATTTTTAGAGAGGTTTTCTTCCTCGCAGTCCGGGCAGCTAAGCCAAGACCCTCGTCCCCGATTAGAGTCGCAAAACATGACCACGACTCCTTTCGGGATTACGATATGCTAACGGTGGCCAGGAAACTAAATTCCCCATGCCTGCTCGGTGGCAGTGTGAGTGCACGCCGAGCCCGTCTTCGCTCTCCACTGAGGACAGCGGAGAAACTCCGACCCATGGAAGGGTTTCATCCTCATAGCTCCGAAGAGCGAAGAGCCAACAGAGGAATCGGCAGAAACGCCCGCTCTGTTGGACCAAGCCTCGACCGAGTGGCCGAAGAAAAATGGCCTCCTCTCCTTACTAGAATATTAGCCGTTGGCGATGACGCCCTCCCCAAACACGGAGGAGGAAAAGGAAACGTCATCGCCAACGTTTCCAGGGTGCACCGCGTGGAGGTTTTCTAGACAGCACCCCTGCTTGACGTCTCCTATCTCAGCCCCCGTCCATTTGGGGGTTCATTCAGACGGTACGGGGGGTTCACTCGTTCCATCAGGTTGCCTCTTCGATCCGAATTAAGACGTGCCATTGCTTTAACTATTATCATTATGTACCCTTTGTATGTTGTCGATGCTATACATTTTATATCTCATACTCTCTGTAAAACCCTTGTGTACAAAGTATTGTCTGTCTATTACATACATTTATCCCACAGGTCGCAGTAGGTCGTCAAAAAGAGCTGTTGGTATTTGGTAACGACTACCCAACGGTAGATGGCACTGGTGTCAGGGACTATATACATGTGGAGGACCTGGCTGAGGGGCACGTGAAGGCTGTCAAGCTGTTCACGCAGCCTGGCTTCAGCGGCTTTCATGCCGTCAATCTTGGTGAGTTTTGTTAGAACGAACTTGAAATATATTTTTTTCATGCAAGGTATACAATCGCTCGGTCTGTCTGATCAGTAGTGCTAGTTGCAAAAAACAATAATGTCCCGGTACATATATATTTTTTAAATACATACTAATACCACTTACCAGACCAATGCAATAGCGGCAACTGAACCCGCGACCCCCGGTGTTGCAGTCGAATCCACTACCGCCGCACCTATAGATTTCGTCAACCCTAACAGTACTGGTTAACGTCGGCATCTGTAAAGTTCTAGCGGATCTATTTCAAACCGATATTTGCTGTACCCTAACCCCTATAACCTAGTTTGCAAAACGGGCTTTTCTACTTTCTACTAGGGTAGAACCTTGAACTTACAGAAGAGTTGTGATCTTGTTGGTGAGTAGGGTTGCACAAAACTTTTTGAGTTATGGCACTTCTGACGAATTTTTTTTCCACGCCTAACAGGTAAGAATATGACGAACTATAAATCATTGTATGTTATATTGTCCAACCCTGTAGTATATTGATGAAAATAAATGATTATTAGTGTTATTCTCTTCATGCATTTAAATTTAGGTAAATTAAATTTTTAATTATAAATAAAAAAAAAAATATATAAAAAATGGTGGCCCACCGGGAGCGGTTACAGGGACTGGAGGGTTAAGGTTCCAAAAGCAGAAACCTCCTCACAATATGCCGTATCGAGGAGGACTACCTTCTGCATCAGGTTCTTAATCCAGCTCTCTGAAGGTATAGGTTGAGACTCTTAGCAATTAACCCCTGGTCCGGAATGACTTTCGTCACAACGATTGCTGAGTCTTCATCCCATATGTCGACAGTCTCATGGGCTAAATCCAAATATATCTTTCTCTTTTTCCGTAATTAAAAGTTTGTCGTCATAGGAAATAGTGATGTCAACAATTATTGCTCGGTGCTCTAATCGTTCTATCACTCCTATCTTATCGGCAACAATAGTCCTGTCAGTGGTGATAGATCGATCCCAGTACAATGTTGCACGACCATTTTCAAGAGCTGCTATTATTACCTATTATTATAACACTTCAGGCAGTAATTTGTCTTTCATCGTTCCAAGGTCGCGCGTTCGCTTATTACTCGTTTTTAAGTCTAAAACTTAAACAGTTTGTATATTTTGTTCTAGGCACAGGCACTGGCTACTCAGTCCTACAAATGATCGCAGCTTTCGAAGCCGCCTCCGGTCGTCCGATCCCGTACCGCATCGTAGGACGAAGGGCCGGTGATATCGCAGCCAACTATTCAGATGTTGGACTCTCCCACAGACTCCTGGGCTGGCGAGCTGTCAAGACCCTCGAAGACATGTGCAGGGACACATGGCGGTGGCAGAGCGGGAACCCTGAGGGCTTCAAGAAGAGTTAGAAGATCATAAAGGGTATTTTTGCTATTTAGTTATTATTTTTATATTTATGTGACTGACGTGACTGGCATAATGCATTTGAGTTTTATTTGTTGAACGGGTAACCCCCAGTGACGCGACCAAGTTGCGGGTCACAAAAAAGGACTAACGGACAACTTTCAAAGAAGGAAGGTTATATTATAAAATTTCTAATCGCTATATTGGCTTCTAATCTTGTACCAAGAAAAGCCTTAGTTACCATTCTTAACATAGAACAATACATATAACAGAGTGCAACCGTAATATGTTTTAACTCACTAAAACTAGTATTTAGTGCATCTCTCTGGAAGAGAAAACCAAAGTGGTAGTCGCATATATTTTTATATCGCAGCATACTGTTAAATGAAAATCTCTGCACACTGTTGAGTTTTAATAGAATTATAGGGAATCGTGTCAGTCTGTCATATCAATTATCATAGTAACAGCAGTCGGCACAGGGTATATTTTTATTTTATCAAAAACTTAAAAGAAGACCCAGCATTTGAAAGGTATCTATTCAATACCGCTATTCAGTACCGCTTCCACCATTTTAACCATGGTGGTATGAAGAATACCGCTCAAGTTCTAGGTATGGTTTTTTTCCAATTGCTATTTTATGTAAAAGCCTATAGCGGTCCCTAGACGATCATGCTCCATGACATGTAAACTACGTGCATAACATGCTGGTAGTTGATTGACAGTTCCTTTTATTTTTATAAATCTGCCTTTGACAAAGACATTTCCATACCAGCGCAGAAGACCTCTTCACTATACTATCTATATCAACTGAATAAAATGATTATATCAAGCGAAGTATCATGCTGCATGATACTCTCAGTAGGTTCTTCATGCAGCATGATGATCCAGTATGTCACGGTAGAATGTATTTACTTAACATTGTTTAATTTATACATTTTTATCTACTTATTTTATTAAAATTATAATTATTAAGTTCAATTCATTAATATACTCTATTTACTTTATGTAAATAAACTAGTGTCAGGAATATGTGTATTTATAGCGTATGTGTTGATAAATTAAACGTTACCAAAAATTTCGTTTGTAACAGAATATTTATTTTGTATAAGTTACCAATAATAATCCAGACCAAATGTTACTTGTTCCTATGAACTTGCCATATTAAGTAATTTAATATATATTTTTATTTATTTAATGTACCAAAGCTATACATACCAAATGTATACCAAAGCATTTAAACAATGAATTTAATTTTAATTTTTTTTTTGTTACATCAAAATTGTGTTTTAAATTTTATTTTTATTGAAAATATATTTTATGTTTAAGATTAAATTAATTGATATATTTTATTTTCATACAACAAGAAGCCAGGGTATATGGCAAGCAACCACTTGTGTTGAACATTCTCATAAAGGTTGGCTTAATTGAGTCTCTAAAAGGCTAACCCGTTTTAGGGTTCCAATAAAATGGAACCCTAAAACGGGCTAGCCCCTCCTAATCAGATCACAGAGGCTTAGTCTCTAAAAGAGGCTTAAATAGTATCTACAATGGGGTAAATTAAATCTTTAAGGGCTTAAGTCACTCCGATTATGTTAAATTAAGTCCCGAGTATCGATTACGCCAACAATGAAGTTTAAAGGCAACTTAAATTAAGCCGCAAACAAATCATTATCGTAATAATACGTTAAACTTATGTAATGATTAGTTACTAATTTGTGGGGGATGATGATTGCTTACAGTGCCAATGCAATGTGAGGAGAGATGTTTGGTTAGATTCAGATGTTTGTACGAAATGTGTTTCTTTAGGTACTAAGTAGGTAGAAGTATAATGCTATATATTTCAGTAATAGCACAATAATTGATGATAATTATTAACTAATCATTCCTATTTATTGCATTCTTGTTTGCTTACGTTGAATAATATTGTTTTATTTATATTCGGTGCTATTATTTGGTATTATATTATAAGATTCAACCAAGTGTTTTCTGCTGAATAATAAAGTGTTATTAAAATAAAAAGTTGTTTTATTCCTCAACGAGCTGTTCCCCGCGCGGCTTCGCTCGCGTGTACATATGTTTTTAGCGGAACCCTAATTATTTTTCCAAAATAAAAGTAGCCTAAGTTACGCCTTATAACACCTTAACATTATATATAACATTTTGATATTGGTTAGTAAATGAAAAGTAAATGCTGTTATTATGACATTACAAACAGACACGTCAATTTTATTTATTTGTATTGGTGATGATGTCTCTTGATTTTGAAATGTAATGTAAAAATGAAAAATGTAAATTTTTTTTAAAGATCTGACCGAGTTGACCAATATTTGTTATATATTATGTTAATAACTAGCAATTCGCCCCGGCTTCGCACGGGTAGCAGAGACATCTTCAAGATTCATCATATTACAACCAATTTACACAAACATTTACAAATTTCGTGCGAAGCTATCTACCGCATGAAAATCCTTTCAGTATGTTGTGAGTTTATCGCAACAAACAGACGCGGCGGGGGTCTTTGTTTTATAATATGTAACTAGCAGCGCCCTGCGGGTTCACCCGCGTAAGTCCCGATCCAGGTGTAATATCGTTATAAAAAGTAGCCTATATGTTAATTCAGGTCTTCACCTATCTACATACCAAGTTTCATCGCAATCGGTTCAGTAGTTTTGGCGTGAAAGAGTAACAAACATCTATACATCCTCACAAACTTTCACTTTTATAATATTAGTAGGATAATAGTAAGAATACTAAGTAGGAATAACAAATATTAGATATTATGTAATTCGGGACTAAATCGCGATAATGAAAGTGGAGAGTCCACTTGTGACCACGATCGGTGCAATACGATCGAAACGTCGGGTAACCAAGAGGTATTGTACCTTTTAAATATAATCGCGATTAAGTCCCAAATTATACATCTAATATGTATCAAAGTTGCGGAAGTTTAAAAACAAGAATACTTGGTTTTCAGGGAAAATAGTTGGAAAAGTTCCCTGGATAATTTGGAATGTCCTGAAACCCTAGAAGTGCTTTTTTTCATGATATTAGAACTTATTTAAATTTTGATGACATGATCTGCTACTGATTTGGTATGATTTCGGAACAAAATATTATTCTTTTTGGTTAAAGGTAGGAATTAGCAGCATGACGCGCCAGCTGGAAATTAAATAAAAACATTAATTAATAAAAATAATCACACGGAGCACCGCTCGAGTACTTATTTAGAAGAGGGGGTGTACAGGGTGTATATAATATATCCTGTACAGCCTCTTCTAAACCTTTGTGTAACCTGTATATTATACAGGTTACACAAAACTGTGGTCATATTTTGGGGTCGTATAGTAGACCCCGTCAATAACGTCAACGCTAACAATTTTCGGAAAATTCGTGATTTTTGATACAGAAATCTTAATTTGACGCTAATATTTCGTAAGAGAGTCGATGCTGGGCTATGGCTATTTAATAAAAAGGAGTTTCTGAAAAAGACCGCATAAAAAAAAAAAAATTGACATGAAAATTCATGTTATTTAGAAATGTGCAACTACACCATCAAAACAATTTTTCGGCTACACAAATTTGAGCACACCTTTCTGTAACACCTATATACTTTTTTTAAATTGTGAAATGGCATAGGCGTTTGTCTTCCAACTCACCTGATGGAAAGCGACGATGAAAACGAAGACAGTACACGCCTATCCAAGAGAAACCTATTCACTCTACACTTGAATGCTCCAGGATTATAATTGACTGGAAAAAATAGATGCTGGGATTTGAATATTTACTTGAATTTAACTGAAAAAGAACTTTCATGTCAGTCGAGTAAATTGAACCTAATTTGAATCTGAACAGTTCCAAAATTTCGGTATCGAAGGTAATTCTGTAACGACGGGGTCACTGCACCACTTCGTTGCAGACTGTCCCTAAGGACGCTAAAGGAAAGGAGCAATGTTTGTACTTCTTGCAGGTAAGATTATCTATCATGCGTTTATCGCAGTACATTTCAGTACTACTGGCGCTTTAATAGGTTACCTACTAGAGATAGCCTGGTGGTCCAATTTCGACCATAATTCATTTTTGGTTTATTTCATTGGTCAGTATAACTTGAACTGTTATTGTTTAGACACATACAGTGACAGGTCAACATATTATACTGGACACGTGTCCCATTTCACGTAATTTTATAATTTGTAACATATTGTTTAAAAATTTTAACTTTCTGCACTTCAATGCTCAAAGTATTGAAAATTTCTCGAGATTTTGTACACGTGGGATTGTTGGATGTGTCGATTGTGATTGTTGCAATTCGATCAAAACGTCAGGTATAGAAAACGGCAGCGTCCGGCATTTTTTTTTACTACACAATAGAATAAGTCATATTTTCTTGTACATATAACTCAATCCAAAGTACTATCACTTTAATAAGGTCGTCGGTCCACCACAAGAAGGGATTTCACATGCGGTTATTAAATATGTATGAATGAAACTCGGCAATATTTTAATTAATCTGTATTATCTAAAATTACAAATCTTTCATAATTTCAATCATTACAACTAGTACCTCGTGATTATTCAGCACATACCAACTCTGTCCTCTAAAAATATCAGATTTACATTTTTACAACAACCGACTAACGATTAACATTGGGATTATGTGGAGGGGATTGGGGGGGCGATAGAAGAATATGTCCGGAGGCAGAGTATAGTTAAAAATGCTTTAATTTAATATAGTTAGCGTAATATTGATGTCAACATATTTAAACTTTAATATATTTTAAATCACAAGTGTTAATATCATATATAGGTGGTGCGACCTAAATATCACGCTATCTAAACTATTTTATTCAAAGGCACGAAAAAAATAAGTAAAATGCTACAAAATTTGTGCTGAATTTGTAACTTAAGAAATGAATTAGAAACCTTTTTCTTATGTTCTATATAATTGAAGTGTTTCAGAAATATAATCACAACATTAGTAACACAGGAATCAAAAAATTATACTCTATGCGTGTCCTTCAAAAACTCATAACTTCTTCTCAATAATCATGTTGTAAAATATTTCAAAACACTCCATTAAAGACAAAATTGCACCTATTTCAATCTAAAAAAATTAGAATAAAAAAACATTTCGAATACAATTCAACACAAAATAAAATAGACGCAGAAAAGATTGGCGCCAAAATGTGACATAACAAAAACTTGCTACTTATATTTTGTGTCAAGTTGTAAGAACCTGCCAAGTTTTATTACAAAGATAACGTTTATTATCCGTAATTTGCTTTGTACGCACTAAACACTCAATGATTTGCATTTTTATATAAAAACATTTATACATACACTATGTATGCAATGTGCAAAGTGTATAACGCATTCGTACTTTATTATGGAATTTAAAGAAGCGTGAAAATACATAAAACAATTGGTACGAGCGTCATATTATGGCTATATGGTACATTTAATACACGAACTGAATATCAACAAACACCTATCATCACTACAAACATTGTCACCAACTGCAATACAGGTTGTTTAATTTTACACATAATAAGATTGTTTCTTTCTATACATTGATCTAATCCCTCTAAATTTATATTGTTCCGTATTTATTATGGAAATCTTCTAAATAGGGAAAATATTTTTGACACAAGTAAGAATACTTCGACCATATCTTGTGTGTCTCAACTCCACTATATTATTGGGAAAACAACATATAAACCAGCAGAGTAAATATCAATATCAGGTGTAGGTTATCTGTATATGTTGTCCAGTACTGAAATTTCATGAGCCGTGTAAACTTTACTTGTGCCATTTAGGATGAGTAAGTTCGTCTCATTAAAGTGTGTTAACCACATATTTCCATGTGGGCTTAACACACTTTAATTAAAAGTGCATTAATACCACTTGCGAAGACTGATGTATCGGTGGGTATTTAATTACGTTATTTACCAGCCGCAAATATTAACGTTCTCGGTCAATTCCGCTGACACAAATCCGTATTGCAGTTATTAAACAAGTGTAAGGCAACCATTGGTAATGTGGATAGACTATGAAGGATTTGATATGATAGCATGAGTCTAATTCTTAGTATTTTGTTCGACCAACGAGTGCAGGGAGAAAAGCGTTCCATTATTAAGAAAAACAATTTACATTTTAATGTATACTCATCGTGATATGATGATATATTTATAAGTATTATTTCGATAGATCTGAGAATGTAATAAGCGAGCCTTGCGGAGTCGGAGAGGCAGCAAGGTAATTCTAATTATGTTTAAAGGCCTTTTTCTTGGATCTGTAGTCGTCGAGATTGTAAAGAAAAATCACTATATTTATTTTTTAAATATGACAATCATGACCATTTACATTCTGCTAACGGGTAATAAGGTAGCTGAAGTCAAATACATTTGCTTTAGTGCGTGGTATCGAGTGTCGCTATTTATTCGAGTCAGTAAAATATATAGAGCCAAAGTATATAAAACATCTATTAGTTGTATTCGAGCTTCGAAATAGACTTTTGGAGACGAGCAGTTCCTTGTCCTCGCTGTCTGCAGATATTTCTGTCGGTCCGATTGCCTTGTCTCGATGCTCCAGTGTGTCTAGTAGATTATTAAAATTCTTTATATAGTTGTTACTCATTCTGTTTAATTTCTTGGATAAAATCTTCGAGACAAGGCGATGATTGATGTAGTAGAAAGATGTTGCATTTAATATGAACGCAGAATAAGACATCACTCAATTACATTAATTAAGCCAGTTTATATGTTATTTTAATAGAAAATATTTAATAAATGTCGAGAACGCTCTTCGCCCACCCCGCTGGACATAAAAGTGAAGGGATTGGCTTGAAATTAACATCTAATTTTACTTTGGTCGCTAGGTAACTTACGGAGCAAGGTAGGAGTCTAGCCAAGAATTATTGTAATGCTACCATACCAAATGTGAAGTTATGGAAATGAATTATGAAGTGCTATGGCAACTCGTATTGATTATAAAGGACCTAATTAAAGACATTTTAAAAAAAAGTATTAGCTACTGTTTATATGGAGTACTAGCAGATGCCCGCGGCTTTGCTCGCATAAAAGTAATTTTTCATTTACTGTGTCCCTGGCAATGTGTTTACAAAATTTTACAATGATGGAATGAACGTTAGCGCATAAAATTAGAACAAACTAACATTGCTTTTTGTATATAAGATTTGGGATGGGAATCAGTCTAGCGCTGTCTGCGCTGTCTTCAGGACAGTTAAACACACTGCACTTTATAGTTTTGTATTCAATAGTTGGTTATGAATTTTAGTTTGAGATATGACAATAAAAGTGAAAATTACTGTTATGTAATTATTAGCGGAGTTACGGTTTCAACCACGTTACAGTTACTGCTGAGTTCCTGTAGGTCGTAGCGACATGTTATACAACTAAGAATCATCATCTAAACAGATCAATTTAGACGGTTTAGTCGATGAGACATTGGCATACTAATTAATTAATATGTGTAAAAAGTAACACGATTTGCCAAAGCACATGCCTAAAATACTATTAAAAGTAGGAAACTACACATTTTCCAAACACTACAAATATTTGATTCTTTCATAAACACAAAATAAAAAACACACGCAACTCAGATGAGATCCTGTTCATACAAGTTTCGAAGTGTGAAAAAATAAGCAGTACACAACGATAAGACATTATTAAAAAAAAGACTGAATAAGCTAGAGACCAATGATGTCAACATTAAAAAAAAATATGGCAAAAAAAAACGGTATTTCGGGTACCGAGTTCTATTATCTAAGACTATTGTCCAAGCTGAGAAAAATATTTTATTTTTACTATAGCTATGTAGACACAGCCTGTTTTACTTTAAGTATTATATAGTTTTATTGATATACGTACTTATATATGATTCTTAAATTGACACCACTGGTCGATAGAAAGCGTGCGGGTCGAAGGGGTTGGTTATTTTAACGATATATATCCAGACGGTTTAATCTGAACATGTTAGGGTAACAGGCATCAAAGTAATCACATTGTAAAGATATGGGTACCTATCCCTTTTGCTAATATTTATGGCATAAACGATGGAAAAAATCCGTTGAATAGTACAATAAATAAATGGTACAACACAAAAATACAAAAAATGGTACACATCCGACAAAGACAGACTTCAGCGATGTACTCTAATTCTATACAATACTCCATAGCGGATCATATTTCGAAATATCAACGATTAATTCGTTTAGGACACCACAAAATTTGATTACTCATTTTAATGTAACAAATTGATGTTTTATTAACTTTACGAGCTTTTCTTGGCAGATTGATGTAGTTTACCTTTCGTACTATGGTACAAATATTTGTACCATAAACAAATAAGTGTAGAAATTATTTTCTTTAAGAGTGAATGCTATACAAATCAATATGAACCGTCTCGATATATATATTTAAAAGTATGTTACATTGGTGTTCCTCGTACATATGTTCACTAAAGTCTTTTAGGGCACTTGCTCACTGCGCGGGTTAGCCTTCCCGCTTGATGCTAGGCATCTGTGGTGGCGGCTCGGCTAGGCCCTTTACCTAAAACAAAAAAAAAGCATACTGATTTCATATTCATTAAGTGGGTAACACGTAAAGGTATTATTATTTCAAGAACCTACTTCCCAATGATAACAGACTTGGCTCTTAGGTTAGGCAGGTTTTAGGTAGATTTCGAAGAAAACTCTACCTATTGGTTTTGTACCAGTTGTCGAGTTTTCCAAAAATTTCTTCACAGGAGGTCTAGTTATGATCCTTAGACCCCAAAACAACCGCCAGTTAAAAAGTTTATATATATTTAAAAAAAAATTAAAAAAACACGAAATCTACCTCTGCGGGCCCGAATTTTTTTAATTTCAATTCTTCTTTTCAAGAAATTTAAATTTGTTTATTTTCTATATACACTACGCCTATCTAAGTTTCTATTGATATTTTATTGAAAAAGATGTAGATATTATCAATAAAACTATACGTGTTTTACGTATCAATTAGCTACTTATAACACGTGTAGTATTTATGTTTGTACTAAATAAAATATGAAAAAAGGAATTCATTCATAAAACGTTTGCGTGATTGCTATTTTCAAAATAAATAAAATACAGTTTTATATCCAGTTAAGAAATCGAAGTAACTGTACATTTTGTAAGCGTAAAAAATCATAACATGCAATCAATCAACTGTACAAACTTGCTTACAAATTATTAACATTAAAAAAAACTGGATGTTTGGAAAAAACCGTAGGAGCAAGACCGTGTAAATAAAAATTGAATGTTTCAATAATGAACCATTCATTCTCAAACTATAGAAGGTATTTTGATTTATTATGATTTCAAGTCACCAACATCCATTTCTTTGAATAAACTTCTTACCAGATCATGCTGGTTTTATTCGAGAAAAAATATTTAAAACGTTACTCAAGTCAATCCAGACACAGGAATACATGGAGCATAATACATTCTGGATTTTGAGGATTGGCAAATACTATCTTTATATTTTTAATTTACTCTCATTTCTTTAAAGCTAACTTGTTTGAGAAACCTTGAAATTGTAATACAGTCATTACAGACGATGTTTTGTGTATTACTTTATGGTATTACCTGCGTTTATGGTAACTGCGGCGTTCTTAAGGGTTCGTTAAATCGGTTATAACTAGAGATCGATTATTCGGATGCATATTTACCTAAAGTTGAGATGTTGGCTATTATGGAAAGCACTTTTTTATCGAAAGAATCCCGCGATTCCAGGAAATTCAAATTTAAGTGCACCTATACTCCGTGATATGTAATAAACCCCAATTTGATACAAATGACACTTGCTCTGTTACAACGTATAATAGTTGCTTTTCCCTACTTTTATTGTCAGTGATTTTTGACGAAGCAAAAACAACCTTATTACGTTGTAACAAGTGTCAAATCGGGCCTATTAAACCCCAGGAAATGTAAGCATTTTGTAAGAGTGCGAGTGAGACGGCAAATTATACTTGCTTGTGCGCAAGTAGCGACGCGACAATACAACTGCATTCGTAAATAAAAATATACTTAGAAGCCGCTTCCATAATTTGTTATCCAAAAAATTACTTTAGGTAAATATGCATCCGATTATCCGATCTCTAGTTATATTCGTCAAAGCTTTATTATAATATAAATATTGGGAAAGCTACCTTAAGCCTAGCGGCAGTCTTGAGGAATGCGGGCAACTGTTCCTGCGACACGTTGACCTCGCCCGCGTACATGAACTCCAGGATCGCTTGCAGATGCAGGTATGACACGTCCTTTAGTATTATTATCGGATGCTTAGAGGGGTTCTCCTGGAATACACACAATAAATTGATTTTATCAAGTGAGTTTGCGCATGTAGCTGATCTATTACATGCAATTCTTTGGGGGCATTGCCAGTATGATGGCACTTAAACACCCAAATAACTTGAAGAGATTGTAGTTGTGGATTCTAATCGATGAAAGATGAATACTAGTAGCGATTCCTGAACTGTTTAACAACCACGGCCTCACAGATACCGGCAGTGAAGCACTGATTGCATTGCTTTTCACCGAGTGAGTGAGGTTACCGGAGGCCTTAACCCTTCCCTCCCCTCCCCCCTCTTGTTTGGCGCAGCCTATTACAAGTGTTTGCCTATTATACCTATAATATGTATAGTAATAGCAACCCGCCCCGGCTTCGCACGGGTACAAGAGACATCTTCAACAATCATCAACATATTTCTATCAATTTACACAAAATCTTAACAAATTATACACTTAATTAAACCTTCCTCATGAATTACTCTGTCTATGAGTGAAAACGGCATTATAATCCGTTCAGTAGTTTTTCAGTTTATCGCGAACAGACAGACAGACGCGGCGGGGGACTTTGTTTTATAATATGTAGTGATAAGCTGTTGACTGCGAATTCCTTCGCGTGGAAATTCTAATTTATCCCAAGGGAACTGTACATTTTTCTGAGATAAAAAGTAGCCATGTCCTTCCCCAGGATATAATCTATCTCCTTGCCAAATTTCATTCCGATCCGTTCAGCCATTTAGCCGTGAAAAGGTAACATACAGAGTTACTTTCGTATAGTTAGTTTCGCATAAAATTAGCAATGTTAAAGTTATCGCTTTTATTGTACATTCCGTTTTAGATAATTTATAATTTAATTATATACTCGAATTTGGTGAATATTTGTGCCTAAACATAATTAAGAGTATATAGGCATCATTACGTCATAGTCCTACAGCTCGTAGACACTAGAATTTTGAAAGTCAGCTTGACCTAGACATCAATGACAAATTGCTGACTATTTCTACGCCGGTAAAATACATAATAAATCAGCTAAAATACGAAAACTTGGTTTCTAACATTGTAATCTCTATAAGTAGACATGCCCCAATATTTTTATCACGTTAACTTAGAATTCTCCTATGGGCTGAAGCGTGTTGTCATACAGGGTGAATATGAATTTATAATTATTTAAATACTATGTATATTTACGGTACTAAGGGCTCCTAACCGATAAGCTTTTTTTGTAGTAAACAAATAAAAACCGGCCAAGTGCGAATCGGACTCGCGCATGAAGGGTTGTGCACCATTGTACAAGATTAATACTATAAGCTAATAAAATACGTCTCTAGTAGGGGAGTCCCCTTTAATTTTTAATTTATTTTTATTATTTGTTGTTATAACAGATATAGACATTCTGTAAAACTTTCAACTGTCTACCTATTACGGATGATTATTATCATTTATACTTATTTAACTACTTTTGGCTAACAATTTTTTATACCTGCATAGGTACTTTATGATACATTTCATATCTTTGTAATAGTAAATAAAAACTATTCAAATATCCTAAGAAATATTTCGATCATATTGCGCATGTACAAAAACGCATTGACGTGCAAACGGATAACTGTCATTGAGCCGGTACAATGTACCGTGTAATGTGGGTTATACCGCATAGCAGAGGCATGTACCGGGTACATGCCTCTGCTATGCGGTATAACCCTTTTGACGGTAAGCAGTGCAGTGCAGTAAGGTTTTTAAAGAGGTATAAAACTCTCCTTACGAATATATTATTATGTAGTTGGTGGAGTAGTATGATCCATGACTGAGATCATAATGATATAAAATCGCTTAATACATTCTACTGCTACTTCGTTGAACTGCTGAGGGCGGACCTGGATCTGCCAGAAAAACTGCACTATGTGGGGTAAAATGTACGATAATACGTATAGTATGATTTTCTAGGATTATTTCTAAATACTTTTTTTGTCGTGGGAGAGCCATGCTTCGGCACGTATGGGCTGGCTCGACCGGAGTTATACCACAGCCTCAAAGAAAACCGGCAGTGAAGCAATACTTTCGTTCTATTTCACCGAGCGAGTGAGGTTACCGGAGGCACTAAAACTTCCCTCTTCCCATCCCCCCCCCCCCGCTTTCCCCTCTTCCCACCTTAAAGACCGGCAACACACTTGTGCTTGAGTTGCAGGTGCCATTGGGCGGCGGTAGTCACTTACCATCAGGTGACTCGTCTGCTCGTATCCCATAAAAAGAAACTACTTTTGATTTTTTGATCGTCTACAATCTGGACATCACTTTTGTAGATACAAACTGTAAATCAGTTGTTAAGACATCAGTAAAAATAGCCAGCCATTAGCCAATGTCAAGCGACGTTTCTATATCTGCCATGCAAGGTTTTATGTGTCTAGTAGGTACATTCATTACCTACAATAGGTTGTACAAAATTAACACATAAATGTTAGGTGAAGAGTCAAATTGCAGTGGATTGGGTTCAACATCCTGCGCCATGTTTACATTGTGTATCCGCAATATTGATATTTCACGTCAGTCAATGAAATTAAATACTTTCGCAGTGGATGTGGATAATTGTGATAAAAATGCGTATGATTTAAGTAATATTGTGTGTCACAATGCGCAACTAGAGTACAGAGTTGCATTCTGAACATAGTTCTGCCATTATTACAAACGCACATTAAACTGATCTTACAAAGGTTGGGATGTTTGGCATCCCAATCACTACATATTATAATCATAAATTTAAAATACCCGAACTCGAAAATGTGTTCAATGATTAGAAAAGAGCTACTGATTGTCGAACGGCTAAACGGATTTTCTTGAATTATATCTAAGAACACTCGATCGAGTATAACCTTTCAAACAAAAAAAAACGCACTGAATTCGGTCCATTCGTTATGGTGCTACGATGCCACAGACATACACACAAACACGTCAAACTTATAACACCCCTCTTTTGGCGTCGGGGGTTAAAAACAAACATCCCCGCCACGTCTGTCTGTCTGTTCGCGATAAACTCAATAACTACTGAACGGATTTTCGTACGGTTGTCACCAATAGACAGAGTGATTCATGAGGAAGGTCTAGGTGTATTCGTTAAGCTTTTGTGTAAAATGGCTGAAATATGACGATTGTAGAAAGATGTCGGAACGGACAGACTGGTGTAGAAGGCGAACTGACGAGAACAGACACGGTATTGCGTCACGGTGATCGGAGGCCGAATACGGGATTCACGGGTTTATTTCCTGTATTCCTTTCCGAATAGTCTCTCCTGTCTCTGATAGACTCTTCATCTTCTGATAACTTGTAGCCTATTATATAAATATTTTTATGCGATTTGTGATGCATCGCTTTCTTCAGTGCCAAATTCTTGAGAGCCTCCCGCTTTGACTTTTTAAATGAACTCGTCATAATATGCCATATTAAGATATGTTTGTATGTTAGAAACTAGCTAAGTTCCTGTTACTTATGAGCTAGTAAAGTAAATATGCTGTTTTTCATTAGCCTTTTCCTATCCTATCCATCACGCGTCGTTTATCGATCAATGTCACAAACTCAGCCAGCGTGTCGGCCTATTGACATGATCGGAATTTATCAGTTATTAAATAAATAATTACGTTTCATATTTGACATTGAAACGAGCTTATTATCTAGTATTAACTTGATTATAACTTAATGTCATCTGCCCTGTAATAAATGCTATAATTTAATATTTATAAAGGACGACAACGATGACGACCTGTGTCGGGTGGCGGTAGTGCATTCGACTGACACGTCGGTATACAGATTCGTTTCCAATTTCATTCATTTCAATGCAAATCTTTGTGGCTGAATATGTGTGTATTTGCAATGTTAGAAAAATGTATTTCAAAGCTTGTTTATCCGTGTTCTAGAACTCTTATTACAAACTAGTGAGTTGCCTGATCGTTAAAAATGCATGCGAACACGGGTAGGTGTTGTCGATGCACGTGACCTTGAAACGACAGTTTTGACCCTTGCATTGATCGTAGTTTTTCAATTCATTGCTTTAATGAGCATGTTGCGATGCTTTGAGGTTTGGTCTGATTTTAGAGATATTTTAATTAGTATTTCATTTATTTATAAAATTTGGTAATTATTACAATAAACATTTAAATATTTTAGTAATATTATTTACATTTAAAATTTCATAAATGTAATATAAAATCTAGTAATCTAATATCAGTTCAAGATCCGCCAAAATGTAACGGATACAAGTACAGTTTTTGTTTCCTCAGATATCCACAGATAGGGATATCCAGCACATCACTAGTACAAATGAATTTTAGTTTGGGTTTAGATAGTGCTATGTAATGTTCCAAAGTATTATTTTGCTTATAAAAACAAAGAAAGTACACAATTTAGATAAGGTATTCTTATTAATTGTCTTACCTCTAGTAAACTTTTGAAGTATGGACTACATGCAGACAGGACCATTTTGTGAGCCTTACACGTCTGACCTTCACATGCTAACGTCACCTGAAAGTTATTCGTTGGTTAGGTACTAAGGACATAAAGGGCTAAAGGACCCATGTTAACAATATTTCAAATCCAAAATTCTTGTATTACCGATGTCATGTTCAACGTAGGTTTTTTGTTTTGAACTCAAAATGTTTAGCCAACACAAGCAGTATGTATCTCAAACATCATTCTGGCAATTTAGAGATATATTCCTTACAAGGTTTTACCGAAAGTGGCACCCATCATCGTGTAAAATTTGCCAATCAATTAAGGTGTCTCTCGGGAATTTACTTTCAAAGGTAACATGTGTACATAATTGTAACACTAATGTGTAAAGCAAACATAACAACGGGTCCTACATATACTCGTACAAAAGCAAAATTGTTACTTTAAAGGAGAGTGATTAAAATTTTTTAAAGCTCGTAATGTTGTACGAATAAAACATAAATTTTTGATATTATCTTTGAAACTAATTGAAATTTTTTAAACTAAGATAATTGATGCAAAAATACAATTTTCATCATTTTGCTGGTTATATCATTATACTACGTAGGACCAGTCGATAATATAACCTGCCTGAATGGGTCACAACAGCAGTTTGTACTAGAATTTATCTAAATAAGCTAATAATTTGTATACAAATAATTTGGGAAATGAGCACAGCCTGCTAGATGGGTTAATGGTTACTGGTAGTTGAAGTATGAAGGCTCAGAATGTTAACAGTATCACCAGGACTTACCCCATTGGAATGGAATTCTGAAGACCCAATTTATGAGTAGAAGTACAACACTAAGAATCCTAAAATTATTATGTGAGTTGGGAGTGCTGTAAAACTTGCTATGCCCAGTATAGTTAGATATAGACTCTGTTGTATTCTTAAGGATTTTAGAAAAAAATAAAGTAGGTAGGTAGTTTAGAGAATTTTAACATAATTTATAACAACATACATAGGATTAAGAGGTTTGTTTTGTTATGGTTTCGCTGCTATATGCAAACAATAACAAATCCTAATGTGTTTGTAGAACAACAAACATGTCTTAGATGTAACAACACAAAATCTACATAACGCAAACAATAACTGTTTAGAATACAAATTCTTCATTATGAAAATGAAGAACAATAGAAAATTACTTTTTCACAATGATATACGAAAAAATTGGAATTTAATAAAAAAAATAAACATATAGGTTATAGGAGATAGTTTATACACAAATTTGTATAATTATTACGCCGTACTCACGTCTGTGAAACTTTTTTCATCCCTCAGGTGCCTAAACGATGTCACCATATTCGTTTGGAAATCATTCCATTTGAGGAAGAATTGTTGATCACCCATTTTGGCAATTTATTACACTGAAATACACAAATAAACAGTTGAATCGTATATAAAGGCACACTTCCCGTTATAACAGTAGAATTGTTAACGATAACAACATTCTAATCACACTTTTTAGGTAGAACCTTCATAATAAAATAGTGCACTTTTTAATATAGTTTACCTACGTCACTGCAATAGAAATGATGCTTACCCTACTAACACTTGGTTACAATAATTATTTTCTAATTTGGTCAACGTAAACTAGCTTGATTTGATCTATAAGGACACTGCGTATTATTTCGAAACTATCACTAAAAGTTAAGCAATTGAAATCTCAAATTAAAGACGCTGTCTCGCATAAATTAGTGACTTCTTTCTATTTCTTTAAATTCCTTCATTCACCTAGTCGATGTTGCCAGAGTCTTTTTTACATTACCTTACTTAACACTTTTCAATTAGCCGTGGTCGAATGTCTAAAGAAGGTAGCAGTAAATCACACTTTCGTTTTATTTACTATTAAAAAAAAACAAGAAATGTAATTAATTTTTTTATTTTTTAAATGTCATGTTTTTTTAAATCCCACATAATATTTGATTACTACGATACGATTTAGAAATTTTACCTATTTTCAAAATTACATTTTAAGACAAGAAAGTTTTTTATTCCTTCCTAATTTAACGCATAATCTTGTAGATAGCCTTCTACCACGAAATTTCAACTCTTAATCTGACTTCAGATCATATTTTTTTGTAAAATTTGTTTGCTAAAATATAAGGTGATATAAGCAAGAGCTCATTACAAATTTTGAGAAGGTATTTTGGGGGTCTAGATATTTTGAAAAGTAAAACTGGAACACCATTCAAGTACGAAATGGAAAGTCTGGCAGGCCAAATTGGCACTCAATGGTACTGTGCATGATGAAATTACCACAAAATATTACAGCCAAAAAAGGTATTTTAGTTCGAATGAGACACAGAGAAAAATTAAATAGACATATTATTTGTCATAAAAATAACTAACTAAAATCAATATTAAGTTCACTAAAATCTTTGTAATCTAGTTACCTAGCTACCAGTCAAAAAAATAGTAAATCATAAACCTCACTTTCGAAACTTAAACTTTAATTTAAAGATACCCTGTTTTGTGGGTATAATCTTGAAAATGGCAGTCCAAAACATTCATTGGCCATCATCATTCATTCGCATGGAAAGGTTTAGGTGCGTTCATTCATTGTGAAAATAGACCTTTTTTAATGTAGGTAATTAATTATATATTGAAAATATGTCATGATCATCACATTATTTTCTGTAGTATTTCTTTAGAGAATATTGTAAACATTTTATTAGACTGCAATGATAAAAACTTAATTTTAAACCAAGAAATTCAACACGCGTACAGGCATTGCCATCTAGCGATGAATAGCTTTATTACTAAAAACTGACTGCCACCTATCGGCTCCATCTTAAAATTAGTTTAGTAAATATTGGTGGTAAACCATACAAATCGCTTTGATATTTATAAAGTAATACTACTGATCTCAATAGATTTATACTTGAACTTTGAGGGTTGTAACCATGGAACTATTTACTGAGCTGTAACTGGATTATTGTAGGTTATTATGGTTAACATTAGACTGGTAATCGTTTTGCAATTATGTGGATACTGTTCCTCTAACCTGACCTACCTGAACCTGACGTAGTGTAATGTCAATTGTTAATGGAACTAAAAGTGCATGTATTGATCTGGTATTAATGCCAGAAAATTATTTGACTGCACAATCTAGTACCAACCAGTTTGGATACAATCTTCCTCTCATCGGCTGACGGGTAAATCAATTACCATTTCCTGTCAAGAAAGCGTACGATTCAACTCAGTTATTATTATACCTAATTAAATCTTACGGCTTATGGGTATTGGTATTGGTATTCATAGAGGGCTCTATTTTCGCATTTAGACTAAAAAACGGTCGATTATGCGTTCAGCTAAAGGCTAGCTAGTTGAGCCAGAAACACAGAAGCCTCCTGGGGCGTTTATAGGTTTTAGGAGCAAACTCGCATCCTCGAGGAGTGTGGTAACTCCCTCGCACTCGAGGATAACATGGGTGTCAGCTATCTGACAGTATACGGATGTTGTACTTCTTTATACCTCTTGACATGGCTGAAGTGGCAGCGTAGGTTATTGCAACACATTCATATTGAAATATAGATCTGTGTTGGCCTAGCGTCAGTGATAGGTTCATGTATAGGTCTTGTGAGAATCCTCCAGCTCCATTCCCTGACCCCATCTGGGAACCGTCCGTATAGGTTTGAACTTCGTTTATGCCAGAATGATCTTGGTCATTTTCATGTAGTACCTCCTTTCGAAGAGGTGTTGTTTAGGTATCTTATCGTATGGGCCAGCTATTAGTGGTTATTATTCCAACCACTAATAACATATTTTGGAATGGGGACCCTCTCGGTTGTACCAACAACCCAAGTGTTTGAGTTTGAGGCTGCCATAGCTGCCTTCTGTTGTATAAACAGGTCTAGTGGTGCAAGGTCGAGAGCCACTTCGAGGGCAGCTCTGGGAGTTATGCGCATGTAACCACAGGCACGACAGCAGAACATGCGAGTCTCTGGGATTGCTGTAGTTTATTTTTGGCAGTGCTTAGCTCTGTTCTCTGCCACCATATAATATAGATCCACCAAATAATAGCACCATACGTGATAATTGGCCGTATGACTGTTTTTTAAAGTCGTTGTCTTTGGGTAATTGACTGAAAGTCTGTATGAATATGGTACGAAGTGATCTAATGAAATATGTATGTATACAGTCTGAGCATGAAGTAATCTCGTTATACTTTGTTTTTAAATGAAACATATGTTTGCTTTTTTAGCGATTTAGTCCGTTGCTCTTTAAATTAGACGTTAATTGCCAGATCGGACTCGAAACTGTAACGGTTGGACTTCCACCACAAGAGTTCCACTAAACTGACGAAATTTCTACAAGATTAATGAACATAAGGCTTATGCAATCAAAAATTTACTTAACACTTTTGACGGTTTAAGGCAAATTGTAGTATAAAAATAATAATATATAAACTCAATAGCAAAATGGGACTTGAACGCATGATAAGGAATAGAGATGTTTTGATATTTTCACTTTCTCTACTAATACTAGAAACTACTAAGAAGTAGATAGCTACTAAGACGACCACTCATTGAAGTCACTTAGGTCAGTATTTAATGTTCTATAAGTATGTATTAGGAATTTAAACATTTTTATATTTGTATTCAATTAGGTTAGATTAGGTAGAAAATAAAAAAAATATTGTTATTTTAATAATACACCATTATTTATTTGACAAAAACCGTTTTTTAAACGACACTCATATTGCATAAAGAAAGAGAGGCAAAAGGTGAACCATAACATCTTATAATAAGAATAATTGTATAATAACTACCATTAAAATCATGCGTAATATTGGTAAAATTTATTTTAACTAACTTATCCGAGAGCATATTTTAAACACACGAACACTACATTTAAAAGGCCAAGCGGTGTTGCCACAATATCCTTACCTAATTACAGTAATTATTCTACTAGTAAGTATGAGATTACTACCTATTTGCTAATTATATTTATGTAACATTATTTAAAGTATTTAAAACAGCGCAACTCATACCTACTGACCGTACTGGACGAAGCAAATTTACACAAAGAAGAATTCTAAATAAATATAATTACAATATCAAAATCATTTTCTTTTTCTCTAACTATAATTGACATCAAGCAGGACTCGTTTCAAACAATACACTTAATACTAAAAACTTACTTTGGTGTACATTAAGTATCCTAATAAAAGTTTTAATTTAAGAAAAGTCACATCTACATTTGAAATATTTTAAACATTTAATATATTAAGTCAACTCTGTTCTTGGATTTAAAAAAAAACGAGTACCATTATACTTTTTAAGATTCTACATATATGTCAAGATATCTACTTCTGTTCAATGGCTTCGTTTTTTCTTAAGGCTCCAGTCCATAGAATTACACTTTACATTATTATTGCTTCTTCCAAAAGAATAGCTCCACTAAGACAATAATAATTATTAACTCTATATTATTATTTAATTCACCTTATAAAGTAAACTATTATTCAAAATATATTTGGTATATAGTAGCGTTACAAATATACAAAGCACATTCGAACTTAGGTATATTCTAGCGTATGATGCGTCGATCCATATTATTATTGGAGACTGATATTTATTACATTATACTTAACTAAAATTATTCTAACAGGTTTATAACCCAGAAAACAAAATAATATTGCTGCTATACCGAAATAAATAATATAAAATTCAAATAAATTTTGAAGTGAAAACTAAATTTTTTATTTTTAATAAAACTAGCTTCCAGTCTGGTAAACGAATTGCCACCGAAAACCTTTAGAAAACATAACATTATTTTTTATATTCAGAATTTATATTAAGTTTATAAGTACCTAAGAGATCCTAACCATCTTAACATTTATTTTAAACTAGTATTTGTCAGTAAAGAAATGCCATGAATTTGAGCAAACAAAATGTCGAAGTTTTTCGTAAGAAATTTGGGATTAAGTCCCGACTAACGGTTTAGCCTTAGAATTAGATGAAATACTAGAATTTAAAACTGGCATCTGCCCCGTGAGGTGAAATGTTATGTACATACAATTAATGTAAACATAAAAATAGATAGATTTATGTAATAAAGGAGAGTATAATATATTTAACAGATAGAAGGAATTTCCAAGAAAGTGAAGTCAAGATAGCTCTTAGTTTAGATTTTAGATTGATGTTTACAAACCTACACTATTTTTAAAGTATAAGAATTTTTTTATTATCCTTATAACTATTCATTGGTAGTACAATTTGAGGTTAAATTTATGCTTAGAGTAATCTAACCAGTAAGAGAATGTAAACGACATTTTGGTATTATAGCTTAGAATAAGAAAAAAACGTTTGACTAGATTAATTTTGGGTTTGCGAAAGTTAAGTTTTTTGGCTGAACTTTATTACTAAAAATGGTTATGTTATGGTACACGGAAATATATGAAAAATAGTACGCGACTAGATAGAAATGCAAAATTTATTGGCTCCTAGCTCTTTATCAGGTTATCAGCTAATGTGCATTAAATATAAAGTGAAATAGCTAAGTACTTCGTGACACATTTTTATTGTCCTTTAGAGAAATACTTATTTAATTGTTCACCATTTTTATTGGTATACATTCAGAATAATTATTATATCTGATATGCTAATATCGTGAAGGTTAACGAAGAATACTGAGTTTTATTTCGTGGTGGATCGTAAACTTAGCTTACCATAATATTCATATTTTATATTCTTTTCTTTAAAGGGCAGTAAAATGCTCACGCTTTAATTACTGTATGTCATAGTACCTATTTAGTACTTACAAGCCTTCGCCATCTAACCTATGTATTAACATAAGACCATGAGTATACTCTTACAACTACAATTCAATATACAGTGTACTTTTAAGACTGGCACTAAAGAAAACTTCGTTGTTGCTCACCCACTTTTTAAGCATTAAAAGTACAGTAAGGCATAATAGGACGGTACATACATTACATTAAAGCAGCTAAAGGCACCTAGTTAAACTAGCTAACTATTTACAAGATACCACACATACGAGTGATGTTGTCAAAATTGATTTATTTAATGCGTCTATTCGATGCTAGATGGCGTTGTAATAGGATTTTTTAATGTATTCGTTGAAGCTTTAAATTGAAAGAATTTTAAATTTAGAACTAAAATATTTACAATAAGTACTTTAAATTAGTACATCTATGCGTTGCTTGAGGGCGTTGTACCGTTATTGACAGCTTTCGACGTTTGGATTTGTAACGGAAGTTTTAGTCCTCGCGGTGCTAGGATAAACCTGGCAGGAGTCACGAGGACTATAGCGTACTCTCATTTGTTCACTCCGAGAATTTTAGCTGCCTCGTCCGCCGAAGAAAGTAATTTATTGATGGTTTTGTCAGGGATACCCAGTAGTTTGCCAATGAGATCGCTGTTTTCGGGGTCATTCTCTGCTTCTGAAGAATATTTGCGGGATGTCATATCCAGTTTGAGCTTCTTATCGTAAGGAGCCGATGGAGGAGAATTGTTGTTATTTACGTTGCTTGGGATTTCGTTTCCTGAGCCATCGTCGTCTTGGTAGCGATACCTATAAAAATCAAACAATATTATTAGTGTATTATTACTACGGAGTACATTTACATTTATTTATATTGATTGTAGGTACAGCATATAACTTGAGGTGCTGGATTGATTTTTTACTCATATTTTTGAGTAGGAAATATAAGAGGAATATTATATTGATGTCTGAAATATTGATACAAATAAGAATCGAACATACCCATTTGTAACATTCTCCTCAATCGGCGTATTTGGCGGTGAGGGTTCCTCATCATCGGTAATTTCTTCGCGGTGCTTTTTTCTATGGCGCAGCATGCTGTGCTTTAATGTAAAGCGACGTCGACACAAGTCACAGGCGAATGGTCTCTCACCCGAGTGGGTTCGCATATGACGGCGGAGGTCTTCGGCAGACCAGAAGCGACGGACACAGAAGGCGCACACCACCTATAAGAATGAATAATACTTGTAAAATTTAGAATGAATAAACAAGACATAACTTACTAGTGTCGTTAAAATGAATCAAATATTTAGCTTTTCCAATTTTTTTTAAACATCTTACCTTTCTATTAGCATGGTCTGGAAACTTTCCCCTTTCATCATCGTCAGCACTTTCACTCCTGTCACTATTAGCGTCTAAAGCTCCTTTGCTTAAAAGCTGTTCATATTCTGAAGTATGACCAGTGGCCAGGTGATTCAAAGCACCATTTCTGTCGCTGAATGATGCCTCACACAGATGGCACTTGAAGACTAGACCACCTTCAGTAGATTCTTCCATAACTTCTGGAGTTGGGGAACCTGGTTGAGAACCGTGTCTTGAAGTCATATGCTTCTTCAGCGTTTCTAGAGAAGAAAAAGTACTGGTGGGACAAGATGTGCATTTATATGGCCTGTCAGGAACTGCTCGGTTGTCGGTGACTGGCTGAGGTGGTGACATTGTTTCAGTAATAGGTTCAGCTAAGATTGCTCGGGCTGAACCTCCATGCTTTCTTAAGAGGTGGCGGTCGCAGTTAGACTTGGTGGTGAACAGCAATGTGCAGTGCGGGCACTTGAATGGCTTCTGTCCAGTGTGAGTAAGGACGTGGCGACGTAGTGATGATGACCAAGGGAACTTTCGGTGGCAATATGGACATGACACGCGATTTGGTGCAAGGCTGTACGCCGACTTTTTCTTTGGTGGTTGAGCTGTATCCGTTTCTGATCTGAAACGAAGGAAGTTAAACTTTAAGTAAGTACTGAAATAGTAACAAAAACCAAATGTATGAACTTAAATTTATTTTAGAGGGGAGAGGACATGTAAAAAGTTAGAGAAAAAAATTCAAAACTTACTTATTCTCATCGCTGCCAGAGTTATTTCCTTCACTAGTGGAGGCAACTAATCCTTCTTCATCTTCTTCTTCGTCACTGCGAGTTGGTACAACCGTTACCGGTGAAGTTTCCTGATTCAACGGAATAGGATTAGTTTCAATGTCAGTCTTCTCGTTGTTTATGGGTGGCGGCTTATTTATTAAACTTCCCGCAATTTTAAGATCGAAGTCTTTGTTCATTTCTTGCTGGCACGTAGCCATTAGAATTTCAGCGGCAGCACGACGAGCTGCTGTGTGATCTTCTACTTTGATATCCTCGTCAGGCTCTTCGTCTATTACTAAGGTATCCTCCTCATCCTCTTCATTGTCAGCGACTTCATCAGAATCTCGTCGCACGGGTGATCGTTCAGATTGCTGTAATGGCCGTTCCAGATGGCGAGCTAATAGAGCAAACTTCATGCGGTCAGCTATTGAGTCGGGAGTAGGGTATGGGGGCGGAGCTCTTGGAGCTGGTCTCCGGACGCTCCAGTGTTGAGGATGTTGTTGCTTTACATGACGTTCCATATTAGACCTAAGCGTGAATCGCGCCGAACATTGAGAACAAGAGAAGGGTCTTTCGGTCCGGTATCGCCTTTGTTTTTGTTTTGGCATGAGGATGCCGTTTTTTATGACCATTTTGACAGAATCAGTCTGAGGACCTATACTATTCATTTGAGGCCGTGGAGATTCAGGATGTGGTGATGGTTCAGGAGAAATCACTTGAGGTGGTTTCACTTCTTCTTCCTCAGGCTCTAATTTCGGTTGATTTTCCTGTTCATTAGGAACGAGTCTACCACCAGACATGCTAAGTCCCCGTATAATCTCTTTTTGTATACGTTGTTTTATTTCGGCAAGTTCTTGAGAGTCAGTTGGGTGAGGAAAAAACGAAGGTTGTAATAAATATGGGGCAATAGGAAATGACGGCGGTAAAGGCAGACCTGGGATTCCAGGGACTGCACCAGCGTAGAGTTGCGAGAGCTGAGAGGCATAATAAGCTGGATCGATTTTTGGGAGAGATGATTCAAAGAGTCTTTGTTGAGCTAAGAGAAATCTTGTCTTTTCAAAAGCCGATGCAGCGACGCTTGCTGGGTCGGGCTCGAAAGATGCACGTGGTGGGGCTTTAGGTTCATCAGAATCATTATCACGTTTCTTCTTACTGAGGTCAAGGACATCGCAGCTGTTATTGTCACTTGTGCTTAAGTCAACCGGAACTTCTTCGTCATACGGCTCTGGTTGGACTTCATTGATTTTATAAGATATTTCTGGAGGTCTAAATTCAGGGATTTGTGTTAACTGACCAATGCCTTTCACTTTGATTCGAGGTGCGGGTTGTTCAGGATCTCTGGGGGTTAGAGGTGCTTCAGGTAAAGTCTTTGTTGTCAAATTTGTGACTGGATGTCGGTCTGTTATAAAGCTTGGTGTGAAGTGCGTTAGTGGTGTATCGCGACCAGTGGCTTCAATTCGTCTATCTATATCAGGCGTGTGAAAGGCTAGTGATCTCTTCACTTCATCTCGAGCAAGTTTTGAGTTGACTTCATCGTTATTTGGATCTTCAGACGGATGGTAAATAATAGATCGTTTAACATCTTCCCTAGTTACTTTGGCATGTCTGTTTCTTAAGTGACGTTCGCAATTAGCTTTGGTTGTGAAAGCATAATTACACACGGCGCACTCGTAAGGCCGGTCTCCATTATGCGTTCGCATGTGACGCACCAAAGCCGCCTTATCTAAAGAAGCGTGTGGACACATGTTGCATTGATATGGTCCCGGACCAGTTCCACTCAAGTGCACTCTGTTATGTCCTTTCAAAGCTCTAAGGTTTGGAAACTTAGCCGGGCACAATCTGCAAGGGAATTCTCCACGCAATTTCATGCGTCTGAATTCAGCCGCAAAATTATCTTGAGTTTCTTCTTGATCTCGCTCCTTCATTATGGTATCGGGCGGAGTGAGCACGGCGCTTTCTAAAGCCGCCACTCTCGTGCCAGTAAGCCTCTCTAAAAGGCCACCAGCTGACGTGACGTTTAATATCGATTGAATATCTGCCAAGTCGCGGGCGGCATCAATGTGTCTAATTCCATTTGTAGTCAGGTGACCATCGTCGAACTTAGGAGTGAATCTTTCCATCGGTGGCGTTAATGTACCAGAGATACCAAATGACCTGTTCCTAAGGTCTAGTTTTGCGAAGAAATCCTCCCTGTGTTCTCTATCGGGGCTCGGGATTCGCGTGTTAGTTGCGCATGATTTTCTGTGAATCTCTAAGGCCTGTCCACATGGAAAGTCTCTAGCGCAGAGATCGCATCTGTAACGCTGATCTGTTATTGACACGTGAGGATTTCTCTCACAGACTCCGCGAGCAATTTCCGCGAACTTTTTGCTGGAGAAGTCGACAAAGGTTAGGTCGTCAAAACCAGTCTTGGTGTCATCACTGTGAGCGGTGTAGCGGTGAATGTCGTAAGCATTGACTGAGTCGAACCTCTGTCTGCATTTGGGACACTCGAATCTAGCAATCCTTTTGTCCATGGGCATTGGTGATGGGGACGTTGACGCCGCCCTCTTGCGAGCTCTCCTTGAGTCTTCCTCTTCGCTCCTATCAGACCTGTTGTCACTGTCGATGCTCATGGTCCTATTGGTTCTGAAATCCTGCCTTTCAATTGTCACTTCGTCCATTTCCTCTTCGGCCTCGATTTTAGCCTGACTGATGACCTCCTCTGTTTTGATTTCTGTAACAAAAGAGTACATGTTACAATTGATTACGGATTGTATGTTTGAATAACGCAGGACGCTTTCTTACAATTCCAAGAAAAGTCGACAATAGGTGAGTCAGGCAATTCACTTGTGTGAGGTCGTTATATCAGAATAATAATAATGAGTTATAATCAGTTAAATTGATTCTAGTTTTAACAATCAGTTAATAGATTGCTTTGTAGTGTACCTATGTATAAATGAAATGTTTATATCCCTACTCTGCAACAGATGGCGTTGATTTGTTTGCGTTATTTTTATGCAGATAAAACACTAAGTGTTGGATTTAATCACATAACAGTTGCTATTTATCAAAAAACAAATAACTGAAGTAAATAAAGACCTACAATTTCTTTTCGGTAAGAGAATAACAGTAAAACCATATTTCATAAATAATAAGATACAGTTTTGAACAACTGTATCGATCTTTGAACATTCTCAACCACAACAAGTTCTCTACGGATGAATCACACTATCTTTTGTTTTAAAATGAACTGTAACTATGGCAACATAAAAAGTGACGTATAATCCTTCAGATAAAGCGTAGAGTCGCTTGGTACGGTTGCCGCAAGCCTCAATGAGGCTATAGGGCACAAAAATCGATAGGACTGACACCTAACAGGGTATAGTTACAAATATGTATTTGCTGGCAAACGGCTGAGTCACGTAAATGCTATCAGATGGTTGTTTTGTGAAAAGTAGCGACTGTGAGATACTTTGTAGACGTGCTATGAATAAATACATATATTTTGAACTTAACTTCATAATCTCTACGATTAAGGAATATCAGAATTCTTAGATAATATCTGCTAACTATATGTTTAATATCAAATTATTTTCATTCCATTGTTTTGTATTCTGTTAAGGAGCTTTACAGTTTTATGAAAAGAATAACATGTTTAACTGTTGCTAACAAAATCATTATTATCTTTTTCGTGTTGCCGACCCTAGAAATCACTGATTTTATTTTTAATTTTAATTTAGATGAGTTTTTATGTAGATAGGGAGGGGAGTATCTTGTATACCTTTCTTTCTAGATATTGCTCGAAACACTAAAGCTGATCCAATTGCTTTCGAAATGTTAGTTTAAGGCAAATATACAATAAAAAGTACATTTATATATTTTTCCACAGGGTGTAAAAGCAAATAGGCAAGGCCACTCCGCACGCAATGGTGTGGCTGCCTTCAGTTTAAAAGGCGGCTAAGGTCTGTTGGGGTTCTCGGGGTATTCCTTCCTTCTTAACGAGCACCGTGTCGGTTCAATTTCGACATACCACTTCACCAGAAGCCCCGGTGAGGTGATCACGCGATAAAAAAAATGGGTCTAAAAGTTAACCAAAACCCGTGAGTGCAAGGAATTCCATAGAAATTGCCACTACAGGGAAGCATTAAAACATATCACAAGCTTATTTCATATTAAATCTTCTCAATGGCGGTATTCGATTCGCGGTAGAAATATTGAGTATGGACTGCTGGTCTTAAATATCTCAGATATGAAAAAAGTAAATACACGACTTGCCTGCCTATTGTTAAATGATTACCGCAGTAGGTATGTGTGATAAACACACACCGAAACATCTACTGTGTTACAAATCTAAAGTTGGAGATTCTACCTTCTACCCAGGACTATGGCAACAGGAAGACTATGTAAAGCGTTTGGTTTGTCTACGGTTTTTTGTAGTTCCAGATTGATGTATTTACCTAGGCAGTCCTAGATTTGACTGCCAAATTTCCTTATGACCCCTATTAAGTTTATTGAAAAGCTAAAAAAAATATATATACGGTCGAATTGAGAACCTTCTAATTTTTCGTCGGTTAAAAAGGAAAGATGTATACAATCGTCTAGTTTAATAGTAGCCATTGGTAGTTAGCGATCGTGTTCAGAATAATGTATTAAAACTTAGCTTCATAACTTTAATATCTCATTTGAAATTCGTGTTGATATACTAAGATTTACTGGTTATATTTGAAAATGTAGAAAGTTGTATACTTATTTATAGATATAATTATTATGACTTGAGATAAGTTACTTTTAAGACCTAATAATATAGTAATATACTAGCAACCCGCCCCGGCTTCGAAAGGGTAGCAGAGACATCTTCAACAATCATCAACATATTTCAATGAATTTAAATAAAGTCTTACAAATTATTCACCTAAACCTTCCTCATGAATCACTCTGTCTATTAGTGAAAACCGCATGAAAATCCATTCAGTAGTTTTTCAGTTTACCGCGAACAGACAGACAGACGCGGCGGGGTACTTTGTTTTATAATATGATCACTAATAGACAGAGGGATTCATGAGGAAGGTTTAGGTGTATAATTTGTACCCGTGCAAAGCCGGGGCGGATTGCTAGTTATAGATAAATTACACAAAGACACAGAACAAATGATCGTGCTCATCACACAATTTTTTGTCCTGGGAATCGGGCCCACGACCTCTGGTCAGCAGCAGTAAGGATCACTAACCACTAGACCAACAAGCCAGTCAATAATATACCTTCGTAGATAGCATGTGATATTGATTTTAGCCATAGTAACTATTACATAGTTGTTTTAAGGGGGGGTCGACTGGTATCTAGGTGTGGTCTCGGTACATATATAAACTAATCACGTCAGTGCAATGTGTTCAGTATACAGCAGCCTTTGTTTCTAATGTAAATACATTGATCCATCCATCCATCAACTGGAGTTTCGGAGACTCTCCGAAACACATGGATCCATCCTGAGGTTGCCTGGAAGAGATTGCATTTTGCAATAAGGCCGCCCTTTGTATATTATCTGTATGACAAATGTACAACATGACAAATAAAGTGTTATCTATCTATCGGTTTTAGGACGAAGTTCCTTTATGCCACGTTACATTGCAGGCGTTCGGCGTATTGGGGCTAGACGGAAAAAAATATGTTAGCGCAACGAAAAATGCTGACCGCGAGTTATTTATTTAATTTAAGTTAAGAGTAATTTTTTTATTATCCATGTAATAGTTCGGGCAACTTTCCCAAATGGCGCAATTTTCATTCCGAGTTTTTACAATATTTACTATATAATATAAAATATAGCTGTGCCCGCGACTTCGTTCGCGTTTTTTTTCGGATAACAGCAATTTGTCGCTTATTGCATACTACCTCTTTCTCCAGGCAGTATTTCTGATACTGTATTGGCGGTGAAACAACCTGGAGCGTACAAAAAAGGTTGTTTTGGTTGCTTACACCTGAAATAACGACATAATTTGGCCGTGGTAACATTACTCATTTGTTTTTCGTGTGGAAGCTCACGTCACCGGGCTATTGGTGAGGCCGTATATCAGGCTTAAACCAACTAAAACCACACGGTGTGCCTCATAACACCGTTTATGAGTTGACCCAGCGCTGGCTAGCGGACGGCAACTGGGCGATGTCCAGACACCCTCTTCACGGGAGACTCTGCTTCGTGTGAAGAACATAAAACTCGTCTCATACACCCACGGCCACTCTTAGCGTACGCATGAGAGCGCGAGTGAAAAGGTTCCACCTGGAAGTTTTTCTACCGAATCCACACCGTCACCTTCTTCTTGCGCGAGAGTTGTTTTCCCCGCAGAAAATCGTCATAAAACGACTGTGACGACCTAACATTTCGATTTGTCCGACCAATTGACTGACTGACCGACTACAGCAAGAGTCTCCCTCTTGCTGTAGTCGGTCAGTCACTGCTGCTTCCTAGAAACTATGGGCCCCCTCGGTATACCTAATAGATAAATGTTTGCTTCTGAGCTTTGTTTAGTCACGGTGTAACATAAGATATCACAGTACTGTAACCGAACGGAAAATAAATGGTCTGAAAGTGTAAAAAAACTTCACCGGTTACATGTCAATATTTCAGCTTAGATGTCATTTTTTTGGCGATAGTGTCTGCCATGCATTTAGTATAGTACAATACTGTAATACTAACAAAGTGTTAAGTTAAACTAACAACTAAGTCATAGATGTTTTAAATAAAAATTCTTTTCTATTCTAATATAATCATGTTGACGGGAATCAACGCGATCACGTATTTAAAAGGTGTGACATACCTTTACTTTGCCGTGGTCGTGGCCGTGATCACAGGCCTGTACCTATGATACTTTTAAATAAGTGATCGCGTGAATTCCCGTCAACATAATTATATTATCATGGATCGCAAAAGTTTAAAAGTTTGGATCTTCTTTTTCTATAACTCTATTTATAAATATATGTATATTTACTGGACTGGCCTGATGGTCTAGTGGTTAGCTCTGTCTGGGTGTAATTTATATTTATAATATGTATGTATTTAGAAATATATAAGTATGTTTATCAGCAGTCTGGTTAGCATAGTACAGGCTCTGCCTAGTTTAGGATCAGACGGCCGTGTATGAGGTGTGTGAAGTTGTTATTATTATGAATGCCCTGAAACATATTTATGAATTTAATAGCCATTAAATTCATACTATTATCTCTCATCTATTATATCATACTATTATATCATATCATCTATCACTCGCAGCCGCGAGAGGCAAAATAGCTCGTTGGGATAGTCAAGAACCAGCTATTTTTTTTCATCATTAGCTCGGCTACATGATGTGATGATTTCTAAACGCAAATACCTGATAAAGTAATGAAAAGTAAACAGAAACACTATTCGTTTCTACAATTTTAGAGGGTTTCTCGCAATTTTATCAGAATTCCATCATCAGATCATGACTTCCTTGACATGGGACCACCCTTGAGGTATACCCTATCTAACAAAAAAGAATAATCAAAATCGGTTTATAAATAACGGAGAGGGCTGAACATACATAAAAAAATATGTATTCGTCGATCGTCGATATGTGGTCGAATTGGGAACCTCCTTTCTTTTCGTCGGTTAAAAACGATACCTAATTTTAAAAAGTAAATTCGTTTATATATTAAAAAAAAGTGCAAAAAAGAAAAGAGTGTCGAAGAGGGATTCGATCCGGAACCCAACCTAGTAGAATTCGTACTCTACACCAGATAAGCTGAACGCTCGCTGTAATTTAGTTCGAAATAACTATATAAATTCTACTAACGTTACAATGTTATTACAGCTTTCATTGATTTCCTGTGGGAACCAAAGTTTAACCCGGGATAAAAAGTACCCTATAACCTGCGCAGGCACTCAAACTATTATCATACTAAGTTTCAAGCATATCCCTTCAGTAACTTCTGAGTTTATCGTGAACATACAGACAGAAAGACAGACAACAATTGTTTGAATCGCATATTCGGCATCAGTATCGATATCTTAATACCCTCAGTCGATTTTTTCAAAATATATTCAATGTACAGAATTCATCCCGCTACAGATTTATTATAAGTATAGATATTTATTCTAGCTGACCCAACTTCGTCTGCGTTTGTAAATTTTCCCTGTTCTTGCAATATTTTTCAGCGATGATCCGCTCCTATTGATCGTAGCATGATATAGCCTTCCTCGATAAATGGGCTATCCAAAACTAAAAGAATTTTCAAAATCGGATCAGTAGTACCAGAAATTAAACCGAACATCCAAACTAACAAACTTTACCTCTTTATAATATTAGTAGGTATAGATATAGCCAAAGGAACTTCAATCGGGTGTCCCAGAGACACCTCATGCTTTTTTTTTTACTCCTTTTCTTTCAATGAAGCTCTATCCTAGTCAACAGCCGAAATACGATATTTAGAGTATTAAGTTATTTGTAAGTATTCTGTAATGCTAGTTAGTCGGCTTAAATTCAAACCAATATCCCAATCTAGAGAAATACAGTTAGAATTTCATATTTCAAAAGGCATTCCATGCCATTTTCGAAACAGTTATAAGTTGTTCATCATAATACCGTATTTAGCATTGATTATAAATTAATCTCCTTGTATATGGGTTATAATGACGTGCAAATTATGAGTCAAGTCCTCGCATTGTCCTCCTTGGGAAACACAGACGGCCGTCAGCTTTAAATAGTAAACAAAATCGAATACTTTTTATGCAAGTACGCATTAGAGGTGTATTGCGAGATGTACGTAATATTGTAAACGGAAGGTTAATCTATTGTATGGCGTCCATTAGACGCTCATGCAAACGTCAATCATTACCAAAAGTCATGACTGACGGATGTTCGTTGATGATAAAATAATATTTACATTAAAATCTCATCTTGCAACCGTCAATAGTGATTGACGGTTGCAAGTTGCAGTGGCATTAGACGATAGGTTATTCGTCAATCACGGTTTTGATTGTGACAAAACAGACAGCAAAACCTACCGTGTAATGGGCGCCTAAGAGGAAGCTGGTAAAGATGTGGTTATTAGTGCCTTTAGGCAGTGGCTGTACCTAAAATATATCCTACTAATATTATAAACGTGAAAGTTTGTGAGGATGTATGGATGTTTGTTGCTCTTTCACGCAAAAACTACTGAACCGATTGCGATGAAACTTGGTATGTAGATAGCTGGTCACCTGGATTAACACATAAGCTACTTTTTATCCCAATATTCGCACGGCATCGGTACTTAGGCGGGTAAAACCTAATAAGAAAATAATAATACAAGCTTTTGTCCGGGGCAACAATTACGTAAAAGTTATTATTCCATTTTTCGGGAACAGGAATTAATTTCTGGATGAAAAGTATCCTTGTTTGTAATCTTGACAACGTTTATGCAGAATAAAATGAGCAGCGATTGAGTATTTAAGGCGTAAAAGCGTAAGAAACATACAATTATTAGTAAGTACACAAAAAGCATGGGTGCTTTTAACGTGAGTATCTGTCTATCTTTTGCATCGTAGCTCCTAAACGGATAGACTTAATTTTTTGAAAGGTGATTTGATGGAGTGTGTTTTTAGCTATAATCTAAGAAAATCTGTCCAGCCGTTAGAAGATCATCAGCTCTCTTCTTATTGTTGAAGGGGTATTTAAAACTTTTAATTTATGCTTGTTTAAACAAATAAGTCAAGTCAAGTCGGAGGATCCTCCCATTGTGTTGGAGGGACATAACACCCGTTCCTGCACAATATCAAACTGTGTTCCTTGGCCGGTGTTTAGACAGGCAACGATCTATATGAACGGGAGGTAGTGCATTCGACTGCCACGTCGGAGGACTCGAGTTCGAATCCCGATCAATGCAAAAGCAAGTTTGCACTTGCTTGACTGGCTATTTCTACATATTAAATATAATTTATATGTTTATCCATGTTCTAGAAGACATCGTACAAGATAGTTTGGCGTAGTTTGGAAAAAAAAAATTATATTATTTAAGACAACTGTCATACTAGGAATGATTCATGTGCCGCTGGGGACTTTACAAACATTGAAACAAGGAACACAAAAAACACCCAGACTCAGGACAACTTTTGTGGATCGCACAAATTTTTGTCACGTTTGGGATCGAACCTATAAAAATCGGTGCGGCTGAGTGGTAAGGCGACAACTTCAACCATTGCGCCATGCGTGCAGTTAGGTATATAAAAAAGCCATAATGATTTTCAAAATACATACATCTTACGAGTAAAGACAAGTAGTTGATATCGACAGTTTCCTTATGCGACAGGATGAGAGTCAATGAAAGGCAAGTAAATGCAGATAATTCGACACCACTGAACAAGTGAGTAACGACATTAATAAATTACGTGTTGAGTACGTATTTAGATAAACACATCCGGCCCTAAGACTCGCTCGAATTACGCAAAACTGTATATTTTCTTCCTGTAGTGTGTGTATGATATCGACAAAATGTATTTTTGTTGACACGTCTTTTAGTCCGGTGAATATACTTCAATAAGTTCAATATATATTTCAACTAGCTGTGCCCGCGACTTCGTCCGCGTGGAATAGTGTCTTTGGGTAGAATTTTTAATTATTTAGGCTAATTGACGATACTTCCATACAACTTTTCATCCCCACCTTTCAACCCTTTACACCCCTTTTTCGTAGCCTATGTCTTTTTTCAGGCTCTAGACTATCTGTGTACCAAATTTCATTTAAATCGGTTCAGTAGTTTTGGCGTGAAAGGGCGACAGACAGACAGAAAGACAGAGCTACTTTCGCATTTATAATATTAGTAAGGAAGTAAGGATTTACAATAACTCGCAGTGTTCAAACTTCTTACATAGGTAGGAAATAAATTATCGTGGGAGAGCCATGCTTCGGCAGGTTATGGGCCGGCTCGACTGGAGTGATACCACCGCTTCACAGAAAACCGGTAGTGAAGCAATGCTTGCATTGCTTTTCACCGAGTGCGTGAGATTACCGGAGACCCTAACCCTTCCCTCTTTCCCCTCCTCGCCCTCAAACCTTAAAGGCCGGTAACGCACTTGTGACTTTTGAGTTGCAGGTGCTTATGGGCGGCGGTAGTCATTTACAATCAGGCCAACGAGCAGCCAGTACGGCCTCATGTACCATAAAAAAAAAATAATATGATTTAAAAAAGTCTAAGAACCATTTTTTTACGGGTCACCTGATGATAAGTGACTACCGTCGCCCCATGGACACCTGCAACTCAAGAGTCACAAGTGCGTTGTTGGCCTTTGTAAACAATTGCATAATCTACAGCTTTGTTTTATGATATCACTTACTATTTACGAGAAAAAAGACACTTAAGACCTTTGAATATTTTTTTTTTTAAATGTGGGATCGGAGGGGATATTTGATATGTAATTTGTTTTAATCTTTTAAGCTCTATGCTATGCTAATCTTACCATTATTTTTAGTCAATTACGACCACTTATCTATTGAAAAAGACAACTCAAGATTTCGAGGGGTTTACTCCTGTGCCGTAGGGTGCATTAAAGCAAAATTCAGAAAAATTATCTTCCAAAAAAACAATATTTAAAGCTTGTAAAAAGATAAAAAGAAGAATTTTATAATTTGATATAAATAACACAGAATCCTGTCCCTTAATAACCTAAGCGATGCTCACTGTATTATAATTGGCAAGCTTCTGATGAAAACAGCAAGCAAGCATATCGTGTCGGATTTTCTTAGCACTAATCATTTCACGCAATCTCAATTGTAATATGATGCGTGGCCAGTATTGGCTGTAATTATACCGGAGCGTTCTGTGGAGCATGCAATTTGATTGGGGTGTCATAGAGAAAAGTTTTGTTCTCGTATGTTTTTTTTATTGACGTAACCGTCAATAGGCATAGGAGGCATCTTGAGAGGTCACAGCTGAATTGCCCACTGCAACTTCTCAGATCGGGAACTGCTTCCACCTTACAGCAAAATGCATCTAAGGAGCATTACTTGTTTGATGTTATGTTCCACTGTAGCGAAGCCATTGCTTGTGATTTTAAGAATCTGTTATTGCGACCTTTTTGGTATGGGCATCGTTAACAACGCACCAGAAACTGTTCTGTACGGCCTTTTATTTTATTTTAATTTCTATTACGGAATGTCGAAGGTACAGGAATTTATTTAGGTATGATTTTATTTTATGTGTCTTTATTCCTGGATCCCTGGTTATGGAAACCCAGAAACGAACACTGGGTGTCTTTATAGGCTTAGATGCCTCTGGTTTCAATGTCTACACGCCGTAAGGAAAAACAGGTACAGGCAGAATAGATAAGCCTTGTCAACATCAATTACTTTATATGTGATAAGCCGAGCTAGTATTTATAAATTTGATTATTATATACATGTCGTGACGGTGTGATATTAGGACATTATTTACGCAACACGTACGACGAAAATAAAAGTAAAGTTTTATATGGAATGTGACGAAATTGAAAACGTACTGTTTCTCGGAAGCGATCTGAAATGCAGGCTTGGCTAACACGCGTTGTTTTAAACGATAACAGTTTTTCTTTTACTTCACGATAAGGAAGTTCTTCGTAGCAAAAATTGCATTGATAACATTATTAGGTACTTAAATGGCTGATCTATAACCGAGTTAGGGGAGAAAATCGTAGTTTCTAAAAAAACCCTGAAGCCTAATACAAAATACGAAAAAGGTAATAATAATAATAATAATAATAAATAATAATAATGGAGTGTGCTACTCATAACTACTTATCAAACTAACCGAAGACAAGTCTGAAGAACATTTTAAAACGTTTCACAACCTTTATTTAAAATAAACAAGTACCTATAAATTAAAAACGCGAGTGCGTTTAAAGTACTACTAATAAACGTATAGTTGTTTATATTTTGGTAATCATCTTTAAAAATAATTTTATACCATTTTGATAAAAAACCAAATCTTATATTTTGTCGCCAAAAATCCGCCACTTTTTTTTTTTTATTTTATTCCTATACCCAGTGACACTCGCGCAATAAAGACTAATCTAACTTATCATTTACCTATCAAAATCAGTTCAATCATTTAATAGTTACGAGGGAACTTGGGGACGGCCATACATACATACATGTCAAACTAATAACCCTCTTGTTGGGCTTCACCGCAGGTGGTTAACAAAAATCTAGACGATGTTAGATAAACATTTACAACACAGTTAGTACACACTTACGTATTTAAATCACATTTCCCCACAGATCTCTCGTAACCTCACACCGAAGTAGAGGGAGTAGAAACAACACTATACTAGTGCTTGTAAAGTGTGGTTTCTGCGAGGTGGAGGTGATACCCCAGTCAAATTTGGAATTAGATACGAAATCTTCTGTGTCGTTAGTTCTTAGCTCGGCTAGGGACTTGGTTATGGCACGTCTGATTGCTTGGGGTGCCTAAATTGACTTGAGATTATATGGGACGACAAAAAGCGAAGAGTTCAATGCTAGAGCTATACGCACCATTTCTAAATTTGAATTATAGTAACCGTAAACATAATTTATCACGCAGTACTCAACTCAGATCCTCCATTACACACAGGATACCAACCAAATAAAGCTTTTAAAAGGTTTAATATTCGTTTATCGTAACATACAAACACGTGTATGGCGACATCAAAATAGTATAACCAAGGAATAAACATCATCCGAATTCAACGTGCCAAGTTCAATCAACTTCATGTACGGAGAAAAGGTGTCACATAGAACCGCAGGCGCACCGTGACTTCCTCCTTCCCGCTTATTCGGAATTTAAATCGACCTATCGCCATCCCGAAGTGTCCCGAAGTGAGCCGAACGCACGACAATAACTCTTATTGTCCGCATAATAAGATGGCTGACGCGTAACGGCGGGCAGCGCATATTATAAGCTATTTGATTGATATGTCGGGGACGTCGCAAGGTACCGTAGCTTTCTTCAACACTCCAATGAGCCTCAACGGTACTGAATTACACCATGTAGTATCTCCAAGCAGTCATTTATGGTGTCGCCATCGGCAATTACCTGACCATACCCGTTTGTCGCTTTCGCAACTGTCATTTTGCTGGGAAACTCAATTATTTTGCACTGTACGTAAAACTAGTTCAATTTTTCCAACGGTAAAGTTAAGTTTGTTAGAGACAAGAGACGGGTATTGTCTAGAAATTGATAATGTGTTGTGCGGACGCTTATTTTGTTCGTTTGTCAACGGTGGACTCGTTTTGTATCTCAAGAGAAATTTAATTATGCGACTTATTTAGAAAATTGCTACTGATTTCTACGTAGAATTTGTCAGTCTCAAAAAGAACAGTTTTGAAGCCGCGTAACTACTTAAGTAGGTGGCAGAGGGTGGGTGGGCTTTCAACTAAAAAAGTTTCCAACAAAATGCGTTAAAATAAGGGTTAAATACGGTGGGCATTACCTTTCAAATTTGGAACTCAAAAACCAAAGCGATTTTTATATTACTCGATTTTTCAAATACTTTTTAAATATGGAATATTATTCTTGCCTCCATACTTTTAAGTATACGTACGTATATAGAAATATGTTTGAAGATTCGACGCGGTATTCAGACAAATAGCCATAAACTTCTTCAGACATTACTCTTATGAACGTAGCACATACATTAATTGAAAAACAAAGTAACACGAAGCCAAAACAAAATCTTTGAGATCTAATCATCTACCCATATATTGTAACCCTATGGCATAAAGTGTTGGTCATTATTAATGCAAGTCAGGGTCCTGCCTTCCGCAGTAACGGTCTTAATGGTTATGATGCTATGTCACTAGTCCGGCAGTGTCCAATATTTTATATAGAACGTGGTACTTTTGTACTTGGTGGGTAATTAGGACGAGAGAATAGAAAAAATACGTTTGTTAAAATGATAATAAATAAATAAAAATGTAATTACGGTTGGAGAATAGTTGGATTTTATGAATTGAAAACTCTCCTATATAATATGGCCCGTGTCTAGCTTTGAACATTAGATTGGTAGATCACGATGAAGGTCTAGGTAGTCTATGCAATTCCTTATTTTTTTTTTGTTTCCTTAAAAGAAACCAATTGTATTCATATTTTTTGATAAACTTGAAATTAACTAGGTCATGTTAATAGTTATGCCACCAAACTTTTCTCAGTATATTATTTTCTTCTTCTATCTTTATATATTTATTCTTACATCTAACAATTTCAACTACAACGTGATGACTTGAAATGAAACACCTACGAGTACATATCTACTCGTATCGCAGCTTTTGACAAATAATGTTCACGTAATTGAAGAGATTTTAGATAAGATTAACAATAAAATAGTGGCTGTTAGATTTTTAACGGACGATCGATACCAATTTATAAAATTCGAATATAACATTCGAAATTTCAATTATAATATTCGAAATTTAAACTACAGCGAATATTAATCTTGGGAATTGCCTACTGTTAAAAAAAAATATAAGTCCTCATGTAATTTTGTGTTATTTAAAAAAAAAAAAATCATTCGTTACTATTTTCAAGTTTTTTATTATTTTTTACTTGTAACATCAATATTAAAAGCAACGTGCACGTTTTTTTAAATAATACTGGCAACGTGCATCACACATTACTACTATTCTTGTTAACCCTACCAAATAATCTATACTTATGCTTGTGTTGGGAGTGTGTTCACGTCGATCATATTTGGGATTAGATTGCCAATGAACAGGAAATCAATTAAACAGCATTCGAGAGGTATCCATTGTCACTTGTCTTCACGAAATTAGTGGCTATCTAAGTACTTGACCGTTAGTGTGCCATCAACTTGTGATTCATCGATCCGATTTACTTGACCCTTTTCTAGTGTAATCTGTTGGCCAGATTATAATGTTTAAACAACAAAATGACTACGTACGCCAGTTTGTCATAAACAGTTGTTTATAATGTTAAAGGAAATAGCCATTTGAATAACATCCATTTGAGGTGTCACATTAATCGATTTTAGCGGATACCAGCAAATGTGTGTTTTTCTAAGAAAATAGTTGAAATAGTTTTTATATTCATGAATGAAATATGGATATAAACACATATCATATTACGAGGTGGTGTCTTTTTACATGTGAGTTGAAGTTCAAGATTAGAAGATAATGCAATTAGACATTTAAGTCATTTTGATTACGTAAATATGTTTTGTTAGCTAAGCATTTAAAGTGATTTTTTAGTTTACTATTATGTCGCCTTACTGTATGGCAAAGGTATCCATAACATTCGGTCACCGGTCGGTCTCCTTGTTGAATAGAGGTTCAAATCATGTTGGAAAGTTGCTAACAATTACATAATATATTAAACACAGCAATTTGTTGGTTTATATGCATACAAACGTTTACAAGATCAAGAATGTTGCCCCTTCTTAAATAATGACCCTGTGTTGTTATTCTATTTGGAGATTTCAAAATGACCTAAATTTTGAAATCTACTATATTACTATTAACATGGAGCATTTTATTTTCGTATAAATTCAAAGCATTCCTAATTAACATTTTATCTTAAGCACACTTAAGACTCTTAAGATATCTATTTACCTTATGTATAATAGAAGTTTGATTTAGTACGTCAATTATTGCGATTCAGAATCGATAAAATAAAATCTGTACAAGAAATCGATCAATCGCACACCCAAAAATGGTTTCCACTCGATCGCTCGCTTTCTCCAAACGGAAAAGCGTCCCAATTAAGCGTATGCGCAGGTCGCGGGTTGTGGTGAGGGGGGAGAGGGAAGTGTTTTACGGTAGAGATGTGAATAATTGAATGTTAAAACGTTTAGGGCCTGAGAGATGGCAGGAGTGTCGACCTGATGATCGTGACCTGTTTGACAAGTGTTTTTTTTAAGTTGATACATACCTACATGGGTATAATTAAAGTGACAATGAGTAAAAAGGTAACTTATTGAATGCCACAGTCATCTTAGATAGGACATGTATCAATGAAATATGTCGTGAATGACATTGACGATTGTTAATACTGGCTAGAGTGAAAGACTCACGGTCTCTCGATCTACTAAGAATTCCGTTCCGCCGTCTGATTTTTTAACCGACGAAAAAGCGGAGGAGGTTCTCAAGTCCATCCGTATATATTTTTTTATGTATGACTACGTGTAACCTTCCGAGGGTAGTCCGATTTCTATAATTCTATATTTATTGGATAGGGTATGGTTCGAATTTGGTCCCATTTAAATTTCAAATAAAAATTTCTACCCTGAGGGTAGAAAAATAGGAGACGAATGATTGTTCATTGACACTTTACACCTGTGAACCGATTTTGTTGAAACTTAGCCTACATGTATTTCTAATGACACTACAACATGAGAGGAAACCTGTAGTTGATTATTTTAGACATGAAAACTTAAAAATAAAAAAATTAAACCGGCGAAAGAAGAAAGGAACTGAAAAGTGAAAAATAAACTTGTTAGTCTGATTAAACTCCTACACTAATGCATAAATAATTTTGAGTCGGCGCCCAAACATACAAACAAAATATTAAATTCGAAAACACTTGGCAAATAGACGCGTTACCGCTACCACCGTTTTACGTAATAATTAATTTGCTTGTTTGTATGTATGTTTGGCGCTGACCCAAAATTATTTATACATTAGTATAGGAGCTTAGTTAGACTAACAAGTTTATTTTTCACTTTTTAATTAATTTCTTCTTTTCGTTTAGTTTTTTATTAAAAACAGTTTATGTTTGATAATTTTGTTGTGACGATGGAGAAATCGAAAAATTCGCGTTATTTGCAAATAAGAATTCCGTCGATGCACAAATACTGCACGTAATATTTACGACTTATATAGACCAGGTACTGCAAGATAATGAACGGTGCGTTTTTGGTTTGATCGCTTCCATTCTAGAATTTTTGAGCTCAACAATAAGCCGACCGCAGACAAAAGTCGATAAAGAAGAGAAAATAACAAAGAAGCCAATAGAGGAAGCCGATTTATTTCAAACCATTTCAAAAATAGAAGCAATCTTGAGCAGAGTGCTTAAAAGATACTGATTCACTTACATCGAAAGGATAAAAGCTTAGAAAACGCCCGATTTTGTAAACGGTATGAAGATAACTTTGTCTCGTTTCTCAGTAAGTTTGTCTTCGTTTCTTTAGTATAATTATATTATAGGGTTTATGATGTAAAACTGTACATAAGTATGTGTTAAACCAGCAATTACAATGTCTATATCTATAATAAGTTGATTGGTTAAAATACTGTTAACAGAAAGAAAAAAGGTGGCTACCTTGTTGACTGTCAATAACTCACCGTAAGGAACTCAACATGAAGATATCTAGAAGCTCTCTATAAAATATTTTATGAGCAATTTAAGTCTGTTAGAACACAATCTTGTATTACTTTCTTACATAGTTACTTTTTGACCTTTACGTAAAGCTTACAAATTACATAATTATAAATCTTTAGTTTTACGTGAAATATTTACAATAACTTACACGTGGATGTGTTGTCTAAATGTGAATTAGAATGTTGTTGGAAGTCAATGTTACAGAACAATGATTACTGACGAGGTGTTTCAAAGTATATTTTTATTTTTTATTTTAGCATGTTTAACATGACGTCACCCAAAACTGTAACATGTGTCTTATTCGGGATGGTCATTATTTGTCAAACAGAGCAATTAGGACCGGAAGACTCAAATGGGTTATCAGATAAAGTACCGTTGGCACAAGTACACTTTTAGACATCCTAATCGGTCAGAGAACATGTAAAACTTCTTAGACTTAGAGTCATGATAAATGTGTATTTGCATTAGATACCTACTGATACAAAAATAGGTGATAAACTATAATATTTTTGAAGAGTAAGTACAGGATATGGGTAATTAAGTTTTAATTGTTATCGTCTAATAAGATATTATCAAGTAGGTGTTACAAACGATCTATATAGGTACTATTAAAAACCAAAGGCTGTTTAAGCAAATAACATAAAGCACAAAATAAAAAAAACTTATCATAATTGTTTATAATTTTTTTAGAATGCTAATGTGTTGTCAGTTAAAAAAATATCTAGCGAATTGAGCTATCGATATTATGATTAAACTAGTTGTATAATGTAAGTAAGTAATGTAACTAATGTTTCGGGGAATTTGATTCATTTTCTTCATCTGATAAACATCATTTTAAGAAAAGAACATTAGATTAGCAAATCTAATCTATTGTACTCTTCAGAAAACGAGAATTCCATTTAAAGTTAAGTCTGTGACTCACCGTGACAATGTTTTAACAAAACGTTGGGAGATACAAAAGTAAAATACTACAAACAATGTGACAGATCAAACAGTCGTATAGAAGGCTAGTTCCTATGTTCAAATATTAAAGAGGTTAGTTTCACAAAACTTCGATCAACAATATTAAGCTCCACTTTGAAATATCGTGTGACAGGACAATACACTCTCACTATTTAGAGTTATGCAGAATATCACACATCATGTATTATAAAAATTCAATAAGAGAACAAATGCAAATTTTACTAGGTAATATCAGGAATGTACAAATAGGTATTTCATTTGTAAATGCAAAATTAAGTGAATACCAATCAAGTACAAAATATGCACATTAGATATTCATTATTTTAGCAATTGTGTCACAATGAACTTTTGCACATTAATGTTTCCAAAGTATCTTAAGATTAAATCTATTCCAAGCTATCCTGTTTTCACTAAGACAGCAAGCTTACAAAAACGCGGGTGACCTAGTCTGATTACATTCGAGGTACCGTTGTCTGTATGAATGGCCTTAAGATGTGTGGACACAGGTGTTTACGCAACAAAAGGATGTTTCCCTTGCTCTCTGGAGATTGCCGCTTCGGCTGAACAAACCAAATTCCGTGTCAGATTGTCTTAATGAGTCTTTAATGAGATATTTTGTGTTTTATTTGACTTACGAAACTTCGCCTTGGTTTGAAAAATCTTTGAGTTTGAACAGCGGGTTTCAAAGACTTTATCATACCAGCTACTCTTGTGGTAAAGTCGGTCAATCTATCAATGGTGCTTGAAGACACTTTTCTTAAAGCTAAAATTTAACTACGTCGTAAGTAAGTAAGATACTCTATCGTCGTAAGTAAGTAAGATACTCTATCGTCGTAAGTAAGATACTCTATCGTCGTAAGTGAGATTCTGCAGTGATCTGTATCATGACATGTGTTTCTACCTAATTTAAACAAATATATCAGAATAACACACAACAAATTTACTTCACTTAAACAGAAGATTTAGTTTCTAAACAAAATAATTGATTTTCCTTTTATCCTGTTAAAGTTTTAGAGCCATAGAATTTTTTAGTAATACCCCTAAGTTACTTTAACGTCATTTAAAATAGCAATTGTAGATACACCTGTGATGGCACGCCACAGATAAGAAATACACAGTTTAATTACTTCTATTTGTAGTATCAATAAAAAAAGGCAATAAAAATTTGTTCGCAAGCCTCAGCTATTTTACATACTCTATAAAAGAATCCAGACTATATGGCTGTCAATACCGGATGCCGAGTCGTAAAAATTATCAGCTGTTTCTAAACGTGTAACGTGAACTGAGGGTAGTCGTATAAATGCTCAGGTGTCGGGTGCGACGCGTGCGCAACCTCACATTGGTGTCGGATTGAGCACAATCTTAATTGTCAATGAAAATTATGTCTGAGTAGATAGATGGTTTAGTCAGGTAGGTCTATATTTATTACAAATATAACACGAGGCAAAATATATAGATTAATAAACTCACGCCTTTCAGTTAGAAGGCTTGGACTTCCTGACAATAGCCAGTTAGAGAGACAGGTATGCGATGTGACCTTGACCTTCACGAGCTATCCCTTACATTCCCAAATCCTTTCATATAAGAGGCCATAAATAAATTACGTCACACGAATTTCATAATTTTTGGACCGTCCGCCTTCCTTATCACAGGTGGTCACATTTGCGGGACCCCCCCTCCCTGGTGTGACGTCACATATTTTTCAGTTTTACACCCAGAACGGAAAAGAGCAGTTCTAAGTATTTTTTTTTTTAAAAGTGTAGTAACGTGTCTAGTCTTTCGTTTACAGGTAATGTTTTTCCTTTAATAGATTTTTTAGATTTCAACATGTGACGTCACGAAGCTAGCCTCTTGTCACACTTCGTTACCCCCTTAACGTGTGACGTAATTTATGGATAGCCCCTAAGCAATATCCTAGGGAAAGGTGGGTATTCCCTTTCCATACTCCCATTTTTCCCATTAATTCTCAAAGTACCTGATTTGCGGCAATAAGAGTGGCCGCTATTACGTTAATGGAACCAAATTATAGTTGGCAAAATGTGGGTTTTTAATATGTCTTTGCTTACCCCTTTTGGATATACAAGGTGAGTGTATGTATGTTTGTATTTCTCCCATCGAGCTAGGCAGAGACAATAGCTCGTCACTTGCATATACATACCTTACGGGCTTGTTTTAAACCTTTTATACAAGCCCGTTGGTTTCGGGTATCTACTTCTGGCTTGCCCTTTCTTCGAGACATCCAATACGCTAATAATTTAAGACTTGACTCACAGTTATCATTTGTTTTATAGCTTAGTTTTAGATTTTACCTCATTTGTCTAAATATAATTAAGGATTGAATTATGAAAGGACTTACGTTGTGATGATGGCGGTTCAGCCGCGGGAGGCGCGGGGGCACTGGCGCCACCCTGCATGGCCCGCGACGGTCGACCGCGCCTGCGCCTAAACAAAAGAAAGAAAATATGTTACTAAGAAGAAAGTACTATTATAAAGATCAGCGTCAGATTTGGCATCGAGTGGTTGCGGGTTCGCACCCTACCTAGTACTGTTAGTTAGTTGACTTAAAAAAAAGTTGTTTTAAGATAACTTATTTGTCTGTCAGTACATAAACAATGCAAACGCAATTTTTAATTCAGGCATTCGTAAATAGATTTTGCGTCGCAATTTGCTTATAGTCAATAAAGACAATAAAGCTGTCAGTGCTTCTTGTTAATGGCAAGTATGCCCGTATTGTCTGTGTTACATATGTACGAGTATATACACGAAAGACAATAGAATATCGGCAAAGGACCTCTAAATATATCTGCAGTAAGTTGATAAATACTTAAAAACTACATTAAAAACAGTGTTTTATGTCGTCCAAACATAATGTTAAGAAATAATTTATTAACCCAGTTTCTTTATATAAACATAAATATCAACTGTGTTATGTAGATAAGAGATAAGAAGTCTTTTGATTTCTTACGAACTACAATGTAATACTATAACATTTTCCGTAAAATCTCTGGTTTCTTACATTCTTTGTTCTTTAGGCCCTGATAGAGATATTATTGAATAGTATAACAGATGGCTTACGTTAACAGGATATTTAAATAAATAGCAACTCTAGTAGCAAATCAATAAGGATCAAAATCGCGCAACATCACGTTACGCGATCTATTTTAACACGTACAATTTAACTAGAGTTCGCACTTGTCTAATCATTACACTATGCTAGATAGAGCGCTTTTTACCGAGATGGCCATCCATTGGTAGTATTGGCAGCATTTGGTTGCCATTAATCCGGGTACAGTGTATCTGATATCTTTTTCTGATAATTTTTCCAGCCTACATTAATTATTATACGCTGAAAAAATTATCAGAACAAGGAAAGGCTATAATATCATGTATTCCTGTTTTCAGGCACGATTTCCCTTCCCTGTTTAAGCTGGCTAGAGCACCTGCTGATGTGTACCCTATTTCTAGTTACTCGACTATTATTTACTATCTTGATTATCAGAACTATTACTCACTGTTAGAGTGAGATAAGTTAGGTATCGAATTTTCAAACCCGCACCTTTAATAATAATTAATATTACCTACTTATTGATATATTACAAGAAACCAGTAAACATATATAACCAGTATACATTATAAGCTAAATCTAAATCGGAAACCTGAACTTCACCACGGAAGACGTAAGTTTTAACACTGCGATACAAAATTTCGTGAAAACTTGTCAGTTCCACAAAGGAGGTTGACTCATTATCGCTATCAGCGGCTTCCTGCAGCACTTGACGTTAATCATTGATCGGTTAGAAATGAGGGTACCTAATCTATACACCTATCTATGGGTGGAGCCATTGCAAGAACTATGGTGAAAAAAAATCGTGCCAAGTCTAGAGATTATACGTTTTAAGGTAGTGGTTTCATATCATTATTTTGTAATCACTTAAGATAGTACTAAATATTGATGTTCTGAACTATCAAGATTTGGTTTATGTAGCATAGGATGAACAAATATATTGTATTAAAGTGGGACAAGTTCATACTAAGTCGAATCCCACAAAAAATAGTAATTATTTGCTGATTAATCCTTGAAATAATTAAGATATGGTAATTGCATATTATTTTAAGATTTCTTTTAATATCTAAAATGTTACGTATTACAGACACCTATTAGTCGATAAGTTTTTGCCCAGGCTTCTTGTTCAAGTGGGTAGTGGTGAAGAGTAGACGATAGATACATACCTATTTATTGTCTTTGATTTATGTTCTGCCTTTTGGATCTTTTATGGGCATATATTATAACTAGCAACCCGCCCCGGTTTCGCATGGGTACACATTATACACCTAAACCTTCCCGAATGAATTTCTCATGAATCACTCTGTCTATTAGTGAAAACCACAGGAAAATCTGTTCAGTAGTTTTCCAGTTTATCGCGAACAGACAGAGAGACACGGCGGGGGACTTTGTTTTATAATATGTTGATAATGTCTCCGTATTATATTAAGTTTTCCTTATGTTTAAAATCTATTCAGTATTTTGGGTTAAGTAACAGACAAACGTGATTATAATTGTAAATTATCTTTTAAACACTGATATGAACTGATTAATTACTATATTTGTTTAACTTGCCTTTGCTTAAAATATATCGCATATTTCACTTATAACTAATATTATATGAAATTGTGAAATAAAAGCAATACTGTCCTGATCTTTCAACGACATTTATGGTCTCCGTAGTCCGTCAACTGGTCGGTGCGCGTGCGCGCCTTGCGACCTATTATAGTCCAGACAATGCGTGCTAATAACCTGACTGGCTGGTATGCGCCACTTATATACAACCAGCCAGTTACTTAATGTACTTATTTGTCTTGATTTTTACTTGTTATGTGTTCAGTAAGGATCTGGCCGAACAAGTTGCTTTGTGTAAGGAATTTTTTCTATTACTATTACAAAATATAAGCAACTGAGTCGCTGGCAAATGAATTAAGTTCAATATATCCTTAAAAGTGGGCTTCAATACAGTTTTATCCTGGGATTCGACGTTGTCATGCTCGACGTTTTCCTGGGTCACTGCTTATGCTACTGATGTCAGGAAGCCCCACTGCTGGATGTCCCCAGACGTCTTAATATCTTAAGCGTCTGTGGAAATTCCTGTACGTAATCTCCTTCAATAAGAAATTTTATAATTTTTTTGCAAAAATTGATTTAAATTAGAGCAACCCTATGTATATCTTAACGCCTGCTGCAATTTTGTGAGTTACTGCCTAAAACACAGTGTTAAAACTTAGTTTAAATTAATAATAGATAAGAGATATAATTTTCAATACTAGTTTACAAAATTATCCGGCATGCCGGCGTATTACATATGAAACCCATTCACTCACTCAAGGGATAATACATCTTCTAATAAATCACGCTTGTATAAAAACGTAATGAAACGTCAAGACAATACGTAACAGTATTTGTTACTATTACAACGTAGATATAATATTTACTTTAAAGCCTATTGGAATGAATTACAGAACAGATTACATTGAAATCGGCACAGGTAGCAAGAAACGTAAAAAGGTAAGCTATTACAAATTCTATTATACTGCAATCACAAAGAGGTTTTACTAAAGTTGGCCGACAAAGCTAAAGAAGCCATATTAATCAACACCAATTGTAAGTAGGTGTAGGTATTTAGGGGTTGTTATTGGAAGATATTCTAGATAGACAGACAGAAAGAAAAAATGGATAGAGTTCACATCACTAAACAGACGGATTTTCTTCACTAATCTAGTTATTTTTAGGGTTTCGTACCTCAAAAGGAAAAAACGGAACCCTTATAGGATCACTTTGCTGTCCGTCCGTCCGAACGTCTGTCTGTCTGTCAAGACCTTTTTCTCAGGAACGCGTGGAGGTATCAAGCTGAAATTTATATCAAATACTCAGGTCTACTGTCCCTTAGAGCTGTAAAAAATTAAATTTCTAAGGCCAACGCAATCAAAAAATACAGCCGTTTACGCCGCAAGTTTTCGACACACGCAAGGGAATCAAAACCTACCGGGTACTTCCCGTGAACTCAGAATCCTCCTAATGCGGTCCTCCTAATGTTGTCTTACAAAAAAAAGGTTTATTTATTTATTTCTTAAGCTATATAGATAGTCGATATATTATCGGATAGAGAGAATTAAAGCGTAGTGAAACTAACACTATTCGTAATCAGATGGCATCTTTCTGTTATACCCTATTATGGGAAGCGTTTATAGGTTATGAGGATCACTCGTGATTAATCGTCTTAATTAAATTACTTATCGTCTTAACAATAGTAGTAGTAATAGTAAGAGATATTGTTGGAAAAAATAGTTGTTGTTAGTTACGAAGCTGCAAATTTAATAGCTAAAAACACGCCTTAATGATGAACCGATTTAAAAAGTAAAAAAGAGCTATCCTCCTGGTTTCATCCTCAGACCGTCCTTATTGAACCCAATCTGTTAGACTCGTCAATTGAATTATGAGCCCAAACTCGCGGGGTTATTACTAACCACTGAAGAATTCCACAATCCACCTGGTTTTATCATCAGATCAGCAAGATGCCAAATTATAGTATTGTCATATAGGAAAAAAGAAAAAAGGCCAATCTGTATATGCATACAATTAGGTACGCTTCACACCGAACGGGCCACGCCGGAGCGCGTTTTTAATACGGTGATGGAAATTTAAGTATATATTTATTAATTAAAATTCATTTTTGCATGGCACGCTCCGGCGCGGCCCGTTCGGTGTGAATCGTACTTCAGAAGTAGAGTCAAATTGACTTCCAAGATGTATTTACATAGTTAGTTACAAGTAAAGCTCATAAAAGAGTGTTAATAAAATACAAAAGGTTTAATTTTGTACAGTTCAGCAGAATTTCTGATCTAATAATTTCCATGGAAAGCAAAACCATCTTTCCACACGTTTCAACTTACAATAACGAAGCTAAACGCTGAAAATGACGCCTAAAGCGGCGTGTTTGATGATCAGGATTACACTATACTTGGAAAAGTAATACAATATTAATACTTATCTTGTACTGCGGCCTCTTTGTGCTAAAGGAACTTACGGTTATCTACATTAACTGATTTCATCGAGTTAGGTATCGTTAATTTTGATTCAATTTGTTATGTTTTATTGCTGTATTAAAAAAACGGCTTCATACCACCATGACAAAGCAATAGAAATTTTGTAAATGTCAGAATAGTTAGATAGATGTACTCTTTATTGTACACAGAGCAGATTACAATATTTTCTTATATCTAAATACTTACCAGCTAATACTATGTACAATTGGCAACCTTATCGCAGTTTGTGATCTCTTCCAGGCTAGTTAAGTTATAAAAGTTGAAAAAATAATCACTTTCAAAAGCTACATTCAACATTTCATATAATTTGGCATTCAAGGAGTTTTTGTTTACTTTTGATTGGTTCACCGAGGAGAATCTAAAATGATAAAAATTCGTTCACCATTGGCTTTCGCCATCTCTATATCGTGTAATATAAACACTCAATCGAAAATCTCCTCTTTTCAAATTGGTAATTAATAACTAAAAACTCACTACACCCTTCGCTAGGCGTGTGTTTCACTTTTTATCTCGTCAAAGTTTTGTTTTTAGTTTATTCAATATTTAAGTATTTTGTTTTATAATCGCAATAATGTATATAAAATGACTAAACCCCAATAGAAATTACTCATTTTCAAGATATGAATTTGAATGTCGTTTCTCTTCACTATTTATCGGTAATCATAATCACATTAATTTTTTGGCTTAGTCCGTCCGAATAAGAACAAATGTTTCACAGAATTAGACATTGTTGTTAGCTATATAAATACATGACCAGAATTAGGGCAAACTATGTCTCTGCACAATTAACCTGGTAGCCCAGAAATATCTAGTTTCGTTCCAAAACTTCATAAAGTAACTTCTAATAGCATGATAGTTTTTGCTCTGGTCTTGTTACACTGAACATGCAAAATTAATGCAAAACGTGACAGGAAGGTGACATTGCAGTGGAGGATTTGACAAAAATGTTGCACCAGAAGCTTCTAGGTCTATTCACTGTTGTTCTACTTTTTGTTATACTAGTAGAACTGATAGGAAAAAAAATCACATTTGTTGTACTATACGGTATGACAAATAGGAATTATTTAAATAACAATAAAATTATACTAGTAGGATAATCCGGAAATGTTTTTAGATGATTAGTTTGTCCTATTTGTTCTACAAGTTTATTACCCGTGGTCTACCTACGTGGTTCACCTAGGCGTTCCACGGTTAACATTTTGTACCTGTGGTCCACCCGGGTGTTCTATGGGTAATTCAATGTACCCGTGATCCACCTAGGTATTCTGTGGGTAATTCAATGTACCCGTGGAATACTTAGGTGTTCTATTGGTAATTCAATGTATCCATGGTCTACCCAGGTGTTCTATGAGTAATGGAATGTACCCGTCGAACACCCAAGTGTTCTATGGGTAATTAAATGTATCCGCTTGACACCTCTTGTTCACTCTCACATGAAGACCATTTCTTACATTTAGTAAACACCACTAATTAAATAGGTACTATAATAATATCAAACGATAAGTGCAATATGATTGACTGTTTTACTATTTATATAAAAAATATCTAATCTGACTTCTCGTGTACTCTCTGACATTACTCATTATCCAAATTAAATATTACAATATTGAATTTTTAGGGACTTTTAAGATATAAAATAAAATAAAAAAGCCAAACTGTGGAATCTTAAATAGAAACCACAGAGGCCAATTGTAGCGTTAACGGCGGTTCTGCCATTGCTAAACGAAGAATATATATTACAAGGCTGGAAATACATTACAATTAATGTGATTTTTACAATATTTCGATGACTAAATTCCTTAATTATAACGTTTCTGGTTTAAAGCGGATTGTAATAAAATATGAAGTGTTTTTGGACAACATCACCGTAAAAATAATGTTACGGAAGGTTTTAATATTGGTATAGGGCTCTGTTTCCGCATTTAGACTCACTCATAGGCGGTCCATTATGCGTTCGAATAAGCTGACTAGTTGAGCCAGCCTAGCTCCTTCCAGAAGCACAGAAGCCTCCTGGGGCGTTCACAGCGTTCAACTATGTGTATCCGCAAATTCGGATTGTCGAGTATTTTGTTAAATTCTAATAGTGCAAATGGCAGTCGCCATATTGGCCACTCGGATGCCACCTTGAGTTTGTTAAGGCCGATTCACACGTATACCTACCTACATTTTATAAAAGATTATGTATTATGACTTTATGACTGAGTCACATTTCACCCGAGCGAAGCGGGGTTTTCATCCAGTAAATAAATAATGTTACGTTTTTAAAATGGTGACGATTTCTTGTCATACCGTATAGTAGAACAAATGTAATTTTTTTTCCTATCAGTTCTACTAGTATAACAAAAAGTAGAACAACGGTGAATAGACCAAGCTTCTATTCCTACATTTTCGAACGACATTTCGCCGACTCCAAAAAAATTTGGGAAAAGGGTAAAAAGACGATGAGGGTGTGTTAATAGTGGGAATACCCACATATGATGATTTTAGCTTCAGTAAAATATTTGCAAGAAATTAGCATGGTTAATGCCTAAATAATATATTTTTATAAAAAACTAAGTTAAAAAATGTGCGATAACTTTTAAGTGTGTAAAAAACGATTCTTGATTCAGCTTTATATTAATAATAATAATAACTTGAGACATCTCACACACGTCCGTCTGATCCCAAACTAGGCAGAGCCTGTACTATGGTAACCAGACTGCTAAAAACATACTTATATATCGCTAAATACATACAATATTGCGTATGTTACGCAATACCTTCAATCATTATTTTGTCTGTGGCACATACAGAGTAGAAAAAATCCACTCCTAACAACATAAAGGAGGTAACAAAAATAAATTTCTATTTAAATCTATTATTTTCCCAATTTTCAAATTAAGAAGTCATATCTTCCTCTACCATAAGCATGTAGTTAATAAGTACCTATTGATTCTGTTATCACTACAAGGATTTCTTATCACCTGAGTATACGTGATCCGATGAGTTTTATTTAGTTATAATTATATTTAGAACAAGTGTTGTGTTTAAAGGGTAGGTGTTCTTTATCACGTATGCTTAAGCTATTTCCTTGAGTATGACATAAGCCGTGGTTTTTATTAACTTTCAACGGCTATCTTGTGGTTAAACATCTAAAATTACCTCCTATTCCTATTAAAGTTCCATTTTACCGTTTTAATTAATATTACTATAGGTAGGTTTTTTTCTCTTTCAATAGGACCAGTTAAGGGACAAGCTATTATTTTTCTTTATTCCACAAATCTGGGGATTCTGGGGCCCAATTTAATTGATTAATTGTATGAGCATTTTTAAATTTCATTGATATTTAGGGATCTTTTATAACGATTGAACTGCATATACTGCGTGCGATTTTTAGTAATATATTTTATCGGAGGTAAGAATAAATTAATTTAAAGATCTGAATATATATTGATAATCAAGACTTATAATGACTACATCATTCATAGCGAAATGTCGGTCCTAGTATGATTTGCCAATTAAATTTATATTTTATTTTAACACTAGCGGCCCTCTCCGGCTTCGCACGGGTATAAAATATATAGCCTATGTCATTCACTGAAAAAATAATTAAAATCGATCCAGTAGTTATGTAATTATTTACATCACATTAGAAACTTAAAAAAATAACAGTATTTCTCTACTATTTAATGGATGTTATTATACATATAAACCTTCCTCTTCAATCACTCTATCTATTAAAAAAAACCGCATCGAAATCCGTTGCGTAGTTTTAAAGATTTAAGCATACATAGGGATATAGGGACCGAGAAAGCGACTTTGTTTTATACTATGTAGTGATGGTATTTTGACGAGAGCGAAAAACTGCATAGATTGCTAATTTTATTAGTTGGAAGATATCTTTGAGTGTAATCGTAAAGTCCTAGGTTTGATTCACACGTAAGGCGACTAATAACCCGCCCGCATGACCCGTCTCATGGAAAGCCATCAACATAGGACCATAACATACACCAGTGGCGTTACGCGCGCGATGCATTTTGCTGAAGAACGTTATACAAGTTAGTCACCTAAAAACCATGGTAGGCTATTCCAGGCGTTGAACGATAATTATGAATTTATCATAATGTCAAGTGAAGCCGCACGGTAATCTGTTTTTTAAGAACCATCCTTTCCTACAAAAAATCACAATATAATGGTTGTTTTATCAGGTTGTGAAACAATGTTTCTTGTAGATACACTTTGAGATAAGTAATTGTTAGATAAAGTTCCAACCTCATCTCATTGAGACATTTGTCGACCATTATCTGGTAATGTCTGTATCTAGAGTGGGTGATAGCGATGTGCTCTTCAGAAAATTATGTAATGATTTATCGACTGAAATGATTGCAAGTTTGGGTTGTTTCGACATTTAAATTGATATCGGATTTATAGACTTTATGTAATTAGAGGTTAAGTACAATATTTTTCTGTTTTAAAGGGCAAGGTGTTTATATTGACTACTAGCAGCGCCCCGCTGTTTCACCCGCGTAAGTCCTGATCCCGTGGGAATATCGGGATAAAAAGTAGCCTATGCGTTAATCCAGGTCTCCATATACTACAAGCTTCATCGCAATATGTAACTGCTCTCAACAAGTTGAAATGCTAAGGATTTGTCACGGACCAATAGATAACCATACATGTTATTATAGCAGCTGTTATTGGCATTGATTTAGATTGGACGCGATAGGAATAGCAGTAATAGAAAATATAGGTAGTACCTATATTAAATCTAAAATAGTCACAGCATTTTTTGTAAATGTTTATAGGCAAAGGTGACCGTTTTTTGTCGGCCGTGACCAAGGGAAACAGGGTTTCCCTTGGTCACGGCAACACGCGTGAACGGCTGGACCGATTTAGCTAATTTTTTTTTTTTTTGTTTTTCTTATTGTTAGGAGAAGGTTCTTATGAAAGTTAGAAAACTTCACGGCCATATTAACTTTTCTAATGTAACATTAGCGCTTTTGACATAATTGTCAGTAGTTTCGACAGTTGGCGCGATTGACAGAATGCGCGCTGCAAATTATACCAATTCGAATTCAAAATTCACAGTTAAGGCAGGACGTCTGGCGGGTCAGTTAGTAGTTTTAAAAAAGTACATTGATTACATACCTACATATTTAAAGGTAATCATGTTTCTTTTCAAAAGAAGATTAGGTACCACTACAAGAAACTGAAATGGCTTTGTTTTAAGTACTTGAAAGATTCAGAAAATTTATTAAAAGGTAGATAAGTACAGACATTCGTATATAATGCCTAGTACTGATCATAATTTATTTATACATATACTTACGTCTGTACAGTGTGTAGGCAGAGGTCAGGACCACATTTCGACAGGGATATATATTTTAAGTTTCCAAGTATTAGGTTTTCCAAAATTAGAATATAGAAGTTGTTTTAAAAGTCTGAGTCGAACTTAAAATGCTGATATCTCACTAGTGTCAATGTCTGATATCCTAGTCTACAAATTAGGATGTAGGGGTATCATGTTACCGGACCTTAGTCTAACATTCGAACTTACATTTAAACTTCTCTAAATATCTATCTATACTACTTGCATCTAATTAGACAAGATAAGAAGCATAAGAAGTTATCTGTATTCCAATAAGTTTTAGACACCAGACTAGCACGATTGAGGAAGACAACAATGTCTTCACCGTTGCAAAGTGTATGATGCTGATGAACCAGTCAGCTCCATACATTTCTTGGAATTAAGTAGTATTGGGAGGACTTTACAAGCTGGGGATTTTACAGGCATGCATTAGAGTAGTTGACGCAATGCAGCGATGAGATTTTAATGTCGATATTATTTCATCAATCACCAACGAACATCCGTCAATCACAACTTTTGGTAATAATTGACGTTAGCATGAGCGTCTAAGGACGGCCAATATTAATAGATAGATGTTACTGTCTGTAAATGTTCTCATAAGATTAGCTTTCTTATAAGATTCCTAATTATTTAAAAATGCGTTTGTCAACATTATTTTTTTATTATATAATAAGAAATAGATAAATTTATATCCCAATTTGCAAATCATACAAAGGTTATTATGATGATGGATGATCATACTAAGTTGAATGTTTATGAAAATAGTTTTCCAAAATACCAAGTACCTAAACACCTATCTTAAGATACAAACTTTACTAAAAAAGCTATGATATGTTTCTTTTTTAACTTTAAAATTTTAGAATATATTTAGATTAATGAAAAGATAATTATTTATCTATGTAACGTCATGCACTTCGGACGAGCCATTAGCAAATAGCGTGATCGCATACAATTACAGCACCTGAAAACATTAGCTAAACAAATGTATTGTTTTAAATTTATCTTTAAAAAAAGTTTTCCGTCGCCTATTAACCCAGCTATATGATAAAATCTGTTTGCAGAACAATGCTTTACAACAAAAGATATTAAATTTTGGTAATTCGTTATTTTTAATTGCCAGTTTAAAAGATTTACTTAAAAAAACCCCTTGAAATCTCTTCCTTAGCTATCTACGTTATAAATTACACATATAAATAACACTCTTTCTTGTTAGAACATTACTTACTAGAATTTCTTGGAATTAAACAAATAGGGGGCACATAAATGCACAGATTAAATTAATAGCACTCGCTTACCAATACGGCACTAGGTACCTATTCACAAATTGAAAAAATATATTTATTAAGCAAATAAAATTACGACTAACGATAGGCAAGGTTTAGAAATGTAAATTACTGGTTAAATATTAAGTGATGAAATAAGAACGATTACCATTTAATTACAAGTTAGAGGAATCCAGTCACTGGCCGGGGCGGCCGACGGCGAAAGTGATGATTTGTTACAATCATCTTTTGTTTGTGACTGCACCCACACTAATGTATTCCATTTGCATATTTTGTAGGTATTATTAAATGAATTTACAAATTAAATGCGGAATAAGAATTTTGGTAACTCTAAATGTGTAGCATAAAACAGAGGACAGAAAACAAAGGTATTTTTTTAATATGAATCTTTCATCATGAGTCAATTGTTATTGATTATTTTCTTTTACGTCATCCAAGAACTTTTTCTGATAACAGACAATTAAGATCATCTTATCAACGTTCGATGATGCATGTTAGGTACCTATTAATCACTCCACACTGGAAATTAGTATTCATTTTGTACGATTTGACACAACTCACATCTTATTTAATTATGACTTATTAGATATTTAAAAAAAAACATAAATTGTGGAACGGAATTATTTTTCGCGCACTATTGATTTTTTTTCCGATACAGCTTAACGTTTTTTTTATCATAGTGAACAAAAAAAAAAATATAAAGCATTGTTTTACAAAATTACTGTTATTGTAAGTGTGCGCGTCACGTTCAAGGATTTAAGGGTCAAGAGACGACAAAACATTCGACTGTCGCGTATCGCACTGAGCCCACTCGATATTAATTGCTAGAGGTACCTAAAACACAGGGCGACGCCCGCCGTCACAAACGATAATTTGCATCGTAATCTAATCGAAATAACTTACCCAATGATGGATAATTTTTTGCGATATCAGCAGAAGCCCGAAATATTAAGTAGAGAAAATAGTCCAAACAGCACTCGAACCAGCGTCCAGTCTTTCACTAAACACCTTAATTTAATTTTTGAGCACAGATTTGCAGTCTTCAATTATTTTCTATTTATAAACACTTGTAAAATTTGTAAGGCACTATAATTTAGTAATTCGCGCGCAGAACGTGTATTGCATCTCGCGCGGGAACGACAACCTCGCACGGCGAGATGTCGTCTCCTTGTGTGATCGTGATGAGAGTACGCACTGTCGCTCTGCTCTCGGGGGAGCAGAAGATGGCCGCCGATTGGTCGAGAGCGCCGGTCGGGTGAGCGGGGAGAAGGAGAGAGCGCATCTCGCGCGGGCTGCGAACGAGCGAGACAGGTAGCGCCGGTCGTTTCGTCGTGTGAGCGAGATTGTCCACGCGAGTTCAGGTGGATTGATCACCATCGAGAGCTCGCAATGATTATAAAAGTTGGAGATGCCACAGTTTTTCTATCACTATCAATTTATTGGGCTTTATCTCTGTGATTAAAACAATGATGGCGGATATCATTAACATTTTGTAATACTTTAAACATATTTATTTATATCTCAAAATCTATAAGTTATATTTAAGGACTTAAATTACCTTAGGGGTTAATGAAATATAATAAATACGAAAGTAGGTAGCATCGAGCTTTAATTTGTTATGTTGTTTTTACTTCTCATATATTATAAGACCGTTCGAGTACCTGTTGACATCTTTTTAACGATTGTTCGTGATCGTTTTGGTACTAAAAATTTACTGACATCAATTACCGGCTTATTTCCCAGTCGGTAATGTACCTACTTAGTAGATAGGAAAGCAATTATTATTAGGTACTTACCTATATGTAGCTAAGTATAAAGCAAATTAGATTTTTTTTGTAAATTGTTATTTTATAATAAAGTGATCACGTTTTAATATGATAATTGATATTCAGGTACAAAAACATGAAAAAGGTGTAAGATAAAAGAGATTATAAGATTATTGGTATAACAATTCAAAAGGTGCGTAGGTACCTACATAGTAACGAAACATTATTATGTATTTATTTTCATACCTTATTAGCAGATAGGCTGTACTTTTACTTCTGCAAAACGATTTATAATTATGTTTTTAATCTCATTACCTACTTATATTTATTTATGTATTTACACCTGACACATGTAAAGGTTGTAACACGAAACTAATCTCTAGCATTAAAATACCTAACAGTCCGTACTTCTTGCGTATATAATAATATTGATTCACTATGTATTATATCTAGAGTACTTATTAGTTATTGTTCATATAATATTATATAACGTATGTACTACAGGAAAACTCGACTAATTTTGAAACCCAAAGGTATATTTTATAAAAGAGGTCGCAAATTTCTGAAGAGTCTTTATTCTGGAGATCTGAACATAGTGTTAAGGGAATTATTATCGTATATAAAAATTTATGCCCGGTTCTTATAAATCAAGAAACGATTCGTTTTGCTTACGGACGTTAAAATTTTCATTGAAAATTCAACGAACTTTTAGCGTCCGTCAGCAAAACGAATCGTTTCTTGATTATAGGAACCGGGCATTAGTCATTGTTAGTTTAATCATTAAGTTCTGCCGAGATTGTATAATAGAATTAACGAGAGATTATGTGTAGAGACTAACGGATAGAAGCCATTCAAGTATTCAATATGGTAGGTAGGCATGTAGGTATTTATACTTTTATTATTAAAAATTGCATTTTATGTACTTTTCTGGACAGAGAAGTATTCTACCTACTGACCAGTCTACTAATTTAAACACCAGTGACCGTTAGCTGTTTTAAATCTTTATTCGAAATAGCTGGTTGTTTAGGACCTTTTCTTAGTATTTCAAACAGTTCAAAAGGTTAAAAAACTAAACGAAGGAATATAATACATATATAAAAATACCAATAGCTATAGTCGAGAGGACATAATATCTTTAATAAAGTGTAGGTATTTGTATCGGTTCTCATTTCTTATCGTTGAAGTAAATATTGGTCTTAGAATACTTAATTAGCACTTGTGCCACTTTTAATTGTAATGTGAAGTTTACTAACGTATCTCAAATCGGTCCAGTCTGTGACAATTTAAACAATTTTTTTTTAAAATGAGAAAGGAATGTCTGCATTATTTAAGCCCATTTGAAAAAAGTCAAAGGTCATGGCGTCTATGTCAAAAGTTCAAAACCGTTGTTTAGATTGAGGACTATGACAAATATAACAATATTATACAAAATATTGTATAAAAATTAATTACCTGCCAGGGTATAAGCCCTAAAGACAAAGTGGGTCATTAACGTATTGCTACTACATAACTAAATACAATAGAACTGGTATTTAAATAGTACTTTAAGTATAGGTACTCTACCTATGAGTACTCTTAATATTTTTTAATTTAACGATAGGTCTTTAAGTGAAAAAATATTAAGGTAATCTACGCTTCGGAACAGATGAGTCTTCAAAGGAGTGGGCGTCTTCAAAATATTGATTATTCGATAAAAATATTTCCGTTATATATAGTGCAATCTCCTCCAACTCTCATATTACTAGTCACAAAATCATTGTTAGGTACCTATCTCAGATTTCATTACGATACCAATTTTCCAACAAGATACAATCTTTTGTAAATTTAAAATTCTTATAAGCATTTTATGAATACGCATCGTTTGAAAAGTCTGGTAATACGAGGTCCAAAAATATACCAACGGATCATTGTTTGTCTATTACATTAACGATTGACGTAAGACAGCTGTTTCATCTTATATTTGCTCTCGATAAACTTACCACGAACATAATGTACCCTACCTAGGATCAGCAGGCTGAGAAAAGTGTCAAGCGTTTCTGAGCATTTCCATTTCTGAAAACGTTGACGCCCTACACAAAACAATAATAAATTGGTATACAAATATACCTACTTTGATTAACGGAAGTTAATTCTATTCGATATAATATTATCTACGTATTAACGGAAATTAACGCGATCACGAAAAATTATTACATACCTCTGAATTGCCTGACGTTTCGACCAGGTTGCACTGGCCGTGGTCACAGGCTGACTGGCTCAGCGGTGCACGCCCTCCGTCGTCGACATCGTGAGGTTCGAGGGTTCTTCATCCACCTCCACTTTTTTGATATTTTTGATATTTTCGTTTCGCCATGTACCGTCACATACTATACTAACAGTGTCCCTATTCTGTAGGCAAACCGATGTGGCCCTTTTCTGGTGTTCACCCGACTGCGCATAAAAGCGAGGTGGCATGTTTTTATTACTGGATTCCACGCTGTAGATAATTCAAAACCATCTTCCCGATTGAAAGTTTTGTTTTTTTTAATTTCAATCGCTTTACGTTCAACTCTTGAGTAAAAGTGAATTGCGTACGGTAAAATTCAATCCAGTGATTGGTGCCCGCTTCGAGTGCATGTTCTGCAATCGCTGATTGGATCAGGCAATTCAGAGGTATGTAATACCTTTTCGTGATCGCGTTAATTCCCGTCAATACGTAGATAATATTATATCATGGAACGCGAAAGTTTAAAAGTTAGAATTCTATTCGATCTCTTTTAAAAAGCAGATTGTTATTTTGTCAATGTAATTATTATGTAAAAATAAAAATAATGTAATTGTCAATCATATACATTTACTATTTTATTCTACTTGCGTGAATACCGGGATAAAAAGTAGCCTATATGTTAATCCAGGTCTCCAGCTATCTACATACCAAGTTTCATCGCAATCGGTTCAATAGTTTCTAGTTGATTACACTTGTTTCCCTACATTACCTATCTAATTATATTGTTCATGTTTATAGTTATCATTTACTAGTTTTAAGCCTAACACGTTTTGATTCCCACACCATAACTACCCATTAAATTATTTTATTACTGGTCATTATTTTACCATCCCAACGTTGCCTGGAAGAAATTGCTTTGAGCGATAAGGCCGCCCTTTGTACATATCAAAATTGTAAAGTAACCTTAAGCAATATGTACTGGTGTACAATAAAGATTATTCTATTCTATTCTATTCTAATAGTTTCGGCGTGAAAGAGCAACAAACATCCATACATACATACATCCATACATCCTCACAAACGTTCACGTTAATAATATTAATAGGATAAAAAGCCACTTGTCTAAGCCTGTAGGCCTACATTCTATGTCAACCAGGGCTGAGATATAATATTGTCTTTGAAGAACGACAAAGGAATACACAATAGACAGCAATAACTTCACGTTCCTTTACTTAATCTCAGATCTAGTGAAAACAAACACTATAGCGCAGGTAATGCTGAGGTAGGTACCTACTCTATTTGTTTTTCACAGATGCTACATGTACAATAGGTACGAGTATATGTACTTCTATTTACGTACCTACTTGTTTACATTTATAAATAGTATTATTGTCACTTTCTGTTCACACTTATTTTGCATGTTGTGGACCACAACTGCAAAATAATAAGTATTTTTTCTATTTTTCATACTTGTTTACAAACTTACGTAAGATCTTAATGACAGTTGGCCTGGATAAGTGGTACTCGTACATATTTTTGACATCAAAAGGTGATTCAACCGTGTTCACAAGAAACCGATAAAATACACACCAACAATACAAAAATCGTTTATTTATCAAACGGTCTCGGTCCCTCCGAGAGGCGACCTCTGGTATCGGTCAGCGGTACTGTGCAAACATGTATCCCTCCATCTGTCAACACGTTTCTAACGTCTCTATGCTAACCGTTTTTTTTTTATTTTGAAAATAAAAAGTTAAACATTTTTTTTGGGAATGTTTTGATAGTTTTAAAAATAGAATTGACTAAAATATCGGTTGTTAAGGAGGAGGTAAGAGCCTAAGTCTGTTTTCGGTTTATAAAATTGAGTACTGGTAGAATTTTTGGTATCTATCATAAAGGCGACAGTTTGTGGGATGGATGGATGTTTGTAACTCTTTCACGCAAAAACGGCTGATCGGATCTGAATGAAATTTGACACATAGATAGTTTATAATCTGGAATAGCACATAGTCTACCTTTTATTCTGAAAAAATGTATGGTTCCTGTGGGATAGATTTTACCAAAATTTTCGATACCGAACGGGTAATAAAGTGAAAATATTTTATCTATATCAGATGAGCCCTACGGTTTCAACTGCGTTAAGCGATGGTAAGTGGCTATCGATGCCTATAAACATTTGCAAACAATGGTGGTATCACTCTTGTGTTGAAGAATATGGGGCTATCAAGTTTCAGGGGCCTTACCCCACTATTTGCAACATAAGGGTAGCGTTATTGTGCTAGTTAACTACGGTCAGTTCTTGGATAGAGGTATTGTCCTAGTACCTCTATACTAGAGAAATGTGTTTTGCCCTATCTCCTACAAAACCTTGGTTGACATTTACGGTTCTACACCGCTCCTAAGGGTTAAAGTGTGATCTTATTACACACACTTTATATTTGTATCTTTCGTTTATTAAAGACTTTCGTCAATACAAGAACTTACTAGTATTCTTTAAAAAAAAACTCAAATCATCAAAACGTTCTCTTCTCATCATTCATTAAAAAAAAAATCTGGTAGATCCTTAGATTAGTGCGTAAGGGTCCAACAGAAATAATTTTCAGCTTTATAGTATATCAAGGCGATGGCTAAATAGACCGGACTGTACAAGATCAAGTCACAGGGTGAATGAAGTAGCGGCAGGTAACAGGAACAATTTGTGGTTCGAAATTTCCTGTTAAATTGAAGGGTCCTGCCCTTCAATCAATCTTTAAGACGATCATCAGACCTCCCGTCCTGTACGGATCTGAAAACTAGCCCCCAAAGAGAACGGATGAGAGACATTACCGTAGCTGAAATGGAATGTTAAGATGGATGTTTGGTGTGACTAGGATAGACAAGGTGAGAAATGAATACATTAGAGAGCCTAAAAGTAGCTCCAGTGGAGGAAAAGTTGAGGAACAATAGGTTATCGTGGTATGGACAAGTGATGCGGCGGAATGAGCAAAATGTGGTGAAAAGAGTTTTATGTATGGAAGTTGCAAGATACAAGAGAAGAGGATGACTAAAGAAAAGATGGATGGACTGTGTAAAAGAAGATATGGCTAGAAAGGCAGTAAGCAGTGAAATGACGAATGATAGAGTAGGATGGAAAAATGAAGCATATTGCGCCGATCTCAAATAAATTTGGGCCAAGGTGCGTAGATGATGATGAGTTTTATAATCTATACTAATATTATAAAGCTGAAGAGTTTGTTTGTTTGCTTGAACCTACTAATTTCAGGAACTACTGGTTCTATTTGAAAAAATATTTTAGTCTTGAATAGCCCATTTATCGATTAAGGCTATTTGCTATATAGCTACGATCAATAGGAGCAGAGCAGTGACCGCAGGTGAAACTGCGGGGACGGCTAGTCCTTTATAATATCCATTTTTTTATATTGATGATATATAGGTCCAAATATAGAGAGACTAGACTGAGTCCACAGTCAAACTGTTTAAAGCAGTTTTGTGGACCTTTTTAACTAAAATAAGGCCTAAAAAAAAATGTCAAAAAAAACCTTATTCAAGTGCTACGTACAATAAAGTCACCTGTAAAGTTCTCGAATATATCACCTGTCACCATGACATCCTACCTAATACACTTTGTCTTTTTTTTTTTAAGATTTTTCTTCGTATACACAACACTTCTTTAGTTAATCAAAACCTTCCAACAGGTTCGATTCGTGTTGTCTACATGATGTTACACATTGCATTTCATACCTCGGCCTATAAGGTATATAAACCACAGGCAATGACATCATTAAAAAAACAATCAGAACTTTATGAACAAAGTAATCCTATCTAGCCATGACATTAATCGGTATCTTGAGGACGATAATATAGATGTTTTAAAATAATCGTTTTTTTTAACGCTCAAGGTCGGTTAAGCATGATATTAAAGATTTATCATCCATAGGAAAAGACTTTGAAGTATCATTATCGTAGCAATACGTAACTAATAGGTACAATGTGATATAATAAACAAAATAGGTGATACATAATATGTGATTTTTATATTTATTTAGTGTTCTACAAAATATAATAATAAAGAGAATAAGCTGTTAGAAAATAATATTTTCAAAAGCATTTTTGACAGTTAGAAAAATTCTCAAGTATTACTAAGTATACAAATTATCTTTTACTAAATATCTAGATAATTACGTTTTAATCTTAATTCATGCACAAGGTAAATTAATTAATTGATTCTGGCTACAGACTATGTAGAAAATTACCATGTTTCGTAATCATATTGATAAGTAATATTTAGGGTGTCGCAAACAAAATCAACTGTAGGTTTTTTGTCTCACTCAGCGTGACGCCTTTTCGCTATCTAGGTACTGAGTTTAGTTACCTAACCAAGATCTTATTTGTCAATCTGTATTTTACTCTTCCCACACAAAAAGAAAAGGTTCAGGTAGTTTAGATTTAAAGCTAAATGGTATATTATAAAAAAAACAGTAATATTTTGTTTCAACGTGATTTACCATGTAGGTTGTAGTAGTTATTAATCAATTACTTTCTTAACACCAAAAAAAAGAGTGATTTTTTATCCTTCGTCATTTGAAAAATCTTTTCATTTCTCTCCAATTGCTTGATGCCATACACAACACAATCCTGTTATTCTGTTTTATCTTATCTAAACATTTACGCAGATACCTACTTATAAGTCTGTCTAACTATCGATCAGTTTTCAACACTTTAAAGCATCTATAGGAAACTATAATTATCAGATAACACAGATATGAAATAAACAACAATATGTACGTGGATAGAACAAATTATGTTACTGTTTTAACCAGGCGTCTGTTAAAAATGACTTTATAACGCTTCTTATTTACAGAACATCTAAAATGATATGATTTTGTGTTTATACAGGAATTAACGCGATCACGAAATAGGTATTACATACCTCTGCATTGCCTGCACCACTGAGCCAGTCAGGCCGGTGCATCCTGATCAACCTTTCGTGGATAAATACATAATTATATCATGGAACGTTTGAAAGTTAAAATTCTAAAACGATCTTTCTAATGTCACCGAATTAATAACTACGGTTTCGAAACTTACTGTTAAAGAAATATCAACTGAATCAGAATCAACAACCGAATAAACATCAGTAAACACGGATTCACTAACAACTTTAGCTGATCCAACATCGTCATAATACATAAATGTGGGAGCGCCATGCTTCGGCACGTATGGGCCGGCTCGACCGGAGTGATACCACGGCGTCACAGAAAACCAGGCAGTGAAGCATTGCTTGCATTGCTTTTCGCCTCGTGAGTGAGGTTACCGGCGGTTCTAACCCTTCCCTCTCCCCCCCTCACCCCTATGCCTGCCCTTCCCCTCTCTGCCCCCTCTTCCTCAACTCCCACCTCAAGAGGCGGCAACGCACTTGTGACTCTTGAGTTGCAGGTGCCCATGGGCGGCGGTAGTCATTTAATATCAGGTGACCAGGTGAGGTCGATTAGACACTCGTACCTATCTAGACGCGTCCCATTAGATTTACCTGGGCAAAACAGCTCTACTTTTCCAACCAAATATTTTATATTACACTGAAAAATATATTTTGGTGTGGTTAATATAAAATACCCTAAATAAAATATTGGCGTTTTTACAAAAATACATTCAGCAAAATTCTACTTGTTTATAAATAATAACTGGTTCTTGTAGGGAGTTTAATGTTCTGACATGCAACACTGAAAATTAATATTTTGAAAAGTTCCATTGAAATATATGTTCATCATTCACCGTCCACTGCTGGACGAAGGACTCCATGGGCGTAGCAAGGGGGCGGCAAGTGCCCCCCACTTGCCGCCCAGCTTGTGTATAATTACAAGCACAATACCTTTAAACAATCCAGCCGTTTTTTTAACATTTAAACCACTTAAATATACAATAAGATACTAAACATAAGCACTCTACCTCTACAACCCAGTTTTCTGTTTTTATAGTTTATTAATAATAATAATAATGCTTATTTGTCTAACGCGGTTTTTACAATGTTTTTTTGCATTTCTTACAGTGTTAGTGAGTACAATTGGTACTGATACTGGTTCTCAAACTAGGCCAAAACCTGTCTTTTGGGAAACAGTGTCAGTGGTTTTTTAAGCACTTGGATTACTTCGCTCAGATTGTTTATTTTTAAATCGATATGTCGTAGAATCAAACTGTGGCGGTAGTTGAACCTTTAATTAGTTTGTAAGATACGGCGTATCTCTCAGACAATAGATATTTACAGCACCGAAAAAAATTAAGTTGATTCTTATCGAAGATAATATATATCTACTAAATCAACAAAATTATCATTGACTCATTATTTTGGTACAATTGCATCAATTTTTGCGCAATATTAAATGTATTTTGCATACTATCCACCTGTTTATATGCATGAATATTCTTTCAGATTTCAGTTCTGATTTGATTAAGTACTTACATATACCTACATAAGTTTTTGGTATTAATTTCATCTTGATGCGTCCACGGGTCCCTGAGAATGATCCTATTAGTCATAGCGTGATGTTATGTAGCCTATAGCCTGCCTTGATAAATCTGATATCCAACACTAAAAGAATTTTCAAAATCGGATCAGTAGTACCGGAGATTATCCCGAACATCCAAACTCACAAACTTTACCTCTTTATATTATTAGTATAGATGTAGATAAGAAAACAGTTTTGCTGGAAACCATAATCTCATTATCCCTAACAGTTATTTTTGTCATATATATTTATGTGAGGGTTTGCCGGGAAGCGAGTGTAGAGTTGGTGAGCGCAGTTTCACTTACTTTGTCTTCAAATGTTTGAAACGGTGTTCTTGCGTAGAACAGTTTCGAATTATTTGAAAAAAATGTCTAAATATAATGCAAAATTATGATGGTCTGCAGGAATTGTTGTTATAAGATCTATTTATTTGGAATATTACATTTGAGTTCTGCGATTTTATTGCTAAAATTATCAGTACACAAATCTTTGCTTCCTAATTCAAGTTCCTCAGATAGTTTCGTTCATACAGTGAAAATCGAAAACAGAATTAAAATAAAACAAAATTATAACAATCTAAAATATTCCATGGGTTGAGAGAAATTGCTAGTGTTCAGCAGAGGCATGGCAGTTATGACGATGAACATAATTATATTTATATGAATTTAGTATTCAATATAATAATGTTTAATTCTTTGAAAATCTTGTTTCCTGACTTCTGTAAGGTTATATATTATTAATACATTCTCTGTCTGTTCTCGAACCTTGGATAATATTTATATTTCTGTGATTGTATGACAAAATCAAATTCATTAATGGTATATATTTTAAATGTCCAAAAAGTTCCTTGATGTTTGGATATCACTTGGCGGTAAAACATCATAATAATATATTTATGTGTACATAATAATGCAGTATGTGTACAATTCTAAAGTAATAAGGTAAAGTTTAAATATTAGTTATGTACATCGAGGCTGAGATTTATAAGAAGCAACGTCTTTCTACAGTTGTGCATATTTAGAATTAATGTTTTTATTACTCTGTCTTCACTTTAAGAATTGTGAAACAAACCACACACCGAACGATACACATAGTTTGTGTTTCAAAATCGTTTAAAGGTTTTGAAACTCGAACCATTTTTGACAGATGATTTAGAAAATTTAAAAAATTGTAAACAAGGTTATTGCAGATAATATATCTCATAATTATAGTGTTATCTGTTAGTGGCTATAAGAATTGGAACCAAACCCAAACTAACACAAATTATGAAATACTAGACTATGAGTTTTGGTGGCGTGTTACTTAATATTTAGTAAGGTAGATTTCTTGTAAATTCAAAGTGCAGTCTTAAAATGTTTGGTTCTACATAATATAATAAGAAATAAGAAAATATAAATCTTTATTAATATCTATATATTCTCTTTAATGCAAAAGTCGTGAAATTAATCGAGTATGAAGAAAAAACTACGTAAGTAATGTTATTAACGTCATATATTGCCGACCAGTTTCAAAGATGCAGTCATTGTCCTCATGCGATATATGTGACTACAACATATCCATAAACTGAATTTCAATCTTTATTACAATAGAAATAAGGTGTACATTATAAGCCACTTATGTTTAGATAAATATGTTTGCCTGCCAACACGTTCTCCCGCCAAATCACGGAAACCAAGCGAATTTCATTCACAAACCGACATAGACGTTTACAAACATGGCGTCTTCAACGGAAAAAATAGTTGGACGGGACGTTCGGCGGTCAGTTTACAAAATATAGACTAGGGTGGCTGCGAATCCTCTATTACAATAGATGTTAATCAAAACCATCTTGCGGATAGATATTAGTTAGGTAATATCAACAAACTTCATCCTGATTGTGACATTTTTGATACTTTAGTTGGTACTTTTATTGATTGAATGTTTGGGAGAAACGGCGACAGATAATTTTAGCGTGATGAAGGATTGGGGTTGCCAATTATTAATTCATATGTATTTTCTTGATTTACTGTTACTTGGAAAATATAGATAAATAATAATAATAACTTGTCACATCTTACACACGGCCGTCTGATCCCAAACTAGGCAGAGCTTGTAAACTTGACTGCTGATAAACATACTTATTTATTTCTAAATACGTACATATTATATATAAAATACAACGAAGACATACAACTAAAAACCGGTAGTTATATTTAGTTAGAAAATAGTTATTACCCTCCGTAAATACTCTAGGTAATAGACTTACCTAGAGTGTACTCTACCTAATGATCGCAACAGTTGAGGGGAGGCAAAAAACGTGTCCAAGTGTGAGCTGATGCCAGCGGAAGGTTGTATAGCATTACAACCTCTAGTAAGCAAACTATTTGATAAGGTAGTTTTTTTTTCAGTGCCTTCAGTGTATTCAATTCATTGCCTTTAATTTTTGTGGTGGGTTTCTTTCCTGAACTACTATTAATTAATATGGTGAGGACAAATTATACTTGCCCGTTAACTGCTAATGTTTAGCCGATTATCTAGCTATATTTAAAGAAAAGAAGTGATGGTAAGTAAAAAATGTTAAAGCATAACCTAGCGAAAACGTAATTTACTTTTTTTTAAGTGAAATTTCTTTAGAATCGTTGTGATTTGAAAATTCAATGAAACGAAAAAGTCACACTAAAAAGAGACAAAAATATTCATAAATAGAATTTAGCCTGCGAGAGAATGAATTATACAGTGTTTCCTATAATTTGCGCCTGCGTACTAGCCTTCAGAAAATGCTTCATAGTCAACGTGGTGTATCATTCCTATGTATTATTTTTGTGCATTTGCGTATTAAAATTGGTTGGTTAATTAACTTACATTAATTATTTTACACATCTGTGTTAATTTGACCAATATCTTTTATATAAATTATCTAAAATTAAATTAATTGACATTAGTGATTTATTTGTTGGTTTTATTTTTTATTTCTCATTCTCTCGTAGGCTACTTTACTGAAGTTTCATTTCTGCCGTGTGTGAATTGCACACACACACTTTTTTTATGGGATCATATCAAGATTTACCAGCACCTGTGTTTGTCTACGGGAGCGTTTCCCCAACACCCGATAAATTTACTTTTATTATGGTCAGTTGCGAGGGCTTAGTTTCCTTAACACTTTAGCAACGGGTATATGTTTCGCATTTTTTTTAACCTATATAATAATTTGGGATGGTACATGTATATATTTTCAAATAACCGTTACATGTCCAACAGAAAGTTACAGTCATATTTTAGGATAGTTGCCTACAGCCGACAAAAAGTCGACAAGCATGAAAAAAGAATTAGTTTTAAAAATTGTTAATATAGTAGTGATATTTATTCGGATCCCAGAGCTTCTACATCGGGCCGCGGTCAAACGTATTTTTTTGAAAGTATTTATATTTAAAATATTTAGTTTATAACAACTTACATTATTTTTAGGTATACATATTTGAAATTCTCTTTTTTATCATCTTCTTTTTCTCACCCAATCATTTTAAAATCAAAATCTAATATCTGTATCCGAATACGCTGCCACTCACATGCCAGGAAGAAGGGCATGCTTTCTGTATTACTACATATCAACGAGGTCGGTATACTAAATATTTTTAAACCACGTTTATTGATTTTCATGTCAATTTCATTATTGTTGCTCATTTGTATTTTATTAAGAGTCATTTATGTGGTTGCTTTTATTTTGTACACACAAATATTACTCCGACATTTTGGCATACATTTCCGAGATTCTGTTTTGTGATTTTTTATTTATTTATTTATTTTCAGAAAGATACATATTGTTTACAGATAATCCTTACACAATAGTATATAAGTAGTATAGTATTAATTGATTGTAATTCAAAATATTTTATACCGGTATTTCCAGATGGTGTAACTTATCGGATAGTAGTAGATGAACTGTGATTTGTGGTATTTGCTACCGGTAATTGGTATTTGCAATACATTACTTCACTACCAATAATGTTAAATTCTTTTCACATTTACACGTGTTTCATTTATTCTTTTTAGCTGAAAGAATATGCATAAGTATGTTAACCTGATAATAAAATCACTGCAATAATTATAAAACAAAAATCTTGACAATGTGAATGTAAATAATCGCATTAAAATGAAGAAAAACCAAAAACTCATACAGCTAACAAAACAAAAAAAAAACTTTTCTTCTAAATAAATAAATAGTTTTAGATTTGATAAGTAAATGTACAAAGGTACGGAGCTTAAAATTACGCAAGCATTAGGTATTTATATATTTCTTAAATTGTATAGAGATTATTTAGGGTGTTTGGTATCCATACATAGTACAATATGTACCGTATGTTAATTTCCATTCAATGTTCTTAGTTTAAAAATAATCTTAAATATTAATAAAATCTCTAAAAACATTGTGTTTCATTTTATTTAAAGAGTCTATCCGACGACACTGAAATATGAATATTCCTTTGTGTGACACGCTTCTTAGTATTAAGTATTATTAGGATCAAATCGGTTTCGATGGAAATTCAACTCGCTTTCTCTATGTCAGCAACACCAGAGACACTTGGAGACAATACGGGATAATGAATAATGAAAATCATGCATTCGACCTTATTTGCGAAATACTTTTATGATCCACAGGAAAGCCAACAGCAACATTAAAAGGGAATGGCTATTTTTATTTATTTTTATTACTTGGCTTCGCCCGGCTTGTGCTTTTGTCAGGCTTTATTTTTACTGTCTTCCTATTTCAATAAACCACAGACTAAATTAGATTTGTCAATATTCGAATAAAGGTTGTCTGGAAGAGATTGCTGTATAACATGTCTGTATAACATTTTCTTCAAATGGGGAACAGTAAAGAGATAATTAAATAAACAAATTTTATTCAATGCTTGTCTCTTTAAGGCAGTTTGAGTCAGCGACTTTCACCTCGAGCTATTGCGCTTACACTCCTCAATCCATCTGGATAAGCGATACCCTTTTCTTTAGAGAAAAATAGGCATTCCTTTTAAATATACTTCCAATGTTGCCATCTATAATATCCAAACTACCCGGTTGGCTGCAATAGGCTTGCTCCATTACGTGAATTTGGTTCCACCGAATTATAATTGTTAAAACGAGGTGTATTAAACACCTAATTTTAACAATTATATTTTACGGCTTACAGCTACGAGTATGTAATTTAACATTTTGCAATAAAATATTTATGAATTAACATTAAGAAAGCCTTTAAGTGTCAAGGCACAAATACACAGATGTAGGTATAACATAATCAATATTATTTACAAATAATATTAAAGAAATTAAGGAAACTACACTAGGAAGTACAGTAGTCATTGATGAACATCACAGTTTCTGTAACGAAAGTGTATGAAAGTCGCGTAAATACATCATTTTTATCACGCGACCAATATGGCGGAAGAGTATTGGCGCGAAAATGAATCTTAGTTTTTTCTTAGTACGTTTAGTACGCGGGACATTTACCGGCCAATGTCTGTTAACAATCGCTGCGTTAAAAAAGAAAATAGTATCATGCAACCAACTGTATTACCAGCGATGATTTAATGATCGTAGAGATAATAACTGTAACACGTTTTCATAACTATTCAGAAGTAAAGTAAATTTGTCGTTCTCTATTCAAACGAGACAAGCATTCCTACTTCTACACACATTTGTGCGTAATATACAGTTTAGGTACAAAATGTAAGTAAGTAATTAATTGATTATAATACAACTGACGATTAATATCCTCAGTAAATGACCAGAAATCGGAATTTAGCGTTACTATGATATTCTTTTTTATAATTTTAAGTAATCTTTTAGGTACGCACTTAATAGCAAGGAAAAACAATTTTCCAATTGTAAGATATGATGTCATACACTTATTTATTCATCACCATGGGACAGCCATGCTTCGGCACGTATGGGCCGGCTCGACCGGAGTGATACCACGGCCGCACAGGAAACCGGCAGTGAAGCAATGTTTCATTGCTTTTCGCCGAGTGAGTACCGGAGGCCCTAACCCTTCCCTTCTCCCCCTCTCCCTCTCTTCCGCCCTTCCCTACTCCCACCTTAAAGGCCGGCAACGCACTTGTGACTCTTGAGTTGGAGGTGTCCATGGGCAGCCGTAGTCATTTACCATCAGGTGACCTGTCTGCTCGTTTGCCCCCTATGCCATAAAAAAAAAGGAAACCATATTTTGTTTTTCAACTTTTTAAGATCCCTTCTTTAGAAAATCTAACTATTTTTTTAATAAAAAGGCACAGGAGAAATGAATGTTATTTCAAATTATGGTAAGACGGAGAAACTTGTGATCGAAAAGAAACGTATAAACTTAAATAAAAAAAAAATAGCAAAAGAGTATTTTTTACAATGTTCAGTAGAAAGTATTATTGACATTAGTGGTAAGTATAACTTATACTACTTTAATTGGACCCTTCGTTAACTCTGTACAATACTTAAAAAAAAACTGTTTACTGTTTTATAACCTTATCATGACTTTTTAAATAAAGAAGCTAGCCTATTCAGATGCCTCTTTAACATGAACGACTAAATAATGGGTTTATATTTTAAAATATTTATCAAACCGACGAAAAATTATACTCCAGCTTATATCCAAAAATTCACATAATCTACATCATTTAAATAAAGTGCAGCGAATTTATCTACCTGTGTAAATATTGAAGAATTACATAAGATCTTGTCCTTTTAGCAAGGTCGGCACGGGTCAATATCCAACCAAGTCTAGGTGGCATAGAGATCATATTAGTATCATTGGTAGGGCTTCTTATTCAATGTGATCGTTAGGATAATGATTACATGGATTGAATGAATATCTGGCATGTTTATATTCTGGTTACAGTAGTACCAAAGACGTACGTGTCTGTTTACAGAATCATAAGGTCTCGAACATCTATTTACATATAACCTCGTGTGTTTGCGTAAGTAAGTATTTTGTTAATCCTCCTTTTTAAACAATTGCGTTGACATATAAGGCACACGGTGACACGGCCCATTCTATACTGGTGATTAGAAACACTCGTAATACCAGCTTTGTTGTTGTGGCAACTTCCACTTACAGCTGAAACGTAGTAACTACAGATCCTGCATCGCTCATTAAGATTTTACACACCGATTAGTATTAACTTCCCAACATCAACCGTTGGGTCGCGTCCCTCACCATGATCACCTTGCCTGGCCGGAGGATTCTCCCTTTGTGTTTAAAGGACATATCACCCATTCCTCCACAGTGTCACTCGTTTAGATCTCTGGCGAGGCAACCCTGATTCATACGAGAAATTATTTTCGACGCTAGAAGTTCTGAGTAACTGCTTGTGTTCATCTATAGGAAGAGAGCATTGTTGTGAATTAAAAAAAAAATACGAGGAATAGGTATGACATAATAGCGGCTCATTATTAGTTATTTGGTGGTAACAGAGCCATGAAATCGTTGATTGTACATAAATTTTATATATCCTTATATTTTTTTAAATAAACAAAAATATATGTACAGTCCAACAGGCCTATATCCAGGCCGCATACTTATACGTAGGTGTTTTAAATATCCTTTATGAGTTACAATGTAGTGAGGATCCAATAATCCTGATCACATCTATCTTGTATTTGGACATTTTATTTGTATGAGTGGTATCTACGTGTCAATATTGTCAGAATGGCTGTTGACCCCGCTTCGATGCATCGCGCGTGATCCGAATACTCTACCATGGTAACTTTGTGATGATTGATTTTAGTATAAGATCGTCTTGTGTTAAGAATAGGGTCATATTTTTATAAAGGTGGTGTAATAAACGGTGAAATGCGCTTCCGACTGGCGTTCTATGTTTTGTATGTGAAGATTTTATATTTGATTGTTCTGGTAATCATAATATAGAAAATTTGTTTTATCAATCTTCTTTCTTCTATATTAATAATTCGGTCAAGGGGTATGGTAGACTCGATTGAAACCTTACCTGAATAATAAAACATAAAAAAATAATGATTTCGAGTCGACAACATACGAGTATATCAGCAAAATTCGGATTGTCGAGTATTTTGTTAAATTCTAATGGTGCGAATGGCAGTTGCCATATTGGCCACTCGGATGCCATCTTGAGTTCGTTAAGGCCGATTCACATGTATATCTACATTTTGTAAACGATTGTATATTATGTCACATTTCACCCGAGCGAAGCCTGATTTTCATCTAGTTTTTTAATAATTTACTATATTCACAGTGTTTCGACGCAATGCTGATAATCATTTGGTACGCTGAAACGATAACACGCAAGGATTGAAATACGGGGGAATTTAATCAATTCTTATACTTATGTAAACTTTACTTTTTTTATAATATTTTAATAAAAATATGTAAAACAAAATAGTTCAGTACCTCTTTCTGATCTGTTTGTGAACAGATTTACTTTTTTAGTAGCTGTTAATGACCATCGAATACTGGCCATGTCTGCGGTCCCTTGAAGCTGTAAAAAAATCAAGCTTCTAAGTCAAAGGAATCAAAAGATACGGTTATCTACGTCTTATATTTTAACCAATTTTAACACATCCCAGGTAAATCAAAACTTACAAGTATACTTCTCAGTTACTTAGAACCATGAAGTATGGTGAGAGTCACGGTCTCACAGCACAAAAAAAGAAAAAATCTGAAAGACGTTAATTTGTTTTTATAGAATAATAAAAAAATGCGGTTACAAACTTATATTTTGGGCTTGGAAAATTTACTGTGACGTGATATCGGCAAAAGCAAACACAAAATGATTTTATTAAATCATGTACGATATTACTTAAACCTTCGTGTACGTGTACAAGTATTTTTATCATGTTCCTCAATTAATGAACTAGGAGATAAATAAGATATATAACGCATTACATTCGTCATCACTTATATCACCCACTTGTGTCCACAGAGTTAACAGACATCTGTTATGTACATGTTTTGATTGTCTCTGCTTGTTCATTCACCTCTTATATACCGCTTAATATGATTACAATATGAACTGCACCTGCTGAGAAAATAAAGAATATCGACGGAAAACTCTGTCAATATAATACGTCTGTTCATAAATATTTTTCTTAATAACAAGCATCTTTAATTGTAATTTATTTTGTAAAGGCTTATTAATTAAAAAAAGGAATTTCTCTAAGACCATCATCACCTCACTGGAGCTAATAGTGAAGTGGTATGTCGGAATCGGACCGATTACAACCACCATTTTGTTTTAGTGTCCCGTCCCAGGAACACTGACACAAAATGGTGGTTGATTTAAGAACGAAGTCGTTTTTTAATTCTTTTTTTAATTGTTTAAATACTTTTGAAATTTGAACAGAAATAGAACAGCTGAGAGTACCGTAGCACTTGTACAATCGTAGCCAGTCTCGATATTTCACTATGGCTAATGAGGTACAATTTAATGGAGTTATGTATTTGAATTGTAAACCTTAAAGTACCGAACTGGGGAAGTACCCTGCAAAAACATCACCACCAATTTTTTTTTATAGTAATGGGGGGAAACAAGCAGATGGGTCACCTGATGGTAAATGACTACCGCCGCCCACCTGGGCACCTGCAACTTAAGAGTCACAAGTGCGTTGCCGGCCTTTAAGGTGGGAGTAGGGGAAGATTGGAAGAGGGGGAGGGGGGGGAATAGAAGGGTTAGGGCCTCCATTAACCTCACTCACTCGGCGAAAAGCAATGCAACCATTGCTTCACTACCGGTTTTCTGTAAGGCCGTGGTGTCGCTCTGGTCGATTCAGTGCTTTTGCCCCATACCAAAAGTGCCCAATGTGCCTAAAGAATTTTTAACCTAATCAAGTAATTATTATGTACAATTAAATGATACATACACCCAATGCTACGATATACAAACATCAAAGTGAAGTCAATCGCGTCTTAACACGAGGCGTATTGTTCCACAAATAATAATTGTTGTATAATGTAGAAGTTAACGGCCTCTGTATCTTACCTTAAACAAAGAAATGCGTTCGATTAAAAACTCTTGGGTTCGTTGGTCGGTCCTTACCATCTGTAAAATAGTTTAGGCACGTTTGTGTACTTTTGCTATGGAGAAAAAGCACTGAACTCTTTAAAGTCACGCTAATAATACATATATAGATCCACTAGAGGGCGCTAATCTAAACATTGAGGTCTGTCAGCTCCTTATTAATTAATCTTTAAAAATATAATTAGTTCAATAAAGTACTTATTGTGTGCGCAATTCATATGCTAAACACACAAACACACACACACGCGTAGCACACACGCGCACCCACCCGCTCGTTGTCTTTACAGCTCTGGAATCAATATCTACCACCTCATTGTACTTAACTATCTTTTTTTGCCATAGTGTATGGGGTGACTTAATACTGCATGCGGAGATATGGTTCTAACCTAGTTTGCCTGTAGATACGCCTATTATTTTTTATCATAATAAAATGATAGGCTTCGATTTTAAGGTAAGGGCTCTGTCAATATATTATTATTATTCTGTGCACTAATAAATTATCTTTTATTAAACGTCTGTTTACAGATTCTATAAACAGACGTTTAATAAATGATAATAGGATTGAAAACTATTACCTATTACAATAGGGAGGTAACGAGCAGAGAGCTAAGCGTGGTCCAAAATAATTCCATTAAATTACAGTCCATAACTTCAAATTACTGTTCATATTGATACAGAAATAATGTATGGAAATAACCTTCAGTTTTGCTACAGTTAGGATATATTATGACAAATACACAGATAAGGTAAACCGCATCCCTGTTATCAAGGCCACATTTAGTTAAAACTGATAATAGATTCATTCTCGTGGGACCTTCCGGATCATATTTTATATTGTATGCACTATCTCAACAAAAACACACCTAGTTATCACTTCCATCACTCACTAATATAATTACATATAAGTATTGATAAATACCGGGTATTAGTGAAACGCTAACGAAAACGAAGACAGACGATACTGCTAATGATACCTTTGACGATGGGTCAGAAAAAAAATGGATCCCGATGAAAAAAAATTAATTAATTAGGTAAATTTGTTTGCCAACTTAGTTATATAAAAAATACAAACTCGACGCGTTGAGTCGATTTTAAAGTATTTACCGTGCAGGCTAAATACCACTATATTGTGTGGTAATGAGAGTTGTTATTTCATCGTCTTTATATTATATAGAGCCTTCTGAACGCAATGCTACTATTTGTTCTACAAAGCTATGCTACTGATTCTAATCTAGTTTTAAAGAATTATACAATATAAGGCACTCTGCATTTTTTAATCTATTATACATCCACATTAACACTGTATAACTCTGTATATGTATGTGTATTAAAGATAAATTTCTGCTTCACGAACCATCTTCCAAAGGTACAGACATTAACACATACCTACGTAAAATTGCCTCACATCACAAGATGTATGTAGATAGTTTAGCCCCCAGATAACGCCACTAAAACTTATGAAACGATTATATTTAATTTTAATAATATTGCAAACGGAATCTATTTGCATGTTAATATTTGGGGCCTAGAGAAATACTGGATGGTGCAAATAGAAGTTTCTTTAGTCTATGTACATTTATCTTAGCACTGATATTTCTTTACAAACGGGTCGGGTCGTTATTACAAGCTTGGCTACTTAAAAATTAGATTTTCGTCATAAATTTCTTAATGTTATTAGATGACTATTCCGAATACATTTGATAGTTTTTTTGAGGACATATGGGGACATACTAAATTACCTCTAACTAACCCTCTCCCTTCCCCTACTCCCAACTTGACTTGACTCACAACTGTGACTCTTGCTTGAGTTGTAGATGCCCATGGGCGGCGGTAGTCACTTACCATCTAAAGACCTATCTGCTCGTTTGCCCCAATCCCATAAACAAAATATATATTTACTTTTACACCTACATATTACATAAGTATTACAGTTCGAGGTCATGCCCTATTTGTCAACAGCTAATATAACGCTTGAAGAAAAATATCAAACGAAAGTCTAGCCACATCTAGTATTATGATATCCTGGTCGTGTTCACAAGTCCGTTAAGTAGTAACAAGGTCTACGCATGAAACGCTACGTGGACCTCATCTCGAGCCATTTGCGAAACAACTATCATACAGTCAGTGTCAAGCTGTTACGTTATGGCCTCCTTCAGTTCCACACAAATTTCTTGACGAATTCTTTTTAATTAACGGTATTACCAAACCTTTTTAGTTGTGAACCTAATATTTTATTGCGTAGTTTTTTTTTTATATTTTACATTTTGTATCTGTTCCGTATTATTTTAGCGGAATGTCAGATTAACGCACCTCTCAATCACGGCAAAATTAAATATGAGACAGAAAAGTTTTTGCTGTGGGTAATATTTACGGTTTTTGTTTGAAAGTTTGGATATCTTTAACAAAATAAAATTTAAAAATTGATAAGAAACTGTTACAGTTGCATAATTTCCTTTTCAAATGAGTTTATTACGCGGACGTTCCGTCCATGCAATTATTAAAACATGTAAGTAGTATAATGAATGAAAAAAAAATACGCCGAAATCAAAAGGTGATTATAGTAGATATACCTACATTCACTGAAAATAAACCCCCATGCTGTTTTCCACATTGTAAAGGTTTTAGTACATTATAGCGTATTTTGAGTTTTTATATAAAACATTTAGCATTAACAATTGTCGATTGAAGCCCCTTTTGGATGCAGGGTCTGATTATTAAGTTCAACATATTTATTCACTAATTTAACATTTCAGCAGGGCGCTAAATCCTACCATTTTGGCGCAGTGTCAATTGCAAAAGCATCAATCTCTCCCTCTCGCATAACTTATAATATTATAAACGCCACTGTGAGTTAGTTTGTTTGTTATGCTTTTACGCCTAAACTACTCAACCGATCATCATGAAATTTTGCATACCTACTCTTTTCCAGAGGTACAAAAAGGAAATGGAACACCTTTCATCTAAGAAAATAGAATGTTACCGTAAGATAGAAAAAAAAGTGCGGCGGGAGATTATGGACAATTGGTAAAATCGAATTACTTACTAATAATCGATTATGAGATTAGTAACTAATACTAATAATCGATTATGAGATTAGTAAGTAATACTAATAATCGATTATTAGATTAGTAACTAATTTATTTTTATTCTCGAATGACGTTACTAATTTTTACTACTAATCGTGTTATAGAAGGTCAGGAGACCCGGGAGTCGTTTTTCTGCTGTTTCGTAGACAGGCGTTGTTTGTTTTGTTCCAGTGGTGTAAGTTGTGACGGTTTTTTAGTGGATCTTTGTAAGTTTGCTTCATCATTTTAGTTTCTTGTTGATATTATAATTATTCTTAGGTTGCTATTTACTCAACAAATCGAGTCAAGGTCAATTTACCTCAACTAAACGTTCGTTCAGTTAAAGTGATCGTATGAAATACAGTCGTTGTAAATTTTCTGGCTTGTTTATATTATATAGGTATACCTATTCCTGTTATAAATATAAAACCTACGAATCATTTGATTCCTGAAAATAAGTATATATATATTTTTCAGACTGGTCTTCGAATAACAATCAAAAATCGAATAACTGACTTTTTTTTTAAATGCGACCGTCAGAAAATAAGCAAGTCAGTTGGCAAGCCTATCTCGCTTTGCGTAGACTCATTCGCGTTCGCAATTACTAACTAAGTTAGTAACTACTAATCCGTTATAATCGAATTGTCTCGAGACATCCTCATAATCGAATGATTTCAATAGTATATCTCATAATCGCCCACCACTTAAAATAACTTTTGCACGTGCGGAGCCGCTGGTAAGAGCAAGTTATTTTATGAGTGCAAAATTGTGTATTTTTATGGATGTCAATTAAAATTAAGTAGGTAAATAATTATTTATCGTACAGATACATATGTATTTGTTAAGAAAAAAAATTGTCAGTCGTAGAACTGTACGTGAAAACACGTATACACACATCTGTTTATACCAATGTATCTGAGGGTGACGATCACGCGAGTTCAGTGTTTTTTTCCCATACCAAAAGTGCCCAACGTGCCTAATATAAAGAAGTTTTCACTTCAATAAAGGAAAATGTCGCAAAGCTTTCTTTACTATGGCGACTCTATGGCGACAGATGATTATGTATTGATATTATTGTTACTTCTAAGCCTGCAGGCTTGTAAACAAGATTTGAGAGAAACATTTCACGGCCTTTAATAGCATCGAATCGATAAAAATCTATAATTACTAATCTCTTTACTATTATAATAGGTACAGTTAATATTTTTTGTAGTACGAGTTATTAGGTTAATGTTTTAAAATGTTAAATAGTTACATTTTCCTTATTATGGCAACAAAATTATTTTAAACTCTTCGCGCATTATGAAATTAAATCTATAAGTATTTTTGACCTTGGATTTCTTGGAACGTTTAAACTCGGTTTGAATAACAAATATTTTGAAATTAGTTTCCAAACCTTTAATTACGGAAAGCATGATTACTTAATTATGTCTCCCACATAATTTACCAATGTACTTCTAATATGACTTAGTAGTCATTTTATATAAAAGTTTATATGACTACATTTTGTAGGAAAAATACGCATAGCGCTAAATGCCTAGAATAAATTTAAACATTTTGCTTTAATTATGTTACTATGTGATCTGTGTATTAAATACTTTACTCCTTCGAGTTCACTGAGCACGGAAACATCGTGGTCGCCTACTCCTGGCTTATAGAATTGCTTGATTTGAATTTGGAAAATCTATACATTCCAAGCAATCGAGAACAATCTAATATGCCACTTATGGCAATGCAAACTTGCTTTTCGAAATTTAAATTCAAAAAGAGGTTGCTTTCCTCGTAGGTAGGTGCTGTAATGAATACATTAGCAAAAGAGATGGGGCAAAGTAGCTTTCCACCACACTATTCTATTGAAATATATACTGTATAGTACATATTTCAATAGTATAGTGATGAGTTTGCCACTAAGTGTTATGAGTATTTATAAGCATCCGCAACCGCTTTTCACCAGTTGAGCAGCATGCTAGTCTGTCAAAGTAATTCAATAAAAAAAAACAGTCAGTCGTAGGACTGCACGTCAGAAGTGAAAACATAACTTCACAATGTATTTGCCAATACATACACACACACACATCTACATCATCAATATATATATAATTAGGTTAAAAATAAATGTATACATATGGTACACTGGAAGTTCTGGGCTCCTGGCCGCTCATAAATGTTTGAATTTCGAATGTTATATTTTTTAAAATATGAGAAACTCGGCACCGTCTTACGAATTTTCGATCAGGGTCACGTGTCCTGACGCGAGTTTAACATTTTTTACCCATCCCAAAAAGTGCACAACGTCGCTAAAGAAGTTTTCACTTCAAAAAATGTAATAAATTTTTTTGAGAAGGTATTCCCAGCATAACGTCATAAATAGCATAAAACTGTCTCAATCTGTCCATTTGTTAATGTAAATTCTGATCCTAAAAGTTCCTTGGCCTGACTATTCAGATAGCACATTATTATGTCCCGAACACACTTCCTTTGTAGATAGGGCATAGATTTCGCCACTACGTGAGAAAACTACCATTTGTATTTATGTTCGGCTATGTTTGCATTAACTGTAGATTTTTTGTCGCAAGGCAATTTTTGCGCAACTATTATCCTTTATATTTTATCCGAATTAATTTTTTTCCATTAGTACAAAAACAAAACTAAACCCCCAAAGGACAAAAAGGTAGAGGACAATTTGACTCTTAGGCTTTTTTGCACATTAATTAACAAGTGGTCTATCCTAGTGGCCAGAAAGTACAGGATATTCGGGTACGTGGCCCCGGCCTCTGCGAGCTACTGAAGTCTAAGTCCGGTTCCCTAGAACCTAGGTTACTTGCGGTACCCTAGGTTCGTCTCCCTACCCATTTTTCCTTATATAAATTTACATTCCTTCTTCTTTTTTTTGGGGTAGGGTGCAAACGAGCAGATTGTGATGATGATGGTAAATGATTACCACCGCCCATTGGCACCACGAGATGATGATGGTAAATGACTACCACCGCCCATGGGCACCTGCAACTCAAGAGCTGAAGAGTCGTGTGTTGCCGACCTTTAAGTTGGGGTAGAGGAAAGGTGGAAGAGGGAGAGAGGGGGGTCATTCGGCGAAAAGCAATGAAAGGTAGGTATAGGCAAGCAATGTTTGCCATTGAAACGACTAGCGCCATAGGCAGAACTTACCCTTAGTATCGAAATTAAACGAGAACAAAGAGTTTATTAATTTAGAACAATTTTGGGTAGTCCCCGTGACAATTCACTATTTAAACTAATTGAGATTAATGAGGAAACAAACATTATACAAGTTGTTGTACAGTAAATAATTTGATGACATTCAAAATACGAATCAAAAGAGATAGAGATATGATAAAATAGTAATTAAAAAAAAATTGTATGATATTATTATTAAAATCATAAGAAAGCTTTTCTCATAGTGAGGCGAGATAAGAAATTACACCAGTAATTTCTTAATAAATTATAAGGTTATATTTTTTTTTTTAAATTCTCCTAAAAACAATTATTTAATCTGCCAAGTGTATTTGAGCATGATCATAATCAATTGGCCGTATGACAAGTGACCGTTGCGTGAAGAAGTCCAACACTAAAAAATATATGTATTCTGATTTGATTATGTTGTAGAGGGATAATCGCTAAAAAATAAAATAACAACTTTTTTTTTACTTATTTGTCTTCAATAAGCGAGACTTCTGTATATAAATGTAATATTATATCTATTAAGTTGCAAAGGTTCTGAATTTGAGAACATATCATCATCTGCCTACAGAAATGCCCGTGTGTCTTACTCTCGTCTTAGCAGCTGGGAACCTCCAATAAGTGAGATGAATCAAAAGAAAGCTTTTGTCATGGCGAGCCGAGACAAAAAATTACACAAGTAATTTCTTTAAAAATGTGAAGGTTACTATGACATTTTTTAGAAATTCTCCTGAAAACAATTATTCAATCTGCCAAGTGTATTTGAGCATGACCATAATCAATTGATGCCTACTTTTGTATGCCCGTCGAAAACAAGTTTCAATAATTTAGAAATAGGTCGAGAATAAATTAGATTCTGGAGTTTCCTTTTTATATCAACCGCTGCAGCTACTTGGGGATTGGCAGCGCACAAGTGAAGTGACTGGTAAGAAAAGCATGGCATGCATGTTTTGACTTTAGTTTTCGTCGTAGGAATTTTGCAGAGCCGGCATCACATAATTTTATGTGTGTACAGTACCCATTGATCACCGAATTGTGTACAGCGTCGAGTCCGCGAAAGCGGCCGGATGTCTGCGCGTACGCCTCCGCGCCGCGCCGAATTGCTAATGCCCTGTCAAAACTTTTCTACACAGGAATTTTTGAGCTATAGCACTGTCCAGCTAAGTGACGATGACCTTTAGGAGATACATTGGCATCGGAAGAGAAATATATATATGTATATATATATGTATATATGTTTTGTCAGTATTCCACCGTTGTCTGACAATCTTGAAGTACAATTTTCTGATGTTTCTAAGAATTTTAATGTGATTCATATCAATGCTCAGAGTATTCCGGCACACTTTACGGATATGCTGGCGAGTTTTAGTTGTAAACATTTACACGCAATCCTTGTTTCCGAGTCAACTCATCAACATCAACTTCTTCCCATCCTTTGAAAACCTACTGGAGAACCTAATCCCATCCTATAAACATACAATTATCATGGGCGACTTCAATACTTGTCTTTTTGAAAATGACTTCCGATCTTCCTCTCTTATCTCGATACTTCAATCTACTAACCTTTGGTCTCTCCAACTCAATGCTACTCATCATTTTCCAAATTCCATTCCATCTCTTCTTGACCTTATCCTAGTTTCTTCCAGAGACCACGTCGCCGAGTACGGTCAGTACTCAGCCGACGCGTTCTCCCATCATGACCTCCTATTCCTGTCCTACAAAGTCCGTCCTCTTAAACCTAAACCTTAAATACTCATGCAGCGCAATTTTGGTGGCATGGACGTGAATGATTTGCGTGATGATGTCAACAGCATCGACTGGTCACCTTTGTTAGCTACAGATTCGGTTGATAGTAAAGTTGATTTTCGTACTACCTGTATCCTGAATCTGTACGACAAGCACGCTCCAGTAAGACCTGTTAAGCTAAAGCACGCACCTTCACCATGGCTAACAAGCGACATAAAGGCACTCTTGTCCAGGAAAACTGCAGTTAAATATAAACTTAAGGCCTAGCGACCGTAACAAAGAAAAATATATATATCGATACGAAATCGCTGCAATAAGGTGTGTAGAGATGCACAACGCCAACATATTCACAACTCTGTTCAAAACGGAGATCCAGCCAAAGTCTGGAAATTTCTTAAGACACTTGGAGTTGGAAAATCACGGCATAATGTCACCCCAAAAACTTTAAATATTAATTTACTTAATCAACACTTCACTGCCCTGTCCAATTTTGATGGGACTATTAAGGCAATTACGCTGAACAATCTTTCTTACATTCCAACGCCTAGTTATGATCCTTTTATTTTTAATCAATTCTCGGATTGTGATGTTAAGAAGAGCATTTTAGGGATCGCATCTAATGCAGTTGGTAGTGACTATGTCAGCCGTAACATGATCCTTTCTATCCTTGACGAAATTCTTCCTATCGTTACCCATATCCTTAACTATTCATTATCCAGCGGAGTTTTTCCATCTACTTGGAAAGATGCCCAAGTCACACCCAAAAAAACCAAACCCTGTATCCCACTCTGACTATCGTCCGATTTCTATACTGCCTTTCCTTTCTAAAGTCCTTGAGCGCCTCGACCATAACCAACTTAGTTCATTCTTGACCAGAAATTGCCTTTTTAACTCCCACCAATCTGGTTTTCGTCCCGGTCATAGTACTGTCACAGCCCTGGTGAATGTTACGGATGACATAAGAACCGGAATGGAAAATGGAAATCTTACTGTTCTTGCTCTCCTCGATTTTTCCAATGCTTTTAACACAGTAGATTTCGACATTCTGCTTGGCATACTAAGCTCTCTTAACATATCTCCAACGGCAATTGATTGGCTTCGTAGTTACCTGTGCGGTCGCCGTCAGCGCATATGCATCGATAACACTAATTCATCTTGGTGCAACATATCTGCCGGCGTACCCCAGGGTGACGTTCTATCTCCTCTTCTTTTCGCAATTTTTATAAATTCAATCTCACATCAACTTCTTTCTCACTACCACCTTTATGCAGACGACCTTCAGATATACTATCAAGCACCTTTAGAAAAACTGTCTGAAGCAGTTGACAATATTAATACTGATCTGGTTCGAATCCGTGATTGGAGTGTGTCACATGGGCTTACCGTAAATCCAACCAAGACCCAAGTTATTATTGTTGGCAGCTCTAGGAAGATTTCAAGGGTTACCTGGACCCAACTTCCGCAGGTTATTTTTGATGGTATCCCGATACCAATCAGTCAAAAAGTTAAAAATTTAGGGATCTTTATCGACCATGAGTTATCTTGGGGCCCACAATTGCAGGAAGTAAGCCGCAAAATGTTTTCATCTGAGACGATCATTGAGACGGCTACGCAACTTTCTTCCTACTGTCACCAAAATTGCACTTGCAAACACGCTACTACTCCCAATACTTGATTACGCAGATGTCAGCTATCCAGATCTCAGCGAGGCCCAATTAGACAAACTCGAGCGACTCCAAAATCTTTGTATAAGATTTATATTTGGTTTACGCAAGTATGATCACGTCTCAGAATTTCCATACGAATTCGCCGGAATGCTCATATCATTTCTTTATTATATAATATATTGTTTAACCCATCCACACCTTCCTATCTTAAGGGACGCTTTGAGTTCCTTCATGACACACATTCGAGATTCTTAAGATCATCAGAAAACTTAGAGTTAAAAATGCCGTTGCACTCCACATCGTTCTTCGACAAATCTTTCACCGTTGTTGCAACAAGGTTGTGAAATGCATTACGATTATAGACGAGATTATAGAAATAAGAAAGGCTCAAACTGTAAACGCCTTCAAAGCAATGGTGAAAAGTCACTACCTAACCTTATAGCCCCATCAAGAGGTATAATGAAATCATGTGACACTATCGTTATCATGTTTATTTGCAGAATATTGGTATGTATTTTCCCAGTATTTAATTTTATTATTCATGTTATTGCTAAAAGGAGAATTCAAAAATTCAAAAATCAATCATTCCTGCTCTCCTTTCTAAATCTATACTTATAATAAATCTGTAGCAAGATGAATTCTGTACATTGAATATAATTTAAAAAAAATCGACTGAGGGGTATTAAGATATCGATACTGATGCCGATTATGCAATTCAAAAATTTTTTGTCTGTTTGTCTGTCTGTCTTTCTGTCTGTCTGTTTGTATGTTCACGATAAACTTAGAAGTTACTGAAGGGATATGCTTGAAACTTAGTATGATAATAGTTTGAGTGCCTGCGCAGGTTATAGGGTACTTTTTATCCCGGGTTAAACTTTGGTTCCCACAGGAAAATCAAAGAAAGCTGTAACAACATAGTAGAATGTATATACTTATTTCAAACTACATTACAGAGATTAGCTTATCTGGTTTAGAGTACGACTTCTACGAAGTTGGGTGCCGGATCGAATCCCTCGTTGACGCTCTTTCCTTTTTATGCACTATTTTTTAATATATAAACTAATTAACTTTTTTCAAATTAGGTATTGTTTTTAACCGACAAAAAAAAGGAGGTTCTCAATTCGACCGTTTATATACATATTTCTTTTTTTTATGTTTGTTCAGCCTTCTCCGTTATTTATGAACCGATTTTGATTATTCCTTTTTGTTAGATAGAGTATACCTCAAGGGTGGTCCCATGTCAAGGAAGTCAGGATCTGATGATGAAATTCTGATAAAATTTAAAGAAACCCTCGAAAATGTTTGTTTCTGTATACTTTTCATTACTTTTGGAGGTATTTGCGTTTTAAAATCATCACATCATATAGCATTATAAACCGAAGAAAAAAACTAAACACATAAAAATTTAAACCGAAGAAAAGAAATAAAAAGCAAAAAATAAATAAACCTTTTAAATAAGCTTAATACTTAAGACTTAAAAGGTTTATTTATTTTTTGAGTTTTAGTTCTTTTCGTCGGTTTAATTTTTTTATATATTTTTTATAAAACCATTCAATTTAACTAACTAATAAATATTAGGAGTACCAAGAATCGATTTTTACCTGTGATTTAAAGAAGTATTATTAGTTACATTAGATTTTACCTGCAAATAGTCATATCTGTTTGAAGGATTTCGAGTGAATGTTTATTTTCAATCGTAGGTGTTTGCTGAAGCAGCAGGAGTTTTTTTTTCTTTGTTTGGTGGTGCCAGAGTAATCGATAGCTGGTTCTTGACTATGCCAACGAGCTATTTTGCCTCTTGCAGCCATTAAATTCATAAATATGTTTCAGGGCATTAATAATAATAACAACTTCACACACCTCATACACGGCCGCCTGATCCTAAACTAGGCAGAGCCTGTACTATGGTAACCAGACTGCTGATAAACATACTTATATATTTCTAAAAACATACATATTATAAATAATTACACCCAGAGAGAGAATAATTTGTCCTGGGTGGAAATCGAACCCACGACCTCTGGCTCAGCAGTCAGGGTCACTAACCACTAGACCATCTGGCCAGTCCAGTAAATATACATATATTTATAAATAGAGTTATAGAAAAAGAAGATCCAAACTTTTAAACTTTTGCGATCCATGATAATATAATTATGTTGACGGGAATCAACGCGATCACGTATTTAAAAAGTATTACAGTACCTACAGGCCTGTGATCACGGCCACGACCACGGCAAAGCAAAGGTTTTAAATACGTGATCGCGTTGATTCCCGTCAACATGATTATATTAGAATAGTATAGAATTTTTATTTAAAGCATCTATGACTTAGTTGTTACTTTAACTTAACACTTTGTTAGTATTGCAGTATTTTACTATATTAAATGCATGGCAGACATTATCGCCAAAAAAATTACATCTAAGCTGAAATATTGACATGTAACCGGTGAAGTTTTTTTTACACTTTCAGACTATTTATTTTCCGTTCGGTTACAGTAGTGTGAAATCTTATGTTACACCGTAACTAACAAAGCTCAGAAGCAAACACTGACTACAGCAAGAGTCTCCCAATTGGTCGGACGAATCGAGATGTTAGGTCGTCACAGTTGTTATATGACGATTTTCTGCGAGGAGAACATCTCGCGCAAGGAGGAGGTGACGGTGTGGATTCGGTAGAAAAGTTCCAGGTGGAACCTTTTCACTCGCGCTCTCATGCGTGCGCTAAGAGTGGCCGTGGGTGTATGAGACGAGTTTTATGTTCTTCACCCGAAGCAGAGTCTCCCGTGAAGAGGGTGTCTGGACATCGCCCAGTTGTCGTCCGCTAGCCAGCGCTGGGTGGATCATTGGAGGCAAAACGTCGCCGTACCGACGGTCAACTTATAAACGGTGCTGTGAGGCACACCGTGTGGTTTTAGTTGGTTTAAGCCTGATATACGGCCTCAACAATAGCCCGGTGAGGTGAGCTTCCACACGAAAAACAAACAATCTTTTTTTATACGCTCCAGGTTGTTTTACCGCCAATACAGTATAAAAAATCCTGCCTGGAGAAAGAGGTACTATGCAATAAGCGACAAATTGCTGTTTTCCGAAAAAAACGCGAGCGAAGTCGCGGGCACAGCTAGTCCTAAATAAATTTATGTATTTTAAAGGATTATGTTCTCAAATTCAAAGACCAGTGCACCAGCACCAGCACCAGTGGATGAAAAGCTGAGGAGCAATAGATTATCGTGGTATGGACATGTTATGCGGAGGGATGAGCAAAATGTAGTGAAAAGAGTTTTATGTATGGATGTTGACGGGTACAAGAGAAGAGGACGGCCAGAGAAAACATTTCTGTAGTTAGTGTATATTTCATAAAAGTTATTTATAGGATAAAGTACAATATAAATACATTAATTCACATATACTCAGTCCGATTAGCAAATTTATCTGATGGGTAGCTCTTAACAGATAGGTGGACCAACCCAGGTACTAAACGACAAAACGCGCAGTTCATGAGTACGATACTTACTCACGACTCTGATAAATAAAGCAGCAGTCCGTGCAGTCAAACAAAATAATAATATTTTGTTTGACTGCTCGGATGGCGCAATGGTTTAAGTCATCACCTCGCCACTACGCTGCGCCGAGGTTTGTGGGTTCAAATCCCACACGGGACAAAAATTTGTGTGATCCAGAAACAGTTGTACCGAGTCTGGGTGTTCTTTGTGTCCGTCGTTTGAATGTTTCTGAAGCCACCCGCGATACAGGACTATTCCTAATGCGGAAGTTGCGCTGATGCCGTAGTAAGTAATAACAAAGCTATCACTGTCTTGTAGTACCCACACAGTTTAACATGAGATGGAACTTGTACTGCATCTTTTTTGGTAAGAATCCTAGATTTTTTTACTTGCAATGTCTTTCTTTTCTTCTTAGCAACCATTCGTCGGTTGCCAACGTTCTTGCTCTCCTTGCTCGGTTATAATAAGAGGTCGATCGGTTACAATCCTAGCTACCTTAAGCATAAGAAAATAATACCTATATATAGTTATTCAAATAATATAATGAAGTAATCAATAATCTGTCACACGATAGATTCAAAATGTATCCATTACAGTTCTACTGTTTTTAAATCATAGGCTTTGTTCGGATTTTAAATTTCTTGCACTAATGAGGTTAATATTTAAAAATAGTTTTTATATATATATATATTTTTAAAGAAATAAACGTCGCTACAGTGTGCTTAGTTGTCTCGTTATTTAGTAGAAGTAACTATAAAATATAGAAGCTCAAGAGTTACATTGAGGTGAAGTTTACACAACTATTGCATCTTACGTTTATTTAGTACCTACATAGCAATAACACAAAATAATAAATATGAAGTGTTCGTACTTATCACTGATAAGTCATAAAGATCGGGGCATAGACAATTATAGAAATTTATTTATAGAAAGATTACTAATATTATCATTTAGTCATTAAGTATGTTATTGATTCGTAGAAAATAAATCAGCGGTGTATTTTATATTTGTACTTTTTGATCTAACGTTTGCCAAAACTTCTTAATTTTTGTCAGATTGTTTTGAACCGAAGTTGATCTAGAGGCCGTCACAAAACCAAAACATTAGAGGTATTTTATCGTTTATATTTTTATACCATCTTGCTTATAATATGTGATAATCGTGAAGCCAAGAATACCTCAAATATTTTAATGGCTTCTACTTCTTAAATATGGTATATTAAGAAATGTTGGCACAGATGGTAATTAATTCTCCTTAAGTTTAAAGCGAAATCATGCTCCTTAGTATTTGTCTACTTAGTAAGTCATTCGAAATTGTCCAAGAAGAACATTTGTCTACTAAATCGGTAATCGTTTATAAAAAAAAGATACGTCAAAAGCATCTTACAGCAATAGCTCTGAGAAGAACGTAAAATTACATTACACAAAGCTTGTGAGATGTTTTAGAGCAAATGGTTTTGTCACTGCCTACTACTAGAAGGATGAGGTTTATTTATGTTTGAATATATCTACTTAATAAAACTGACTGACTGACAATGTTTAGTTTCGACTAAAGATGACCACGAAACCGCAAGACTTAGACACGCACATTTATGACTCAGGATTTTCTTCAGTGTCCCCCAGAATAAACGGTCTTCTGCTTCTTCCATCTATCAGATCTTTTCCACTTTGACTAAATTATGGCTCTCTCTACTTAGTTCGGGAATATGTTACCTACATCTTACCAGTCCGTCGTCACTACTCAAGAACCGTTCTTTTGTTATTGTTTTCAGACTAATGATATCACGCTGACGGTTTCCCTTTGGTACGCGAGACGTCGATTCTCGTTAATAATTCTGGTATTTATCTACTACACCTGCCATCTTCACATCTGTGTTCCGCAGAACGCCAATTAAGTTTCCGAACATTTACGAACATAATTACAATCATTGTAACCACGTTAATGGCTGACATTAGTACTTTTACCTCCCACGTCGCAAACTTTACATACACAGAACACGTACCGAATGATATTATAATTAATTAGTGATTTTCCTAGGAAACCTGCTAATACTAATGATATGAGATGATTTTATTGATGTACTTCAGAGTTCATTAACTCTTCTTAATTCAGTCACTTTGTTTTAGTTTATATTTTATTCCTCATCAATAAGTACTCGTTGGTGTCCGCAAAAAGTTTTGACAAATAGTATTTAGTAATGAGATATTGGCAGCTTTGCTTTTAGATCATAAAATAGGATTAACGAAGAGAAAAAAATAAGGGCAATTTAAATTTAGAATATTGTAATCCAAATAATGATATATTACTTGACAGTTGATATACGTGTAAAAAAATACATGCAATTTTTTAAGAGATTTCTCAAAGTTATGTTTTACCATATAGCTATACACATATATGGAGTATATTATCGTATGTACTCGTATATATATTAATGATATGCCGATCGTTAAATCTGTATATCCGCGGATACGGATACGGAGCTCAAGTTTTTTTCTCAGCTGATGCCGATACGCGTGACTTTGACACGATAGTAGACGTTGACGAATGTAACATGACATGTTTCAACTTGCACTGCTCGTGTTTTCTTTAATAAATTATTTTAATACACATATCACCTTAGATTATATATAGGTCCAGATGCCTAATCCGCGCCCCAAAATTGAAGCCAAAAAATACAAGCGACTAAAACAAATACAAGCGACTCACTCGTCATACGCGAGCGAACGTTCGCCGCTGAAGTAAGCCGCTCTCTAGAGCCGCTATTTATATAATATTCAAAAATGCCTGGTTATGCAGTTACATCCTGTAAAAATTATACAAAAAAAAAATCATAAGTGTCCGAACATCACATTTCACTTCTAAGTATTCTATTTCCTAATGTATTTATAAACTATAGAAAAAAATTTCAAATTATTAAAATTGCGGACGCCATTATTAGAGATGTTGCCAGGGACGTGAATTTCATTTACCCATAAAACGCATTCTAGCAGTATGTATAATTTTCTTTGCCAAACTTGTTATTTATAGAAAGACGAGAAATATGCTTACTGTTCATGTTCGCGAAATTGGAATCCTTTAAATATTCTTAATTTCTAAGCTCTCGCGCCCGGAGTTCAATTGGCTATAGGATTGTACTCGTATTATAACTTATTATTACTACTCCTAACGAACAAAGCTATAGAGCACTTAGGACTTTTAAAAAGGTAAATATGTCTTTAAATTTACATGGTTTGAGTGGCTGAATTAAAATGCTATAATATTGGGATACAATGCTCCGATTTCCTGATACATTGAGTATATAAATAGTTCCTACTAAGTAGCTTTATTTTTATTTTACATTTGTCTTTTTAACTAAACGATTAAAAAAAAATTAAATAAACTAATACTTGTAACACATTTAAAATGTCTTTATTTAATATTACTTACATCAAAAATTATTATGTTTCATAAAAAAGTCCCTACATTTTGGGGCAACCTCTATGCACTGGTAGTAAACCGTCACGCACACAAGCGCAGATATTGTACGTTGACACTCGCGTTGGGCGGCATTCACTCACACAGCTCCAAAAAGTGTCTTCAAAGTAAACGGTGACTTTTGTACTGGACACGGTATCTGGACCTATATATAATCTAGGCATATCACAAAACATTTATGGTTTGATCTCGTTATAAAGAAAGTAAAATAGTACCTTATAACTGACAATAATATTAGTAACTCACTACATCAGATATTTAATATGTAATTTTAGCAAAATAAATTAAGAATTTCATAAACGTAGGTAATAATAGATCCGTTCAAGGTCCGCCAAAAAGGAACGGATACGGATACAGGTATTTTTTCTCCTCCGGATATCCGCGGATACGGATACTGATACGGATATCCGGCGCATCACTAATATATATGGCAGAGGCGGACGAGGTGCCAGCGTGTCATCTGATCTGAAGTGTGATCTGTCCTAGCCTTAAGTAAATGAGCATCGAACTAAAGCTTCAATAGTAGGTAGGTATATCATAGATTAATAAATAGATACCTACAATCTACATATTTATTGGTAGTATTCTTTTCAACCAAAACTGAGGTGGGTTGATTTTAGCGTGTTTCAATTAACGTTTATTTATTTCCTGGAATATTAATTATAATTGTAACGTATCCACGGAATCTAGCGACTCACTGCCTTATTTAGGGCCCATCTAGTGAGGGGAATACGATTTTTTAATTAAGAAAACTTAGACATAATATTATTACTAACCTCAGTTAATTAAACTTAATTTTTTAGTAATTTGTTTTAGATTTTATTTTACATAATTTGCTTGCAACCTTTTGTTCTATCTACAGTTTACGGTAAACTTTCTTTCTGTACTACATTTGCTGAAACCCCATGTTGTTGACTATTTTTGCTTGACTAAGTTTCTTTTCAATTTAGTTTCACTTTAGCCTCTTTTTCTGGACTAAAACATTACTGGTTATCGGTTTTCGTTTTGGCTACATTTTGCTACAACTTTTTAGGTAATTGTTTTCTTAGAATGCATTTTGGTGTAACCTTTTTCTCAATAATATGTTATGACAATAGTTTTTTCTCTTCCGCAATCCTATACCCTACCACCTGTTGTAAAACTGTTGAAATACAGCTTAAGTTATCGAATATGTACAGTTAATAAAACCTGTAAAATATCCAATAACATTTAATAAGAGCCGGTAGCGAAGTTATTTTTCTTTTTACAGGGAATTCGGTTCTTAAAACAATTTTCAGGTGGGAATTCTATATTCCAGGAAGTGCTTAAGAAAATCAGGGAACTATCCTGCAATATTAAAAGTCAATTATCAAAGAATTATAAATTAGGTGAAGTGTAATCACGATCAGCGAGGCATAGTGTTATGTAGCGGCTTAACTGATAAGAGGATATCTGGGTTTTAATCAAAACCTACAGGTATAATCCACAAGTAACTCATCAATACTACAATATTACATGCATGAATTATTATTACACTGAATTCACCATGATTTCCTTATTTAAACTTAGTGTGTAAACACTTTAACTAAAAATATCACACTCGTTATTTGTTGCCAATGTTTTTATCTTAACATCCTCCAAAGAAATAATTTAGTAACACTGAAGGAGACTTAAGTAATTACCCACTGAAATAATCTCAATAAATATCCAATTTATATTATTTTAATTTAATAATAATAACTGATGTCATTCATTACAATTATGTCATCAACAATACCCAATTCTCTTTAAGGCATGAAGAGGGCTTTAACCATTTTAATTTATTAATTCCAGGAAATATGTCGGTTACTTTTACCAACTTCTTAATCATATTTCGTAGAAAAACACCAATATTTACAACATGTATTGTTCTCACATGAAAATAAACTTTTCAATGTACTTTTTAGGTGCACGTTAATTCGTAACAACATGTTACTAAGTATTTATGTATTTGAAGTAAAAGGACAAACCATAAGAAAGGAATAGTTGTGCAAAGGCGTTGGGAAAGTGTAGCAGGCAGGAGAGCGTGTTCAGACTGTTCAGAGCCACAAGAAGAATGGTTTATGTGCAAACAAACTTTTCAGCTGAGAGCGTTGAATCGACATGTTGTCGTGTTCTTATGTAAGAAAGAACTAATGATTATGGTAACCCATACAACATATTAGACATAAAAATGGGCAGAAAATGTTATGAAAGCAGAAGTAGAAGATCAGCTCAAGGTACGGATAAGGACCTTACCCAATTTTGGAACGCGATAAATGTTATCCAGCCTTTGTGTGTGCTCATAGCTCCTGTACCAAGCGCCATGAATTCTTGTCTAATTTCTAAATTTAAGTTTTTGAAAATTAAATTATTTTATTAAACATCAAAACTACATACACTACTACCTCGTAGTATCCCTATGAAACATATGTAGGGTTAACTGGCACGTATTCCCGGCATCAGAACAATCAAAATCTTAGATACACAAGTACAAGTATTTAACTTGTCCTACGGGGGATTGAAACTCGCAATACTGCAGATAAAGGAACAGGTGACATGACCACATATACCATTGCACCATTCGAGTAGTCAATCATTCAAAACATACATACATCTATGTTTTATATATACCTTTACCATGGTAATTCTCAGTTGGGCTTTTGTTTCACATGTTTCGATTTTATTGCTTTTGTATTAATGGAAAAACTATTTTGAGATTTTTTTTTCGATAAGTAATTAAAAAGTTATATATAAATTAAAAACATGCCGACAAATCGAAGCGCGTTTTTAGTCACATGAATATTTTTTACTTTTTTTTCAATTTTGAATTGTTTATTTTATTGTTAATTTAAAGTTTTTCACATCGGCTATTAATATAATTTATGATAAAGTTTTAAAATACATATAATAATTTTTAAATGTATTTAATAACATTTTTCACAATACAAACAATCACAACACAATTTAATACATAATATAATAATTTTTTTTCACAAACCTATTGATAAAATAAACAAAAGTTTCTAGCTTTTTCTAATTCAAATTATTTATTACAAAACTATTTTAACATGATTGAAGAAGAAAAACTGGAAGAGAGGTCCAATAAAGACATGAAAAATCAACTCCGAAAAAAATAATGAAACTTCAAATTTGAAGTACTTAGCAGTATTAAGATTTATCGTAAACGATGAGAATGTTCTCGATTAAAACTGAAAATAAACTCAGACAAACATGTTTACAGAATAATTTGGTAGGTAAAACAATTAAATGGTTCCAGCCGAAAAGTAAGATGTATTGTATTGAGGGTAATGAAGATATTCATGCATATTCATTAGGACCTAGACCGATCAGGTCACCAGACGTCCGTTCGTACATCACACTGTTATATATCAAGTACAATTGTTGAACAATGCCGATCAGAATTCAAAACGCTTGCATGGCTACGTATTCATTAAAAACATTTTCATCCAAACCGAAAGCATTTACACAATCATGTGTTTAAATGGAAACGGTATTTAATAACATAATATACGCACAGTGCTTTATTTGACTAAAATGTATTTTTTGAATTTATCGGTTTTTTTTAATACTACTGTGAAATAACTCTGGATAATCTAAAAGCCATCATATATATTAGTAATCATAACATGAAAAACAATGCATTGTATGTTAATTTGAATAATACTCATACAATTTGTCATTTGTAGGTGTAGCGCAGAGCCATCTATGAGTCTAAGGTTATCTACCATGAAAATATTTTTTAAATAGACTGCTAGTTCATAAGTATTTCTGAGGAACTGTTGAACTTTGAATAACAATAACTTGACACATCTCACACACGGCTCATCTCAAACTAGACAGAGCCTGTACTATGGTAAAAAGACTACTGAAAAACATACTTATATATTATTACTAAATACATACATTTTATAGATAAATTACACCCAGACACAGAAAAAATTATTATGCTCATCACCGATTTTTTTGTCCTGGGTCTGGATCGAACCCATGACCTCTGGCTCATCAGTCAGGATCAATAACAACTAGACCAACAGTCAATACGTAAGACTTCAACTATACTTTATCAGTATCAATTTCATGTACAATCTTTAGATTTAGATCACGCCTGGAACCCGAGGGATTACTAATAAGCGTATTTACGCTAAAATATTTGTCAGAAGTCTAATTTAATAACAAATATGTTGTGCAATCGCTTAACGACATTAACTGATAAGGGAAAGCGCATTACTTAATTGTCGGAGGGCCTCACGAGAGGAATGCTAATCGGCTGCGCAAGCGCAAATGATCGTTATCGCAATGCTAATTGGGCTGGACACCTGCTGGTGAATCAACTGGAAAGTGCAAATTTGAATATTTTTACCTTTATCGGCTGATCTTGGGTGAAAAAACCTACGTCATGGTGAGCGAGCTGGTGATGACGAAAATGATTAGAAACGACTGTTCTGTTTTTCAGTCTGTCTTGGCAAAAACTATTTTTCTTTTTAACAGACTTCAATAAAAGGAGGTTCTGTATTCGATCTGTATGCATATATCCGCGATTTTCTGAAAAAAGTAATAAATAAATGTTCATGATTGTTTCACTAACGTATTCTACAAATTTTCAGGAAGGGTTTTGTATATAATACATTAGATATTCAATTCAGAAAATCAAAGTTTCGTGGAAGTCCGTTTAGTTTTCGTTAAAATTTTACTGATTTTAGAATCCCTTACAAAGACTATATATTAAGTATATATTTTTGTTTTGCGGGGTACACCAATATCAATCGGGTAATTCCAAAAAAATATTCACGCAAGAATAACGTAATTGGAGTTTACTGTTAAAGCTATGTATAAAATAACAAAAAGAACCCTAAAAAACCTTATTATTAAATAAATGTTTTTAAACAGTACAACAAACTTAAATCTTAACCTTCAAGAAATTTTCATTGACTATTTTTGTAGCGTTGTGACGGAGTTTTTCATTATTATATATTTATTTGAGTGGTTAAAAATTCACTATTAATCTTTTTATTCTTTCTTTGTCATAAAAATTATCTTCCTGACCTTTTCCCAATTTTCTAAAGGTTTTCAAAGGTTTTGGCTGTTTTTCTTTATGGCCGACCGCCTGCCTGATGCCATCTCTCCTTGGGAATGTAGTCGTTTTAAGACGGGAAAGAAGGAAGAAGGTAAATTTTTATAAGGGAAAATGGGTTGGAAGTGGAACCTTGGGTAAGGGTAACCGCAATTCTCGGATGGGGAGCGGGACTGAGACTGCAGTAGCTCGCAGAGGCCAGGGTCGCGTACCCGAATGTCCTGTATTTCCTGTGACCTTACCACACCGGGATCATAGTGGGACGGAAACACGTGCGCTGGTAGTGAGTTCCAGGTTTTAACTGCTCGGCACAGGAAGAAAGACCCAAATCGATGAGTGCGAGAGCGTATGTCTAAGGTCAAAAAATTGTAAGTTCGAAAGTTGCCCAGTACGTTACTGATTTAAATATCCTTCTTGAACTGCATACTCGTAATGTGTCATGTATAAAAAGAATATCAATAGGGATAGTTATATATTACACATCGCTCTATCTAGGCCCAAACTAAGCACAGTTTCTACTATAGCATCCATTACACGGTAGGCTTTGCTATCAGTTTCACCACGATCAAGAGGACTGTGACTGACGGCTAACCTATCGCCTAATACAGTGATTGATGTTTTATTTGCATGACATGGATTGCCCAAAATCTGAATATTTTATTTTTACAACATGCAACCATCAGTCATCACTTTTGGAATTGAGTGTGGTTATATAATACCGATAAATATACATAGATACATTGTTTTTGTAAATACATAGAAACATATATATGTATATAGCTCGATAATGTATTTTTCTCCTTAAGGTATTGTCGTATTACGTATCTTGGTCAATAATGTTCATTGGTTACTTTGTTAATGCGACATTTTGTTGCACTTTTCTTCACCATGACCTTATAGAATAAAATTGACTCTTTATTTATTGTATAATTATGAGTTTGCATAATAATGATGTTAAGTGCATGTGCCTCTCATTGTTTTACGTTTCGACAATGTTTTCACGAGTTGAGGTCGAAACCTTTATTCACATAGGTAACAGTTGAATATTTATTAATTTTTTTTTGCTTTTATGGTCAGCTTACAATACAAACATACACAAATACAAACAACAAACAAACGAATCCCTATTGACCGATTCCCTGATACCTATGCTAGTTAGTATCAGTTATACTTATGTTAAAGGAGCCAGTTTCCTCCCCATTCTTAACTGTATGTACAGTTTTTATGCCAATTGCAGTGCGTTATTAATTTACAAACGTAATTTATAAATAACTATATTTAAAAGAACATACTTATATTATTTTGAAGACACAATATCGCTGCAATAGTAGCATAGTATCTCAGGATAACCAGCTGCATTTGTTTCAGTGTGATCCATGCTTCTAAATTTCTTAATAAAAAGATATAAAAAGAAAACAAAGTTCCTTAGATTTGAATCAAATCCAAATCTTCATGATGGTACTTACGATTAAGTGATTCATAGTTGCAGGCTCAAGATTTAATTACAGGAATAGAGCTATCACATTCCACTTATCAATCAATCACAAATCAAACAATAAAAATCTTTTTAACAAAAAATTAAACCGACGAAAAGAACTAAAAAGCAAAAAATAAATAATCCTTTTAAGTCTTGAGTATTGAGCTTATTTACTATCATACTTTTTACAGAATACTTTTAGTATTTTCTATTTCAAATACAAAATAGATTTTTATTTTGTATTTCAAATACAAAATACCTATCTTCAAAATACTTTATTAAAATAAAACACTTTTATTGATTTTAACCCCGTTTTCCTTATGGACCAACTATGTATGCACAACTAGTTGTGTCATGCATGAGTCATGACTTCATCAGGGATTTTTTTATATCATTGCCATTGGCACAACTAAACAATTTTCAATTAATATTAGTTCTTAGATACTCAACTAATTATCGTCATATATTTATCGTATAATCGGTGTACAAAGATTAATCGTATATATATATAATATAGGGGGCTATTCAAAAATTACGTCACATGTTAAGAGTGGGAGGGTGGGGAGGGGGTCAACGAAGTATGACATTATGTGACAAAGGGTGGGGTGTCATAAGCTTCGTGATGTCATATTTCAAAATCTAAAGTATTAAACACAAAACATTACCTGTCAACGAAAGACTGCAAAAAAGGGCCGGGGGGGGAGTGGTCCAAAAATCATCATATTCGTGTGACGTAATTTATGGATGGCCCCCTAGTATATTATACTTAATACATATATATATATATATATATATATATATATATATTTATATATATTAACAATATTAAAAAAAAAAGGAAAAAAGAAAAGAGGTCTACTCCCAGGTGGGATGTCTGGGCAATAGTAAACGGCGGTATTTCGATTCATCTATCTAAGCCTATCTAGTGCATGTCCTAATGTGATTACTCCATTAATGTATTGAAGTTGCGTTTTGCGAATATATTCCGTCTTTAATAATGGATTCATCTTTCCGGACTCTTGAACATAGATCTTTTGCAACAACATTGTACTTATGTTATGAGAACACTTAAGTAGTCGTAACACAGTCATAGTATTCTTGTTTAGAGGTTTATTTAGGGTAGAGTGCCATGACTCTACAACGTTATTAGTGCGGTGACGTTCTCCGAACACGGACATTTTGGGAACAAAATTCATGAAGTTACAGACATGCTTACTTTCAGTCAGGATATACTGGCGTATGCATGAAAATAACATTATCAATAATTCTTATCTAATTACCAGTTTCTCAGAACAGAATAAATGATTATGACTACGAATATTATATATATTATACAAAGATATGACAGAAGTGGCCAACATCATTATCAATATCTGAAGAGGTTAGTAATAATCCTATTTATTTCCGATTTCTCGTTCGGCTGTAGTTGTGCTAAAAGGAATGCTTATATTAAATCAGTTGTGCTAAGTTGTGGTAGTTGTGTCATTAGGAACACATTCTGGAATGGCACAACTAGTTGTGCGTACATAATTGGTCTATGAGGAAAACGGGTTTTTAACTTTATTTTATTAGTAATTTTTTTTTGCAAGTCAGCAAGTCAAATTTACTTTGATTACTTAATTGGATTAAACATATTTGGTCTTTGGTGTGGTCTCATAATCATGCCACCATAAGAAAAAAAGCCTTTCTAGCGGTGAAGAGTTAGGCAGGCAGGTATTATACTTTTAAAAGACCATCTTTACTAGGTGTTAAAGTTACGCGAATTTCACGAAACGTCAAGTAACTAGTTTAGTTAGTTTAAAGGCGTCACTAGTCTCGAGAATGCGTTATTTTCATAACTAGTCTCATCTCAGTCTGCGGCTACTTACTTAGTACCTACTGGCCAAGCTACGTTAAAAAGTATTTTGCATTTTGCAAATACAAAATAGGTCCTAAAAGATATTTCAAATAAAATAGAAAATGCTGTTCTAAATAAAATATTTAAATACAAAGTGGAAATAGGTATTTTGTATTTAGTATTTTGCATTTCAAATATTAGTATTTTAAAAATGTCAAAAAAAAAAATCTAAATCGATTCATAAATAACGGAGAGAGGGCTAAACATACATAGAAAAAAAAAAATACATAAGGTCGAATTGAGAATCTCCTTTTTTTCATCGGTTTATGAGAACCTCCTTTTTTCGTCGGTTAAAAATAAACTAACATCCTTTTACATAACACGCTTGGATCGAACGATATTGCTTATAGGCGTTATTTGACATTTTACATTTGTCGGTGGAGTTTCTATTTATTCCGTCTAATAATAACCTTTTAATTTGCTTTTAATGTAGATTTTCGCCTTTTCTTTACTTTTTTCTTCAGGAAACGTAAACAGCGTTGTGTGCATTACACTCGCTCCCGAGTGTCGTTACTCTCAGGATGTTATTAAGGGTTTTAGTAATAGGCCGCATAAAAAACACCTACAGTTCCCTAGCACCCGAATATTGTATTTTATCCTTCCGCCAACATCAACATGTTACTATGGGAGTGAGAAAGGCGGATGTAAAGACGTATTGTAATGACTAAGCCGCTAAGACTAAGACTTTGTTCTTGACGTAAATTGAACAAAAGCCTACCTCGAAATATGTAATTCTAATCGTCATAACCTCAAAACAATAAAGTGCGGTAGGTACCTATTATCAAATTAGTCATTTTGGTGTGCAACTAAGAGGCGTGGGAAATACCAGCCTTTGTCGATTCCCGTGGACAAATGAGTGGTTCTAGCAAAATGCACAATGCGAGATCACAATATACGGGTTCTAAGAAATCTGTGTTCACGTTGATTCGTCTTATGGAGATGTGTAATGTGAATTCGTACACATAAACACGGACAACATAAGAAGGTCAGTACATTGTACAGCAGATTATCAAGTAACCTAACTGATATTTATTTTTGGTGAAGAGTTTAGTGGCAACCAAACAAGACACATGCAACACCTATATATACATATACTGTCACTAAGTGTTAGACAGTCCGTTTAGTGAAGTTCGACATTTATCAAAGTCATACGAGGAAAGACTACGACTGAAACCGCAGAATACCTATACCTAAGTATATCTATATATATAAAAATGAATCCCTATTTCCCTTGGTCACGGCATCACGCGTGAACGGCTGGACCGATTTCGCTAATTCTTTTTTTTTGTGTTTGTTATTGTGAGGAAAAGGTTCGTATATAATTAGAAAATTTAACGACCATATTAACTTTTCTAATGTAACCTTAGCGCTTTTGACATAACTGTCAGTTGTTTGACAGTTGGCGGACACCTGGATTAACACATAGGCTACTTTTTGTCCCGATATTCCCACGGTATCGGGGTAAAGTGCGGGGCGCAGCTAGTCTACTAATATTAATAACATCTTATTGACAGGTCTGTTGGACGGGTTGTTGGTGGTTGGTAAGTTATCCTGACTGCTGAGCCTGAGGTCGTATGCTCGATTCCCACCCAGGACAAATAATTGTGTGACAAGCACGATAATTTGTTCTGTCTGGGTGTAATTTATCTATACGTATGTATTTAGTAATATTTAAGTAATTTTATCAGAACTCTGGTTACTATAATACAGGCTCTGCCTAGTTTGGGATCAGATGGCCCTGTGTGAGGTGTCTCAAGTTATTATGTATGTCTGGTACGCTTTTACCCTGTAACTATTCAACCAATCATCATGAAATTTTCCATACACTTATTTACCTTTGTAATAAAAAAAAAACTGCCTCGGAGGGATAAAAAATTACGCGGCTGGTAATATAATATATGTATATAGTGTTCGTACACACAGCTAGGATGTAGTAGTGTAGTAAACTAACAGGTGCAAGCGTAGAGGACGACCTAAGAAAATATGGACGGACAGTGTATAGATGATATTACTAGAAAGGGGGTAAGGAATGTAATGACAAATGTTAGAGATATATTGCAGAGACCCCGAATAAAAAATCGTAAAATGGTAAGAAGATGATGACTAATCATCATCTTCCTTGACTGCGGTCGGCGCAATGTGTAACATTGTAAAGGGTTAACCTAACCTTCCATGGGAATGTAGTCGTTTTAAGATGTAAGTACATATATGAAAAATGGGTAGGGAGAAGAAGGGATTGGGGAGTGTAAGCAATAGCTCAAGAAGATCAGCGTCGCATACCTGTAACTCGAACCGAGGCGGTCAGGGCAGCTGCCCTCCTGGTTTTAGCAAGCTTACGTAGTACTAAGGTAATTTTTAATCATTATTTTTATTTGCCCAATGGTCCGACAAAATCAAATCCCCCCCCCCCTCCCCTCGCTCTGAGATGACAAAAACAAATTTTGGCTTGCTCCTGGACTCAAAGCGCCCATGCGCATAGTTGTTTTGTACTGTTCGGAGCCTTTATTCGTTGACTGTAGGTGTGAGGTAAAGTGTCTTATAACATAATTTAAACAATAATCTATAACATAACGAAAATACACGTGTATAAGACTAGTTCTCACGGTAGATGTTTACCGGAATGTGCGAGATGATCTGCAGTAGGGCTGCCACTGTTGCTCTATTGTTCGTGGGCAAATATTTGTGGGCCGTTTGCATTTCACTGAAACCTCCGTATTTTTCGTCATATTTAGAGGTATTTTTAGGTTATGATAATAATGCATGTATTAACAAAAAAAAAACAACAAATTAACGACTTTCAGATTTTTTCAAAGGAAGTCACACCTAAGTATTCGCATAGAGAAGGGTCAGCACGCGAAGCCAGTTTAACTGACCAAGAGTACCACGTACCATCACGTGAGTCTAAAACCCAGTGCACAATGTCATACAGGACAATATAACCGACTCGCATTAATGTGCCTTTCTGTGGTGATTGTGGAAATAACAGGAGTTTATTTTTTCGTTGTTTGGCGATCTCATAGTAATCCGTAGTCGGCTTTTAGTTATTTTGCCCCCTTGCAGCCAACAGCGCCAGCAATAACTTCGCAAATATGTTTCAGGGGGTTGTAAGGAATATACATACATTTATAAATACAGTTATAGAACTAGAAGATCCCACACACCTCAAACAAACTTACGTTTAAGTTGAAATATTAACAGATAGCCGGTGAAGTTTTTTTACTAGTTACTTCTTTTAAAGGATTTGACTTTACAAACTTTTTTGGGTATATTCACTTTTGTACAACAGAGCGTGTGCCTATAAGAAATAACAAACACAAGACACAAGAGCTGCGGTCATGTCAAAATTAATATTTTAAACAGTAAGTTTCACAAACGTAGCAACCCTAGTTTTATGCAGAATCAACAAGCGGCCATTGCAAAGAGAACACCTGAGCTACGAGTGAGTAAACATCCTCTATACAGTGAATCCCAATAGATATATCGCACATCGCGTTCTTCAGAGAAGAAATAAGAATTTCTATTTTTGAATTTTACAGGTTCTAATTGCAATTCGAAGTTTAAAAATCTCAATGTCATAAAAATATAAATTATTATACTTAAATTTTAATTTTATAAACAACCAATTTCAACAGCATAGACTACAACGTTACCTTGCATTATTTTTATATTCTTACGCCAATATACTCGTATATCTCCGATGAGGTAAATTCGTACACTTCGCTGGACGGTGTAGAAGCTACAACGTGCATGTTATGCCAGCTAGCTATATTATTGGTCACAGGAGCAATTTATGGTCTATGGTGGTTTTATAGTCTAACGGCGAATTTATTGTTTTTGAAGTTCACGTACCTAGAACTTTTCTTAAGATATTTAGTGTATTAGTATAGATATAATAGTCTAACTCTTTCCTCCCTCACACGTAGATATCTCTGAAACTAAAAGGAGGTCTCTGTCCCATCGACCTAGGTGGGTACCGGTATCTATAAACACCTAGAACTTAAGATGTGTCATCTCGCCCATGCAGCTCTGGAGATTCTACTCGCTAGCGGGTGTGCAAAATTATGCTAGTAGTTATGTCCAGGGCAGTTACTTCTGTTATGCTGCAACAAGCAATAATCTGCTTTGTCGTACCTCCTTAAAATAACTTTGGTCTAAGTCTACTTAGACTTAACCTGAGATTACTTAATCTCACTTTGTAATATAATCGCGTTATCTCAATCCGGCAGAAATTTCATTACACATAATTTACTTACTAAACAATTCATTACAATACTCTTCACGACATGAGTAATAAACAAAGCGATCAACGCTAAAGTATAAAACAAACAAAAGAGCAATTAAATCTCATTTGACGCTGCGCGTGCAGCACAGCGGTAGTGTACGGCAAATTTAAATGTAAACTAATCTAAACAAAAATATACCTTAAACACTTCGATATAAAGATGTTTTATGATATAAATTTATGTTGGTAATCGTGTATAGATGCACACGCAGTCCGCTAACAGCCAATGACCGGGCTTTCACTGTCGTCCATCTTGCTATGATTTTGATTTTAAAATTGGTACGCCCAGCGTTAGTTTCTTAATATGAATTGAATTATCAGATTAGTGTTCGATTTTTTAAGTTCAACCGTTAGCTTAATAACTAAGTTAATAATGAACAACCACAGACACATATTATTTTTTACATTAATGAATTGAAATGAACTAGACGTGTATTTCTCATGTGACTACACCCGTTACCTACATGTACCTTTTTTAAATCCAAATTAAAATTTCGAGATTGTTTGTTTATATAGTTTATACATAAAATCCAATAGTTATTTAGAATTCACTTAACAATAATTATGCAAATGTTCTATTATACAAATTGTTCATAAAGTGAAAGACTCAAACACAATTTTATTAAAACAAAGAGAAGTATTTGTTTGGTAGTAATCGGTAGTATAATACTGTAGAAGGCTCAAATATGTTCTTACTGTGGTTGTTCCAACTGATGTTAAATAGTTAGTATGGTATAGTAGAATCCAAAGAACACCGGTTCTATCATTCGTGTGTTGCGTCGTGTACGTAGTTCGTGTGTTGTACTTTTTCATCAGGACTGTTAAATAATATCTCCAACTACCCCCGAATTTTTATTCTTCGTTTATTTTACTAGCTGCAATGTTGTTGTAACCTGTAAGTGTTTTTCTGGCATAGGTAACCGCACACCATTAGACGGACGTGTGCTTGTTTATCATTTTAGCTATGCATATAATAATAGTATTAGACTAGAAGAGAGTACTACGTAATTTTCTAACATAAATATGTGATGATAATATAACTGCAATTACATAATAATGAGAACTTTATCACCTAAACTATCGCTTTCTATACAATAAAGAGCTATGCGCCGTGAAGCGAACTGTAATAAGTGGTAAATAATAAAAACTGCTATTATTACGTTAGGTTTTCGATCTCGGGCTCGCCACCGTGACGGACGGACAGTCGGTGCTTACTTAAACGACACATACGCTATATACTCGTATATAGCAAGTAGATTAAATATATGCAAAAATATGCTTTAAAGCATTCTTCAATAAATAAAATTAAAACAGCCTTATAATCTTTAAACGGCTGAAGAGATTTTCTCCATTAGAAGACAATCATAGGTAAGAACACTCTCGATCAATTCACCATCCAAACAACGTACACAAAGATACAGAACTTAAACTTCTAACTTCTAACATAACGTTCCTCTGTATGAGGGTACCGTTAGAAAAGCACAATCAAGCACACTCAAAGACTAAGTTCTTTAATGTGTGTGATTTTATGTGACTTTCGATACGTAGCCACTAAATATACATGCATACGTTTAAAACCACTCAACAAGCAATGAAATCCATTTTAAGGCTAGTTTGGCGTTTCTCTTCGATATTTAAAAAAAAATTTTTTCTTTATTTTTTTAATAGCTGTGGACGAGCTTTACTGTCATCAAGTAAAAAGTTTTTTTTTTAATAATAATTATTATTATGGTCAAATTTTGAATTTTGAGTGATAAGTTGTATGAATAACTGTGTATTGATTTTAAATCAACTGTAATCTAATATTGCAAATATGATAACAAAAAAATTAAATAAGTACCTACCTACTTAACTGTTTGTTCTCGATAATTATCTTTGTTATCTAAGACGGTAATTCGTGATTAATTCCTAGATCTCACATTATTGATAGGGTATGATTGTTGAAAGTATTTTGTATTTTTTATCTGATACCAGGGAATTTAATGAAACAAATATTGGTCAATATGGATGACGTGGTTTTTTAGTTGCCCGAAATTTTCAATGACAAATGCGGAAGGTACTTTTTAATTTTATATAAAACGAGATTATTTTAGCTGTTTGTTTAAGCCATGCCCAATAGATATTAAAAAAATATGTGAAATACGGTCATCTAAGTTTTTCAAACTGTAGACTAAAAAATTACAAACACATAAGTAGAATTTTCGGACGTCAAAAATTTTTAATTTTTTTTTTCTGATTGACTAGGTCCACGATTTGACAAAGCCATTCTTTGATAAGGTTCAAAAGCTAAGATTGATATATTTCGAAATTGAAAACATAAAGGGTAAATTAGTGTTCTTCAAACGACGCGATCTACCGATTTCCAAGCTTGATCGGAGAAGTTACACCGAAAGGAACACGTTAAATTTATTGATTATAAGGGAACGGACAACTTATTCGTCTTTGCTTTAAAGTTAAAAAGGTCTCTTCATCGTAATTCACCTCGATCCTTGCCCTTTGTATATAAATAGACTTGTTTATTTCAATAACAAGTGACGAAGTGTAAGGTTAATTTAACGTGGTATTCTTATTTACATAGATTATTATTACGAATATGCCTACACACCTTTCTACTATGGCGCAGGCTTCGCTTTAGAGGTGAAAAGGGTTCTGCTCTCATGCGAAACGATAGCCACTTTATTTGAGTTGACCATATAATTAAAAAACAAGTTAAATAAAAGTTTTTTGGAAAGACTATTTATTGAAGTCAGTTAATTGCTTATGTCAATAGTAACTTGATGGTAACTACCTAAAGTCTACAATAATGTTTGCTACTGTAAGCAGGGTTGGTGAATTACTAACGTTCTGTTGTAATTTCTATTTCATGCCTCTTGTCCTGCACCTGTCTTATAGAAAGTTTGAAATCATTCCCATTAAGGTTCTTACGCATAAGAGACGTTTTGTTGACAACAGTAGCAGCTGCAGCTGAAGTCGTCTTGTGACACTAGTCGCTAAACTGCCGCTTGTCTGTAAGAACCCTGAGAGCTCCAATGGGTGAAATGATTACTAACAGAATCTTAGAAGCTTATTAGTTTTGTATTAAAATAAACTATTAACATATTGTCGTGCAGGGCCGCTATTAATGTAAAGGTTGAGTTAGATTAGTTACTTTTGTTTTTTGTAATTAACTATGTAGCAAAATCTTGAGAGTCAATTTGCACCTACTTCTAAGTGTCGATGTCGTATCGAAATGAAATGTTATAATGTAGTTTAGATACCAAAACTATAATTTGGAAATGTGGAGATGTTCTGATGGAGTCAAGAAGTAGACAGTGGAACTCATCAGTACTACTTTCGTTTTGATGAGTCCAACAGATAGGATTGGTAGCGATGTTCTGATGATAGAGCCAGGAGGCGGGTAGTGGAACTCTTTTTTTTTACTAAACTGTAATTTATTTGTTTTGGGCATGCAACCGCTCATTGGACTGAAACGTCAAGGGTTTAATGCTGTTGTGCAAATATGCATGATCTCTAGCACGAAAATATAAGTTGCATATATGTATGTCTGACTGTTTCTATTTATAATGTGTTTAGAATGTTCTAGAACCCGTTGTTGAAGCTATGCTTAGTTTGGATCTAGATAGCGCTGTACAGTATGTCATTGAATCTATATATATTTACTAATACGCGAAGAGCATTCTTTGTACGCATTTCTAAGAACATTTCGCGAAAGCAGAAACGTGAAATTTGGAATGTTTAAAGTTTATGCTAAAATTTATAAACAATATTTTATAAACTAATTTAAATATTACGTGAATACTAACATTTAAACTTTCGCGTTCCATGATATAATAAAATTATACGCCTGAATTGTCTGACGTTTCGACTAGAGATGTAGCTGTCTGGAATTTTGTCAAACCGAGTTTAATCGGTTAGACAATTCGTACAAATCGGTTTTCGAACCGAACCGTTGAAATTGCTGTAAACCGCGGTTTACACCGTATGCCAAGTTAATGAGCGAATGTAACATACGAAAGCGATGTGCAACATGATTCGACGGGATCGATTAAACCATCGTTTGACGGTTCGCAACCGAGTTAACAAACAAGCTTTAAACCAGACATTACCTATATTACTAACTTTTAAACTTTCGCGTTCCATGATATAATATTATCTACGTATTAACGGGAATTAACGCGATCACGAAAAGGTATTACATACCTCTGAATTGCCTGGTCGTGGTGTGAGTCAGCCTGTGACCACGGCCAGTGCAACCTGGTCGAAACGTCAGGCAATTTAGAGGTATGTAATACCTTTTCGTGATCGCGTTAATTCCCGTTAATACGTAGATAATATTACCTATATTGGCTGACGACGCCGCGCCGCGACGGTATGAATTGATTAGTAGTTTGTTGAGAGCTCTATCTATATTTACCCAGTCAAGTAATACGATTACCATGCCTTCATTTGGTGGATATAAGAAAAATAACTTTAGAGATCAACAAAGATTTATATTTCAATTAACAATAAATTAATTATAATAACCTTGTTATACAATCGCACACTGTTGTTTTACTATTGTAGATACATATTTCAACACTTGCATTATCAAATATTTTAGATCTTATCATATCTTCATCTTCTTTATATTCTAAATATGAATGAAATAAACAGTACCTACCTCTAGAGACTCTAAATAGACATAATAAATAAATGTAACTTTTAAAATAAAAGAAAATCTATTTTAAGTTTTTTTTTTATGGTATAGGGGTCAAACGAGCAGACGGGTCACATGATGGTAAAGGACTACCGCCGCCCATGGGCACCTGTAACTCAAGAGTCACAATTGCGTTGCCGCCCTTTAAGGTGGGAATAGGGGAAGAGGGGGGAAGAGTGGCAAGACGGGAAAGGGGGAAGAAAGTGGGAGAGGGGAAGATCGGGAATAGGGGAGAGAGAAGGGTTAGGGCCTCCGGTAACCTCACTCACGCGGCGAAAAGCAATGCAATCATTGTTGGACTATCGGTTTTCTGTGAGGCCGTGGTATCGAGCGGAGTCGAGCCGGCCACGTAAAAATAATAATATAGATATTAATTAATAATATTCAGACTTAGTCGAGTGTATGATACAATTTTATTACCGATATTAAAATTGTGTTACACACGTGATTGATATACTTTCATCGCGAGCGCGACAGTACGACGCGAAGCGCAGCACGATGTTTTTCTCTTATGACACGGCCCAACCGGTTTAAATCGGTTAGAAAAGTCGAGTCGTTACATCACTAGTTTCGACCATTTTCTTTTCTTTTTTCTCTTTAGTAGCTTTAGGCTGCATTTCCACCAGAGATGTGCGAGGATGCGTAGCGAGGGAGGTGTCTGTTAAGAACCAATAGAATCGCTTCATTTACCAAGCCTCGCTCAGCGCAGCTCCGGCTCGAGGTTTTTGTACGTACAAAATAAGCGACGGATGGGTGCGGTGCGAGGGATATGTACGAGAGATGTGTGCGAGGGATGTGTGCGAGGGATGTGTGCTAGAAGTTATTTTATTGGGGATGTGTATTAGAGGTCGATATGTATTGTACACATCCTCGCACCGCTCATTTGCGCACCGTTTCACAGTGTCGCTACGTATCCTCGCACCGTTCAGCTACCTCGCACATCTCTGGTGGAAACGCAGCCTTAGTGTTATCTATAATTTTTTTTTTATAATAATGATGTATATGTTCGAGTTTCGACCAGAGGCCGAACACTAGTATTATTAATGCTAAATAAGACTAATAAATGAAACGTAATTATCTTAATCTTCTTGCGTGATGATGATAAGTTGGCCATCAATCATTTGTTAATAATAATAATTATTAACTAATAATTTGATACTACATAATTGTAATGAAGAAATATTGTGTGGCATGTGTGATGCGTGTGTTGCGTGCTGCGGCTGCGCATCCTGATTGTTTAGCGCGCCATATCGCCAACAGTGCGCTTCTTTAGTGTTACCAGATACAACAAGTTCCGGAGTACATTGGGTAATTTTGGATCCTAGTTGTACTCTTTTGTTCGGGTTGTAACGTGGGTTAGAGTCAAAGGATTGTAATGGGTTACACTTATACTCTATGATTTAAAAGGTTCCTATTCTAGTTATTTTCTTTTAACATTGAAATATTTAATTGTTATACAAATTAAGTGAATTGAATAAGTAAATTTATATATGGAAATAAAATGCAAATAAGGAAATACCGATCAGTATCAATAGGCACTTAAATACATTTTTTTACTAAAATCTACGTTTGGTTACTCAGGCAATGAAAACTTTATTTTTATTTGAAATTATGCAGTTTTTTTTTATTACATATATAAGGTTACATATACGCCATATGCAAGTTTTCGGACATTTCGCACTACCGATTGCAACTTTAAAAGAAAAACAAATAAGGCTTATGCACGTTTGTAGGCGGTGGAGCAATGTAGGTACGTACATTTAGTTATCAATCAATCAATTAATCAGCCTGTCATAGTCCACTGCTGGACATAGGCTTCTCCCAATGTGCGCCACACCACCCGGTCCTCCGCCTTCTGCATCCAGTCCACCCTGCTACCTCCTTCAGGTCGTCGGTCCATCTGGCTGGGGGGCATTTAGTTACACGGTGTATAAATTCATCTAAACAAAAATATGCAATCTGTTTCCAAATGTTGAATGTAAGATATTGCTTTAAGCAATAAGCCCGGTCTAAAGATAGACGTCCTAATTGGAGTGTCCACAATAAACATTAATTAACAAGATATTGTATATGGGTAACTATATACAAGTCTGGCAACCCATACCACAAATCATTAGAATCGACATCGCAGGCGCAGCCTCGCTCGTCGTTACGAAAACGACACGGTTTTTTCACGACATTTTGTGTGCTAACAATCGTTTCCACATCACTCGCGCTCCAATGACTGTGATTTATAATCTTCAATAACTACTGGCCATGTTAGATCATTTATTTCAAGTTAACCACTTATGAAGAGTATAGGTATTTACAGCATAAGGATCGGTCTAGTTATATTATATTAATGGTACATTTGCATGCTGCGATGCGTATCGTAATAACTGAAGACCGTAGGTATAAAAAGTAGAATGGAACACAATATGTAATAGGCCAAGAGAGAGATTCCTGTCTCACTGTAATATAACGTACGTAAAAGGTACGATAAGATTTGAAGTAGTCATGGAGTTTTAATGAAGCTTTTCTGACTCGTGTACAGCCAGAAAAGCTTCATTAAAACTCCATCGTCATCGTCAATATGACACATACACGATATTTTTTTAAACGAGCAAGAGCCTATTCCAAAAGCAAGCCAAAACTGAATCATTTAACTATCTTACCTAATAATGCGATAGTCAGTTTCCTAACTGATTACCATGAAATTTTAATTTTACATACAGGCTGTTAGGAATACAGAAAAAGACAAAAGATTCCTTTCATCCCGAAAAAAAATGGCTGTTTCCGAGATATAGTTAATTAGCTTTTAGACGGATGCGAATAAACTAGTGCATTTTACGTTTAATGTTTTACACATGAACAGTTTTCTAAAAGTAGGTTTTCTTTGTTCTGTTTCTAATAATCTTTTAGTGTGTGTTTTCCACAACAGTGGAGCAACACCAACAGCTTATAAGTGGGAGAGCCATGCTTCTATTCTGTTTCTAATAATCTTTTCGTGTGTGTTTTCGACAACAGTGAAGCAACAACACCAGCTTATAAGTGGGAGAGCCATGCTTCTATTCTGTTTCCAATAATCTTTTCGTGTGTGTTTTCGACAACAGTGGAGCAACAACAACAGCTTTTAAGTGGGAGAGCCATGCTTCTGTTCTGTTTCTAATAATCTTTTCGTGTGTTTTCGACAACAGTGGAGCAACAACAACAGCTTATAAGTGGGAGAGCCATGCTTCGGCACGTATGGAAAAAATTGCCAGTTGTATTTTGAAACACAACACTTCCTATGGCCAATTTTCAACTCGTTAAGGCCACCTTTTAGGAGACAATTGTGCAAAGAGCAATAGAAAAAAACACATGCTTTTTTTATAGAAGTCCAACTTACACAAGACTCGAAAGAAAAATTAGTTCAGCCCATAAAATATGGGCAGTGTGTTCAGCCCGATGAACTTTCTTCGTCTTACAATAAAAGTCGTGTTGTAATAAACTTGTCATGTACAAACTTATGGCTCTAAGATAATTTTACAAGACAAAGTGCAAAGTCGTATTTTGAGTAATGACTTTGAATGTCGACTGCTATGTTTAAAGCGAACATCGCAGGAGAAGTTGTTTATTTTTTAAATAGAGGTCTGTGCGTACGTAGGTACATGAAATATATCAATTCAATATTGCAAATAATCGAGTTAATTCCATTTTGTGACGTTAAAGGGTCACCTGTATCGATCCCGCGTATTTGAATACAATGGCTGCGCACTCGCCGGTCCACGATACGCTATAAGACAAGTTATAAATTGTGTGAGTGTTATACTTTTGCGGGTTGTATGTTTATGTACACTCACGTGTGGTAAGTGTGTCTTGATAGAGTATACATATTATTTAAAAATATTTGAAATTCCTCCAAAATTATAATGGTATTTTTTTTTATAACGAACTAGCAGCGCCCCGCGGTTTTACCCGCGTAAGTCCCGATCCCGTTAGAATATCGGGATAAAAAGTACCCTATGCGTTAATCCAGGTCTCCAGCTATCTACATACCAAGTTTCATCGCAATCGGTTCAGTGGTTTTTGCGTGAAAGAGTAACAAACATCCATCCATCCAAACTTTCACATTTATAATATTAGTTGGATTAGACAAACAATAGGAATCGTGTGATGTTACCGATATCTTGATATTCGTAACACCGAATTTGTCACAATTGCGTTGCCTATGCTATCAGTGTTGTGGGTTCAAATCCCACACAGGACAAAAGTTTGTGTTATCCACAAATTGTCATGAGTCTGGGTGTTCTTTGTGTGTTCCATTACCTTAAAAGCTTAGGAACCCATGGCCTAGAGGTACGAGGTACTCCATGGTAACGGAAACAGGCAACGAGAAAAAAACATTGGACTGAATTTACAGTTTTAATCCGAGGAAGATAATGTCATATATATCACACGTCTACCAGTAACGAAATTAGTCTCTCCTACATTGTTTATGAAATTAAACAATCATTTGTTTAAAACGTTCTCACTCAGCCTCAGCATTGGATAAAATAAAAAAAAACCTGAATAAATTAATTCCGACAGTAAGAAATTACAATAACAAAGCGACTTGAGACGTAAGCAGCAAGCGAGTGTATAATTGCATAAAGGCAGTTTTCCACATGTTGCGTATGCCGACCGCTGAGAGTCTCTCTGTTATAGGGTTGTTGCATACTATATTTATAAATATTAATAAAAAAGGTAAATTGCATGATAGTGTTCGATGTAAAATACAATATAACAAATGAAAATGATTGCTAGTATAGGATTCCTGATTGGACATATTTAAGGAAATATGTACATTAGATGAAGATTTATATGTGTAGTTGCAAATATCAAGAATAAACTAGCAGCCTGGCAACTCTTGATAGGCTAATATCTAATCATGTCACAAATAATGTATACCAATTTTATAGTTCGGGATTGTTTGCAATTCAATATTTCTAGGCTGAAAGCTCTTCGACCTCTGAATCGAACCCAGAGTCTCAATTGTGTCACTGCTGAGTGACAGTGTTCATATATTATGTAATCGATGCTACCTCAAAAAAGGTGTCTGTTTTTCTTTGCTTTTGTACAGGTTCATTTAGTTATTTTTATTTATATGCACCAAAAGTTAAATAAGAAAGAAAATAAAATACTTAGCTTACTTTACAAAACATACCTAGTATAACATTTTTTCTATAAAAATACGACGAAGTTGTCAGTGTCAACCCTGAAGCAAATCGAGCTGCGCTCCTCCGCGAATGATAAGTAAGTTATAATATTGTTACAACATAAAATGAATAACTGATTCATGTATCTACACTTTTTCTAATAATCTATTTACTTGACGTAGAACCTGAAGTAAAACCACTTGCCTTAATCAATTTCGTAATGGCGTATGATTAAATAATAAATGAGTAAGGCTATTGAATATTCCTTTGTATCGTTAGAACTGAATTTAGTGTTTTATTGCCTTATTGGGGTGCTTAATAAATGATTTAACCCGATATCTAAAAATCTCATGCATTTGCAAGTTTTTACGCCGTATGATATTAAATATTTCTTCTTAATAATTATTTTTACCATTACTAATAATCTTAATTGAAAACATAAAAAGGCTAACTGATTAATGAAGGATTTTAATTAATGGTTTTTATAAGTGATTTACATTATTCTTTTTTTCAGTGTTGTATTTTACTGGGTTCTCAAACAAACAATCTTTTGCATTCGCAGGGTTTCGCAATTTTGTCAATGGCAATAAAGTTGGAATCGATTACATTTATTACATGAGGTCAAACAAATGGATCTCTCAAATATCGTTCCTCTGCCTATCTTTTTGGGAAAAACGGCGTGATGTTTATATTAGAAACCTTCCGGTTTTTTTCGACTCAATGTCGACCCTCCTAACTAATATTATAAATCCGAAGGTGAGATATTTGTTTGCCTTAACTACTCAACGGATCATCATGAAAGTTTACATACACGTTGTTCGGGATATAGAAAAAGCCGTAGGATATCCTTTATCCAGAAAAAAGTAGGTACTGTTACTCCGCCGGCTTAACTAAATATAAATTAAAACGAACGAAGCCGCAGGAAAAAGCTAGTTGTAACATAAAAATAATTGACACTAAGAATGTTACCTGATGTTAAAAGAATCAAGCGGCCTCTTTGACATGTATTTCATTAGTGGATATGTTGGAGCGTCGAGAGCTAATTTTAAATGGAGATTTCAGTTAGAATCAATGAAGCAAGGACGATTGCGTGAACATACTATTTACACGTGGCACTCAACTGTAAATCCTTATCGTCCTGCGTAGGACGCGCTGAAACAACTTGCTCAATTTGTGGAAATTAAGACGCTGGTACTGAGAACACAAATGTATATGGCTCTGGGTTGCCAGAATAAGTTGTATTCTTTTATATGAGTTTTTGTAGAAAATTTATAAATAGGTCAAGTTATACCAAAAAAGTACATTATTAATTGAATTGTAAGTCGTATTGTTCAGAAATTCATGATTTTTATATGGAATTAATATTCTTTATCCTTATGTTATAATCACATTTGCTCAACGATTACTGTGGCAGATTAAGATCGTGTACTAGATTTTTGTTAAATTTTCCTTATAATCCATGAATCCGCATTAAAAATATTAGGTTTTTAACAAGATATCTAATACCTTTAAACGAGCAATTCTTGTATATATGTATGTATATCTGAATCTCGAAAACGGCTCCAGCAATTTTCATGAAATTTTGTATGCAGGTGGTTTCGGAGGCGATAAATCGATCTAGCTAGGTTTCATTTTTAGAAAACGTAAAAAAAAAATGCATCCGGTCATCCAGGTATCATTAATTATCCTAATGTTGTCTTGAAGAGATTGCATCTAGCAATGGCTGCCCTTTGTGCATATCTGTTTGACACATGTATGTATGATACTTCTACTTTAATAATGGTGTACAACTCCAGGACATACTTACATTCACTTGAAGTTAAATAAAAGCTTTTAAAATAAACTTAAACTGTAAAATTACGTCATGAACAATTAAAAAAAACATTGAAATTATACGACAATAAACTTCTAAAGGCCCCTACAATCAAGCAACTTTCTTTATCCCGGCAACATCGATCGAAAATCTAGTTATAAGTTGCATTATATCCTGCGAGTAACGAGCGATCAATTCAGCCACGATCTGATTAACATCGGGTGTTACCAAATAGTCATGAAACTGGGACACTTCAGCCATTTCAGCGGCTTCTACACGCAGATATACATTATGTAATGTGTACTCCTGCGTGGAACGGATTGGTAGAAAAAACAGCATCAAACCTGTATATATGTAAATTAATTATTGTAAAGTAGTAATAGCTCAATTATGTACAATGGTGTATTACTAATGGAAAAAAAATAATACTCTTTTCACAAACAAAATTATCATTGATGTTTGTGTGTGTATTAAATGAAATTATCCGAAAAGGTTTCTTAAGATTTTCCCGCCAATCCAATTAGTACTGATTTGAATGTTATTCTAACTTTGAAATATATATTTTTTATATACATTAAAAAATATATATGTAAGTAATTACATTTTTTATAACAATGCATTCATTTATTTCTTTTTTTTTTTAAACAGTAAAATCTGTGAGTGAGTTATTAAGAGCACTGTAAAAACATTGATTAAATTGATGTAGGTTTGTACCTCTAGAACGAACTACCAGTACGACTATTTAAGAGCTACATACCTACATATTTAAGAGATACAAAGAACTTTCTTCCGTCTAAACGTTGAATAACAATCGTTATACGACCTGATCTATAGAATTAGAAACTAAAGAAACATGAGCTGGTTCACATATATATTGATCGAAGACTGGGGCAATACGATTGTGCTACCTAATGCTACCTATTTATTTTTAAGCTCTAGTAACCCCCCCCACCAGCTAAGTCTAAAAATCTACCTAAAAGGTGAATAGATATTTTTTCAACCAAATTGATTAGGAATTGGTATGACATCTTAAAACGCCATTTTCTCTAATTAAAGTATGTGTGGCTTGACACTGTATTGCTTATCAGCGTCCAGTTATGCTATGGTTGTGCACTGAGTGGGATTACAACCTGCAGCCACTTGGACCATTAGGCCTAAGGCTTCACACGAGCCGTCAAAACGTAGGGGCAGCCGATGGCTGTCGACGTACACAGTGCAATTGCTTCTGCCGTTGACAACGTACCACTCGTGTATATGAAGCCGATTCCTCCTATTCCTTCCTATGTGAAATGTAATAACTTTTCACAAGACGATACTTGTATAAATAAACATGGAAAATAAAACACTGCCTTTTTTTAATAAAATATTCAAATAAATCTTGATAACATTTAATATTAACATATACAAGGATTGCTCATTAAAATATACCTATTAGATAAATATCTCCCGCCGTTTTGTAATTTCGAGGTTAATTTTAGTTACCTTCTTTTATTAAATGCTTTAAAAGTTGTGTAATTTGCGAAGTCATTTCAAACTACTTAGTCTAAATTATATTATTAACAGTTTAAACTCGAATAATCTTCTTAAGTATTTAGATATTTTAATAATATTAACATTAACATAATGCGTTCGTTTGTTATTTGAACAGATACAGAACGTTCCACTATGTAAAAAAATATAAGATTTCATTCAGATGAGGCCAAATTGAGTAATAGGTCCGATCGAAAGTCTATTCACTGAAAAATACTCTATAAATATTAAATATTAGCAATGCCAATGCATTAATTCTTGCCAGTGGTTTCAGTATTAGTGTTTCGTCTTAGAAATTAAGTATTAATTAAATTTAAACTTCTTTGTATGAAATAGGTAACCATTAACATTGAATTAATAGTAAATAAACTACCGTGAATCACTGTAATACCCTGCAGTGGGCAGGGTCAAATTGAAGGTCATTTTTGGCACGCTCTTATTGACTTTACTTCTAATACTCGTATAACTAACTAGCTATGTACTGAAGTCAATTTTAATCTACTTCTAATTTAAATAAATTTCACTTTGTGTGTAGATATATTTTGTTTGGATGACAATATAATAATTTGGCATCTTGGAGGTATTCTGATGGTGGAATAGGAGGTGGATAGTGGAATACTGTCTATTAGTAAACCCCTCGTGTTCTCAGTGCGATCCCTGGCGAGGTCATATAACTCATTTTGAGTTCAATAACGTATGGTAACGATGGTCTGATGATGAAGCCAGGCGGTCGATAGTGGAATTGTCTTTTATTTTTTCATTCGGTTATGTAATGGTAATGGCGTAAAGGATGTTTTTTTTAGTTTTACCAAACTACACCCATGGACATATTTAGAGGAACACGAAAAAAAAAGGTTCGATTATTTTTATAACTTTCTCCTTACGCACTGGCCACTTATACTAGCATAAGGTAACTTGAAAAAAAGAAGATTTTAATTCTTTATTTCCAAATAGGCCTTATAAATAAATTTATATCAGTGGTTGCACAAATATACATTATTAATGAAAAATATGGTGTCTTCAGTAAAATTATGTTCATTTTAGGCCAGTCTTAGCAATGTAGTTCCGTACCTTCTGAACTAGTTGAGACTGTATCTCAAGAGGTAACTGTTCATCAGTGTTAATAATATCTTAAATTACAAATTTCATATATGTAGAGATAGAAATGCGCAAAAACAATATTAGGTTAATAGTGGTTACAATTATGGTAGGATGATATCACACATTTGACAAGTTGTAACTAGTGTCTAGAAAAGATTCGTTGGCATCATACTCTAAGGTTTTTAGATATTTATTAATGGTTTTCTTACGTTTTATTTTAGTGAGATTTGGGAGATTTGGAATTAACCTAGCTAGTCTGTTATAAAGAAATGGTCCAAGAAAAGGAGTGAATCTTTGCAAAAGTAGTTCTGCATAACGGAACTGCAAATATCTTGCCCTTCCGCCGCTTACTGCTTAAGGATGCTATGTAGTAGGCGTGTTTGTGTTGGTCCAAGGCAGTGTGTAGGATAACCAATAATTGTCTTATTGTAAGAGTCGCCGATAATTCGTGTAACCGAGATGTAGGAAATAGAAAGGCGCACAGCACGTTGCGCCCTTTTTAGTGTTAATAGAGTGGCCTTGCAACTGCCGCCCCAACACATAATGCAATAAGTTATGATGGACTCACATAAGGCAAGGTAAATAGATTTATTTGTTTTGTTTCACCAATATACCGAAGAGTTTTAAAAGCAAATATAAATTTTCTAATTCGGGATGTTAGGCTGCTAATTGGGCTTTTAAGTTTAAGTTGCTATCTAGGGGTATGCCTTAATATTTTATAGATGTGACAGAATTGATTGCCGGACATTTACATGAACTATTAGATGTTTGTGCGTTATTACGTCGTAATCGCCTTTTATTTCCGAGTTTCATTTGCTCTTTTTTTCGCTACGTGATAACTATATATTATAAAACAAAGTCCCCCGCCGCGTCTGTCTATCTGTCTGTCTGTTTGCGGTAAACTGTAAAACTTCTGAACGCATTTTCATGTGGTTTTCTCTAATAGACAGAGTGATTCATGAGGAACGTTTAGGTGTATAATTTGTACCCATGTGAAGCTGGGGCGGGTTCCAAGTAATTTAATTGTGCATTGTAAGAAATTGAACAGATTTTTGTTGTATTTCACAATTTACAGTTTTTTTTTTATTTTTTCACAAAAATTCATTGTCGTGGTGTTACTTACAGACCACTTAAAATATTGAAGTGATAAAGTCTGTTATTTTTCGCAATGTGAAACGATACCGGCACGAGACAGGGGAGTATACAAGACACAGAGGGAAAGATATAAAAAAAGTAACCACAGCCTGGGACGACAGATTTATTGGGAGCAGCGTGTTAAGAAACCTTACTTCAACGCTTTCTGAGGTCAGAGCTAGGCTCCAAGAAGTTTGACATGTGACAGTTAGCCTACTTGTGTTTATGTTACATTACATTACAGAAGAAATCAGCCATTTGATAAAGTTTTGGTATTAAATTTAACAACTTGAGAGTTTTCCGTTTCCTCACATTGAGTTAACTGTCAGTAATTTGTTTCCTTTTACAGTGAATTTTAAGTTCTTTATTCAAAAAAGTTAATTTAAATAAGTCTACAACATAATAAATATAAACAAAGCTTTTTTTTGGTAATCTAACTTTTTTTTTTGCGTTTCTCTAAATATGTCCATATATGTATATTTATTTTACATTAAAACCATGCTCCTATACAATTTAAGATTTAAATTACAATACGATGCCTCCGGTTTATATTTAAACTATATACATGTTGGAAAAGTCCTACAATGAAATGTAAATGTTCATTTCCATTTAAATCTCCTACATACCATCCATGAGAATCTAAGAGAGAGTACGAAGATAGTGTAACTTCTACAATGATTGGGTAATTACAATGCGAGATGCACTCTGAATTGTTGTTGAGAAGTGGGAAAATGTCGGAAAGGCAATAACTAGGATAATCTGCAACAGAGTTGGAATTGTAGTTGGCATCATGACACGCTTCTGTCCATTTGTAAGATAATGCGATCCTGTTTTAGATGACACAGTCCAAGATATTGAGGTGTTCTCTGTCTGTTTATGTCAGGCGCCATCTATTAAGTTAGTATATTATACCAGAGACTACTGTACTACTTTGTAAAGTCCAAAACATTATTAAAACTTTTTTCGAGATTACAAACATTGAATACTTTTTCTACGAAGCAACGTGTTGGGATGCTACTCATACTCATTATATTTTGATCACATTTCAAGACAAAGCACTAATTGGTACATCAGAATGATTCTTATTTAACTTAGTTTTCTCATGAACCAGTAAGTAGACTCCGCACTTGAAAAATTACTCATTTGATTTCATAGGAGCTGAAAACAATGTAAGTATAATTGATAATTAGATCATATTGAAACGTCTCAACTAGGACGGCACTTTGAACATCATTTAACCCCAATATTGTAGTTGTATTTTTTGAGTTTTTTAGAGTTGGCAGAGAGTAGTGGAGAGTATTTACAAGTACTTGTAACCATTTATAAATAGGCAACTTATCTCTTACATATAAAAATCTTTTAAGCAAGTACATCAATCGCTTATAGACGTAGCTATATCTTGTAATTGTCTCTTTCACACTACCTTAAAATTCTTTATTCTTTCGGAACCTGGCCTGTTTTATGGGTACCTACCATTAATTAATTTATAATAAAACCTATACTAAACATCTCACTAAAGTCACAAAGACGGCTGTAAAACCCACCATTTGCAACAGGAGCGTTCCCTCCAACAGAAACCCATTTAAATCCACCCTCAACAGACATAGAGCGAGATTAACTAAAAGGGGGTAGCCTCCCCAAAGAGGGTGGATTTCACCACGATCAATACAGGCTTCTAATCTCACTGGTCTTGCGTCCTTGTCGCTCATGAGATGCGGATGAACTACCTATATTCTTCATGTAATTTTCAATCTTATTGGTTACGCAAAAAGAGTGAGTATTGTATGCTTAACGGCTATGTGTAAGTAATCTTTTAGGTATATGTTGGGCAGGGAGAAATGGCGTTCAGTGAAGATGGAGTGTAGTCGGAAATTAGAACGTTATATAAGCGATACATAACAGTATTAAGTTGTTTTTTTAAGGAAATAGGTTTATTTGGTTATTACGTAATGCCATAATTAAACTTAAGACGTAAGGTTAATATAAAAACATTACGGCTTTCCTAGTGCAACTAACCGGGCTATACACTTACGGTCAATAATTATAATATGTTTTTTCAACGTGCATCTTTTTAGATTCAAGATACCACGGTTTTTGAAGATTTTATTCAAACTTTTGACGAACACAAGAGCAAAGAATTCTGTTGAAATCGCAGCCTTTCTAAGACTGGGCGTGTCTCTTCCTGAGTCACAGTCTATTGGTTCCTTAATAAGAGTTGTAAGGGGAAGGGAAACCTGAGATTTTTTGCTTAAGTTGGAGCGTCATTAAAACGGCTATTAAAAACTTTACTAGCACACTGCTAGAGATTAGTGTCGAAAGAGCTCTGTTATCAGGAGGGAATGCAGTTGGTAAAGACATTGCCAACAGGGGCCAACCTTGGTTGCTTCATAAGTGTACCTATACACAAAACACTAATTCGTGTCTAATCGTTCTGTAAATGAAACATGGCCTACGAATATTGGAAAGGTTTTCAATATCATGGGAGAGCCATGGTTCGGCACGTATGAGCCCCCTCTTCCACAATTCCCCTACCTTAAAGGCCGGCAACACACCTGTGACTCTTGAGTTGCAGGTGCCCATGGCCATCAGATGACCCGTCTGCTCGTTTACCCCCTGTAACATAAAAAACAATAAAGAAATACCTACCTATCTATTAGTTTCAGCACCTTCAAATCACCAGACAACGGTCATATTGTAGGTATACTTATGCTTTTTAGCTTGTGGCTGAAGAAGCTCAATTATTGAAACAATGTTTAGCAAAACTTATTGGCCATTCTTGTACCAGTCAAGCAACATAACTTGAGAGAAGGCATGGGTTTAAACACGTATATATATCTACATACCCAAGCTATCGCCTTAATTCCCGTGAATTATAATCGTATAAGCATTCTGACATTTACAAATGACCCTTATTTTATAAAACTGGATGACAAATTCTCATAACAAAGTGACAAATTATAAGCACCTAGACAGGAAGACACGTCAGTTACCCATGTTCTGAAAGGTTTAAGAAGAAACCGCAAAAAATAGTTACACCACAGACGAATGTTTTTCCTCATTACAAACGCAAGTGACAATAAGTAATATGTAGTGTTTATTTGATGATTCATTATGAATTTAGTTATTGGTGAATTTATATTGCTCTTTTGTCTACTCTCCGTAAAGATTTCCCAAATCTGTACTGTGTATATTTCGTTTTCTATGGGTTTAAGTACTCAAAATAAACTAAAGATTTATTTAAAATTATATTAATTATTATTTTATTCTTAGTTAAGGTTATTACTGTGGGTTTTTGATTTTCAGCTTTCAAATCAATTTAGTCTTCATTCGCTGCGTTTTATTAATTTCATTACGACAAGTAATGGCCACCCTTACTACCTGCAGTTAGAACGGCGGGTGTACCTACATATTTTATTATATATATTTTTTATCAAAAGAAGTACTCTGGATTTCATCAAAAGTACACTGAGGTACACTACAGGTACTACCTTCCTGTATGAAAGCAGCTAAATTCTGTTATGTACACCCCTGGTCCTAACGCACACTATAAGGGACAGTAGACATTCAATTATTTCTAAACCTGCCTGCATCTATTTCTCTCTTTTCGTTCTTTTAAAAATCCGTATCTTATAATACTTACACTTACATTTTAAACCTATTAGGTTTTGCGATCGGGCTGGTATTTCGATTAGATAATGATACAATTTACACTTATCTTGTGCTGATAGAACGTCTGATAACAGCCTATTCCATTGTTGAGTAAATCCCCGAAACCACTCCTTTGATTTAATGTAAGACTAATTTTTAAATGTACCTATCGCACGAAGTGATTTGATGTTTGAGCCATTACATTAATTTTATAACAAGAAATGACATAAACCTACGATAAAAAATACTGGCAATAAAATATCCATTTGTTTATTTGTCATTACAATTTGACAGTTCTTTTTATACCTATCTATTTTCTAAACAGGGATTTTCGTTTGTTGCGTCTCTAAGTAAAAGATAATTTAATAACCCTTTAACTAGTTTTCAGCCCAGATTTCAGCCGTTTCTTAAGAGGCCTTCTAATGCATTTATCAACGTCATGACACGTATTTATATTGGATAACAAAACGTTATCAGTAAATGACTGACTGATGACGACCTTTGTAAATATATTAGACTTGCTTTGTACATTATGGTATCTCTACTAAAGAGTTCGACAGAGTCAGCCATTTTCTTTCCGTTCATTTCTTTACATTCCAGAAGTATCTACAATCTATAAAGCATCACGTCTCAACAAAACGCACAAAGAAAGTGCTGAGGGGTGAACTCGAAGGCTCAAATATTAATTATCGCGGCCACCCCCACCCCTGGCAAGGGGAGAAAAAGGAGGGGACATTGGGACTTAGCGCCTGGCACCAATACTTCTAGTTTAGGAGATGGGGGCAGAATTATTCAAACCATGTATTTTGTGTGTGTACTCGGAATTTCCCAACACCTATTATTATAGGTTTTGGGAGTTATTATTAAGAGCTGGATTATAATAACCACAAAATTGATTTACCTCGTCTTTAATAAAACATAATTAAATAAAGTCAGTGTATGTGATTCTACCATAAACTCTATAGTCATAAGTGATAGGCAAAATTAATTGAAGTCTCTTATATATATTTTTTAGGTCGTGGGTTCGATTCCCACCCAGGACAAGTAATTGTGTGATGAGTATCATGTGTTCTGTGTCTGGGTGCAATTTATCTATAATGTGTATGTATTTAGAAATATATAAGTATATTTATCAGCAGTCTGGTTACCATAGTACAGGCTCTGCCTAGTTTGGGATCAGACGGCCGTGTGTGAGATGTGTGAAGTTATCCCACTAATATTATAAATGTGAAAGTTTGGATAGATGGATGTTTGTCACTCTTTCACGCAAAAACCACTGAACCGATTGCGATGAAACTTGTTATGCTGGACACCTGGATTAACACATAGGTTACTTTTTATTATGATATTCCCACGGCATCATGACTTATGCGGGTGAAACTGCGGGTCGCAGCTGGTTATAATATAAATTTTAAGCTGCTCAAGTATAGAATAAACGCAATACAAAATCCTTGAGATTAGACTACCTTCGTTTACACACTGTTTCATAATATAAAAATTTGCTAGTGGCTTACATTTATTTTACGTTCTAAGCCTAAAATTTCATAATATTACACATCTAGTGTATGTACACGCTAAATGATATAAAAATATCGTCAAATCAGCAGCTTAATGCGAATTGCTCTTTAATGAGCAATGCGAGAAATTGACTCTAAATGTAAGATTAAAAGTGTGAAAGACAAGGGGTGTTTGACCTTGAATACAGTAAAATGTAGTTCACATTTAAGACTTTTAGAACCTAATCTTTCGTAAGTTTAAGTTTTATAAACGAGTCTTATTCCATGACTTTGTATCAGAATCTCGATTTTAAAACTAGCGATTATTTTAAAGTTACCGACTAGCTCCACGACTTGAGTGAGATTTGGAATACAAACTCGGGACAAAAGCCACAGTGAACAAAGAGGTGTTTGATGGCGTGCCTAATGCTCCTAGACGGCTGATGATGTAGGTAAAATGGCTACGTTCTAATATACATACCTATCTATGGAACAACACGCAAACTGTATCTAACTGTATTTTATAATTAATTGACTTAATTGTTTTTAAATATCCGCGGCATGTATGCATGTTAGATGCATAAATTATTTACAATTATTGCGGGTGACAACATGCACGACTCCACCACGAACCGCGCAATTTGGTCGAAACTTCAAACAAAACGGGTGAACAAAAGTGTTTTTTCTTTATTTAATTCTGATTTACACATGTTATTGACTAATACGACATGTTTACAGTTCATTTTTAGATATTGTTCTTTAAAGTCTTTTTTTTTAACCTTTTATAATAGGTTTAGAAAAATAATTATCAAAATATGAATCTATTTTATACGAGTATTTAACAGCTGCAGTGAACTTGTTAACGACAATAATTACGTCACAGCATTCAACACAAGGTTTTATAGATTATTTTTTTCACCATTCTAAAGAAAAGTACCTAATTCCGCTTAAAGAAAAGATAAAACTTGAAATATGAAAAATTAAATTCACGATACGGTAGATTAGTTACATCAAAATAATTTGTGAAATCTGGGCGTGTCAGAATGCTTATCGCGATTTTCCTTTAGTTACGTACTACATACTACTACCTAACGGACCCTTTTCATCTTAGAGTTCGATCATCTATATGCCTTCGCATCCCTCTCTGCCAATGAGAGTGCTTATTCAATCTTAAATAATCATTCTTGCAAGAGATACAATTTTGCTCCCTACTTACACATCTTCAATGGAAACTCAATTTAAAGTGGCTTTAAATACCATTTATAAGGTTTCGAATCAATTCCAGTTTTATACTGTCGCTTAAGTTCTTTTAAGAATTTTGTCGGAATGAGATCGATTCTCTTAAAATGAGTTGTGTTATTTTAAAAAGAAGCTTAACTGAAGGCAGTAAAGTGTAATATCGAATGTAGATAGTGAATCTATAGAACAATTTAATATGGAACGAACAAAGATGGTTCTCCAGGGAAAAACCGTTACGGCTGCACGGGATATTCACCCTTATTTATGCAACAATAACAACATTAGAGAGTGTTTTAGCGTGAAGGGGTATCAGTTATGACTTTATTATGTCGGGTTGGTTGAGCAGATCGATTTGCTCTGGATACGGGGCAGATAGCTATAGGTAGTGAAAATAAATAGTGAGTTGTCTGTGTGTCGAGGGTTTCCACGTATTTCCCTATTTGGCTTTGTGGAATATAATGACGTTATGCGGTATCATGTTCTATAAAATTTTGGTGTAGGAATTATTTTAGAATTATTTGAAAATACATGTGTCATGTCGCAATAAATTATAATCGATTTTTCAATACTTCGAATATTTAACAGCACTATATTATTCATTAATTATATAAGTAGTTTGACATTTGACAACGTGTTGCCCCCACATGTGTTGTGAAGGTTTATAGATATCGGTAATTGGTTACCATCAGATGGCAGTAAGCTTGATTAACCAGAACTCGTTTTACTAGAATAAAATTAAAACTACATTTTAGTAGAATATATATAATTTATGAATTTAACTACTTTATAATTAGGCTTACTTTTATGAAAATCATTGACTACCTAATGTTAAAACTAACAGTCGTGGTTCATACCACTAATTTACGATGAGCTACATAAAAAAAAAACATTTTGAAAAAAGAACGATCTTTTTTTTCACCGAGCAAGAGAAAAATATATACATACGTTTTATTTTAGTACTAAGTATACTTAAATAATGAAAAAAAAGAGAAATCGCTTTACAACGAAACGCTCATCATAGTAGGCGCGGCGGTAGGGCGGCGGGCGAGATCTTGGGCGGCACACACACACACTGAAAGTTCACACAAATTCACACACACACACACACACACACACACCTCAACGCTTACACGCAATAAATTTACGTCATTGTAACAAAGTACCTATACATTTCTCTGTGTGCGTGAGTTTCTGAGGAAGTATTAGCGCAACCGTGTGCAGCTGTTAGTAATAATTATTATTATTCTACGCAGTCTTTTTTTAATATTTTGTTTCTTGATTAAATGACTTGTTATATATTAAATGAATTCTTGATGAATTTGGCTGGCCTTTGAACACGACTGTTGGTCTAGTGGTTAGTGACCCTAACTGCTGAGCCAGAGGTCGTGGGTTCGATTCCCACCTAAGTCTGGGTGTTCTTTGTGTCCGTTGCTTGTATGTTTGTAAAGTCCCCCGCGACACAGGAGTAATTCCTAATGCGGGAGTTGTCTTTTATAAAAAAAAAAAAAAATATATGCGGTTGAAAGCGGATATCGTCAGAGTACTTATATAGTGTTAGTAATCAACTTATTATTTTTATTAGATTGACTGTACGGTTTTGCTTCCGAAGATTAGACAAACAATGACAGGTAAACCAATTTAATTTAGTGGATTTTAGAGTACTTTTACAAAAAAAAATCCGAAAAGAGAATCAGACTCAGGACCTGGACCGGACCAGGAGTCTGATTCCCTTTTTGCGATATTTTGTTGGAGGCTGGAACCGTGAGTGGTAATATTAATAAGATCGCCCTCTGTTACATACATACATAAACTTGTCTTCTGTTCTGTAGCGTTAACACCCTGCAAAATAGTTTATTTTCCATTCAGATATCTCTGTAAAGTTATTATTATTACAATCTTGAAAATATAAACAAAAATATGTTGTTAGACAGTTCATAGTTGTGTGTGAGTGAGTTACGGGAAGGCTGCTAAATACACATAGTTTAAAAGCATATACACACACATGTATACGACCCATGCTCATATACACATATATACATTACATAGTTTTATCCTGTGGCTTAGGGTAAGTTTAGTATAATTAAAATGAAGGACTGGGCGCCATCATGGCGCACGTTGGAGAGGACTATGTCCAGCAGTGGACTGCAATAGGCTGATTGAAATGAATTGACAAAAAAGGGAGCCGTCGCTGGACGCTCGGCAGATGTGAAACATCGAAATTATTTTCTACAGAAAATATGCACAAAAGGATAGTTTATGAAAGGAAATACATTAGATCATACATATAGATCTTTTTAAAGTAAATGAAAACAAAAAATGGTCTTACAGAAAATGGCGACCCGTCACCATGCCGTATTAGATGTTTCATACTATCACATAGCGTGTCTATGTCTATCGTCGCCACGCAAACAGTCTAGTCGGTCTGACCCGACGCATTAGATGTTTCACATAAGAAAATAACGAATGCCTGAATTGGATAATATTTATGATATTAGTTTTATTGGTAACAGTATACCGGGTCCGCTAGGTGAGTGCCTGGTGATCTATGATACAGGTTAACACCTGTCCTGTTTCCGACCTCAGTTCAAACACAATTATTGTATCTTTGCTTGAAACTGTGCAAATGTGGAATCCACAGATTACCATAGAGTACAGACTTTTTTATCCGACCATAGATAAGGCTCATTTCGTTTTTATTTTTTTATTTTGGCATTAATTTGCTTTTAATTTTCTTGTATGTATACAAGGAAACAAGTTCTTTGTTTAATATGTCTTGTGTGGGTCCAATGTTTGTGCAAAATAAAAACACTTTCTTTCTTTCTTCTTTCAAAAGTCACGCTACTAAGTCAATGCAATCAAAAGATACGGCCATTTAAGTCTTTTATTTAAACCAATTTTAACAATTCACAAATCTGTATAATCTATATATACTTCCTATTGACCTAGACTAGAATCATAAAATTTGGCGCGAAGCAACGTACAAGCAATGTAAAAATCCTTTAAATTGTTGCTATATCACATAAAAAATGCGTATGTGTTTAATTACTATTTATTGTACGTTTACAGTATGTGTCGTGTCTTGTTTTCTGTCAAAATAAATGTACTTTCTTTCTTTCTTGATTTTTAGTAGCAAAAGATTTTTTTTTATCGTCGTGAATTGTTTTTCCTGTTGTAGGAGCACATTTCTAAACAACTTAATTATCAATTTTAATATTTTTTTTTATCTTTTTGTGCGGACATTTTCAGCTAAACCCAGAAATTTTATCAATATCGTCGGTGTTAAATATCAAAGTTTCATTCATGTCAGTTTTTTCTCTCTTAACTTTACCGGTACATTTTCAAGTTCCATTTTGTGAGTTTTAAATCTTCGTATTCACGTAAAAAATCACGAATTTTACTACAATTCTTAGCTCTTCATAGTTCCTACAAGTCATTCTCGGGGTCTACTACACTATACGACCCTAAAATATGAACACTGTAACATTTTGCAAATGTACATATATACATATTTTGCTTAAATTTTCCCCACAAACCATCACTTCATCAAATGTCTGAAAAAAATCGTGATAAAAGTAGATCCAAAGAACTTCTTTTTGAACGTATCTAATGAACTACTGATGAAAGAAAAGGTTGGGCTGTGATGTGTGTATGTGCTCAAGTTTCTAGGGAACACCGGAACCCGTATGCCTAGGCGCGGCCCTGACTCACCTTTTCTATAAGTCTAGAGCTCATTCTGCAATTATCAGAACGTTGAATACATTGAGAATATAATTGCAATAGTTTTCCTTAACATCTTTTCAATAATATCGTAGGCAAATTCTGCTCTAGACAACTCACTAGGACTGATTACTGACTCCTGTCTCGGGGTCCTTAACAACCATTGAAATAACGGACACAAAGCACACCCAGCGGACAACTATGTGTGTATTTGTGGATCACACAAATTTTTGTCGCGTGGCATTCGAACCCACTAACGAACCGCAACTATGATTATGTATCTTTTGGACGTGTGATGTATTACTACTAAGTCTATCAAGATACACAAAACCTGGAGGATGGAATTGGTATTAACTGGACAATAGAGATCGCTTCGTAAATGATGAAATTAATGTATCAAAATACTAACACTCTGTGGCACCTGCACCATGAGATTGTTATTCCTTGGATAATAAGGGTTTCGGATTGACATACATTGATACAATTACTGGGTAAACCCCGTACTTATTCCAGGCGTGGATGGAATAGCATTTATCCAGAGAATATGTAGAGGTGGGGCTGAAGTGCCATTGTCAAAACTTTATCAAAATACTTTGATAGTACTCTGTTCTTGCGGGCGCTTACGTGTAAACTTCATGTTTACACGTAAGCACCCGGAAGTAACACTATGACAGAACACCATGTATTTTCAGCTCAAGTCCTACGTACCACATTGCCATTTATCATCTACCAAAGCATACAAATATACATATTATTATTTATTTAAAAAAATACAAACATTTTCCTGCAGAGTGAAGAAAAATAATGTAAATAAATGTAGAATAGCTCAGCTATTATCAGTAGATGAGTGCTGGGATGCTCTTCCACGTTCAGCGCCTGTGTTCTCGTTACCTATACCGTAAATGTCACTCGTACATGTATTAGTTACTGGTAATGGCTCAATATGGGAACACAACTGGTATTGTTGTTACGGAGTTAGAATTTAGATGAGTTAGTTCCTATTATGACGACTACGACGAAAAGGGATTATGACAAAACTTTGGTGTAGGATATTGATTTGTAATCTCGTGCTAAAGAGTTCGAATTAAAACAATTGTTTTTAGGAGTATTATTTTGTTATATATTATGTGATGTGTTCTTTACAGCTACTAAGAATGGTCAAACAGAAAACCGAGATAGAAATTTGGCCTATAATAATATGTATAGTAATCTGGGCCATACCTACTGAGATATTTTCTTTAAATACGTTCATATACTTATAGAAACACTCAGACAAATCCAAATAGACATATTCACGTCTATAATATTTGGCCCGAGCGGGAACAAGCCGCCAACTTTTGAGGTAGCAGTCGAACGTAAGTATGCAGGCACTGCGCCACAGACGTCAAATAATAGGACAACAGCCGTTGACGATCTCACACATATTATTATGTTTAAGTGTTATTTGACTGGCTTGTTGGTCTAGTGGCTATTGACCCTGACTGCTGAGCTACAGGTTGTGGGTTTGATTCCCACTCAGGACAAATAATTATGTGATGAGCATGATCATTTTGTTCTGTGCCTGGGTGTGATTTATCTATAATATGTATGTATTTAGAAATATATAAGTATGTTTATCAGCAGTCTGGTTACCATAGTACAGGCTCTGCCTAGTTTGGGATCAGACGGCCGTGTGTGAGAAGTGTGAAGTTATTATTATTATATTTCGTTACACGTTTTTTTAAATATAATTGCAAACAAGTGCAGCATGTGATTACTTATTCCTAACACAATGGTGGGCTACTCAACTTAACATAATAATATAGGTATGTATCAGTAGGTAAATGCAATAAAATAAAAATACAAATTTCTTCAATCTAATCAGAATTAACATTCCGATTGCGTCAGCCTTCTCAAATATAAATAACATGAAGATTATATCAGTAAAATATATTTTATCTGTTTCCGTTTTAAGCTAAAACCAACGTTTTCCTTTTATTCTTATATATTACATTAAATAGACATGTTTCACAAAATTACTCTGATAATACCAACATTCTTCGGACACTACCTAAACTCGAAAAATATTTTAACTAAATTTCAACAAATCCATTGTATTCCGCTTTTCTATTGACAGGAAACTATCTTAATTTTTTTTTTTACATAATTATTCATTTTTCTCTTGATTTTAATAAAATTCGAATGTTTACTCTATTTTTATATCCATGATTTTTATTTTTAGAGTTGACCATGTTCGTTACGTCAAATAAACCATTTTTTTATATCGTAGGTATTAAATATTGGCCGCGACTTCGTTCGTGTCGAAATTCAAATATAACCCACGGGAACCGGGATTTTCTACTCAACTTTCCTAATTTTTCGTTCCGTACGAACTTCTATAAAGTATTAGAAAACGTAAAAAAAAGATGAATGAAATCGGTTATGTCGTTCTCAAGTCATGGCGTGACCAAGGGAAATAGAGAGTCATTTTTATATAATAGTTATATAGATCAGAAATAATGTGAAAATGCTTCTTACTAGAAAATACACAAAAACAATACTAAAACCTTTACTCAATATATTCATAAATAAGAATAAAAAGATAATATGTTTTGGAAACGAGTTATTATCTTCAAACTGAGTTGTCTTATAAATATGTATGATAGTGGGGACACGTGTATGCTATTTCACGCGAAAACATTTACAATTATGTGCACAAATAGGTTCAAACCTTTCAATTATTTGTTTCTTTTAAGACGTGGGCTTACATTAATTGATATAAGTTTCCATTGAACACCATCTCGTGACGGGATTGTGATTTATTAATCACAATATATAAAAACTCGTAAATTATAAGATCGACTAAGCCAAGTAAAAAGATTTTTACTCTGTTTTATATACAAATAATTCTATTTGTTATGTGATAAGCGTCTATGTATATTATATTGTTTTACTATTTATTAATAGACCGTGGATCCAGGTAAAAAACAGTAAAAGAAAGCCTAATCAGTATATTGTGGATATTTTTAGACACATTTAAAGGTTGTCTGAAGTTGCAGAATACGATTTGAGATTGATTTTTAAAAAGCCAATCCATTTTCGATAAATGTCCATAAAACATGCATGGATTCTATCGCTCTGCTAGATTTTAAACGAAGGGTTGGTTCTTCGTGGATAATAAAATTGAAAATCAGTTTGATAATTTTGGACAATATTTTGATGAAAAGACAAACAGTGACGCGAAAACCTAACTTTTTGGGAACTGAGTAGGTTCCCAAAAAGTTAGGTTTTGGCGTCATCAATTCAATTCAATTCAAAATTATGTATTCAATTAAGACACTAAGTGACATTTATGAACGTTAAATTGAAGCTAGAGTTAAAATCATAGATCGGCACAAACCGACGAAACAGCATGTACTGGATTGTCAAGGTAAATTAGGTGAAAAACACCAAAATCTACTGCCTGTTTGTGTCGATCTATAACTTCCAGTTTCTAAAATGCGTAGGGCCTTATGAGAAGAATACTGGCAAAGAAACTCATGGCCACTCTTTTTAAAAGTCAGATCTTCAGGTACAATAGTGTTAGTGTTACACGAGAGGTAAACAGGATGCAAGCTGATGCCACCTGAATTTCATTTTGTTGAAGTTGAAGGTTTGAACGTATTAAACATAGAAATCATTCAAGGTGCACATCTACCTTCATTCAGTTGCAAAATCTACTGTTAAAAATAATTCGTGACTGGATTAAGAGGCTAGAGTTGCAGTTGATCGAACCAAAATAATAGTATAGACTAAAGCATCGCTGACTAGGCCGACCAGTCACCCCAAGCAGCACCCGTTCACGAGTATGACGCATGGACCAGCCATCATCTCCTTCGCCATATCAGAGGGAAAGAAATGACCCGCCCCATGACGACGCCGCAAGCAATGACATTTTAGTGAGCATGACGAACCATAGTCGAGATACTGATAAAAATCACTGATATTCAAATTACCATAATAATCGTCACGCATTACTTTCAACTGACAATGATTTGTTAATAATTTAGCTTAATTATAAGACAAAGAAGTTTGTGTGTATATACCTAATGACACCTTAAGCCCAAGACTGTTTGTCGTTTAGATAACCGTTGATCGTATAGTAGTATTTCCTAATAAGGTGATTTTTTACCGTTCGCTTGAATTTATCTACAGGAAGGTCGATAACATGTATAGGAATTTTATTATAAAAAACGTATACCAAGACCTTCGAACGAGTTGTGTACTTTATGTAAGCGATGATAGGTCCCAACGAGTTTAGACTTGTTTATTGTATTAATATTGTGTATATCACTGTTTTTCTTATAATTATTAATGTTGTGCCTAACAAACATAATATTTGCAAATATATACTTTGATGCAACAGTTAAAATACCTATATCCTTAAACAACTCTCGAAGAGAGACTCTAGCACCTAAATTGTATATGGAGCGGATGGCTCGTTTTTGGAGAATAAAAATCGTTTCAACATCAGCTGCCTTGCCCCAAAGTAGTATACCATAGGACATAACGCTGTGAAAGTAGCTAAAATAAACTAGCCTAGCTGTGTCCGTATCAGGGAGCTGACGTACCTTCCAAACTGCATAAGCTGACGAACTAAGCCTACCTGCAAGGCTGTCTATCTGGGCTCCCCATTGTAGTTTACTGTCTAATGTAATTCCTAAGAATACTGTTGAGTCTACAATACTTAACATTTCATTATTTAGAGTTAAATTAGTACCTAGCTGTTTTACATTTGGCATAGTAAATCTCACACACTTTGTTTTATTTGAATTTAGTAGGAGATTGTTAGTTGAAAACCAATATAATACATCATTTAGTGCCCTATTCACATCGTCAAAAACTGTTTTCTTACGATCGACTTTAAAAATAAGTGACGTATCATCAGCAAATAGAACTATATCACAGAGATCTTTTAAATAATAAGGTAAATCGTTTATATATTTGCGAAAAAATAGAGGACCTAGTATAGAGCCCTGAGGAACGCCCATAGTAACCGGTAATTCAGAAGACCTCGCACCATTGACATCTACATGTTGAATTCTATCCTTCAAGTAGGAAACAATTAGTTCCAAAGCAATACCATTAACACCATAATGTTTAAGTTTAAGGAAAAGCGTGTTATGTTCTACACAGTCAAAGGCTTTTGAGAGATCCCAAATACACCTATCGCATCTTGCGAATTCTCCCATGCATTAAATATATGTCTCAAAAGAGTTGCACTAGCATCAATTGTTGAACGACCCTTTGTAAAGCCAAATTGTTCTTTGTGAAATAGATTATTTAGATTAAAATGGCTTTCTAGTTGTTGCGAAATAACTTTACTAATAGCCGGCAACATTGAGATTGGCCTAAAGTTACTTGGTTCAGTTGTACAACCCTTCTTGAATAAAGGTATTACTTTACTATACTTCATCAGGTTAGGAAAAACACCAGAATCAACACATCGATTGAATGTTATAGCTAGAAATGGTGCTATATCAATTATAATAGTTTCTATTAATTTAACAGAAATTCCCCATAAATCCCCTGAATTCTTAGAATTAAGAGACTTAAACGTTTTTATAATGTCTGTGGGGTTTATGAATTCAAATTCAAATAAATTCTTACGTTTACATTGGCCCTTAACAACAATTCAGACCTTAATGCACAAGAATTCAAGGTACTGGTTGTACTAATTGGTATATTTGTAAAAAAGGTATTAAAAGATTCAGCTATGTCTAAGTTGTTTGTTATAAACCTATTATTAATATTTAATTTTAAATCATTATCTCGAGGTTTACTACGTCCAGTTTCATTATTAATAATGTTCCATGTAGCTGTTATTTTATTATTTGAAGACTTAATCTTATTACTTATGTATAAAGACTTTGCCATTGTACATGTTTTCCTAAAAATCTTTGAGTAATTTTTGACATATTCATGAAATTTTGGGTCAAAATTACTTTGTTTCATAGCATATAAATCATACAGCTTTTCTCTACTTTTGTATATTCCTGTTGTCGCCCAGTCACATAATGTCCTTTTTGGGCATTTGCATTATTGCATTATTGTTTTTGACTTAAATATACTGTTAAATTCGATTTCTATCATATTGAATAAGTAGCCGTAAAGCTTATCCGGATCTCTTTGAGTCCAATCTAAATTGGAAACCTTATCACTAATGTTATTACTAAAATTCAATAATCGGTTACTAGTCATGGGCCTGCATATAGTTTTGTTTATTCTATTTTCTTTCATACAAGGAAATGTAACAAATTGCCCACAGTGATCAGATGTTAAATCACTTAAAATTTACCTATTTAAATATTCACCATTGCTAAAGATATTATCTAAGCAAGTTGCCGAGTGAGAAGTAATTCTTGTTGGCTCAGAAAATAAATAATTCAAGTCAAATGATTCAAATAGGCTCACTAATCTTATACTGATAGGACACTTTTCTAATATATTAATATTGAAATCTCCGCAAACTACCAAAACCTTACTACTGACACATAAACGCTTCAAAACTTCTTCCATAACTATCTCAAATATGCTAAAGTCACTCTGTGGTGGCCTATACACACTAACTATAATATGGTGTTCCAGTTCTACACAAGAAAGTTCTACAGTGCGCTCAGCAGACAAATTTACAACATCTTTCCGGTTTTTGCACTTAATACTATTACGAACAAAAATTAACGACCCTCCATCAATCGAATTCTTCTAATATACACACTTCTAGCAGAATAAAGTTCATTATCAAGTATTAACTGGTGTGCCTGTAGCCAATGCTCTGTGATACAGAGCACATCAACATTATATTTATCAAAAAATTATTCTACTTCTAAGTCTTTCCTAGATAATCCTTGAATATTTTGATGAACTATGTTTATGGTCATTGACTTTTTTACTTTATTGCTACAATTTTTATTTATTTTCGTATTTCTACTAACAATACCATTATTGTGTAAATGATTTGATATGCAAGAGACAGGCTCTATTGTCTTAGCAATTAATTTAAAGAATTTATGCCACAATGTGCGGCCAAGCTATTGCCTGAATTAATATTAATAACGTCATTGTTAATTAGCTCAGTAGGAGCACTATATGAAGCCAAATGTTTGGCCACAGTGTTCTTACATTCTAAGGGGTGCTTTATAAGAGCTGTCAAGTTAGCCAAGTTCTTGGCTGTTATTCTAAAATAATATGATAGCGAAACAGCTATTTGTCTTTTAAAATAATACGGCAGATAATAACTATCTGTGGTTGAAAAAATATTATCATATACAATCCTATTGGTGTCAATTAAATGAAATTTATTATAAAATCATTAATCTGGCTTGTTAAATTAAACATAGTCATATTTAAATTATTCCTAATATTTTTTTCATGTTGAGACAACCCTTTGCTAATTGGCAGTGTAAATAGTACTATTTTATTTGCATTGAGTTCCGATAATTGTTCAAAGTATTTTATGAATGTTTTTTTATTTACAGTACCCCTATTGCCACTGAAAATTATGAGACTAGTATTTGTATCAAAATTTGCACTAATAGCCTTTTCTAGAATCATATTATATGTTAGGTTTGGCATACAAAAGTTGCTAAATGAATATTCCTTTTTTGAGTTTGTCATTAACATACCTAAACCTTTACCAATTTCATCGCTAAACATTAATATATTACTATTGGTACTGTACAATTGATTTTGACTAGTTGTTTTGCCATTCTGGAAGTTAACTACATTATTGTTATTTGATGTCCATATCCTAGGGGCACATGTTACAGGCAAACTGTCTAAAGAACTAGTGGTTTCATTGTGGTTATCAGAAAACAACAATGAATCATTCCTACAATTGCATGAATTAACTTAACATCGCGTATCAAAGAAGTTTATAACGTTTTATTTAAAAAAAAATCAGGTTAGTCGTGATGTTTAGAGTTGATTTTCTTGTAATGTTTATCTTTTCTAATTTCTTACACTATATCTCCATTGTCATTTGTATAGGACAGGCTTGTTCACCAATAACAGATATTTTTTTGTAAATTTTAATTTATATTTCTTTATAACCCTTAACATTTAGATTTATTATTTAACATTAAGGTTTAAACAAAAAACTAAAACGTTTTCGGTGTTTGGGAAATAACGGGTCAAAAGAGCTCTTTTTAATCGACTTCAAAAAAGGAGGAGGTTCTCAATTCGTCTTTCGAATCTTTTTTTTTGTATGTTCACCGATTACTCGAAGACGCCTGAACCAATTTGGAAAATTCTTTTTTGTTTCAAATGGTATATCCCAGGTGCTCCCATTTGAATTTTATCGAAATCAGTCGAGCGGTTTTTGAAATACCAACAAATATCTAAAAATTGTATATCGATGATATTTTCGTTTGCTCCGAAACATCGCCGTCTCATTGGAGCAGTGCGTTTAGTTGGCCTACCCATATAATATTTAAAATTCATCTACTTTTCACTAAAAAGCTCATTGAAGTCGGTGATACTTTTTTTGAAAAGATAATTATAGGTTGCACGTTCTCGCTTATTTATTAATTACTTAAACCTTCAAAGTACTATTGTCCTTATGTCAGCCTAGTTGGGCCCTTTTCTATCGTGGGAGAACCATGTTTCGGGCCGTATGGGCCGGTACAACCGGAGTGATGCCACGGGTTCAAATGTTTGCTGTGCTTTTCGCCAAGTGAGTGAGGTTACCGGAGGCCCTAACTCTTCCCTCCCCCTCTCCCCTCTTTCACCCTTCTTCAGTGGAATGGTTTAGATTCCAATACAAATCGCGTGTACAAGCTTTCCAAAACGGGCATTTAAAACAGTATGACCTAACATGAATCATACAGTGAAAACAGTCCCTATTTTATCTAGAAGCAGGAGTTAAACTTCTTAGTGATAAACACTATCAGTTCATCAATATCGAATGTAAAACATATCTCTGTTCAGTCCACTTGTGGACTATCTAAAATTCCAGGTTAAACGTTATCAGTTATTTGGGACTAAGATTGCGAATTTTGTGTCCTTATTCTGTCTTACTTGTGTATCGCCGAATGGGAGTAAAAAAGTAAGGTAAATATTGTAGATTAGTCTCACTAACAGAAATAAAACATGCGATTCGTATTTTTTATTTTATTTCTTTAATTACTCCGTTACAACACAACCCACTACTGTTACCGATGGTCTGATGGAGAATCTAGGTGGTAGATATTGGAAATGTTTTTTTATTTTTTAAAGTTAGTTTTACTGTTTCCTAAAACCTTAATATTCTTCTAGGGCTGAGAGTGAAAGACGATTTGATTTGAATTAGGAAACCGTCACATTGTTACTAAATGTATTTAATTATTTGCAAATGCAAAACGCTAAACGAAAGTATTCCTGCTCATTGTTTACGCTAACGGTAGCGATCGCGTCACTAAATCAGAATACGGTTTCGGCGTGGAAGTGTGCCAGCGATCGATAAGTTGGGAGACATCCATCACTTTAGATAAATAATAATGGTAGCCAATCGAAGTAAGAAGCATTATCAGAGTCGGTACCTACCTACGATTTAGTAAATGTTTGTGTATCAACGAATTAAGGTGAACAGAAGAGATTAGTTTGAAGATATATTTCACACCTTTATTTTTGTATAAATTTCGTTCGATTTAGAAGTTTATAGAGTTAGGCCTCAGCAATGTGAGGCGTAACGTTCACGATGTCGTCTTTCAATTGACATACTGCTACACTTAAACTAACTAACTAACTTTAAGTCTCACTCGCCCTAAAATACCTTTCTTGGCTAAAATATTTTGCAGTATTTGCACCATGCAATGCGATTTGGTCAGCCAGACATTCCATTTCGTACTTGAATGGTATTCAAGTTTTACTGTTCAAAATACCTGACGCCCTTAAATACCTTCTCAAAATTCTATAAATTCAAGGTGTCCTTTTTGAATATGAATTTATAATGTAAAGATTTTTCTTTTGTTCTTTTCTTTATCTTGAGTCACTGTCGCGGAATAATAGAAACAAAAAAATGAAAACAAACAGGGACCGGTGTCGCCAAACTCACTGATGCAAACGAAGTGCAATGCTTGGCATTTTCGCTTGTTTTTATTTAACGAGATAATAGTTTTCTCCACTCTAATTTAATTTCAAGATTAACTATGAACAATTGGAGTATTCTGGTTTTGCTATTTCCTTACAGCCTATGCTGGCTGTAGTTAGATAGAGGTATAAGTACTTCCTCTAACCGTATATATAGATGTAGACTGTACCTATATGATTGTTGGAAATTCCATCTAAGTTTTCAACTAATCATAAAGGAGGTGCATTCACGAAGATAGCTATAAGTGGTCTTATATTTAGTTAGTGAACGTATACGGATATAGCTAGGAGTGTCGAACAAACAAACTCCGTCACAGATAATCTTCAGAACGAATTATTGAGCCATTATCGTGATAAACTAACCCGGTTATGAGATAATGTACCTACGTGTCATGCGTTCCAAGATTGTCTATCTGTACTTGGAAAAGTATTTATCAATATTTCTATTGATTTTTGTAATCGACTTAAAAAAAGTGGTGGTTCCCATTTAATTGTATTTTTTGTGTTAAACGATATCTTCTCTGTCTTCTTCATATTTTAATGATCGGTGGTTGGTGCCTTAGAGGAGGTCCCTAAATAAACTTTTAATGAAATTATTTTACTACTTTTATTTTGGTAGTACTTTTTTGACAAGATTATTATTTATGCATATAAAGGTAAGATAGGTACATAAAAAAAGCATAAACAGCTCGCTTAGAGGTGAAGTAGTAGGTAGCTTAGTAGAATGATTTGCGATTATAGATCGCAATGAGTAAAAGTAATAAAAAAAATGTTTATAAAACTTTCCCATTTTTTATATAATGTCTGTTAGGTTCTAATAATTACTTAAGTTTAAAACACATAATAATATGTTGTGTGTTATTTTCAACGCCCCGAATAATAAATCAAAGAGATATGATGTTGTTCTGTAAAAGAAACGTTGACTAACGAGGATAGAACTGACATCCTACTAATATTATAAACGTGAAAGTTTGTGAGGATGTATGGATGTTTGGATGTGTGGATGTATGGATGTATGGATGTTTGTTCCTCTTTCACGCCAAAACTACTAAACCGATTGCGATGAAACTTGGTATGTAGATAGCTGGAGACCTGAATTAACATATAGGCTACTTTTAATCCCGATATTCCCACGGGATCGGGACTTACGCGGGTTAAACCGCGGGGCACTGCTAGTTTCTTTATAATTTAAGAGGTGGAGCGGCTATTCCAGTTGAACATCGACTGGGAACATTTATTCAACAATATACTTATTTCACAGAAATATATAATTATACAACATATAATAAATAGAAACAGAAAACAATTTGGTTGAGCAGTCAAATACGGTCGATGAAGTGAATGAGTGAAATCTTATGAAATGTCCAGCTCTATGCGCCATTTTTGTGGCTTTATTTTAAAATCCCTAAAAGATACTTTATTGTTGAACTGATACAAATTTGTTTATTTGACTACAAAAATGTAAATGTGTTGAATACCTTATGTAAAACTCTCTAAGTGAGGATCATACCTTCTTGTTCCTATTAATTAATTCATTCAAAAGACAACGTAACAATCGTTACAAATATTGAGATTCATGAATATGAGATTAGGTATAGGAAAATATTTTTATTTGTACTGTATAAAGTATAATATAAAACATCGATTTTTTGTAACTAAAGTCAGTAAAACTCATAATAATAATGTTCTAATTTGAACAAACAGGTAAGGAAATCTAAGAAATAATAAAATTATTGACATTTAGGATACATTTTGCATTCGTTAACTAACACTTACTACATTAAACTTGATAAGAATAAGATAACAAATCCCTATCTCACTTCCCCATAATCAAAAAGTTGGTAGCGATTGTAGTGATAGACCCACCTTTAGATCGAGGGCAGTCATTGGAATTTTTGAACCGTACGTCAGTCTTCCATTCATGCTGAGACGGGTATGCTATACGTGCACACACGACGCTACTTCGCGGAAGCAACCGGACGAGAACTGAATCCAAACACCTCTTCTTATATCGACCAATTACACTTGCCCTCCCCTGAACCATACAAAAAGTAAAAACACAGCCTAAGACTCAACTGTATGGTTAGCTGCAGGGATCATGGTATGTTGGGCAGTTGATTGATAGACCCGCAACACCGTTATGCGATGATCGGCTCGAATGAATGAAGCCATTCAATCGGTTTGGAGAAATGTAGCGGGATATTTTTGTTTTGGATGGTTGTGCATTTCTTAGGAGATATAAGTCAATTGAGATGGACGATCGGAACACTCATTCAGAATGACGCAAATGAAATTTGAGAATACAACCTGCCGTACTTCAGAATACTGTCTTCTAAATGATAAATAATCTAATGTTTACTTTGAAAATCAACACATGAATGAACAGGTTGAACAGATTTTTATCAAACAGCTATGAACCATCTCAATTAGAAAATGCTATAAAATAAAAAAAAATAGAGCATATTAAATATGCATTTTATTTTATCTTAAATCATGGAGACATTATTATGACTTCTGATCACCTAGCCTGGTCGGAGGATCCTCCTATTGTGTTAGACTCCACACACGACATTATCACCAACGTCAGATAAAAGTGTGCTGTGTGAATTTATGTCCATTACAGGGACATCAACGTGCTTTAAACATGTTCGTGAATGTAAATAATTTTTGTTTATTTTGTTTAAACTATATAGACATTGAAAGCCGTAAATTGAATAAACCAAAATTCATTCAAAATATATATTTTAAAGCCATTTATGATACAAAAGGCTTTTACTGCTAAACGGATCGTATTGGCTAAGCGATCCAGACTTAGATTTTAGACTTAGATATCCGAGTCTAAGAGTATCTCACCCGCGTTTAATTTATTTTGTTTACCTCCTATTAGTCGTACCGTGAAGTTATACGTACAAATAGACCCTAAGTTCGTAAATAGGCTATCTAACGCAATAATAATGTCACACAAAGGACTGGTAGGACCTTCCTGAGGTGAGCGCGTTCAAAAAGCAAGCCAACAGACTCTTTAGCTTTTTAATATTAGTATAAAATAATAAAAGCTTTTTTATTGACGTTATCGACTGCCTGTTTGACAGTAGACTATTCCTAGTTAGAGTATAGTAAAGTCAGTTAAAAAGTAAAGAAAAAAAAAGCCTTCTAGTCCCACATCTCAGCGAAAGGAAGTGAAAAAAAAAAATGGTCGCGCGGAAGCTTCGGGCGTTGCCTCCGTACGCTGCATCCATACTGATGAAGAGGCTCTGAGTTCAGCTGAGATGCTAATGATCAATCGTGTTCGTGAGAGGAGCCTCGTCTGTCCACATTAGCATTTACTCGCACTAATGCGTGACTCGAAAGCTGGGCATATGGCTGTCCAAGATAAAGAGCCATAATGGAATATACAACCACATTTTCTTGTATTTTTTTGCTGTTCTTTGTTTTACTGCCATGTTTTTAAGGCATATCGGAATTCCCACGCAAATCTCTGATACTCCTACGACTGTGGTATTCCTCTACCCTACAGTTTGTGTTGTTGTGTCTAACGTGGTGTTTGTAAGCTCTTTGTTATTGTGCTTCAAATACTTATAAAATAACAGCGGTTGTTTTGCTCTGCCAACTACTGGTAGATATATGGTGTCCAAGACCATTCGCCTTTACAATATTAATTATTACCAATCTTAAATGTCCATGTGTCGTCACTTTACAAACATCTGCCTTATTAGCTACAGGGTACATCCACCCTGATTTAAAAAAAATGTGTGATCTGCGTATCTCATAATAATTTGTTGTTTATACACGTATCGGGTATTATATAACAGGAGAGTTTATTATGGTCAATATACATTTTTAACAGTCGTCGTAAATAAATCGGCAAATGAGACTGAAAAATTAAATAGATTCCCAATTATTTTCAAGTGTATTATTATTTTAATTGTAAAACTAAATATGAAAAACAAAAACAATAAAAAAACTGATTTGACGATAGTAACGTATTACGTGACAATTTACCATGTTATTAAAGACAAGTTTGTACTAGACGTATCGTTTCGACCTTTAATAAAGAGATATTGATTTGACTACTAATAAATCGTATTTGTGGTATCAAGAAATATAACCCTACAACTGATAATTTTCAAAATAAAATATTTTACTGTGAAATACTAATAAAAACCCAATCATTTTCTTAACAAGAAGACCTACATTGGTAAAGAACGGATCAGCGTGAAGACACGGACTTCATTTGGTTTTAGATTCAAACCCCACGTCACGTCGGTAATACTGGACACTACCGACGTGAACCCACTTAGCTGGAGGGGTTAAGAAGAATACTAATTAGGAATATGTGAAGAGACCTACTTTAATTTAATTTAATAACACTCTCTTTATAATGTCGTGTACACCAAAGAATATATTCTATCTAAGCTTCTACATTAAATTCAAATTTTAATATACTTATATTAGTTTTAGTCAGATATAAACCCTTCACACCAACGAAAAAGGTACTCTTTGATATATTGTCTATACTCGTATAAGTATATAGCAATTTAAAATATAAATTAAATAAATATATATTTGTAGGAAAAAAAAAACAATTCTTGTTCTAAATACTGTTTTACTCTTTAATCTTTATAAGTAAATCCATCATTTACTGTAAGTAAACATTGAAAACGTTCCGGGTGTTAAAATTCCTTTGTGTGAAGAGTGACCGGTCAGCAAATGTGATCGGAATCACTGAGTGAGTGCGGAGGATAGGAGTGATTTCTTGAGTGTGTGATACAATCTGTTATTTCTATCTTGAAGGTGTAAAACATATTTATAAAAAGGTTCTCACTAATGTATAAACACTATAGGTAGGTAACACTACACATATACAGGTGTATTTGAAAAAGAAATACTTACTTAAATCACTAAAAGAGCATGAGTCTAGCATGCAGTTACAATAAGAATTAAAAAAAACGACTAAAACCACACGGTCTTCCGTTACAAGTGGGTCTATTGCAAGGGACCTGGGTATACCCTAAGAAGGAGGTCTACGGGAACATGTTCCACCTACTTTTATGAAAAGCGGAGGCAAAAATACCTGGAAATTCTAACGATTTTTTTTTAAATAATTCTTATTGTGAATTCATGCTAGAGTCATGCCCTTTCAGTGATTTAAGTCGTCCTTTTTCAAATACACCCTGTATATAGGTAACAGTTTAAGATACTATTTTAAATCCACCCTCGAATGTCAAACAAATCAGAATAGTGTAAAGTAAATTTTGATCATATTCAAAAATCGTAGCTTTCAAAGTTGCCTCAAATTAGTCACTTTTCTACCCTATACCCTGATGGATGTCCTTTTCTGTACTTCTGACAACGTGTAGGTGTACGTGCAGGTAAATTATAATGACGATGGGCGTGAAACAACCTCACTTTTATATTTATAATATTAGTTAAGATAATGAAATTTGTCTCTACTTCAAATATTTTTTTTTTTACCATTGAATACTTTAATTTAGTTTAAAAAGCTTTTAAGAAGTTTGGAAGAAATCTGTGGTGATAGCAATACCATTGATATCTCTTAAAAAACTCAATTTAAATCTAAAGTTACCCTTTTTAAATTCAAAGTTAAAACAACAAATATTTAACGACTTCAACAGAACGCCGAAACAAAATAGTGAGTAATGTTCTTTCGCTGGAATCGACTGATTTAATCGATAGATAAAAATGAGGATTACACATACAATGTTCAATGTTCCTCCCCTGATTCTATAAAAAAGTTTCATAAAGGTACAGAAGCAAGGTCATATTCAAGCGGTTAGGTACCTTATAGTCAATACTTACATCAAAACATTAATTAATACGTTTTTCAACACGAGATAAACAGAAAAAAATTATTATATAAAAAATAATTGAATAAGCTTGAGAGACTCCAAAATCTCTGTATAAGATTCATATTTGGACTACGCAAATATGATCATGTTTCTGATTATCGAAAAAAGCTCAAGTGGTTACCTATACGCCTTCGCCGGAATGTACATATTCTTTCGCTTTTATATAGCATTCTATTTAATCCCATAATTTTAATTTACCATAAAAAACGGTTTAGCTTCTTACACGACACTCATTCCCGATCTTTGAGATCGTCGGAGAACCTGATATTAAAACTACCTGGACATTCTACGAAATTCGTCGACAATTCCTTCTCTGTCCAAGCCGTTCGTTTATGGAATAACCTACCTTTGACAGTAAGACGTGCACAGTCACTGCCTGCTTTTAAGAAACTGGTAAAAGGACATTACCTGGGTGATATCAACATATTATAATTGCCTATTTATCTTCTTATTTGACTTAATGTAGTATAGTCCTATATTTGTATGTTTTATTCGATTTATATGTGAATCTTTATACCTATGTTTGCTTATGTATTTATTTGTTTGTTGCTCTCTTGTATGTATATTCTTACACTATGTGTAAGATACGTCATCTTTATTTAACTTATATTATATACCTACTGAGCGTACACCATACTGCCCTAAAATCGATATCCTATGTTCGCTCCATCCCATGGTTGCCTGTAAGAGATTGCCTCAGTGCGATAAGGCCGCCAATTGTATCTACCACAAAACATTGCTGTGCGTCTACTCTTCAAAATCATTTTGGTGTACAATAAAGAGATATATTATTATTATTATTATTCTCTTTATTTACTTAATATACATATAAATTACATTTTTAAATACATTCACTATTAAAAAATAAAAACAAATATATTTAAAAATATAAAAAATAGTGTCCCACCGGTATCGGGTACAGAGACCAAGCTACCGGTGGTTAGGGTTCCAGAGATAGAAACCTCCTCACTATGCGTGCCGTATTAAGGAGGACTGCCTTCTGCTTCAGGCTCTTAATTCAGCTGCCTAACGTGAGCCTCTGAAGGTGTTGGTCGAGGCTCTTAGCAATTAACCCATGGGCCGAAATGACTATCGGCACAATGATTGCTGAATCCACATCCCACATCGACTATCTCGTGGGTTAGGTCCAAATATTTTATTTCTTTATCTTTTTCGGCTTTTAAGAGATTGTCGTCATGGGGAATAATGATGTCAATAATCATTGCTCGGCGCTCTAATCGGTCTATCACCACTATATCAGGCTTATTGGCAACAATAGTCCTGTCAGTGATGATAGATCGATCCCAGTACAATGTTGCACGGCCATTTTCGAAAACTGGGTCGGGCACATACCTGTAGTACGGTAACTCGACAGCCTCAAGATTATATTTAACAGCAAGTTGCTGATGGACTATCCTGGCCACTTGGTTATGTCTATGCAAGTACTCGCCGTTGGCAAGACGAGAACAACCAGAAATTATATGCCTGAGGGTTTCTCCGGGACGATGACACGCCCGACAAATGTCAATTGTCCTTCAGGATAAATCTCCGATAGTTATTCGTCATTATTATTATTATTAATCAAGTTCTAGTTCTTATTAGGTGTTTGATTATTAAAAGTATGAACTTTTTAATAGTGTTTAGTAAATAATTAGTCGACTAAGTAAAAGCTCGAAGGACCACATGTTGCACAAGAATACTGTTAACGACACCTGTAGCTTGGCACTATATGAAATATACCAATTTTTGGCCTGACAACCTGCTTATTAAACAAATTATAAAATCTTGAACAGGAATATCATTTATTTGTATTAATTTCTTTTACATTACCTACTATTTCCTAGGGATGATTCACAACATAGTACACGTAAAATTGAATTTCATATAATCATCCCCTCCATTATTGTCACAATGTTACGCTGCCTTACCACTTGACATCGGCACTATTCTCTGTTTCCAAACGTATTTTATGAATGACCCCTTTGGTTCTCATATGTATATATTTTTCAGCACCTATTGTTGTAATGCCTGATACATTATTATAACCATAAACATGTGGTTTTAGTTCATGAAGTGCGTAACTTATATCAGTTTTATGACGTTCGTACTTCTCCAAGCCACAGAAATATATAATTTTTATGAGTTTCAATTTATATACAGATTGTTTACAAAGAACTACGTCGCAGCCGATTTAAAAACATTCAGTATAGATAATAGTTTTTTTTTTCTTGAGGCACACAAGATATAATTTATAATCCGTTTTAAATCCGTTATGTAAAACTTTCATACTTTTTAAGGTTCCGTACCCGGTTGGTTACCCATCGACGGGACCCTATTACTGAGCCTCTGTTGTTCGTCCGTCCGTCTGTCTGTCAGCGGGCTGTATCTCATGATCCGTAGACAGTTGAAATTTTCACAGAACGTGTATTTCTGTGGCCGCTATATCAACAAATCATAAAAACAAATTAAAAAGTATTAAAAACGGCGTAACAGAAATCATAACAAATATACAAAGTATAGGTTTTGTGTTGGTTTAGATACATCTACACACATTAGACTTCGCTAAGGTCACAACCAGCCTATACAATACACATTTCGTATTTATCTATTCCATAAAAGTAAATACCTAGGGCAGTGTGGTGAGAAATATCATCAATTGAGCTTAAATTGATTGATATTTCTTGATTAGGACACTAAACTCCTTCAAAGGAATCTCTACGCCGGGAAGGAGCAGACAGGAATCAAAATTGCTACTGTAGACTGCTGTTCAAACCGGCAAATGTCTAGAAGAATTCTTTGAAAAGTCAACAAACCGAATATCTCATAAATTATAAAACTGTATAATAAAGATAATTTGACATAAATTTGTTTATTACGGTTGCGATAAACTGTTGATAAAATAATGTCTGACCAGGTACTTATTTACACACAGAAACAAATCGATATAGAATGGCCGTAATGACTTGATTTGAATTTGGGATTCTCTCAATAATTATTGAAAATAAAAAAAAAATTGTTCGTTTTAAGATCTCTAACTTTACACATTCTACCTGTTTTTATGAGGAACAGATTTGAAAATACCTGGAAATTCAAACGGTCTTAACTTTTAAACCGGTAGATTTTTTTTTAATATTTATGTAACTGGATGCTAGCATGCATGCAAAATAATTTTAATGCATGCCCTTTCACTGATTTAAGTAAGTGTTCTATTGCCAGATACACCCTGTATGACCAGGTTGTTATGAATTTAATTTCGCCAATCAATTTACTATCTACCCTCGCTTACGGAACTTTTTTCGGGATGAAAAGTAGATACTCCATGTCCTTTTCTGAACTCCTGTCAGACTAAGTGCATGCAAAATGTCGTGCAAAGTCACTTGCGCATTTATAATATTACTAGCGACCCGCCCCAGCTTCGCACGGGTTGCACTGACATCTTCATCTCCTAATCATCATCATATTTCAACCAATTTACACAAAATCTTAACAAATTATATACCTAAACCTTGCTCATCAAAACAGCATGAAAATCCGTAGTTTTTGAGTTTATCCCGAACATACAGACAGACAGACGAGGCGGGGGACTTTTTATAATATATAGAGATAGTGATAGTGATTTAGTCGGGAAGGGGGTTTCTTAAAGAAAAGGACGTAGAGTACCTCTCATATTAAATCTACCTCAACGCGAACAAAACTGTGCACAAAAGTTAGCGTGAGCTATGTATCTGTACATTGTTGCATCAGTTAGGATATAGATTTCTTTAAGACTGAGAAACCCGGACCAGTACAATTCCCACTCTCAATATATATGTCTCTTCTATCGTTATGTATTTCTGTGGCTAGTTGTTTTTAAAAAGTATATCTTTCAGTCAAAGACAATGCTTGGGTATTAAGGTGATTATATTGATATTTAAGGGATATGTTATATTCATCACTTTTTTATACAAGTTAGGTAATTAGCGAACGACCTGCCTATGGCTCTCATCAGCAGATGTATAATTTATGCGTAGTAATAGTGCTGTTGTGCTTTGTTGTGTTGTGGTTGCTTTCGTAAAGTTCAAGTGCTAATCTAGTCAGGCTGTTTCGATTGAAACAGAAATATGCTGTGCGTTGCCTCCTTCTTTATATAATATATGTTTATAGATTTCATAGAAAAGAGTCTAACATCAGTTCACTTTATGATAAACATGAAAACCGTTACAAACAGAAACATAAAATTACATACAAATAACACACCGTTGACGTCACATGCCGTATGTAATTTCTAAGTAATTCTATTTATTAATAAGATGTCGTCCAGAAACGTTAGGCGACATTCAGATAAGGACTGTCGATAAAAGATCGATACACGGCGTCAAAGTCAATATTAATTCATAAGATTTATTCAAAACCCGTTCCCAAGAGACGGGCATAGGTTTATTCCGATTTGAACTCCCTGTTAGACAAAGATGTTTTCTTTAAAATTAGACTAATTCCACACACACACACACACACGGTAGCTCCTAAAAACCTGTGAATACTCCAGGAGCCTTCGGTTCTTCTGGAAGGAGCTAGGCTGCCGCAACTAGCGGAAACAGAGCCATCTACCAATACCAAATCCACTCGCACTCCGATTGCTCTAATTCCTGTATGCCAAGATTAACAAGTGACACACGAAAACACATTCGGCGCGCTGGATGAATGCATTCGGGGCTCGAGGTGAAGGGTAGGAGCATCTCCCTCCGACCCACAATCCGCAGTGTATAGGACACTATAGTTTAGCGCATTCCTGATCTCTTCATTCAAAACGCGGGCTTGCTATAGGTGTTGTTCAATTACCTTGGAACTAGCGAATAATTTAATTCTATTGTTATAATATTATTTAATAATATTTAGGAATAAAAACAATCCTATTTTCCAGACCGGCATAATTACAAACTTGACGAAATGGCTTCAAAAAATAATAATTTTAGATACGATTATTTTTTATAAATAAAATAGAAAAGTCTTATGTCCCGGTACTAAGTGGGACAGACGGCGTCGTAAACACTATTTCCCGGTATCCCATAATGCTGCATTGTCACATCTCCGCCGTTATCAATGAAGGCGACACTCCATTCTTTGCATACTCGTATCTTGTAAGAGGATCTTTATACTTTACTAGACTTTACCTAAATGTTTACCTGTAAATATTGTCTGTAGACCATCTTTACAAAACATCTATTCTAATATAATATAGCTGAAGAGTTTTTTTTTTGGTTGAATGCGTTATATATGTAACTAGGCGTCGGATTTGAAAGAAACTATATTTGCTATATTTTTGTATATATACGGGAATTAACGCGATCACGAAATAGGCGTTACATACCTCTGAATTGCCTGACGTTACGACAAGGTTGCACTGGCCATGGTCACAGGCTGACTGCCGCCAGCCAGTATGTAATACCTATTTCTTGATCGCGTTAATTCCCGTATAAATACATAAATATATCATGAAACGTGAAAGTTTAAAAGTTAGTAAACTATATTTGTATTTGAGATCCTAATTCTTCCACACACAATGTGATAACACTACTTGTCTGTGTAATACATAAAAAAAAAACATTTTTTCTTTCTCTATCTTTGGTCTAATTCTGTCAGTATTGTTGTTCAAATTCTTCTTATAGAAAAAAAGATTAGAAACTTGATTTGTTAGCCATTTAAAGTAAGTAAGTAATCAACTGTTTGAATTGCAATGTTTATTGTAGTCTATAAGGCATTTCACCGACCAGTGACAGCAAAAAAAAACTACCTACGAAAAATTTATCTAAAAATATGAAAGCTAAAAACTTATGAAAATTTATTTACATAAAATCATCAAAAAAAGCCAAAAGTTACTTACTTCCTTTGTTTCTTTGTAATCAATAAAAAGTAAATGTTATAATATCTCAAGGGAATTGAGTTGATGAACTAAATTATGTGGTAAAGTTCAAGAATGCTTATGGGACAGGTTGACCATAGAATGAACGTCCTAACAATTGGTACAGGCATCTTGCCATGGATATTCAAAACAAACAATAATCCCAAAATACACGGGAAAATAACAAATACTTCTTATTTTACTTAAAATTCAAAATATCTTGGGTTGATATCTGATTTGAATACTTAAACAAGTGCCATGTTTTAAATCGATATATGTTTATCATTCAAACTGATTTACACAACCATCTTTGTGGTATACTAGGTAGAACATGCGACTTTGTTTTACTTCTTAAAAAATGAAACAACGGAGAAGAAATAGCACCTACTTATAATCTTATTATAAGGTCACACTCGGGCGTCGAGATAGAACAACTGACCTACATACTTTTTCTTGCCTTGCCTTGACTTTACACATTCAATTTGTTTAATAGACTTAGTCTTGGTTAGTCATTTAATAGGGTACATGATTGTCAAGTCAAATGAGCATCTTATTACGATAAATTTGCAGGTTGCAGAGGTGCGCAACATTTGACTTTTTTCAATTGTAAGAATTTTGTAAATCTATACTAATATTATAAAGCTGAAGAGTTTGTTTGATTAAACGCGCTAATCTCAGGCACTACTTGTTTGAATTGAAAAAACTTCACGCTACGATAAATAGGAGCGGAGCATCAATGAAAAATGTTGCAAAAACGGGGAAAATTTACAAACTCAGCCTAGTCTTCATATAAGTAGGTAACAATGTTACTTGAGCATTATCTGTCTAATTAATATAAGTAAATGTATGTAAATGTGTATATATATATAAGTATATATATATGTGTATGTATATCTATGTATGTATGATATGATAAGTATGTAGATATACCGTGAATATTAATTAAACTTGTATCTATCTACACGTATAAGATAATATAATTTATCATGTTTTTGTTATTTGCCAACGATTACCACCACTACATTAAAATCGTTCTAGTCCATCCTAATGTTGCATCGCCCTTTGTACATTTTCAATGCCACACTTATTACGTATCAAATTTTCTGTAAAACTTGGTGTACAAATAAAGTATTATCTATCTATCTAGGTAATAACAGATTAGGAAGTTTTCTTCTCTGTTTGTTAACGGATTTTCTTCTTTCCTGGTTTAGTAGCTAATGATGAGCGTGAGTGTTATCAATAAAACATTTCGATACAGTTTTTGCCCTACCTTCGACGGAGCATTATTGTATCATCTATCAATAACAGTCTAATTTCGACCTCAGCTGACCACTACTTTACAAACCTTTGATGACTTAAAGGTGTTACGCATTTATAAAACACCTAGTTTATCGAGTTTAATGTGTAAGTATACTTCTGTCGGTATAACATTCATCTTTATAAGCTTACTAGCCGTCCCGCAGTTTCACCTGCGTTTATGTTCACTGCTCCGCTCCTATTGGTTGTAATAGGATGTTATATAGCCCATAGCCTTCCTCAATAAATGGGCTATCCAACACCAAAATAATTTTTTAATTCGAGCCAGTAGTTCCTGAGATTAACACGTTCAACCAAACAAACAAATTCTTCAGCTTTATAATATTAGTATAGCTAAAGAGAATATTACAACAAATCATTCGAGTTGTTTTAGAGAAACAAATTAACAAACAGGCCTATTGATCTAGTGGCTATTGATCCTGACTGCTAAGCCAGAGGACGTGGGTTCGATTCCTACCCAGGACAAATACTTACACAACATGATCAAGTGTTGTGTCAGGATGTAATTTATCTGTCATATCAATTAGTCAGACAACGTACAAAATGTATTTAGTAATATTTAAGTATTTGGCGGTCTGGTTACTATAGTACAGGTTTTGCCTAGTTTGGGATCAGACGGCCGTGGGAGGTGTCTCAAGTTATTATTATTCAATGTAAGTATAATAAGCTAAGTATTAAATTAAGTTAAACTCTGACGGGTACCCTTTCTGTCAAACTATACTTTTATACCTGTGTCAAGTACATTACAGCTTCCTTTTCACAAACAAACAAACAAAAAACCCAGACATAAAGATAAAGGAAATATAATTCAAAAGTACATCTCATCGGTAATCGTATGCGCGCACGCATGCCTGCACGGACTCGCATCGATCGCGCATTTAGATGTCCGTTCGGGAGATGCGCAAGACGATTTAAGGAAAAACATTAGCGTTTAGTTGTGATCTGGTTATTGAACTTATGTTCTAAGAATTGTGGTCAATTATGTGGTAATTGCTTTTAGTTTATTTAATTATTGTAGAAGTTATTTATTTATTATGGTTAAAGAGTAAAATCATTGCGTTTTGTTTTGTTTACGTAGGAAGGTAAAATGATGGGGTGGGCAGAAACGAGACTTCATCATTGCGTCTGTTCGGAGAAAAGTGAGAAGGCATTTCTCGTGAATTGCCGCTAGTATCTTTTTTTTAAGAAGCGGCTAAAATTCGTACTTAGATATATCTCTTTACCCGACTACGGCAAATCCAAAAGGAAGGTTTAGCAGTCTATGTATGTATGTTTTTATTTACGTATGTTCCACCGTAGCGCCTAAACTACCGATTTTGATGAGGTATCGATAGATTCGTAATATAGTCCGGCTGATAAAGGCTACATAATTTCGTAGTCGGGTTACAACTTAATTGTTATTTTAATTTAAAATAACCTCGCACAACTCTAATTCCGTTATAGTAGTAACAGTAGTCTCCACATGTCCTGGGATATTTATCATGTAACCCGGAGAACAAAACACAAAGGAGCCATTCATTCTTATAGTTAGTACATGTGATTGGAAATGAGTCTAATTCATTGATTTGACTACAAAAAATCGACTGAAGTACAGGCAAAAATAATTAAGATCATTTTAATCTGACATACCTGAGAGCATACGAGAGAGCTTATCTTAGCTATAATTTAAAAATAACAATAAATATAATAATATTCAATTAATAAATTACAGCTAATATTATTTCTCTTATAAGTAATGTGAGGATTTAATAGATAAGGTATAAGTTATTAGGTTATTACAGAGCTTTGAAGCGTGAAGACTTCCAATTCACAACACAGCAGTTCCTTTAATATGTACTTTATAAGTGCGATCCTTGACATTTAGCATGTGACATAAATCCTTCTTTGACCTGTGGTTTGACTTACTTTAATACAATACATCTGAATCACAGTTCGTAAAAAAGAGGAAAAGTAAAACCCGGTGGTAATTCCGGGCGACCACTAGTTCCGAAAAGTCATTCGAGTGTTTGATGACTTGACCACAGTTTTCCGGTTAAACTTCAACAGTCTGAGAGGGCTTATTCTAGATCACTGTTAGGTTGCAATGACTATATAATAAAGTGATTCGACAATGCAGCTGCTAACTGTTTATTTTTTGATATTGCGGCAATGACAATTTGGGATCGTGTTTTGCGTTGGCTCTCACCACATAGAGGTAGAATAGTTAGCGAAAATGGGTTAGTGCTAGTCGCCGAGTCGAACTCGTCACTGGGGAGGTCACTGGTAGTAATAGTTTTATTATTATAACTTCCCTAACACCCTTTTCTTCTTTTAGTGTAAGTATAATTTTATTTAAGCAAAACGTAAGTGTAAAAAAATCTTTAATCAATGTTTGTTTGTGGGGTTCTTTCTTCTCAATTCAAAAAAACTATGTATACAATGGACCAGCCAGAAGGACCGACGATCTGAAGAAGGTAGCAGGGATGGACTGGATGCGGAAGGCGGAGGACCGGGTGCTGTGGCGCACATTGGGAGAGGCCTATGTCCAGCAGTGGACTATGATAGGCTGATTGATTGATTAATTGATTGATGTATACAATGCGAAATAATATAATTATTTCGCATTTAGCATAGGAAATACAATCTTTAAAGTCAGATTTCTTATGCTAAAAAATGCCGATTTGTCTAAAACACAAGACCTATATCCGTGCATTTATTTAAATTTAAATTAAATGAATGGACAGAGTAAAAAGAAAAAAATATATTAAGTACTAAAAACTAATGATTTATTTAATTTTGTATGTCAATGGTGCTGATCCTGTAACATGACTCTCTAAACCATAATCAGACTAAATTTTGTTCACATAAGATGTAATCCTTGTACATTTTGAAACAAGGTCTTCCAACAAATTTAAACAAGTAGGTAACATATGTCGCTATCGAAATAAGAAATTAATTTGTCGACTATAGTCTAACACGCTTAAATAAACTTTAATATTATTCTTGCTATTCGTTGAATGCCATCTCTTTAACTCTGTGTAGTGTGTTAGTAGCCGTCTTCGCAGGTGCCGATTAAAATAACGTCATCTTAGTTCGTTTTTAACAAGTTTTTATACGGCGTTTGAATAATTGAGGACTATCGCTGCTTGGCAATTATACGGCATTTGAATAAATGGACTCTCGCTGCGTAGAAATAAAGTTGAGTTTACGTTGACAGATTTTAGTGAAATCTAGTGGCGCTGAGAAATAGATGCCAGTAACAAATAGACCTTGTTACGAAGAAGACAAGGTTGATTTCATATGAAGAAATTAAGTCAGATTATAGTTTAGTGAGTGTGTCATAGAATCGGCACCAATGTATCATTTATCTTAGGTCCACGGAATGCAGCAAAAATTTTCACAAATATTTTTTATAAAATCACGAAACTCAGTGTGAATGCAGCCTTTAATATTTTAAATCAGAAATAAGCAACAAAATACTAACTCAGAAATCAAGTCACGTTTCATTTACGACTATCATTATATTCTGTGGCTCAAGAAATTCAACTTTTAAAAATTTCAAGAATAACACCGCGAGTCCTAAATACATAACTAATAAAAGAATAGTTTCTAACAGAATAAGGACACATACCATCGATTTCACTTGCCATTGTATGCGGATTCTGCGTATCGAGAGATCACCGGCGTGATGAGAATATTAATACTGATGATGATGATGATGAACAATGCTGGTTCATTCCTTGTAAGGTGGGCGAGTCATTGCGAAGTTGTCTTTGATGTTTGGCTAGTATTTTGATGTTATACGTGTATAGTGATGAGTATAAGGTTCTTGCAACAGAATTTTAATTGTACACCAACGTTTATCAATACATATTATAAAACAAATTCCCCTGCCGCGTCTGTCTGTCTAACTAAAAAACTACGGAACTAGAGTGATTCACGAGGAAGGTTTAGGTGTATAATTAGTTAAGGTTTTGTGTAAAATGGCTGAAAGCTGATTGTTGAAGATGTCCAAAAAAAACAGTGTATGCTCTGCTACCCGTGCGAAGCCGGGGTGGGTAATAAATATACAAGTACAGTAAAAATAAAAAAATAGTTTAAGCAGGGAAATAAATGTAAGCTTTCATAAACTTTTAGTGTATAATAAATACACTGAATAAATAAACCTACATAAATACTAGCTGTCCCGCCAAACTTCATCTGCGTTTGTAAATTTTACCCGTTTTTGCAACCTTTTTCATTGATACTCCGCTCCTATTAGCGTGATGTTATATAGCCTATAGCCATCCTCGATAAATGGACTATCCAACACAAAAAGATTTTTTCAATTCTAACTGGTAGTTCCTAAGATTAGCCCGTTCAACCAAACAAACAAACTCTTCAGTTTTATAATATCAGTATAGGTTATATCTATACTAATATATAAAGCTGAAGAGTTTGTTTGTTTGTTTGCTTGAACGCGCTAATCTCAGATTTGAAAAATTCTTTAATTGTTAGATAGCCCGTTTATCGAAGAAGGGAAATAGGCTATATAACTTAGGAATGGAGAAGTGACTATAACTTACGGGTGAAATTGCAGCTAGTAGACCTTACATAGCTACATGTGCCCATGATTATTAACGACTTAAAAATAACACACTAACAAGCTCCACAAACCTTCGTACTTAAACTCAAATACATTTTGCACACCTAAATCTAAACAGGTATTTTTTTTTTATGATAAACGAGCAAACGAGCAGACGGGTCACGTGATGGTAAATGACTACCGCCGCCCATGGATACCTGCAACTCAAGAGTCACAAGTGCGTTGCCGGCCTTTAAAGGGCCGGTAAAGGGGGAAGAGGGGGAGAGGGAGTGAGGGATGTAGAGGGAGGTTAACCTCACTCACTCGGCGAAAAGCAAATTAAACATTGCTTCACTGCCGTTTTTTCCGGTCGAGCCAGCCTATACGTGCCGAAACATGGCTCTCCCACTTTAAACACTATGAGCAAATTACAATTAACATACATGTTTATTTATAGTGGGTAATACAAATTAAATGATTGTTCGTCATCCCTCAATTTCTTTTTGAACAGTCTGAAGCCTTTTTGCATACGTGGAAATATAGTTTCAGCATAATATCCAACAAGTTGAAAGGTTAATCCTTATCTGAGATTAATTTTTTATCTATGGTGAAATTAGTTTTGGATAGCTATTAGAAGTAGAGATGACTTCTGCAATTATTGGAATCGACTGCCAGGGAAAATTTTCTCGTCGCCCTCCGCTTACGGCACGTACTTCTTCACTCCGTGCCTACGGTTAAGGGTGTATTCACACTGCTGATTCAGCTAAAAAAAACATATTGTAATCCATATCAATGTCGTAAAAGTCAAGCTATATTTATGATATAACTCGCTTTATACAAAAATAAAGGCTGTCTTAGCAAAGGTAACGGCTTTCTTAAAATGTGATAGAATTTTAATTAAATTTTAGAACATTTTCCCGCGCATCCTTCGAACTCTGATTGTTTTACAAATGTACAATAATAAGTAAATCATTGTGACATTACATTGTTTTTTTTTTAAATTTATTGCGTTAAAAGTAAATGCGTTCTAAAGGAATTCTAGAATTGTTTTATACAAAAAAAAAACGTAAAATGAAGTATTTACTGTAGAAGTCAGGTCATTCAAGACAGAAATTAAACAAAGAACAAGACAGTACCAAATTACAAAAAAGATCACCCAATTTAAAATGCAGATATGTACATATATTGTCAACAGTATAATGTATTCGAACGGAAATTAGTGGCACAAAAGATAAAATGACTTGTTTCTGCCATTCCACGTTAATGGCTCACGATGTGGTTTCGCATAATATAAACTAAGATGTGAGGGTTATGTAGGTAGGGAGCTGGTGGACAGTATTTTCTATTTTTTTTTCATTTGAAAAAAAAAAAGAATTGGCAAGCGTCAAGTTTTTTCTTACAGTAATTTCAAATTTGAAAGCAAATTAACTTACACTAGCCACTGTTCTTTAACTAGTTTAGTAACTAGTAGCCCTAGCTTTTAGTTAGATAGTAGCAAGAATAGGAACTCCGTGTTCCTGAAAACTAATAGACATATTTATAACATGACGCAAATAGTAATTTGAAAGGCCTGCTACACCTTGTAATAATTAGGTATATGGCAATAAAAAGGTTATAAAAAAGTAGGTTTATCCCTATACTAGCAATCCGCCCCGGCTTCGCACGGTTAGCAGAGACATCTTCGACAATCATCAACATATTTCAATCAATTTACGCTAAATCTTAACAATTTATACATCTAAACCTTCCTCACGAATCACTCTGTCTATTGGTTAAAACCGCATGAAAATTCGCGGTGGGGACTTTGTTTTGTAACTAGCAACCCGCCCCAGCTTCGTACGGGTACAAATTATAAATCTAAACCTTCCTCGTGAATCACTGTCTATTGGTGAAAACCGCATGAAAATCCGTTCATTAGTTTTTTATCACGAACAGACAGACAGACGCGGCGGGGGACTTTGTTACTTTTGCTATATGCATATTTATTATAATAAAGCTGACTGGTCTAATATAATAAACGCTAAACGCCATTAATAGGTGGTTTGTGGGCGTAAGTCAAGCACGTCCAATAATGTAATATATTTATCTAATCTTTTTACAGTTTATTTAGCTGCTGGCAAATCAATTACCAGCATTATTTACTGAGTATGAAGCTGATCTTGAAAATACTTATTAGTATTAGTTAATGGTATAGTAGATTTCTCTCTACTCTATAATGGTGTTTTTTGTTATTTTGAAAATAAGGCTGTACAAAAAGAAATAAGAAGTCACAAGAGACCTTGTAAATATATATTTGTGATTTTACCCATCTATAGAATCAACATCCACATTTCTGATTCTTCATCGGTTGCTAGAACAAATAGGTATCTACACAATTTTATAATTGATATTAAAACTGCCTCTTAGCCTAACATGTTTTTTTCCTCCCGTCTCGACATGCTCAGACCAGCATAACCACTGGCCCGTGAAGACATCGAGGGACACGTATCCTGCCTTCTCCTAATGAAATAAATTATCTACAACTCACATTCAAAACAACTTATCTACCTTCAGCAAGCTTACTGAATTATAAACATTGTTCTCTTTTAATATAGCTGATTTTGGAATAGAGGAAGTGATGTCCCTGAGTGGATAAATTTGTAACCTTTTTACAAGATACATAGGTTCTGCTGGTTCGTGAGAACAGGGAGCCTTTTCTATAATAAGTAATGCTTGGGCAGCGGCAGGTGCGGACTTAGTAGTGGACAGGATTTTTATTACTTGAGCTAAGTTTACGGCTATTGAGGGCCAACAGACTACTGTACATAGTACAGTACCTCTTTGTGTACACCTGCTTTGTTCTGTATACATTATAGAGCGGCGGTATTGTTATGACCATCGAATCGCGGAGGCGGTGGCAGCATTTCTAAAGATTACGACTTGTGAATAAGAAGTCCTGTCGATGGTGGAGTATGGGTAGGGTCTTTAGGCTCCCTTCAATATAGTTAAGCTGGACAATAATAACAATAATAATAACTTGACACATCTTACACACGGCCGTCTGTGACCCAGACACAGAACTAATGATCATGCTCATCACACAATTAGTTGTCTTGGGTGGTGATCAAACCCACGACCTGTGACTCAGCAGTCATGATCACTAACCACCAGACCAAAAGGCCAGGCTGGTGCGTGCTTCATGTTCGTGCACGAGTGCCATTGGTCAGAGCTGGACTTCTGGGGACTGCTATGACTTAAATATAGTAGCCAGTTGCGCGACTGCTTCTATTTTAGAACAAATCCTACATTGTTGTCGCATTCAAATGTAACCAGAAACTTGTAAAAAAAACATGTTGAAAAACATTTTCCTTGGCGTTTCTAGCCTGTTCTACAGATTGGAACATGCAGCTAGCTGACTAACTCCTACTCCTGACAATCCAAAAATACCTATTTTATAATTAGTTCAATTGAAATAAACTATTTGGATTGTTGACCACTCTCAACACTAAAAACTTAGCTTGGGCTTAGCAGTGAAGCTGGGGTTAGCGAAATTCTAGTAATGCGTGACATAAGTAGGTAGTGTATTATTATTATTTTCGTGTATTTTTTTTTCAGCTCTCTGGCTGGTTTCAACCTAATTTACGGGCGGAAAACACATACATAAATTCGTCGTGTGGTGCCTGTGTTTTCATGTTGTATTGTGGCGAGGGCCTATTTCGTTTTCTTCTATAGGCATGCATTTCCAAACTATCATATATGTGTTAATTATTGAAGCTTTTTGTAGAGTTCTTTAAACAGTTTATTTTAATTTTGTGATTTTAGGCCATGGAAAAGATGATTTTTGATAACGTCACTTGTTGGGACGATGTACTTTTTCTTGTTTCCAGATTTTAGTAACTTCATCTTTAAGTTGTTCGTATTTGCAAATTTTTGTCAGTGATAGTTTCTGTAAGTTGTGTGTGTTGGGAACTGCAAAATCTATCAGGTATGTATTTTTCTTTATTTTATCCTGTAGGGTTAAATCTAGTCTATTATTGTGGACTGTTTTGTTGGTGAGATGTGCGCGGTTGTAGTGGTTTAAGTATGTCGTTTTCTAGGACATTCTGTGGTGTGTATTTGTAATAAGGTGTGTTTTTGTTTAGTATGAGTGTGAGTTGAGTACTAGTTTTTTGGGGATAACGTTTGCTACTCGGCCATATCTAAAGTTATGTGTTGTGTGCTGAATGGTTTAAGGTTGGGTGTTGCGCCTGCGACATTTATCGTTTGTTATTGAAGGGTCTTTAAATACTATAAGAAATATATAATTTCTTATAGTTTTTCGTGTTAATGATCTCGTCTTGTATCGCTATCATATATCGAGGGATATATGATAACAATACAAGACGAGATCATAGTTTCTGGAGATAAATAACCTTTGTTCAGCCACTTATTGGAAGCTACTAGCTAGCTAGCTAATCATAAGGTTGCCCGCCCATTAGATTTGATTTACAGTACTTCACCATAACGATTATACTAATAACTATCTTATATGGGCCGTCGAAATCCGACTCTGTTATTACAAGATGTATTTTTCGGTCGAATGCCTTACGCTACAGATAAAATATACCCGCAATAGTTACGTTAACTGATCGGGACCACAGATTATATACTCTTGCGCTACACAAGATGCATTTGATATGAAATATATAAGATATGAGATTCTTATTAAAATATCTTAGTAATTAGCTCTATTACAAACTGAGATAGTTTTTTTGCAAAGTATTTTATCAGATTCGGAGGTACCAAGGAGGTAATACTATGGTTTGATACATATACATATATATATTAGATGACAGAGTTAGGGGGACATTTTTTTCTTCATCTTTACTAATAGATATAATATAGGTGTATTTTTTGGTTACACGTGTTAATCTCTGGAACTAAAAGTCGGATTTGAAAAAATCTTTTAACAGCCCAATTCTTGAGGAAGGTTATAAGCTCACAAACATTACGCTTCGACCCTTTGGAGCGGAGTAGTGATTATAAACGCGAGTGAAACTGCAGAGAATGGCTAGTTGTTTTTATTAAGTCTTAGAATTTAAGTGGGTATTGTGGTCACTGATGGTTTCGTTTGTCAGTCTACGGACAGAAATCTAATTAAACATCCTAACTAATCTTAATAATATTATAAGGGCGAAATTTTGTGAGGATAGATGTGTGTTGATATGATGTTACGCAAATACGGCTGAAAGGATCTGGATGAAAATTGGCACAGGGATAGAGTCTGGAACAGCACATAGGCTACTTTATATTCCGGCAAATTGAACGGTTTCCGTGGGATAGATTTTACCAAAATTTTCAAGCGAACGAAGTCACGGACAACAGCTAGTACTATAAATGCGAATAGGAATTTGTTTGTTCGTTATACGTTTATACTTTGATTACTCAACCATACTAAATATTTGCATATACGATGTCAGGGGTACAGAAAAGGATATATACCTATAAGTCGTCGCAGTCGTAGAATAACAGCAGATTTGATTTTTTTTTGATTTTTGTTTTTGACATAAGCCTACTGAAAACATTATACGTTATCATAAAACCAAACATTTTATAAAGCTCATACACACAGTAACATTTTCAGATTTCATTAACAGAAACAGCCGTTTTCATAATAATACGTAAAACATCATTTGAGAACTTCAAAGTGCTCTCGTTTAAATTTACTAAAAAATCAAATCTGTCGTTTTTCTACGACGACGACAATATAGACCTTTCATTCAGAAAAAAATTACTGTTCCCTTGGGATAGATTTATTGACAATATCTCCTTTAACGCGAGCGAGTCCGCGGGATAAAGCTAGTACATGTTTATATATAAAAATTTCGGGTAACGTTGTTTGTTTGCGATGAACTCCTAAATTAATGAATTTTAATAAAATTTTGCCCACTGTGGGCAAAATTTTTAAATTGAGAGATAGGATACTTTTTATCTCAATTTATAATCACAATTTTATTTTATTCCAAATTACCTAACCACACCAACGCGTGACTGGGTTGATAGTCCCACTAATCCCACTAATAAATATTATAAATGTGAAAGTTTGGATTGATGAATTGTTACTATTTCACGCAAAAACTACTGAACCGATTGCGATCAAACTTGGTATGTAGATAGCTGGAGACCTGGATTAACGCATAGGCTTTTTATCCCGATATTCAAACGAAATCGGGACTTACGCGGGTGAAAACGCGTGGCGCTGCTAGTAATACTCGTATATAAATAAAAGATTGTAAGACAGTGAAAAAAAGTAAAAAAATTGCTTCCGTGTTGCTAAATAGATATCCGCTAAAACGGGGTCAGTTAAAAAGAGGGTAAAATAAAATTGACTGTTGTGCAGATGGTTTCTTATTAAAATTCGTTCGACACACCTTTGGACATCGCCCCTTCAATTAAGAACTGGGGGAGATATTACCGAGAACGTTTATTTTAGGTTTCTCTGTAATATACATATTTTTTGTATTGTTATATTAAATATTAAAACATATAAAATACTATCTATCCGGCCTCGCATTGCTGTGGATAAGTAATTGGAGATAAAAACATTTTGTGACTATTAATTGAGATAAAAACTATCCTATCTCTCAAGTTGAACCAAACTGCACACAATGTGCAAAATTTCATTAAAATCGGTTCATTCGTTTAGGAGTTCATCGCGGACAAACAACACGAAATGTTTTTATATAAAGATAGTATTGTTTGTAGCATTTTTAGATGAATTGTTAAATCTTGATGAATGGCCAAGTCAATGAGACGTTATTAATTAATTTATTTATTTTATTGTCTCCCCAACAGTTGTTAACACTGGTTAAATTACAAAAAAACAAACTTAGATTAGCTTATTCTAGTGTCACAATTTCTTACAGGTAAGCACCACTTGAGTTACTTATTGCTGTTTATTTACTTAAGCTAGAATTATATAAAAAAATCATTAATAAAATCAGTCACAAAGCGAGTAATACATTTCTAATATTTGCCATAAAAAGTGGCCTATCTAAAATAGCTTGCATATTTTAACTTCTTTTAAAACAGTTTGCATCTTATTTAACTAGTTAAAGTATAGTAAAGCCACTTAAAAAGAGGACTATCTTTTTGCTCATTGCAGAGAACAGCGACATAAATTAAAAAACGATTTCTGGCAAATAAATATCTGAGCATTTAATGGATGGCATTTGGATATTATGTATTAGGTGCGAAATGTATAGTTTCGACTACTATTACTTTTTTCTCTAATAAACGATTTCATAAGTTTTTTTTTAGGATATTTTTGTAGAATTAATCTATACCTGGTTCATAATTAAATAACAGTCTCGGTTTCAGTGGGCACTGAAAATCAGTACGGAGGTTGCATTTGTCCATCACAGTGTATACTGAGGTAGACCACCTATTTTCTAGGACACGGAGTACAACCCTCAGTAACATAAAAGGAGTTTTGTTGTAATTTAATGTATTATAATTAACATTCAAGGCAACGTGATCGGATACCTGGATTTGATGGGTCAGGTCAGCGTTGCCTATTTAAAAATTGAGTTGTTTTTTACTTTCTTTTAAACTTGTATTTTTTTATTTTGTTGTATGTGTTTCATAGAATAAAATAATTTTCTTTCTATCTTTCCATATGGGGTAGCGGCAGGGATGCAGGGGAGCTGTATTTCCTGCTACTGTTCTACCGCTTTGTGTCTCCGCGTGTCTCTCTGAATCCTCCTATTGACGTACCTCGGAGTCAGTCATGATCTGACACAGACATCTGTTTAGTCCAAACGGTATACCCTGCCTGTTATCTGACAGGCACATTTGCTCTTTGGGGTTAAGGGGACGAAAATCTCATAAAAATTACGCAGGGGGGTTAAAACTATCTCCCCAAACAAAAATAGGCACTCATACATAATGTGGAAATATTTTTGTACTTGTTTTAGGAAAACAGGTATGTGATCACGATCGTATGATTCTAGATCAGCTAATTTATATTTCTCACACGTCAGTCTCCATAAGGCTGACAATGGAAGAGACTGGACGCTGTTTGAGTATGATGACTGGCCTGAATAGATCAAGAGGTAGATAACACTCCATAGTTCGATAACAAATAGTTGTATCTCATATGTATGGATATGAATCGATTGAAAGCATCGATTTAATATTTATTATCACAGAATAAAATTAAGAAACTTTTTTTGTTTTTGTTTTTTATTTAACGACGACAACTATAACTCTATGAATTTATTTTCGTTTTGTGTTATAAATTTGTTATAAAATAATTACAAATTAAATAGTTATTAAGCAGTAAGCACCCATTACTGATGGTGCCTGTATGAAAGGTCTAATGAATGTGGAGGGGGGTGCAAGCAAAAGTCAAGTCAGGACCGTGGTAAATAGAATAAAGTGTGAGCCTATGTATTGTAGCATCGGGACCTCTTGCGAAAATTCAACCTCTTTCTATCGGAACGAATACTCCTTAACAAGGCACGGAGGTCCTGGCTGGTATCACCAAACTCGAATCAACAATAGTCATTGTCTTCTATTTTAAAAATTGTATGTAATTCAAAGGTAGGAAAAAGAGGAGTCACGTCGCACACGGCTGGGATTGCGGACCGTCTTTTAAGAAGCAACGCTTTGATGAAGATATAATAAAAGCTATAATATTTGTGGAATGTTATATAGTTCAGTTTATATTATATTAAGTTTGTCGTCTTGCAGATCTTTTAATTATTCTCCTGTAGACAAAGACACTCCTTTCCTGGAGCCTATACGCATTTCCTCAGGTCCTTGCGCTGGAAAGCACGAGGACAAACACTACAGTATAAATGTAGGGTAGAACCGGGATAGATGCGCCACTTTTTCAAAAGGCCCCTAATTTGAAAAGTTTTAATTTCCCATGAATAATTCTTATGACTATAGCTAGATACTTTAATCTATTAGGTTACGTTAAAATTTGTTTTGGTTCATCTAACAATAATTTGATTGATGAAAAATTGAGTTTTCCCAAACCTCTTTTTTGGAGATATATACCCCACCATGAAATGCTAAGAAGGATAGATGCCTTTTGAAATAAAATAAGAAAAAAAATATAGTTTTAAAATGTATTTTTTAACTACTAAACTATTAATTCGATGTTGCGACTTTAGGAAGTCAGGTTCTCGGAAACGAGGCACCTACCCCACCGCGGCATCTGTCCCGGTTTTACCCTATGTACTCGTATTTAAGCAAATGTTCGAAAAGCTTACCACTCCTTTAATACAATGTCTAAGAAGTACACAAAGTATTACAAGTCGAAAGCTACGAAGACATTCAACAGACATAATATATATTTCATCAATTAGCTAAACATTTAACTTGAAAAACATAAAAATAACGTTATATCCTAGTATAAATAAATAACGACTTCACTTATAATTGAACCTTGTTAAAGTATATGATTGTTCCTATACAGTAAATAGAGAGATAATGTTTTCATAAAATGGCTATATTGGCTTCAAGGACAGTCATAATAACCAACGTCTAGGGAGCCGGGGAGATGACTCGATACGCTTGGCTGGCCCGAGGGTCTGCCCACAGGTTTTATCAAGTAACATGTACCTACCTATTTAATATTACTATACTTCTAAACGTATTGCACACAAAAACGAAAGATAAAGAATAAATTAAAAAATAATTTTGCGATTTTTCTCTGAACGTCCATAATTTTACCCGTTGTATATTTTTACCGTCAGGTACTCAGGATATGTAGCCTTGATCAATTTTTACCTTAGGCTTTCTTTGAAAAGTGTACGAAGTTTGTGTTTTAAACTAAAATTAAATTTGAGGTTAAAATCCAATCTACTTATCTAAGCCTTATCATAGAACTACATACCTGTTACGTAAAAACTAGATATGACCGACGTATATAATCATTGTTCCCCTCCTTAAGACCGTAGTATGACGTTAAAAGCTTCCTCAAAAATTGGCACAAATCACTCATTTCAAACTAAATATTTAAAAGTTTACACGAGGTCAGCATCATGGGGATAGTCTGTTTCAAGTGTCCATAGGATACGGCGAACGTTCACCATTAGTGGCCCATTAGTCTATTATGGGTAAATATGTCTATTTGCTACTTTGCTACAGGGCCTATTTCCCCAGGTCAAAAGACGCCATGTTTAAATACGGCGTACTACGTCATATTGGTGTTATATTTAAAAACAGAACGTCAGATCACTATTTTAATGTCTATAAAACAAGTGAATAACTTACCAAGGAAGTCAAATTAATTGCATATGTAGCGTCAAGTTGACATAAACTGTAACGTAATTATGCATAACATTACACAAGTCCATCGAATACGTAATGACACTATATTATTCTGTAGCAAGTAATATCGAGAAAGACCGCCATGTTCTTTTTTTTACGCGGGAAATATTATGCAGACAGTTAACCCATATTTTAATTAACACACACTTATGAACGCTCGAACGCAATGAGGTAGTTTCTTACGTTTTTATTGTCAAAACGTTAATTTGTTTGTTTATTCTTTTTAACAAAGATTAACTTCGATAAAAATTCTTGAAATATTGATAACTTGGGAAATTATATAACACAATGAGAAAAACGTTATTTGATGTCGACACTCAATTACCTATCGTTCATACAATATATTATTTCCGTCATGCGAATCCAAAACATTAGTTACACAATACAAGAGAATTTCAAGACAGTAAAAAACAAAGAGGATAAAATAAAAAAAAAAACAATTAGGCGCCGTAAATAAATACACATTTTAAAAATCGAAAATCAACCAAACTGGCGGGTAAAAGCTAGAGGAAAATACTTTTTGTTCGCCTTTTCATTCCGCGTCCTGTCACGCGAAGTCCGTGTCAGAATATGAATATTTTTTGTTATTACTTCGTGAAACTGTGTGTTTATTACGTTATCTCTTACAGTTTGGACAATTAATTTTGTTTTCGTATTGTTTTTTGTATAACGCATACTTCTCGGCATTAATAATCAAATAACTGAATTAATTAGGACACGGTAGGAGGTCAGGACACACACCTTTACAATGAATTTTCAGCATTTACACGTCGATGTTTAAGTCAGCTATTTAAATAAAATTATAGAATGCTTACGATATTCTGATGTTGTCATTAGAAATATAAGAAATAGCTAGATTGATACCTAGTATTGATAGGAATCCTATGAAGGAAGTCTAAAAAAAGCTATGTATTATATCATTTGTTAGATAAACAATACAATCATCAATTTTGCGGATATAGAAACCTGACTAGTCCCAAGTCTTTGTTCTTTACACGAGACAAGAAAACCTTTCAAGTACTTACCTAGTATTTCTAATGAACATCATTTACACCGACGAATTGATACAACCTTCATAGTTTTCCACCTCTCAAAATCGATACCTATTCCAGTATGTTCTCTGTAGCCAAAAGAAAAAATAAATAAATTGGAAAACAAACAAGATGACCGTCCGGCTATTGGTGGACGCGACGTTGCCGTTCTGGCATCCCGCCGAGATGCGCAGCACCTATCCCTTTCGCTCTAACTAGATGTTAAATTTCCATCTCTTTCTACATATGTCCGCAGGATCGTCTCGCTTGAAGACGCAACAGAGATAATTTTATCCGAAAGCTTCGAGCTTCGAACGTTCACATTTTTATTTTGAATCGAAGAACCAATGAAATGGTGGGAAAGGGATTCCTTTGTTTGATGTTCTTATTTCAAATAATTAGGTTCTGGATTTTTTCTTTGAAGTGTATTGATATTGAACAAAGGGTTTTTGTACTTATTACTCATACTGTAGTACTATCACAACAAAAAACTGGTTTAGATTACTAGTGTTCTTATCATCTTCTCCAATAATTAAGGTAAAGGCTTATTAAAGGAGTTAATATTGTATTAGGTGGGATTCAATTATTCAAAGCTCCAACCTCCATTATACCATCTCCGTTTAAACAACAGGAGATGTTAGAAATGCATTCATTGTTAAACATTTGTGAAATGGCGTCATAATAATATGTAATTCGAAATTCAAATCAATACTTGACGTCTATTAAGGATATTTTTTTTTGTGTTATAGGAGGTAAACGAGCAGATGGGTCACCTGATAGTAAGCGATTACCGTTGCTTATTAATACACATAGCATCTGACATGACACTTGACCGTTGCTAATCCTGTTTCCAACCCCTTGGAACTCTAGTGCCTCTCAACACCGTCCAAAAAAAAAACATTATATTTTGTTCAAGTGCCAAGGTAAGTTCATTCTGTCTAAGGACGGAGGTGTTGAACCAGTAGGACAACTCTAAATCTGACAGACATCGTACCCTCTCATCTCTTTAAATTTAATAAACTAGCCGTCCCCGCGGTTCCACTTGCATTTATGGTCACTGCTCCGCTCCTATTGCTCGTAGCGTGATGTTATATAGTCTATAGCCTGCCTCGATAAATGGGCTGTCCAACACTAAAATAGTTTTTCAATTCGAACTAGTAGTTCCTGAGATTAGCGCATTCAACCAAATAAACAAACTCGTTAGCTTTAGAATATTAGTATAGATAGTATAGATTTTATAGTTAAGAAAAACAAAACACACTCTTTAATAGGAAACTAAATTTAAAAGTAAAATATATATCCACTATCCACCTCCTGGCCCCATCACCAGACCATTGTTACTAAGCCCAATCTGTTGGACTCTTCAAAATAAATGTGCCCAATATCGAGAGGTTTACTAGCAGCCACTAAAGAGTTCCACTATCCCCTAATGGCTAAACCAAAATGTCAAACTATAGTATCACTAGCAGCGCCCCGCTGTTTCACCCGCGTAAGCCCCGATCTCGTGGGAATATCGGGATAAAAACTAGCCTATATGTTAATCCAGGTCTCCAGCTATCTACATACTTAACTTAACTTGGTATATAGATAGCTGGATTAACATATAGGCTACTTTTTATCCCGATATTCCCACGGGATCCGGACTTAGGCGGGTGAAACCGCGGGGCGCTGCTGTTTTATAACATTAGTGGGATTATCTCTGCTAAGGAGGGTAGGAATGAGTAATAGCGGTCACGTAAATTCGAAGGTCTAAAAGTGGTAAAAATCAATGTTTTTAAAATACTCGATTATTTAAAATCTAAAGTTCATAGACACTAGGTATATAAGGATCTAACAGCTAATAATTAAGCGGTTTAAGTATTAGTTAAAAAAAGGAGAAAACACTGTGATGCTGCTACAAGTATAAACTTTCATTAGCTAACTTTAACTGGCCTGTTGATCTAGTGGTTAGTAACCCTGACTGCTAAGCCTCAGGTCATGGGTTCGATTCCCGCCCAGGACAAATAATTGCGTGATGAGCATGATCATTTAATTTTGTTCTGTGTGGGGGTATAATTTATCTACAATATGTAACGTGTGTATTTAGTAATATATAAGTAGATATGTTTATCAGCAGCCTGGTTACCATAGTACAGACTCTGCCTAATGTCAGACGACCGTATGTGAGATATGTCAAGTTTTTATTATTATTTATTATTATTTTTTGAAGTCGGTTAAAAGCTATTTATACCTACTTCATCCACACGATAAGTAAGAACAAGTAATTATCGGATGTAGGCAGGTCATCCGATCTTAGCAAGTTCAAGGTCGACTATTGTTCTTTGTCTGCGGAGCAAAGTTCGCACACAAAAGCTTTGTGACGTATTGCTAAAACTACGTCACGTAACCCATACCTTATAATACATTATAACACTTAAGACACGTTATACGGAGAGGCTATTTCATTAATTTCGAGGCACTTTCTTACATTATCAACAAATATTATAGAATTAAAAAAAAATTTAGAACATATTACACCGCGCTATTAAGAAAGAGACATCCAACCAATACAAATAGGCAATTTAAGGCATACAGGGATTTTCACTGAGCTGAAATCGAACCCATGAACTCCGTTATGGCAGTAAAAGCCACAAGGGTTGTCAAAAAAAATTGTTATGTGTATCTACTACCAATATCTCGCGCCTTTTCATCCGTAGTGTAGAAAACTGGAAACACTGCAACTACTTATTTTTATTCTTTCTACTTCTTTTCTTCTATTGTTAATAATACAGAAGAGACTATAAATTTATAAAGCAGGTAGTCAATGTTGCTATTGATATGCATGAAGAAATAAGATTGCAGATTGCAGAGTAATGTCTCGTGGAAGAGACGGTGGGAGCAAATTTCTTAGTTGATATGTTACAATACCTACATGTCCAAACGTCAGAATATTAATCAATTATTATCATGCACCAATACCTATCCTATAATTCATTTAATTTATATATATGTAAATGTAAAATTTACCAACTTCATAAATTAAAAGAATACCATAATTCAACATTTTATATTCATTAAACAAAAATGACACAGGACAGTTCAATTACAATTAATTATTTTTTCTTTCTTTATTCTTCCTCACAGATAATTAAACCCATTTCATTCTAAAAGCCTGAGGTTATAAATTATCTGTGTCTACCTACCTATGGCCGATGCTTTCCTCTACGTGCGGGTAGTTGGTGCTATAGTACGTAACGGTCGTCTTCGCAACTGTCTTCAAAAGGGATGTTTTCGTCGCGTGCGCAGTGGACTGAGACAATGTGTGTAGAATCTATTAGAGGTGGCGACTACTAAAAATATTTATTAAAATCGTAATGCAAGTCGAGAAAAATACGATATGACCTGATACTCTTATAAAAAGGGGGGATCGAGAATAGCAAAGTAATAATGGATTATATGAAAGTTATATAAACAATTACACAATTTTTGCAATAGTAATAATTGTTTGTAACATTGTTTTAATAATTATACTTTTGACAAAGGAACGTATTGTTGCATTGACATTATTTGCGTTGATCAATGCTAGTCGAGAAAAATACGATATGACCTGATACTCTTATAAAAAGGGGGGATCGAGAATAGCAAAGTAATAATGGATTCTATGAAAGTTGTATAAACAATTACACAATTTTTGCAATAGTAATAATTATTTGTAACATTGTTTTAATAATTATACTTTTGACAAAGCAACGGACAATAGGTTGCATTGACATTGTTTGCGTTGATCAATAATTATCAGTTTAAAAAAAACGATAAAAAAAAGATGATTGAATTGTAAAACTAATAAGTTTTACTGGCAGGTATTGTTTAATTGCAAGACGCGGTAATTCATTATCAGTGATGGTGTCGGTGCACTCGGAACACCAAAGGCTTTATAAAAACCAGAGTTTGACAGCGAGAGAGTCTATTGGGAACATATTAGGAGGCTAATACTTTTCTAACGAAAAAAAGAGTTAATTTCATTGGAGTACATTTTTAATTTACTTTGATTCTAGTAAAATGTATGACGAAACGCCTAAAGGCGCAGAAATTCATCCTGGTTTATCACCGGAGTGGATTGTATTTACGAAGACATACTTTTTTGCTGATCTGATATTGCTGATCTATATGGTCAGCAAAATCTTCTTGCCTTATTTTTTATTAAATCCTCTATTAAGATTCAGTCTTAATGGTCTCAGTCTCAAAAGAAAGATTATATACTCTCTGTACCTTCGTAACTCTTTACAGACAGGTGCTCACGCGCACCACCTTTGAGAAAAAATGGCGTCAGCGGGGGCGAGCCCCTTCACGTCACGATAAACTTTTGCTCAATAATTAATGTTACTTTTACTCTTAAGGGGGTCATACACTGGGCTTTAGTAGACAGTGAAATATTTACATTTAAATGGAATAACACTAATATTATGAATGTGAATATTTGTGAATGTGTACGTGTGAATTTATATGTTGGTTACCTTTAGGCTAAATGGCTGGACAGATTTTAATAAATTTTCGAACCTATAAGTGATAGGTTTGTGTTGTGGATTCACACATAGGGAGGCATACAAAAATCTACGCAAGCAAGCCAGCTACGTACGTAAGAAACACAGGAACCGTCTCCGTTTTAGCCATAAAAAGAGATAAGCCGCTGAATCTGTGTCCCAAACTTTGTTTAGGAAATAATGGCCCCAATTCTGTTACTTCACTCGCTAAATTAAAATTCACTAAATTTTCTTCATATAAGAAGTAAACCTTGCATCCTTAGAAACAAGGTCTTATTTAAAATTGAAACAAGTAGGTAACATATGTCGCTATCGAAATAAGCAATTTATTTGTCGACTAAAGTCTGATACGCTTAAATAAACTTTAATACCACGTAGCGAGAGCCGCTATCCGTTGAATGCAATCTCTTTTGCTCTGTGTTTTTAGTAAACGTCTTCGTAGGTGTAGGTTAAAAACACGTCATCCTTGTTCGTTTTGAACAAGTTTTTATACGGCAATTATACAGCGCTTGAATAAATGAAGACTCTCGCTGCGTAGAAATAAAGTTGAGTATACGTTGACAGGTTTTATTGAAATTTAGAGGCGATGAGAAATAGATGCTAGTAACAAATAGACCTTATTACGAAGAACACTAGGTTGATTTCATATGAAGAAATTAAGTCAGGTTTTAGTTTAGTCGAGTGTACAATAGAATCGGCACCAATGTGTTAAGAAAAAATTCATTTCTTTATAGCTTAGGTAATATAATTTGACTTTCATACCATATATTTATGCCCGTATGTATTAAATTTGCGTGAAGAAAATGCCCATCTATATTAACACCTAATAAATATTACTTTCTCGTGCCGGTGTCTAGAGGCCCTTTTTAAAATAGCTACTTCATGATCGGAATATAAATAGTCAATTTCAACTGCCGCCATTTATTTTAAGTACTTTATCGTGACGCATGCGAAGGCGCAAATCTAATGGATTTCTTTTAAATTTAAATTCAATATCTTTATTTCTATATAATATATAATTATTCGAAATCGTCAATTTAAAAATATTTATTATAATTTAAAATTATAGTTTAAATTTAATACTACACCTGGCAAGTAACATAATATTAATATTATGTAAAAGGTTAATTAAAATAATGTCTTAGAACTGAATTTAGTATAATTTCTACTTAGTTTTGAGGAGACTACATTTTTGAAACGTTATTGTTAGCCGAATAGCAATAAAATCAAGGTACCCTCTTCTTCGCGAATGTCGACTTGGATAAATACAAGTGTGTGCAAACTGCAAACGGTTTCTGCATTCATTCTGCGCTTTAGCGTTATCGAGGGAACACGTGAGATTGATTTACATCTACCGGCTTTTATATATTTTTGTAATAATTTCTGCCTAGTTTGCTAAAATTATTTAAAGTATGAAGTAAGTTTGCTTTGACTACACACATGGAACATAACTTAAAACTTTTAAAGGTCACCCTACCAGCTGTCATTATGTCAAATGTTTTGGATTCGAACTCCAATTTGTGTGATTTACTGGATCAGCGTTCAGTAACAGTGTATCAAACATTGTGTTTTTTAAGATATTTCATTTAAAATAAATCTTAAGTTTGTTTCATGTTCCCAAATTTATGTGTTTCGCTAACGTTATCTGACTCGGTAGCAGTACTGAGTCTGATAAAGTGATAGTCAGACGGCAGTGGTCTCGCCGCTATTACGTGGGACCAGAAATATGGCTGATACGGTGAAATGTATTACATCTATTAAACACACTAAATTTATTGTGTACAAACGAAGCACTACGGGATCAGATAGGCGTCCATTAGACGCTCATGCAAACGTCAATCATTACTAAAAGTCATGATTGACGGATGTTCGTTTCGTTGGTGATTGATGAAATAATATCGACATTAAAATCTCATCGTTGCATGATGAGATTTTAATGTCGAATCAATAATCAGCCGCGTCCATTTGAAAATAAACATACTAAAAAGAAGTGATTACTAGAAATTAATAGACTGTTAGTAAAAATGGCGCGGATTACTTCAAAAATAAAAGTAATTACTACTTTTACTATTTTTCTTTTTTAAATAATACAACTAAACACTAAAGTTAAATAATTTGGTAGAAAAAGAAATCTTACAAATCGTTATTTTATACGCGTTCATACAGAATGTACCGTTTCAGAATCAGAAGGTTTTTTTGTAAACGTATGTTGGGTAACAATATTGAGATACACGAGAATATCGACGATAAAGTATAAAAAAGCAGTAATTTAAATAATTCCGATGAGCAATTCGTTTTGAGGAATGTATGAGACAGCAAGCTAGATAATATACTATTTTAATTAGGTGTAAACAAACGATTTCGTCGACTGTCACTAACTCACTAGAAGCACGAATTAAAGTAAATTGTCAAAATGTCTGAGTTCTTGTCTCGTTATCATTGACTACCGACCCGTGTTTTCACCCGCATAAGTCTCGATCCCGTGGGAATATTGGCACAAAAAGTAGCCTTTGTGTTAATCCAGGTCTCAAGCTATCTACATACCAAATTTTATAGCAATCGGTTCCGTAGGTTTTGCGTGAAAGAGTAACAAACATTTATACATCCATACATCTCACATTCTATTCGAGGTTCTATTTCTATGACTGTTTTGCCATGATGGTGTTATTTTTCTTAATTATTATTTGAATATTACCTTAATCTCAATCTCATCTCAGCAATGCGAGCATTGCTTCACTACCGGTTGTCTGTGAGGCCGTAGTATCACTCCGGTCGAGCCGGCCCGGCCCGGCCCTTACGTGCCATAGCATGGCTCTCCCGAGATTATTGTATTCAACCCAAAAAGAAACTCCTCAGCTCTGTTATTTAAGTATACATTAGCTTGTCAATTATAAGACATTATACTTACGTACATGATTGTCATTATCACTCGGTTTCTGGAAAGCTGATCAAAATATTGTTCAACAAATAGAGCTGTGAAGTTAACAGTGGGGTCAAATCAGTTTGAGTTTCTGAAACGTTAATGTGTGAAAGAAAATATACTAATCTGTGATCAATTTCTTTGTATATTCGAATACCATTTGACATAAGATTTTACAGTAAAATTTGACATCTCTGTTAACTGATTCGGTGATCAAATCAAAGTGCCTAATCATGCTTTTAGCAACAATAAATATATACTTAAAATTACTATTTTATTTTTTTGTTTACAACGTCATAGACAGGGAATCAATAACAAACAATTCCACGAATCCTCTTTGCTAATTCTTAACCACAAATATGCATTTTTCTTTTCTCAGTAGCTAGTGTCGGCGCGGCCTATATTAAAATGACGTGGCCGCATTGCTCATCCCTCAGGTGTACTAAATAGTTGATTATGACGCAAATTGGTCAATCCACTTCCTAAAACACATTACTGTAACGGTGATCTGTAATAGTCGGACTTGCATGTCTTGCATGACTGCATAGCTTAGTGAGAGTGGATGCTCTTTAGTCTGAGAAATAGCTAGATCATTTATACCGTTTTAGTTTTTATCTTTGTTTGGGGACTAAAACCTATCCTATAAGATCCTACTAATATTATAAACGTGAAAGTTTGTGAGGATGTATGGATGTTTGTTGCTCATTCACGCAAAAACTACGAAACCGATTGCAATGAAACTTGGTATGTAGATAGCTGGACACCTGGATTAACACAAAGGCTACTTTTTATCCAGATATTTCAACGTCATCGGGACTTACGCGGGAGAAGCCGCAAGGCTTAGCTAGTATGTTATATGCGCTGTCTGGAATGCAATATTATGTTAGCAGTGCTGATTAGCTTAGTTAGATTAAGGGCGGCAACGCACTTGTGACTCTTGAGTTACAGGTGCGCATGGGCGGCGGTAGTCATTTACCATCAGGTGACCCGTCTGCTCGTTTGCCCCCTATACCATAAAAAAAAGAGCCAGAAAGTGGATAGTGGAACTCTTCAGTGGCTACTATTAAACCAATGGAGTTTGGGCTCATATGATTCGTTTTGACGAAACCAACAGATGGGGCTTGGTAATGATGGTCTCACGATGATACTTTTTAATTTCGTTAGCTGGCAAAGCGTGTATTTTTAGTTTTTCTAAAGTATCATTTTTCCTTCCGGCTCGTTATTAGCAACACCAAAATCTTCAAAACTTTTATTAGTCTCTTTAAAAAAAAGATAATATCTGAAACAATGTCATTTTGTCACGTGCTTGATAACTATTGTGTTTTAGAACAATTACCCCATTATTAATTAAAAACCTACATTTCTGCAGGAGATTAATACCCAGAAAAAATAAGAATTAAAAGGTAGGAATGTTCACCTCCGTTCTGTAGAAGATTGAATGAAATAACAACTTTTGCCACAGGCAAGCTGGAGTCAGCCTGTGAACACAGCCAGTGCAACCTGGACGTAACGTCGAGCAATTCAAAGGTATGTAATACCTATTTCTTGATCGCGTTAATTTCCGTATAAATACATAATTAAGTATCATCATTGAACGCGAAAGTTTGAAAGTTTCGGCACCATACTTACACATTGGCTTATTTTCATGAGAATGTTAAACAATTTCTTTTAAACTTAGACAACTACCCTCTTATGCCTGTATAAGATATAGGAGTTCCTTTTAGGAGTTATTTAATAAAGATAGGTATTGCACTAACCTTGACGTTGTATTAAACAATGTAAGAACCCCATATATGTAAACATCTGAACAAAAAAGATAATATTATCGGATTGGATCTTTCATGTGTTATGGCTTCAGCACGAGCCGAGTTATAACAAACTGTGCGAAGAATAAATGTTATAACATATGATTGGACAATAGTCTCCATTATTTCAAAAATAAGTCAAGAATTTAAACGATAAATCTGATATTGTTTGCACTTTAGCGCGACAGGAGCTCTCATTGGCGCGATCACGTCGTTATAGCGTATTTGTGTGCAATAACTTAATAAGTAGACATAATTAGAGTCATCGATATTATTGTAAAAAGTTCTAAATAACAAATCCTATAAGCATTATAGTTATAAAACAGTGGGTATATCACATTGGCTAGGTACAACAAGGACAGATGGACCATAAGATCAGTAAAATGGTCCGGGCCAAGAGGCACTAGAGCGAAAGGGAGGCCATGTGTCAGATGAGTTGACAAATTAGTGGTGATAGCGGGTCAAAGCTGGCTAGCCACAGCTACAGACAGAGAGAAATGGAAATCCTTGGAGGAGACTTGGATTGGCTTACCCGAAGGGATTCCTAACAAAACAATTAATCCTAATTCTCATTTATTAATCAATCAGTATTACAAGTTAATCACGTCATGTCATGATTATATTATCAATTAAATTGGTGTGGTGTTCGGTGTTCGAGGTATTCGGAAAAAATCACAAAATATCACGTAGTGAGATATCAGGTGTATTTATTTTTTCGCAGAACGCGCGAATCTCTGTATTTAAAGATTTAAAAATTTTAAATATATTTTGACCTAAAAAAACACGTGATTTTGGCTAGGGAGGGGAGGTTAGTCTAAACCTCACAACGTATCACCAGGGGGGAGGAGGGGTCAAAAAGTAGCTAAAAAAATACCCCATTGATTAATGGGCGACCCCTTACACTCCCTAATCCATCCATCAGTATAAGCAAAATCCCTTGCTTTGCATTGTATTTCTTTCTTTCTTACTTTTCCCTTCTAATATATTCCCAATTTTCAAGGATTTCCACCCAACTCTTGTTAGAAAAACATATTCCTGTAGATTTTATATTCCTATGTGCGGGATCAGGTAAGTTTATTTAGAAAGTGAATACAATTAATTGACAGAAATAGGGCTACATATTCCGTATGTCATCCGCTGTCACCAAAATGTTCTAGGGTCCCTCTTTGAAGGCTTTTTAAATAAAAGGCAACCGCTCGGCGCGAGTGTAGAACGTAGACTGCCCTGCCGCTGGATAGCTCCCGACTCTAATGCCCAAAGTGCTGAGTAGTGTTTCTGCGGCCATACCTGGCTGCAGATGCAGTCAGCATATTTGGTTACAGGAGAAGGTTACAATGCGCAGAGATGTTAGTGAGACGGTTCTGGTCAATAGCCTCGGGAACTGCCTCAGGAAAAATAGGTGAACTCAGAAGATTCAAAGTTTCACGAAACATGTATTAATCTCCAAACCTAGGTCTTTAAAGAGGGGAAGCAAAGTAAGGATATCTTCCCTCACATCTTCTGGCTTTCCTCCGATAGTACCATCGTCAAGGTACCATATATTAAGACCACAAAACATCAAAAATAAAGTAATTTTTTTATATAACAGCAATTTGTCTGCAAGATAGTCACCCATGGTAAGCTCACCGCGTCACTTCCGGAATACAGAGGGGATAAAAACCTCATTTCCGGGTGAACCCTTCCTTTAGGGGACGCACAATCAGCCTGTTGCTATGGAGATTTGTGTGTGCGTGTACTTGGGGATTTTTTACGCATGTTTTTTTGCCTTAGGGTCAGGGAAGATCGATACAAGGTGTTAACGTGTCCAAGTTGTTTGGTGTTTAATATAATACTTTAAATACTTAATGTATTTTTAACACTATCCAATGAGTGCTTAAATAAAGTATTTTCTTTTAGTTGACCTCACGCTTGACTTGGTTATATATATGTCTGTACATATGTATGTCTTTGGTTACGATAACTAAGAACCTCTGAAACGCATCTACCGATTTCAATGTGGTTATTTTTATTAGAAAGCTTATTTAAATGGGATGGTTATGTGGTGGAAATCTATAATACCTATTTTAAGAGATCAGCTTCCTTATTGTGCATACAATATCTTAATAAAAAGGGCCATTCTTTCAAAGAAACACAAAAAAACAATAAACAAATTAGAATTTAAAAGAAGGTAGGGCACAACATATTCATCCTGAAATTGAAGTTGCGACTAGGGAATCAAGGGATCTTGTGTCTTCCTTTGACTTCCTAGTCGCGACTTGTTTATTACGATGTTTATTAAAAATATATGGTTTTACTCACTTGTGTATTTTGACTTTGAGGTTTTTTTTTACTGTTTTTTTTGCTGGAGTAACAGTGTTGGAGCTCCGTGAATAGAACTCTGGGGACTATGATGTCTTCAACTTCACGATGTCTCTTTTGCAAGTGTATGTAATCACCGGGAACTACTTGCCATCAGACGGATGAATATTTACATTTCCCCGCCATTTCTAAACTAGTCAACTTATCAAATCTAACAAAAAGCTACATTTAACTACCTCATGGGGCGTATTGACTTTTCCATGCGATTTGCCATGGACCGAGGGGTGCCCTATCTACAATAAGCTAAACCAAACATGGCCACCCTCCCAGTTATAATATCGTAATGGTACAGGTGATATATTGATTTGTTCCGCTGTAGGCAACGTGATGTTGGATTTTTGATTGAATCATTCAAATGAAACAGTTAATTTAAATTATAGGTATGTATAGTTTGAACGCATTTTGAATTTATATGTTAATTTTATCGTCCTGTTCCAAACTTAATACCTGAAGTTCTGATTTTAAACTTTAATTTGAGAATGCAAATGAAGCAATGTCTAATGTGTGCTATTGCTATTACACAATCTTGGTTCGTCAAAATTTCGCATTAACAGAATTGGATTACCAAGTGGGACTTGGAACCATACTATGTTTATGTTTGGAACACACCTATCAATTCTAAAGAGTTGAGAAACCCTACTGAAAACATTATCACTAGTCAGTGCCCATGACATAGTCTACGCAGAGATATTCAACTACATCGCCTTCAACATGAGTGATATGGTTTTGCCGTTGATTGTCCTACAATTTCAGTCTTTGGTGCTAAAATAGGTCTTTCTCACAGCCATTCTCTTTTAAGATTGGGAAATGTTGTTTTTTAGATCATCTGTGCTATGTACTACATTACAGAATAGAAAATATATTATAGATATACATACATATAATATAAAGTAGTCATACAAATGTAGGTAAGTCTTGTAGGAAAATTATATCCTCTTATACCTTGATTGGTCAAAAACAGATTAACATACTTTATTTCTTACCAAAAAGTATGGATGGAATGAATTATTTATATCCCAAAATTTGACAAATGATTCGTCTGCCACATAAACTATGATCCTCTATTTTGCCACCTTCAAGTTTTATTTTCGCTACAAATGTAGAATATGTCCTTCTCCAAGGTCTTGTTTGCCAAAATTCATCCAAATAAACTTGACAAATGATTGGTCTCATATACAAATATTGAACCTCTATTTTGCCACCTTCAATGTTGATGTTCGCGACAAAAAGTAGCCGATGTCCTTCTCCAAGGTCTTGTTTATTGTAATACCAAAATTTATTAAAATTAACTCAGCAGTTTAGGCGTGAAAGCGTAGACTTTCTGTCTGTCTGTTAGACAGTTTCGCATTTATAACTAAAGTTGAACAATATTATTAGGTGTTACTAAAATAAGTAACAAATAATTTTATTGTGATAAACATTCAAATATATCTTTAGTAGGAAATAATGAAAATGATTACTTTTAAATAGATTTTTCTATTTATATGGAAGTTTAAACATTATAACACTTAGGTATATTAATTTATTAATAAAAAAAAACATACATACATATAATTCTTTCCTAATGAAAAAATCTAGTTCGTTTCTCTACTGTGTGGCCACGACCTAAAACAGACATTATTCCAAAGTGTCAACATATGTTTTGGTTCCAAAATGAGGAATATGTCTTAATCTCTTGATTTCATGAAAGTCACGTGAAATAATACTAAGTATGTTGGCTTATGGCACATTTTGATCAGCGCCGTCTTAATTTGTGTATATGTGAAAATATCACTCGTACCTAAGGCTTCTAAGCACGCCACGCTAGCCTATATACTCGCCCACATTAGAGGTAGTCTTCTGGGAAGGCAGGCGGTTGCCATGACAACGCGCCGCATCAACACCACGCCTGTACTTATTTGTGCACACATACAAGCGTGTGAATGTACAGGTGACCTCTTAAAGTTGAGGACACATTGAATTATAGTATAACTAGCAACCCGCCCCGGCTTCGCACGGGTACAAATTATACACCTAAACCTTCCTCATGAATCACTCTGTCTATTAGTGAAAACCGCATGAACATCCGTTCAGTGGTTTTTCAGTTTATCGCGAACAGACAGATAGACAGACGCGGCGGGGGACTTTGTTTTATAATATGTAGTGATGTAGTGATGAAGTGTGGCTTTGATCAGAAAAAAAATGTCATTCACTTGCATATTACTGTTCCCCATGAATTCTGTAATATTTCAGACAAAAATTGAAGTCTCAGACTGTGTGACGGTAAAATTTTCGTTGAAAATTTAACGAAATTTTACCGTAGGTACGTAAGTAATACGAATCGTTTCTTGCTTATAGGAACGCGGCATTGTTAATTTAACGAACTCTATTTGCTATTATAGCACTTGGGTTTCATAAAGTATTTGAGCTTTCTATCTGCTGGTAAATAGTCACATGGACATTTACATCATTAACACGACGCTTGTTTCCGTGTCTACTGTTAAACTCACGACACAGTCTGAGACTCAAATTTTTGTCTAAAACACAAAAATACTAACTCCGTGTGTAAATCCAACAACATTCTCTCGGACAATTACACAGTTTGTACAAGCTATTAAGATATTGCCTCAGTCTTATGTACCCCTAGTGGTATGTCATCGATTTTGAATATACTTTTTTGACAGTTAGGTAATTTTACCAGATGTAAGCTGTGACCAAAGGCATACTTACATTAGCCGAGACATTTCGTGGAAATACGATCGGAAGAGAACACAGATACGACCGCAAAGGAAATAAAAGGTTATTTCTTAAAATTTTGAATATCGTTAAGTAAATATTAAGTAGATTAAGTAAATATTAAGCGATGGTAGCGTAATGGCTAAGGCGTCGGACTTGCGATCGAGTGTTTGCGGGTTCGAACCCCACCCAGTGCACTACCGACGTAAACCCACTCCTAACACAAGCATTTAGCTTAGCTGGAGGGGTTAACAAGAATACTAGTAATGTGTGACCCACGTAACTAGTAGTCTTTCTAAAAAAAAATTTTTTTTTTTTTGACTAAGACCAGCTAGTTGTCCAGTTAAATGCTGTGTTAATTTTTTTATAGTTTTCTTTATAAATGTATTTGCAACTACGTGGGTCCCACTGAAAGTTTTTAGAATAGGTTAGTAAGAAAGCAGCCGATGAAAAAAATATTTAAATTTCGAATAAGAAACTCTTTGGGAATCTGTAGATGTTTAATGATTTCATATATTATTTGTGTTTACACATTGGTGGCAACTTAAAAAGTGTCTGTCGTGCATCGAAATGGTCTTTCGTTGCGGTCTTACTCAACAACAATGTTACAATTGACTTCGATTGGCATTTCATTACGAAACCCCATCTCGTACCACTGTTTACAACTGGTTTAATGAGTTTAAACGTGATCGAAGCAAACTCACTGACGGTTCTCGAGAAGGACGTCCTTCTACGGTGATTACTGAAGATAATGTAGTGAGTGCTGTGCGGCTAATGATAGAAGCTGATAGAAGAGTGACATATAAAATGATTTAGGAAGCTGTGGGCATTGGTATGAGTCAAGTAGAAAAAGTCTTACATGGACAATTAGAAGATCAAAAACGCCGTCGTTTGGATTGGTGCCGCTCAATGCCTGAAAAGAATAACGGAGGTGACTAGAATGCTGTATATGACATCGTCACAGGTGATGAAAGCTAGATAATATATTGTTACGATCCCAAAACCAAAAGACAATCTGCGCAATGGATGCATCCATTCTAAGATTTGCTAAGACAAAAGTAAAGAAGGGCAGAAGTCAAGGGAAAAAGATGATTGCCTCATTCTTAGGACGGACCGTTCATTTCGCAACAATCATTCTAGAAGATAAAAGGACTGTTCCTGCAGATTGGTATGTCAGTCAGTCTACCATACCATACCGTCTAGTCTAGTTTTGGAAAATGTTAGACAGCAGCGCCCAAGAAGCAGGATCCTACTCCACCACAACAACGCTCCAGCTCATTCCGCCAGACGGACTATCGAATATGTGTCTATCGAAGGTGTGGAGCTAGTGAGTCATCATACTTACGGTCCCGACCTGGCACCTTGTGACTTTTGAAGATGCCGTGGCGCGTTTGTTTGACATGACTGTATAGTGTATTAATAAGGTTTTGTTCGATTATTTTGTGTTCAGTGTGTCCCTGGCCTAATTCATCACAATTTGCTAGTGTGCGTGTTTCAGGTCGCCGTTTATCTGGCGTGGCCACGTCACCGATGTCATATAGGTAGACACCGATACTCTTAATACATATACCTTTTTGTGATCCCGTACGTATGCTGCATATGTGTTTGGTATTATTACGCAAACAAGTTTAATGAATTCTTGAGAAGTTTAATTGCTATAGCTTTTTAAAATTGCTTTAATTACATAGTAATTAATTTTAGAGTTTAAAAGAAAAAACAATATAATACCAACACGTACATATCTGGCAACCACTCTCACCATAACATACTAACCGTGTAACCGTAATCTTCTCTAGGATGCTGATCCTATTAAAAATCTGTGATATTTCCTATGATATTTTATTGGTTTTTCCCATTCACGAATCAATACCTTTTGTAAGACTCAAAATTTTTATATGTAGACAAGTATCGACTTGTTGTGTTTAAATCTTTCTACATAAGAGTAGGTTAATGAGAAAAATTTACATACACGTGAAGAAAGAAGACGTTCAAAAGTATACCAGATATGTTTACTATGAAACTAAGATATGTAGGGTAGTATTTTTACATCATCAAAAAAATTAACATACATTTCGCTTTGTCTTCTCTGTTTGTAATGGTTATCTAGCGTCGCTGTGGTAAACTGAACCTGTTTTTGATTTCCGAATTGTTACGGATAAATGTAATAGACATAGCGATAATATGTTCCAGGTGTGATACCTTTTCTTATTCATATTTTAGATAGTCCACATCCGTGACCACGATCGGTGCAAAGATATCATTCCATAGAAATATTACCACAATATTTTACGCTACTTATGTCTTGTATTGAAATCATGTAAACTCATTTGTTTAGAGCAGGGTATAGGGCTGTTTCTTTTTACTGCAACTGCACCCTGTCATTTTTCAAAACGTTAGTTGCATATAGATAGACTTTGTGTTTGTTATATCTTAAGTTTTTAATTCATAATTGATATCTTTTCATTTCAAAGTCCTAAAGACTATTTTGCTTCAGTATATTTTAATCATGGTTATCGTTTTAAACATTGGGAGTCGAGGAGAATCTCTTTAGAATCGTGTCCAGAATCTTGAAATCTAAACTAAAATGTAGCAAGCTAGAGCTTGCTACATTTTATTTAATTCCTGGGACTCGCTTGTTATTTTTCTTATTTTATTTTGAATCCCTGGTCTTCTTTCGGTATATTATTCTTCTTAGTTTTTAAATTTTGTTGTCTCTTTTTTAATAATTGTCTTCAACTATTTAAATTTTTCATTTCATTTCCATTTTTTCGGTTTTTTACATGTATAGTTGTGCTTTTTGCTGTAGAGTAGCGTCAAACCTTATAATTTCTTGTACTACTTAATTATCAATACGTAATAGTTTAGGACGATGTTCAGATAAAGTAGCTTCCATAGGATTAAGTAGCGGAGCATGTACCGTCAGGATTCCATCTCGAGACATTGCTGATATCACTCTGTCAGGATTGGTCCCAGCGGGCAACTGAAACTGTCGGTTATATTCCCTGTAGATGTTATATTTGTCATCTTTCTCCGCGTGAGTCGCTGACACCGTGAGAACATCTTCGGATACTAACACCGTAACCTGAAAAAAATGTTGTAGCTTAAAATGGCCTGCGACAATAGCATTGTAGCCGGGCGGCTTCAAAATTTGAGGTCAAATTTCGAGCGCGAATTGGGCTCTCACTGAAAGTCGTGTAACTTTAATATCAAATTTGTTTAGTCCCTTACCAGGGTCATAAGTTTTTAAGAGTCAATAGATGCCCCGAATAGAAATATAAGTGTCAGCAGCATGAAGCATCAGATAAGTTTTAAAAATATCTGGTATTAAGTTATACCTACACTTCTTCATCATTTATCCGAACTGTAAAGAGAGTTGGCGATAGCTCTTTCTGCTACTTTAACAGGTGAATATCACAGATAGCAGGCCTAGAAACTTAATTCCAAGACACGTAGTTTTAATACTAGATAAATACAAATACATATTATTTAAAGCCGAAAAGCATTTGCGCTCTGTCTAAGTAAAAAATTGCATCTTTAGGAGCATCTCAGCAAATTTAAAATCTCACCTCTTCAGGATCAAACTGGCTGAGATCAAACTGTAGTTTCAAAGTCTTTGCTATTCCTTCGCCTGCAACGAGTGGTGAGTTAGCTATTGACTCCCAATCATTTTCATCCTCATTACTTTTAGATGTCAGACCAGTTTGAACGGTCATCGTTTGATGGTAGAAGTTAGTCAATGCCTTACTAAAGCAAAAAAAATATAATCAGAATGGTTAATTTATAATATGATTTTGTTGTATCTTAATGTCTTCTCTACATGTTTTGCCCAAAAAACTACAGACTACACAAGTGTGTTTGTTTGTCCGGATGTTGATCCATTAAAGAGTGCCGTTTACTTGTATTAGTTTATAAAACTGTCGTCTATCTACATTATTTGGGTTTCCACCTATATATTCAGACTAATACGACAGTGGACTACATGCCTAAGTAGAGTAATAATAACATTCTAGTACATATTGAATTCTAGTTCAATATGTTTTAGAGAGCATAGTGTGGGACAGGACATTGCACTGATTAAAAAATGAAATTGCGACCCCTAAATATAACTCTCTACCACCAGAAAGTTTAACTGTTTTGAAATTCGCAAGGAATTTTATCAGGAACTAAGGTGAGGAAACAATTCACGTTCCTCCTTAGCAAAGCGGAAACAAACAACAAAAAAATTGTGAATAGTCTATAGGAAGGACAGTCACACACAATGTTTAATCAGTTCGTTGTATGACCAACGGACTGATTGAAACGTTCAGTCTGTTCTATCCTGTACTTTGTCCTCCCTTTTTAGTTCATGGTATTTCCAATAATATGTATGTGTAGCAGGAACAATCTGTAAATAATATGCGTATTTTTGACAGATAGTTGACGGAGAGATGACATTGTTAAAGAGTTACTTAAGTTGAGTCATCTGTGAATCCACGCGCTTCATTTCTTCCAAGAATCGTTCCTTCATGAAAGCATAACTATCGTCAAACGTTGCCAGATCTGTCAATTGAACGGGTATATTCTGTTTTACGGTAATGGCTGGGACATGCTCCTCTGTAGGCTTTGTAAAAGACATATTGGCGCACTGACTACTCAACTACATTAAAACTGTAAAATTGTGTGTTTAGAAATTTTGTAATTGTTTACAAAAATATTTTGTGGCATTTATCTGTCTAGAAGACAGTTGTATTTTTTTTTTGTTTGGTAGATGAATGACTCAAATAAAAGTAGACAATTTTGGTCGACAGTGATATAGATGAATATTAACCATAAAGGTATTATATGTGACAAGTTTGAGTTCTGTTAAACATAGATAGGTATAGGTCATGTGCTAGACTTGGCGGAAGGATTTTATGAAAATTCATATAAAATATTGAGATTTTATCCGAAGACCTAGGCATCGTCAAACCAAATTGAGTCAAAGTTCCTTCAGCAGGCTAAATAGCCTCAAAAATCTAAGCCCGTCGTTTTAGCAACACATGTCAAAGTATGTTGATTTCTCATCTCTCTATGTTAGCATTAAGAAGAAAAAATGAAGACGACGCAGCTGTTCTCTGGGGCGTGTTGCATAAAGATGGTCGTCAGATATGGTGTACAAATGAATATTTCATGCCATGCTTTATTTTTAATAATATCTGTAATTTAATATCTAGAATTAATAATCATAAAAAAAATCTTTAGTCTATCTAGTAACTGACATCATGTGTATCTCAGAGGCTGGGTCAACGGAGCTCCATGACTTTGGCAACCCTCTGGTAACACTATCGGTGTTGCGATTCCAAAATGAAACTCCAAAAATTTAAACAATCATGTTACCAGCTTTTGGAAATCGTGTTTCATGATGTCCAAATACAGATATTTATGAAAATCAACTCGATGGGTTCGGTTTGTGATATTCATTGACTAGTCTTACTTACATGTATCACAGGAGGTAGGGCAAATGGACACTGCATAGAAGTAGGCTATTAATAAATAAATTAATTAATTAATAACCCATTAATTTTATTTCGGTTGTAATTTGCAATTGGGTCCCCCTGTTACTACACTAATGCGGGTATATTATATATACTTCGGCTTTCAGCTCATCGCAGGGCAGCGGTAACACCCAACATAGAGGATTAGCTGGAGAGGCGGCACGGAAGCTTCTACTACCGCACGACGCAGGTGCTTAGGGGACGCGGCTGCTTCGGAAAGTACCTGTGTCATGGGATTCCGCTGCCTCGTTCTGTGAGGAAGTGATGTATGCCAAAGAGGAAGCGGAAAGGTAACGGGAGAGAACTACTTTTCTCTCGTCCCGCAGAAGACGCAGCAGGCGCCGGAGAGTGCAAAATGATCTCCGGTCTCCATGAGCGCTGGCCTGAGGGTGATGGGCTGCGTTACCCGTCGCCCTAGCAAAAGCAGGCTCGAGACAGCGGCGCGACGTGTTCCACGCGGTCCTCTCTAAATCAGAGGGTCTAGGCCCCCGCATCAAATTGTGGGATCGCCTGTTGTCGAGCAGGCGGCCAAGTCTGCCGAGGCTCACAAGGATTTCCATTCTAGGATACACCTGAGTCCCCGGCATTAGGGCCCATGACGGAACACCGTGTGGTTTTAGTCGGTTTGAGTCCCACATACCACCTTGCCGCACTGTCTCCGCACAAAAAAAAAAGGCTTTCAGCTCATAATATAGTCTGTTAAACCGAAGTAGAGTTTACTTTGTTTATAGTTTATTTTGATTTTGTTTTGTGTTCTCAATCTTGTTTCAATCTTTTTAGTGCATTACTTTTAAATCGTCTTTTTTGCAATCGGGTTTTTGATTTTTAAATTATTTATTTTATTCTATACTTTTAAGTGTCCCGCCACACTCTTATGAACAAAAACTGTGTCACTTACATAAACAAAACAATTTATTTGTTTCGTTTAAAATATGATTGGGCTACCGATATTTTTATTTTAAAACTATTCTAAATTTCATACGATAGCACGAGGTCCGACACAAACATGGCCCATTTTTACGCTATCAAAAACTTTTTAAACCAATTTATTATTTCTAATTAAATTTAAACATATAACTTTTATATATATTTGTAATCCCTCTTTATTTTCCTTTATTTTGATACCCTACTAGATAGGTTTGGTTTAATTTTTGTTAGTATTTCGCGCCAAAAATCCGCAATTTTTTTTCTTCAAACATCTATCTAAAAACACATGGATTTTTAAGACAAATGTAACGATACCTTAACTGTCGAAATCCATCCAGCCGTTTGGTAGATACGAGGTAATAAAGAAATTTATAAACATACAAGATACGCGCGAAAACCATAAATTTAATAACCCTTCCTTCGCAGTCGGGTAAAAAGGATACAGAAGTATTTATTATGAAGCTAAGTTTGTAGGGTAGTCTTTTAACATCATGAAGAAAATCAACATACATTTCGTTTTGTCTTCTCTGTTTCTATTTGTTACCATAAAGAAAGCCACAAACTGAACATGGTTTTTATTTCCGAATTGCTGTGACTAAATGGAATGGTCATTTAGCGATAACAATTTGACATAGCGATAATATGTTCAGGCATGATACCTTTTCTTATTTCTATTTGAGATAGTCCACATCCGTGACAACGATCGGTGCAATTTAATCGAATCATCGGAAAAAAGATATCATTCCATAGATAAATACTACGACAATATTTCTTGCTACTTGTGTCTTGTATTGAAATCACATGAAGTAATTCGTTATGTTTTAAGACATATTTTGTTTCTTTTCCTGCAAATTCTGTAGCCCCGTTGTTTTTAATAATGTTAGTTGCGAATAATATTATGTTTCACGGGCTCGTGTAGACTTTGTGTTTGCTACAACTTAGTTATTAATCCATAATTAATCCCTTATCATTTCAAAGTCTTAAAGACTTATTTGCTTGGAGTTCTGGGGCATCTCTTCTTGTTTTATTTTTGGAATCCTGTATAGAATCTTGGAATCTATACTTCTAGCTTGCTCCAATTATTTTCTTCCTATGACTCTGTTTATTTTATTGTTTTATTTTAGGCCCTCGTTATATTGTTCGTCAAGCCATATGAACATTGCGGCCACGTTAGTTTCAGAAAAATCGATAACGTCAGCTTTTTGTCATGAGTGTCAATTATTTTAGGTTCAACTGATTCTATAATTTTTATTTCTTTTATTCTGTTTTGTATTTTTATATCCTTAGTTTTGGTTTTTCCTATCCAATAGCTTTAGACCTCATAATTTCCTTTACTTATTAATTATCAATACGTAATACTTGAGGACGATGTTCAGATAAAGTAGCTTCCTCAGGATTAAGTAGCGGAGCATTTACCGTCAGGATTCCATCTCGAGACATTGATGATATCACTCTGTCAGGATTGGTATGAGCCGGCAACTGAAACTGTCGGTTATATTCCCTGTAGACGTTATATTTGTCATCTTTCTCCTCGTGAATCGCTGACACCGTAAGAACATCATCGGATACTAGCACTGTAACCTGAAAAGGAAGTTGTAGTTTAAAATGGACTATGACAACAATCTGTAAGGGCCTGTATTTCTGTAGCCGGGCCCCTCCAACCCAATTGGAACCCAAATTGGGGTCTCACTGAAAGACATTTGACATTCATTTTTAAAAGTTGGTCTAGATCCCTAACCAGGGTCAGAATTTATAGGTGAAATAGATGCCCCGAATAATAATGCAAGTGACGTCAGAAACACGCAGCATCAGACAAGTTTTAAAAATATCAAATCTTTGGATGGTTATCAGTCGCCAGTGCTTATGAAAGTTAATCAACGACCAATCCAAAACAATCTGGTAATTAGTTATACCTGCATGCATAGCACAGAGACGGGGGCAAACGGACAGACGGATCACCTGATGGTACATGACTACCGCCGCCCATGGGCACCTGTAACTTAAGAGTCACAAGTGCATTGCCGCCCTTTTTTAATACTAAATGAAACTAAATAACCTAGATAAATAAAAATATTAAATAATATTGTAAGCCCAATAGGAGGACATTCAGTGAGCATTTGCACTCTGTCTAAGTTTACTTCATCTTTAGCAGCATCTCAGCAAATTTGAAGTCTCACCTCTTCAGGATCAAACTGGCTGAGATTAAACTGTAGTTTCAGAGTCTTTGCTCCTGCTTCGCCTTCAACTAGTGGTGAATTAGCTATTGACTCCCAATCATTTTCATCCTCTTTACTTTTAGAGGTCAGACCAGTTTGAACGGTCACCTTTTGATGGTAGAAGTTAGTCATTGCCTTACTAAAACGAAAAAGTATAATATTTTAAAATCTTAGCACTTTTGTGATTTTTTTAATCAGAAAGGTCAATATCTAATATGATTTTCCTTTATCTTAACGTCATAGTCATATCATGCTTATAGTCTACACAGCGTGGTTTGCCCAAAAAACTACAGACTGCTAGTGGGTTTGTATTCCTTATACTTTACTTTCGTTTACTTGTTTTAAGGGGGTAGACGCATGTATTCTACAATTGTATCTCCATTATTCGGGTTAGTCCCATCTATATATTCAGACTAATATGATTGCGATCCACTAGGATCACGAACAGTGCCCACGACATTAATTAACATGACCGCACGGAACCCACGCGAGACAAAAAAAATTGTGATCCAGAAATAGTCGTCCTGAGTCTGGGTGTTCTTTGTGTCCGTCGTTTAAATGTTGCACAGTAGACAGTAATATTTCTAAAAATTATAATGAATAATAATTCTGGTCCACTAACACGGGACTTGAGCAGCACTACTAGAATTGCACTGATGTCGAACCGGAGTTGCGACCCCTAAAAAGAATTATCTACTACCATGCTTCAAGGAAAGGTAAACTGTCTCGGAATTCATGAGTAGTTTTAATCAGGAATCAAGGTGAGGAATCAAATAACTTTCCAACTTAGCAAAGCGTGTCTCCGCTTTGCTGCTGCGTGGAAAGTGAATTGAGTAAACAAGGAAAAAAATGGTGAATTTAGAAAGGATGGTCAGAGAGACTGAATGATTAAAACGTTCAGCCTGTCCTACCCTGTCCTTTGTCCTCCCTTATTGAGAACCATAGTTCATAGTATTTCCAATGATATGTATGTGTAGCAGGAACAATCTGTAAATAATATGCGTATTTTGACATATAACTGACGGAGGGATGGTATTGTTAAAGAATTACTTAAGTCGAGTCATCTGAGATTCCACGCGCTTCATTTCTTCCAAGAATCGTTCCTTCATGAAAGCATAAGTATCGTCAAACATTGCCAGATCTGTCAATTGAATTGGTATATTCTGTTTTACGGCAATGGCTGGGACATGTTCCTCTGTAGGCTTTGTAGTAGACATGTTGGCGCACCGACTACTCAACTAGGTTAAAACTGTAAAATTGTGTGTTTAGTTATTTTCTTTAATTTTTGTTACAAAAAATATAGTTAGTAGTTGTTTATGGACTCTATCATTTTGTCCAGAAATTCCTGGCGTTTATCTGTCTAGAAGACAGTTGAATTTTTTCAAGTTTGGTAGATGATTGTGTAGTATTTGTATTAATAACTCTTTGGATTAATGACTCGAATCTCTGTGTATATCACTCATAAACATTAAGTTTATGATATCATTTGTTAAAAAAGTATGTTGCTGTCGCTGTCCCGATACGGACATAGACACAGCAGGACACAGCACACCTATAACTTGTCGTATGTCACGTACAAATTAATATATCATGGCCATAATAATAGCTGTAATTTTATGTCTAGAATTAATTATAATTATTAAACAAAAAGTATTCCGCAGTCCGAAGTCCTGTAACACTAATTCCGTAGATGAGCGAGGTCGCCGGAGCTCGATGGTTTTAGCAACACGTTTACATATCAAAAGAGGTAGAGCTCAACTAGGTTGTGCTTGAATCAGATCTAGGTAAATAATTACTTTAGCATAAAAAGATAGACTGTAGTTCTAGTATGGTGTTTTCTTTCTGTTAAGACGTGTAGCCATTGCAAGCACTGGGTGAAGTAGCTTTATAAAATCATCAAAACTATTCAGAAGAAGGTACTTATGATAGTTCTCTATTAGAATCCATGGCCTGAAAGACAAAGATTAGTATCATTAATATAACCATTGACATTCTATCACATCCGATCAAGCTAAGATTAAAATAATTCATTTCAAAATTGTGACTATAAAAAAACAATTAACCTTTCCACATCTCTAAATGTCAGTATTGCCAGATGACATAATGTTCCCCCCGAGATATGGTATTTATTCCCCATGAGGGATGGACAGGGAGGGACAGATTGACAATCCCTCCCCGCTGCTATGGCGACGGAGGCCTAAACACGAGCCCTATTAATCTCGGAGCGAGGGCGGGCGTGACGAATTTGTAGGGTAACCAGAGCTTTATGGGATTATGTTTTGCGTAATAGAGTGTAGTGACTTGATAAGTGCATGTTTAATTAAATAAACAAGTTATTTTAAAAAGTTTTAATATCCCATCTGGTGGTCAGCGGCCATTTTGGAGAACCCTGTTGCCTTCAAGCAACAACATGCAGAGAGGTCATTCGAGTCCTAAACGAATCTTTTTTACACTGCAAAGTTGTATCTCAGTAGAAGTTAGAAAATAAAACAAGATATATTACCTCATAGCCAGATTTTATTACTTTGATATTTGAAGTGAAACTTCTTTATCGACGTATGGGAGAAATTTTTGTAGCAATCGTCACGTTTTTCGGTTACGCGCCATGTTGCTTTTTTTATCAAAGTTTAGTATAGTGACGTAAAGAATATAATGTAATATATTATAATAATAACAACAATATATTACTTTTGAAGTTTGGTTTGAAATAAGAATAACAATATATTAATTTGAAAGTGATAAAATAAAAAGACTTATTCAAATTTAAGTGAACTTACAAGAAAAGTGAGAGTGATTATATATTTCGTTTTATAATTTCTTAAGGCTTAAGCCTTATCTACCCCATTTTCGTGAAGTTGCAAATAGTAAAAAAATTATATGTCGTAAAGAAGTTTCACTTCTTACCTGTGTACTCTGGTACACACACACATCTTTTTTTAAATTAAGTTTTGTTGTGATAGTTAATAAATAAAATATGATAACCTCTTTTTATCATAACCTTATTTTTACCACAAATAAATAAATCATATCTACTTAATCACGTCACCACATACTCCTACAACAAAGCCAAATAACCAGAAAATGTAACAATAATATTATAATAATTACAAAGCGGGCTGGTAACCCTAAGTACCGAGGGCGCGAACGGCGCCGCCAAATTGGCGCGAAGGCTCCCTCTTTGACAGATCATTTTTTATTCCGTTCGGAATATTGACGCTATTGTTCCACTGATTACCAGCTGGTCAGGAAGTGAATAAAATTATTGGGCATGATACATTATTTGTTGGAAAAAATCTATACTCAATTTGTGGCTTCTGATATACGAAGGACCGAACTAAATGTAATAAGATTGTATATGTAATAAGATTTTATGCTAAAGTAAAAAATGTGGAATGTCTGCTAGAACGTTCGTTTTACTTGTTATTCTTTAGGGTTCCGTTCCTCAAAAGGAAAAAAAGGAACCCTTATAGGATCACTTTGTTGTCCGTCTGTCTGTCTATGTGTTTGTGAAGACCCTTTTAGTCAGGAAACCGCGAAGGCATCAAGTTGAAATTAACATGAAATACTTATCTCAGCTGTCCCTTGACATTCTAAGACAATCAAGTTTCTAAGTCAACGCAATCAAAAGATATGGTCATAAGCCTTAGATTTTAAGAAATTTGAACCCATTGACCTAGAACCCTGAAAATTGGTAAGAAGTAAGGTCTGGCAGAACAAGTAAAGGAAAAAAATCCCAAAGACGTTAATTCGTTGTTTGTGTATATCACATAAAAAAATGTTTGTGATTACAAACTTACTTTTTGCGGTTGGAAAGTTGACCGCAAAGTTAAGTTTGTCTTTAGAAAAAGACTGGCACAGATCGAGAAATGATTTCCGAGATGGACGTACTTTCTACATACAAATTTGTATGCTAATGGAACCCTCGGTGCGCGAGTCAGACTCGCACTTGTCCGGTTTTTATTATAAAATATATGTATGCTCCTAGTACTCCTAGTGCTCCTAGTACAACTAATTACTTAGATATATACTAACACTAAATTAAAATTAGAAAAAGGCCTAACATTTCTTCTGGCAGAGATCGCAGTTCAAACGATTTAATCATTGGCCAATATTTTCTTATTTGTCAATACTCTTTAAATACAAAAGTTTTTTTTTTAAAGTCAACTCCCGCATTAGGAATTACTCCTGTGTCGCGGGGCACTTGACAAACATACAAACAACGGACACAAAGAACACCCAGACTCGGGTGGGAATCGAACCCACGACCTATGGCATAGCAGTCAGGGTCACTAACCACTTGGCCAACAAGCCAGTCCGTCAGTCAGTGTCTGAAGACCGTTTTGGTACCTGATTTACAGGTCAAAAATAGCCCGATTTCAACAACAAAATATCACTTTAGAGACGTGAACTTGAAAATGAACTAAAGATTTGTAAATATTCGACTTACTGGAAGTTGGAAGTTAGTAACAATTCTAAGAGAAGTTCACAAATTAAAACTTATTTAAAAATATGTCCTTATTTGCCCTCTTTGTCATACATATGCTAGTGTAAACCAATTTTGGTTTACTTTTACTACTCTGTTTCTGGACCCATAATGGTCTATTTAGATATAGGTATTTAAAATCAACGATAACTCTATAGGTAGGTACCTACCTAACCTTCTATTTAGAATCGCCCTAGAGCTCCCTAGAGGTTTACAATTTAAATCATAATTTAATACAGATAATAACATATAAATTATAGGGACACGTCATCTCAACGAGATTTTAATCAACAAAATGCAGATAAAATAAGGGGTGCTTGTGTAGGTAGTTGCGTTTTTAATTCCAGTAAAATGTCACGTCATATCTCGAGGGAGGCAAAGGCAAACATCGTTATGCCAGAGGCCACAACGTAGTAGCTGTTATGTTTGGGCCGCTATGTCAATATTTTGCGGGGGTGTTCAGAACTTGCTTGGAGTAAACTATAAAGGGTTATTTAATATTGTATGCCATGTCATTTAGTCTAGTTTAAACTAAATAACTTTAGTTATGTAATATTATGACAAATATAACATTATTTAAATGAATTAATCATCTTCTCTTTTGCTTCTAATTCCTTCTCATAATTCTACTCGTTATGACAATTCTTTCAGTGTTACTGCGGTACGGCAGTTCCCTTCCCCATTCTATCGGTGATAGCCCTTCCCTGACTGTTTTTAAGAATAGAATCAAGGACTTTTTTCTGTCGGAGCAATAATCAGACTATTAATTTGTTTATATGTAAGTATATATATGTTTAACATATTATTTAGTGTATATGTGGTAATATATGTATGTGTATATTGCGAACATATAGGTACTTGATTTTCTGTAGGTATACATTATGTATTTATAGTTTAGGTTTTTAATTTTATGTTATTTATTTCCCTTTAACGTACACACTTTGCCTCTATTTTTTTCTTTACTATCCTCTCTTCACTCCCGAGGTTTGCTGGAAGAAAACTCAACTATGGGTTAAGCTCGCCTTTGTACATGCTATTTTCCTTCCTGTACTTATAAGATTGTTGTTTTGTGTACAATAAAGAATATGAATTAAATTCTGTAATTATTTATTTGGATATTTTAGACTTCTACTAGTAGCCGTTACCGTTAGCCCCGGTGAGGTGATGACCCGTGGGGGTTTCCACACATAAAAAACAACTTACTCAACAAAAAAAATAGACAAAATTTATTTGCTTTACAGAAAATAACGTTTTCAATAATTTTGTGTTTTCTATTAACTGTTTATTGTAATCTACACTAGACAGGCTGAATCTTTTGAAAATAATGTTTTGAGTATTTTTTACGTTTGTAATTATTGTAATTAGTGGTGGTCAGTGTGAGGTCCTGACGTGTCGAACAAGTTGACCTTGCACTGACCACTTTAGAACCCAATTCTCAATCTTGATCGACAACGAAACGAAACGGATAAAAACTTTTCTAACCAATGGTTTATTATGACTAAGACCATTTAAATGGAATAGCATTGATATTTTACCATAGTGTCCCATGACCTATGACATACTAGATCCCGCTAAAAAGAACGGTTTATCAAACTTCGACGTTGGTGGAACAAGATTTGCAAGTTTTTTTTTATGGTATAGGTGGCAAACGAGCAAACGGGTCACCTGACGGTAAATGATTACCGCCGCCCATGGGCACCTGCAACCCAAGAGTCACAAGTGCATTGCCGGCCTTTAAGGTAGGAGTAGAGACAGGGTGGAATAGGGGGAGAGAGGGAGGAGGGAAGGGTTGGAGCTTCCGGTAACCTCACTCACTCGGCGAAAAGCAATGCAAGCATTGCTTCACTGCCGGTTTTCTGTGGGGCCGTGGTATCACTCCGTTCGAGCCGGCCCATACATGCCGAACCATGGCTCTCCCACGGAAAATTGTGACAATAGTGGAATTATCTTAACATATTTATTATTTTAACAACCCAGTACTGTAGCACGTACGAGTCGAATCTTATGTTGGGAGTGGAAAAACTGTAAGATAAAGATTTAGTCTCAATATTTGATAAAAAAAAACTATAGTTAAATTAAATAAAGTATAGAAACGCCTTGAGGCTTCGGTAAAAAGACCTGGTCAGCTGGTCAGCAGCAATTGTACAAACACAGAAAAACACAACTAACCTAATCTAGATTAATAGCATAGCATCATCATTATCACCATCACTTTATTGCGTGTCAATCCGGGTTCGCTACAATCTATTTAACTTGACTACCCTATGACCATAATCTTTTTCGCACGTTCTTGTCGTAGGTGATCAACTTTTCATCACCAGTGATCAATCTTTTTATTTCGGACTTTCTTCTTTTCTTTCTGCTTAGTTCGTACTAATCTTGAAAACAAAAGATGGAATTTTAAAAATCGGTTTTATTTTTAGATTATAGCATTTTCTTGTCATATTATTCTTTTAGTAGTTTAGCCTATGGCATCAATTAATTTAAAAATATGTAATGATTCATCTATTAGAAGTTTGTCAAGACTACAAGAATCAAATAATTGGTAAAAATAATTTTTCGGCTACAAGTTTCGTCTTCAATTTTGTTCCATTTCCTATTTGCATAATGGTTCACGCACAAATAATGGAAAACAAAAACGATCGAATGACGTAATCTTCTAGTTTTTTCTTTAATTTCCTGTGCAATGGGAACGTTTATCCCGGCGCGCCGGTAGGCGTGGGGTTAGATACGATCTCACGGCGCTCGCGTGTCCTGTTACTGTTTGTGCACCAATATTAACGCAACTATTGACCGCAACTCGAAGTGTTCTCGACTACACTCACGAAGGGATGTAACGGTATAAGAAGTAGTCACATCAACAAAGCAAAATTCTTTGATAATGTCTGGACCATCAAAATTCTAGTACTAATTGACAGCACTATCCTAAAGCCCGAAAAAAAATTCTTATGCAAAGACACGGTTTAACTAATTTTATCTGCACATTTTCTGACATAAAATTACCTCCACTTTTTCGGATTCCAGTTCTTTAGTGTCGGATGGCGGCTGGAGCACTGTTGACTCATATTTTTTTAAAGGTATTGCAAGTATTGAAAAGATGTATGTGGTCTGTTAGACATTGCTCTGCTCTCTAAGGGTCACTATACAATACAATGAAGCGTGTTCATAAGAGTCTTCTACTGCATTCAACGATTCATGGTAAACGACGATTCTCGGTCGAGTTACAATCGAGAAAGAACAGTACATTGGTTGCGTGTGTTTGTGTTGATGTAGACCAATTTACTGATTGTATGGGACGCGAGCAAATTGTGGGGAGTATCGTGATATTATGCCCTAATCACTAATGAAATATCATATAAAATATACCGGGGAGATTGCTTCGGTATATTTTGGGATTACCTATTACGGAAAGCCTAGTGCTCTTATACCAATTTCATTATAAAAAATGTATGATTTTTTTATTCCCTCTTAAGTCATGAGTAAAGGCTTTGTAACATAACATAAGATGACAAATAAATAGCCAGCTTGATAAATATTTTTATCAGTTTAAGTAATTCATAATTTAACGAAGAAAGATATTTTGTGAGTTCTGATAAATTGTTTTTTTTTGTTTGCTACGAAGTCTAAGGCACAATTAACTTAAAAATTAAAATAAAAGTATTTAGAATAATTAAATATACAGAATTCTAGAAATAATATGAGCGCGTATTTATTCTTGTTAGTAATATTCTTAATTAAGCGAATGTAGTTCACTATGTCAAGTTTCAAGTTTAGATTATTTTTACATCAGCATATCAGCTTCAGCGGAACTGGCAACTTAAAAGTGCCATTCTATGGATGAGTGTTGGTTGGTAAACAGGGTCATACATAAAAAAAAGAAATTCCACATAGTCTCATAGTATTACTACATATTATAAAACACACATGACGATCTAGTAATTTGAAGCCCAGATTACGACGTATTAGTCAAGTTACAATACGTACACATGGCCGTGGGGCAGATATAACACATCGTAGAAATATTATAAAACAAATCCCCCGTCGCGTCTGTGTGCCTGTTTATCTGTTCGCGATAAACTACTGAACGGATTTTCAAGCGATTTTCACTCACAGAGTGATTCATGAGGAAAGTTTAGGTATATAATTTGTTAAGGTTTTGTGTAAATTGATTGAAATATGTGATGATTGTTGAAGCTGTCTCTGCTACCCGTGCCAAGCCGGAGCGGATTGCTAGTTTATTATATAGTAAACATTGACTTCACATCTTTTACTATAAAAAAAAAAATTAACAACCCATCACTCTCGTTAACCGAAACGAATCCGCAGTTAATACCTCACCCTCTCTAAACCAAAGGTGAGTTTCCCCCGTCGCGTGCGCAACGCAGATGAACCTTACCTCATCACATCTATCATTGATCTACGTTAGGGTTGATTAACTGTTAATATTCGGATAAAAGGTACTGTAATGATCTCTGGTTAATGGATCAGAAAAAAAATATAATTGGATTGATTGAATTTGTGGTACTTTTTAACCCTCGGCAGCGATGAAAGTAGGGGAATAAGTTTGAACTCTGTTTGTTTCTCTCGGGTAGTTTGTCCAGAATCAATAGAAAATATAGTTATTACGTGCTTTTTTGCTTATTTTACTGGCAAACGATCAGTAACAACAACAGTGCTGAAAGATAATATTTTTGAAGAATATTTGTTACAAATTAAGTGATATTTATTAAAAACTATACGGTTATACACTGTGACGTCCACATAGTGTGACGCCTGACACCGTCGCGGCAGGACACTTCACTCCTTGAGAAAGGGCCCCCGTCGGGTCCGAAACTAGTCGGGCATCCCCGAAATACAAACGTGAGTAAAACCGAATAGTTTTTAATAAATATGAATACCACTCACGAAAGTTTTTATTGTAAAATTAAGTGATATATCAAGCTGCAGTCTAGTATGGGTATGTTCCGTACGGGGAAGAAACTCGTTCCGTTGACATATCCACAGACTGACAGTATACTGCCGCAGTATCGTAGGGAAACATATGACGTCATAAACGTCGCCATTTTTGTACTGTGAGCACTGGAGTTTTCGAGGTAAGGTGCTCTCAGTGCTGTCACATGGTTGTCACACTGTCATTTTTATTATACGATTTAACAATTGACTTGAATTGACAACTATATATACTATAGCTAACTGTAAAGGAACGGCTTCGCAGTATACTAAATTGACGTCACACCTTACAGTGCTCTCAGTGTATATCGGAACACACTATATATGTTGACCTGTCATGCTACAAAAGCCTATACAATGACACTTCAAGTTATACTGGTCAACGAAATAAACCAAAAAAATTTAACCTAATGAATTATGGTCGAAGTTCGACCACCCAGCTATCTCTATTACTATTATTACTACTGATCAATATGATGAATACTTTGCTTATTACATTAGGTCAATCTACTAAAGAGCAGGATAGCACGATGATGGCGCGTGCTGCTTGTCACGGAGCTACGTCACGACATGACACGTCACGACTGTGTCGTCGTGTCGCGTGCGACGGTACGAGGAGCATATCGGATCGATAATATTGATTTATTTACATGTATTAAATATCGTTAGACGCCATTATCAGACACTACGGACTGAAATTAATCCTAATATGTAAATGCGAATGTAAGTTCGTTTGTTTGTGACGCTTTCACGCCTTAACTACTAAATCAATTTTTTTTTATGTGATAGGGGGCAAACGAGCAGATGGGTCACCTGATGGTAAGCGACTACCGCCGCCCATGGGTACCTACAACTCAATAGCCTGAAGTGCGTTGCCGGCCTTTAAGGTGGGAGTAGAAGAAGGGGGGAAGAGGAGAGTGCAGGGAGGGGGAGAAGAGGGGAAGATGGAGGGATTAGGGCCTCCGGTAACCTTATTCACTCGGCGAAAACCAATGCAATCATTGCTTCACTCCCGGTTTTCTGAGAGGCCGTGGTATCACTCCGGTCGAGTTGGCCTATACGTGCCGAAGCATGGCTCTCCCACCATATCATAAAATTTTAGAAAGATACAGAAGTTAACTTATTTTAGTGAAAATGTTTATATGTATAATGTACCTAGTTTTATAACATGACGTATGATTCCTCTTTCTCTTTACTGTTCTATCTTACACATAAACTACACGTTATTCTATTATCTATTATCGATTTTTACCATCCAATGTTGCCTGTAAGAGATCGCTCTTAGCGATAAGGCCGCCTATCGAACAATGTGTACGTATCCACTGTGTGTTTTTTTTTAAAGAAATATGTCGTTGGTGTACAATAAAGATTATATGAGTCAGCCTGTGACCACGGCTAGTGCAACCTGGTCGAAACGTCAGGCAATTCAGAGGTATGTACCTAATACCTTTTCGTGATCGCGTTAATTTCCGTAAATACGTAGATAAAGATTATTCTATTCTATTCTATTTTACAGAAGAACACGGGATTGCTTTTATCCAAAAAAAAGTAGATACTGTTCCTAAGGAATAGAAAAAATAAGTTTTACGCAAAAGCTAGTATTCAACATGTTACATTGACCTCACACTTTATTTGCGAAAAGAGTATTTTCGGAGTTTCTTGCCTATTCGTCTCCATAGGATCTACGTACCTATTGGAACAGGCAACTAGCTTCACTACTGACTGACTGGCTCCTATTCCGGACAATTCAAAAATATCTATAATTGGTTTAATTGAAATAAATTAATTTGATTTTATTTGTGATAAAAAAAAACAATGCAAAATCATCGATTCCTATTTTTTTAGCTTTTGGTAACCCCCACGGGTCGTCACCCCACCGGTGCTAAGCGGTAAGGTGGTATGTCGGACTCGAATGGACTCAGACTCGGACGAAAACAACACGGTGTTCCGTCACAATCATTATTGCAAGGGCCTCAGGTGTACATTCGAAAGGAAATCCCTGTGAACCCTGGCAGAAATCACCGACTTCTAGTAGGGTTAAATATGTACTTCAGATTTGACTACAAAAATTTTAGATGTATTAAACATATTATACATATGTACCTATATTGTATAAAATTTATGGAGTTTAGTCAAGTGCTAACTGGTCACCTTATTTAACATGGAACTTCACAAATCTGAATTTAATCTATTTGTTCTTACCGACTGAAAAATGTTCTTTTTTCTGTAGATTCATTCTTATCGACCTACAGAAGTTTTGGTGTTCAAATAGTTTACTAGAATAGTAGAATACCCTAGTTAATCTTTAATTATACAATCAACAATAAGATCCAAAATGAATACAAAATGTCTGTTTCTGTATTTAAAATGATACAGCATGCTGTTACGAAACGATATATGTACATATAATTAATTATGTAAAATAAGAAAACGCGTCCATCTGACCTCTAAAAGCGAGCTAACTAATTCATCATAACTTAATTAACGCTTCTAATTAACATGTAGCAGTCAGATATGGATATTCGTTTTTTTTTATATCTTTTTACGTCAGTAGTGTTTTTTAAACGCCAAATGTCTATGTAAATGTGTGTATGAATTTTATTTAGCGACAGTGACCAACAAAACATATAGGAAAACATGAAAAACCAAGACAAGTTCACTCCTAACTTAGAATAATATTTTAATTTTTTCTAAGAAACTTGTCTAATAGCGTAAATAAGATGGCCAATCAGATAGGTCTAATTTCCCTCTTCTACTTCTGATTGGATTCTTCCTTTTTTGGATTATATCGGATAAATACCAGTAATATTAAAAAAACCCAATAGTGTCCAAAAATCGTGAAGCCTTGATCAACAACAAATCAACTGCGATCCACCTTAGCCAGCCTTCTGAACTGATATTTTACACGAGAAAAACGAATGTATGTTTGGCATATATTAAATCCTCGTGGTACCACATAACGACAAAGCTGCTAGACTGACCTGGGGATATAGTGACGACAGTTTGGTGCCGTAATTAGGTTCTGCGACTGCAGCAATCGGTCGATGCGACCTTCATTCTTAACATGTAGTTACTTTTAAATAAATGTTGAATTTAATCATGCTTTATTTAGGTTTTTAGATATATTTTCACAGGCCGTAATTTATACTTTACCTACAACATCATGTAACATGTCCTCGCCCACATTCTTCATTTTATTGTTGACCCACTTGCTTAAGATTTTGATTCTAATTCTTATTTACTTAACTTTTTTTATATATTGAGCAAGATACCCTTAGTTTGTTTTGTTATTCGCTATTTCTATATTGCAAAAACTTCACTTCAGGCTTCAGTAAGTTTAGATTGAACACTTTATTTGCAAAAATATGCTTAATTATTATTGTATGAATACCCTTTGCGTGTTCGAAACCATACCATATCGAAAATAATCAATAACATAGACGAGTAATCGAGACGTAATTTAATTGAGATATTGACGAGATATTGAACTTCATCCAAAGCATCACCTTCCAGCCCTTCCAGTTTATACTCGGCGTTATTTTTTCTACGATGTGTTATGTGCCACACGTGTACGTATTGTAACTTGACTAATACGTCGTAATCTGGGCTTCAAATTACTAGATCGTCATGTGTTAGTCAGTCAAGATAACGACAATGGGACAACATATCTTGGCGAAGACATACGAGGATCGTCTTGTCAATGACTCACGGCCCATGGGAGACTCAACAGCAGGTGGAAGAAAACTGCGTCTTAACCACGTTCGACCGTACTCGTGGAGGTATGAAACGTTTATTTGCGTGTCACGTAAACCCAGTTTACTGAGGATAATTATAAAAAATACAAAAATCTGCTAAATATTACACCGCACTATCTAGACATAAACATACCTACCTATTCTTTCGTATATATATATTTTATACAAAGTACAACCCTGTAAGTACAACAATGCTCTCACTGGAATCGTGGTGGTACGCTCGCATCAAAGTCATCAGGTCCAGAGAGAGAAGAAATCTTTCTCTTTGGACCATACTGCCACTACCTTTGAAGATGTCAACTAAATATATTGCCGTAGGTATTTCTTTCGTAGTAATTCTTCTGATGATGAAATTGTTACAAAAGTACATTCGGAAAACGTTCTGTCATCCCCCTCTCCTTAAACACACCGCTTTAGTGTTTTTTTTAATTTGAGACCACATCGCACACGGTTGCGTCTGATTCCAAACTAAGCAGAATCTACCTAAACATACTAAATACATAGATATTATAGATAAATGATACACACACACAGAATAATTATTTAATCTGGATGGGAATTGAACCCATCTGGCTGAGCAGTCAGGATTACTAATCACTAAACCAACCAGTCCAGTTATATAGTTGATCCTGCTAGTTATATGAAAATGAAATAGCAAACAATTACCCATGAGCAGTCTCGCTTAGTAATCAAGGCCAAAAATATGTTATTTACTTTACATATCATCAGCCTGATCTGTTACCAGCACAACAATGACGTAACTAGCACCTCATTTGATATTCAGAATGCATACCGTATCTATTAATTCGTATAAGTCTTTGGTTATATACAAAGTACATTGACATCTATTCTCTTTATTAAACAAAAATAAATTAGACGACCCTATTACACGATTTTGATTCCAATCGAAAATAAAATTAAATAATTCCAAATAAGGTTTACTTTTGTTTGAAGCAGATTAGCATAATTAGGGTTGTGTATTGTAAAACGGTTATAAAAAAAATATACAATGTCGGTGTTTATACAAGGTCCCTTTTTTAGTGTAGATTGGAGATAAAAACACAACAAATATGTCTTGGTAGATTTAGAGCATCTTATTTTGATTGCAAGTGAGTTTGAAGTAGGTACGTCGGTATCTTTGTTGGACGGGAGCTAGCGGCGAAATTCGATTTCACAGGTAAAGCATGTTTTGACTGCATGATGTGATGATTTGAGATAAAAAGGGAGTAGAAAAGATAACAAGAGATCCTTTACTACAGAAAGATCAAATTCACTCACTTAAGTATAATAACTGTGTGAAATGGAGGTTCATTAAAAGTTTGTGGTTTTGCGTGGAGATATGTTGTTTAGGAAGAATAAGAAGAACGAGGTCATTGAGAAACAAACCATTTTAAATATGCCCAGATATTATTAACGTTTTTGCGTAAATGGAGCAAAGGTTACACAAACAATAGGCTTTAATGATTTTGGACTAACTACCAATCATTCTCAATCATCATCTGTTTAAGTTTCATGTAATATTTGTTTTTACTCGCGCTCGTAATGTTCGGAGTTCTGCATACATTTTAGACAATTTGTTATTGGATTCTGCTGTTTCATGAGTCGTATAATACACCTCCGGCTATTCCATCAAGGTTAAATAGGCGTAAATTTATAAAAAACTCAGTAGTAAGATGCAATAAGCTGGTGGATTGATATAAACAATGAAAGACTTAACGGAAACCTCCAATTCGAAACACATTCGGAACATTACCACGATCTGCATATAGTACTACGTGCTTTTGTTAACTATTATAAAGGTTATTAAGTCTTCAAGCTCCCAGCCATACATTTGGTATTCAGAGTCCGTCGTCTCCTCAGCTACTGCTTCCACGAAGGTGCATCGAATAATGTCGAGATCGTCAGAGATGCATTGAACATTTGCAAGCATCAACATGTTCTGCATGTCATCTCGGTATGTACGATACGTGATGTTGGTTTTGTGACATAAAAGACTTTTATTGCTTTTAAATTCTTTGTCGAAAATACCGTGTGAATTTTTTGTAAGACTAACCGTGTGCATTGATGGTAATTGAAAGAAGGTCAGTGTGCAATTCGACAATTCGAAAGCTCTATGCCTCATCGGACAAGCCACTCAGTATCACGTAAAAAGTAGATATTTTCTATATTACCTACGTAGCGAATAAATGTCCGATACTAGACGATTACGAGTAAAAATAAATGTTCGCAACAATAGACTACTTATCACCATAAACATCTCTGCACCTAGTTTGTGTAAAATTCGACATGAATAGAAAACTCAGTGACCCTTTAAAAGAGATCTCCGTACAATTTATACTCTATGTGTATGCTTAATTTTAGTTTAATAATTTCTGAGATCATCTGGCATTGTGAATATGCTGCAACTCTATCTGTCTCACTTATCGGTACTCTCTGTTACTCAGAACAGTGAAATCTCAGAGCTTTAATTAATCGACAAATTGTAGAGATCATTTGAGCATCCCTTAATAATTGTGTTTTTTTTTATTTGTCAGGGCAGTAGCAGTTGTATAAAGTGAGTAAGTACCTTTTGATCGCCTTAAACTATCTCTGGGGAAGGCATATGCTTATAAAATTATATTTAGCTATTGGAATTAAGGTAAACTTAACAAACTCCAGAACAATTTGTTGCAGTGTCTATCTTGCGTCGGTAGATGCGAGAGCATTTATCTAAAGGTGTGGACGAAACGTTTTAGTCATTATCACTCCCGGGAATGTCGCCATTATCGTTGCGCACGCGCCGGACATCTATAGAACAACAAATTTATAGAGCAGACCAAATAAAAATATTGTAAATTAATCTTTATTAATGTAGTTTATCCGCCTGTATTTCTTATATATATATATATATATATATACATACGCTATTACATAATGAAACATGTTACATAAATATTGGTATTACCAATTATAATAATCTTTTTATAATGTTGTTACACTTTATTATATTATTGTTCTTGTGATTTCTGCTTGTATTAAAGACTGCAGTAGCTAAGAAATGATTGGCAATGAACAAATAAGACAAGTGGTAGCAAAGCACTGACCGTACTCCAAGTCCTGTACAGCAATCACAATCCGAATTCCTTTCCTCTTCTAAAAGGTATTTATTATACGAGTCCAAAAAAAAAACATAAAATTTATTTCTAACTTTTACTAATTAAAATTTTGTGATAATGTGTTAGCAACAATCTCACTACTATTACTTTAAACGATCAAAATCACTAAATAACAGTAACCGCTATGTTGTTCGTACCTCCATCAATACTCAAATGATATCTATCTAGCTATCAACTTATAACGCATGCCTGCCTAACCTTTTTTATCGCTCCACAATGTCAGGCCGGCCAATGGCGGTCCGTTACAGGTACAACTCGTCATAATTAATATCTTTTAACTTATTTTCATAAATAGTGAACTTTTTTATCATCTAATACAGTTTGACCCTATCACTACATATTGTAAAACAAAGTCCCCCGCCGCGTCTGTCTGTCTGTCTATTCGCGATAAGCTCAAAAACTACTGAACGGATTTTCATGCGGTTTTCACCAACAGATAGAGCGATTCATGAGGAAGGTTTATAATTTGTTAAGGTTTTGTGTGATGTCTCTGCTACCCGTGCGAAGCCGGAGCGGGTTGCTAGTTTTTAATAAAATAAATACGAATTTTTGGTGTGGGGACAACAAATAATCAAGTTTTCTCTTAATGTTTGTCTTTTTAATATATATAATAATAAATATATGTCAGCTGTATTATTTCTTAGTCTATATTTCGGATGTTGGATTCATCTTTAGAGTATGTAAGGGACAGACAGACTCGTTATCTTTGCCTTTAAAACGCTTGTAAAACAGAGGCGACCTCCCAAATCATAGATAACGTCCTCTTAAATTTGACCATATATAGACAATATCTCAAAGGGTTTAGTACGTGCCTCTTGTGCAAAGATAAAATAGTTCTTCTTAAGTGATTTGTACATTTTAAGTAGACTGCTACTGATGGCTTTGCGGCTAGCATAGAAATCGTACAGTTAGACAAACACGTGCTTATTTATATGATGTATACTTATAATCGTACTCAAGCTACTAAAATCCTCACAGACATTCAATTCTCTTTTGTATTATGTATCGTATTAAGCATAGATTTACAATAAATATAATATTTGTTAAATTAAATATTAAAGTATATTAGTAGTTAACCTAAATCGAATAATATGTCTGAATTTATCAAATATTTCTTGTATATGTCCCTCTATACAACAATAATCACTACCAACCCGCCCCGGCTTCGCACGGGTAGCAGAGTACATATGCCTATATTTTTTCGTTATTGTGTGTTAATCTTAAAAGATAGACATATAGCTTTGCTTTTTGTAATACCTATAGATTTTAATAAAAGAAATAACTCCGTAATACATTGTTTTCCTGCAACTCTATTGGTTTACGCGGCACACGCCTGTAAAGCTCCCAGACTCGTCGGCATGATTATTTCCGACATCTTCAACGATCGTCGTATTTCAGTAAATTTGTATAAAACCTTACTGAATTATACACCTAAACCTTCCCCATGAATCACTCTATCCGATGATGAAAATCGTATTAAAATCCGTTCCTTACATTCGGAGATTATCACGTTCAGACAAACAGAAAGACACACAGACGCAGCGGGGGATTCCTATATTTACTATATTATTTTGTGATATGTCATACTTCCGCATCTGTGATTCTTGCCAAACAACATTCATATTTACTTTGATCAATATAATATTTTTTGATAGAAGGATTTCCTACCTTGTGCTAGGATTATTAAGTGTTTAGAAGTTATTTTTTTATGTTTTTTAGTACCTATTAACTATGTCATAAAATACCCGCCTTAACAAATTCTCTAAATAAATTTTCCATATTCTCATTTTACACATCTACCCTCGTAGACACTTAATATCTACTTGCAAATATATATTGATTTTTGATCTGTTTACATGTAAAATATGTGGTCCAGTTCGGCCATTGCCCGGCTAGAGTATTACTCTGAAAGAAATCCTGACTTGGTAACTTAATTAAAAATTACTTGACAAGGAGATAGAAAGTGACATCAGCAAAGTTAAAAAACAAAATACGAAGTTATATCAATTAGCATGAAAACAGACAATGATACACTAGGTCAACGAGACTATACTCTTCGCATAAAAGTTAAGGGCTATGACGTCATACTTACTGGTTTATGTTCAAAAATAACAGTCCCCACTCATGGAATATAGTACTTAATTGTTTTTTATATTACTGAAGTTTCCCTGAAGACAAAGCAGAAGTAATTCGAATTGTAATATCGCTCGATTGTATTATTATTTTCTCTCATGTTTTGAGGAACTTTCAAGACTTCAGCTACATTTTAAACATCAAGTCTTCAAACTTCAACAGAAATACACAATGTATTCTATTACCCTTTGCCTATGGTTACGTTGGTTGATAGGTACAAATCTAATAAATATGGTAGTCGAACTTTAGCTAAGCTAATATCTTTTTGCTGATATCGGAACGTACACTTAGTTAAGCATCGTCCATCGTCGATCCCTCCGTTCAGTAGATGCTCTAACTCTTACTTCCTCTGATGTCATCAGGAGCTGTAGGTAAAGATAAAATCGATGGCTATTTTACTTGAGGCTTAAGAATCGTTTTTGCTAAGCCCACTTATAAACAAGTAAATTAGACTATATTTTTAGTCACACAAGATTATGCATTTTTTTACATTGTTTACTTACGAGAAACGTAGATTTAACTCTCTAGTTTCCCTAGTGTGAACATATTATCACAACCTGGCCCTTACCAAGAGCAAGGCTGAACGTAAGTTTTACTCAAACGTGCAATGTTGAACCGAGCCCGAACCGAAGGATTTTGATAAAAAGCGGTCTGGCGCCGCTATCATCCAACGCCTCCTCATCCTTACCCATCATTTACAAGCAGTCGAACCATGTATAATATCCAAGTGATTATTCAATCGGGTACTTGACCGGTGCTAATTGTATTAATTCAGTCACCTCAATTGTTATGGGACAATGACACTAATGACATAGCTTTCTACGGATTTCGCGCCAATCCAATATGGCGGCCACCAAAATTGTGACGTGACAGCTCTTGAGACAATTTTGGCGATTAAAGTTATTTATTGATAGAGCAATTAAATATCAAAGTTCATTTATTATAATAATATTTTACAATCGCTACAGGAGGTGAGCCTATTGCAGCTCACGGGCACATTCCGAGAAATGTTTATAGGAAAAACCAAATAACAATTTGCCCGACTCAGGAATCAATTCCACGAGGTATCCGCTGAATAATATGTCTGATAATATTATTAGTATGACAAAAACTTAGTTCTAACTTTTAAACTTTTGCGTTCCATAATATATATATATACTTATGTTGACGGGTAGGGCATAATATGTAGGTACCTATATTACAGGTATTTCATAAAGTCAGCCTGTGACCACGGCCAGTACAGTACATTGTACAACCTGGTCGAACCGTCAGGCAATTCGAAATATTAAGAAGGTACGTGAATGCATTAATTCCCGTCAACATAATTATAAAATCTAAATATTTTACAGGATATCAAGGCACTGTATTAGACAGAATGTTTCTTTAACAACACCAGATCACTAAAAAAGAATTTTCAGTTTTTTGGACTGGACAGACCACGTCTTGGTATATATACCTAACTTTCACCTGGGTAGTATAAAAATAACGTGATGTTATTCTATACAAAGGTATACACACTTTAATGAGTTGTGTTTGACGTACAATTGACATAGAGTCGACAATATACTCGTGGGATAAGTCTCGTTCACCACTAATTCTATTATCTGAGCACCATTCACCGAGATTACACGTCACGTATTACTATACTTGGTGTGTTTTCCAATACTGTCGACATGACATTTCAAAAATATGAAAACCTTATGGAGGGGATTTCTTTTTAGATTTTTCAATTCTAAGTAATATAAATAGGATATACATAAATAATTGATGCGAATGATTAAATTCCCTTAAAATTTTATTTCAATTGAGTCAATTTAATTATTAATTATGACATCTTCATAAAACTTGTTGTCAGTTTTCTTTAAAAATATTTTAAAACATAGTTCTATTAATAAAGTTTATATTAAGTATTTTCAAGAACGTTCCATAAGGTTTTCATATTTTTGAAATGTCATGTCGACAGACATGACATTTCAAAAATATGAAAACCTTATGGAGGGGATTTCTTTTTAGATTTTTCAATTCTAAGTAATATAAATAGGATATACATAAATAATTGATGCGAATGATTAAATTCCCTTAAAATTTTATTTCAATTGAGTCAATTTAATTATTAATTATGACATCTTCATAAAACTTGTTGTCAGTTTTCTTTAAAAATATTTTAAAACATAGTTCTATTAATAAAGTTTATATTAAGTATTTTCAAGAACGTTCAAAATGAAAAACCAGAAGACACCAAGTTATCCGTTCCCTCCCAGTAATTTGTTTATTTTACATGTAGATGTTTCATAAAATCGAGCTGCTTTATTACAAATAACTTCATAGCTATGACTATTTTGGTCTCGTAGTACTCGCATTGCTTTTATTTCCCAGCCATATTAATAACAGTCAAAAGTCAATGACATACAAAAATACACACAATCAAACATTTAAAATTTAAAGACCTGCCAATGAATTTGCAAACAAACGCGTAATAAAAAGCTGACGATATCGACAGCTATGGAAAACAACAGTATATAACGGTAAAGTGCATGTTTAACATAAGTTTTATATTGTACGTCAGACTGACATGCGTGTCATACTATTGTTAGTGAAACGTGTTAATGTGACGAAGTGATGATAACTATATGACTAATATGACTAATAGTGTCTAAATTGCAATTTTAGAATGCAACAGGCATAACCGCGAGGTGTTTCCAACAGGTACTCATATTTATTCCCGTCCAAAGTGTTCAATTATAAGTCACGTTTACAATTTGAGAGTCTTGACGTTAGATCTATTTCTTAATAGCTATATATAGTCTGTAGTTCTCTATGGTCATAGTTGATTTCACTGAATCGTTTTATTTTTAAGAAGTCTTTAGAAGATATTGCATTTAGCAATAAGGCTCCCGTTGTCCATTATTTATATTTCAATGGTGTACAAAAAAGTGTTATCTATCTACCTATATAATATTGTAGAAAAAATGTTAAGCCTCGATGAAAATGGTGTCAGAACTTAGAAAGAAGATGAGAAAATTGGCAGAAAATTGGCAATAAACAAATTACCTAAGTCAAGGACTTACAAAACGACTGTTTCGTATTTTCATGCATTCCATGCAAACCGGTCCTGATTCAGATTACATGCACATACCTAATTCAAAACCCTGCTCGCTAATATTGGCGCTAAATGTCTTTTATGACAAAGATTGCAACATATTTTACTGAACCCTTTTCTTTCAGATTCAATTCAAGGAAAGGATCTACAGTCTCCTATATCATAATTAGAGTGTAAGTACCTTCCGCCCTAAAAGACGGTGATCAAAAAGCAAAAGTTTGGCGTTATATTTCTGATCAATGAGTATCAAGACCGCCTACAGCAACGCTCAAGTAACAACACTGATCATTACATAACATCAGTGTTTGTAGGCACACCGCTTGCCTTTAGACCTGATGTGCGTTTGTTTCTTAATTTAGTGGTATAAAATAAATCTTCATGTAACACTAGCAACGCCCCGCGGTTTCACCCGCGTAAGTCCCAATCCCGTGGGAATATCGGGTTAAAAATAGCCTATGCGTTAATCCAGGTCTTCAGCTATCTACATACCAAGTTTCATCGCAATTGGTTCAGTGGTTTTGGCGTGAAAGAGTAACAAACATCCATCCATCCATCCATCCATCCAAACTTTCACATTTATAATATTAGTGGGATAAATTACTGACTCAAAAATCCCATCAAAAAATAGAAAAGAGCTGATGATTTTTGAACGTCTGAACAGATTTATTTGAATTATAGCTAAGAACACTTTCAATCAAGTCTCCTTTCATACAAAAAAAAATCAAGATCGGTCTATCCGTTTAGGAGCTATGATGCCACAGACAGGCACACAAATACACGTTTAGACAGATACACATGTTAAACTTATAACACCGCCCGTTTTTACATCGGGAGTTACCAACAATATTATTATTTAGAAAACAAAACATTAAATTTTAAAAGAAATAAAATAATAATAATAAAATCATATTGTGGGACAATATGTGCGCTTTCTAGACCAAAACTAAGCTTAGTTCATACTATGTGTTATAATTATAAAACACGGAAAACATACACATACCATAACTTAAAACAAATAGTCATATACTTACATATATATACAAACATTTGCACTGAAACCCGTGATCTGATGATGCAGTCGAATGTTCTACCGCCCCACCACATTGATCGTCGAAATGCAGGAAACTTTGATCTTTAAAACAATGGAATATCGAAACAAATGGAAAACGACACCATCTAACAGTAAACACATCGGTTTACGTAAGTTCAGTGTGTCACAGGCTGTGGACAGACGCTCATTCTATTGTCCATACAATTGCAGTGTGCGGGTGGAAAATTGTGGGAGATGAATGCTACTGATCACGTGGAAATCACCGGTTCTAAGTAAATTAGGTTAGAATAACAAAACATAAAATTGTGGGAGAGACAAGCTTGTAGAAAACTGATATACCTATAAAATATCCTAACCACTTTTACTAACTACCTTTTGTTGGTGGGAGAGCCATGCTTCGGCACGTATGCGCCGGCTCTACACCACGGCCTCACAGGAAACCGGCAGTGAAGCAAACTTTGCATTGCTTTTCGCGGCGAGAGTGAGGTCACCCTTCCCTCTCCCCCCCCCCCTTTCCGCTATTCCGGCGGGGAAGGGTAATTCTAAACAGCGGCAACGGATATGACTCTTGAGTTGCAGGTGCCCATGGGCGGCGGTAGTCACTTACCATCAGATGACCCATCTGCTCGTTTGCCCCCTATACCGTAAAAAAAAAACTATTATAAAAAGTGTGTTTGTTTGCTTGTTTGTTTGTTAAGCTTTCACACAACTACTCAACCGATCATTACGAAATGTTGCATACACTTTGTTAGGAGTACCTACATACAAAAATAGAGTATTTTTTTACGCAGAATAAAATTACTGTTCACAATGGATAAAAAAAATTTGAACGCAAACTTAGAAAGCAACTATCGTGTAGAATAAGGCGTGATGTGTAACTATCATCATCACTTCAGCCATAGGACGTCCACTGCAGGACAAAGGCTTCCCTCAATACCGGAAGACTGTTCGAAGTTGCATGTACCGTCGACCCGCTAATTTTATCCATCTTGTAGGTAGACGTAATACCCTGCGCTTTTCGACCCGTGGACTGAGATCCGTGGTGGAGAAATTGAGTGTTACATAAATCAAATCAATCTAATAAAATCAATACAATATATATTTTTGAATTGTCATGAGTTAGGGTCAGTCGCTCTAATGCCGCGTTCCAATAATCAAGAAACGATACGGTAAAATTTTCGTTGAAAATTCAACGAAATTTTACCGTCCGTAAGCAAAATGAATCGTTTCTTGATTATTGGAACGCATAAGTCAGTCGTGAAGCCAGTTGCCTGTCTATCCCATGGAGAAAAATAGGCAAGAAAATCCAAGGAAACTGTTTTCCAACATGTTTTTTTTACAATTTTCTTGTTACATTGCATAGAACTTTGAATAGTTAGACAAGTAGTTATTATTTTTCTGATTGGACTTGTCAGTCAATAACCCTATATTTTCTTTTAACTTTCATTATTTAACATTATTTCAAATTGATCAGATATGCTCAAAGAGACAGCTAGAGTACTAAAAAGCAATTTACGAGACCAGACTGACTTTAACTGAAAATTTACATCATTTAATATGGTATCCGACTCAATAGTCAAATAGGGTTTCTCTTTTTACTTCTCTTAAACGTCAAAACGGTGGGTTCTGTAGAACACTTATATGAAATAATAACCTTGAAAATGAGAACGAATTTTCTTTATATATAACACCTTATTTCCTGAGGACTCTTAAATAATTTATTTTTACCATAGACGACTAAACAATTATTAAAAAATAACTTAAAACATCTGACACGTAACTTTAAATTCAAAATAGGAATTTGTTAATGCGGTTGTCTTATCGGAGGGGGTCGTTTTTATCCAGTTTTAGGAGTCAGTCGGAGTTCAGGCTCCCCGCTCTCCTGTCGGTCGGGGGGGAGTGCTGAATCGATATGCAAGTAAAATGTACACCTGGAGTGACTATGTGTTTGGAGTTTTCACAGACAGTCCTGATTTTATGTCGCATTTTTTAATTTCGTTTGTTTGCCTAATTCCATTAGGTACTTAAATAATTGAAATGTTTAATTGTGCATTTTTCACCTGTAAGCCTTTGTTACATTTAAAAATATAGATGTACCCCACTGCCTAAATCTCCAAGGTCATAAGCTAGTCTAAATTTTTTTAATGATTGACTTAATCTGAAGATTAATGTGTGCAAAACATGTGACGCTGACTTAGCGATTTTGCGCAAAATTATAGAAATGAAAAATATAAATTTAAATTAGGCAATGGAAGTTCTCACGATGATTAGTAAATATACAACATTATTTAATCAGAAAAGACGCGGATCATTGAGCCTGACTTTTTGAGGTTGGTTGTGTTAGAAAAATTTAAAAGTTCTGTAATATTAATGTTTTCGGAAAACGCTTTGGAAAGGTACAATTTGGTCCTAAAATTTTCCTGAACCACCTTCACGCATCATGGTCGCACTACATACACCCTTCGTCAGGTGAGTCATTTTGCTATCTGTGTGCGCACACATACAAGCGTCTACCGCTGTGTGAGTGCGAGACACGTTGGCGTCTGCTATTACGAGACTAATGGTTTAGATTGGCCTATGTTACGTACGAAACGAAAACGGCACATTTACTCAAACCCAAATTTCTTCAAGATGGATACGGTAAGAAGTGAAAGAAAGTAGTAAAAAAATTAAATCATCATCTATGGTTATTAAATGTATACAAGCAAATATAACGACTACAAAATACTTTAATACATTTTGCAAACAAGCACAGAGCATACCTGATGGTAAGCGGTATTATATCAGTTTATCCCTCTCCATCCTAAGGGCTTCAGTCTAATTTAACGGGGTGATAACCTAGTCGTACCAAAAAACAAGTAACTTGTAATGAAATCATTGCCTCAATATGTCTAATTGCATTGGTCTATCTAGACCAATGACGAGTGAGAGAGAGACGAGAAGCATCTGCTTCTATGTATAATATGTACGTATTAACAAAAACTAATGTATTTAAGTACTACTAGAAAGACTACCTGTGTTCTAAAATCTATAGAACAAACTATGCTTAATTTGGGTCTAGATTTCACTGTGTAATATGTCTATGAATATATATGTTATAATTACATACTAGCTTTTCTGTCAATCAATCTATTTCTCGGTTACAGTTCTTTTTCTGAATAAAAGGTAACCCATGTCCTTTTCTGTACCCCTGACAACGGTATGCAAAGGCGTGAAAGCGCAACAAACATACAAATAAACTCACTTTCGAATTAATAATATTTATTTATTTATTATATGGATCTTTAACAAAACAATTGTAAATTAGTTAGGATTAGGATTATTTTAAACTCATGACTTCATGACTGCTGTTTTTCTTCCAACCTCGGCCAATTTAAAGCGCTCCCACTATTTTAGCAAGCTAGGTGTTGTTTTTAATATTTCACTGTGCAGACCAAAGACACGCGCGTCTCGGGGGAGCACACAATATCCGAACTTACCCGAGTATACACGAACTTACCCGAGTAGATACAAAACAAGATAAACTTTGCGTACGTAGCTATTGACTTTAGCGTCGGCACACCTTTATTTGGATCCAGATATGTAATTTAGGGTGATTTTAGGATACATTGTTGTGTGTGCTACGGAGGGTTTCACTTTTATGGTATATTATTGTATGTCTATATGCCTACGCTCCCAGCAACACAGGGTCGATATTTCGCCTTACTGACTGCTGCTTACTGACTGATACTTACTATCTGCCCGCACGCCATAGGACCAAAAAAATTGAGTAAGTATTTCATGATTACAAGTACAGCACGCTAAAAGGCTATGCAGCAGTTTCCTTTCGAGCCATATTCTCCTCGACTACCTCTATTTCTCGACCTTTGAAATTTGTAAACTTAGTTAGGACTTTTTTATACCACGTTGGTCGCAAACAAGCATACGACCCGCTTACAACTCAAATTTAGGACTTTAATTTGTCATTTGTTTTATGTAGTAAATTAATAGTAAGTTGAAAGATACAGGTGAATAGAATTAATTATCCTCCTTACCTGGTCAAAATTGGTCCACCAGGGTATCTCTAATCTTAATAATAACTCTACTTTTATAAATAGCTACTAATGAACTATGTAGGTAAAATGTTATGTCAAGCACCCCACGGTTTCTTGCAAAAACTATTTTCTACTTCTTAGTTGGGTTTGCTTTGCGTTTTTGACACATGTTACAAATTTTCAAGTTAATTGGTGTTCTCGCGTTGGTGAACCTACGTTGTAAGATGCCAATAAATAAATAAATATGTAGCTACAGGTCAAGCAGCAAGCAGCGTCTAAAAATAGTGTGGATGCTTTCCTACCTAGGTAAACACCCAATTTTTTTACTGGCCAAGCTATGCAATGTAAGAACTTTTACAATGTAATTTACCACTATCTTTCCTATCTAGGAAAAGACCCATTCTGAACACAATTATACTACACAATTATAACTTTTCTGGCTACGCTGTTATGTAATAACATTCACAATTTAATTTACCACTATTTTTCCTACCTAGGAAAACATCCGTTCTATTTTTCTGGTCACGCTATTAGGATTATGCGTCACCTGCCCGTTACCCTAGTATAAGCAGGCCGGAGATGGTGGCGCGATGTATTCTGCGCACGCCTATCTCAATCGGAAGGGGGCCAAAGCTCCCCACACCTCGCAGGCAATGGTGTAGCTGCCTCCTGTTTATTTAAGATTCGGCTAAGGTCAGCTCAGTTCTCCGGGTCTTTTTTCCTATGATATACCCGAGTCCCTTGCTAAATTCGCTTGTGACGGAACACCATGTGGTTTCATTGTGGTTTGATTCCGACATACCACTTCACCGCTAGCCCCGGTGAGGTGATGACCCATGACAGTTTGTAAAAACATCGAATTAAAAACTTTTAAAATGCGTTATTTGACGTTTGTTCTAGGGTTAATTGCTCATATATAGAACTGAAAAAGTTTAGGATTGAGGGACAATAGTCAAATTAAAAGCTGTGCCAAGTGTACGTTGTCTCTGATTTACGTTTTTCTCTTTGTTACCGTGATATACGACAGTTGCTAATAATCGAAATCTCAATAGAGAGTCGATATTTCATGCTTTTTGTAAATTTTTCGATATTTCCTTCCATTTATTTGCAATGAAAGACAACACGATCACAAATGGTATTAAATTGCACTTGAAGTATTCTTACAGATCTCGGCTTGTTTTATTACACACAAATGACGTCACGAGTCCCTAAGTGCGTTTGCGCGGTACTGTTAAACTAAGTAAGTACATATAACTATGTTTACATATAAATATATTTACACATAGTTTTATTTACTTAATAAGCAATAAATGAATTTAATTGTATTTTTATAGATATAAATAAGCATAATGGTTTATTTTAAACCTATAACCCCGGGCCTTTTAAGCGGGGCGTGAAAGGACATATCTCGAGGTTATGTGTGACGTCAAATTGAGGACCACCATTATAATAAAGTCCGTAGCTATAATGGCGGTCAATCTTTGGACCTCGATCTAGCTTATAATCAGGCGAGTTGAGGTCATACTGACGAGCTATTACTTAAAAAAAAAAACTGAAATGTTGTCTGATCCCCCCTATTGTTTAGGTAATACGTAAAGACTTAAATATTGCGTTTACCTATTATTGGTTGTGCTGTTAGATAATTCAATTTAAAAAAATTTAAGACGTCAGTGCCTGTAATGCACACATTAAATATCTGAATGAAATATTGTTACACTGCTTGTAGGTAGTCCAATTTACAGGCGGTTAGAAGCAGCTGACTAATGAGACAATACTGTGCTATTCACTTCTTATATACAATCCACATAACAAAGAAATTAAATCGTTCTGCATTCTATCAGGTTCGAAGCTATCATCACTCGGAGATCTTTTTTTCCTCGGCGTCTGACACACTGTGAGCGAATTGATTTAATTTCCGCTGTAGTATTTTTAGATTTTTCAACCTCCGACGCAATAAGGAGATGTGTTATAAGATTATCGTATGTATCTGTGTGTCTGTCTGTGATATCGTAGGTCCTAAACGGATGGTTTGGTTTTTTATTGTGAAAGGTGACTTGATCGAGAATGGAGAATGTTCTTAGCTAGAAGAAAATCAGCCGTTCGTCAGCCGATCATGAACTCTTTTCTAATCGTTGAAATAGTTTTTGAGTGGGGGATACTTCAAACTTTTAATGCATGCTTGTTTGTACGTATTTAATTTATAGAACAGTGTAAGTTTGCGGGTAATTTAATGACAAAAAGCAACAAATTTGAATTAAGTCTCTATAAAGAATTGATAACACATAACATTCGGCTAAATTTCAACCAAAGGTTGTATGAACATTGCTTTACCGTCATTTAAGACACCGTCATACTTATATGTTCTCTTTAACCATTTATATATCTTTTATAACCTATTAATCAATCTTATATTTATCTTATAATTATATAATTTAAACAATATGTTATAATTTATATTGTCGTTTTTTTAGATCTAATCCAACTGTCGATGTTGTTTCTTAGGTCTTGTTGTTACTAATATGATCTTTAATTACATGACGAGTGAGTTCACATCCGTAATTTTTGCGAGATTCTAAACTACACTGGTATATACTTCCGAATTCGTATGGCAAAAAAAATCAGAGGTACAGATATACAGAGATAGTTGAAAAAAATCTACTATTATTTAATCAATATTTTTAACTCCGACCAACTCGCTACTCTCTCCTGCCAACACTGAAAGCGATGCCTATAACCTACAATCGATTACCACGAGTTCCACGTATAGTAGTAAAAAACAAACAGACAGGGCATATGTATGGCAGACGTAATCTCATCTCGAGGCATTCCCATGCAAAACCGATCATGTCAAGCAATCAATACGTAACATTTTGCATAATTAATGCGCATGCGCTGTTGCGTTACTGTGAAATTGCTGCATAAGTGTTTGAAAACACAAGGTTTTCTACATAAGACTTAATAATAGCTTATTATTAAGTAAATACCTATTTAAAAAGAGAATAAGTTAGTTATCATTCAGGGGCTCCCCATAAAATACGTCATAAAGAATTCCGGCTTTTAAAGATTCTAGGAAGAAACTATACGAGACAAAGTAACTATTCGGCAAAAGGACACCATGCCAGATAGTTGCCTTATGTAATTTTCCCAAAAATATAAACAAAAGCAAGGACATAAGCTAGAATTTTAATCCCTATAAATGCATTTTTCATACGAGACAGAGTAATTTATCCGGGAAATGAACACTTTGCTAGATAGTTAGGTACTTTGTATCTTTCTGAAATCTTCCGAACAAATAAAAAAAAAAACAAGGACGCTAGAATTTCAATCATTTTTAAAGGTAATAATAATCAACATACTAATAATTATAACTTAATATGGTAAAAATAAAAAAAATTAACTTTAGAACTCTTAGGAGATACAGAAATCTTACAGCATTTAACTCACACAAACCCAACTTAATGTCACTAAATCGACTTATTTCTGAGGAATCAAGTACCAAAAGATTTTATTAATAAAAAAAATTACAAAACAAGAGATAAATGAGAAATGGTTTCGGAAGCTAGTAACTCAAAACAATTAAGTGGTAACAACTGTTACGTATGTGGTATGTCCACTTAAATACAGATTACAGCTATCTTGAGAATCTGCAACAGTTCTTATAATTAAACAATTGCGGTAAGCATTTTCACTAATGTTATCTGTCAGCATTTTTATTATACTTATTATAAATATTATATTGCATATGTGTAGGCACATGAGTATTCTAAAAATGTTTATTGTTAAAATATTTAAATGAGACATATTTATCAACTAGAGCGGTACTTTATAAAAGAAATACATTTAGTAAATATTATATTTCAAACTAATGTGCCCTGCGACGATGTCTGAGACATTTTTATTTGCCTTGACCTACACAAATATAATATGTAGATACTTTCCCTCCATATACTAGTATGTAAATTATGAAAAAAAAGTCCTGCTCTAAAAAGAAACAATTACTATTTTTAGAAAGAAAGGCTGAGATATTGGATTTAAGTCTGTGTAAACAAAATATGTGTTTCATCCTCTATAATGAAATCGGCAATGGCTCCTATTTTATTATTTGGAGAACTTAGGTACTGACTTAATGATGCCTGCTAGTATCCTGGCAAAGCGGTGGTGCCCCAGATTTACCTCCATCAAGTTACGCTCGCGTATCACGCTGATAAGCCTGATTTACCTATATCAGGCTTATCAGCGGGATATATAGAATTGACTGGCCTGTTGGTCTAGTGGTTAGTGACCCTGACTGCTGAGCCAGAGGTCGTGGGTTCGATTCCCACCCTAGTCTGGGTGTTCTTTGTGTCCGTTGTTTGTATGTTTGTAAAGTCCCCCGCGACACAGGAGTAATTTCTAATGCGGGAGTTGTCTTTTTAAAAAGAAAGAAAGAAAAAGATAAGCAAAGGGGTGATCTGATAACTGTTGGGAAAGGGTGAGGAGTAAGGCGGAATCACCATTTCCAATCACACATTCTTTCAGCCAAATGGATTATGTGTGTACCTTGATAATAATCGGGCCGGGTTGGTGGCTTAGTGTACGCTTCATCCGGCAACAGGTATGACGTCAGTAATGCTCCTGTTTTTTTTATGGAAATGATTTGATAGGGCACCCGCAACTTACCATCCGGAAATATTCATCATCAAAAATGTTATTCTGTAAATATTTAATTTCATCCAGTTAGAGGTACTTTAAAAATAGTATTTTAGGCAACAATATGAAGGACATCAGGGAAGAAAATATCACTTAATCTTCCTTAAACATGATCTAAGTAGTTACTTATTTACTAACAGACACAGAAAAAAAACAATTACTAATGTAAGGCGCGGCCTGGCTTTAGCAAACGCGCCCGTGGAATGAACATTTTTGTCTCTCCCGGGAAATAAACTTAACCGTTCGCTTTAACCACTCATATTTTACATATTTCAGTAAAATATGTAGGTAATAAAATAAAAGTGAAAACTGTGGGGCGGGTCAGTCGTAAATGTGAAATGAAAATAATAATAGCGTGGGTAGGCGCAGTCTTTGTAATTTATAATGCGGTTTCATGATTTCTCTATTGTCCTAATTTCTTTTTGCAGTACTCACAAATAATTATCTTTTCAAAAAAGTACCACCGACTTCAATGCGCCTGAAAATAAACAAATCGCTTCGTATGCCTATAAAATTTTAAGAGTTCCCTTGATTTCTCCAGGATACTATCATCAGATCCTGACCTGATGACCATGGGTCCACCTGGATAGTATACCCTTTCAAACAAAAGAAGAATTTTCCAAATCAGTCTAGGCGTCTTTGAGTAATCGGTGAACATACATAAAATATCTTACTAATATTATAAACGTGAAAGTTTGTGAGGATGTATGGATGTATGAATGTATGGATGTTTGTTACTCTTTCACGCCAAACTACAGAAACTTGGTATATAGATAGCTGGAGACCTGGAACAAATAGGCTACTTTTTATCCCGATTTCCCCACGGGATCGGGACTTATGCGGGAGCGCTGCTAGTATACATTTATACAGTGGTACTTAAAACCTCCTCCTTTTTTGAAGTCTGTAAAAAAGGACGTACGCATGCATTGATATTCTGAATCCTTGCACACTTTCCACGCGAAGTAAAGTGTTAGAAAATAGTAGCACAAATATCCTTTGTTCCTGTAACTTAGGCCATAAGCTAGCTTTCTGCAACAAAGGTAAGTGTTTGTGTTAGGAGTGCGTTTACGTTGGTAGCTTTGAAGCGTCTTAGCCATCACTGAGAAGAATTAAATGTATGTAACATCACGCTACAGCCGACAAGAGCATAGCCGTAACACCTATAGCCTACCAACATGAAAAACTATCCTCCTATCAAACTCAAACTATCAACTCTAATTCCTCATGATAATACCTGAATATTATCAAATCTTAAAGACTGTAAAGATATGTATACAAAACTAAATAATAGCGCCTAATATAATACAATCCCTTGTGTCAGAAGGGGTTGTAACATTCCTATTCATCGTTATACGTTACACCTCTAATCCCAGCCCTTTAATAATTTTGTACCCTAAGGGTCAACCCAGCTAATTGTAAGGGTCAGTCTTTTGTCCATCTTGACCAATCCGTGTTTTTTATGCACTCGCACCTTTATCCGAAATTGGTCCAGATGACCCCTCGTCGCATTTCAATGTTATTTGAGACGGGTCAATCGGATTTGAATGAGTTATTAAGGTGGGGTCATTTTGACCTTCTGTAGATAAAGAGTGCTAAGATATTTTTATTGTTATTTACAAAAAATGTGATATAATATTGTTATTTTTACTTATTAAAATGAACGTCCCTGAAAACAATTAGTTATTAGAGAGTCTTAGGTCCAATATTCACACTATATGTAATATTATAAAGGCGAAAGTTTGAGTGTGTGTGTGTATGTTTTGTCTTTCACGCCAAAACTACTGAACTGATTGCGATGAACCTTGGTATGTAGATAGCTTAAGACCTTGATTAACATATAGGCTACTTTCTATCCCGATCCCGATGAAACCGCGGGGTGCTGCTAGTGTTTTATAATGGTTAAAAAAATCTATTATATACAATCCGTTAAACTGACCTGGGTTTTTGTTGCATATGAATAAAGATAGAGCCTTATTTTTATATACAGCTATTAACAAACTACTTATCGTACATTATTGAGCTCTTACGTCATTTAAAGTAATTGTAATGTATTCATTTTACTCAAATCAGCAGTTTATTTCAAGGTTAAAGAACTTGGAGCTATCTCGTGTTTAACTTGAAGTAAACAATAATATTAAGTAATTTTATAAAGAGTTTCTTGCTATTTAAACAGTATTTCTATATTAATCTAGACGCGGCAGCGATTCAAGACAAGTTCAAAGAAAAGGAAATGGCGACGCAGCAGCCGTGTGGTATATTACCATGAACCCTTTGGAGTCATTCATTATTAGACAAATATTTAGGTACCCAATTACCAAAGATAAATATATGGTATATAGTCGCCGTGACAAGCATTGACTGTAAGTGTAGAATTTATATGAAAGCAACAGTCCCTTCACTCCTCTGAGTAATTCCTTCTGTTCTTTCCTTTTCTTTCCTTCTTCCGGATTGTCCGGATCTTGCGGAAGGACGGAAGTCCTTCCACAAACATGGCAGTCCTATTGGGTGGATTACGCAGGATGGTGTAAGATTCAATATTTAGACGCATTAAATTTCATTATTCTATAATTAAAATTATTTTATTTTAAATTATATATTCAGATTTTGTCATGAAAAAGGTCTCATTGCCATAAACTTGCCATTGCCATTGCCATAAATTTGCCATAAACCGTTGTCTGGGAAGGCCCAGACAACGGTTTATGGCAAATTGCTACATAGAACCATTCCAGACATTGAGTTCGACTCGTAGATTTGTTCGATTAGGGATTCCTATCCAAAATATTTCAAGTATGTATTTTATTTAGATAACAAAAAACTAAGTTTAAAAAACATACATTTTACACATGATACAAAAATAATAATAAATCCGGTATGGCTTTAACACTGACAATTCGGCTTTTTTCTTCTCTATTTTTAGGTTTGTTATTATCTAGGTCTTCTGCTTCAATAGTCGAATACGTTGCTTCTTCTGCTTCTAATTTTGGGTCTCCTAAAACCATGAACATGATGGATTTCATAAACATATTATTCATTTCCATCCTAGATTCACCATCGAAATTCCTTTTCTTAATACCTTTTCTTAGAGGTTTAGTCATTATAAACTGAAGTGGTTGCGTTAAATTGACGTTACGGACTGTCTTGAACCGTTTCTGACCAATTTGATCAAATTCTGGTAACAAGAAATGGTTTGAAATAGTTTTCTCGCCTTTATCACTTTCGTAATCTGTGCTTGACCTCAACATGTGGGTCTTTAATTTATCTTTTGGTACATGTAATAGCTTGCTGATAACGTCGTCAAAAATTTTGTCAGCCAATTTCCATTGTTTCAAGGAGTATTGACTTTTTACTACAATAGCGCATAATAATGGAAGTAAAAATCTAATATATAGCAACATTTTCGACGTATGCGATTCTTGGAAGTCAAATTTCAATTATTTCTGTAGTTCTGATGGTTAATCTATAATTTCACGGTTGTTTATCAATTATCTCCATGTCAGTTTGCTATCTGGCAACAATTTTCACTTTAAATCTGTTTTATCTGCATTGCTATTGTGATTACGATTCTGTCGTCCACAGAAATACAACACTATACCTACCAATAGTGTTAGTATATTATTGTATTTCTGCGGATGAGTAGTAAAGACAGGGCTTCGTGAAGGGTAGGAGGGTGACCGAGGAGATTGGTGACATAAATGCTTTCTATATGTATCGTAGTGTATGTAGTGTATCTTGGTATGGTTGTCAATTCGATTGAATCGGATTAACCAGTTTCGAAACAGTTTGTTCATCAAAGGCTGAAAATTATGAGATTACCGTCGTATATTGCGAGTGAGATTTTTTAACTCTTTAAACATCACATACTAAGCCTATTTTGTATTAGTGACTCTACGCGTACGTGCACATGAGCACAGGTAAAATAGTGTTTTATTACTACCCTATCCATTTCACTCTTGTATCCCCTTTTCAACCCATAACTTTTCAATAAGTTGTACTATACCCATCATTACACAATACATTTGCACCTACAATGGAGCACTGTTTTAAAATAAGCTGACTGATTTTTAATATCATAGCATTTCCTTAAATAAAAAGCTTGTGTCATGTGATTAACTGGTCAGGCTAAAGAGAAGATTTAAAAAACCTTGAACTGTACACCACAGAAACTAAGTAAAACAAGGGATATGAAATCATTATTATTTCTTTAGTTTTTAGTCTAATATCCTTTCCATCTTTCTATTTGTTCTTGTCTTCAATATTATTTGATCTAACTCGAATAACACAGCTGCACGGTACAAAGGACCCAGGACCGTTAGACGTGCGAAGTTTTAATTGCTAAAATTTGCATAAACGCCCCGGGTCTTATTGAGAAACGTTTGCAAAAACTCACAAAAGACAGGACAGGACGACTGTCGGTGATTGATTACAAGTGGTCATACTAGAAGGGTTCCTGTTGCAAATTCTTAATCTTCTGTTTGTACGATAATCAGTAACTTAAATGTGTACTTTTAACATTTGTTTTTATTTTATAAAGGCTTGTCCATGCCAAACAATATTTCCTAAATCTGGATAATTTGTACTCGTATTGTCTTGAGTGCCTTCGGTTCGATTTGCAGACTATGAAAGTATTATTGAGTGGCCTAATATTCCCATGAGAAAAAAAAAACGAATTTCATAATTTCAGGAATAGCATTGTTTTTGGGCCCATACTATTTCTTTCCCAGGTTCTATTCCCGAAGTTTATTTATGAATAGGTAACTAACAGACAAAGTTACTATCCCATTTATAATATTGGTGCGCATTATTAATTACATATTTAACTTCAAGTAAACTTTTTAATACCAGTGTCATTTTACTTTCTCTTTCACTAAAAAAGTATTGGCTATTTATGATTAAATTAGGTAAAAAGAACGATTAAGGTAGGCAAAAGCAGGAAACATAATAAATTAGTGGTTGTGTTCATTATGTGTTAAATCTCGCTTTGGAGAATATTCTCCCACTCCTCAACAGCTGCAGCTTTTAGTTTACTGATGTTCGTAAAATCTTGTCTACGACTTCGAATCCGCTTCTTGGGATTGTCCCAGACGTGTTCAATTGGATTCAGGTCAAAACTACGAGCCATCGTAATCGCTGAATATTGATCTCGTCCAGGTATTCAATGAAAACTCTCGCGGTGTGTTGGTGTAACAAATGGCGCAAATTGAACCACAACGTGGTTCTAAGACATCATCCAGATACCTGTGAGCATTAACACTGGCTCTGTCAAAGATGACTAGCTCCTTATGAGCATCATAAGAAAAGCCACCCACTCAATTATTGTACCCCTGTAGTACCCAGTAGACCACTATCCCGCCCACAGCACATCCAGCAAACCTATCAACCCGACGTCTATACACACCCTGACATCCACCAGGATCACGTAAAGCAATTCTTGATTCATCTCAGAAAAGAGCTGCCACAAATTGATCCGTTGTCCAATTTAAGTGTTCTCGGACAAACTAGCGTTTTGCTCTTTTGTGAGTTTTGGTAAGTTGTAGAACTTCAACTAAAATAAATGCTCTCAAATTCCTCTCTGCTAACATTATTCTTAATTAATAACGAAACGGTATAAGCATTGCTAGAATCATCGATAAACGATGGAGTCATTGATTTAATAAATAAGAGGATTAACTTATAAAATTAAACGATCGGTGCAATTCAATCAAAACGTCGGGAAACCAAAAAAATACTATCGCCATTAAGCCCCGAGTTACACATCTAATATGTTTATACCAAAAGCCTCCAGTACCAGTAATTCCAGAAAAAACAATCACAATAGATACTCTTTTCCTTCTCTTCTTATATTGGACATCGAAGAAGATAGAAAGAAAGTCCATTAATCTAACAAAATAGTATTTACTTACATACATATATTCACGCTTCTATTCAAACAGTGGTAGGTAGAGGCATATTGAACACCCACATTTTGCCAACTATAATTATAAAATAAAATATAAAAAAAAGGTATTAGTTCATTAGAATGAAATGCAAAATTAGCATGTAAAATTTACTTATTTCTAGGTGAAAGACAGGAGACAATACTGAGGAAAACACTTCTGCTATAGGTCTTCTGGTCTCCAAGATATGAAACCACGTAGCTTAGCTCCATATTGATCCCATCTCTCATACACATTTTTTTATTACAGTCAAACAAAATCTTTTATCCAAAGCGTTTAATACCTTTATTGTAAACACGACCACTAATCTCATTTACCAAGCCAGCTTCCGAGTCCCACGTAAAAAAAAAGCAAAGATCAACAATAAACGGCTAAATTACCATAAACAACGCATTATCTGACGGCGGTTGAAACTGGTTTATACTGCTTCAAACCTGTTTTATACGGAAATATCCAACCTTTCTTGCTAACACTCTCCGACAATCGGCCTTTTGTTTTTTTTTTCAGATTTGACCGTCTTCGATACGCAGTTGGGGTGTTGCCGATGAAGAGTGAGAACAGGGTTTGGACCAGGGATGGACTATGCAAGGGTTATCTGCGTTATTGTAAGGGTTATACGTGTTATGACCTTTAATAGCCGGATGTTAGCAAAATAGGGTTTTGTTTGGCAATTTTAATTGAACTTTTGAGTGTCTTTCCCATGAGATTTTGGTGAAAGGAGATTAGTGAATTGTTCGCAAGAACTTTTTACTACGATCTGTTAAAAAGTGTTGTAAAAACATCCTCATGTAGGGTATTGTATTGATTTAATATTAGGCGAAATAATGAATTACTTTGAGGATAAGGTACCTACAGTTGATGTCCCATACCTAGCTGTGACTTATAAATTTTTGTGACATTAGTTACCCCCTCTGCCTACCCCTTCAGGGATACAGACGTGATCGTATGTATGATCATTTAAACAATAACACCTCTTCTTGTCTCCTAACTACTTACTGCTGTGCCCGACAGGGTCAGCGACGATACATATTTTTAAGTTTACCATCTATTGTGGAATACCAGTAAATGTAAAATATTGAGTGAAATATAAATGCGAATGTGACTCTGTTTGTTACGTGAAATATATATATATATATAATACTAGAAGTTCCCGCGCGGCTTCGCTCACGTGTACATATTTATATATTTTGGGCGGAACCTTTAACCTTTTTCCAAAATCAAAGTAGCCTAAATTACTCCTTATAACACCAGCCATCTGCCAGTGAAAGTCCCGTGGAAATCAATCCACCCATTCCGGAGATTAGCTGAAACAAACAGACAGACAGACAAAAATTTTAAAAAATGTTGTTTTAGTATACGTAGCGTGTATACATCCAAATGCACTTAGTAAAAAGCAGTTATTTTAATATTACAAACAGACACTCCAATTTTATTTATTTGTATAGATGAATTGGAATTTGAATGGAATTTTAAAAAGATTACTTTTCATCCAGAAGAAAATTACTGTTTCCGAGGAATACCGTAACTGATTGACAAAAGCTACATTTACACGAGCCGTTAACAGTATAGTTTTTTTTATGGGATAGGGGGCAAACGAGCAGACGGGTCACTTGGTGGTAAGTGACAACGCCGCCCAAACTGCAACTCAAGAGTTACAAGTACGTTGCCGGCCTTTAAGGTGGGAGTAGGGGAAGGGGGGAAGAGGGTAAAGTAGGGGAGACGAAAGGATTAGGGCCTCCGGTAACCTCACTCCCTCGGTGAAAAACAAGGTATTGCTTCACTGCCGGTTTTCTGTGAGGCCGTGGTATCACACTGGTCGAGCCGGCCAATACGTGCCGAAGCATGGCTCTCCCACTGCTAAAAGTTATATTCATATATGTACATAATATATATATACACTTTAAATAAATTACTTACTAATTTAAGTGCAATAGACGTTTTCTCCCCATTTTCTTGTTCCGATAACGAAATGAGCATCAAAAGGTGCGAATCGTTGACCTCAATTACTAAGTTTCTATTTTTTAACTCAAAAACAAACGAAATTCAACCATACCTTGTTCGGAATAAGAACCAGTAGGTTCAATTGCAGGTGTCATATTAAATTTGATGGAGAGACCCAGTCAGCTCATGTAATTGTTAACTTACTTCGTTACGATATCTTTACAAATATTTCTTTACTACTGCATGAGGCCGTACTCAATACAGAATAGAGCTTATTTTTCTCTGACTTTTGTGCTAATAATAAGTGTGTTTTGTGTGTTTTAAGTGAGTAGTTATCTGTAAAACATGTCGCTTTATCAACACGCTTGGGTGAACCAGGCAGATGTCATGGATTTGGAAGTCAACCGACTAACCGTAGATGTTTGAGCTCACCCAACCGGAAAATATATGAGGTATTTCTAGTAGGAAATTATAAAACTGTTAAGGCTCGTGGTGCAAGGCAGTGGTGTAGTGGTCACCGCAATACATATTCTATGCTCTTGTGGCCCACTAATGCGGCACCGAAGTATTAACCTAGGGTTGCACATCATGCGACCGCAGGAAATACAAACTCACTAACAGGATCTAGAGGTTTCTTAAAGCCATAAGTCTGAGTAATGAACTTTAAAGCAAGAGTGCGCTACAAAGGACCAGAAATGGGCGAGATAGCACTGGGCACTTGAAATAATAATAATAAATGGTGGATACCGTGCAGCCAGAAACGTGCACGCGGATTATCACAGATGCGTTGGTATTACGACATCAAAAGACTGACGGGAAAAAAGTGGTTAGAAACTGCTTACGTTCTGATGGCATAAACTGAAGGAGAGGCCTACCTTAGCAGTTAAAATTGGCTAAAGAAGAAGACGTTCACAATTATGCTTACTTAACTAAAAGAATATGTGATAATAATAATAACTTCATACATCTCACACACGGCCGTCTGATCCAAAACTAGGCATAGCCTGTACTATGGTAACCAGACTGCTGATAAACATACTTATATATTTCTAAAAACATACATATTATAGATAAATTTCACCCAGACACGGAACAAATGATCATGGTCATCACACAATTATTTGTTCTGGGTGGGAATCGAAGCCATAATAGATACTATTGTAAAAAGAACCACATTGAAATCGAAATACGTCAGATTTTTTTGTTAATTATTTACATGAGCTAATAAAATAATCAATTATTTTTAATATGTATACTAAGTTCTTTTAACTATTCTATACATCTTATAATTCGCCCTATTATAGGTACACGTTTTAAAGAAAGAATATTTAATTTTTAACTAAAAGAAAAATCATCAATCTGTAGTTGCAAACTAATGCGGAAAACACAAACTCCAAAACGTACTCCCGGGCCCCATCCCCCGCGTAAAAAGACCAGGCAGCAGGCAGTATTTGACGAACCACTGGCGAGACAACTTGTGTTCAAATTAGCACCAGTTTTTTGTATGTATAACAAGCATGTTATCTTTGGTCTGACTTTAATATTTTTATTAAGGAGGGAACTACTTTCTGAATTAAACCGTTAAAACATTTAACTGTAGACTATTAACGTAACATTTTTATTGCCATCAGATAATAAACTATCATTTATTTATCAATCTGCTTCATTTTAACCTGTTTGGAATGCACAGGTTTAGATATAGACTTTGCCTATTTATATTTATCAGGACCAATTAGTCTCTTTCCAGGCGAGACAAGAAAAAGAAGTCGCCAGACGCACCGAGAACGCCTGGAAGAGCTATTGGTGCATGAAAGACCTAATGAAAGATAACCTTCCTTTGTCCTTGAAGAAGAAGCTCATGGACATATGTATACTGCCCATCCTCACCTATGGTGCTCAAACCTGGTCTTTGACTAAACATCAAAAGTCCACACTCGGGGTTTGCCAGCGAGCCATGGAGCGCAGTATCCTAGGAGTTCGGTTATCAGACCGTATAAGGAACAGTATACTGCGCTCCAAAATCAGGCCCAATAAGAGATGGCAGGATGAGCTGGATGCTTATTTTGAAGATTGGCGACAGAAAGCTCTAAACCGTGATTAGTGTAAAGAGGGTAACGTCGACCATGGCTAATAATAAATAAATAATAAATAATATTTATTAAAAGTCGTGTTTCTTATATTATATTATATTTATATATTGTTTAAAGGTAGAATGCCATAAATATGAAAAGAGCTGATACGACGCAATCTCTGACGTTTCAACATTTGCACAACAGAGTTTGTGAAACAAACATGTTTAACAAATCGGTTAAAAATGTTGATAAATCAAAAACTATAACTACTATGACTACTAAAAAGGTCTTCCAACATTTTCCCACGAATTTCTAGATCTATTGGTATTGGTTATCGGCTCTGTATGCGCATCAAAACTCTAACACGGTCCATTATGTGTTCAGATCTGGCTGGCTAGTTGAGCCAGCTCAGCTCCCTCCAGAAGCACAGAAGCCTCCTGGGGCGTTCACAGGCTTCTAGGAGTGACCTCGCATCCGCAAAGATTTTTGACCCGTTGTCTGGTCACTCCCTCGCACTCCAGGATAACGTAAGCGACCTTTTCCTCTGCGTTGAGACATCCTCTGCATAGATAACTATATGTCGCATTAATAGTGAATAGATGCCGATTCAGGACCAAATGTCCCGTAATGGTTCCTACAACTATACTACTGAGCAGTCTGCAAGTCAGACGTGGTGAGGTCTTCGTCAGCACCAGTTTAGACTGCCTGCAGCCAGGTGTGTCGACCCAGTGACCATTGTGCGCTTTACGAGTCCGTTGCCTTACCCATGAGCGAAATTGGTTAAAGGGAAGTGGCAGCAGTATAGTTAAACCTGCCGCTGATTGAGCCGCTGCCGCTTTCTAGATCTAGTTTAAATACTATTCTTACGTATTTACTTAGGTTCATCAGACAATTTAAATAACATTTTCAAAAATATCCCTTTACTATACATCTCTGCTAATATTCTTACGCCATAACCCCTGGACATAGATACCATCAGCATACATACCGACACGTGAATAACCTGTAGTAATTATTAAATGGTTATGTTCTTATGTCAGTCGCGGACATTCATCTCGCTTCTGAGAACGTGACTCACAGATGAGAAATGCTGACCTTTGGTAGTTCTCATGCAACCATGGAGCGAGGGTCTACGGCTGTTGACCGTCTGGCCAGATTAATAGACTTGACATTGGCCTAGGACTCCAGATATAGGCTGAGGATTGTCGAGTGTCATTTGATAAAGTTATTTGGTTTATTTTCTTATTTTGGCAGCGTACTTCTTTATAAAGGTGGCCGAAGACTCTTTATTGATTATTTTTTTTTGTATTTAATCTTTCGCGACTTGCGTATACATTTAAGATACAAGGCGTGAATAGTAAGATACCTCCTTATTTTACCCTAGAAACAATTTAAAAAGGGACTGTACCTTTTAAGTATTATCGCGATTAAGTCCCGAATTACACATCTAATATGTATCAAAATCGCAAAAGTTTAAAAACAATTAATTTAAAAAGAAATATAAATTGCAATAGTGGCTAATACAAGATACATTTGGTGGTAATCGGTTTGATATTTTTACCCACTAATATTAGAAATGTGAAAGTTTGGATGAATGGATGGATGGATGGATGGATGTTTGTTAATCTTTCACGTAAAAACCACTGAACCGATTGCAAAAAGCTTGGTATGTAGATAGCTGGAGACTTGGATCAACGCATAGGCTACTTTTTATACCGATATTCGAACGGGATCGGGACTTACGTGGATGAAACCGCGAGGCGCTGCTAGTATAAAAAATGGGTAAGATTGTTATGGATAGGTGTTAGACTGCGTAAACATCATCCCCGTTTACGTTTTGATGTGTCTTATCGATTCCGTTCTGCTTGCAACATTCTTCGCTAAATCTTCAATAAATCTTCAGAGAAATCGATAACACTCATCGTAACCGTTAACTATACAAAACTAAAATACTATATAAAACTCACTAATATTTACCTAAAACTCAACTCACATTTTGTTTTATACTTTCCGATTATTTGTATATTTATGAATTTCGACTTTGCCACAGTTTCTGCACGCTCAGTAGATAAGTACGGTAGGTATGAGATTATCTTACAAAATTATTTTTATGTTGATTGTTATAAGAAACAAAGTTCTTAAACCTTGGAAAATGGAATATTAATTTTAGAAAATCATATCTAAAAGGGGTAACGTGGTATGTTGATGGCAATAAAAGATCTGAATGCCTTCGCAAAAAAATTGAATTTAAGCGACATATAAAAATCCATAGGCCTTTGATGGATATACCAGAAGAAATTACATACTAAACTTCCGTCTATATTCGGATCACTTCGAAACGATTAGTTAAATGTATTCCGAACAAATTACGCCACAATATATATAATGCTTTAGTTAAACCATACTTACAATATTGAATAGAAATCTGGAGCAATACCACAGATTACTAAGTAGTTACTACATAAGCAATACAGCTAAGACTAAATTAGGTGAGCTGCAAATTATGAAAAATAAACTCTTAAAACAGATTTTTAATTATCCACATCTTTCACCAACACACAAAATTTACGAAGAAACCAAAATTATGAACCTTAAACAATTATTTACGTACAAAACGGGCGGACGGTACAATAATTTTTATCTAAAAATTCCAAACAAATAAATACAATCCACTTTATCATTCACCGAGGTGAAACACACAACACAACGTAGTACTCGCCGAGCTAGTTTCTTAGTTTAACCTAAAACTAGAACAAACTATGGTAAAAAAATGCTGACATATGAAGGAGCACAGCTATATAGTAAACTACCATCGCACATTAAAAATGGTGTACATCACAATTTCAATTCTTTAAATAGGCAATTGCGTTGTACATTTCGCACTGACTTCGCATATAAATATGTATGTTATGTGTAAATCACAATTTGCCTAAGATATCTAGTAAACCACTTTTATTTTTATTATATACTAGCAGCGCCCCGCGGTTTCACCCGCGTAAGTCCCGATCTCGTGGGAATATCGGGATAAAAAGTAGCCATACCTATATGTTAATCCAGGTCTCAAGCTATCTACATACAAAGTTTCATCGCAATCGGTTTAGTAGTTTTGGCGTGAAAGAGTAACAAACATCCATACATCCATACTCACAAACTTTCACGTTTATAATATTAGTAGGATGATCTGGTGGTTTCAATGTGTTTAACATTGAAACCACCAGATTATATATTATAAAACAAATAATTGCTGAATATGATGCAAAGGATGTCTAAATAGGCCTCCTTAAATTGGAGCTGCTACTTTCGCCAATAAGAATATTATGATACTTGAAAGAGAGAAAAAAGAAACAAATTTATTTTGACCTCTATACATAGCTATAAGAGATTTATAACAGAGTTGTATGTAATAAAAGTAAGTTTACGAAATATAGTCAGAGTCAAGACAGACTCAAAAATGGTCAGCTCAGTCTCAGCGTAATGCCACTTTGAGGAAGTAGCACACGGACGGAGAGCAGCCAGATTATTACAATGAGAGAAAAGGATCACTTCAAATTTTCACATTTTTATCAGAGAAATTCCAATTTACTCCAGTTTGAGTTAACCCCTCTACAGAAACCTAAATGTGTAGTATTTGAACTTCAATAGCGTCCAAAGAAAACTGCAGTAGCGATGAAAAAAATTCGCTATTTTACTGGCAAAAGTAAAATATTTTTATGCGTAAAATTTTCTTCTTTCACCTCAGCGCAATAGTACTTCATTGAACTGCGATTTTTATTATCTTATATCATCAAGACCATATTAGTTTGTTTTTGCAATAAAAATGTTGTTATAGAATTTGAAGTTGCAGTTTTATTCTTACCTGACGATGTAAAGTAAGAGCTATCCGATATAGATCCATGCAATAAACAAAAATGATCGTTATAAAAACAAGGCACTAAACCTATCAGACTCATAGAAATCGACACTACCTAGTTGAAGTCAAGACAAACGCCCATCCCGCATCTCACAAAGATCTTCCCATTGTTCGGGACCATCCAATTTGCATAACCCTGCGATGCTCATGAACAATACCGCACTGTCCTACGGGTCTAACTGACCCATTTCTAACCTAAAGAATCTATTCACTATTCGCAAAATTTCTCACTGCGCACAACAATGCCCGGTCTGTACGACCAAACCCTTTCGCGCTACAATTTTTATGGGAAACAGTTTTCTATGCTCTATTTTTTGCATTGTCCGTCAAGGGATCGCCTTTGGCAAATCTTTATGTGATTTTAATATAATGCTGAATATAATAGAATGGTCGCTTTTGCTTATTATTTTGATGCATGACCGTTAGACGTCATGTGATATGTACAAATAATAGTAAATATATATGAGGTGAGTAGCCGTTGAAATTCGATCGTTAAAAGACATGAACATGAACATTTTAGGCACTAACAAATTAATGAGTAAAGATAAACGACATGATAGAAAAGATAAAATATTGTGTTAAGAAATTATAAGTAATTTAAAACTAAACAGTTCTCGACCAGTTAATTATTGTAACGATTTTTATAGGTTTTAAAAGATAAATGCTTCACATAATTCCGCCTGAGAATTGCTGCACTGCAAATCACATAGAATTTAAGAACGTCATAAAATACAACTGTCATTTTGATCCGTTACATCGACTAGTATTTTTAACTGCAACAAATTGTTTCACAAAGCTATCGAATAAATACTCTATAAAGAAAGGTTATCGCGATTTTCCAAATTACCGTTGATACTCCGGTCTCGTTTTAATTGTCCATTCAGTAGGCAGGGTCATCCATCCTGTCCAATCCAGGTAGCCAACCCGTGCTGACCTGCGGACACAATACAAAGGTCTAAGGGTCACGACAACCCTTTATGCCAGTTTAAACACCCCGAAATTGGTCCACCGTGAGTTATAGGGTCATCCCCGCGCTCGAATGACCTTACTGACCCTTCTTTTTGAAAACCACCCCTTTCTTACAAGGCATTATTTGTAATCCCTTTCGCGAATCTATTTTATTGTTCGTTATCCATTCACTTCGTTTTCGGACGTTTGACTATCTGTGAAATTTTGCTTGCGTGAGAAAGTTCTAGTTTCTTTTGCGAAATTGTAACGGAAGGACAAAGGATTTTTAGTCCTTTTTCTAAGTTCTTTTATGGGAGACTTTGGCAGTTGTCTGCTAGACAAAAGAGTGGTCTCTTTTTAATGATTTGCTTTGTGTTTAGCAAGGTGCTTTGATACAGTATTTTTTTAGGTCATTTTGACCGTTGGCTAACGGATTTGCCGATAGTATTTAAGGCAGTGGTGTAACGGTTGAACGCATTGTGTGACTTGACCATGAATGGATGCAATGCTCATACGCGCTGAAACCCAATTATTAAAAATAATATAAATTCTATGCGCATCCTCATAAAAATGCAGTAATTTTAACTTATGAGTGCGTGTTATTACTGTCATTATTATGGTCAAAATAAATATTACCTACACATTGCGCCGATCTTAAATAAAATTAGGAAAAAGAGCAGGAAGATGACACGATGATGTTATTAGGTCTATCAATGACTTATAAATGCAATCAATCTGAAATTCTTTATATTTTCTTGCTTGACTTGACAAAGGTATTTGTATATAACATATATTATGTATATAACGAAGGTATTTGTGTATATCAAGAATTATTTACTATTATGAATACAATCGGCATATGCAGATAAATTCAAACCAATTATCATCATCATCATTAGGATTGAAGTTATTAAATCACGAAGTAAACCGTTCAAATTTAAAAAAAAAAGTCTGCAAAAACAGAAAAAACTAAAATCTGCATCGCACAGGTGCTGACAAAATTAAAAGCCAAATTTACAAACCACAGATCGAACACAGAAAAGGAATACACAGACAAAGTGCTTGTTAATTCATAAGTAAACATCAGCAAACACCCAAACAACATATTTAACAACATTCAAACTCAATGACAACACTTTACTTAAAAAAAAAAACAATAAAATTAAGTAAAAAGTATAAAAATAAGGCAACGTCCGGCGGTCGGCGCTCGCCCCGGATGCAGCGGAAGCTAAGGGGTAGCGCGGGGGTGGGAGCGGGGTGGGACGAGGCGGGGGACACGGGACAGTTGGCACGTGCGCGAGCGCAGGTGCCTCCACCCTCGGCAGGGCAGATCAACCATTTGTAGACATTATAATAAGACCTAATCTAATACAGAAGAAAACAATGATTTATGCCTCTATATCTTACATATTTAATATTGACTTTAATTTGAGAATATACTTAAATATATAATTTTTTAACATTTTTGAATTTAGAAGTTTTAAAACATAAAATTAAACAATCACTCTCTCACTTTTATCCAAAAAAAATTACAAACTTTAGTTTTCTTTGCAACCAAGATTCGATTATCACCCAGCACAATTGTTTGTGTGATGAGCACGATTATTTGTTCTGTGTCTGGGTGTAATATATCTATAATATGTATGTATTTAGCAATATATAAATATGTTTATCAGCAGTCTGGTTACCATAGTACAGGCTCAGCCTAGTTTGAGATCAGATGGCCGTGTGTGAGATGTGTCCAGTTATTATTATTTAGGTCACAAAACCACACACGTAACTGTCAAATTACTGCTATAACTTTTACTTATTACTTACTACTATATTATATTATATTATTATCATTATTTTTTAGCAATATGTCGTTGGTGTACCATAAATATTATTCTATTCTATTCTATATTAAAGCTGAAAGCCGACCTCAACTTAGTTCAGAAAAGGCGCGGAGAATGATGACTTACTACTACATATATTATGTTATAACTGTTATAAGCTAATACGCTCCGTGGTTTCACCCGTCTCCAGCTATCTACATATCAAGTTTCATCGCAATCGGCTGCGCAAAACTCGCAGCTGTTTTGCTGTAGCCGACTGCCGACAAAGCCGAGTTCTTTTTCTAGGCATTTTAAAAATATATAATTGATAGGTAAATAAATTTTTTTATTGAAATATATTATGTTATAAAAAAATGGCGAAAAAAATAAAAGCCGTTCGTAGGGGGCCGACCACGTGTCTGAACATCGCAGCATGGTACCTCGCAGAGCTACCGCCGCTACCGGCGCAAATCATAAATGCGCGCATGGTACTTGATCATATTTTTTTTTGTGGAGTTATTTTAAAACTATGATATGTCCTAAGAAATTCATTGAAATCAAACTATGTCAAGGGCAATTTTGTTCAAAATTTAATACTTGTGATGAATAACGTATTTATTTGGATAAAGATTAATATCATGTTTATTAAAAAACCTTCGCAAATAATGCATTATTTTAGAACAAATTTGATCTCATAAAAAAGGTTATGGTGAGTCAACCTTAAAATATAGACACATGCTGTCGAGGCATTTTCTAGATTTTTTAAAGGGAAACAATTCCGTCATACAGGATTTTTGCGTAACTATAACCGTTTACGCAGCGCACGCAACGGAAGCTCTCAAAGGGAATAATTTTTCCCGTTTTTGCAACATTTTTCATTGATGCTCCCCTCCTATTTCAATTAGCGTAATGTTATAATATAAATACAATTTGAACCCGTACTTCCTGAGATTAGCGCGTTCAACCAAAAAAACAAACAAACTCTTCAGCTTTATAATATTAGTATAGATTTACAAAATGTTTACACTTGAAAAAAGTCAAATGTTGCGCACCTCTGCAGCTTCCTCTCAACCGCCAGCGACCTGCGCGGGCGCATGTGTTGATCCGTTATTTCTTTTTACTTGTTTTATATCAAGATCAAAGTCCACTGACTCAGAGTTTGCCCTAACCACTTAAATTACTCAACTTTATCCTATCGAATTTATTACCTTTTTTAGCTCAAAAGGGTACCTACCTAATGGTCAAGTTTAATTCGATTTTAACTTACTTAATGAAATTAAAATCATATTAAGTAAGTTCATATGAAACTATTTTTTATGTTGACCACATATATCCTTAGGTACTTAATATGACTTTAATTTCGATTCGATAATTTCGATTTTGTAAAAAAAAAACAAATCAAATACACAATTGTTATTTACATGAAGTATAACTGTAAGTACAAAATCGAGAACATAATAAAATTTCTATCAAAAAAAAAAATCTAAAAATCTACCTAAAAGGTAAATAGATATATTTTCAAACAAATTGATTAGGAATTGGTATGACATCTTAAAACGCCATTTTCTCTAAATAATGTATGTATGGCTTGACACTGTATTGCTTATCAGCGTCCAATTATAATTAAAAAAACGAAAAGAAACACGCTTTAATTGCTAACCGAAATAGTAATTATATATAGATATACTATCCAACTCGTGGCGTTATCAGACCATCGTTATCAAGCCCAGTATGTTGGACTTGGTAAAACGGATCATATGAGCCCATCTCGAGGGGTTTACGTCCACTATCCACAATCAGATCAGCTTCAAGATGCCAAATTATAGTATTGTCATTCAAACTACAAAAAAAAAAAACTACTTTTACATACAAAGTTTCATAACGATACAACAATCAGAAGTAGGTTAAAATTTACTTCCAAGATTTGTCTACACATTTACAAGTGAACTTAATAAAAGCCTTTTTAAAAATACTGTTATTTTAGTGTATAATATATCATATAGCACAACATTAACTAAACCAACCTCTCATTATTTGTAACTAAACCAGTAAAGCACGAAACTAATTGAATCTTTGTTGCCCTTGCACACAAACTGTAAGAAACATCAAAAGTCACAGGTTCTTGATAATAAAATAAGTTGTTTGTTTGGGAACCGAAGTCAGTAGCCAAATAAATAACCGGTACGCTGATTAAGACAAATAAAAACGCCCATTTCTTCCCATTAATGATTAACATATCCAAAGCATCCTAGCAAATATTATAAATGCGAAAATAAATTCGTTTGTAATAATTAATAATGCTTTCACGTTCTAAATACGAGTACTTAAACGATCGTCATGTAATTTGGAATACATGTTTTTCATCCAAAAAAAAGCCCTATTCCCGAGGAGAAAAATAACTTTTGCGTGAGCTAAGCTGCGGGCGTAAGCTAGTATTTTATATATTCCTTCTCACTCTAACGATGTCATGTTCTCTCTTAAATTATTGTATTTTTTTATTTTTCTCTCCATTCCAGTTAAGTCCAGCCCTATTGTTATAATTATTACTCATGGAACGCTATGTTTTGACATTCATCATTTGTATTTCCCAAAGCCAGACTTGCCATAATCACACTTTTTAAATAATATAATTAATTATAAATAACTTATCCGGGTATCTTCAACGCTGGAGTCTAAACTGTATAAGTAAAGTACACAAAGGTCTTTTCACATAATAACTGTTTTTGTAACTTTGTTTGGTCAAAAAACCTAGCATATTCACTGAGCAAATTATCAGACAAGTTTTGAATTTTCGAAGACGATTACTTCTAATGATTTATGGTAAAGAGCGTCTTACCCCTGATTCTTTAACCATATATAAAATAAAATATAACTTTTATCAGATCCATTGATCCATCATATCTAAGCAAAAAAACATGTCTACCTATCCCACTAATTTATAAATGTGAAAGTTTGGATGGATGGATGTTTGTTACTGTTTCACGAAAAACCACTGAACCGATTGCAATGAAATTTGATATGTAGATAGCTGGAGACCTGAATTAACGCATAGGCTAGTTTTGCTTACGCGGGTGAAACCGCAGGGCGCTGCTAGTAGATAATAAACCAATAAAATGTAATCATGTTTGTAGTGTAGGGTAATGGTAACGGCTTTGTGGTAAAACGTTCTTCAACGATTCTTAAAAGTGAATTGTGCGACAGATGGAGCTAATAATTACATTGTGACCGTTAATAAAAGATAGCTAAGGTGTTACATCCTATGCATTAAACACGAACCTCCTTCAATTAGGGCGCCATGTGCAAGACGCTGCCTCATCATAACATACCGCCATGCCGCGAAAACGTTACGCACGAGACGGTTAGACCACTGGGCGCGTCTTAGCATAGCTTAGACGCGCCTCGTGATCTAGTGGAGTTATAGAAGAGTATTAAATATAATTGTATCGTATGTATGAGTGTCTTTTTGTAAGTATGTATATGTGTAAATAACATATATATACTGATATAAAATATAATACATACGTATGTACCTATTAATATTTATGCAATTCATTCACAGATGGCATTTACCTCTATGAAGCTTTATCTGACCTTTTTGACACCAGAACCATGCACGTAAGTCATTATACTCCTGTCTATCAAAAGATTGCCTAGAAGATAAGGCCGCCAATTGTGAATTCTATTTAAAAATATATCTGTTTCTGTTTTTAGTTTGTGGTGAACAATAAAGAATACTTCCTTACATATTTTAAAAACTAATAAAGAGTAATAACATGACGTATTTAAAACATACGTACATTTTATTAAGTGCCATACTATATACTAAAAAAAATATGGACGTAATTAAGTAAAGCATTCAACTTTATAAAATAAGAAATGTTAATAATAAGGGATTGATAATTGATGTCTTGAAACATAGGTCAAGACCTATGTTTCAAGACACCAGGTCTCCCAATCCATGTGGTGCATAAGTTAGGCCCGAGGGGCCTAGCTTGGGCACCCGTCTCCCACAATATTATACCAAAGGCCTTTTGTATTTTTTCAACTCATTATTATTACTATTATAACGATAATTATGCTTAGTAGTGTATGAATAAAATAAACGAGTAAGGTCGAGACTAATGAGTATATTTTTATGAAACGTCGAAATGATTGTTTATGGTGAAATCATTTTCTTCTCGTGTTCGAAAATAATGTGTTGAACGGGAAAGTCGGAACACAATCAGACAACCCGCAGGATGGTCAGCAGTTGCCAGTAGGCCTACTTGTAAACAACACGATTGTAGTTCTGATTTATTAAGAAATAAAAAAAGAAAGCAAAAAATTTATTTTGATCTCATACACAGGTAAACGGGTTTAAAACAGAGTTGTACCTAATTAAATTAAGGTTACCAATTTTCATTTTCAAAAAATATATCTCAAATGGTCGTTAGCTCAGTTTATCTTTATTTAAGTAGATCATAATATTATATAAAACATATGTATATTTATTTTATTTAATATGTGCGCACCTACTCCACACGGTCACCGCTGAAAATCAGCGCTGTTTGGCGCACAGCAACTCCCTTGCCGCCGTCATCAGCATCAATGCTGAGCGGTGACCAATTTCAATAAGTGACGTGCAAGTGCGTGCAAGGTAACATGTAGCTCTATTTTGTTTTTTTTTGCCGTTATTTTTTATTTTGTATTTCTTCTTATATATATATATATTTTTTTTTTTATGTTTTATCACGTCGTACTGTAAGCACTTTCTTTAAACGTCACTTAGAAATAAATATTTTTTCTTTCTTTCTTTCTTCTTTACCTCGGGAAAGCGCTGGTATTCTGCTAACACCTAGTGATATACACGGACGGAGAGCAGCCAGCGTTATCCGGCGCCCTACCAATAGAAAATCTACTCTTACAAACCTATTCACCCTTTCTATCCACTTATTTCCCTGATGGAGGACCCCAATCCTGAACTTGTCGAAAAATTCCTGTCGTTTGGTTCTCTTGGAAGCGCCAATATATAAGCACATTAAAGCACGCCTACAGGTAAATTAATTTGTACGATTAAAAATCCATCCATCCATCCATCAACGACATCTATCCCTTCTGCTGCTAGCATTATTAAAACACAAAATTAAAATGTTTTTTCATGAACCTATTCCTAGTTCTCACGTGCATTTAAATTCCATATACATATAACCATCGGTTACCTCTACAACGTTTTTAGCTTGAATGAGATTAATAAAAAAAATCTTACAAACAGATATGATAATTTCCAATACGAATCACTAATCAAATAAACTATCAACCGAAACCCATAACATATCAAAATGAAACCTCTCTCCGGTAGGGTAACAGCACGTGTTATCGGCAGGTGGGCGCCCAGGTGCTATCCAACACTTACGTAATATCGTACAACCGCAATTGAGGCTAACACCTTGTTTTTTTTGGGAACACGTACTATTTTCTTGCAGTAATTAACCGCCGATACTTTTTGGTTTGAAAGCGTAATGTTTAAGTTCATGTAAACAATTAACATTCATAGGAAATAAAGTTTAAAAATGAGGGTTATGTAAAATTATATGTCATCAAGAAATAACTTGCTTACAAAATAATCTTGTTCTTTGTGAAGAAGCATTACATACACACTGTTCTAACTTTAAACTTTCGCGTTCCATGATATAATTATGTTATTTTTTATAAATAAAAGTGTATTGTAACAGTTATCTAAATATAAAAGACATACAAGCATGTTTTGCTGATCTTGATAACACACTTTTTAATGATACATTTTTAAAATTTGTTAAATGTATTTTAAACAATCACCACTTTGTACAACATAGCTGTTATGTTGTACACCGTCTAATACGATATATAATAATACTTAAGAAACATTTTCTTATGAGGACTATTTTATTACTTATTAGAACGATGTGAGGCTATTTACTATAAGATGCATGTACGTTATGTAAAACTTTTATGCACCATGTTTTTGATGTGTATGTGTGTATGTATTAAAGATCCAACGCTCAAGTTAAGTTCCCACATCACGTTCAGTTAGACAAGCCATCTCCACAAGCTATAGTATCAAAACCTGTCAGTTACTCTTCCAAAGAGGATAAGACATATAATGATCGAACAACTATTAAAAATAATTATGGTACGTCTTGCAATTTACGAAAACTATATCTACAGCAGGACATGTTTCGTGCCAATGTGTACTACTCAAACTGCACTTAATTGGAAACACTGAATGTTTATAGTAACAGAAAAAAAATTAATAACAAAAGTGAATGGAGTCCCAACCACGTCCTAAAATCGCGATATTAAACTATGATTCGCTTTCCTAAATAATTATCTTTTAAAAAAAAGTATCACCGACTTCAATGAGCTTTTTAGTGGAATGTAAGAAAAGAAGTAATTTGTTTAAATATAATATGGGTAGGCCGACTAAACCATAAACTTAGTATTATATTAAGTTTATGAACTAAACGCACTGCTCCAATGAGACAGCGAGGTTTCGGAGTAAACGAAAACATCATCGATGTATACAATTTTTAGATATTTGTTGATTTTTAAGAAACCGCTCGACTGATTTCGATAAAATTTAAATAAAACCACCTGGAAAGTATACCCTTTGAAACAGACAAGAATTTTGAAAATTGGTTCAGGCGTTTTCGAGTAATCGGTGAACATACATACAAAAAAAAGATTCCCACGAATTGAGAACCTCTTCCTTTTTGGAAGTGGGTTAATAATAATTTAAACAATATGTTGAATTTAATAAAATTTAACATAAATTTTGTCACGAATAAATATAGTTTGTAATTTCTAGCAGCAGGTGGTCAGGCTTTGAGCTCATCGCGCTGGGTATCCAGTTCCTCTTCTAGCTTATTTTCGAAAGGATACATGTTCTGCTTAACGAGATTTCTCCACTGTCACCGATTCCCAGGGAAGGACTACCATTTGTTGGATTCGATGTTGCACTTCTACATATGTATTTTAAGCAACCGCAAGAGCGGTCCCCTCACTTCAGACATCCGAAATACATGGCCATACCAACGAAGTTGCCACCGCAAAAGTTACGCGTCTATGCCACATATCCCATCACGACGCAGAACTTCCGTATTTCGGACAGGATTAAACAAGTGAATGTCCATGATGCTCGGAAGGCATTGCATGTGGATTCGGTCAGGTATCCGTATGTGTAATATAAAACAATCAAATGGATCTGATGATCACCGTAGTGAGTTAACAATTAACAAAAAACTCAAACAAGCTTTTTCTTATTGTTATATTGATTAGTTATTACATTTGAAAAATAATAACGAGGTTGAAAATATTCTCGTATATAAGTTTTCAAAGTTTTATTCAGCTTTAATTCATTGAGTACTACTAAATAATGAATTTTAACCATAGACAACTACCCTACAAGGATAACTACAGTACATGAACAAATTTAAACAAATCAACAGGATTTTCCTAGATTCTCAAAGGTTTTTTTCCGATTTATAAATATATCGTTCAATGACCTGGCCCTTTTTAAAGTATCCATTTTTGTATTAAACTAAATTCCTTATAAAGTCGAAGAATAATCTTTATATTACCTTTGTGTGGCAAAAGAAAGCATTTTACCGCGCTCCTAGGTCAGTGACAGACCAGATGTCGGCACATCTGCCGTATGTTAACGTCCTCCTACGATGCGTGGCAAGGGAGACTGAGGTATCTTAACGAGTCTGCCCTTATACGTTCTAAAACTTCTTGCATTGTCATAATAAGAATTTAATGTTTATCCAAATAGGTTTTGCACGTCACATTTTAATACATAGATAAGTCATTTAAGATTTTAAATAGTTAGAAGAGTCTTAACTGACAAACTGAAAAACTGAGACTGGAAAACTAAAAATTATGGGACATCGATGTTTATTGGCAATATTGAAAAAAAAATATTAATAAAGTAAGTCAGTATTAGAATCGTTACTAAAGATATAATTTAAACGATCAGTATAAACGGGCTTTTAGTTACTAACATTTATAAAATAGTAATACAGATCAATTTCAGCAAAGCACACGAATGCCACGACAAAGTATGTATGTATATGACATTTAATTAGTTAAAATGAGACCACTTCTACGTACAATCTTTAGAGATTTACCCATAACTTATGTATCTACAAACACAAAAATGTATATAATTGAGGACCTCCATATTTGCTAAAGTGTATATAATATATACTACTAGCTCAACTCCTAAAGCGATTCCCTGGTTGTCCGGCGTTAAGTTTTTCTTGAGTTTATCGGCCATGTAATACCTACTCAGATGCAGTTCCAGTTATGCAAACTACTCAATATATAGCAATAGACTCACCAAAGCCAGGGAAACGGATATATCGTGCGTTTCATAGCTCTGCCTTCCATTTCTGTGCAAAAGTTCATACTTCGTATGTACGTATATTACAAATCAGCTAAATAATTGAAAAGACATAGCAAGAAAAGAGTGAAATCAAAGGCATAAGCTCTATGATATTATAAAACATAACACATTATTTGTAGTTTCTCGAATGCCGATGGTTGACTGACTGCCCGAATGCTGTTTTAAGAAACGTGGCACTTGTGCTGTGACATTCGTTGAAAAGAACGAATGACAGTTCTAATCCATAAACTTATCGATTACCAAAGCGAAACGTAAGCAAATCAACTAAGAAGTGACTTTTGTATAAAAATATAATGTTAGAAAGTAATGCATGTTACGTAATACACATTTCTTTTCAATTTATTCTATAGACTTAACATACTGACTGCATAGATTTAATATAATGTGTGGATAAAATCTTTCACTCTCTCCAATTACATTATAGCAAAAAAAAGTTGCAAAAAAAGTTTGCAGTAGCTCTAAATAATCGTGGAACAAACCTCTTGTATCGCCGTACTGCAGTAGAGGATTCACTCACCCCATGTCCGGTCCTCCGTCGGAAGGTAATTCGAGAATCCGGGAAGCCGTAGTGTACCGCATCGCTTCCACCGCGCGTTGTAACATAAATATATATATATAGAGACAATGTAAGTAGGACTTACGTCTAGAAATTTCTCGCCTTCTGTTTTGTCTTGCAGGTTTGTATTATCTTTTAATTTTACTGATATGGCTAGCCTGCCTAATGGCTAACGATTGCCGGTACCTATATTGTTTGCAACAACACATTTATCACTTACCTGTTGGCGGAATTACTTTTGGATTTTTTTTAATCTGCAGCAATACCTGCAGCACTATGGTCGGAGGTAGTAGGCTATTAGAAATTATTCTGACCCACCTGACTGGGGAAGCACCTCTAGCTTATAAAATATTGGTGTATGCTACTATTTGTGATATGACTTAAATATAGTTGAAAATGGCTGTTCGATTTCAACAGTGGATTCGGAACTCCCGATAAAATACGATTTGTTTCGAGTCCCTGTCCTGTCTTCTCTTAAGACGAAGGGTCTGTGTGACGAATAGTTGAACTAGACATGATCTACATCATTTAAAAAATGTATAGCAATCCCATTTTTATTTGGTCCTTAATTTGGTCGTAGGCAATACTCTTCTCCTCTTTTTTCTAACGTGCTGTAAAACTCGTAGCTTGAAACAGCTTGTTGTTTTTACAAGACTGCCCAAAAAAGAAGAGTACCATTTTCAGGGTTCATGTGTGTGTGTATGTAGGCGAGTTTCTTTATTCCACCATATCTGTTCAGGCATTTAGAAGTCCAAATGTATCGTTAGAATCCTCACATCATTCCGAGTGACACTGGCTATAAATAAAAAAATATAGCGGCTGTCGCGTAATTCGTTTCTCGTGTTTTTTTAATTTTTTATATTAGGAACTTGTCTAGCTACCTACCGTTTCTGTTACCAAAATAAAAAACAAAAGACGCTTCTTTCAGCTTCGCTACCGTAATCGTAAGAACAATATGTACGAGTTTCAATTGTCTGTCACTTAACATCAAATATTAGGCGATATTGCATTTACCTTCGCGGATGAAAAAGAACAAAACTTCTCTTTATAGGATGTTGGTCAACTATAATAAAATAACAACGCACCGCTGTTGTATCGCCCGTGTTATCACCGTGGTACACCGCAGCTTCCTCACACATCCGATATGTATCACGTAGGTACGTACACGACGTGGGAGCAACCTTGATTCATTATTGTGATAACACGTTGACTTAAAATAATACACAAACCGTGCAGGGCTACGACTGGTAATTTTTTTCCTTTGTATTTAAATCATGAAGAAGCTTTAAGGTGAGGTCATTAGGCAGAGTCCAAATGGTTACGGTAAGTTTGTAATATTATAACAATTGACCAACCATGACCTTCCCGGTCATGTGTCCAGGCGGACTGATGGTCGCTGGAGTCGACATGTGGAGACTGTAATTAGGCAAACATAGTGTAGGGCCCCGACCGACCGACGACTTGAAGAAAGTGGCTGGCAGACCACCAAGACCGGGATAGTTGGCGCTCCTTGGGGGAGGCCTTCGTCCAGCAGATGACGGCGATAGGCTGATGATTATAAAAATATTTGTATTATTCAATAATTAATTAATTGCAGTTTTGGACTTTCCAAATATTACCGAGATTAATAAGTACCGATTTATATTCAACGAGAATAGAGTCCACTGAATGTTCTTAGTTTTGAACGGAAGTTTGAATTTCGAATTTTATATTAAAATATAATAAGCCTCATAAGAAAATACATCTTCTTGCTTACTACAATGTAACATTAACAAGAACTGCAAATAAAACAATGTTATTTTATTAACATCTAAATAGAGCACAGTTCTCGCAGTATGGAATTTCTTTGCCTCACTAAGAAATTGTTTGGCAGCAGGTATAAACAAGTTTTGAAACTGTAATGAAGAATAAAGTTTCCTGACTCGCAGCGGGCTTTACAAACATGGAAACAACGGACACAAAGAACACCCAGACTCAAGACAACAATATGAGGATCACACAAATTTGTCACCCGTATGGAAATCGGAACCCACAATTGCTACCCGTGCAGTCAAATTCAATCAAAATTTATTTTTGTACTTTAGTTATTAGCTAGAGCAACATTTCTCTCTATACCTCAACACTTTATAAGACCTTTGGATCTTAATGATCCCAACATCATCCTATAAATTCCACCTAAGCTGACATTAAGATAATAAAGTCGAGTTTCAAAGTATTCTTGAAAAAAAAAAGAAATTAACATAGTTTTCAATTTACAAGATAAATGTACATCCCGTACTAAATTAAAATACAAATTAGTATTTTACATAAATAAATGCTAAACTGCAACCACCTACCGGAAACAAATTGAACCATTCTTCGAAATTAATGCAAAATGACACAGATTAAAAAAGTCGACCCGACCGTCTAATCGATCGACTCAACACCGGCCAACCAAAGTAAGTTGGTCCCTTTGCGTTCTTCTTTTATTTCTTATAAGTGGTCTGCTTAACTAAATATTATACTGTAATTCTTTTTTTTTGTAAATCTCAGTTCCGTTATTAAATGGTCTTATTAGGATGTTTGAACTTGACCCCGTTATTTGTATTTTTTTCAGTGGGAATATTAGACGTGAGGCTTTATTGTTTCTGTGTACTGACTGTGTATTACTATTATTTGAACATGGTAATCACTTATGTTAGTCGACCGATTATCTTTATTGTTATTTTTGGTTTAGGAGCTATTGAGAGCTTCGGTTATATTAATAAAAAAATGTGGAATGATAAATGGAAACTTTAACTTTCCAACCGCAAAATGTAAGTTTGTAATCACAAAAAAAAAATATTTTTATCTGATATAACAATAAATTAAAAAAAATCAGATTTTTTATTCGTGATTCTAGGTCAATGGGAAGTACTCTATACGTTTTGATTTACCTGCTTCAATGTTCAAATGTTTTACAGCTTCAATGGACCGCAAATATAAGTATTTCATTTTAATTTCAACTCGACGCCTCTGCCGGTTCCTGAGAAAAGGTGGCCAGACATATAAACGGACAACAAAGTGATCCTTATAAGGGTTCCTTTTTTCCTTTTGAGGAACGGAGCATAAAAGATTGACCCACCCTTTCGAGGGCACTTCTTTGGACACTGCCTGCCAAAATTATAAAAGTTAGAGGTAGACAAATCCCTATAACTAAATATAGGTAATGAAGGTAGGTGATTATTGGAATGATTGATACACTATGATTATAGTTGTATTCTGCAGACTAAGAGAAAGGATCAATCAAAACGTTAGCATGTCACATGAAACACAGGAATATACTCTCATCAGACAAAGTTTTTACCATTCTTTTACGGCTGTAACTAACCAGGCAACTAGCTGTAAAACTTCAACATGGTCACCCTGCTGCATTATTTAAAAACTGTAATCTTATGAACGATCTAAATAAGTTAATAATGTATTATGCCACAATCTATCTGTGTTTCAAATCTCTTCTTATCTCTTTCATTCACCGTGTACCAAACGTACGTACGCACACACACAACACAACTCAAACTTTCGCATTTATAATACTAGAGGGGAACAGAAGAGGAGTAGCAATTATAATTATATCAGGCTTACATGATTATATTGTATATATTTAATTAGATCGCTAAATTCACACACCTGCATAATGTTCCTTTTAAATATTATTGTGTTCTTCTTAAATAATAGGTAATGTTCTTTTGAATACTTATTGTAAATATTATACAAAAGTTTAAAAAGAACAGTTTGTACTAATCAACCTAGAGCAAAGGACGTATAATCAATTCCCTAATGACTCTAAAAACGTTCAAATTATACAAAAGGACATCTTTTGTCGAATCTTCATTTCCGTAACACATAAAAAGGTTTGATTCTTATTATTTGGCGCCATTTGCATTTAATTTACATGATTACTAAAATGGCCTTTGACAAAACAACGGAAGTTGCTTTTTCAATCAAATGAATTTATCAATAAATAAAATATTCACTAATGTAACATTGATTCCTACGTTCTTTACAAAGACATATTAGGAATTATAAACATAAAGAATATTTACTTTAGTGTTGGAGGAAAACTATGTGCAGAAATGATAACGTATTTTTTTTTTCCAAAAATTCTGATGGTTCTAAAGTATAGTAGATGAAGAAGGTGATGTAGATTTTACCTTCTTCAGATAAATTTGTTACGAGTGATGTTAAAATATATCGAGACATAAGTAATATTTTATTTAATCAGTTTGGCTACTGTGGTGTACTGTTATAGGTTACATTACACTTTTACCCGAGCATTTTGGAGCGACCTACTAATATAACATGTGAATAGCCATTTATGGTAATCGTATGAATCCTTTACATGACTAATATAAAAAAAATGAAAAACACAACTACCCTGCCAAGAAATCTAATTACGCGTCATACAGTCGCCATTTTGATTTTTCAAAAATTTTATAGCCTGTCATCCAAATCTGTCCAGGCATTTAGAAGTTATAGTAGAATAAAGAAACTCACACACTCAAATAAACCCTGAAAACATTGCAATCATTTTTGGACGGTCGTGTAAAAAGGCTTTTTTGCAACAAAACTTTTACAAGTACAAGCTGAGATATAGATGTACCATGCGTATACTAATAATAAAATAAATGACTACTGATAACGTCGGTCACACCATATTAAATACTATTTTCAACTGGTATAAATGTTTTTTTTTTTTAATAATACTGAGGAGGGATTGAACCTGCAAGAATTGGATATCACGATGCATACCCATGTATTTTAATATTTTTTTTGTGTTAGCTACACCAAGCTAAACTAAGCTCTAAATAAACAGTGAGTATCTAACTCACTGTTTATTGAGCTGATAGTGTTGATGTTCTAAGTAAATCTAATTAGAAATTTGGAGGTGTAACAATTTCACTCTTGGTAGACAGTACGGTTGGTCGGTCACGACTGTAAAGGTTTTATTCTAATGAATAACAAAAGTATAAAATTGGGCCTCAGACAAAATTACCAATCGCATTGTCCTACTATTATGTCTATTGGTTTTTCAAGTCAAAGTAGTTAATTTTTAGGTAAAGGTGGTTAAATTGCCGACGCCGGACAAGCTCTTTAAAATCCCGGACACATGTGTGAAATCGAAATTCTTTCCCGGACACCTTAAAAGAAAAACGCCGATTCATATTTTATTATATTAAACAGCTTCTTCATCTAATAATTATAAGTTGCCCTTGGCACAGTGTTCGGGTGTTACCAGGACACTTTTTGAAAACCCCGCCCGGACGCTCCCCGCCCTCTAAACTAGGACAAATCCGGGGAAACCCGGACGGATGGCAGCCCTAGGTATAGGACATATATGTTATGTTACTTACTCGCCTAATCGAGCTTCGAAACGACTAGAAACGCTTTCACTTAGTACTATCGTACTACATAGAATCATATTATTTTATTAGTTATTATTATTATATATATTACATCGTAATCGTATTAGTAACTAATTAATCAATTTAGTCATTTCTTGTGAACAGTATATTATTCTAGATGAAACCTACACTTTGTCCGTTTCTGTGTCACTATGCAAAATTTCATGATAATCAGTTGTGTAGTTATGGCGTGAAAGAGAACAAACATTTATAATGTTACTTAGGATGACAACCAATTGCCTAAGAAATACAAATAGGATGTTATGTACACTCTGATAGTCTTATATAGGTGTTCAAGCTGTCTGTGAGCCGTGACAGATTGGTACTGTGTATGGCGACAAATGAGTACCTTTAGTAACTGTCGAGAAACCTGACCGGCTCGTTGTAAATCTCACTTAGTATCGTCAGTGTAAAGGAACAGTTGTGAACACAGCTTTCCTTTTGTAACTGTGGATTAATATTGATTTTTTTTAACAAAAAGTAAAACGGCCGTATGACAAGCACGAACGAAGACAGTCATCGAGGCCTTTGGCAACTTGCAGCACTACAGACATATCAAAAACTCAAAATCTTATACTTTACCACGTTTCTCATCCAAATCATCTTCAATCAATGTTGAACTTAATTCTTATAAGTCGAGAGTTGTTTTTTATGTAAATGTATCATTATTGGCCATCCGTTGCACTATTAGTTAATCTGTGCTTCTATTTATACCAGATAGATCTTTTAGATATGAATGGATGAAAAATTGTTACTGGGGAGAGGATGGATACGATTACAGTAATTTATTGCAAGCTATGATAAGTACCATCCATCATCAGATCCTAAAAGCTTGTCTCGTCGAAGAATGATACCACGTTGCTTTCCATTGATTATTGGCTCGCAGTGGTACCAATCGGAATAACATCATTTTGGATTCCAACGAAAAATAATTGAATGTCACTCTAGCGGACTGTATCCAGACGCTATTCCTAAGAATATCATAAGAACCTAATAACAATATGCCTGGGAATTGAACTCAGGACTCTATATGGACAACATTGGTAACACGGGGCGAGGTCGTCATTGAGGCAGAGAATCAAAGAGAAACAATCTTATAAGAGACCTATATTAGATGTAGACGTTGAACAAATGAAGTTTGTGTGAGAAAATTGCTTGTTTGATGCATAGATATTTGTTGCACATCTTTACTAGAGGTAGGGCTCAGGGCAAGCCGACTGGAGTATTCTCTACCCTACAGTTTCTTTTCTGATGGTGAGTAGTTTCGCGATAGCTAAATAGGAGTGTGGAGAAATGGTTGCCAACTTACATGTGACAACGTGTGCATGTGACCGTTCACCATCAGGCCTCTTATTTATTTATTTAAAACTTCATGCTCATTTGTACAAAGGCGGACTTAATGCCCAAGGCATTCTCTAACAGTCAACCTTAGGGTGATATAGAAATGTTATACGGTAGGTGCAAAGATGTGTCGAATGATCCATTTGAAGTTATTTATATATAGAAGTTAAAATAATCAATACAAATTTATTTACTTGCTTGTTATCTTATTTGTACAAATGAAAACTAGTTTTGTGTGAAATTTTAAGTTTAAAAGTTTAACACCAGAACGGCAAATTCCGCTGAGTAAGATTCGTCTGTCTTAATCTTCATCAGGAAAAGAAACGACATAATCCGTAGTTTACAAATAAAAGCGTAGAAAAATGGAAAAGAAAATCATAAATTTCTGACCTCACTGAATAAAGAACATTTTCGTTTGAAGTAACAAATAATTAAAGAACTTTTCGTTGTAAAATAACAATATTGCGAGAACTCACTAAAACACAATCGCAGGTTGAAGTAACGCCTATCAATGTCAAACCTATTTACTTGTTTTGAGGTGACATTTATGAATGTCAATGCTCAACTAAATGAAAAAAAAAACAGAATTTGTTGTTTTCTTTTTCATTACCTATCTATGGAAATTACTTTTCTCCTATATTAGGATGATTCACAATTGCTTCTATACACTTGAGTCGAAAGTACAAACTGTATCATTCGTGCGTCAACCATGCTCGTCATATTATGAAGGACCACGTGTGTGTTCTAGATTACGGAAACAATTTTATTAATAGTAGCGTCTAACCTTGTGTTACAATAGGACATGACGGTGGTAGTATTTTATCAATACAAATAAATAACATTGAAGTTGAACCGATTTCCACGGAACTTTTCCTGGCAGATAGCTGATGTTATAAGGAGTAACTTGGGCTACTTTTATTTTGGAAAAAGACGCGAGCGAAACCGCTTGCGTGGTTGAGCGATTGAGTGGTTGGTTTACGCGGCAACAATAGTCGTCATATTTCAAGAAATTTATAAAAATCCCTAATAAATTATACACCTAAACCTTCCTCATGAGTCACTCTATCCGTGCGTGAACACTGTATGAAAATCTATTTGGTACTTTTGCAGTTTATCGCGAACAGACAGACAGACTTTGTTTTATAATATGTAGTGATCATGTAGTGATTAATTTTTACCAATCCTAATTCAATAATTCAATAAAAAAACTCAACTAATATTATAATTTAGATTATAATTAAGAAAGTAGTTTGTTTGATTTTGTTTTCACGTTGTCAAGGATACAGAAAAGGCAAAAAATATCCAACTTTGATAGACATCGCTTTAAAAACGTTTACATATCGCTCCAGTCATGAACGTTTTTAAGTTTCTGGAAATTTAATAATTTTGAAGTTCGTTTTTATGAATTTTCTCAATAAAAAATACTTTTGATTTGATTGACAAGATTAAATAATTAAAAAAAAAAAGTTTAAATTAAGTTTGGCAGAAAATGTCTACGGCATTACGTTATGCAATGTATCCGCAGGAAGTGTAAATAAATAAATAAAGATTGTATAATGGGATTTCTCGCCTTTTCCATATATCTCTACCAAATTATCCCCACTGGTAGGGATAGTTGGATTTTTTTTCCATCTATCTCTACCGGTAGGGATATATGTAACAGGCATAGACATAAAATGTGCAATTATCCCTACCGGTAGGGATATATGGAACAGGCATAGACATAAAATTTCCCATTATCCCTACCGGTAGGGATAATGGGAAATTTCCAACTGGAAAAATCCAACTATCCCTACCAGTGGGGATAACTTGGTAGGGATATATGGAACAGGCAAGATTTCTGATTGAAATTTGATATTCCAACAGAGGAAACAGAAAAACGGGATAGCGTCTGTAAAGCAGTCGTTATTATCCACAACTGCGTTCCGAGTCCTGGTTTGGTGATCCTAAGACAAATACTGTCACAATAAATAATGCCGTTTGTACTACAAATTGAAACAAAAATGTTGATTAGCTACTTATAGCAAAAACTCTCTCACTTATAATGCGGCAATGTCATTTGAATCTCATGAGCGCAAGGTGTGTGAGCACGCGTCGCTCGCACCTGCGCCAGCGCAGTCAATGTACCCAGTGAGATTGATACGAGAATTGAGACGTTTATTAATATGTCTAGAGGTTAATTAAAACATTTTTAGATATTAAAACTCTAGAAGATGAAAAATAAAGTAGTTAAATATGTGTCTATAAGCTTCGTTTTTTTTTTTTGGCAAATTGGTAGATGAAGACTCTGTCCGAGGTGACGCAAGTGCTAACCGGTGTCTTTAAACACATGCAACAATGTAAACAAAAGCGGTCAGTTGCCAACCGTTTCCCACTTAAATTTAGCACTGGCAACCCAAGTTGAGTTCCTAGACGACCATCGGTAGAAACAAAACACTTTGTATTTTAGAGCTGCTTCCCAAGCGGACCCGAGTTGAAAACGAGCGAATCCGAGCAAATATATGATATGCCCTACCTCCGGTGAAGTCTACCACTTGTTGTCTTGTCATGTAATATAAAGAATGATAACACTAATAGTTATATTATCTTATGCCCGGTTCCTATCATCAAGAAACGATTCGTTTTGCTTACGGACGGTAAAACTTCGTTGAATTACCGTAAGCAAAACGAATCGTTTCTTGATTATAAGAACCGGGCATTAAACGATAGACAAATACTATTTAACCTGTCAGTCCACTCAAAGGGATTGGCTCGTGATGTTATGAAATCAAAACAAAAGGCAGTCTGCATATTAACGATTCACAAAAACCGCATCACAGATTTAACACTAAACTGCGTACACGCATGACTCACAGTCTACGAAGGGAAGATTAATACAAAAATATTCGAGTGTAAGTGACAATGTGACTCATTGAAGTTGATTCATTTATTGTCTGTCTCTCCTTTATTTAAACCTATACATACTATCATAATAAGTGCAGGCAAGAATTCTTTATAGGGTTTTAACCTTATCTGTGTTATGACGGACAGAATAATACAAGGACTATACCTACATCACATGCCTATGCACGTACATCCACACCTGTATGTATCCTTGAAGGCGCAGGTAGAGGCGAATAAATACCCACATTTTACCAGCTATCACTTGGTACCACTCACGTTATTGGGGGTAAAGCAGGCAAGAAGAGAAGATAATAGAAGGATAGATATATTATACAGCATGCATAGCATTTAAATATCTCTCTCTAACATTTAATCTACATCTCATTTTCATCTCTATTTAACTCTTTTTGCTACTGAGCTTCTAAAGCTTCCTAGGAGAGCTCTACGTAGCTCTTGTTATAAGTAATATGAATTGGCAAGCTACAGACCACATAGGGAAGAATCGACAGACATTAGGAAAGGGTTTTGAGTGGCGATCACGCTCTGGAGTGAGCGCAGCGTGAGACATCATCGACGAAATAAAAAGACCAACCTTAGGCAAAGTGGTAGAGAGCGTTTTGATAAAGAATTACTAGTCCATCAACTACCGGCAACGAACGTCTCATTACTTCGATGATCATGATGAAGCTAACAAAAACACCTAAGCTGTTTCAAGGAATGCCATCACAAATTAAAAGAAACTAAAATTACACACTTCAAAAGCAAACCGAACTAAAACTGCTTGACATCAAATGCGTAACATTTATAGTTAGTATATTCATTGGCAGCTATTCATAAAAGTGGAGTTACTATAAAAATATAGTAAAATGCTTTTTTATTAATCTATAATTTATTTTCTTATTTTTTTTGTCTCGTATTGTCGTCGGTCCTTGATACAGGTTTCACGAAAATCCTACGTTTTGAAGTTTATGAAAACTACGTTGAAAGAAACCGTCACATAGATAGATGGATCAAGCTAATATGAATGAAGCGTATAAAAAACCCACTACTGGCCGTAGAACTGTCGTTTTCTGCTTATGAGTTAGATCTCCAGTGTTCTACAGATCATTGATAAATTGGATTAAGAGTGTTCATAGGCAGCTGTAACCCTTGCTACAAGGTGTGCTAAATGTATTAATTTTAAATCAGGTAAAAATACTCCACTGTATAAATACGGCTTTGTGTCCCTGTATCTAAGAATGTTTATCCTTAAATTTGCCATGCCACCAACTAGTCGTTTTCAAAACTCTTCCTGTACGGTTCCGAACAAAACGGCTAGATGTGTGTAGTGGTGGCTAGGCTACAACCGTCAGCTGCCGACCACCTGCCTAGTTCACGTACGGATTTCAGGGCATTCACCCCACGTAACAACTTCTAGAGCTTAAATACTTGTATAGTAAATCTTTTCCAATCAATACTTTTGAATATTGTATACTTCAAAGAATGTCCAAATATGAGGGCAGTCAATCTTCAGGACAGTTTAAATATTTTTCTACTTATACTTGTATTTTTGCTACTGGCAAACACTGGGCCTGACGTTTGCAACACCGGGGCTATCTTGATCCGATCCTGTAAAAAGAAAAAAGATTAAAGAACCTCTGAGGAGGGTAAACGCGTCCGCGAGTTCGCCATTTCTCCGCTATACCCTCATAGAGAGACAAATAGTATGGTCCAAAAACATAACCACCCAGGCTGTCTCGGAATGTAGCCGGATATAGCGTCGCCCCAGAGAAACGCGAAGAAGCGTCGCCGTACCATTACCCAGGATGCAACGTGAATAGGTTTTCCAGCCGAGCCACCGTAGATTAGAGCCCCTGCAGATGGCAGTACAATGTTTTAAACAGAGGAAAAAGTTACTTTAAGAAAACTGCTCTAAGCCTAAGGTAATTAGTACTTATTTGACTACAATATATAAAATACGTTTGTCAACAATGAACAAAATCAAAAACGTGATTAGTTATCACAGTTATTTACGTTTAGCAAAGGTCGACCTTCAAAATGAGACCGAATTTTTGTATGTTACAAATAATATAAGATCATCATCCTCCGCGCCTTTTTCCCAACTAAGTTGGGGTCTGTTTCAGTCTAACTACGATACATCCGAACTTTGATATTTTACGTGAAGCGACTGCCATCAGACCTACACAACCCGAGTAGGTACTAGGCGATATCGAAGTTCTGTAGTTAGAACAGGTTGTCGGACTATTTAGGGCTCTAACTACTCGTAAGGAATGCCACAGACCCGCGAGCAACGGTTTAACGTGCTCTCCGAGGCACAGAGGGGGCTCAATGTGTTAAAAATGCTCACCCATCCTAGACTGATCTGGCCAGTATTACTTAACTTTGTAATGTGCTAAATCTACTCGGTTACCACTTAGCTACGAGCTTCAAATAATATAAGATGATTGTCAATAATCTGCCATTAGCATAAATAAATTATGAGTCATTTATTTCCATGAATGCACTCATTAAACCCACTCGCTGAAGGACATTGAGACACATTAGAGTGTCTGCTAAAATTAAGGTCTCTGTGTCAAAATACTGTATTTTTTGGCAAAAACACCAGGTGTAAATCCAGGTGGAGTCTTAATTGCTACATTGTAATGAATTTCGATGTAATATTGGAATTACGTGTGTATTACGATACGTTTCTACATTACTTTGAGTCGACACGTGTCCATCGAAAGCGGTTGAAACAGACTTGACAGATTGTGTAATTATACTGACGTACAGCACTTATTTATAGTGACTATCAAAATGTAACTTATTTAAAGTAAAAAGTATCATGATTGCACTATCATTATATTTCAAACACCGATAGCCAAAATCGAAGGTTGTGATCAAGTTATTTTTTTTCGTGTCGTCATAACTTCTTAGTTATACTTAGGTATTACATGGTAAAACGACATGTTCTTAATTACAAACAAGCACAGGACCCAATGAGAACAGGTTACCGCTGTCTGTAAGTGATCGCCAACGAATAACATCATGTACGAGTTGGTGTATCATCAACCCTGATTTCTGTTGACCCCACAAATCCCTCCCTAAACAAAATACAGGTATAATTATGTACATGTACGGGAATTAACACAATCACGTAAAAGTTATTACATACATACCTCTGAATTGCCTGATGTGCGTCAGCCTATGACCACAGCCAGTGCAACCTGGTCGAAACGTTACGTGATCGCGTTAATTCCTCTACATACACATAATTATATCATAGAACGCGAAAGTTTATAAGTGAGTAAAAACAGGTATGTTAGTTGTAAGTAAGCAAATCCTTGTCGTGAGTTCGATTCCCACCCAAGACAAATAGTTGTGTGATGAGCTCCATCATTTGTTCTGTGTCTGGGTGTAATTTATCTACAAGGTATATGTATGAGTTTAGCAGTCTGGTTACCATAGTACAGACTCTGTCTAGTTTGGGATCAGACGGCATATTACCCATATTATTATATACTATATTTACAATTTTAATGCCACTTTTTACTTATAAATATAGTATATATATATAATATATATAAGTGACATTAAAATTGAAGACTTTCATTGTCAGGTATTACCTAGTTGCATTCGCAGTATATATTGATAATCCAATCTTAAATCTTATGAAACAAAAACAACGTCAGGTAGCGATCAGCTGTGCGGCAGGTTGTTGTGTCTGTGTGTATCGTCAGGTAAACGTGTGCGTAAGAGACAGATGCTGCGAACATCTGCCGCTAGCGCGTGCGCAAGCACCGATGTAGAAGTTTTGATACTTGCATAATTGTGATAAGTTACAATTCGTCTTAATATATAAAATCCTAAATAAATTTTATGAACAGCCCACAATTTTTCAGTACTTTTGTGCATATAAAAGCAGTGGCGTAACAATAGGGTGGTAGAACAGGCAAAGGCCCTAAGCGAACGAGGCACCAGGAGTGAACTTGTGCTCCATCCGATAAATTAGCCACATGCCTCAGATAGTATAGTTACGACACTGATAAAAGATAATAAAGAATTGGTTTCACTGGTATCTCTTAACCTATGTACCTCCGACATATTGGCACTTAATTCATTCGTTCGTGATTTCTTGGATCGACATGCAAAAGGACTTTAGTTTGTCTTAATAGCGATAATATTTAAAAGGTACAATACCTCTTGATTACCCGACGTTTCAATCGAATTGCAGCGATCGTGGTCCACTCGTGACCACTGACAGTTTAAAAGCCTTAGGGTTTATCTTCTTGGATATTATTTTTCTAAATTTTAATCGCTTATAAACGTCCCAACAGACAAAAACTTGTCCAAATAAATGAAGGGAGTCAAACAAAATGGAATCAATCAAAAGAAATCTAATATATTCGTTAAAAAATAGTAACTTTGCAATAAATCGTTTTAAAAATACTACAAATAGCTGAGAGATAGCATATTACAATTGTTTTTTTTATTATATATTATTTATATATCTTATTTGGTAACACATTCCACTGAACAGACTGTTTGTGCTAGATGTGAATACAGCTAGAACTACGAATCCGATATCTTATCCACTACATTATTGCTTCTTTCCGAATATTGGGCATCTCATCATCCTGTTTACAACAAAAACTTAAGAGAAATAAATTAGTTTTCCATCATGGTCGATCGGTGACATATCATTGTCATACCTTGTATCGTCACATCGACGATGCAAAAGAAATATTTCCCTAAAATCATTATTGGATAAGTCACTTCTGCATATGAATAAAAATTATTGAACCAGAAAGTCAAATTATTATTCAAAGTATCAAAATCAAATGCGTCTCCTTTTGTATCGGTCAGCTGCTCGCAGGCCGCGCGCGCATCTCGCGTCTGCCTGTCTGTACGCGGCCAGTAGTGAGGCTGTAATCGTACGCTGCTTAAGACAGAAACTGCGAGCGAGATAATGATGCACCTGGTGTGCTAGTGATAGTTTTCATTTGAAATTAAACTGCATAATGAAGTGTGATCAAACCGATCCTCAATCTTTATTAGCACATCGGTAAAAACAACTACCTAGACGCAGACAATTAACAGTGTGAAATGGGCAGCATGGCAGTTATCGAGAGAATCACTTTAGTACCTTGGACATCAGGACATAATCAAACATTCAAACCAATTTTTAGTTACTTTTACCTCACTGACTGTAAGACATTCACATAAACGGTACGTACGAGTATATCTGTTATAAGGAATCCTCTATAGCCTAATCACGTTGACTAATATCTTAAAAAAAATAGACAATAATATTGTAAAAATGCTTACCCGCTTCCTCTTACATATTACACCACTGACACATGAGTCAGACAACGCCATTGACCGCGGAATCTCTCGCTATAATTACGTTCGCATCTCGTGCGCACGCGTCGCATTACATTGCCCCCGTGTGTTACCGTAGTTATGTCAATGATAGCATGAGAACATTTAATTATAAACTTATAAATAAAGGTCATTGCTTCAGTTGTACATCATTTAAAAAGAAAATGCAACCATATTTGGCGGCAGAAGTATTCACATTCAATTTAATCTTTTGCAGACAAATATTATTATGTTCTTAATTTAAACCACATAAGAACCTATTTTCAGACTTTAAACTATACTTAATTCTTTTCAAAATACTTCTCTACATAGTTATCGCTGTACATCTGTCTATTGGGGAAAGAAGATATGACGCTTACACTGTTTCTTACGTTTGCAGATGTTTTAAGATTTGACTGCCATTACTTTGTATAACTGTACTTAACTAAAAACTAAATAAAGTGGTCTTCATTGTTCTGTTTAAAAAAACTGACACCCTATTCTTAAGAAACAACAACTTATTTATTACAAAATGGTCCAGTTCCAACATTTTACAATTAAAATCAATTATGAAAAGCAATTACATACAACACTTTAAAACTACGTACAAAATAGTTAATATTAATATAAAATTCCATCTTTATGTAAAAGACTAGAGCTTTTGATAGTAATGGCATAATAAAATGAATTGAATAAATAGTGTTTATGCATTTGGCCTGAAGATATAAGGAAAATAAATTATTATTTATATCATCTTTGACCTTAGTATCCAGTAGAATTTTATTATACCATATAAAGTTACGAATTAATAAACGACATGAAAAAACAAAACTGTTTGCGTAGCCGTATCGTCCAAATTAAAGCAATAGTTTTTTTATAAAGTTATATTATTCGTAAAGGGTATTCGCTCCGCATTCGACTGCCACTTTGGAGGTTTCGGGTTCAATTCCTGTTCTGTTCAAATATGTGAATGATTGTGACTATTTCTATTTGCAACAAAAAATGCATCTATGTATATTTATCCTTGTTCTAAATTCCATGGAACACGCTATGCTTAACTCGGCCTTAAAAAATTATTCGGGTAAGGTCTTCATGCAGAGATAATTTAAAAAATAAGAGAACTTCTGATTTAATGATAGGAAGTGACAATAAAAACTACGATCAAACGACATCCTGTGGCCCGTGCTATTACAAAAACTGAGTTCTGCCTCATTGCACCACTCTAGGATCTATGCTTTCAATAACTTAAACAAATCTTTTTTTAAATTATTCCGTGATATATAAAATCGCTACTTTTTATGAATGATCTTTTGAGTCGGTGTGTGGGCACGGTTGACTTGCGATATTGTTTGGATTATTTAAAAAAGGCATTAGAATTATCAATTCTATTAAGTTAAGTGTTAAGTTTTGTCAAACTTCTGTAAGTAAATCATTTGGCTATATGAATAATTTACTTGTTTTCCTAAATTTCTTTCACAAAAAAATTGTCTGGGAACCATAATGGAATTGTTTAAAGTGTCATTGGGGGCCATTCATAAATTACGTCATACGTTAAGGGGGGTTTGAAAAATGCGATCTGCGATGCCAGAGCCAGAAGATCGATAGTGGATCTCTTCAGTGGCTAATAGTAATCCCCTGCAGTTTGTACAGGGTCAGGCACCTGACAGGGGGTCCCCATTGGGACCAAAACTAGTCAGGTATCCCTGAGATACACACGTGAGTTCAACCGTATATCTATAACAAATATATGTACCCGATCGTTACACGTAAGTTTATTAAGTACAATATATTTGTTTTTATTTAGGAATATTAAAACCTAATATAAATTTTCTTCGAACGACATGGCATGGCCTTTCACCTTTAATAATTGGCTTTGACCGCAACGAACGGTCCACAGTTCGACAGCTACCTGTCCGTCGCAAGAGAACAATGTGATGCGACAAAAAAACCAGAGAAATTAACGGAACAACATTAAAAAACTTACGACAGATGCTGACAAAGGCCGTACAGGTACACGCTTAAGTCTCATTGATGTTTAATATTTTTTTCGAAGTTTGAAATACTTTTTTTTTATTAACGAAACAAGTGAAGGCTCTGTTGACAATGCTGTAGTTGACTGTCAAATCAAGTCACTTTTTTTTTATTAAACGTCAAACGTCATGTTAGAGGACTTTTAAGCTTCACGGCCACAGCCAGTTCGAATTACAGGTATCTATGTGACCATGATCTTCTCGAACTTTCGCCAATTCATCAATATAAGCTATAATCCTTTTTCTCTTCTTGCCTACCTTTGCTTTTAAATAAACTCAATGTTTTCCCATTTTTATTCACAGCAAGACAGTTTACCTTCTAATACGTGTGTGGGACTAAATTATTATTGGTGGCAAAATGTCATAATAGTATAATTTATAAATAACTAGCAACCTGCCCCGGCTTCGCACGGGTACAACTTATATACTCAAACCTTCCTCATGAATCACTCTGTCTATTACTGAAAACCGCATGAAAATCCGTTCAGTAGTATTTCAGCTTATCGCGAACAGACAGACAGACGCGGTGGGGGACTTGGTTTTATAATATGTAGTGATGATAACTAGTCTATAGTCTATCTAACACTTACTTTTCTATATACTATTGAGTAAAGTGTTTTTAATATAGAAAAATATCGTGCGGTATATTTTACCTCCCACAAGAAATCTTCCAGCTGTAAGCACGTACAGCTGGAAGACTATCAGAGGGTTCACGTTGACATTTGTCGGTAGATATACCGATTCTGACGGTTATTGTGCTCTTCTACTTTAAGAAAGCATAATATATCATCACACTGAAAATAAAACAGGACTTATCTTGTTCTAAAAACAGTCTTAATCTATATATAGAAGCGAAAGGATACTCACTCATTCATCTATTGACGAATCACGAAATCTAGAAAAGGACTTGACTTTTGAAGATGAAATTTGGCAGGGAGGTACTTTTAGGGTAGGAGACGAAAGCTAAGAACCGATTAACGAAATCTAATTAAGGGCTCTCGAAAGTTTATATGAAAGACATTGATTTTTCGAACTAGAAACCTGAAGTTTGGTATGGAGGTAGTTTATTTGGTACAAGAATTTATAGGAGAAGTCAGCTAACAGCTATACTGCTTAGACCAACTGCAGAAGCTTTTGTTTTTTGAAACTTATTTAGGCACGTTTGTGCACGTGTGCTGTGAAGAAAAAGCACTGAACTCGTGACCGTAGAGGGCGCTAATCTAAACATTGAGCTCCTTATTAATTAATGTCACTAACCTGCTAATGTGACGTTTTAATTTCGTCGTTTCGTTTAAATTTTCACTTCTGTCGGCAGTCCCATGAGTCATGGGACTTCTGCTAAAATAAAACAATAGTCAGTCATGGGCCATGACTGACTATTTTTTTATTTTAGTGCGTTTACTATTTGCTATTTCAGTACCTAGGTAACAGTTAGATGTTTCCATATCTAATAGTTGACCAACTCACAAATCAACCAACTTTAAATATTCTACTTTCAAGCTGGCTGTCAATTTACGAATGGAATTAAGTAAAATAATTTTTTTTTGCAACTTTCCTTTTAAATTTTTTTTTTAAATTAATAAAATTAACATATTCAAAAGCACTTTCTTTCTCGCCTGTACCGGAAGTACTTCGGTGTCGGCACGAGCTACGGACCGGTAAAAGAGCTTGGTTGTTACATTCATAGCTATTGATCGAAGACGATCCATTGGGTGTCTACGGTTTTTTATCGCTTCTCAAAATCTATCAATTAAATACGATTTTTAAGGGTGCGTTCACATTAAGTTCCTGGATACCTACATTGAAAGCAAACTGTTTCTACTTTATTTTAATCTCTTAATTTTTTCCTCTTAATTTAAATTAGCTATAGATACAGTAGCTCACACTCAATCACTACAGTCAGTGCCTACCACTGACCTTAGTGATTGAGTATGTGTTGGGAACTTGAACCCGATCAACTCGTCAATCAGAATGCTCGTATTTGAAGTGGCTAGTACAGTTAATAAACCCTTACAATATCACCCAATTTTTTAAGCAATAATAATAACTTGAGACACCTCACACACAGCCGTCTAATCCGAAATTAGTCAGAGCCTGTACTATATTGAACAGACCTAAATGATAAATTACACCCAGACATAGAACACATGATCGTGCTCATCACACAATTATTTGTCCTGGGATGAAATCGAACCTACGACCTATGGCTCAGTAGTCAGGATCACTAAAAACTAGGTTTTAGGTTATTTAAAATCACGCTACGTCTCTTAAGAGTGGAGTGGTAACCATAAACGCGGTTCAGACGCGGGTTTGCTTTCAAGTATCAAGCACGTTTTCAATCAGCGATCTTCCTGTACGTAAATAAACATCCACCCTGTAGCAATATTAAAAAAAATTTAAACCTATTACATAATCCTAAGAGACATCTGCTGAACAAGCCATCGCTTGACGACCATAAAGACAAGGAAGCGTAGCACAATTGCAATTATTAATTCCGTGAGAAGGTAATATTATGTAAAAGGTACATCGTTGTACAATTATTTAACTAAAATTATGACTACGATCGACAAATACAGGATGAGTCTATTTATTTTTTTTAAAGTTCGTCCACTGGTAAAATTTCGACCATATTTTTTTCTTTTCATTACACTAAAGCTCGTTAACAGCTTCTAAACAATAAAAATAAAGTAAATCGGTTGACAAATAGAGGATTAAGATATCAGAGATGCAATTAAAAAAATATATATATATATATATATAAATGAAACTGGGTAAAGTACTCCTGATGTACCACGCATAAGGGCCTCATTCAAAGATATATACTTAGACTATTTTTAGTACCTAAGGAATAAATCTAATTGCTTTTTACTTTGAAGGCAACGTGTGAATGATAACCGTGCTGTTGCGAAGTCTTATAAGTTGTAAGTAGTAATCGTTGATCATCAGTAGGCGTGTGTGCTCATTTGCCGCTTTGCTAAAAAAAATTAAGCCCGAATTCACACAAAATGCCTGAATTCACACAAAAGGAATTTATTAATTTAGGATTTAAACGCATAAGAAGATTTTCAGAGTTAATATTGTATTATTTGCCTTATCTGGTTATTAACATTCTGTCAATTATAAAAGACTAGCAGCGACCCGCGGTTTCACCCGCTTAAGCCCCGATCCCGTGGGAATATCGGGATAAAAAGTAGTATATATGTTAATCTAGGTCTCCACCTATCTACATACTAATCGTAATCGGTCCAGTAGTTTTGGTGTGAAAGAGTAACAAACATCCATCCATCCATCCATCTAAACTTTCACATTTATAATATTAGTGAGATAATTCAAATATTTTTTTCAATGTACAATTTCAAACATGGGTAAAGAATCTTTTAAAGAACATCGATGGAATTTTACTTTTAAATTCTGTGTTTCTTAAAAGTCAACTACACTACAATTCTCTGCATGCTTCGGCACGTATGTGCCGGCTCGACTCCGCCCGATACCACGGCCTCACAGAAAACCGGCAGTAAAACAATGCTTGCATTGCTTTTCGCCTCGTGAGTGAGGTTACCGAAAGCCCTAACCCTTACCTGTCCGGTATTCCCGTCCTTTCCTCCCCTGTAATCCCCCTCTACCCTATTCCCACTCTCCGCCCCCTCCCCCTCTTCCCCTACTCCCACCTTAAAGGGCGGCAACGTACTTGTAACTCTTGAGTTACAGGTGCCCATGTTCGGCGGTAGTCATTTACCATCAGTTGACCCGTCTGCTCGTTTGCCCCCTATAACATAAAAAAAAACTCTTTAATATTTCAAAACCGAAATTGCAAAAAAACATCACAGAAACAAACACTCTGTACATAGGCGCGAGTACGTAAGTGCATCTGTCGGAACACTTTCACTCGTTAACTTAACAAGGACATCGCTGCGATCGTATCCAAATTGGTCAAAATTATGTAATAAATTTTGTCAAGGAAATCGTGGTCTTAGGACGCATTCATAATTTATAAAAAATACTTACCAAATTACTATAATTATGTATACCTATATGGGAATTAAATCGATTACGACCACGGCTTGTGCAACTTAGTCGAAACGTCCGGCAATTTAGAGGTATGTAATACCAAAATCAAAATCATTTATTTCATTTAAACCAATAATAAGTATTTTTGAATTGTCAGGAGTATGAGTCAGTCAGACTACTACCCAATTCGTTATTCGCGTATATATATACATATAGTCATATCATGAAACGCGAAAGTTTAAAAGTTATTACGCAATAATTACTATTATTCTTAAATATAGTCAAATAGTTCTGTAAAATACTTTTTAATAATATTTTCTGATGAAACTAAAATACATACGCCAATTTAAGGATAGAGAATTATACTTTCTACCCAGCTGGTAATATCCTACTAATATTGTAAACGTGAAAGTTTTTGAGGATGAATGGATGTATAGATGTTTGTTGTTCTTTCAGGCAAAAAATACTGAACCGATTACGATGAAAATTAGTATGTAGATAGCTGGACACCTGGATTAACACATAGGCTTTTGCACCCGATATTCTCACGACCTTTACTATATTAAAATCAGTCATACCGTAAATATTTTTGTGGTTAAATCAGTAACTGGATGTATACTGAATACACTGTTGTGACTTCACAAGGGTGTAGCCTCCTCCCCAAGGAGTAGCAATGCAGAACTTCACGTTTAGCTGTAGTATGATGTAGGGCGTGATGAATGCTATTAAAAGTTCATACAATGTAATGTAGTACATAGAATGTAACAGTCGCCGGTTGCCTGTAAGAGATTGCCTCAGTGCGATAAGGCCGCCAATTGTATCTACCACAAAACATTGCTGTGCTTCTACTCTTTAAAATTATTTTGGTGTACAATAACTAGATATATTATTATTATTATACATATTACAAGTGCAGTAATGTGAAAAAAAAATTCAACCAATAAGAATATTTATTTGTCAACTCGCATTAGTTATGTCACTCGCGAGTTGCAAACCCTGTCCCTCCACTCAGGAACAGAAATAAAACACTTCACTTGTACTATTGCTATCTGCCGTCTCCTAGTGGTTGGAGGTGCAGAGAGTCCTCCTCTCACTAAGACTCTCTTATAAATTCCTAACTGTAACCTAAGTAATTCTAATATTTGGGGGACTCAATTAAAATCCGAAACCATTCGTCAACAAATCCTAAACTAATTTAATAAATGTCAAGGTCGGTTTGTTTGTTACACTTTCACGCGTTTACAGCAGTCAAGGATGCCTTAGGTCCAGAAAAAATGTAATGTTCTCAAGGGGTAAATACCTGAATTGGTTGTGAAATTAACACAAGCGAAGCCGTTTGAAAAAGCTACCAAACAATAATAAAGAAATAAACAAATGAATACCTTGATAGGTCTCTACTGTATAAACTTTGTAGAGAAACCCTGTTTGCTGTTTAACACAATTGAAACAAAAAAAACCAGACATCTTAAAGGAGAATTATGTGTAGCCGACGAATACTGTAGGTTGAAAACAATTTTTTTTTGAAAAAAGTATGTTTTTATATGTTCTGCCGAAAATGTTTTTCCCGGTGTAGGTGCACATTTCTCAAGAACATATGATTTTAGATTTTCATTTTTTATGTAGACATTTTCAAAAAAATCCGGACATATCATCAACACCCTGGGTAACACATACCTTTCTATAGTTTCATTCACGTGTCCCTCTCCTACGAAATGTTAGTTTTATCGGTTAATTTATCAATTTTAAAATAAAATCATAATTTTTTCTAAAATTGTTAGCGCTTTATATTATTTACCGGATCTACTAATCAACCCTAAAATTAACTAAAATATAACCATACCTTTCTGTAACACTGTAAAAATCAATAAAATACAACTAAGTATGATGAGCACGATCATTTGTTCTGTCTGGTTAAACCCAGACAGAACATTTAGAAAATTATATAATTATGTTTATCAGCAGTCTGGTTACCATAGTACAGGCTCTGCCTAGTTTGGGATCAGACGGCGTGTGTGAGACATATAAAGTTATTATTATTAGTAAGGTATAGGTACAACATACACTATATTATTATGTACACCCTCAATAGGCACTCTAGAGCCTAAATACACAGTACAAAGTTAAGTAATTTGGCATTAGGGTAAAACCGTGACAGATGCCGCGGTGCATAGGTGCCTCGTTTCCGAAAACCTGGGTACCTAATTAGCAACATCGAATTAATAGTTTAAATAAGTAGCGTAAACACCACACACCTCGGTCTCCAGCAAACTGTAGTACAGAACATAAATTTCTCGTTTTTGCTTGTCAGTGGTGGATCCAGGATTGACATTTGGGAGGGGCTTGAGGTTTTAGTAAATACTTAAAAGGCACACAACATTTTATTTTGCTTAACGCATTTATGAGCCTCCTCGAATACCTTTTCGCAAATTCCTCAAAGACATCGTTAGGTTTCAACCTACCACTACCAGAGGTATCTCGGTGAATATACGTGGCAGCCAAACCGGTTAACCTGTCTAGACAGGAAGCATACGAACTGTTCCTGAATTGTACTCTTCTGTATATCCAAATACCTGATACATATACTGAGTTGTTCTGTACCACTGGCATCAGTTGTTTCATCGGCAAGGACAGCATAATAGTTGACTTCTTTGGCATTGTCGAGAACCTTTTTCATAATAACACAAATGGCAACAATCAATCAGCTGATTCTGGGTTGTTTTGCTCAGATATGTAGCATTTTTTGGCGCTGTCTCTAAATGCTTTTGGAGAGATGAATCACCTGCATCAATACAAAGTTTCAAAAGTGCTCGATATTTACCTTGGCCGATTTCATCACTATCACTCAATGTACCATCATCTCGGTGGTCTTTAACGGTATTTTCTCGACCACATAGTATGATTGTTTTCTTCTGCCGCTCTCTATTTGATATAATTATTTTCAGTTTCTCAGGTTCAATTAAAATATTCAGAGCCTTTTCAGAGCTTACATATTAACTTTAGAAATTTGTGCATAGGTATGTGTGCATGTGGTAGGTACATAGGGCCCGCTGAAAGGTTTGCGCTCCTGGCTGCTCCTAAATGTTTGAATTTCGAATGTTATTTTTTTAAACATAAGAAACTCAATCAATTATTAAAAAGAAGGTTTTAGGGAAATCGCGTGTCAACTATTTTTGTTGAAGTTCGTCGTCCGTAGCAAAAATGGAATTAACGCAAAAAGATTATAGGGCGATAATTTTTTATAATTTTAAAAATTCACTAACTCCGCAAGACTGCACTGCTCTTCTTGAAAATGCTTTTAGGGGGGATGCTTCCCTCCCTCCCTCATTTGAGCACCGTAAGGCGTTGATACGCAGAATTTGATCGTGGCCGTGTTTCTCTCCATGATGAAATTCGTGAAGGTTGGCCCTCAACTGCGATCACCGAGAAAAATGTGGCTGCTGTCAGGCAACTTATTGAAGAAAACCGGCGTATCACAAAATTCAAATTAAATTATTAAAATAAAATAATAAATAAAATTATCAAATTCAAAAAATCTTACATTAACATTTAAAAGTTAGGAAACTTTGTTGCCGCTGGATTCCTCATGAACTCACCCTAGAACAAAAACGGACTCGTGTTGATTGGTGTAAAAAAATGTTGTTAAAGCACGATCACGGACGTACAAATGCTGTGTATGACATTGTGATAGGAGATGAAACATGGATAAGAAAGCAACAGTCTTCCGTATGGGTGTTCGAAGGTGACAGCAAGCTGTCTGCACGATCCCACTTGAAGAACAAAAGACAGTTAATGCTGAGCGGTACACAACCATTTGTTTGCCCAGTGTATTTAAAAATTTAGGGAAAAACGACCCAGAAGTCGCATCCTATTGCACCATGAGAATGCTTCTGCGCACACCGCGTACAAAACAAAGTCATTTTTAGCTTCTGAAAAGGTAGAGCTAATAACCCATCCCGCACATAGTCCCGACCTGGCACCTTGCGATTTCTTTATTTTCCCAAAACTTAAAGATTTGATGAGCGGTATGACATTTACGGGGCCGGAAGAGGCCGTGATAGCTTTCAACCAGCACGTGAAAAACATGCCCATTAGACCAATGGTCTCCAATGTTTCCAAAAATGGTTTGACCCAATGAAAAAAGGTTTAAAATGTAATGGAGAATACTTTGAAAAGCAGTAAATATATTACTTTACATGTTATTTTTTTTTATTAAAGAGTTACGCAAAACTTACAGTAAGTATACCCTACGTCATCTGTAACGGAATGGTTTCTGAAGATTTTAATGCCTTTTTATATTTGCAACGTGGACGAATGACTAAAGATCCTAGACCCACAGAAAGCTTGCTAATATTTATACTTGTCTGTACTGTAATAAATATCCAATCAATAATACTTTAAAGGATTTAGGTACCTAATACTCGAGTAGCGCGCGGATTCAAATTCGTAACGTAAACAAAACATCTTATGGCTACTAAAAATTTGAAAACATAATACTTAATTGAAAACCATTGTTAGATAGTGCAATGCTTGCAAAGAAGTTCAATTAGAATAATATCAAGTTCAGTTTAAGAAAGATTTGTCACGGAAGAACTCATATGCTTTTGGGGGGGGGCTTGAGCCCCTTAGCCCCCCCCCTGGATCCGCTACTGGTGCGTGTGATTATCTTCGCAGCGAACGCGAAAAATGCTTCAAAGATTTAGAGGTAGGGTATTTACTGCTGCATAACTTTAGAAGTATGTATTCGTAAATTTCCTTCGATTTTTTGTTATCTATACATTGCTTCATTAAGTACGAGTACATACAAAGTTAATAAAGTAAATAATTTGGCATTACCTATTTGTCTTTCAATTTGGTGTCATGGTAAACATTTCGTAGTATACATTATAATAATCTAAACTCACAGGCAAATAAATTATTTATAAATCTTACAAACAGCCGTTGAAAAAAGACTTTAAAACCTTTAACATTGCTACAAAGAAAAGAAAATGATAACAAACTCAATCTTAAAGAGATAACAACAAATCTTTACATAAAAACATATATACGTACATATAGATAGGTAGTTGTCGTCGGTCCCCATCTAGTGGGACGAGATGCTGCGTACGCGTCACGCCCCGTCTTTGAGATCAACCAATCACAGCCCGCCATCTCTGATTACGTACAGTAGGTATGTATTTGTACCTACAGATCGTGTAAATGCTTGGGGGGAAAAGTTTATGTGATTTGGATATGCGGGGTAGGTTTATTAGAGGTGAGAAGATGTTAAGGTACGTCTAATGCGTTTAGAACTTATTCGTAGTTACGAAGTTTTCTTTTGTCTTTTAACCTACTTCTAAAAAGGAGGTTTTGTCTTCGATCCGTATATATGTATGCATGTAGGTATGTTTGTATATCCGCGATTTTCTCAAAAAGTAATGGACGAATTTTCATGATTGTTTCACTAACGTTTTCAACATATTTTCAAAAAGGTTTTCGTAGGTATAAGTATGATAACATTAAGTAGGTATTTATTAGTTCTTTTTTCACAATTAATTTCGTTGAAGTCGTTTTTTTTTTTTTTTTTTAATACCTATGTTTATAACTGTACCTAAAAGTAAGTAAGTAAGTACCTAAATCCTAACTAATCTTATCTTACTATTAATATACTTAAAGAGGGAAGTTTGTGAGAATGGGTGGATGTTTGTTGCTCGTTCCCGTAAAAACGGCTAAACAGATCCGGATGAAATTGGACACAGATATAGATTATAGTCTGGAATAGCATGTACCTAGACTACTTTTTATAATTTTACTGTTCTACGGAGATAGAAAAATTACTTTTAAGCTAGTTAAAGAATGTAGATACTCTTCCAAAAGAAAAGAGATGACAAGCGTCGCCTGCGAGTAGTGGTAGTAGTGGCGTTAAAATTTAGAATATTCTGTTCCACTAGAACTACGCTAAGTTAAGCTTCGAGCAATCCTCTTGATGGAAATCAGACATATCCATAGCTACGCAGCTCTACATCTGCAATATAACTGCAGCCTAAGTTGTAGATAATGGATATAACCTGTCTCATAATGTGAAGTTACCACTTACCTACCCAGCACTGGCACATAGTCTATACACAGTGAGAAAAACCGCCAGAACTCATTATAAGGTTGGTGATGGCTTACTATCAAGCAGGCCATGCAACCGGTAAAAGGTTTGATCCAATTTTTGAACGGTAAGCTCATTTTTAACTTCTGTTCTGCTTCCGTCTGTGTCTGCCACACAAAATTAATAGCAGAGAATAAAAGCATCCTATAGCTAAGACTTTTTAAAGAAAAGCTGAAAGTGGATAAAAACAAGAGAATGTACCACGTAGCGATCTCTTGTGTATGACATTTTTTTTTTATTTTGGTTAAAAGAGACAACTCCCGCATTAGGAATTACTCCTGTGTCGCGGGGGACTTTACAAACATACAAACAACGAACACCCAGACTCAGATGGAAATCGAACCCACGACCTCTGGCTCAGCAGTCAGGGTCACTAACCACTAGACCAACAGGCCAGTCAATTGTGTCGAGATCCAACAGACAACTCTGTCGCTGGGACAGAGTAAATGTCTGTAATGTATATTGTAGCAAACCGACCTCTTCGGTATGAATGACGATCTGACATGTGATATGATAGCCAACTCGCTTTCTTCGCAAAGTTGGGCCGTCAGAGCTCAGAGTGGTTGACTGGGAGCTCGTATGATGATATAAAGTGAATTGTGTTTAAGTTATGTAGGTAACTAACTATTTGTCCCGATAAAAGTTTCTTTCCGGATTCATTTGCATCCTCCCGTAAACTCACCACTTTCCTAAGATAAAACCTCCTTTAGAACCTTCTTGAAGCAAGGGAGCATAAGTATCATAAGGATCTTAGATTTGACCACTTTATGATGTGTCCGATTTCACGAAATAGTCGTATTTCATGATGTAGCCAGCTAACCGACGTTTTTTGAAATGTCAACCCACGTTTGGTCATATCATTAATATAGGGTATCATATTATTCCTGAACATTACCCGAAACAATGACTAATCTTCAACTTTAACAATAAAATTACCAACTTCATTCTAGTCAACTTACTGACGATGATGTAAGTACTGACATCTATTAATATGTAATGTAAATATACTCTTTGCTATTGCCTACTAGGTGGCGCTATATGCTCCCTACATTTTGTAGATTTTTCAATTAAATCTATTAATTTAAAAGAAAGATAAATTATTAAACCTACCTATTAACTTTATTGCATTTCTGTATGTTTGATAAAAATCACTGTAATGCCAAAAAATACCGACTTTACTATTCAATAACAGATGTCAGCACCAGTAACAGCATCCTACGGACTTCAGGAACGTCTCATTTAAGTGTTTAGTCTTATCAGACCTATTTTTTTATTCTAAATAATTTATATCATATACTATAAGTATAAGTAAATAATTTTATAAGTAACTAGGTAAAATAATCTAGGAGTTCAATATTTTATTATTAATGGGATAGCCTTAACGCTGCGCTGGGTTTATTCCTAGTCCTTCTAGAGTTCCCATACTTTTTAATAATACAAAAATATGTTCAATTTTTTTTTGTAGATCAATATTATACTGAAATCAGTTTTATTATTATCTAAGAACAGGTGACCTTTATATTGAATGTTAAATTAAGAAAAAATGAGATGTGACTTCATGTAAAGCAAAGTTAATTTATTTGATTTTCCCCTTTTTTACCTTAATTTTTTTATGTCATTCAAACGTTAAAAACCCTATTTTAATTTCTTTTCCCACAGGACCCACAGAGCATTGCAGCAAATAGGAGCTTACCATGAGTCCGTGTACGTCGCTTAAACTTTAGTTACATAAAAAAACAGTACAAACACTAAGCAGAGATCGCAGGGTTCCGAGATTTCGTTTCTGTTTTCTCCTCAGGTAGTTCAGTTTTAATGCATTTTGAATAATTTAGCCTGACTGCCTGATCCTGACTGAACGGAATCAGTTCCGTCTCTGGGTCAGCCCAGAGAATTTGTCTAAACTGATAAAATCGTGGGTGCCTACCTACTCTGAAATTAATAACATAATGAAATGTCATATAATTGTATAAAAACACACTGAATAAAATGTGCAGTCGCAGTTTCCTTGTAGCTTTTATTCAAAAAAGATATTTCTAAAAGTTCGTTTTCGATCGTTTCGTTTTGTAGAAGTAGAACGGATGCACTTATAAATAGCATTTTTTTTCTCATTCAATATGTAGATAATAGGTACATTCTAATGAATCAAACATATCGATTTAATTAAAATTGATGTCTAGGTACTTTGTTATAGTTTAATTATGTAAATACAGATAAAATGACAACCAAAAAAGGAATTTATCATTGGAAATTGGGGGATATCGCCCTTGCCAGAATTTGTAAAAAAGTTTATGGTAATGTTCGTGTCGTGAAAGATGATAAGGGATTATTCTACGACTACAAAGGTATTTTCATATGACTTTGTGTCTTAGGAATATATTTCATATGACAAAAACCATACACAGTTCTGTTCTCATGGTACTTAATTAATTGTTATGTTATTAGTAGTCTATGTAGTCATGTTATTTAGATATAATAAAAGTAAATATACAGTTTATACAACAAAAGAAAATAGAAAAAAGGTTTGCTTCGATTGTTTTTTTATTTTATTTATTTCAAACTTCAAGACAATAAAATTAATTGAAATATTATTTTGCTATAAGGTGTTTGCAGATGATATTATTTGCTATGAGTAGTTTGCTAACGTACTTAAGCAGATATTATTACTTGAAATTAGGTTAAAGCCTTTTTTTATAAATTTACACCACAAGATATTTCAAAACTGTAATCATAACTTGAAATACAAATAATAAAATAAAATAAGCCTTTTGTTAAAAATTCACAACAGCTATCATCATTGTTTAGTTTTAGGAATATCAGGCAATCCAGATGGCTCATTAACTGTCACAAAGGAGTTATGCTATTATGTTGAGACATGCCATACAAAGAACAGGTTCTGGATACCATTCACCAGTATGCACTTGGCTGAAAGATCTAGGCCATTCTATGGGCCTGCTGATAAAGCTCCAAAAGTATCACCTCCTAAAGCTAATATAGTACCAAGAAAGGTAAGACTGATACTCCAATTAGTCAATTAAAATCTTTGAAAAGCATTACTTCCCTTTTTGTCTGTCCTTTTTTTCTGCAAAGCAGTAAATCCATTTTACTTACTTTACCAATAACAGCCAAATGATACTTTGATACTAGCTATGGATACTTGCCACACTAGAATTAAAATAAGGTTAAAACATGTTTCTGCACTAGCAATACAGGAACCCATTTGACACTAGATCTAATCTTTTTAGTGTTATTTGAATTAAAATATACATCAATGTAAGTACCAGCCTAATGAATGATATAAATGTACCATTAAGTTGATATTTTAACTACATTATGGCATAATTAAAAAAAATTATATCAATATTCACAGGTAGGTACCTACATAAATCATACTTATATATATTTTTTTTAATGAATTTAATTTCTGCATTTAAGCTCCTGAAACGTTAACGACAATACTCACTAGAAATAATAATAATAAAGCCTTTTTTTCACATTAGTATCATCATCAAATTTTCTAAGTAATTAGATGATTTAATCTTAATATTAGTCTAATATGACAGTCTGTTATTTTTTTAAATCAGCCTTACCCAATAGGCCTCCTCCAAATTTGCCCATACACTTCTATCCTTACCAGAGTCCCACCATTGTTTTCCGGTAACCTATGTGATTTTGGCCTCCCTTCTTAAAGATCTTCTGGCCCTCCTTTTCCCTGCTGGCCCACTCCCTTGGGTTACTTGCAGTGTTCACCGATTGTGAGTATAGTGCGACACTTGATAACTCACTAGAAATATTATGTACAAGTCTGCTATTTAAAATTCCAGAGAAAAATTAAAGAAGATCACACTGTACCACTCAATGTAAAACTCTCAAAGTTAAAAGAGCCTGATTTAAACACAACATATGATATACGTCACACACCTTTAAAACAAGGCAGATATGAAAATACCTTTAAGGAATTTATTCGAAGAGGCAAAGAGATGCTTTTTGACCAGTACTACACATTACTGCAAGCTGATATTATCACTAACAGAGACACATTGGATTACTTAATTAATGTAGATGCTAGTACTGAGGATAAGTTTGAGATGGTCATTAAAAGCATTGCATCTGAGAAAGAGATTGAGAATTACTTGCATCAGTGTTGGAGATACAATTTTGTTCATAAACAAACCAGTAGCAATTATAACAACAATGATAAGAATGGCTCTGACAATTCAGTAAGTATGTTTTGGTTTTCTTTGAAATTAAATCTGTAATATATGTAATATATATATATATATATATATATATATATATATATACATATATATATAGCCATAGTACTAATTTTTTTCTAGTTTATACTCGATAAACCACTCATCAATCACCAATAATTTAAATTGTTGCATTGTTATACAGTGGTTACTTTCTATCTTGGTCTAGTGTCCGACCTAACCTTCGGCTTAAGCCAAAATAGACTGAAGTTTTGGCCGAAGCCGAAGGTTTCTAGAAATTTAACGGTCTATTACGATTTATCCTTATGACAGCGCGGTGGAAGAGGGCACCCGCGGTTGACAGGGATCACATTGCGTTGCGCCGGTCAGCTGCCATTGTCAGCAGATAACCAATTCAAAAGAAAACAAGATCCTACGCGCATTTATCTATCTGATTTTGCATGCCATTTAGTTAAAAATGGAAGTGAACAAAAAAACTCCAGTCATTCGAGGCCTACCCGCATCGAATCATTCACTCACAGAAGCCTCTAAAAAAAAAACCGTAGTATTCGGTATTCGGCCGAATAGTACCTAGATATTCGGTATTTTGCCGAATAGTATGAAAGTAGCGGAATAGGCCGAATACCGAATATTTTCCGAATATTCGTTGCAAGCCTACTATTAATATAATGAATGATAAAGTTTTAAAATACATGAAAAAAATCGATACATATATTTTTTTCTCAACTTAAAAAAAAATTAACACTTTAAGTAAGCTGAACTACTCGACGCAAGGTATAATGGATTGTTGAATGTGAAAGAGCTCAACAGAGAATCCTATTGGAATTTATATAAATGTTGCAACAAGTCCTCCACTGGTAGTCCTTCAACATCGGCTAAAACAAATAGAGATGCTGAGATAGAGTGGGATGTATCTCACGAAGCTTACAACACGTTCTGCGATTTCTTTAATGAGTCAGCAAATTGAAACAACAGTAGTAAGTCTCACGATAAAAAAAACTCTTTTCTGTAAAGACATAGATATTATACATAGAAACATCCAGACCAATTCAAAATACATATTCATGCATACAAATATTTACACCAAGCAGGAATCGCACACGTGATTCCCGGCGGGGCAGTCAAATTCAAAAACATTTATTCAATTAAGACATTAATTGACATTTATGAACGTTAAATTGAAGCTACAGTTAAAAATCATAGATCGGCGCAAACAGACGCCACAGCATGTACTGTATTGTCGAGGTAAATTAGGTGAAAACACCAAAATCTACTGCCTGCTTCTGTCGATCTATAACTTCCAGTTTCCAAAATGCGTAGAGCCTTATGAGAAGAATACTGGCAAAGAAACTCATGCCCACTTTTTTTTAAAAGTCAGATCTTCAGGTACAATAGTGTTAGTGTTACATGAAAGGTAAACAGGATGCAAGCTGATGCCACCTGAATTTCATTTTATAGAAATGCTCCAAAAGGTAATGTACTAAAAAATAAAAATCACTCAGTGATACCGTTGAAGGTTTGAACCTATCGATGTGTGATGATATGAGTCGAATGTATTACTTCACACCAAAGGGGTTTTTATTGTAAATGAAAATATCGTGATAATATTCTGTGTGGCTTATCTAGTTAACTCACTTATAAAGGTACCTAAGTTTGATATCCAAAATTCGGCCGGATACTTGCCCACTATCCGGTATCCGGCCGGCCGGATAGTAAATTTAGACCGGATAGGGTGGATACCAGATAGTTGCTGGATATTCGTTATATCTCTTATCTAAATGCCTTAATTGGGACGCCATCTAGATGTTCCACCACTATAAAGAAAATTTTATATTATTTGTGCTGCACTACCTCATCTTATTATTAAGCTTTTTTATACATATTTCGAGACAATAAAAAAATAAATGTGTATAGCTACGGTTATAATCTGATGGTAATTTTTTTATTGTTATTTTTTTACAGAGTTCTACTTCACCAGTAAAGGCACTTATAACCATACACACTTCTTGGTGTTTAGTATGTGGCAAGGGTGAGAGGCTAAGGGAGTGTCCAAATTGTCCCTCTTCATTTCACATTGCTTGCAGAAGAGAATGGCTCGTATCTATATTGCGTAAGTATTTTAATAGCAGTTTAGGATTTCTATCTTCCATACCATAGATACACGTCCACGATGACCACTACACACTTTCCGCGCATACATTTAATTAGCCATCTCAATAATAAACCAGCCATACAATAAAAGTCCCTGAGAAAATCCTACTAATATTATAAACGTGAAAGTTTGTGAGTATGGATGTTTGTTACTCTTTCACGCCAAAACTACTGAACCGATTGCGATGAAACTTGGTATGTAGATAGCTGGAGACCTGGATTAACATATAGCCTACGTTTTATCCCGATATTCCCACGGGATCGGGACTTACGCGGGTGAAACCGCGGGGCGCTGCTAGTATGTTATAATAATTGGATACAAAAACTTATGTTTAGTGTCTGTTTTGTAATACTTACTACAACGGAGCGTATTAGACTCGTAGTGCGTATTCCACACGCACGCTGCGAGCGTTAAAAGGACAGGTGAGCAAGCTACACATTTCAAATTGTTGTTTGTAACAAAACTATTATAACACTTTAAAATATTAAAGTTATCATTAAAATGTTATACTTATCGATTTCATTGTTTTGTTGTACTTCTACACTAGACTTAAAACCTCACATCGCTAGCGCGGGCGCTAAGCGTCTGATATCACAACTGTGCATAAAATTGCATTTAAGCACATTAAGTTCGTGCCATTTTTTTGCGCCGATCAAACACATGTATGATCGAAGTTCCATACTACAGTGACTACTTACCTAAAGAACACCATACTATCCCACATCATGTGGTATGTATTTATAACATATAGTATAATTATCGCATGTACCACCATGCCTAACAAAAAAGTCAATGCAATTTATAATGTACATGACACAAAAGCAAGCGGTGGTTTCAGGCACTGGTGATGTCAGTTGATATGTTGATATTTCTTATCCGTTTACATCTGTCTTCTATTATAATAAAGTTATAAATACTAACTAATACTGTACTAACTAAATACTAACTAATACTAATTAAAGTGAGTTTATTTGCTTGTTTATTTGTTTATTATGAGATCATAATAAACAAACAAACAAGCAAACACACCTAAACCTTTTTTTTTCATGGCCATCTGATCCCAAACTAGCCTGTGGTATGGTAACCAGACTGCTGATAAATATACTTATATATTACTAAATACATACATATTATAGATTAATGACACACAGACAACAAATGATTGTGCTCATCACCCAATTATTTGTCCTGGGAATCGAACCCACGACCTCTGACTCAGCAGTTAGGACCACTAACTAACAGGCAAGTTGTACTTCTCGACTGGTCATCATGAAATGTGTCAGGGGTATTCAAAAACATGGGATACTTTTATCCAGAAAAAGTACTGATGCTGAGGGGTATCTACAATCTAATCATGAGTAAAAATTTCGAAGTTAGTTTTTATGGATTTTCTTAGTAATGGAATGAAAAAAAACCAAAATAAAAAATATGTACCATTTAAAATCTTTAACTTTACACATTCCACCTACTTTTATGAAAAACGGACGCAAAAATACCTGAAAATTCAAACTATACAAAGGTTATAACTTGTAAACTGTTTTTTTTTTCAATTTTTTTATTGTAACTGCATATGCTAGAGTAATTAAATGTGTACTTAAGTGTTCTATTTTCAAATACACCCTGTACAATTTGTGTTCTCACGATATTTCAGATCGCAAGAACCCTCCCAAGAAGCCAGCCAAACCAGTGACCCTGGTAGAGAAAATACTTTCCAGCACTCGTACCATATGTACTGTTAAGAAGGAGAAGGAAGACATGGAGTTATGTCCCAGTTGTATGTGGGGACCTAAAGTTGGGTTGGTTCCTTTTTTATAAATATGAAATCAGTAGGATCAATTAATACACATGTTCATGTTCATCGCAAATGGCTGTTTGAGCCTATAAGCATTTGCAACATAAGTGGCGCTATATTCAACTAGCTTTTGTCCGCGGCTTCGCTCGCTTATAAGTAATTTTTTCACCCCTCGGTATGCCCCTCTAAAGCTATTTTCATGAAATAGTTTTTATCTCAATTTGTAGTCACAATATTTTTTATTGCAAATTACTTACACCGCAACGCGTGGCCGGGTAGCTAGTATACATATAATATAAATATCTAAATAAAAAAGTGACATTTTCTCGATTTCAGTTACGACGACGTGGTATGGCACAAGCTGGGCCAGTGCCCGTGGTGGCCGGCGCGCGTGCTCACGCCCGGCTCCACGCCGTCCTGTCTGCTTTCCAGGAACCGCTCGCCGCATCACTGGCCGCTCAGATACTATGGTTATTATAATTTTATTTAACAAAATGATGATGGAAATAACATGTTTTTGGTGGTAAAAAACAAATTCAGAGGATATTTTAGATTGGCTTGACCCTTTGGCGTTGCGTACAGATGTAGCTTCACTCTTCATTCTCTATCGCTTGTAACATGGGGAGTGCTCCGAAGAATTTGTCGGACTAATACCGGGCGCAGCGTTTCGCCATCGTTCAGCGCGACAAAACTTTCATCCCCATCATTCAATCCACCACTGTGCGGTTCTCCAGAAACTTTTTGCCTCGCACAACCAATCTCTGGAACAAATTGTTGCCTGCGGTATTTCCGGACCGATACGACCTTCAAACCTTCAAGAAAACAGTGTACTCCCATCTCAAACACCGGTAACGCACTTGTGACTCTTTGAGTTGCAGGTGTCCATGGGCGAAGGTAGTCACTTACGATCAGGTGACCTGTCTGCACGTTTGCCCCTATAATAAAAAAATAATAATAATTCGTGTCATATTAAATGCTAACAACTCGTTAGCAAACGTGACCGAATTTTTATATATTTAAGGGTGTGTAAGCTTGAAACACTACCTAGAACACATTTCTAACAGAAGCGTTTAGATTGCTTGTAGAGGTAAAATCTCTGACCCGGGAGTATTACAGTCCAGTACAGTACTTGGTTACCAGCAGATAGGCTTGGTTACCTAGCATAAATTAAAATACTGTCGCATATGTGCGAGTATGTTTCACTTCCTAATGTTGAGTTCAGGAAGTGAGATTTAATCGCACTTTTAGTTTTTTATAATATTTACCTTAATTTTTAATCATATCCATAAGCAATGAATTATTTACTTACTACTATTATTATGAAAGTACATATATGAAGATACTAAAAATCAAAATTGAGATTGATTGACATTATAGTGAAAATAATGAATCTAAAAGATATTTGGTAGAAAGGATACAGCAAATTCCTACTGAAATTAGAGCTTGTCTAAGGAACATGCTATTGACATGACTTGTAATAATATTGATAATTTAACAAACAAAAAATAGTTATCAAACAAAAATTTTACAAATGTTATGATAACTTATAACTGGTGCCTATACACACGAATGCCGCGTTGTTTATTAGATTGGGTTGTTTATTGGAACGCAGCATAAAACATGTATCCAACTCTTTCCCCCCTCTCTCATAAAGCTCAAAAAAAAAAAAACAACTACCACGATTTTATATTAACAAATCCATTCTCAAATTTCAGGCACCCTAAACCACTCATGGGGCGAGTTATCCCGCATGTGCCTGTTCCTGCCGTCGCACGCTAACAGCCTGCCCAAGGACGAGCAGGTCGCCAGCGCCGTACTCGACGCCTGCGATGATTATATAGCAGTCTACCTTACTTAGAACCCCACCGTCCGGCATAGACACCCCACGTGTCATCACCTCACCGCTGCACCGGGGCGGTATGTTGGAATTGAACCGACTAATACAACACGGAGGACTAGAGTATACCCTAACAACCTTTGTGCCTGTATAAACGGTATTACATATCGTTTCAGCATCAATATTGAATTCACTTATTGTATTATTTTTCGGTATAATGATAAAAAAATTATACTCTTATACGGAACTCGATCCCGCAGTTAACAGTGTCGATATTCTATCAACTGAGTTACATTAAAAAAAAAACAATTTACACCCTAATGCGGAATGCTATTAAGTACTTTACTTTACTTCTACAATGAATAAAAGCAAAGCCGCTACAACTCAACTTACTATCAGAGACGGGCGTGGCGTTAGGGGGTATTGGGTTAATTTTATAATATTCCCAAGTCTCATCAACCATCATAATTTCATTGTTCAGATATACCTAGCAATCCGGTAAGTGGTTTAGTTAATTTGAAAAAAGAAAATATTTATTTTGCACACAAAAATAATACACACTTATAAAAATAAATACTAAAAGTGTTCCCATACCTTGTACGTGAAACAAAAATGATCCTTAGTTGAGCATAGCGCGTGTAAATACCCGAAGCGGCGCTGATATTCTGCTAATGTCAAAGTGACGTGAACGGGCTAAAAGCAGCAATGCCAAGCCAATACAGTACCTATTTGATATAATTATACATTATATATAAATTATATGCTATGATTCTTATATCACCTTAGTTTCAATATACTATGATTGGTCTCGGGTAGCTCAGTTGGCAGAATATCACCACGGAGAGATGGTCTCACAAGTTCAGGTCTGTTTTTAAAGTTGACTTATGATATAGTTTTTTTTTTGTTATTTTTATAGTTGATTTTAGTTTTAGCAACACTATACGAATGATTAGGCACCGATAACCGATTTAGGGTGGGCTGTGTCAACACAGCAACTGCCAACTTAGCATTTAAAAAAATATACACTTTTTTTTATTTATCATCAATCAAAACACAGCTATGTTTACAGTCTTGTAGTATGCACCTTGGTCCACCTCTAGTCATTAAAAATCTTAGTTTGAAATCAAATACCTAATCTTGATTATTATGGAAGGAGATAGTGAGTTAAATCAGGATTCTTGTCACATATCGGCAGTTTTAATCATACACAATATTATCTACTTAAGTATTAATACCTTAGGAGACTTAATTGTTTTATTAAGTTTTTGAAATTTGCCTGATTTTATTTTTAATACCTGAGCGATTAGTATATTATTAGTATTATTTTATACAAGAGGTTATGAAGCAATACGGTAGTTTACTGTCAGTTCAAATCAATTTTCTTTATAAAACTTCAAAATTGTGGATTCAGTAGAGACTTATAAGTAACAACTTGTGACGTCATACGTTGCTATCGTCAAAACATTTACTTTTAGTGTTATGTTTGACAGTTAAAAAGTAACCAAACTAATTTTCCAATATCTTTTATAACACTTAATTTCATGAGGAAATAAATAAGAAATTATCCTCTTGGGTATTGCGTATGTTAATTTGTTAGATTATTTCATGACGCATGCATACGGTTATAAAAGTAATAATATGACTTTATGTAACCAAGTAGGTCTCAAAATTCAACATATTTTAACAAATTTAATAGTTTAAATCTTCACAATGACTTGTGTGACTAATGTTCAATATTGATATTTGCTACACAACATCTAATGTAGAGTATTGTATATTATATATATATATATATATATATTATCCTATGTGATTTCTTAATATTTATTTATAATCATTTTAATATTATTATGATATTAGACTTATCAGGCCTCTAATGATTAAGGGGATTGCCCATATTTGTAGGTGTTTTCTAAAGGAACTTTTTTTGTGTAAATTATAATTTATATATTACTGTGAATGTCCGTGAATGTTAAGATGCACTGGTGTATGTCGACAATCACCAATCACGATTGTGTAAGTCCGGAATTGTTTCATTAATTTATTTGAATCGAAAGTTGAATTATATTTGGCGATTTAAAATGTACGCGAATGTTAACACCCACCAGTGTTTGTACGAAAAACGAGAAAGCCATACACTGTTCTTTGTTTTATTCACGCAAGTTCGGGGCTCTTTTTAGGGATCCGTAGCCAAAGGGTAAAACGAGACCCTATTACTACGACTCCGTTGTCCGTCCGTCTGTCGGTCCGTCTATCACCAGGCTGTATCTCATGATCCGTAATAGGTAGACAGTTGAAATTTTCACAGAATGTGTATATGTATATCTGTTCTGCTACAAAAAATAAATTAAAAATTAAAGGGGAGCCCCCTACTAGAAACGTATTTTTTGGCTTGTAGTATTAAATCTTGTACGATGGTGCGGAACCCTTCATGCGCGAGTCCGACTCGCACTTGGCCGGTTTCTTAATTTTAATTTTATAATTTACTGTTATAGAAGCAAAGAATACACAATTTCAACTGTTTACCTATTTCGGTTCATGTGATACAGACCGCTCATAGATACACGGACGGACAGTGTGCGTTCGCGCAGCGGAATGTTGTTGAATTTAAAGATTTTAATTATGCAGATATTTAGTGTATGACGTCGTGTAATTGTGTATGGTAAAAAAAAAATTGTGCATGCAGCCATTGTGGAGAAATTCGCTTAAAACTGATTCCGCTGGGCGAACGTTGTCCTGGCGGAACTTTTTTTTAATCCATGGACCTAGAAGAAAAAAAGTGTGTCCAAAAATTTGTGTGTAATTGTGTATGTACGAATAAAATTAGTGCATGCATTAACTTCGGAGAAATTCAAGTTTCCGCCACGCGAACGTTTGGCCATTAGCTAGTTTTCATATAAAGCGCTTATATAGAGAGCTGTAGATTTTTACATACCTTGTTTTTAATTTGTTTATATTTGTTTAAAAAACAGATTTAGAAAAAATCGTAGGGTTGAAAAGATAAAAATATAAACGTAAAATACGCTTATTAGGTCTTAGTTCGTAAAGTATGCACTTTGGGGTCTAGATTTTCACGTTTATACAAACCTTGTAAGAGTGTGCAACATGTTGCCATGTATCAATGATGTTCCGTTAGTAATTAAAGAGTTATAGGACAATTTACCATGAATAGACCACTGTTTACAAAGCAGTCAAACATCACGACGTTCTAAAGGAATTGCATAGTAAAATGTATTCCAATAATTAGTGTATTAATTTAACTACTCACATGCAAAATTTCATCTCATTAAATTCAGTAATTAAAGAGAAACAATTAAAATACTGACAAAGCATCGAAAACCTACATAACCCGACCAAGTTCGGATGGCTACAAAAAAGCGGCCGTGCCATATATCTAAGTAACGTTCTTAACCTTCCAGTATAGTATTTATTAATTTGGTACAGTTGCGTACACAAGCGTTAGGAAAAAATAAAACAATTGTATTTCGTTTTTTTATTTATTTATTTATTCATTCATTCATTTGCGAATATGCAAATGTATACCACATTTGCAGATCTTAAAAGCTAATACAAGTTTCTGTACTTTACCATATTCTACCGTTAGGCATGCAAAGCGATAACAAAATAATTAATTAGGACATTTATTAAACTTACATTAAAATTATCATATTATGTTAATTAAATAAACTATAATATTAATATAATGTCAAAAGTGTGAATATTTTAGGGAAACAATAATTAGTATTCAGTCATTCAAAATATAAGTTATGTCGTATGATAATAAAACGTCAACAATAAAATAACAATGTCCTAAAGAAACAACAATTCAGTGTGATACGAATTGTTGTTTCTTGAATGAAAAATATTTTTTTTATAATAACTCCACTATCTACGATAAAAATAAATCTTCAATTAACAAGTACTTCTCTAATTAAACATCCGTGTATAAAAATATTTTTAATTACATGTAATAATTATGTATTTATTATTTATTTCTCGCCACCTGTTACGTAGAAACCCAAAAATTGGCGAAATGTGGGTGTCACAGAAATGTCACACCTCTGCCTACCCCTTCTGGGATGACAGCCGTGAGCATATGAATGAATGAAAATACAGAAACTAACCTCAAAATTTCTAACCCTCTTAGGGACTAGTCATGACAATCCCTGGGGCGCGTGCCCCAGTAACGGCAGAACTTGGCATACAACTCATGTGCGCGCACAGGCGCGTGTATTTTGAGCGTATCGGGAGCGCAGCTGAGGCGCTTGTAATTACTTGTCTCTTGTTCATAAAAACTTAACGTTAACAAACGCTTGCTAAACATACTCTGTCATTGGTTAGAGACAGCAATAGACTTAAAATGCATACATACATAAGTCACTACCAGTACAACGGTAATATCATATACTGACGTAAGTCTCAAGCGCATACTTAAATAAAGTACCTACGTAAATAGTACTTACTGTCATAGTCAAATACATTGAAAAAAGCAGGTGTAGAAAAATAAATGACCTATAAATTATATCGAAACAACAATTGTGTAATCACCTGTACCAATTCAATACCAGTATTATACTGTAAATTTTAGAATGTTACCTAAATATATTGCACGGCCGCTTTTTTGTAGTCATCCAAACTTGGTCGGGTTATGTAGGTTTTCGATGCTTTGTCAGTATTTTAATTGTTTCTCTTTAGTTACTGAATTTAATGAGATGAAATTTTGCATGTGAGAAGTTGAATTAATACACTAATTATTGGAATACATTTTACTATGCAATTCCTTTAGAACGTCGTGATGTTTGACTGCTTTGTAAACAGTGGTCTATTCATGGTAAATTGTCCTATAACTCTTTAATTACTAACGGAACATCATTGATACTTGGCAACATGTTGCACACTCTTACAAGGTTTGTATAAACGTGAAAATCTAGACCCCAAAGTGCATACTTTACGAACTAAGACCTAATAAGCGTATTTTACGTTTATATTTTTATCTTTTAAACCCCACGATTTTTTCTAAATCTGTTTTTTAAACAAATATGAACAAATTCAAAACAAGGTATGTAAAAATCTACAGCTCTCTATATAAGCGCTTTATATGAAAACTAGCTAATGGCCAAACGTTCGCGTGGCGGAAACTTGAATTTCTCCGAAGTTTACGCATGCACTAATTTTATTCATACATACACAATTACACACAAATACACACTAATTTTTGGACACATTTTTTTTCTTCTAGGTCCATTGATTAAAAAAAAGTTCCGCCAGGACTACATTCGCCCAGCGGAATCAGTTTTTAGCGAATTTCTCCACAATGGCTGCATGCACAATTTTTTTTTTACCATACACAATTACACGACGTCATACACTAAATATCTGCATTATTAAAATCTTTAAATTCAACAACATTCCGCTCCGCGAACGCACACGGACGGACAGCAGAATTCGTCGGGACCCTACAAATGCAGCACCAATAAATGCAACTGCAAAACTTGTTCTTGTTTGCCATTGGAAGTGGCCTTAGCAGGTTGGCACTTTACGTTTGAATGACAAACGATTTCTATGTATTTATCACTTTATTGCCCATAAGTTCTGTTTTGCTTATTTATTTGTTCTAAGTCAGTAGTACTCATCATATTATTGTCGCTTATAATGAAGATACACCAAGTCGTCGTTGAATGATAACTAGTGCCTTATGAGACTTAAGACTGCCTTATGACAATATTTTTTGCGGCAATTGTCCCGGGTTTTGGGATATCAATTAAGTACCTACGTTTAACATTATTGTTTATAATACCTACTGTAAAACGTTTAAACACATTTCCGGTTTTTGTTGTTTAAAATTAACAAAAAACGGTAGATACATTTTTTATTATTTTTGCAACGTTCCTTAACGCGCTTTACACTTTAGACGGTTGGCGAATGGGAGAGCTAGGGGATTGAGCTAGGGGAGAAAAAGTGTTAGCGCAACGAAAAATGCTGACCGCGAGTAGATTTTTTTATTTACGCCATCTGTAGATTTTTCACGACACTAATGTAATTTAATGTTGGTTTATACTAATCCATATATTCGTTCGGGTAACTTGTACAAATGGCGCAATTTTAATTTCGAGTTTTACAATATTTTCTATATTTTGATACCATTGATTCAATCCATTAAATATGTAAATATAGCGGAAGGCACTCCAAGGCGGTCCAAGGACACCTTTCGGTCACCTCTGGTGATGATCGTTGATAATAATATTCACTGGCGAATGACCAATATCATAAAAAGAATCATCATCATCATCATCTGCCTACCCTTGTCCCAATTTTATTTGGGGTCGGTGCAATATGTTTTATTCTTCCATTCTACTCTATCGTTCATCATTTCACTGCTTACTCCATTTCTAGCCATATCTTCTCTCACACAGTCCATCCATCTTTTCTTTGGTCGTCCTCTTCTCTTGTACCCGTCAACATCCAAACAAGAAAAAATAATAAATAAGAGTAATTCCCCAGCTAGCTTGGTGGGTGTTAACAGCCACCAATTATCTTAGCATACGCCGACGAACATTCACAGTAAACCAAGTGTTAGGTAATCGCTCCCGAAAATGAAGACCGACGATAGTACTAATGATAACTTTGACGATAAAAAAAAGATTCTGATGAAAAAAAAAAACTTTTTTACAATAAGTATTATATTAGCATTATTCACTCTCCATCATAGACACATTGAATTACTCTGTGTTGCATAGCAATAGATTTCTTTGTATCTAGGAAATTACTAAGAAACTTCCTTAATTTTTTGGTAATTTGCAACAGACAACCACAAATATGTAAATGAGTCTACAGTGTTTTGAGTGCTTTAATTATGTTATAATTTAGTTTATTAAGATTTAATTTTTTCAAATCAAACTTGAGAAGACTAACATCAGTTATATTATTATACTTTACATTTAAGTGTTGTATTTTGATTTGTTTTCTTGTTACATCTATACATATAATGTTTGTAATTATATTGTGTATTTGTGACAAAAGTGATATAAATAGTAAAATCAAAATCGGTAATTTTTGTCGATATAAAATGATCAGAAATTGTCATTTAACATTAAATCATTCACCAGTTAGTGCTTTTTTATCAAACAAAACGTACTTTAGACACTAACAAATAAATTTTGAGTTGAGTAATTATTCTTTTCACCGAGCAAAATATAAATAAAATAGGTAATAGAAATCTTATACACTGCTGCCCGGCAGTGACTGCCTGAGTTTATAGAGTTTGTCGTTTCTTTTGAACTAGTTATTTTACTTTTAGAAATTATTCGTAAAATCAAACAATCTAATCAAATATTTGACAAAATAAAAGATAAATAAAAAAGTTACATGACACAAAAACGTTTAAAAATCGATCACTCATAAATTGACATCTGATAAACTGTTTGTCTAATCTGTTGATATAAATTCACGTGTTAATATTTAGATATAATAGATTTTATGAAAGACTTATTTTTATCAATAAACTGATATATTTTTTATAGTTTTATTAATTGCTTTTATATTCCTTTATGTTTTACTTACCTAGAAATATGGCGAGACTTGCAAATTATGCAGCCAAAATTACATAAAATACTTTAATGTTTTATTATATTTTATGTCACCAAAACGTTGCATGTCGATGTCACTATTGAGAAACGGGGTGTGATCATCGTGTGCGTTCGCGCAGCGAAATGTTGTTGAATTTAAAGATTTTAATTATGCAGATATTTAGTGTATGACGTCGTGTAATTGTGTATGGTAAAAAAAAATTTGTGCATGTAGCCATTGTGGAGAAATTCGCTAAAAACTGATTCCGCTGGGCGAACGTTGTCCGATGTTTTGAATTTGTTTATATTTGTTTAAAAAACAGATTTAGAAAAAATCGTAGGGTTTAAAAGATAAAAATATAAACGTAAAATACGCTTATTAGGTCTTAGTTCGTAAAGTATGCACTTTGGGGACTAGATTTTCACGTTTATACAAACCTTGTAAGTGTCTGCAACATGTTGCCAAGTATCAATGATGTTCCGTTAGTAATTAAAGAGTTATACTACAATTTACCATGAATAGACCACTGTTTACAAAGCAGTCAAATATCACGACGTTCTAAAGGAATTGCATAGTAAAATGTATTCCAATAATTAGTGTATTAATTCAACTACTCACATGCAAAATTTCATCTCATTAAATTCAGATATTAAAGAGAAACAATTAAAATACTGAAAAAGCATCGAAAACCTACATAACCCGACCAAGTTCGGATGGCTACAAAAAAGCGGCCGTGCAATATATTTAGGTAACATTCTAAAATTTACAGCATAATACCGGTATTGAGTTGATACAGGTGACAACACAATTGTTGTTTCGATATAATTTATAGGTCATTTATTTTTCTACACCTGCTTTTTTAAATGTATCTGACTAAGACAGTAAGTACTATTTACGTAGGTACTTTATTTAAGTGTGCGCTTGAGACTTGCGTCAGTATATGATATTACCGTTGTACTGGTAGTGACTTATGTATGTATGCATTTTAGGTCTATTGCTGTCTCTAACCAATGACAGTATGTTCAGACAGTGTACAGACAGTATGTTAAGAAAGCGTTTGTTAACGTTAAGTTTTTATGAACAAGAGACTAGTCATGACAAGTGCCTCAGCTGCGCTCCCGATACGCTCAAAATGCACGCGCCTGAGTTGTATGCCAAGTTCTGCCTAGATCTGGATTGTCATGACTAGTCCCTAAGAAAACAAGTCCATGGATTAAAAAAAGTTCCGCCAGGACAACGTTCGCCCCGCGGAATCAGTTTTTAGCAAATTTCTCCACAATGGCTGCATGCACAATTTTTTTTTACCATACACAATTACACGACGTCATACACTAAATATCTGCATTATTAAAATCTTTAAATTCACCAATATTCCGTTGCGCGAACGCACACGTGATCATCACCGTCAAACAGAAAGGGGACTACGACCAAGCACGGCGACCATGCCTGATGGCCTGCAGGTTGATATTAAGATGTTCTTAACTAATATTAAGTACAAATGCTAATGTGAGATTGTTTGTTCGTTTTTTTGTCAAGCTTTCATGCCGTTACTACTCGACCGATTATCATAAAATTTTCCATAAACGTTAAGGATACAGAAAAGTGCATACCGTACCTTGAACACGAGCAAAATATAGTTTAAATTTAATGAAAAAGCCCCACACCGTAACCGTATCATCTTCTTCGTCGTCACACTCTTGGCAGAGTGGTCTTCACATCAAGGGTGGTGGTAAGCAGCTTCACATTCCTCCCGTACTGAAGCTCTTCTTGTACATTCGTAGAGGGGTGGAGGTTTGGTTTGGTCGGTCCAACACATTGGTGTCCTGCCGCGCGCTCTTGGACATTTCGACTTTTCCCTGCACTACAAGTCGTTCCACAGATGCGTCTTCTCGACCAGTGAAATGTCCAAAGAAAGTGAGAATACGACATTGGACGATGGAAGAAAGACACTGTTTGATACCGAGTTCTTGGAGGATTGAGACGTTTGTTCGGAATTGTGTCCAGGTTATGCCAAGCATTCTTCTCCAGCACTACATTTCTAAATCATCTATCTTCTTTTTCTCACTTTCTCTTAAAGTCCATGTCTCAGTGCCATATAAGAATATGGGAAACACTAATGCCCTGACAAGTCGTATCATCTTAACCAGACCTATTAGATAAGACAGTTTATATTCCCATTTTGTCTAAGCCGACCTCCAAGTCTTGCACCTAATTTTTAATACGCCCAATCGGTACCCTAGCTCTGTCTTACATAATTATCTTCCAAGTCCCATAACTCATGAATGTCGTATAAGCATATATATTTACCTTTTATGACACTAAAAGTTGTGTATGTCTTCTTGTATGTACATTAAAAAAATAAAAGGCAAAAACAAACAGTTCACCATCACTGATACTATTAGTACATCATATTAAAATTCAGGTTGATTGGAGTAGGTATGTAACGGTATTAAAATTAAAAATGAATCAAAAATTGTCTATGTATTTATATATTTTTATCATCGTTTTTTTAAATGATACATTCGCTAAAAACTGATTCTGCTGGGCGAACGACATTTTATGACATCAAATTCAATATGTACAAGTAGCTACATAAATATATATCGTTTAAGTATATTTTTTGTACTTTAAAATGATACATTCAATCAAACTAAGTATATTTCTTACAAATATTACCTTTTATTATTTACAATCTCCACTATAAAAAGAAGGAAGTACTTAAGTACAATCTCTTTGCAGAAGAAATCAGACATTTCAACAGTTAAATAAAATATATTAAAAAAATACTTATTGCTTAATTTTTTTATATTATCATAAATAAGCGAGCACATCGCTTAACAAAAAGAATACTTACCATATAAAATAAGTTTTAGTTTCCCACCCCTACCATGAAGCTTTCAAGCCTGATTTACACATTGATGCATTAAGATCAAATATATGTTCGAAAAGGTGCAAGCGACAGGTAGTACCTGCCATTGCTTGTACATTGCTGACGTATCTGACGATCAACCATAAATGCTAATACTTATATGCTGAATACCAGCATAGACAATAATGAAGCAGGTAGGTACACTGGTACAAGCCACGTTGCTATAGGTGTGTAAAGAAGGTACCACGTATTATATAACGAGTACAGTAGCGTTTTTTTTTTTATGGTATAGGGGGCAAACGAGCAGACGGGTCACCTGATGGTAAATGACTACCGCCGCCCATGGGCACCTGTAACTCAAGTTGCCGCCCTTAAAGTGGGAGTAGGAGAAGAGGGGGACGGGGGAAAGAGTGGGAAGAGGGGAAGGACGGGAATAGGGGAGAAGGAAGGGTTAGGGCCTCCGGTAACCTCACTCACGCGGCGAAATGCAATGTAAGTATTGCTTCACTACCGGTTTTCTGTGAGGCCGTGGTATCGGCCCATACGTGCCGAAGCATGGCTCTCCCCACGTTTTTGATCAGTGTTATATTGTATGACCAATTACCATCCTAAAATTAAAAATATATAATTATGCTATACTGCATAACTTAAGATTAATAGTGACTAAATCGGAAAGTACAGAAGAAGTAAGTGTGTATGTAGGTATACTTGGTACTTGCTCTCATCAAGTCTTATCAACATGTAAATATGGCCGTATTGCTGATGTTAAAGAAATTTATTAATTACTTTACATAATATAATAAAGTATGTAGGTTTAATACTGATTTTTTTTCATCTCGCAATTAAAACATTACTAAACACTTAAACTTACATAAAAAATAACATTAATTTGTATTGTACAAAATAAAGTTTTTAAATGAATCTTTTAATTAATTTTATTGTTGTTTTAAAAAAGAAAGCAAGAATCACAGACATGTAGATTGTAGATATACAAAATTTAAAAACATTTATATGATACAAAATACTTTTCATAATATGCTTCAGAAAAATATACAACTTATAAAATATTAACTTACTACTAGTATTTTTTTAATTATAGCTCGTCACTATACCCTCAACCCGGCTGATAATAAGCTAGATTAAGTTCCAAAGATTGAAGACCACCATTATTACCATACATCTAACAATAGGTACTAAAATGGTGCTCCTCAGTTTGACGCTTGAGAGGTGCCTTTTTAATCTACGTATATTATAATTTGTCTATGATATAACTTAACAGTACCTAGTTTATTTTAGGACAGGGATTGTGTACTGCCCCAGCTACGGGGTCAAGCCTTAGTAATAGGCTTACAGTTGCACCAGCATTCTTCGAAACTTAGTTAGCTGTTACGAAAACATATTTCACAAATTTTGCAGATTTTACTAAAACAGTATCTTAAATCAATAATTTTAAACGAGCAATTCTTATATACATATAGGTAAGTACCTCTATAAATATATTTTGTGTATCTCGGCAATGGCACTAACGATTTGAATCAAATTTTGTATTTAAAAAAGGTTAAAATTTTAAGTTTATCTATATGTAGGTAAGTATAGGAGATCCAGAAAAAAAGCAATTTTCAAAAAAAAAACCGGTTGCCTTGTATGGATTTTATATCGCGACGACTGGTGAGCTATACTGGTAGTTGTGATGTGTATGGATGGACACACATTCTTGTGTGCTTGATTAGTGGTAGGAGTCTAGTACCGTTAGCAATGTCATAATTATTAAATATAATAAAAAAAAATTTATATTTGTGAGTCAATTAAAATATTTTTCGTATTTAATGTTTATTTACTTATCATCATGTCATATACGTTATCAAATATTTTTTTTCATTATTTATTATAAACTTAACACGATAAATCAAGAAAACTAATTTCTTAATGACATACGTCAACATTACAGCGAGCTAGCGACGACGCGGCGACGTTTCGGACATCACAGTGCTACAAATGTAATAAATCTCTTTAGATACCCTAATATTCGAGTCTCAGAGATGTTTAGATAAGTACAGTAGCTGTATTAATGGGTGGATTCGGGACTTCGCAATATAAACATCTGGAGTATTACAAGGTCATAATTAATTCTTCAGTAAAATGCAGATTGCACGGATTTGTCTTGCAGGCGTATTTAGAATTGATTCGATTTGCTGTTCTAGATAAAATGACACCTGTTGTTTCCCTTTTGTCCTTATTTTTTTTAAATGAAAACTTTCTTAGGCACTATTGGTATGGGGGAAAATTAGTATCGCGGGACCGTCACGCTCAGATACATATAGACAGATGTGTGTGTGTTTTCACTTCTAACGCCTGACAGTTTTTTATTGGGACAGTGTCTATGGGTAAGTGTACCTAACTTAACTCAGTTCTACGGATTCGCGGAAAAGTATTCCAAAATCTTTTTCACATTTTGTTACATTTTCTGACAATATTACAATCAATTGCAATATAATATACATTATTTTTTGTTCGTTTTGGATAAAAGTATGTTCGCGCTGTGGGTTCGAAACCCGCCTATTTCACTACCAACGACTAAAATACTAGCAGGTCATTGCGTGATCTACGATGGATAGTACGCTGAATTGGCTTATTAAAATGCAACACTTTTCAAGTAGCTAGGTATTATGTACTTATCTCGCGATAGTACTCTAGTGGGTTTGAACTTTTGTTCTCTCACTAACGCAACTGATTACGCGAGGTAGGTACTTACGTTTAATCTGAGATAACATTTATCAACGCAAAACAATCGGACGGTTTTTCATCAATGAATTTCTATGCAGTGAATAGTGGCATTAGTAAAAATATTAATCAATTCTGTGTTACAAACACTGTTGAGACCAAAAACCTAAGAGTCGTTTGTATCGTGTTTGTGTGTAGTCGACAATATAGACAGATCTATGTAGGTACACGGTAATTTTAAAAAGCAAATTAAGTAAATTTTCAGAGGATCTTCAAGCTTTTTATCTAAATAGTTTTGTCTTCGGCCGGTTTCCCATGGATGTGTATTGATGTCCAGTAGAAGCTGCCTATATATTGTGGCATACCAACCTCTTCGGTACCAATGACGTTCTGGCATGTTATATATAATAAGACAGCCAAGTCGTTTTTAACTCTATTTTGAATTCTATGATAAGAAAAGGAAAAAAACAAGAGAAGAGAGACTTCAAGTTTGTCAATAGCCCAGTTTGGTTGTCCGGGAGCTCGTATGAAGATTAAAAAGTGTATTTTAATAGTTATAATTGCATAATCAGTTCGTGTGCGGTCTTATTACAAGTTTGTTCACAGCCATCCAGAATTTTATTGGCATCCTCCCAGTACAACACTTTTACCTATAATTAAGAAGAGAATTTCATAGTTCTTATTTAATCGATTATAAATGACTTTTTGAATAAGGTAATTTAAATTTTTTAAATAAGGTAGGTAAAATTTGGTATACAAAAGAACGTCGTCAGGCGTGACGTATCAATAATACGTCGAATATCGTTAGAGTACCTATGAAGGACAATACTCTTTTGTCTTAACATTATCCAAGCACTTCATCGCTATCGATACATCTCAATCGTTCAACGATATAAAATACGTGTTAGATATTAGCTATATAAGTCGAGTTTATCGGGCAACACTGCGTTTTGAGTAGTACCTAGCAAGTCAAGATTAGCGTTAAAAAAGTCAAGATTAGGACAAAAACTTAAACGCGTTTATCCTTTTTGCTCATTTAAATTACAAATAGAAACTATGTTTCTTAATACGCTCCATAGAGTGTACTTAGATAATACTTATTGTATGTGCTTATATTCAAATTTACAAAACTAGACACATCACTTCAGCAAACTTGAAAAGAAATAGTAACAAACACAATAAGTCGTTTGAATCTATTTTGTTCTCAGGTGAAGTACTTATTACTCATCCAAAACGACATTTTTTTTAAACAAAAGCATAACTAGCTGCCCTTCTTCGTGTAGCAGCGGTGAAAATCAACGCATTTGTTTATATCATTTTACCTAGGGAAGTTCTTAAAATTATATTTAAAAAACACAACACTAAACACAAACTAGCTTAATTTACATGTATTTTGCAAAACATTCTATATTATTACTACAGTTAAGTCATTGTTGTTCTCACAACAAATAAAAACACAAACGAGTGAGATCGTCTAAAGACTATTGTGCACCATCTTTTTTTAGTAACCAAATCACATAATTATGTAAGTCTCATTCAATTTGTTTTTTTGTTTATGTTTCCCGTCATATAATTATGTCGTGGGACATATTTAAACGTTGAACACTTAGTCTATCTCTTTCATTTTTAAGAAGATTTTAAGAAGCACTGTTGTTTTGAATAACAGTATTGTCGAGGTAAAGAGGGCCCATATTTATTGTCTGATACATTAATTGTCTAGAACTTCAGGTAAGTTCAATACTTGAATTTGGCTTGACACGCTGCCGCGTGTCTAGACTGCGATAGAAGCCATTAATAATAATAATAATATAGCCTATTATTCCGAACTGCCATAAATTTTTGACTTGGATATTATTTAGTTAACTCTTCACAATATATCTTTACTAGATGTGCCTTACGGCATAGGCCTCGTCCAATGCCTTCTACTGTTTTCTGTCTGTCGCTACTCTTAGTCAAAGGCGGTCTAAAGTAATTCTCAGCTCGTCCTTTACTCTTCTCACTTTGCGACCTCGGCTCCTGCATCCGTCTCTTGGGTACCAGACAGTCACCTGTTTACTCCATTTTTCATACTTACAACGGAGCAAATGTCCAGTCCATCTCCATTTTTAGCCCTAGTATGCTCTTTTCCTTGGCTCTCTGACATTTTGCAAGTTTGTCCCTATGATATTTCGTCAAAGCCTAGGTTTCACAGCCATATATGATGCAGGGGAGAATACAGGTATCGAAAGTCTTATTCTTGATGTTAATATGCCTAGTTCCTTTCTTTCCATAATTTTTATCAAAGCCCAACATTTGTTACACCCCGTGGCAATTCTTTTATCAATTTCTTTGGACATTGATCATTTGGTGATATAATCTGGCCCAGGTAAACATATTCCGTTACATATTCGGGTTTTTGTCCGTTAATGGTTATGACTACAACTACCGAGTTTGTCATAATTGTTGTCTTGTTCGAGCCCTACCTCTCTGCTTCTATCCGCTAGGTTTGTATCATGGATTCTAGTAAGTACGCTTGGGTTCTCCCTTGCTTGGTGATCAGCAAATCTTAGATTGTGCAGTCGCAATCCCTTTATATTTAGTTTTAGATATTTCCATTCTAAATTCCTAAGCATTTGCTCCAGTACTGCTGAAAATAGCTTTGGGGTGGGTCACCTTGCTTGACTCCCCTGTCGATTGGTAAAGTATCACCTAGAGATTCCAGCTTTTTGAATGATTGATGCTAACTTTACTTTTGCTGTAAATGTTTCTAATGATCTTTACATAAGCATTCGGAATCCCCTGCTCCATAAGACTTTGCCATACAAATTCATGTTTGAGGCTGTCGAAAGCTTTGGAGTAATCTATCAAGGCTAGATAAGGATAGAAGACTTAGTTATTGATTAATTAATATTGTGTTATAAGCATAAGAACACTTCTATTTAACTTGTTTCTTCCAGGTCTATAAATGCGAAAGTTTTTCGAAAATTTCCAAAAGCTTTTTCATGTTCTGGTACGTTTCGTCAACGTCAACGGATGTCTTTATTCTCTTAAACATATCACAATAGGTTGGTCTCCTTTTTATAGCGAGTACTGTATAGAACTATTTTATCGCAACGTACTTTTGTAGTAAAATCAGCAACTTATATGAATGTACCCTTAACGACACGAAAATAACTCGCAACTTTTATGTAAGCAAAGTTTTGATATAATAAATCGCCCAATGACACGACAAACTAGCACTGAGATCTCTAAACATTTAAGTTAAATTTTCTCTCCGGTGACGATATTTTATAACCAGTTATAATGTTTCCTTAACTTACATTAATATGAAGTAAGATAAATGCACTTTGTTACTTTCCTGTCCGTCGGTTGTATCTTAAAATTGACCAAATTACAAAATAGGTCAGTGTTTCTATTCACCGGGGCCCATGACAAGCGCGCTTGCAGCGAAGAACAGGAACACAATACCACCGATTATGGTAACTGAGGACAAGAGAATATTTTTTTTAATTAATAATTATATTTATTTACATATATTTTGTAACTACGTTTATCCCTTGTAATATGCAATGTTTTTTTTTAATAATCTATAATGTATGTGGTTATACTTGTCATGTTTTTAGTTCTATCAATTTAAAACATATGTATGTATCTATAATAGTAACTAAACTTTTAATAAGTAGTGAGTTTTGAACTTTGTTCAAGCTTTTTTTTAGTTAATTACGACTCCAACAAAAACAGCTCACAAAAACGGTGTGGCATCTTAATTTATTTATAGGAAACGAAATAGGTTGTGCACATATGCAAATACACTCATTTTATTCGGTCACGTAGATTTGTACCTAATGACTTAACTACAAAAGTAATTACTGTTAAGTCATTTTTCATATGGACCATTAGTCAATAATAAACAATGGACCATTGGTCATGATATAATACACTTACCTACATTTTCTAAGAACGTGATTACTGTAAGATTTGCTGCATTACTTAACGCTCTGTCATATTTATTATAAACTTAACCCCCTTTGTTTGACAGAAAAATAAAATAAATAATGATGTAGGTAATGAAGATATGTGTAATCAAGTTCGTAATTTAATTTTTTTATTTTATTCAGGACAACAAACAATTGCGTAATAATAGGTTACAAAATGTTCCTTGTTTGTAAAATATTATCTATATAATAAAATTATAGGTAGGTGCATATTGTCTCAGCCGTGCTCAAGTTACGGTACAAACTAAACCGACAAAACGGTAACTGACAATACAGAGACAAATATTTAGATATTTATTTACTTACCAGTTCTAACAGAAATTTTAGAGGCGATCAATCTACCGCCTATGACAGCCAGACCGGTACAAAGAGAATGTCCCAAGGAACCGCCGACGACCACGCCGACAGCGTTTTCCGTGGTTGCTAAAACCACAGTAGCCACTTGTGATCTATCGCCCCATTCTGCTAGGAAGGTCAAGGAGGCAGCTTGCAGTAACACTTTTAAGGCAGCGTTACGTTTCCGCTTTTTCCTTTCAGCTCGCCCCTGCTCTAACATTTCTTCGGACTCTTCTTTATCTTCCTATAAAAGTTAGAAACACTTTAGTCACAGGACTATGAGAAAGTTTTCATTTAAAAGACAACTCCCGCATTAGGAATGACTCCAGTGTCGCGGGGAACTTTACAAACATACAAACAACGGACACAAAGAACACCGAGACTCGGGTGGAAATCGAACCCACGACCTATTATGTGAAGAGAAGTGGTATTATGATAATGATAAACAGTCAATTTATTTACATTACATTTAACATAATCAAACATCATTTAAAATCAAAGTATAATTTATTTATTGTGCACATCATGCCTAAATAAGTCCTCTCTGCGACTGGGTTGGGCTATTAGTGAAAACAACGCCAAAAATGTTGTTAACATACGATGTTAAAAAAAAACGTTAATTTATTGGTCCTAGGAATTCTATGTATATTGCTTATTACTTAACTATTATCTTATCTGTGCTCAAGTAACGCTGAGTGGACATTAGCTTTAAGTACACTCAATGTCAAAAATAAATGGCAAAGTTTCTTATAGTAACTTAATTCACTAAAAGTTTAATGTCTATAATTCTCTGTAGTGGATAATTTGTATAACATGTTATTATGATTGCTTTAGAAAACAATCAATATATCATCACTTGTGTCAAACTACATTGCAGTGCTAAGTTTCAAAGTGATGCGATGTAATGAACTTAATATTTTTCACTACCTACCTAATTCTGGTTAATCTTCAAATGTTGAAGTTTTATATTATTCTTTATTCAAACTAAAACGCTGTGATAACCATTTTTAAGAACGTATTGGTGTAAGTAATAATAGTTATCTATCCCCTAGTTTGTGTGAAGTTTTTTTTAAATTACTAATTGCATTTAATAATTAAAGTCTTATCTTAAGGATACGATAAATAGATACTAATATTACAATAGCCTGTGGTGTACCTAGTGTACTTCTGTATCTAAAAATATAAATAAAATAAAATACAAATAACGTACAATATACAAAATACAATAATTTATCCCACTTCACGAAAATGAGGGATCCTTACAACTAATTTATTTAAAAAAAAAAGGAAGCGCCAATGACGATATACTGTCAAAGATAGTAACATTAAGTAGCTATATTTTTATTACCATCTATTGTTATGTCACCTTATCATTTTGACATTACGCATAAGTGAGACAAGTGTAAGTATTTGTTTTCCTTCAGTTTGATATGTCAATCAAAAATTCATCAGTCTAGCGTGCAAGTGTTACGTATTTTGAGAAGAACTTAGAAGAGGTTTTTAGGGTATGTACTAGAAGGTTAGTTCTTCTAAAACTGTGTATGTACATCAAATTGTTGTTATATTTACATGATTTTTACGAAGACAGATATTTTGCAAAATAAATATATGCGTGATAGTTTTGAAGTGAAACCTCTATTTTGTTAACGTTATTTGATCAGGTAATTTTGATGCTGACTGTACAGATGACTAGGTAGGTACGTCAGTAATTTCCGAACGTGATTATGGCTTGTTAACAAAATTTCATACTTGATTTTCTACCTATTTCTTAGAGGATTGTTAGAATATAATAGAATAGAATAATCTTTATTGTACACCAGTACATATTGCTTAAGGTTACTTTACAATTTTGATATGTACAAAGGGCGGTCTTATCGCTAAAAGCAATTTTTCCCAGGCAACCTTGGGATGGAAAAATAATGACCAGTAATCAAATAATTTAATGGGTAGTTATGGTGTGGGAATCAAAACGTGTTAGGCTTAAAACTAGTAAATGATAACTATAAACATAAACAATATAATTAGATAGGTAATGCAGGGAAACAAGTGTAATCACTTTGTAACATTTAATATATTCATATACACACATAAACATATATAATAAATAATACATATATATTTCTAGATTAAAAAGATTATATCCGATAAATGCAGCAAATGACAAAAAAGAAAGATTAAGAAGCCAAGTAATATTCTTTGACCATTTTCTTGAATATGGCCAGTGATTGGGCACGTCTAATAGGTAAAGGCAATGCATTCCATAACCGGACAGCCTGTACACTAAAAGATTTGTCATAAAACCTGGTAGAATGATTAGGTACTGCCAGTTCCAGTGATTCCGACGATCTCAGGGATCTTGTGTAAGTGTCATTGAGGAACGTAAAACGTTCCTTTTGATAAGTTGGAGTACAGGGATTAAACATAATATTATAAAGTGTAGTGAGAATATGAGTATTCCGTCGAAAGCGAATTGGGAGCCACTTGAGCAAGATGCGAAATTCTGATACGTGATCATATTTGCGTAAACCAAATATAAATCTAATACAAAAATTTTGGAGGCGTTCAAGTTTATCAAGTTGCTCCTCAGTGATATCGAGATAGCTGACATCGCCATAGTCGAGTATAGGGAGAAGAAGGGATTGTGCAAGCGCAATTTTAGTGACTGTCGGCAGGAAATTGCGTAGTCTTCGCAAAGACCCCGCTGATGCGAATAGATTACGGCTGACCTCTCGCAATTGGGGGCCCCAGGATAAAGTGTTATCAATTAAAATGCCTAGATCCTTAACAGTAGTGCTCATTGGCAACACAGTACCATTAAACACAATGTTCGGTAATTGTGACCAGTCGATTCGAGATATCATCCTGGGGCTTCCTACAACTATGACCTGTGTTTTAGAGGGATTTACTTCTAGTCCATATTGCCTGCTCCACTCACACACTTGCGCCAAATCAGTGTTAATTGTGGTAAAAGCTTCCCACAAGTTATGCAATGGTGCTTGCGTATAGATCTGAAGATCCATCAAGATCATTGTTTTTCATTACTTTTATAACAAGTCTCAGGTATTTTAGTAATTTATTACGGTTATGGTCAATGCGTTTCGTTGCAATAACTTGAAAAAAAGGAACAAAGAAAGAAACAAATTAGTACCTAGATCTTGTCAGACAATTGAAGTAGGTACCTAAATCTCGTAAACAAAACTTTTTTTCTGGATGACGACATAAAACTCGGACATTAGTGCTGAGACGTTTTGTAACAAAACAGTAATAACCAGTATGCCATGCCATAACAATAATGTATAGCTAGCTACTGGCAGTTAAACCACAGAATACATAATAGTACAAGGTTGAACATACTTTTTTTTTTTTGGACCATATTTCACAGAATTGCATTGTTTTTACACTGTGAGTCTACTTTTGATTATCATTATTTATTTACGTTAATAGGGAAAGGACGTAGGGAGGAAAGCCTACTGTCAGAAATCGCAGGAATTAGGTAAGTAGGTACAATAAAAATGTGAGAATACCTGAATACCTAGTTAGTAGTGTACTAACATATTTATCTAATGTTTGATTTAAAGTAAGTTTTCTTATATATATAAGAATCTACATATTATGTGTTTATAAGTACTTACTTATATAGTCAAATGACGTCACCAAGAAAATTCAGTAGGTAGGTTAGGTATTTATAATTGTGTGTACACTACGTGAAAAAAAAGAATAAAAACACAATCATTATCTTCGACACGTCATGTTTTAAAACGCTATCCACTTTTCGTACTTCATACATATGTATAAGCTAAAAACAATGCGGTTTTTAACGCAAACTCTTTTATATATTTCACTGCTGTTCATGTGAAGTCACGAGTATATTACTATCTCAGTTCCACTCACCGTGCCTCTCGCATTGCAATGAAATCCTAAGTACTCCTAACCCAATATTACTCTACGACTCAACTCATATTCGCATTTATGCGAATACTAGCAACCCGCCCCGGCTTCGCACGGGTACATATTATACACCTAAACCTTCCTCATTAATCACTCTGTCTGTTAGTGAAAACCGCATGAAAAACCGTTCAGTAGTTTATCGCGAACAGACAGACAGACGCTGCGGGGGACTTTGTTTTATAATATATTGTGTAGTGATGAGTTTGTTACGTTTGACGCCTTAACTACTCACCCGATCGTCATGACATTTTTTATACACGTTGTTACGGGTACAGAAAAGGACCCAGGGTACCTTTTATCCAAATAGATGTACTGTTTTCGAAGGGTACCTGAACGTATTGACAAAATCTAGTTTTACGCGGGCGAAGCCGCGGGCAAAAGGTAGTGCACGGTAATTTGTGGTGAAAATACGATATGTGTTCTGTTTTTAAAAGACAACTCCGGCATTAGGTATATTCCTATGTCGCGGCGGGCTTCACAAACATGCAAACAACGGACACAAAGAACATTCAGATGGATCACACGAATTTTTGTCCAGTGTAGGATTTCAACCCACAAATGCGCCATCCGTGCAGTCACATATCAAATGAAAATGAATTTATTTTCAAATATTTTTGTTACAAGAATTCAAGAACTCTTTGTACGTTAACCCGTAGTATGAGTGTTTAAACTTTACTTTTACCTAGTATTATGTCATATGTGCTTTAACTATGAGTATTTTCGAATCTCTGTATACAGTATTGTGTACGTCAGAATTTTTGTTAAGAGCGCAGAGTCAACAAATATAGGCAAGTCGATGATATTGATACCCGTCCAAAAAACTCATACTTAACCTAGAGAACAGATAACATAATACTATACACTAGAGGTACAGGCACGTGTTGTTTTTGAGATGTGTCGCCCGTTGTGGAAGAAGTTACGTTAAAGTTAGTGTTGAAGTACGGATCTTCGTAGGCTTATTTATAACTTTTAAACACACAACAGTTTTACACTTCTTGACTCTGTTACCAATTATATTATACTAATATTTTGCCACTTTTCTGTGAGGCCGTGGTATAATTCCGGTCGAGCCGGCCCATACGTTCCGCAGAATGGCTCTCCCACGATCACATTATTATTTACGAGTCTTTCGGAACTAATATAACTGAATTTTAATATATTTGGATAACGATTATGAATGTTATCTATAGAAGCATTTACTCGATTATATTTATAACGAATTTTATTGTATGAATCTCTACGAAGGCGCGGTTCAAGTCAATCATAATAATGGATTTATCCGTAAATATATTTTATATATTGAGTTTACAAGTATATGTTTTATATTAGACACTTTGGGGAGCAATAATAACAAAAGTATGTTTTAAAATACAAACAAGTGTCACCGAACCCAGACTGAATATAGGAAGGAGATTTTATTATTAACCATGACGTCACACTTTCGTATCTCTATTTATGTCATCCACGCGCAGCAAAATCCTTGTCGCATTGCAATTTTTTTTTTTTTTTCAGTATCTAAGTAAACACTTTAGTGTATGTGTGTGTAATTCTACTTTAAACACCAATAATGATACCATAAGTAAATAAGGAAACAAGTGATTACTGATAATAGAAAAATATTTATTTAGTGAAAAATTTTGTGTAGCTACACTAAATTTGTTTTACAACGGAATCTATCTATACTTGTATACTTATACTTTATATTACAAAGAGGTAAAGTTTATGAGTTACGATGTTCGGGGTAATCTCCGGTACTACTGATCCGATTTTGAAAATTCTTTAAGTGTTGGATAGCCCTTTATCGAGGAAGGCTATTGGCTATATAACATAACGCTACGACCAATAGGAGCGGAGCATCAATAAAAAATGTTGCAAAAACGGGGAAAATTCACAAACGCAGACGAAGTTGCGCGGGTCAGCTTGTCACATGTGTACATATTATAAAACAAAGGACACCGCCGCGTCTGTCTGTCTGTTCGCGATAAACTGAAATACTACTGAACGGATTTTCATGCGGTTTACACGGTGATTCGTATGGAAGGTTTAGGTGTATGATTTATACCCGTGCGACGCCGGGGCGGGTTGCTAGTTATTAATATAATAAAGCTGGAGAGTTTTTTGTTTGATTGTTTGTTTGTTTGTTTAAACGCGCGCTAATCTATGAAATGTCAATAAATAAGAATAACAGTAGGTGTGGTGTAACTTTATTAAAGAACTGAAAAGAGCAGTTCTAAATTTTGTTTTGGTAATGTTTTATGTTTAATAGGTCCTTTAGATTATGACCCCCCCCCCCCTTGTCACACAATGTCACACTTCGTTGACTCCCTCCCCCACCTTAACGTGTGACGTAATTTATGGCCCCTTACGTGAGAGAACCAAATTATAGTTTACAAAATGTAGGTGAAAAATACACCTCTGCCTACCCCTTTGGGAAAACTGGCGTTGTGTATGTATGTATTCCTTTATATATACTAATACAACAATCTATTCTAATATAATAATCTATACTAATAACACTGTTTAGTAGAAGAACGATTTATTAACGCCCTTAGCTTTGTAATATCACGCTACGTCATTCAGGACTGGAGCAATGGCCAGCAGTAATTAATAAGTAAACATACGAATGGGGGGAGCACCGCAAAATAGTAATGACTAATATGCGGCTTAAGTATAAAACTTAAGTAAATATACTGTTACGTACAGCTACAGTTAGACATTGTACTGTCAAACAAACAAATGAATCATAATATTTATATGACCCCTACAAGGATACAGTAACAAAACTTTTTATTGTTTACTGTGCAGAACTTAAAAATTTCACAGTCTCTGAGTAAAATCTTACTATCTTACCAATATTATAAAGTAATAATAATAACTCCACACATCTCACACACGGCCGTCTGATCCCGAACTAGGCAGAGTAGGCAGTGCCTGTACTATGGTAACCAGACTGCTGATAAACATACTTATTTATTTCTAAATACTTACATATTATAGATTAATGACACCCAGACACAGAACAAATTATCATGCTCATCACACAATTATTTGTCCTGGGTGGGAATCGAACCCACGACCTCTGGCTTAGCAGTCAGGGTCACTAACCACTAGACCAACAGGCCAGTAAAAAGTAAAAGTAAAAAGTTTGTGAGGATGAATGGATGTTTGTTACTCTTTCACGCAAAAACGGCTGAACGGTATAGTCTGGAATAGCATATAGGCTACATTTTATCCCGAAAAAATGCACGGTTCCCGTGGGATAGATTTCACTAAAATTTCTACGCGAACGAAGTCGCGGGCTACAGCTATTAGAATATATATACTTAAACAGCGAACGTCAAGTTTGTAATAAAGATATAAGTAAGAAATTACCACGTCTAAGATGGAATTGTCTCAAATTATTATTTTTTTGTTTTCAACGCTCCAACCAGCGCTAGCCCGCGAAGTGGCAAACTCTTTACTGGCTCCGTGTACTAACTGGGCTATATCCAGACACAAAAGCACGGACACCGGACACATACGGACATTGCCCTTTCGGAAGACTCTACTGCAGGTGAAGGAAATAAATCTAGATCATCGTGTTTTAACCCAAAATAGGGCTGTACATACTTTTAGGATCTCTCAACGCGGCATGATCCGGAACAACGATAGCAGTAGCAGAACCAATTTAACAAATTCTTGAATCTCTTGACGTTTAAATGTTGAAGTGGAGTAAACAAAACAATTTGAAAAAGGAAGCCGTCAAACAAATGTAGGTACGTCTTATTGATCTAACTTAATCTCCAAATGTACATGAAGATAAATAACATTCATTGTTCTCATAGGTATGCTTTAAAAGAAGAAAATTTTGCTCTACTTTTAAAGAAGTTTTATAATAGAACCTAAAATAAGTTATATTGACCGTTCATCCCTGTAAAGATGTGGAATTTTTGGTTGGTGGTTATTCTCAAATCAGATTAGATATTCCTGATCCTAAGATAACTTTAACAACAGACTGTATTTGACAAGTTGGCGAAAAATAGCAACGAAATTTGGATAAATTCTTTCTATCTTAGATATACCATCGAATAAATCTATTAATGATAAACTGATGGAAAGAACACTGATTTGTTTTTGTTATGACTTTATTTATATTTTGGGACCTATATAATCATATAATTTTGTATATACGATATAAATTATATAATTACTTGTTGTACCTACTGAATTAGTTGTTAGTTGTTGTACTGAATTCGTATTTATATTATTCTTGAAGGCTGCACAGCAGTTTTTTTTCCCATACTTAGGTAGAAATCTGATAACTTTCATATTTAATATTAAACATTAAGAACAAAGCGTGACATCGACTTGTTACGTGATTATCTCTGAATATTGCTACACGGGAACATTAACAATGTATTGATCTAGAATTTCTTTGTGCGTCGTCGCCTTAAACTACTAACATCAAAGTTACCTATCTATAATTCAGATGAGGCCATGGCGTAATAGTTTTTTTAACAAGTATTTTCCACCTGACCTTTTTGCCGTCTATTGCCACAATATAATGCCTTTTAGCGCCTTTTACTAGTGAGGCGTTATCAACTGGTTCTAAATCTGTTTTATATTGTGCTTTAAATCACATCTTCCTTCAGTATAAATGAAATCGTTTTTAATTATACAATCGTTCTTTTTAGTTTGATTCTATCCTCACTAATCTCTAGTAGGTAACTTGAAATACCAAACGTCACAGAACTGACAGAACTCATGCTATGTGAAAAATGGTTTAATTTACAAATGTTTGTTGAATCATCATAATTCATGAGAAATCAAACATTTCATTTGTTTTCGTAAGCTCTATCAAGGTAGCAGTGCCAAATCAGCAAAATTCAATAAAAATTGCAACACAATTTGTAGCTAATTAGTTACCAAATTGGCGATTTTGTTGCTTGCACTGTTTAAAAAACATCGCAATTACTGCTGGTTTCATATGAAGCTAGCAGGAACAAACTACTTTAAAAAAAACCGCTAGGTACATGGAAAACAGGATTGACGTGTATAATTCAAACCTGAAAGTAACTTTTATGCCTTTGTTCGAAGAATATTTTAATATTTACTATAACGTGATTTTTTTTACTAGAATAGAAAATAAAAAGATTGGCGGCTTTTAGAGATGACCGCTTACCATCGGTGTGGTTGTTTGCCAGCAGCCTTACATGTTATCTAAATTTTATATTTTTGTATGTTCTATCTGATTTTGAAAACAACTGAAATAATTAGGATGTGATGGCGGCAAAAACCACATTGGAATGTGGTAGATACAGATCTACCTAAAAATATATGTCTTGGTCTCTAATTATTATCACTCATATAGCTTCCCTAAAATCCCTAAAGACCCTAAAATCATTAAAAATACAAGAATGCAATACATACCCTCTCTTCTCTCCTCTTCAGTTCAATCTGTACTTCTTGAAACTCTTCTTGCCCCTCATTCGGATCCATTTTCCACCCATCATATAACATTTTAATGCCAAATATAGCAAACAGCACAGCACTGACATAGAATGTATAAACTCTAGGTATCACAGTCGCTATCCAGCCAAAACCAGCTGAGAGTATGGTCATGAACACTAACGCTGAAATAGCACCAGCAAATACTATAATCCTAGGGTGCTTCATCGCCATGATGGCGGCGATGAAGAATGTCTTGTCCCCTAACTCGGATACGACGACCACGGAGAGGGAAGCCAGGAAGCCCTGCCAGAAGCTGCCTTGGCTTGCATGCTGAAAAAAGAGAAAAAATATCAGAACAAGTTAGACAATGATGATTACTAGAGGTCGCCTGATGGTCGAAGTTCGAACATACTTAATTGTTTTTATTTTTATTTTAATGACTGTGTAAGTTGAACTGTCATTGACTTTCCGTACCTACTATGACAGATCGTCATGTAATGGACCTGTGTAGCTTTTTCCGCCGTTTTAGGGTTCCACTCCTCAAATGGAAGAAAATGAACCCTTATAGGATCACTTTGTTGTCCGTCTGTCTGCTGTCTGTCAAGACCCATTTTCTCAGGAACCCGTGGACGCATCAAATTGAAATTAATACAAAATACTTATGTCTTATGTTACTTGGGTCTTGGTTGGATTTACTGAAAGAATTTCTTAGTATTATTGGAATGGCTATGGCAATAGGTTCAGATCGGACACGACCAGCTTATCGAAGTAAATACGACCAGGTGGTCTTGCTAACTTTATAGTAGAAGACTGTTTAACAGAGTTCAGTAATTTGAATCAGTGTTAAGAAAGAATATAATAATCAGTAAATAAAAACCTTTTTTTAACCTTAAAGCAGTCAAACTTAAAATTCACCTAGCTATATCAGCTATATCAGAAAATTGAGCATGTGGCTCACGTATTGTTCCATTTTCCTTTTTGAATACCTATTAAATTTCCTTCTAAAATACCTTTGCGTTTGCCAAATTTTAATGATAAGTTAGGCTGAAGCATACACTTAATTAAATAGGTAGCTATATGGCTATTGGGTATGTCTATGTCCATTTAATGTTTTGACATTTAAATTTAATACATATAAAGCAAAATACTTAACTGTACGGAATATGGATCTTACATTATGTCTATGAAATAATAATAACCATCGCATAGTAAACAAGAAGAAAACACACATTGTCTTCGAATATGAAACATAGTACCGGATGTGCGATGTTTAATAGAGATATTAGCGCTAGTGTGTTAACATCATATACCTACACACATGTGTAAGTAGTAAAGTACATAGGTGGTGGTTACCTATGTATGTAATTGTTATTCTGTTTGTTGAGTAATAATAATACTACGTCAGAAATGATTTATTTATTAGAACACTAACTTCGCACGGGTAGCAAAGATATCTTCAACAGTCATCAACATATTTGAATCAATTTACACAAAATCTTAACGAATTATACACCTAAACCTTCCTCATGAATCACTCAGTCTATTAGTGAAAACCGCATGAAAATCCGTTCAGTAGTTTTTCAATTTATCGCGAACAGACAGACATACGCGGCGGGGGACTTTATTTTATAATATGTAGTGATAGTGATATTCAAATAACAAAGGGTTGTTTGTTTATGTAATTCTAGAAAGATAACCTGCGTAAAATTGAGTCACGTGCACGGGTCGGAATAGGTTTCACAGGGATTTCCTTTCTAGGGTACACCAAGGCCCCGACAAGACCGGTGACGGAACACTGTGTGGTTCTAGCCGATTCGAATCCGACATCCCACTTTAGCGTTGGCCCAGTGAGTGACAAAACAAAAAAAAAACTAACGGTATTTTCCTGTAATAGTTTTAATTTAGAGGGCTCTGACTTAAAGGCAACAGTCAGCTCGTTACAGGTATGCGATCCTATAGCTTACAGTGCTTACACTCCCCAATCCACCCTTGTAAGCAATATCCCATCAAAAACATAAAAGTGAAAATGAGAGCCAAGTTCAATATTAAGAAAATACATGGTTATTGACTAGGCCCGCGCTGACAAAAGAATTGAGATCTAAATTATTGTCAAGTTTCAGTAAAGTCAACTTTCTAACCGCAGAATATAAGTTTCTAATCACAAAAACTATTTCTTTTAATGGATATTACAACAAATTAACAACTTTCGATTTTTTCCTTTACTTGTGCTGTCAGACCTTGCTTCTTACCAAATTTCAAGATTCTAGCTCAACGGGAAGTACCCTATAGGTTTTGATTTAAATTTGGTCATATCTACGGCTTAAATGGCCTTATCTTTTGATTGCGTTGACTCAGAAAATTGTTTTTTTTTACAGTTTAGTTTAGTTTCCAGACTTAAGTATTTATTTGGTATTAATTTCAACTTGATGCGTCCAGAAGTTCTTGAGGAAAAGGGTCTTGAAAGACAGACAAACGGAACAAAGTGATTCTATAAGGGTTCCTTTTTTTCCTTTTGAGAAAACAACGATGGGGGTCTGCGAGCCATAGCTTGGGAAATTCTGCGCTAAAAGAATATAAGGTAAATACAAAAATATACATTTTTGTATCCCACATGTTTTGACCTTGACGAAGCTTAGTTAGTAAAAGTTGATATTTAAATATAAACCACTAATGTATGCAACAAGACGTTATTAACTTGTGACATTGAGAATCTTGTTTATTTTTTTTATTGAGCTAGAAGCATGGGTCAAATCATTAAATGTAGGGTTGATCTTCGCCTTCCTAAAACTTGTTTTACCGGTCGTCACGTAATTTAAACACAAATTATATTAAATGCTATGATTTTTCTATTGATTCTCATAATGCATTGATATAATATTAAACATAAAACTCTTACTTTAGTGAAAGAATTGAATTCCATCACCAAGGATTATATGATTTACGACTTTCGAATGTTTTCTTTTACATTTTCGTAATCTTTTTACAGATCTATACATTTCTTTAGATTGTGATTGCAATAAACGCTCAAGTAGTATCTATAGTGAGCTGTAAATTATCTTTTAAAAAACGTGTTACATAATAAATTGTAATAATTTTAAATTAAGACATGAAGAATACAGCACATTATACTGTATTCCTCATCTCTTTATTTTTCATCCTTAGAGGTTAAATATTTTCTTGAAATTTAAATGGGATCAACCAAATGGAATGAAAAAAGAATCATTGAAATCGGTTCACAATCGGCGAAGACAACACGTAACATTCACACAAAAATCCGACAGATTTTTTAAAATTGAGAACCACTCGTTTTTAAAATCTATTTTAAGTATTAAAATGGTTATTTCTTTTAAAATTCTCTTTTCTCGCTTTTTAGTGGGTTAATGCCTATGTAATTTATCTAAGTTACAATAGCCTAATGTCAACTGCTCATCACCTTTTACCACATATTGATTTTCCCAATGCAGAGACGTTAATTGTTGACGAGTTCTCCTAGTAGATACCTACTTAACCATTACCTCTACCTCACCATATGTACTTATTGTGACCAGCATAAATTGCTTCGCAACCATATTAAAGTAATGGAATAGCATATAATAGCATATATAATAGTCGGTTATATAAGAAATCAAGAGGCATAATTTATTTTAGATAACCAGTTAAAATTTGATGGATTAATAAAACGTGTTATCAACTATCTACATCAACATATATAAATATCAACAGTGACTAAGGTCACCATTGAAAAAACACGCGATTTCATGAGTCTGCCCCATAGATGACCTTGAACTCGGTGCGGCGTATCGAGCTTTTTTTATTCTTGACTAACCTACACGCGGTTGTTTTAGTAACGATGCCAATTTAGTCTGTTTGGTTGTAGCTTATCAGGTATTCAGGTAAAAAGATTTTGTATAACAAAGTTTTATTACACGAAATCCTACCTATCCTTGTGCCAATTTTAACTGGGGTCGACGCAGTATGTTTTTATTTTTTTTCCCCGACGCAAAAAGAGGGGTGTTTATATATGTTTGAAGTGTCTGTATTATTCTTTTTTGTTAGATAGGGTATACCTCAAGGGTGGTCCCATGTCAAGGAAGTCAGGATCTGATGATGGAATTTTGATAAAATTGAGAGAAACCCTCGAAAAAAGTAGAAACGAATAGTGTTTCTGTTTACTTTTCATTACTTTCATCAGGTATTTGCTTTTAGAAATCATCACATCGTGTAGACGAGCTGATGATGAAAAAAAATCATAAATAATAATCTTTTTAACAAAAAATTAAACCGAAGAAAAAAACTAAAAAGCAAAAAATAAGTAAACCTTTTAAATAAACTTAATACTTAAGACCTAGAAAGTTTATTAATTTTTTGCGTTTTAGTTCTTTTCGTCGGTTTAATTTTTTTTTATATTTTTATAAAACCACTCAATTTAACTAACCCAATAAATATTAAGAGCACAAACAATCGATTTTTACCTGTGATTTAAAGAAATATTATTAGGTACATTAGATTTTACCTGCAAATAGTCATGTCAGTTTGAAGAATTTCGAGTGAATGTATATTTTCAATCGTAGAATATTATAGGGGAATGTGCGTTTCTGTGGTGATTGCTGAAGCAGCACGAATTTTTTTTTCTTTGTTTGGTGGTCCCAGAGTAATCGATAGCTGGTTCTTGACTATCCCAACGAGCTATTTTGCCTCTCGCAGCCATTAAATTCATAAATATGTTTCAGGGCATTAATAATAATACCAACTTTACACACCTCATACTAGGCAGAGCCTGTACTATGGTAACCAGACTGCTGATAAACATACTTTAATATTTCTAAATACATACATATTATAAATAAATTACACCCAGACAGAGAATAATTCGTCCTGGGTGGAAATCGAACCCACGACCTCTGGCTCAGCAGTCAGGGTCACTAACCACTAGACCATCAGGCCAGTCCAGTAAATATACATATATTTATAAATAGAGTTATAGAAAAAGAAGATCCGAACTTTGAAACTTTTGCGTTCCATGATAATAAAATTATGTTGACGGGAATTTACGCGATCACGTATTTGAAAAGTGTTACAGTACCTACAGACCTGTGATCACGGCCACGACCACGGCAAAGCAAGGGCACAGATTACTAAGTAGTTGCAAGGGTATGTCATACCTTTTAAATACGTGATCGCGTTGATTCCCGTCAACATGATTATATTAGAATAGAATAGAATTTTTATTTAAAGCATCTATGACTTAGTTGTTAGTTTTACTTAACACTTTGTAAGTATTACAGTATTTTACTATACTAAATGCATGGCAGACACTATCGAAAAAAAAATTACATCTAAGCTGAAATATTGTCATGTAACCGGTGAAGTTTTTTTTTACACTTTCAGACCATTTATTTTCCGTTCGGTTACAGTAGTGTGAAATCCTATGTTACACCGTGACTAAACAAAGCTCAGAAGCAAACATTTATCTGTTAGGTACACCGAGGAGGCCCATAGTTTATAGGAAGCGGCACTGACTGACTGACTACAGCAAGTCTCCCAATTGGCCGGTCGAATCGAGATCTTAGGTCGTCACAGTTGTTTTATGACGATTTTCTGCGAGGAGAAAATGTCGCGCAAGGAGGAGGTGACAGTGTGGATTCGATAGAAAAACTTCCAGGTGGAACCTTTTCACTCGCGCTCTCATGCGTATGCCAAGAGTGGCCGTGGGTGTATGAGACGAGTTTTATGTTCTTCACCCGAAGCAGAGTCTCCCGTGAAGTAAGTGTCTGGACATCGCTCAGTTGCCGTCCGCTAGCCAGCGATGGGTGGATCATTGGAGGCAAAACGTCGCCGTACCGACGGTCAACTTATAAACGGTGCTGTGAGGCACACCGTGTGGTTTTAGTTAGTTTAAGCACCTCGGCCTCACCAATAGCTCAGTGAGGTGAGCTTCCACACGAAAACAAATGAGTAATGTTACCACGGCCAAATTATGTCGTTATTTCACGTGTAAGCAACCAAAACAACTTTTTTTGTACGCTCCAGGTTGTTTCACCGCCAATACAGTATATAAAATCCTGCCTGGAGAAAGAGGTACTATGCAATAAGCGAAAAATTGCTGTTTTCCGAAAAAACGCGCAGGAAGTCGCGGGCACAGCTAGTATATAATAATATGCATGAATGCAATGAGATACATGAATCACTGGTAAATAGCAACTTTCATAATCATAAAGCTCATATATCCAAGTTCAAACTGGTGTTGATAAGATAACAAAATAATTAAAAGAATGTCTATTTATAATATCTACATATTCAGTCATTCGCCCACCATAGAGCATGATAACCAGACCAGTCGAAATTACGTTTTTTATTAATAAAAGAGAAAATAGACTTTACAAGAACCTGATTTTCTTAATAATTTTTTTCGTCTCGTGCGCTTTGCGTGAGGGACAGAGGGTTTGTTCTCTTCTAAGTCGATGAAGTCACCAGAGAATGGTAGCGAGGTCTAGTCAGAGGTTGGCTTAGCTACTTTACGAGCATATACGTCGTGGGCATATCGTTAATTTAGGCCGATCGAGATCTGTCTGTTAAGTTGGGTTGAACGGCACCGTTTAGTAAAAAGGCTAGGCTGTTAACTGAAAGGCTAATAAAAGTGGCTACACCGGCATATTGTCCTTTGGCCAATTATATCATGATGTGCAGAATATAAAGTTGTGCAAATCGATTAAAACAATCTATTTGTCGATTTGCCCACCTAGTCACTTGGACACATCGAAATATGGCTAGGCGTCTTATCAGCTAAGTGTTTATATGCGAAGAAGATGGCGGCGTCACATTGTTATGCCTTGTGCTAAACTGCAAATCATAACAACAAATTATTACCACCTTTTTTGATTTCTTTTGTAAAGGTGAAAGATTTGTAACAAAATGATTTTCTTTTTTTATGTTACCAAGGATATAGAAAAGTAGGAAGAACGGGATTTCTCGGACTATTACTGTAGCTCTAAATACGATGTAATGAAAATTTCAGGCAAATAATGTTTAATATTCCAAAATAGCGTTCGATTGCTTCAGCATTTTTTGTTATGATGGTGATGCCTTAATCTAATACTATATGAGGAGTTTTTTGTCCAGTAGGTACTTGGTTGGCAATGTTTAAGAGAAAATAAACCTAGGTTGACGATTCTATCTATTGTTCCGACCCAACAGTTATTAATTCCATTATAGTCACTGGCGTAATAATATATACGCATAAATGCAATGAGAAACATGAATCACTGGGAAATAGCAACTTTCATAATCATAAAGCTCATTTATCCAAATTTAAACAGGTGTTGATAAGATAACAAAATTATTAAAAGAATGTCTATTTACAATATCTACTATATTCAGTCATTCACCCACTATAGGGCATGAGAACCAGATGTCGGAAACGGAATTATGTTTTTTATTAACACAATTAAAAAATTACTTTATGTAAAATTATTTTTATTTACTTTGGTAAGGGTTGCCCGGTCATGCTTAAATACATAGTTTGCAGGATATTAATTATTAAACATGACTAGTAAAATATTTTACTATATTATTTTTATTTTATATGCTATTATTTTGGTCACTTTACACAATCAATTTGCCCAAACATAGATAATATAGTTGGGTATTACGCGGGCAAATCGCGAAATATTTATTTATCATGCTTTAAACTAAGTGTTACCCGCTACTCTGAGGTTCTCACAAAGAGGACACCACAAGAGTGTGCCTTGTTGGAAACTTGGAAGTTGCCACAAAGTGGGACTATGCAAGATACATCTGCCGCATGCCAGATGACCTGTCGTGTTTAGACTCGAAGAAGATAACAGGACTCACTTGGACTCCTTGTAAAAGAAAAACACTGGACCCGATATTGGTAATCCTCAAAACCTTCATCCTAGATCACACAACACACCCAATAAAAAATAAAAAAATATCTTAACAAATCTTGGAAGTAAATTTTAACCTACTTCTAATTAATTGTCATATCGAAATGAAACTTTATATGTATGTGTATGTAGTTCGGATGATACCTAATACTTTAATTTTACATCTTGGAGCTGGTCTGTTGATTGAGCCAGGATGGTGGAGTTGTTCAGTGGCTACTTGTAAACCCCTCGAGTTAGAGTTTATATGATTCCTTTTGACGAGTTCAACAGATTGAGCGATGGTCTGATTCTGAGAGATCTGGTCTGATGTGGAGCCAGGAGGTGGATAGTGAATCTCTGTTTTACTGTATAATTTGGTTCGCTAATATATAATTTACTAGCTGCACCCGGCATGCGTTGCAATGCCATTTTTTCTTTTTTTTATATACTTAAATTTTTTGGGCCAGGAACCCTCGCGTCCCTAGAACACCCTACCAAAGTTTTATCACAATCTGATCAATATCTAATCTAATCGTGGGAGAGCCATGCTTCGGCACGTATAGGCCGGCTCGACCGATACCACGGCCTCACAGAAAACCAGCAGTGAAGCAATGCTTGCATTGCTTTTCGCCGAGTGAGTGAGGTTACCGGAGGCCCTAACCCTTCCCTTGCTCCTCTCTTCCCGCTCTTCCACCTTTTCCTTACTCCTATCTTAAAGGCCGGCAACGCACTTGTGACTCTTGAGTTGCAGGTGCCCATGGGCAGCGTTAGTCATTTCATAGCCATCAGGTGACCCGTCTACTCTTTGCCCTCTATACCATAAAAAAAACAAATATATTGTTTTTTATTTATATAGATTTCTGCAAAACTGTTGAATTTTAGACGCAGGTGAAATAGCTTATGAGAACAGAATCTGGCAATAAAAAAATCTGGTCATTTGCCATTATTTCAATCGGCGATTATTACATAATTAAAATACTCATTATTTCTTGATCTGCAAGTATGATCCTGGTACTAATTCACCACCCGTGAGAAAATTGTTATACCTAGCTTAAGAACTAGCAGTTACTCGGTCAGGCAATGATGTTTTAGTACAAGGCTAAGCGACTAGTAAATTAATGTACGAGTATTGATTACTTATCAAAATAAAAACCTCGTCGATGACACGCTAATGAGGCATCACTGTCATCATCACCGTTATAAAAAAAAACAATGGAACGGGCAGCTGCCTCCCTTGGCTTTAGCAAGATTTGCCCCCACTACCACATTTCGACAAAAACAAATTTTGCCCCTCCACGCATGTGAAAAAAAAAGGCATCAAATACGTTTTACCGCGTTCTAGAACATATTTAGTACAAACTGTTTAGTTTGGAATCTAGAAAGAGCTCCGTCATATATCTCAGAATATTAATACCAAATTACCACTACAAAGTAATAACGTTCCTTTTGGGCTTCGCCGCAGTTTGCTAATAAAGAGAAAAATCTCGTTCTACTAGTTGTTTAGTCAGAAGAAATGTAAGGGTAGTGCTTAATCAAATTCGACCAACTGAGAAATATTATAGTACCTATAAATAAAATCCGATGTGAATATAGAAAATAGCTTAAAATAAGATCAAGTATCGTATCGTCCTAAGCCGACGAAAACGCGAAGGTGACTTATAAATATTTATATTCTTACGAGTTGCTTACGAGTCACATCACAGAACACGCACTATCAAAGGAGTTTTGTGAGCGGGATTTCCCTCTGTTTCAATTATGCTCTTGAAATGCCACTTTATGAATAAATAATTTATTTTTGTTACAATATCTAGGTATACATTACGAAAATATTGCCTATTATTATTAGTCTAACACTGAACCTAAATGTTCATCGATATATTTTCTGTTTAAAAAAAAAAAAAATATGGCTCCTTGTTTTTTAGTGCCAAAGGCGTTTGTTAAAAATCTGATAAGTGACAAGCCCGAATTAAGAAACTAAATCTAGCGCTAATTTAAGCACGTAGTTTAATTACCAAATTTTACTTAACTAACAATACCTATCTACCTAAACCTACTTATAGCTATTTGAAAGCATAAACAGCATAAACATTCAAAGGTGTCGTGATGTGATAAACGTTTTTTTAAATCAAGCTGGTAGTTTTAATCTGCACCATCTATATAAATAAAATGAATTGAAAAATTTATTGCTAAGCGCAAAACTGGAGAACGGCAATTTTTTTTTTTTCATATTTTCGTTAAGGCACAAGGAATGGAGAGAAAAAGCGTAAAAATAGCGAGGAAAATAGCAAAACAACACTTTACTTTTCCTATGCAAAACGCAGTAAATAAGTCTGTCGGGGCAGCTAGTTAAACATAAAACTCAATAAAAATTCACATTACAAGACTATTACAAAAAGACCATCAAAGTAATCAGATAAAAAAATATGTAGCAGTTGTCACATCAATTTATGATAATCAGTCGTGTCAAACGGCCATAATTCAAATAAAGGTTCGTTTAAACGGGCAATACTTTTACTTTTTCAGACAAAATAAAGGTACAAGTAAAGGTACAACTAATTATAGACACCCGCATGGATTTAAGCCTTCCAACATTCATAGTCTTTATTGACTGAGAGAAGGCATTCGATAAGGTAAACTGGACAAAAATGATTGATGACGAAATTTTGAAAGGCTTGGATTACAGACAGAAGAATTATTTACCAACTATATAAAAACCAACAAACAATAATAGAAATTGGGGCCGACAAACAAAGGGCAATAATAAAGCAGGAAGTCAGACAGGGGTGTCCTCCATCAACTTTAATTTTTAACATTTTTATTGAGTGTGCCATAAGGAAAATTCTAGAAACAGGTAAGGGAGGGGTCAAATTGGACGGGGATTACAATTTATCAGATTTGCAGACGTTATAGCAGCAATAGCCGATTCCTATAGAGCAAATGGACAGTTTTAAATATTAAGGTCGCCGAATAACGCATGATTTAAGGTGTTCTTCTGATATAATAGAAAGACTCGCAATCGCCAAACAAACCGTCAATGAAAAAAAACATCTATTCAAAGCTAAAACCAATATCGAAATAAAGAAACGGCTCATTAAGACGTTTACGTAATAGGGCTGCAGGCGGATGATGAACATCAGCTGGACAGGAAAAGAACCAACGAGGAGGTCCTAGTAATGGTAGATGAAGAGAGACAGTTGTTGGCAACTATAGACAACAGAAGGGGAATAATGGTTGGCCACTTGATAACACACGACAATGACTTCAAAACAATATTGGAAGAATAGAGGGAAAGAGAAGACGAGGAAGACCTAGAAGAAGTTTTATGTAACAAGTGAAGGAGAAAGTGGGAGTCGAAATATGTCGACTGTGTGGAATGTCGAGAAAAAGATAACAGAGAATAGAGAGGAGTGGCGATTGCTCCATATGGGCCAAAATTCAGTGGGTTGCCGCGCGCCGGACGGGCCGCACGTTAATTCGATGCCAGCTCACACGCTACCTCGCGTCATACTAATAAGTGTGTGACATGGCCGAGATACACTCAAAATATTGTCGTATATTACAATCTGGCTGTAATTGTTAGCAATGTTGCCGGCAACAATATTGCAGCCATACATTGCAGTTGTTATGAGTAACGGTTTAATTACGAGAACATCATAATGAAAAAAAAAAAAAAGTACATTGTAGTAAAAGTATTGACCGTTTAGACGCACCCTAAGAAGTTAAGCTAACGACAAGGTTTGTAATTTTATTCTCTCTAGTCGGTATTAAGACGTTTCACTGCCATTAATACGCAAACGGCCTTTTCAGTGACCTTCCGCCGAAGTCAGATGTTACTGGAGTTTTGTTGATAAAAAGGGTCGGAGTAGGGCTTAAACTCAGTCTCATAAATTCAGTCCATTATTTTTAGAAGTTTAGAAGAAAGATTGTCGAATCTAAAGATCGTTTATTCTACTTAAAATTCCAAATTCAAATAAGTTTTATGCCATTGCATAAAACTCATATGCATTTACACGCTGTAATTACTTTACAAAGAAATGAAAAATAGTTGTTAAATAAAAGCAGAAAATCCAATAAAGTACCTATCTACTTAAGAAAGATTGTGAACCATATTCACAAAGGACAAAAAAGTACTGAACCGATTGCTATGATACTTGGTATGTAGATAGCTGGAGACCTGGATTAACACATAGGCTTCTTTTTATTTCAGTTCTGGGTGTAAAATTGCAAAATATGTGACGTCTCACCAGGGTTGGGGGGGCTCCCCCAAATGTGAACCCCTGTGACAACGACGGGGGGGGGGGGGGGGAGGTAGGTAGGGGGCTCAGTGATAAGCGCTAATAAAAACTCCCATCATCATCACTCTAGCATTTCGCTACCTACTATTTGCTAGTAGTACCTTACCCCCTTTAAATGAAATGACGGAGATAAGTAATGGTTAGTGTGTTTTGAATTTGATACTTACTTAAATGCCTTTGTATACGCAAACAACTATAAATTTTTCGAGTAAATAGTTTTCATTGCTAGAAAATCGCTTTCAAAATGAGTTGTCTTGAGTAATTTATACCAGATACATTTCGAGACTCAAATTAGGAGAGTGACGTCATAGCCTTGCCCAAATGACAAGACAAACAGCAGCTTTCAGCCTAACGCCAGTGTATGACGTATAAGTTTGCGTACGACCTTGTTCCGCCACTCTTTGGAAAATTTCCATGTAAATAAAAATACACACTTCTCCTTTTTTAATTTAATAACACGACATTTACTGCTTTTAAGTCTCCAATTATCTGGCTATATTGTATCGTTTATGTATTATTGACATGAGCTCAGTGTCATAAGCTTTGTTAAATTAAATAACCAGTTGATATTTTTTTTCTAGCGGTTAATAATTTGCGTAAACATGGAAAAATCGAAATTGTACGGTATTTTGGAATACGAATTCCACCACGGCACCAATGCAGCACAGACAAGCACGCTGAGAATAACCGTAACTTGTCAAAAATGGTCTAGTCTACTTCTTCTTCACCAAACACATGATAACCGACTATATCCAAAGCACAGGAGTTGCGTCTGGAAATTCCTTCACTCCCCATACTCACCAGAACTTTTCCTAACCAATTTGTATACTTTTTTTGGCATCTTAATAATCAAATCCGATGCGGCATTGTCAAACGCTTTAGAATTCACCAGTTCTCATCCCCAAGAGTTCTATAACAGAGGAGCTAATAGGCCTCCATTAAAAGGCAAAAGCGCATCGAAAATAATAGCCTAATACCTAAGTATAATTCGACAAAAAGAAAAAAGTTGTGTTAAATACAAAACGTAAAAAAAAATATATCCTACAGAGACAGAGCTAGTGAGTTATAATATAAATAAAGCTTTTAGCGATCACACCGAGGAGGTCGTCAAACATATGAATCTTAGTGTAGGCGCACATGGGCCACACGCGACTGCCACACACGCCACCACCTGAACTGACCTGAAGCTAGGAGCAGCTAGACGCTAGAGCTAGGAGACGCGCGACAGCCACTTGGGGTCGGTGGTCGACACAAATGATCGGTGGCCGGTACTATTTTTAAACCGTTATTAATGGCCTCCGACGCTGGTTTGATTGCACTGCTGTTGATAAACAAACGTCGAAATGGGACCAACTAAACTGTGCTGGTATATTTGATCAAAGATTACAGGTAATATTTTTAATGTGTAGGTATGTGGCTGTAGGATTTTATTTACGATTATACTTTATTACATCGTTTATTTACATGCACGCGTGTAACTGTAAATGAACATTGACGACCTTGTATATGTACCTATGTATATTATTTAGTGTGCGAAAATCTGTATCGCATAATGACCGGCTAATATGGGATACACACATATTATGGCATAGGTCATTCTGGTTCTTGCACTAGCAAAAATGTTATACCCTAATTACAAATTTTCGAAAATTACGGTATTGTTACTCATCCTAGATGTAAACTATAAAAATGTGTATTCCCCTATCCTTATTTGAACTATATTATTGGTATCGTAATTCGTATTTTTCTTTTTTTGTCTGAAACCTTACGACATCACGATTTAAGATAATCGTCATGACATCATGATCCCTCGACGAGCGTTGTCATGACCCAAAGATAATCATCAACTTGAACTGATTAAACCATACAGTGTCTCTGACCTCAGAGCTATGGCTAAAATTGTCACACGCGACAAGGTGATCAAACAACCTACCGCCCAGCATGTCCTGGGTTTTATTTCTGACTTATATCTTGGAGGAGAGCGAACTCTACTCTCCTCTTGCAAAGATAGCAAACGCCCAAAAACGCAAAATTATCAGGCCCAGGGCATTTACAGGGGACATTTCTTTGCCACACTCCCATAAAGGCACCATATCTATTATTGCCAGATAGAGTTCTGCTTGGCCGGCTGGAGATATGTGCTTAAACCACCCTTTCCCGTTATTTCCTACTTTACAGTCATGATGTCTCAGTAGAATAAGAAAACCGTTGGATGGTGTTTCTCGTATAAGTGGCCGACTACACCCTAGTTGGTTTATTGTAGGGAGCTTCACTGCTTTACTCACACAAACGATGTTTGTTTTTGAAGTTGATCGCTTTAAAAATATAGTCGTTTCCGTAATTGTTTGTATTTAAAGCTAGGGTTACTGGTGTCGAATGAACGTGAATATGAATGTTGATGATCTCCTGTTTGACCTAGGTATCTATGTTGTAGGTATATGACATGTTTACCCCCGTTTATGGTCCTCGCTCAGCTCCTTAGGACCGTAGCTTGTTTAAATCGCTCAGTCATTCGCTAGTAATAATAACTTATTGGGTACAATAGCCATCAAAGCAAAAATAATTACCCGTGCAAATTCGATAAGTAATATCAGACATTAGCGCAGTCAACAAAAAAAATAACTTCATTTTTATTATATTAGTACAGATTTAAAATCCTTATTTAGTCGTCTATTTTCCTTACAAAAGTGATGACTATTGTCACAGATAAGATAATAGTTACTTCGTAACAGATACATCACCCCCATACAAAACTGAAAATACCTACGTTATAATAGCCTACAAAATTTAAATAATAATATCTGGCGTTAGCTGCGACCAGAAATATATCTTATTTACGCTTTTCGAAAGTTGAGAACGCCTTGCCCACCGCGCGACCTTCGTCTGTGAGTGTAGCCGAACTGCCGGACACTCTAGGGTTGTACAAAGTACACAAATAATGAAATAAATTATTTATTTGGGGTATGTTCCGATATACACTGCGAGCACTGTTCAGTGCTCTTACCGCGCAAAAATTCGTTTTGTGATGGACTGACAGTATACTGCCGCAGTATCCCAGGGAAATATATGACGTCATAAATCGTCGCATTTTTGTACTGTGAGCACTGGTGTTTTCGAGGAAAGGTGCTCTCAGTGCTTTGATTACGTGATCAACTACAATTTTTTTCTAGTTAAATAGTAAACAATTATTTGTCGAAATATGTTCATCACTTTTAACGTACATATCCCCATTTAAATAATTCGGTTATAAAGTTATTATGCATTCGGTCACTTGAAAAACAATATTTTCTTTTAATAAAAAGTAAACTTACTTTTATTATGCGAGTAATTCAATTGACAATTGACTTGAATATTAAATTTTTAAATATAACTACATTCAAACAATAATTTTTCTTGTTGAACAGATAACTTGTATATATGATAATTATTTTCACGTCAAAACAGCGCCAAAAAACATAGATGACAGTATGCTGGACTGCGTTCCGTATTAAACAGTAACCAGTATAGCTAATTATAAAGGAACAGCTTCGCAGTATATTAAATTGACGTCACTCCTTATAGTGCTCGCAGTGCATATCAAAACACACACTTGATAATCAAATTTATGGGTGAGTTTTATATAATGATAAATAAAATTATTTCCCATATGAAATTTATATCTTTAATTTTTATAGGTAATTAAAGTATCCCTTAAACCTTACATAGTAACATAAAATATTGATGCTGTAGACATATACATCACTATCACTACATATTATAAAACAAAGTCCCCCGCCGCGTTTGTCTGTCTGTCTATCTGTTCACGATAAACTCAAAAACTCCTTAACAGATTTTCATGTGGTTTTCATCAATAGATAGAGCAATTTCTGAGGAAGGTTTAGGCATGTAATTTGTTAAGGTTTTGTGTAAGTTGGTTGAAATATGATCATGATTGTTGAAGATGTCTCTGATACCCGTGCGAAGCTGGGGCGGGTTGACCGCGGGTTGTGCGAAGTTGTATAGTAGAAGAATCAGAATGATGCACGCGATCCCACCGGTGCACGGTGATGGATTAGTGTGCGCTAAGGGCCATGTGCTATGGTTACTCAGGCAGAGGAAAATGCAAGATGAACATGAAAGCGGTGGTAGGCATACCTATAGATAGACAAATTTTGAGACAAGCGTCATAAGTTCTATAGCGGACCCTAGACGATCATGCGGCATGACATAAATGACCGATTAATTGCATTGATTGATGCGAATGACTATAAACTACGTGCATGACATGCAAACTATGTGCTGCCGTTGATTGAAAATTCCTTTAATTTTATATTTATAAATCTGCCTTTGACAAAGACATTTCCATAGCAGCGCAGAAGACCTCTTCACAGTATTATCTATATCGACTGAATACTGATTATACCAAGCGAATTATCATGATGCATGATAGACTCTCAATAGGTCCTTCATGCAGCATTGTTTAGTCTCCGCAACACGGAGTATTCCCTAAAGCGGGAGCTGTCGATTCGACTTGTAGTCAATACAAGTAGTAAGAACCGTTGCATTATTTGTTATTTAACTGTTAAAAATATTGAAGCTACTGAATAGTGTAGTAAACCAACCTGAATAAAAAAATTCGTCAGCCAGTTTCCTACTTCTGGTGGAACTGTTGATGCGGCCGGTGCACTTGTCGCGATATCCATTATTCCACTCATATTCATTCCTTTGCACACATTCGCGAAAAACAAAGACAATTACCGCTGAAATTACGAACTGTCACATTACTACCCGGAGAAATACTGTTATTAAAACCTGATAAAAACTAAATTTATGCACTTTGATAACAATAAATCTTATATAATAGAAACATTCGTCACAGTCGACTCAAGTATCATAAATGATAACACACGACCGCACAGCTCGTGCGACGTGCGCCGACTGAACCTAAGCTGGAGTAGTGGAGAATTACGGTACAGACTACAGAAGAAAACAAGATTTGGCAGAAAAACTATTTAGACGTTATATTAAGTAGACACCGGTCTACATATTAGTATTCAAATATTGAACTATAATATTGGCTACAAGATTGTAGACTCAAGTAAATTTATAAGTTTGTCATCGGTTGGAAAAAAAAACGCGCGAATTTTTGTTTGTCATAATTCGCGCCATTGACGTCAGTAAGCCTTGCGGATACATGGATGCTTTAAAAAGAGATTACTACTCAAATCTTCAACTTCACATTATGGTTTAATTAGTACATACTAGATTTTTTACCGCATTATGTTCATATTACGTTTATATATATACCATGACTTGCAGGTTCGAACTCCGGACAAAACAAAAATGTGTGATTTTTACTAGGGCTGCCATCCATCCCGGTTTCCCTGGATTTGTCCTAGTTTAGAGGGCCTCCGGACGGGGTTTTCAAAAGGTGTCCCTGGTTTCAAAGAGTGAGACCCGGACACTGTGTCAGGGGAAAATTATAATTATTAGATGAATCGTTAACAAGCTTATATATAACATACTTGGTTATCTAAATTATTACTGTTTTAATGACTTGCACTTGCAAACTCTTTAAATACGGCTATAGTCTCCAGTCAAATCATTTGTAGGTTTATTTCTTTTTAGAAATTAGAAATATAGCTACATTTAAACATTACCATACGTATAATTTAGAAATAGAACTCTTTGACAAACGGCTCATTTAGAGTGTCATAATTGAATGGTCAGCATGGAAAGACAAAGAATCATTGAACCTTGAACCTAATAAATATATGATTCGTATCTGATCTTTGATAAATATGTTGAGCTATATGATAAGCTACTTTCGTTTCTGACTGTGAGTATTTTATCATCACAGCCATCATCTGTGTTTCTTCAACACATACTTACTAACGTAAATAAGACAGACTATTTTTAAAATCGGAAACAAGGTTGAAGTCGACAAGTCTTTGATCTTTCGTTCTAAATTAATAGCAAAATATAGAATGTATGCAGTTCGTGACGTGGCAACGTATCTTACCATAAATCAGCACTGCACGTCTTGAACATACGTGCTTTCCTCAAGCATATCCCTTTTCCCTACCCTGATAAGAACTGCTATTTATAAACTTGTATATATAATCGTAAGTCAACCATTAGTTGTGGGTAGGTATAATTAATAATAAATAAACTATTGAGCATGTAAATGTCATCATCACAACCCCGCAATACAAAACATCTTCCAAATATTCAACTTCAAAAACAGTCTTGAATTGTAGTATCTACACTAGTGATGTAACGAATGTCGATTTTCACATTCGCTAATGCGAATATTTATTTCTAATATTTGCGAATGCGAATATTGACTTTTCAACTAAAGACCAATCAAAATGTATGAATATCTTGACATTTTGCATTGCTTTTTATGGATCTGAGGAACAAATTTCAAATTTTTTTAAAAGATGTGTAGTAATATTTAGCAAATCCTGTATTTAAATTCATTTTGCGTATCTCGAAAACGGCTCTATCGATTTGGACAAAAATTTATATCTTTTTTGAATAAATACAATGATCTTGAATATTTGACGACTTGGACACGAGTTTTATGAGACTTTTGAGACAACATTTAGAATGTCAAAATAATAGTTTATACGAGTTTAAAGGTTATTATCTCTCATTCGGAAGTTGACTCTTTTTTTGCTTAATTGACTGTATTAATTTTTATTTCTTTATTTAAAATGAAGTTTTTTACAATATAGTCAGTTCAAACCAACTAGTATATTATAATAATACACTCAGAGGCATATTTAACTGTCCACTCCTCTAAAACTGCAAACCGACGGTTTACGATAACGTATGTTAAGGTTAATAGGTGTATTTGTTTAACTGGGTAGTTCTGCAATAAATATACCTGTATTTTATTTTATTTTTTGACGTTTTGTCGCACATTAGTCTGTTTAGTTGAAGTTAAAGATCCTCACTGTCCGTTTTGCGTAACAGTAAATTTGTTTTGTTATGTTTTGATTAATTAGGGTTCCGTTATTCGTACCTAAAAAGGTTAAAAAAAGTAACCCTTATAAGATCACTCTCTTGTCCGTCTGTCAGTCTGTCTGTCCGTGTGCCACCACTGATTTTCTCAGGAACGGGTGAACCTAGCAAGTTGAAATTTATACTAAATACTGAGGTCTATAATCCCTATAAGGTGTATAAAAATCAAGGTCCTGAGTCAACACGATAAAAAGATATGGGCCAAATTTAGATTTTCGCCAAAACTTGTAACTACCAAAATTTACCTTAATTTTCAACTTTTTTTTATTTTTGGAAATTTCCCCTTTACTTGTGCTGTAAGACCTTGCTTTTAACCAAAATTAACAATTCTAGGTCAACCGGAAGTACCCTATAGGTTTTGGGTCGAAAACTTATAGGGTACCTACTTCCAATTTACCTAGAATCATGAAATTTGGTAAGAAGCAAGGTCTGACAGCACAAGTAAAGGAAAAAATCCGAAAGTCGTTAATTTGTTGTTATATCAGATAAAAAAAAATTTTAGATTACTAACTTATATTGTGCGGTTGGATCACTTTGTCGTACATCGCAACCGCAGAGTTAAGTTTTTCTTTCGAAAAAGACGGGCAAAAGTCCTTGAGAATTGATTCCCGAGTTGGACGTATACAAGCTTATGGAACCCTCCGTGCGCGAGTGAGACTCGCACTTATCCTTTTTTTTTTTCATTGATGAAGGTTTGGGGTGTCTTAGTTTTCGTTATATCAACAAAATGCCACTAGGCAGAGCCGGAGAAACAAGGATACTGGCACTAGCAACTCATATCGGACGGGCTTCCAAATCGACTACAAGCAGTAATTGATGCCAGGAGACCAAATATCGATTATTAATGTGACAATTTAAATGCAGATTTTCTTTAAGATCAATATTTTTGTCACTGTTGTTTTTAGGAAGGAAACTCTAAATCTGACTCCTGTTCTATTATGTATGTAACGGGTTCACTTTTAGCATTGTATCAATAACAATTAAATTATAAAGGAGTTTTGAAGGAATCAACATGTAATAAGCGGTCGGTTAAATGTGCCTTGAGTGTATATACATATACATTAGGCTTATTAAATATCATTATTTTATTAGGCCTTTCAAGTCCTTTTCTATAAAGATATTATTATGTATTAAAATTATTTTTTTAGTTTCGTTAATATTTTAATGAAAGTAACAAGAACAAAAGAGAAAGTGTTTTCAATTTAGTAAATCTTCTCAAGACCGTTCTATTATTATTTATTATAATATAACTAGAAAAATATTAACGTTAGCAGATGAATCGCATTCGCATCTTTTTTGCGAATGCGAATATTCGTTACATCTCTAATCTACACATATTTGAGTCTTGAGAACCTTGATTTGCATGACTGGAGGTTTGGGGGAAGTAGCGATTGTAAGTTTAAAACCCCGTGTTGTTACAACTTCTATAATTAAAAAAATTGTAAATATAACTCAAATGCACAATCTAAATTCAACTCCTTTTCTCTATAATTTTTTCAAAGCCTACCAATATAAATCAAACCCTACCTTCTGAATACCAATTTGCTAACATTCATATGCCAGGCGAAAGTGTATACCAACGAGGTCGTACACTACACTACTCTACCATCGCGTGTGCGTGTGCGTGTGTACTTTCCCAGTCGGTTTTAAGCTGAAATTTGCCTTGTGCTGCCTCTTCGAAAAATCTAGTCTATAAAATTGATGTTCGTGGCATGTGAGTCACGTGATATTTTCAAAATAGCTATTGACTGAAAAACAGTGAGAGATGTGCCGTCTCACCTACATCCTGTCCATTTTTTATTTTCTTTTTGACAGTACGATAAGTAAGTCAAATAGTGATTAGTGATGTGATGACCTAACACGTTTTTCGCTTAAAAATAATAAACGATTTTATATATAAAATCGTAAATATAGAGAAAGTTTCAAGCAATGAAAAAAAGTAAAAAGTTAATTTTAGCTAAAAATACTGAACCCGTTTAATATACATAAGAATTAATATTAATGTTACTGAAGACTCAAGTGATGAATCTAGTGTGTATCATATCCGGTAGCGGCCCTAGTTACATTTTTAAGTGGTGCGAGACCTCAAAGTGGTAAATTAAAAAACCTCAATTTTCCTATGTTGTTTGCCGTAAAAAGAATTTGATGACCTTTGTTTTGTTTTTTTTTTTTAGTCCTCATATACAAAATATATTCTACTTGAGGGTTATTGCGGATAAAAACGTGAATCAAGATGTTGGTTCACCGTAAAAAAAATTGGATGACCTTTTTATATATATGTTTTATTGCGCCCCCGATCTATTGATTTGGTGCCCCTGCATGACGGCGCCCGGTGCGGCCGCACCTCTCGCACCGCCCTAGGGCCGCCCCTGATCATATCATCTTACCTTTGTTCATTAACCCAAGTTTAAGTTAGAATTTCAATATTTTCATGTTATTTATCAATACAAATAAATAAAATGGAAATGTCTGTTTTTTAAATTGCCTAAAATTCAGATAGCTGGTGTTAGAAGGAGTAACTTAGGCTAATTTTATTTTGGAAAAACAATTAAGGTGAGCGAAGCCGCGCGGGAATTGCTAGTTGCAAATATAATTAAATACAACTACTTATTTATAACTATATAGGAAATATTCCTATACTGATTCAGAAATAATAAATTTAAGTTATGCGCGTTTAAAAAACAAATGGTGCGCGTAAACGTAATAGTTATTTTAACATAAATCAGCTTTATATTTTAGTAGAGTTCAAAGTTTTACACAAGATTTATTAAAACGTGAATATAACATTTATTGGCAAATGTAAAAAAATATATATTTTCGGCCATGACTTCTGTTAGAATTATTGACTAACGTAAACTATGGCTATTTCTGAATATGTGTACGCATTTAACAATATGACTATTTCTGAATACGTGTATTTCATGCATTTAACTCCACTTCATAAAAATTTTGGCTTGGCCCTATTACCCTCAAATGCGACGGTTTACAGCACTACGTAGGTATAATAGAACATAACTCCTTTTATTGCTTAAAACGATAAATAATTATTTAAAAAAATATATATCTCTACATACATATTATAAAACACAGAGTCCCCCGCCGCGTCTGTCTGTCTTGTTAGCGATAAACTGAAAAACTACTGAACGGATTTTCATGCGGTTTTCACTAATAGACAGTGATTCATGAGGAATGTTTAGGTGTATAATTTGTTAAGATTTTGTGTAAATTGATTAAAATATGTGAATGATTGTTGAAAATGTCTTTGGTACCCATGCGAAGCCGGGGCGGGTTGCTAGTTTACAATATTATAATGTCTACGAAGGATAAAAAATAGTACAATTCAAATAAAATAGGTAATCTACATATTTTGTCTTACTGGGCGATTTAACATAGTTATAAACTACCACTATTAGATTCCGTTACTATTGATTTAGAGCACAGACTGTCTCCAGAGATACTCAACCTACATCAGTTGTGGTTTTTCTATCTTAACAAAATGTTAATGTAAAAGACTGGGATATCGATATAGAGACAGTGAAAAAATTTCTCGATATGTACCGGCCATTATTAACGATTCAGAATCGACTGCAATAAGCGAATACTGCCTATGGCCAAAGAAGATAATGTGAGAAATCGCCATACCCGAGTTGATAGCTCATCTCATTGAGACATGCGACCAAGATTTGTACCCTATCATGGAAACTTTTTGCAAATACTACTCTCCCGGTCAGCGCGTAGGTGCCACAGAGAGAACGTGTTCTACCCTACGTCCCTACGCATAGCAAAATATTGGTTGCGTCATGCGTGCTTCAATGGCACAGGAAAGATTATCCAAGCTAGCTCTCCTAAGTATACACAAAGATGTGAACCTAGATATCGATGAAATTATCAACCTTTTTGCGAAAAAGAAACGTAATCGTGTATTTGTTAGTAAACATCTTATAAAATTGTTCGGAGTAAAATGTATACTTAGTTTTAATAACATTTTACTAAAATCGGTCTACTAGTTTAAAGTCTAGATGTGATAGTGTGATGTACAAACAAATATTTTACAATATTTGGTAAAAGTCTCCTTTTTGATCAGACGTGATATGCAAAATTTGCCTTTTTTGAGTAAGTCGGAAAGTATAATTAATTTTTGTGGAATTCGCACCGAAAAGTCCTAAGAAATTACAATTTCACTAGGCGCTCGGTTAAAACCATTTTAGGCTTAATTTTTCATTTAATTAAATGTGAAAATTTTGAATAAACAACCCTGTTTTTCTTCCTATTTTCTCGCCTATCTCAGTATATGGTGAAGATTTCTCTACAGTTTATAAAAATATAGATTAAACTACATAGGTACCTAAGGTACAATTAATCGCAAAACTAAAAATCATTTTTACTATTCACAAAAATAGTAAAATTCGCAAAAAAATATAATTATGGCAAACTATTATGACTAAGTAGGCGCACAATAATTCGGCAATCTAAAAAAGGTAATTTTCAAATTGTTGCTAAGGCTAATCTTTGATTTTAAAATAACTTGTAAATTAGTAGACACATACAAGAGTGTCCAAATTTACTTACCCATATTGAAAAACTAAAATCCGTTCATTAGGAGACCTTTTTTAATGTGATATAATAACGTATTTTTTATTATATATATATATATATATATATTTAGTACCTATTTTTAAACTATAATTTATTTAAAATCACAAACCGAAATAAGAAGAATACTTTCTATGCGTTTCAAATGAGAAGACAAAGTTAAAAAGTACTGTCAGCACCACAAACATAAGTAAAAAAGAATTTGCAATATTTGTTATTTAGTTGTTGGTCAATAGTTAACAGTGTTTTTGTGTTATAAAGTTCTATTATGTTCGTTTTTGTAACTTTTTTGTAGAAGTAGTAAAAAAGGAACTGCTTTACATTCAAGAGCCCAGATAAGATAATAGTTTGGCCCGGCAGAAAGTGCATAACGCACTTGTTTTTTGATAATGAAAAATGTCGTACTACATTTTTCATCATTAATTTTCTCCGGCAGTTCAATTATGCTGGTTCCAGTTTTAATGGATTCCTTATCACTATAAATCACAATACTTTACAGTTTATTCCTTATAATTTAAACTCCAATTGCGATGCAATATGGACAGTTATCTTCTTATTTAAAACGCATATGTTATGGCATGACAAAGCCGAAAACCTCCAAAGTTTACTTGCATACTTATAGAATTATTAAAACACAGATGTACATTATTTACACATTTTATTCACTGTTTTTACAAAATAATACTTTTTTAATCAGCACATCAGAAACAATATCCATTTTATTTTCAATTACCTTGATGTGAGCACTACATAATATACCGAGAAAATCTCGAGAAAATAGCACTTGTAATGATTATGTAATGTATTTTAAAATACAGTATTATTAACTTAGGTAAACAACGTGCTCTATTTTAAAAATAAATTTTAAATACTTGGAACACCGAACATAAAATCCTTTTATGAATAGAATTTATTTCAAAATAAATTCTATACACATTAAGGCCATTAAGGTTATTAAAAATATAACTGGCTGGTATTTCACTTTTATGAATTAAATTACAAAAGTTTATAAAATTCGTGATGTATTTATTTACCCTTTTCGTTACAATACAAATGACTTTCCTAAATTTCCTAAATCAATTAATCTGTTACTAATATAGCGTTTTTTCTTTATAAAATAGGGAGGCGGTGGCAAGAACATGATTTAATCACTTTTTAAATTATTTCTGTAGGCCTAGTACAAAACTTAACACTGTGAAACGACCACATTTTTAAGAACTTATATTAAAGAATGTTCTAGTGTAAGCAGCTAAAACTACCCCTTGTTTCTTTTATCTGTTGTATGAAACCGTGCCCACAGTTCAAATGAAAGAAAATCAACAAAAAATGTTTGCCACTTAGCAAACTCGTACTGTGTGCTTTTAGGTGAATGCTACTTAATCTGTGACATTCTCCCCGTTAAACGCTATCACCGGGACAGTTGCGATTTATACTCGTATTTAATTTATGACGTTGTCAAACAATAACTCGTCTGTGCCATTCACCCCGCTGAACCAGTAATAATTGAGTTTATCGGATCTGACGATACTGTTCCCTATCTGTCCTGATACCGGAGGTAATTTAGCGGGGTAGATAGAAGACGAGTGTCTTTCATCCATTTGAACTGAAACTGTCACATTTTAATAAGCACCCTTTCTTGCTAAACTGTGACTGATAGAACACGTCAATTAAATTCAACTGTACAGATCTGATCTTATTTAGTTTTAAATCACAATCTTTACAACTCTTAACTAAGCGTGTGATATCTATCAACAATATTGTATACTTAAAAAAATATTATCATATATTATGTACATCATTATTTATTATATACCATTTACATAAAAGACTGACGTTTAACAATCCAATCAATCATTGGCAAACAAGCTCCGTCAATAGATATCTCCCTTTTTAGACTACCTTAAGTAGGTAGTCTAAAAAGTGAAATAAAAAAAGAAAGAGTTTTTGAGTATGACTTATGAATATAATTCTGGTTAAAGGGATTGCTTTCCGTGCAGTTACAGTAATTATTTAAATTTTACACCCACATAACAAATCATTTTATATAGAGGGAAGTTAAAAACGAGTTTTCATTTAATACTTAATTACAAGAATTTCAAATAAAGCTTTTTTAAATGCCATTTCACTGATTACATTTAATGGAGTACTGCGAAAATTATAATACCGTTAGTATATATACATCACAGATAAATATAAAAATAATTGAAACAATTTAACTACACATTTAGTGCTAAAGAATTTGACATGGTTTTATTTAGTACAATTTAAACAAAATATTAATTTATTTGTTAAGGAATGATAATGAAGAATGTTTTTCGAATATCCTAAAATACTGTAGAAGTATAACCTGTCCTTTATCTGTCAAAAGCTTCATGGTGTTTTAGTGTTTTTTAAAACAAATATGTTATTTTTAATTGTACGACAAATAATGAACTGTCGCCTGTCACGGGTATTTGTTATTGTATAGAAACTAATCTACAATTATGTAAAAAAAAATGTGTGTGTGTACCAGAGTACACAGGTAAGAAGTGAAACTTCTTTACGACATATCATTTTTCTACTATTTGCAACTTCACGAAAATGGGGTGGGTAGATAAGGCTTAAGCCTTAAGAAATTATAAAACGAAATATATAATCACTCTCACTTTTCTTGTAAATTCACTTAACTTTGTATAAGTCTTTTTATTTTATCACTTTCAAATTAATATATTGTTATTCTTAATTCAAACCAAACTTCAAAACTAATATATTGTTGTTATTATTATAATATATTACATTATATTCTTTACGTCACTATACTAAACTTTGATAAAAAAGCAACATGGCGCGTAACCGAAAAACGTGACGATTGCTACAAAAATTTCTCCCATACGTCGATAAAGAAGTTTCACTTCAATAAAATTTATATAACTGTAAGTTGTTCATCGTGAAACACATTGCAATAGTAATTTTTATTAAACAATAAAAAAACAAAAAAAAAAAAACAAATTACTGAATTGTCACCTGGCCTTTGTTAAAATTTCTTAAACTGATATTAAGTTATTGCGATTTACTTTCCACTGTTTGAAACATTACAACTAAAAACCTTTTGATATCTGTCTCATGTAAAATAAAACAGATTTACGCATATTGAGATGAAATGAACTTGCCATGGGCCGTGGTATGGTTAAAACCATAGTTATGTAAGTATGTATAGATCACCCAATACAACAGCTCGGATAAAAATAAGATAACACGAGTGACTCTCTTAACCTTATAAATATCCTTGGTTTTTTTAAATACATTATGCAGATAGTGTATGAATAGCGTTTATATATAAACGATATTCACGCCATAGTCGTTATGGTACACTAATTATCATAGTATTTATGGACAACACTGTTTTAACGATAACGAACTCTTGACTTTTAAGTTCTTTAAGGATAGAAAAGATGATACTAGATGACATTAGGTAACCGTTCTATACGTTTCTTGCACAGGGTTTAGGGACTGATGCAGGGTTACATGCGCAAATGTTAAAGTTAAAATCATGATATTTCGATACGAAAACGTTTTAAAATATATTATGTACAATGAGTCCTTCGTTTTTAATTAGACTTGCATCTTTATACAGTAACATTTTAACAATACGAGTACGTTGTTTTGCCATTAACGTAAAAATAATAATTTTTAAACCGCGTTTCTCGCCATAGAGCGACTTTATAGCAACAATTTTTTTTTGTTGCTTAAAATTCAGGGTGTGTTGACGTCTCTATACTAGTACTGTTCGCTCTGTGTCGAATGACTTGTAAAGGGTTATCATCGGACTATGGCCTTAAGATATCAAAATTTAATTTGTAGAAATATTTGATCCGTTTGATACAAAAATTATTTTCACATAAATATGTTTACTGACTACTTTTGCTGACTGTACTTACCGAACCGCAATGTAAATCGAAAAATTTTAAATCTCAAGATCTATTAGTGTCCGATACACACTCATCTACAACATAACGGAATCAACATCACCATCGTCCCTGTAAAGTCAAAACCGATCAAACAGACATTTAAAACTTATCATTCGTACAAAATTAAATGTTCTTTGTACTTTCTAAAACAGATATTGAAACTAAAATACACTAATTACTTAAATGTTTAAATGGAACATTCATACAAAAATAAACATAACTGTGTTTATTTAAATAATATTAAAGACAAATTTACCAACACAGTAAACTCCTGACTGCAGACTTTTAAACGAATTTAATACAATTAACAAAAGGCTGTTCGAAATATAATCATTTTATACACAACATTTTAAGAATATAATAGTATAATATTTGATTGTCTAAGCCTTCCAGCACTATCTTCTTATAATTAAATCGCTCTGAAAGAAGTATTTATTATTACCTATTTAGAAATGTACATTTGTCAAGCGATTTATCTAAATCCAGAAGTTAGTGAGCGCAGCTACAATTACAATAATATACATACATATTGTCACTTACACGTTAAGTATTAACCAGGGTTCACTGAGACTTATCAGCAAATATACATAAGTAAATATTGAATTTTCTACCCAAAACTTTGCCAATTACAATAATATACATATTGTCACTTACACTAAGTAGAAACAAGGGTTCGCTGGTACTTATCAGCAAATATACATACGTAATTATTGAATTTGCCAATGCTAAAAATGCTAAAAAAGATAGTTTTAGGTCTATAGGCGCCATAAGCACCTATGGCTGCACCATATTATGTCGGAATTGTGAGATTCTTAAATATTCTGTTTTTTTTTTGTAATGAAAAGGTTATATTTATGACATCCTAAGAATTTGAATTCGGCACTTTTGTATATAATATGAAATATATCTGATATATTTCAGAATATTTGATTTGATACCTTTTTTAATTAAAAGGTATATATTTATTATCTTGGATTTACAAACCCTGGTTTAGATTATTTTGTTCTTATTCGCCAGGACCAATGACCAAGGCGCTCACAGCAAAGAACAGGAACACTAGACCACCGATTATGGTAACTGCAAAATAATACAAAAATAGTTATTATTGTTACGGAAACCTAAAATTGACCTGCGGGCGCCATCTATTGACGATTAGAGGAAGTCATAAAGGGTTACTATTATCTAAATTGAGATGCACGCCATCTTTTGACAATAAACTGAGCTAATAGTCTATTTATAGAATGTCCCACATAATATATTAGAAGATTCCGGAAGGGTTTCGAGATATCGAGAAATGTCACGATCTCTCTACGAAATAATGTCAGTTCAGAGTATATAAGACATTGCATTACGGAATACCTAAAACTAGAACTCAACTAATAAGTTGAGTTCTAGTTTTGCGATCAGCGAGTAAACAAGTTCGAAGTACAAGTAATGATAATTCAAATAGTGAGAATGAATTGTGAGTTTCTCTATCTGAGGAGACTGAGATAGTGAAAATTTGAAAAAAAGGTCTAGCTAACTGTATTGATTTTACTATAATTTTACCAAATACTCTCTCAGGGAAATACAAGTGTCTTTGACTGTTTCCAGTGCAATAATATCTAATGGAATGTTTAGTTTAATAGAAAAATAGTATCCATATTTACTCACCAGTTCTAACAGAAATTTTTGCAGCAACCATTCTACCGCCTATCACAGCCAAACCAGTACAAAGAGCGTGGCCCAAAGAGCCACCGATAATCACACCAACTGGGTGTTCTCTTGTCGCTAAAACAACTGTGGCCAGCTGTGACCTATCTCCCCATTCCGCGAGGAAGGTCAGCGTAGCGGCCTGGATTAACACTTTGATGATGGCGTTCCGTTTCCGCCGTCTGTTTTCTGCTTGACCCTGTTCTAACATATCCAGGGTTTCTTCTTTTTCTTCCTGCAAGATTTGGAAGAGCTTAGTTGGTAAATCTTATTAAGAGTTTTGATATCAAGGGGTGATACTAAAATAACATCATGAATAGAACTAATAAATAAGTTACTGCTGGATATATGAGATAAAGAAGCAAGTGCATTAACATACATTTGCTGATTTCAGATCAAAAGTTTTTAAATAATAACGTAATTAATGAAAATTATACCAACTTTCGCGTTGGAAGATATAATTAACGCGATCACGAAAACGTCAGGCAATTCAGTGGTATGTAAAACCTTTTCGTGATCGCCAAAATTATACCATCGCGAGGTAAAATATCATGATTATAACTAATATATTTTACTAATGCAATTATTGCATTTATTATTAAAATAGCTCACGTTAAACTACGACAAATTCGCAATTTTTTACGTGTTATGTAAAAGTCTCTAAGTTCATTTAAGTTTTTGAATTTGAAATATTATTATGTATACTTTACTAACTCATACCTGTTTTATTACTAGAAGTAATAAGTTAAATTACTTTTTTAATATTCTATTTGCGTCATTTACGAATATTAATACTTTATGTAAATAGTAATAGCTTTCATTGTAAGTCATGCTGATAATGCTAAGCGAAATATGTGGTAAAGAAAGGTGGTAGGCATATTTATTAACCTTTTATCTTTAAGAATATTTGATAGAGCGTATGACGATGTCTGAATTAATGGTTCGGTTCTTAAATATGTCTATGCTTTCTGTAGTGTTGAAACAGCTCATTCTAAATAATATTTCTATGCAAAAGTGTAAATGCAGTAAATCTCTGAAGAATGTATGTCGTCGCTGATTTGACTTCAAAAGTACATTTTATATTATTATAAAGCAGTTAGTGTGCAAATATGAATAATAAGAAATCTGAGACAAACAAGTATATATATTGAGTACTTTTTTACATTAATACGCATTTATAATTACATTTATGTAGTATATCTTGACACAATCTCTGTAGAATAAAATTGCGATCTATCATTAAGCAACAATGCTACATATACATCATATCTCTCAATAAAAACGTTTTTCTACTTGTAAAAAAGTAATTATATACGTAATCCAATTATTTTTACAGGTAGAAATACGTAGGTACAGTAACATTAACATTAATTACTATGTACTTTATATTTTAATGATAATGTGTGCGTGAAATGTGTGAAAATTATTACATGCAACAAAAATTAAGAGGAATATTATAATGTCATAGTCACATTTTATCTGTCAGACTTGTCATTAGCTGGGACTGTTATACGACATCTGACCGTTATTGTAAACGAAGTCAAAATAGATAGATAACGTACCATTGTCTCAGATTCGTTATTTGAAATATATATTTTAGATAAACACTACGCTATCATTTATTTATTTGTTTAAAATTCATGCTAAGTCCGTATTTAAATATTATAAGCATGTATTAGAGATAGAATAAGGAGATTGAGGGGAAACATCGTAATTCATTTTTTATTAAAGATTAAGATTTTTTATTTTTAATCAGTCTCTAATGAAATTATACCATTATGATATGATTCAGAGTATATCCAATCGTTTAAGTTTATAGTCTAATTATATCGTTTGATTAGGCGGTCAGTAAGGCTGCCTGAGTTGCGTAAGCTAGTCAATCATACATTGATCTTTTGATGCGTGGGTAATATCGCAATTACTGCTGAATATTATGATATGACACGAGTGTTGTGCCAGATACTCCGTTTTACCGTTTTAAAGTCGGCTTTTATTCTAGATTTTGAACAGTGAAGGCATAAAACATATGTACATATATTGTTCAAATTGGGATAAAGAGAAAAAGATATGCGTGACATCTCGCGTTTTAGCGTTGTTTAAATATCAATTTAAAATTATGTGACTTGATGCACTAATAGTAAAGTCGGATTTATCTCTTGCCTGCCTGGCTCTGTAAATGTTGATACATTTCATGTATCCACAATGTATTTAACGAATATGCCATTTAAAATATATTTGCAAAAGTATGTCTGCTAAGTCTAATACAACCGCACATGATCACATTTTTTTCCTTTCAGCCATAAGTTTATAATTATTTCCACAAAATTATTAGATATGGATTGTTGCGTAACTATGACTTAAATGTGATTTCTCTTGTAGATGTTCAATTTTGTAACACTTTCAACGATATTAAAACTTCATGTATTGTTAGAATATTTTCCAGAAGCACAAGAGAACAATTGCTAAAGCTAGTTTAGCTCACTCATATGAACAGGCAGGGACACGGTTTCACCAGATTTAAGTATAATAAGAATCTAACGGTAAAATTTATATGTTAACACTAGCTGTCCCGGCACACGTTGTTTTGCCATATTAATTATTTCTAATGAATATTTTGGTAGTAGAATAAAAAATAACTAACTTATTGTGCGGATTGGGTCTATGACTGAAAGAAGAATGGAGCGCTGTGGTCTATTGACGGCCTATAAAAATAACAAAACACCAACCATTCATTTTCTTAATTCAAAGTACTTCATTAACTGACATATTTAAAGTTAAACAGTGGGAGAGCCATGTTTCGGCACGTATGGGCCGGCTCGAAAGGAGTGATATCATGGCATCACAGAAAACCGGCAGTGAAGCAATGCTTCGTTGTACTTCGCCAAGCGAGTGAGGTTACCGGTGGCCCTAACCCTTCCCTCTCTCTATCTTCCCCCTATCTCTCCATCTCCCCTCCTCTCCTACTCCCACCTCAAAGGCCGGCATGGGCGGCGGTAGTCACTTACCATCAGGTGACCCGTCTGCTCGTAAACCCCCTATTCCATAAAAAAAAGTTTGACATCGACTTGACGGCAATCGATTATTACAATCGATTATAAAAATTGCACTTTCTATTTTCACTGGGTTTTATACTTGAAAAATTGTACCAATGAAAGTAAAAGTACTAATATCGCTATTAAAAAACAGGGGTTGATCGTAGAGGGTTGAAAATTAAGGTTTGTATGCATTTTCTAATGCTGTATCATAAAAAAATTAAAATTTATCTAAAAATTAAAAAAAGATAATTTAGGGGTAGACTACCCTTAACATTCAGGGGGATGAAAAATAAATGTTGTCCGATTCTCAGACCTACCCAATATGCATACAAAATTTCATGAGAATCGGTTAAGCCGTTTCGGAGGAGGTTAACTACAAACACTGCGACACGAGAATTTTATATATTAGATTAAGAGATTGGACAAAAATACATTATTTTTAGTCCCTACGTCAGCAACCCATTTAGGGTCTTCGTCTTATTACAAATTAAATACAAAGAGAATGTTAACATAAATTATTTCAGTTAGGTCATACTGCTATAACGTTAAGTTGCGGTAAAGAAAATGAATGAGATGATTAAATTTAACTTAATCAACAAGTTCATACTCATGCACAAAGGTATACAAGGTATACTGTAAAAATAGATAACTTGAGGTGTCTCAAGTTATATTATGTATACTGATCATCGGCTACAAGTAGAGATAAGTCACAATTAAATATTATATAAAATAATAAAATATGTGTTCTAGATATTTAAAGTCACAAAGCGATAAAGCTTGTCCAGAAAAATAATTTATTTTTCAGTATCAATCAATCATGATTTTATTATTAGAATATGCAAAGATCATTTAAGATTAGTTCACATTTAATTGGTCGTTGTTAATAAATCATACTCTTGCAAGTAATGTAAGATCCGAAACATATTGAAATAATATATTATACGAATATGAATTTAAAAAACGAATCTAATTGCATTAAAAAAGTTTGTTTTACACAGGTTGTATGTGTTTTAAAACAAAACTATGGTTATGGCGACTATTAAAAATATTTTACTCTCTGGTCATGAATTATTAAAAAAAGTATGAATGACTTTAATACATACTGGCATTACACAAACAACAATGACAACTTTGATGGTGTAACGGCTAACAACATTTCTAATCAAATGCTGAATTCCTTTAAATAGTATAAGTTTACATTCTGTCTAACAAAGCCATTAAATAGTTATTTCATAACGAATACGTGAATGGTTTGTGCGTAAAAACGTAAAAAAGCTAGGCTAAACGAAAAAAAAATAACTAAGGTGTCATTCGTACTGCCAGGCATAATGACGTAAGATCACCCTCAGCGGTTGCGCTTGCGACGAGGGACCTGCTTGAGGCTCCTCTGCCTCCGGGGTATTCAGTTTCGGGGACTCGAGTGGGGATTTCGAAGGTCCAGGGCTTAGAGAAGGCGCGGTCCCGACCGACGTCGGAGACTGCGGCTCGGATTTTATTGATGCCTGTGCAGTGTCATAATTTTTTACCAGAAACTGGAATATTGGCCAGGAAGATTTAAAATTGACCTGTTTAATACGATGATTTCTCAACTGGCATCACCTATTTTTATATCAAAATCCCCTTCCCCTTTTATTGCTAACCAGAAGAACGACGAAAAAAAAATTAAAAAGGAATTCAACATTTGTAATAAAAGTAGGATCTACAAATACTGAAATTTTCGTCAAAAACTATGCTATCTAAATATGTACTGTTTGAAATAAGATTTCAAAGATTGGACTTAACTGATAAATTTAGTAATAGCGGTGTATTATCATGTTTTCAACCTATTAAGATAATTATATACCCTAGATACAGTTTATAAAAACAACTATAAAAAGACTCAAGATGTTCGTTTTAATAATATAATTAATTAATAAATCATTTTCACACAGACTACATAATTTGGTTTCCGTCAGTTTGTAAATAACATTAAATCGGATACATTTAATGTCAAACAAATACTAAATTAGTAAATTGTCAAACTAAAAAAGAAACAGTGTAGAATTTTGAACCCAAACTAGTTATGGCCATGGGCACAGTTATTTCCTTCGTGTAATTTTTGATAACTTTTTTAAATCAAAGTAGGATCTCATTTAGTAAGGATTACATGGATTCGACTATGTATCGAGAAATGTACTAGTTACTGGTGTGATGATAATGATAATAGAATTAACAGCAACTGCGGCTATTCCGTAACATAAAACTAAAAAAACGCTAGAGGCTAATGAAAATTTGAATAGTAGTAATTAAAACTATAGAAGAGGATATAGATATAATATAAATTTTATAGTATCGTAGTATATTTACATCAATTGACTATACAGAATGTTAAAGAAAGGGGCTTAAAAAAAGGAATTTTGAAAAAAAAGCTGTTTTTTTCGGAATTTGCTTTTCATGTCAATTATAATGAATTTGTTTTTTATTCAGACATTTTGCAGAAAAATCTAGATATTCCATCAACAGCCTTGGTATTAATCTTACAAAATATGCTATGTCGGTCTAATTTCAAATTGTCAGTTTCAAAATAAGGTTTCTGTGTTAAAAATCCCGAATTTCCTAAAACTGTTAGCGCCTCACTTTCTTCACTATACGACATACGACATTAAAATATGACCACACCTTTCTGTAACACCTATATATTATAGTTCAATAATATAGTACGTAAAATACTATATTTTATCAAGTGATGCCTTTTATAATTTATGATTTCCTCGCACCGTTTATAATTTCAAAATGAAACGCATTCACTGCGCTTAATTTACTAATATTATAAATGATAAAGTAACTCTGTCTGTCTGTTATGTTTTCATGCTTAACCACCCTGCCAATTTTGATAAATTTTGGTATAGCAATACACGGTACCTTGGTGAAGGACATAGACTACTTTTTGTCGCGAAAATATAACTTGACGGTGGTGAAATAGCCCGTAAGTCTGTATGGGTATCAGGAGAGTTTGGGGATATAAAAATTCATCATATCTATACTTTTTGTTAGAAATAAAGAATGTTTCTCCTTGTTTGACCCATCAATTAATAAGGGATGATATAATTTTTTTTAAGTTACTGATCTAAAGTACTAATTTGACAGGAAGTGAGAATGTGCGAAATATTGGAAATGAGCAAGAGATTGGTATAATCGCATTCATAACTACATTATTAAGGGGATTATATACATACACGCTATAATAAATCCTAACTAATATTACATTTAAATGCGAATATGGGTATGTTTGTTTGTTACGCCTTCAGGCCATAACTACTCAACTGATCATAAATAAATTTTGCGTTCACATTTTTCCGGGTACAAAAAAGGACATACTTAGAATTTCCTTTGCCTTTCAGCCAGAAAAAGTACTATTGCCGAGGTAAAAAAAATACTTTTAGAACGATCCTCTAACGGTTGACAAAACTACTTTTTTATAAAAAACAACAATATTTCTACAAAAAAAATTGCACCCCTGATATCCACCCAACCACTGATTTTATAGGAGAACATCGAGCAGTTTTAACTTTTATCTGCCAAGATACAAAGTGGATTTCAACAAGGTTGTATATTGTCTCCACTTTTTGATATGTTCACAGAAGAGATTTTTGATAGTCAATGAACATCGGTAACGTTGTTAATAATACTACTGTCAACAACATAAGATTGACTTTTAATACAGCTTTAATCTTCCGACAATTCTGTCCCACTTTTTAATAATAAACAAAAAGATCTCTCAGATGAGGATGAGCGTTAACGTAAGAACTAATCCTTGTTAATTTAATAGAACTTTTTATCACATGTGATGGTTTTGAAGCATCGTATTTTCGGTAGACATCTCTATCATATAACCCCCGGGACCGAGATGTTCAGGTACATTAAATAAAATAACTATGGCATTTTAAAATATACATATACGGGTAGGTGAGGTAAATACTCCTTACAATAATCTCGGCTATAATAGATACAGTTTTAAAAATATTTTCCTGTGACATTGAAATACTGAATCTGATCAAATTGATACGCGACATCTTGAATAAATTATTTACAGCAGAAAAAATACAAAAAATAAATACATAAGGACAAAACAGAAGTTTCTTTGTCTAATACGTCGTCATATATTATTACTATAAAATCAAAATAACGACAGTGTTGCGAATGTTTTCTGCTAACGAGTTATAGTTTCGGTTATAAAGGGGAAGGAGATTTGCAATTTGAAAAATAATGTATCTAATTCCCCAAAACACTAATTTAACTGAAACCAGCATAAAAATCAGTTTTCTCAAGTCTTACACAATATCGTTTACAAACAAATGCATACCTGGTCTTCTCTTCTTTTTAATTCGCTCTGTACTTCTTCTAACTCTTCCTGTCCCTCGTTCGGATTCATTTTATACCCGTCCCTCAACATTTTTATACCGAATATAGCAAACAATGCCGCACTGATATAATGTGTATAAATCCTTGGTATCACAGTAGCTATTGAGCCAAAAGCTGCCGAAAGAATAGTCATAAGCACTAAGGCTGAAATAGCACCAGCAAACACTATAATCCTAGGGTGTTTCATCGCCATGATGGCGGCGATGAAAAATGTCTTGTCGCCTAACTCGGAGACGATGACCACGGAGAGAGAAGCCAGGAAGCCTTTCCAAAAACTGCCTTGGGCCGTTGTATGCTGAAAAGATAAAGATAAATATTTAAAGAAACTGCACCATCTAAATATTATTAGAGGTGGTGGGTCTCTGTCTACATATAAGCACCAAAATTAATGACTAATAGGTACACAATTTTAGGGATACTGTTCAAGCTAACGATATGCAACAACGCTAAATATAGCAAAAATAATTTAAAAAATATATATTTTCCCTCGTATTATATAACATAGTAGTTGAATTCTTATGCAAGCCTAATCTATGGTACCAATAAATCACCATGCCTCAAATCAGGATACTTTGTGAATTATTTCGCACGGCTCAGCTATTTATTCTAATTTTATTTTAATTTAGTCTTTATCAGTACAGCTAACATAATCACACTACCTACATATATAAATATAATAATAAATATAATCACCTCACACATCTTAAACACGCCCTTCTGATCCCAAACTAGGCAGAGCCTATACTATGGTAACCAGATTGCTAATAAACTTACTTATATATTCCTAAATACATACATATTATAAATAAATTACACCCAGACACAGAACAAATAATCATGCTCATCACACAATTATATGTCCTGGGTGGGAATCCAACCCACGACCGAACCGCAGGCCAGTCTCTTTTGGGTATATTTTGAGCTACTCTTTAAAAAAAAAAGATTTTTTGGATTATGAATACTCTGTGGGCTTAGGGTAAGTAGCTTCAAAATTAATCAAAATTTTAAATTTGATACAATTTTAAAAGGGACAAATCACAGGATCCCTAAGGAACACTCAGTCATCAAATCCACTCCTAAGATTCCCCTGACGTAAGACTTCGTATGCAATGGTGATTATCAAAACGTATAAATATATTGGAACAAAAGAAATCGTACGTAATCGTTTTCCCTAAAACTAAGAGCTATTACTGTAATAAACAAATTTTAGTACCCACCAGCAAGTTTTAAAATAAAAAATCGTATGTGTTAAGATAATCCGTTTATTAGGGAAGTATAGGCTTCTTGTTACAAGAAGCTAAGTTCGATTACAGTGGAACACATTGTATGCCTAGTATAGCCTACTGATATATTACAACTATTATATTTTCGTTACTAGATTACTTTGTAAGAGTGATAAAAATTCAATAAAAGGCAAAAATTGTTTTAAGATAAGGTTAGCTTCTAAGTTTTTCGTGAATTTACACAGACTTGTAGAATATAATACAAAATAAAATATGTAGTATGTATAAGTAGGCTTTATCCCTGTCGATATTCATTGAGGCGATCTACACCAACGAGCTAATAAAAAAAATATTAAGGCTGTAGAAATCAATGCAATAACTGTTAAATAGTTGTTTATGACTGACGTCGAAGTTCTGCTGGAAAATCTATATCTTATCTAGTAAAACCTTAAACTATGTGATCTGCTTCTGATTTAGAAGAATATTGGGCAATTGTTAATCAAATTAATTACTTTCCTAAAAAAGATTTTGTAGGTACATATAAATATTTACTTAGTTAAAAAAACTAATCTAACTAACCACGGCCGCGGTGCAACCTGGTCGAAATGGCGGGCAATTAAAAAAAAGAAAGTTTAGACGAAAGTGACCAACCGCTAATATCAAAAAAATTTGGAATCGAACCAACTACACGGTGTTAGCTAGGATCATATGCAAAGGACTCGATTATCCCTAACCTAAATAGGCTGTCTCCGAGAGCACCCCCAGACATTATTCGGCCCTTGAACAGCACCTTGGTGCACCTTTTGTGGGATGGGAGGTTACTGCTCTTCTCCCGTTCCTTTCAGCGGCCTAGTGGCCTATTATAAAGAATCTACTATTGCGTACTTCATTGAATATTTTGACAACCTGCTACCTATAGCATAAGGAGCTCACGTACAATAAGCCACAGTATGATAATTATTTAAACAAGTAGATTGTACCACGTAATGTAACAAAGACTTATTGAAATTATTTTATGTTGTGTTGAAACAATTATATACATATTAGCATATAAACGTGATTATGACGATAATATCAAACAGTATATATTATACACATTTATTCCTTCATACCGTCCGGTAGTAGTGAATTACTCGTAGTAAACATATTTCCTTTTGCATATGTGTATACATGTTATTTAGGTGTATGATAATTGGATTTCCTTCAGCTCAGATTGTGGAATGTCCCGTCATGATTTTCCCGAGGGACTACGAGTATGAGATTCTTAAAAAAGAACATAAAACGAATTTATTATATATCTGTGCAAAATAAGCAAACTGTGGCAGTATGTTACAAAAAAGTACTCGCAACATAGATTGCTCGATTTTTGTAGTCATGAATCGCAGGTCGGGTAACTTTCGGTCGGGAAGATTAGCTAAGCTAAGGTGGACACTGGCCGTAACTAATAACGCTAGGCAAAGGTAAAAATCATTCTCGAGAAGACAAAAAATAATTCTAAGAGAAGGCAAATAATGCATAGTGAATAGAGCAAAGCGACAATTATTTAGCATTCAAGATAAATCGATATCTTCACAATGGTTTTCAAGTACTCCACTAATAACAAGTATAAATCCACCAAGATGATTTATGGGTAAATTACAATATCTCAAGATTAGATTCGAGTACGTAGCTGACAAGACGACCACGAAAGATGAAAGGAAGGTTTTCAAGATATGTCATTCAATTCAATTTAAATTCATGCCATTGGACCGAACTACTACCGAGTTGTAAGCGCGTTAATGCAGAGTGGTAGGTTTTAACCATACACCGTATAGCCGCGAATGCCCGGAACAGCACAGAATCCATGCCTCTATCCTCCTATCTATTTCGCTACGATAGGCGACACCAGCCAGTGTTATTAGTTGCTGCTGATCACAGAACTTACATGATTAAAGTACCTTGAAAAAGAATTTCCGCGTTTGAATTATAAAAACTTAAATCCAAATGAATAAGATCCTGCAAAAAAACGTCAGTGTCAAAATCAACTAACCGGAATCATGTCATGCCTCATATCCCAGATTAGTTTCAGCTGCAAAGGCTGCCACACTATATGCTTCCCTCACGGACGTGAACACAGTAAAATACCGGATCATGATGCAGATCAGGCAACGGCCTTCTTACAAGGCCGTTGCCTGCATTTTCCAAGCATCTTATTGTTATTTATGTTGTACTTCAAATTTTACTGCTAATGATAAAAAAAATCAACTCTTATCATCTTGATCGAAGTTTCAATTAGTTCTAATAATAATATATACGAAATATGTATACGTGAGATGGAGAAAGGATATTATAGCATCAGCATTGTGGCCTTGTGACTCGATAAAAAGTCAATCCTTAAAGGAAATCTAAATTCGTAAGGGTATAGGTCGTAATTATAGAATGGGTTATGTTCTGGGAAATTGTTAGAGAGACAGAGACAAGTAACACCAGAGGACTATATATATTTATCCACTCATAAACTATTCAAGACTGTTTTCCAACCATACCCGAAAGTGTCTCAAATACTATGTTCACCAAAGGACAAAATAGACTCAAGTTGTGGTAAGTCATACATAGATCAGATTAAACTCACTGAGGCGGTCGGAACTAAGTAACACATCAACGCGGTGAAAATAACGTTCGTTACAAACTTTCAGTAATCTCGACAGAACGCCATTACATATCTAGACAGGGTGGGAGAAACAATTCAAATCTTTAATTATAAAAAGTTCGCGAAGACGTGTTCAAATTGTCGAGAGCCTGGACTTAAAAAAAAAACTTCAGGATTGGACAAAATGAATCGAATGGTGCAGTTGTCGACACCCAAAGCAAAGACATGAATACGGAAGAAGGTAGATCGTTTTATCTGCTCATGATGTCCACCTGCATTTTCATCGGTTTTCCATAAACATACTAGCTTTTAACTATCCCGAAATATCGGAATCGAGAGCTTTGTCTACGTAAGTTTTGTAGAGAAAACCTGGTTGGTTATATATAGCATAACAATAATTACTCGAGTGTTTTATTTAAACAAGATAAGCGAATTGCGTTCTTATATATTTTATTTACTCACTGTTACTATTTTCTCGACTATAAACTGTAATCTATGGTAGACCGGGTTGTAAATTTTTTAAACACTAGGTACATTAGGTGTTAGTACAACTAAATGTCTTTAGTAGTTTGGTAAAAACAATATACAGTCGGCACTGACTACCACAGTAATTAGGCCACATTTTAACACAGCAACTAAATAAATACCACACCAAAACCTGTTTGAATGCAGAGACACTACTTATGGCATTGAATTAAGTAAGTCGTGTAAGATATTAAAAAGATTGAAGATAATCAGGTCTAATTGGACTATTTTACGTAAATAGAGTCGACGTTTTGCAGTTCATCTCTGAACTGACTCTTCTGTTTGTCCCTTTGTCTGTGTCCAAGGTACACACAGAAGATCTTCCCTTTCCACAAATAGCTGATAACGAAAAGAAAATATAAGTGCATAAGTACACAATTTTTTGTGTCACAAAGTACCATTTATGACTTTCAAAACCGTGCAATACATATACAACACGTACCTACATGCAAAAGGAAGAACACTGACACAAGCATGCGGCAATAAAAACTCGGAGCCCCATCTTTTTAAACGGTTGATGATCTAGTAAGAAACATTACACCACAAGTATATAAAGTAAACTATTGTAGTTTTCACTATTAATATCTCATGGAACTGGAAATCGAACTTACACACGACTTTTGTAAAAATATCACCGTGGACTACTTCCTCAGTTTTGGCCAGATTATGAAAGAGTAGAATATGACACATGACGGTCACAACAACGCAACGTGCACGCATTTTCTTGTCCATAGAGTAAACAAGAGGGACATTTGTCCCTCTGTATACTGTATTACGAAGTAAGACCACGATACCAAGGCCGACCAGTTATATCAAGTAGCACCCGTTTACGAGGATAGTACGTATACCATATACATACATATGACTACATATTTAACTTCGCCAACACACGCAACTGCGTCCGTTTGTAAATTTTTCCCGTTTTGGAACATTTTCATTGATGCTCCACTAATGCTAATGATTGATGTGATATAGTCTATAGACTTCCTCGATAAATTGGCTATCCAATACTAAAAGAATTTTTCAATCCGAATCAGTAGTTCTTGAGATTAGCGCATTCAATTAAACAAACTCTTCAGCTTTATAATATTAGTAAAGATCTGACATAACTTGGCTTTGTTTAGTGATGCTGTCTGCTGCTGATGCGGGCTGCTGTGTTAATACACCTAGGTTTTTTCCTAAGCTTCGGTTTCCATTAAAGAGAGTAGTAGGTATACCAGTCTTCTATGATTAAGGTTGTACAAACCTGTGCAATATGTGCCTCTCTATAACTAGGTAAGTGATGTCGTAACGTATATAGTGCTCCTTTATTGCTTGCTTGTAGCATGTGTATTACAATAAATGGCAGTATATCAAGTGCTAATACAATAATATTACATCATGTACCACCGTAGATATGATTACTAGTAATTATATTTCTAAGGTCATGGTTACACGATGGGCGGTGAGCGCGCGTTTTGTTAACGTGCGTTAACAAGAACACGATTTTTGTTCAAGTCGTCCACATGGCTCTTAACGTTGAATCATATTATCGAGAGCATTCACCGTAATGTTTTCAAAGGCTTGTGAAGTCCAACCCACACTTGGCTATCGTAATAGACGATGGCCTTCAGAAGCTAAGAGAATCCCCGCCTCCAGCAGTTGGACAATTGATAGACCCATATTGATCGAGTAATACAGAAAACTCAAAACAAATATCTCGTCTCAAACAGTTTTACGAAATGTGCTTTCGACAGACCTTACATTGCTCTGTAGCCCCCAAACAGAACGGTTAACTGCAAGGTATACATTACTAGCAACCCGCCTCGGCTTCGCACGGGTAGCAGAGACATCTTCAATCATCATCATATTTCAATCAATTTACACAAAATCTTAACAAATTATACACCTAAAACCTTCCTCATGAATCACTGTGTCTATTAGTAAAAACCGCGAACAGACAGACAGACAGACGCGGCGGTTTGTTTTATAATATGTAGTGATTTTCCAAAATACCATCACGTAAAGTTAAATAGTAGCTTTTAAAAAGGGAGTCTCAACCTCGGTACAGAATGTAAATAAACAAATAGATTAATAGAATACAAATTCGAAATCACGTAACTAAAATGCCGCGACTCTTGCGCACTCAACCGTAATATATGTATCCAGCACACAACACAACATCCTAAGCATTTAATTATTATCTTATCTCCTAACTCCTAACTATATTGCTTGTCTGCCTTAATATATTATATTGATAACATATGCACAGTACGATTTATCTATATTGTATTTGCTCTCAGGATTATGTTACAAAAATATAACTGACGACTTGTTTTGTTTGTCGCAGGGTGGTAAACTAGAAAAATACTGAACAATACGGTTTGTATCACTAAATATTATAAAACAAAGTCCCCCGCCGCGTCTGTGTGTCTGGTCACCATAAACTAAAAAAATACTGAACGGATTTTAATGCGGTTTTCACCAGTTGATAGAGCGATTCATGAGAATCATGAGGAAGGTTGAGGTATATAATTTGTTAAGGTTTTGTATAAATTGGTTGAAATATGATGATGATTGTTGAAGATGTCTCTGCTACCCGTGCGAAGCTGGAGCGGGTTGCTAGTTTTTAGGGTTCCGTACCTCGAAAGGAAAAAACGGAACCCTTATAGGATCGCTTTGTTGTCCGTCCGTCCGAAGGACTGTCTGTCTGTCAAAACCCTTTTTCTCAGGAACGCGTGGAGGTTTCAAGCTGGAATTTATATCAAATACTCAGGTCTACTGTCCCTTGGAGCTGTGAAAAATCTAACTTCTAAGCCAACGCAATCAAAAGATACAGCCGTTTATGCCGCAAATTTCCGCAAATTTTCGACACTCGCAAGGGAATCAAAACCTACAGGGTACTTCCCGTGAACTCAGAATCTTGAAATTTTGTACGAATCAACGTCTTAGATATAGGAAAAATTGCGAAAACCGTAAATTTTTAGTTACATCATATACTTAATAAAAATATTTTACGGAGCCCTCGGTGCGCGAGTCCGACTCGCGCTTGGCAAGTGTTTTTTTTAATAAGAGCAAACAATTTTACATCCTGATTTTTTTACCATACACAGCTGAGATTGAATTCGTGTACATAATTCAAAATATGCTGCTAATTCGAAAAGTCCCTAACTTTTTTAAATGATTTTGATTGTTATTATTATTATAGATGAAAAATAGTTTTTGTTTAATTTTGTTTGCCTTTAGTAGTAACACAAGAATGGGAACGATTTTAAAAAAGGTACAAGTGACTTGTCACCGTTTGTCACTTGCCATTTACACTTCATCATCATCATCATCATCATTTCAGCCATAGGACGTCCACTGTTGGACATAGGCCTCCCTTAATGACCTCCAAGAAGACCGGTATTTATACTTGAAAACAATTATTTTTATTCACATATACATATTTACTATACATATAATATAATATTATATTAGATTGGCTAACTTACATATTTCCGTTGATTAAAGAAATCAAACCAATTCACGAATAGAAAGATTCTAGACATTCTATAATAGAAACGAGCTTTAGATGTAAAAAATGTACATAAAGTATAATTTTAAGCAAATTTCAGACACACTTGGTGGGATTCAGATTTATATTATTACTCGAAGCGCCCCGCGGTTTCACCCGCGTAAGTCCCGATCCCGTGTAAATATCGGGATAAAAAGTAGCCTATATGTTAATCCAGGTCTCCAGCTATCTACATACCAAGTTTCATCGCAATCGGTTCAGTAGTTTTGGCGTGAAAGAGTAACAAACATCCATACATCCATACATCCACACATCCATACATCCATACATCCTCACAAACTTTCACGTTTATAATATTAGTAGGATAACTAATCATTGTCATCGTAGTATTTTTCGCTATTTTTTTTTTTTTTTTTTAATTATTTAAACGATCTTTATTAACTTTGGCATATGTAACTTGGACCTGGAAGAACCGTGACAAAAGCTATGGTTTGGGGATTGCACAATGGAACGGAGTGTTTTAACTACTGCTTCTAGATTTCTATCTGGTACATTCCACTTAAAAAAAATGCATTCTTAATGAAAAAAGTGGGGAACTTGATAAAACAATGTAAATTGTTTTAAAATATATGACGCTGTTTCTTAAAAGCCAAAACCTTAATATTTACATAATAACCGATAAAGAAACGTTTACTTCTAGGTATTATTTCTACCTGCATACGCAGATCTAATTGTTATTAAAACGAACACTTATTGTAAATTAAGACAAATTGTATTTTATAGTTCATCAGTAACCAAACCTGTAAAACTAAGTTTGTCAACCAAGTCCTTATATCTGGCGTAGCCGTCATTGTCTCCGGCAAAAGAGGCACCATGGTGGTAGTAAACTCCATTATTTCAGTCACATTCATTTTGAAAAATAAATAGGCCGAACTGCACAAATTTACAACTTTTTTTAAAACCAGTGATGTTTCCCGCCAAAATTATGAGCCGTCACATTGCACGCTAGTGAAAGACTGATAATAGATCCTGATTAAAGAATATTTTATATGTCTAATAATAAATATCATAAAATAATAATTATTATAGACATTCGTCACGCGGAGACTGTTCGTAAAAATTGAGTGCACGATAACACGCGAGACGCGACCGTGCTGCCCGTGCGACGCGCACTGACTAGATAACTTCCAACTTGGAAAATTACCTTTGAAAGGAAAACTATATTAATGAATAAGGTGCAGGTTGTTCATTCCTCTTAAGACACACTTTTTAACGGGATACGAGACTCTAAACCAGTTTAGTATTCGTTATGTTTTGTTGGTGCATATACTACAGTCATCCGAAATTATAGAAATCGTGGTAAGTATTATTTTTTTATTTATACCACACATTTCGCTGCAAATCAGTCAGTCTATTGTAGTAAACTACTGAACAAAAATATGTAGTAAATTGTTTAAGTCAAATACCAGTGCGTCCAGTCAAGTGCTTGATCGTCATAATAACTTACTGACAAGACGATCATAACAATTATACTTGTTATTGTTCCAAGCATATATTTGACAACCATTCATTCTTATTTAATAATGTTTTAAAAGTTTATTCTTAAATTTAGCGTTGTTGGCACATGCAACTAAAAATTAGAGGACTTCGTGTAGTGAGATAGTTATTATATGTCGCAGGTCTATCGCAGAAGATAACCTCTCTGCTTACTATTTAAATAATGGTTAGGTTTTCTGTTATAAGACGTGTTATTCACTATTCTCGTTATTTTTCTTTTTCTTTTATCTGCGAGTGTGGGGTAAGGACTAATTATATGCAAATGCTTGTCTTTGAATAAAATTACTCTATTAGATTAGTTTAGATCCAGTTAATTGAGATGCCAAGATTTATTGCCTATGTTACTACCAGTAGTAACACGGGTATTTTTTACCTGTTTATTTTTCGTCGTTTAAGAAAGTCTCTCCCGTTATATTAGTATTTGATTTCAATTTCAATTAGTCACTAAATGATAAAATCTGTTACCTATGTAGGTATTTTAAAAACTAATTAAAGGCAAACATGATGTCACATTCGTTATATCGATCTAGCTCTAAATAAAATTAAGTAGCTCTAATTATTACACTCCTGCACAAAGAAGGCTAAACCTACGAGAACTACCTGCTTATAGATAACACTTTAGAAGGAGGAAAACTTTGTTCATAATAGATTTAAATGCTGACATAGACAGATACTAGACAGCAGTAAAAGGGTCGATTATCTCTGCACGGAAGAAGACCCAGGGCATACGGACAGACGCTCCGAAGAAATCATGGATCACATAAGCGGACAGAAACTGAAACATAGCATGAAAGGCTGATAACGAACATAGATAAGTTAACTAAATATGTGTTGTCTGTTTATTTACAAAAATAACAGACGTTTACCCGAGAAACACAAGTGATCCAGATAGGATTGTTTTATCTAAAGTACTCAAAACTACTTTATATAAAAATAACTGTTTGTTGTATGGCTATGTGTTGGTGATATACTTATAATATACCAAAAGAAATTAGACCATCAACATATAAATGGCTTGTTTAAAAAGCTGACAGAGAGGCCAATTAAGATAAGTTTTAATTTCGAAACAGAATTCTTGATGATGTATAATAAACTTTACTTGACATAAACATAAAGTACATAATAATTTAGAATTGATGTAATTTGATAAAAATGTTTGCATGCCCCGTTTAGGCAGAACTTACCTGCACTTAGTGTAGAGCATATTTGTACCATCTTTATAACATTGTTCTTGCAAATAAAGATTATTATTCGATTTCACAAGAAAGGATCAACAAAAACATGGAGAAACTCGGTCGTGAAACCTGTTTGAGGATAGTGAATCGATGATCAGGATTAATGATGCGGGCTCGAGGACATTCAAACCAGAAAAAGAGTCCGCCAGGGATGTGTCTGTTGCGTTTGTATCTAAGCATAAGCTCAATAGTCAGTGTTAGTCCGTGTTTCATTCAATACGTTACATTGGCGCAGTCGGTATACTATCGCAGGTGCGTTTACGCGAATATCCAGTCGGTGAAATAAATTACATTACGATAATACCTATTGGAAAAATAGAAAGTTTCGAAGTAGGTTAGGTTATTGTCCTGGGTCTAAACAATTGCTTTCAAATGAATTGCATATGGTCACTTTATTGTTGTTTTCGGTGTAGTTTGTTACGAATTAATGAGTGGTATTTGTGCTCCCAATTTACCCGAAAATAAAACTTTTGCGCAACTGACGGAAATTGTAAAATCGCATCTAGAATCACAACGATCGGAAATCGCTGAACGTCATATTTTTCGTCAAAGAAAGGACAAACCGGGGAATTTGTTAGTGACTACCTTCAAAGTTTAAAACATCTCGCTAAAACTTGCAATTTAAGAGAAATCCTAGAAGAAGATAATTAACAACATCAATTTGTATCGAGTTTACTTAATGAAGACATGCGATTTCAACTTTTTGCCGAAAAGATCCTCTACTACAAACGTGCCGTGGAATTAGCCTTATCCCTCGAGGCAGCTGATAAGCATGCACTGGTGGCAGCAGCAGAGGGAACGGTCGGTCGCGGTGATGGCCGTGCGGCTGTTGGTAACAGGGGTACCAGGGCCATCAGGCAGCGTTGTTCGCATTGCGGCAGACGAACATGCATCGAACAGGTGTCAATTCAGAAACTACAACAATGAACAGCGGGATTACCTTCAATGTATGTGGTGCATTTGAAGGAAAAAAGCAAAATAAAGGTCGGTACTTTACAAATAACTGATGAAAGCAGTGAGGGTGAACAAAACTTTTACAATACTGTGTCTGAATTTGATAGTCCGTATTACATCGATTTATGTGTAGGTAGATAAAAAGTGCATTAACTTAGAAATAGATAAATAGAATCTCTGTTATTTCTAAATCATGTTACGATAAATATTTTTCTAATGTGTCGATTACAAATTAATCGTTGCGACTTAAATCTTATACAGGTACAATCATATCACCCCTGGGCTTCATTACTGTTAACGTATATTAAATTATTAATCGCTAGGTATACCTCTTGAGTTATATATTGTGGAAAAGTGCGGCCCGGCGCTGATTGGTCGTACTTGAATAAGAAATTTTCAATGAAATGTATCTCAATGATTGATAATGATCAAGATGTACGTAAGGAGTACCCAAAGGTACTTTGCCGTCGGTTTAGGTACTTCTAAAAACCCTATACAACCATATCTTAAAGACAATACACCGCTATTTATACAGGCGCGTTCATTGCCGCTTGCATTGCGTGCACCCGTCGTGCACGAACTATTACGATTGCAAGAGGATGACGTCATATTTAAAGTCGTTAGGTCTGATTACGGAACCCCCATCGTGCCTGTTACAAAAAAATTGAGATATTTCGCATTTGTGGCGACTACAAGATCACGAATGACTCGCTTAGCAAAGATTTTCACAATCGATTACCTCGAATCGAGGAAATATTTCCAAAGTCATGCTAGCAGCATACTAGCAGCAGTGTCTACTCACACCGGATTCACAACCAATTACTAATATTACCACACATCGCTTGTTTGCGACAATATCGACATAATTAAAAATTCAGTCGAATTGAACTTAGTATGCCTTTGGCACACTAAGTTCATAAATCGATCATAAATCTTTGATATTTTATAGTAAAAAAAGATGCAACGCCGATTTCGCGCTAATTTGCCGTTGATATTGTCATTTGACAGCAGCGCTTACGGGTTAGGTGCAGTACTAACTCATAGTAACCCGGAAAACTCACGACGTGTCACACACCCTCAATGCAGCCGAACTTAACTACACGCACTCGATAAAGAGGCTTTGGCTATAGTGTTTGGGATAAAAAAACATCGGTATGTTTACGGTAGGCACTTTATTTTAAGGAATTACCATCGTTCATTAAGTTACGCATTAAATAAAAACTATGAGAATATGTTACGCTATAAATTACGTTATGCTATAAATTAGCTGCCTACAACTATAATATATAAATTAGTGCCCTCGAAAAGTAATAGTTTTGCTGATTTTATGTCTAGATTACCAACAAGAAATAACAGCAAACGAAATTTTAAAATACAACAATAGTCGAGTAAAGGCTATTTGATTTTTTTAGAAGATATGTATGTTACTTGTTACTTTTTTAAAATTAAGCTGTCAGTGGTCACATAGGAGTAGTCAAAATGAAACAAGTGAATCACCAACATAGAGAGTATATGTCGGGAGTTCCGCAAGTGTAGCTTGCAGCGCGACCAAACCTACCGCCCTTTCGGTAGCTCTGGATTGCTGGAAATGGCAAACAGTTCTGTGGGTTGCGACTTAAAGTCGAGTTTTTAGGTTCCTATGAGAAGAAATATTACTTGGTGATAATTGATGCACATTCTAAGTGGTTGGAAATAGAAAGTGTACCAAATACTACTCCTACTAATATTATAAACGTGAAAGTTTGTGAGGATGTATGGATGTATGGATGTTTGTTACTCTTTCACGCAAAAACTACTGAATGGATTTTAATGAAACTTTACAATAATATAGCTTATATTTCAGAATAACAGATAGGCTGTAATTTATGAAGATACAATATCTTATATATATATTGTATATTGGCCAAAATATAACGATAAGTGTTAAGTACGTCAGAAAAAAATCTGTCATCTGCGAGCTATTCTGGCGTGCGGTGGGAAAACTGTAATAGTTACACGATTATAATGTATGGTGGGATTCTTCCTCCTAAATAGTTCTACAAAAAAGTCCGCGACAGTATATATCTATCTTTTATGTGTAAGCCATTATTAGCAAAATAGTGAACCATAAATACAATAAAATTTTATTTTTTATTTCTAATTCACATTTAGCAGTAACAAATTGCTTTTTATGAAAATAAATACTTTTATCACTTCTGATATTCAAAGTAGATAAACTTTGTCTTTTGAAGAACGTAATTTGGTCAAATATTTCAAAAGTTACGACTATAATATAAAACTGCGGGCGAGGGGGAGGGGGGAGGGAGGAGGGGGGGGGGGACATCGCTTACCGCCGTGTGGCGTGAGCCACCCGGACGCGGGCTGACGCGTGAGGGCAGACGTTGTTGACGGTTGTGTCCGTAATGGAAATTTTCAAGACACTAGCGATTAAAAAGGTTAAGTAAAAAGGCTCAGTATACATTTATTTCTATAATATACTAGCAACCCGCCCCTGCTTCGCACGGGTACAAATTATACGCCTAAACCTTAATCATGAATCACTCTATATATTAGTGAAAACCGCATGAAAATCCGTTCAGTAGTTTTTCAGTTTATCGCGAACAGACAGACAGACGCGGCGGGGGACTTTGTTTGTATAATATGTAGTGAAGATATTGAATGTAAAAAAAAAATGAAAATTTGTGAGGATGTATCGATGTTTGTTACTCTTTCGCGCTAAAACTCCTGAATCAATTGCGATGATACTTCGTATGTAGATAGCTGGAGACCTGGATTAACACATGGGCTACTTTTTATCCCGATATTCCCTTGGCATCTGAGTTACGCGGGTGAAACCGAGGGGCACAGCTAGTATGTAATAAAGTGATCGTTAGCGACAATGATCCCCTTTCTTTTCTGAAGAGCACAATAGGTAAGTACTTATTGTCCTCTTCAGTTAAGTAACTAGCAATGGGATAAAACGTACGTGAGTTGCGCCTTACCATCCTTCAAGTAATGGCGCTGCTGAAAACGCGGTAAAAATTGTTAAAACAAACAGGATCATAAAATGAAAATTGCGAGAAAGTCTATAGGAATACCCAAAAGGAACCGGCAGTAGCTCTACTGGGCCGTAGACTGCGTGGATGACTTGACTTGGTTGAGTCGATGGGGTCGAGTGCTCCTCAGAGATTACGCCAATAAAGATCTCAAATGGAAGGAATGCCAAGTAGTAGACAGGACATGTCAGTCTTTTTAAGAAAACCTCACCCCATGACTTTGAGGGGTGCGGACCCGTGTTTCACATAGTTTCTCCACCTGGGTGAAGCACGGGTCTATATAGAGTCCCGTGCTCCAACTGATGACGTTATTGTACAGTGATGCAGTAAATTGTTTTCCCTATATGATTCAAAAGATTTAAACAACAACAATTATTTAATAGGGGTGAATATGTAAGAATAAAGGTTTAAGTAACTAAACGCGATAAAAAATTATTGTTAATTAAGTACTGCATTAGAGGTAAACCTATTTGTAGTGTCCGACTGAAACAGGTTTTTCAGGTGAAACCAAATCTTACTTCAACATATTGAATAATTCCTATTCTATAATGAAATCTAGTATCTTTCTCCCACATTTATGTGCTAATACATACAGACAGTTAAATGATATTAAATAAAATAAAAAATAAAAATTAAACTATGTAACAAATATAATGATTTATTTCTTATGTCCTGAATATAATATAAATATGTGTGATATTTTTTCAAGTGCATGGCTAAATCCGAAACTATAGTAACTATAGTATTCAAAGGAGTCCCGGGCCCGATTTTGATAAAACTAAAACTGCATCATTGGATTTTTGGAAAATCAATAGTCCTAGCCAACAATCGAACCCATTGATTTTGAAAGAAATATTTTATCGGCGAAGTAATGGCAAACGGCAAACTAAAGGAAAATGTTGGATTTTGATAAACTGTTTCATATTTTAAAAGTAATTAATGTCTTTAATAATCATACCTACATTACCTGTAACTTTTTCAAAAGGATGCTCAATATTTTTAGGGTTCCGTACCTCGAAAGGAAAAAACGGAACCCTTATAGGATCACTTTGTTGTCCGTCCGTCCGAACGTCTGTCTGTCTGTCAAGAACCCTTTTCTCAGGAACGCGTGAAGGTATCAAGCTAAAATTTATATCAAATACTCAGGTCTACAGTCCCTTAGAGCTGTGAAAAAATCAAACTTCTAAGCCAAACGAAATCAAAAGATACAGCCGTTTATGCCGCAAATTTTCGACACTCGCAAGGGAATCAAAACCTACAGGGTATTTCCCGTGAACTCAGAATCTTGAAATTTGGTACGAAGCAACGTTTTATAGCACAGATAAAGGAAAAATTTCAAAAGCTGGAAATTTTTAGTTTCATCATATAATAAAAATATTTTACGGAACCCTCGGTGCACGAGTCCGACTCGCACTTGGCCGGTTTTCCAAACACACCCGCAGCGCAGTCATCTTCACAACATTATGTTGTAATTTCAAAATTTTATATCTCTTCGCGGTTAAAGGCCACAGTAAAAGAAACAAATACCGATTAGCCGAAACTGGTCGAAACCAAAAGTACCTTCGGTCGGTGACTACCTATTTGTTATGAAATGTGGGCAGGTTAATAACCTGCTTGCAAATTATATATTTTTTAAATTATTTGCAGTCGTACATAGGACTTATGTATTTGAATTAAATGAGTCAGAGGGTGAGATATATAGTAATGTATATGTTTTATACGTTTCACTAAATAAATTAAATTATTTTGAACATTGCCAGTGTAACCACCCAACAGTAAAACATTTTGGCAATGTACTTTTACTAAATTCCGAAATAATAAAAAAGCTGCTAGCAATATATAGGTACCACGCTCATTAATCTTCTGTAGTAGAACGATAGATGTCCTTCCTACTACTGCACTAGGCGTTAGTGCTATGGGTAAAAAAAAATCACCTTTTATTTTTGAAGTGAAAACTTCTTCAGGCACGTTGGGAACTTTTGGTATGGGGAAAAGTACTGAACTCGCGTGACGCTCAGATACAAATATATAGATGTGTGTGTATTTGTATATACGAGGTCTGTTCAAAAAGTATCGCGAATTTTGTATTTTTTCAAAAAGTATTTATTTATTGATGAATATCTATTTTGTCTCCTTCAAAGTAATCCCCCTCGGATATAATGCACTTGAGAGAACGTTTTTTCCAATCCTCGAAGCACTTAAAAAAATCTTTTTTCGTGATCTTCTTCAGCTCCTCCTTCGATGCCGTCTTTATCTCCTCAATCGTGGCATAGCGTCGTCCTCTTCAGTTTTGGGAACAGGAAAAAGTCACAGGGAGCCAGGTCTGGGGAATACGGTGGCTGTAGGACCATTACTGTGTTGTTTTTGGATAAATATTCGCGCACAAGCAACGATGTGTGAGCAGGTGCGTTATCATGGTGAAAAAGCCAGTTTTTGTTCTTCCACAAATCCGGGCATTTCTGGCGACTTGCTTCGCGCAAATTGCGCATAACTTGCAGGTAATATTCCTTATTGACCGTACTACCCTGTGGCAAGAACTCATGATGCACCACGCCCTTGCATTCTTCACTTTATCAATGTTATCGTCTGTTGTTGACGTGCTCGGGCGACCGGCACGTTGTTCGTCGTTCACGTCTTCTTGGCCCTCTGAGAACATTTTGTACCACCGATAAACGTTGCTGTGGTCCAAGGTAGCTTTACCATATGCCACAGTCAAGATACGGAATGCGTCCGCGCACTTTATTTTGTTTTTCACACAAAATTTAGTACAGATTCTTTGATCCATTTTTTGGAATAGGCAAAAATCGAAGACAAGCCAAAACACATCCGAGCAAAACAGCTGTCGTAAATTAACTAAACATTCAAAATGGCCGACCTTGTCAGCATAGGTAAGGGACATGAGTACCAACATAAGGCTACAAAAAAATCAAATATACGTAGCCCGCGGAAATTCAAAATTCGCGATACTTTTTGAACGGACCTCGTACATACACATACATGTATATAGTTAAAGTAAGTTATGTTTTCACTTCTGACGTGCAGTCATACGACTGACAGTTTTTTTTTTTAAAGGGACAATAAACGAAAAAAAAACATGTTAGCGTAATATTCTTACTTTAACCTTTTAAAGTAATTATATAAGGATATTACGCAAACATGGTTTTTCTTAATGATCAGTGATCCAAATAAGCGCATATAAGTCTTAACATTTTGTAACGATTTGTAATTTAGTCTCGTAGTCGTCATAAATATTTCTACTGGATGATGATTTTTTCCGTATGCGTCTGTTTCTTTCTATTGTGTTCTTATGAATATTTAACCGACTTTAAAAATAAGAGCTTCGTTGTTTAAATAAAGCGTGCAAAGTAGCACGCATGTAATTATTAAGATTAAGCTCTTAGTTTATCTGGTCTCTGAGTAATTTACTTTTTGAATAGGTATACTTTTCATGTGTCTGCATGGCAAAATTACGATAGTAATAAATCGTTCGGGTTTGCTACATTTCCACATCAAATATAAAGAGAAGGGACCTCTTAATCAACCGACACTTTTAGCAACAGCTATAAAGTATGTGACCAAATTTGTCAATGAAATCTTGTTTTTTTTTTTTAATTTGTAAGAGGCTGAGATTCGTGTGGCCATGATAAAAGAAATGATTTTGCAATGTTATTTTGTGTTACGCAATTATTGAATGGGGAATGACCATTTTGGGCTCACCGTGGACACCGCTTTTGAACTAAGTGACAATTACAATTAATTATGTAATCTAAAATTAAGAATGTTTCATACATTTAAATGAGTGCTTCTGTAATTAATAGTATGTTGGTTTTTAAAAATATTTTTATTAATACTAATTATAATGTTGCTATATTATAGCTAAATGATGCCAGCACATGGATTTTACTACACACTATAATTATAAAAAATACCTACGTGTAGAACTTTGCTTACCTACGCAGTTAAATACTTTTCCATATAAAGGCTTATAAGCATAACAGCAGTGTTTTACTAGTAAAACATAACGTATAAACAATATCAATCGGTATTCGGTATTTTAATATTTTATTTCAATGACAACACTTGACTTTTGTCAAAAAATAAGAAAATTACACGTCACTTGTTCCTTTAGCTAAATCATACATCAATTCACGCCATTTATAGATGATGGAGAATGAACCATTTCTACATCATAATTATATTGATGATACGTCAAAAAAACTTTTTTTTATGATGATATTAAATTGTTATACACAAGTAGACATAGTTAAGCAAAATATAATAGAACATATTATATATATAAGCAAAAAAAAAAGAACTTGATTTGACACATTTTCATATTAAGAAATAAAATTCATAAAGTTTTTGAATTTTTCTACTTTTTATAAACGCGGTAAAATTTATAATGGCGGTAGTGTTAAATATTTTTAGACTTCTGAGATACTTAAACTTCTAAAACACAACTACTGTGCCATGTTTCGTTCCATTCTGATTCCATTCTGGTCTCAACACATTAAGGAGACTAGGCTTACTTACCCCTTTAAATTGATAATGGCCGTCATATATACTTTTCAATAGAGAGACTAGCAAACATCAGCAGACCGTCCAATCAGTAAAGACGAAAAAACGCTTTCATGTTTGCATGACGGCCCCTCCGATTCGCCCGGTTGGGCAAACATTCCTTAACCATTCGGAAAGCGAATTATTCCAGATGGACATAAACTATGTTACATGATCATTGTTAGATATTATTTTGTAATCCGAAGACCAACACACTCGGTATCAGTGTTTCAAAATATTCCGTTTTCCAAAAACCTTATCAGTATTTAAAATAACTGTTTACCAGTACATCACTTTCTCATAACTTTGATAAGCCTAATCTATATATTTTTACATGAAGATTCTTTGTACTCCTTTTTCAGCAAATTTCGTACACGGAGTAATATGAAATTTGGAATACATAAAGTTTATTTGTAGAAGCTAAGAAAGCTAACATTTTTAAACAATATTTGTTATGACTATATCTTTTTTGGTAAAAACGGCTAAAAAGCTACAAAGGTCTAGTGTATATGTTGACCTGTCATAGTATAGAAATTACAATTCTACACAGTTTAACTTTTACTAAAAATTAATAGCTTCATTTATGTTAAAAATAGGTCGTTGAAATTCAAACAAAACATTAAAAAATTGATATCGGTCGAACTCAGACCACCAGGCGATCTCTTGTTGGCCATCAATCAATTAATTCTATGAAATCGTCAACTGATTAAAAAAATATTGCAGTTAATTTAATTGCAATTAAACGTTAATTGCACTTTGCAATGAAATTATTTAGATTGAGATATATTCATTGCACTTTACTATTAATTTAGTTAGATTGCATGATTGATGCAAATTAATAATATTATTAGTTGTAAGAACATTTTAATTTTCCCCAACACACAATTGGTTGTCAAAATAAAAAAAGTTTAGTCCTACCTTTTCAAAGTAGTTAAATGGTTTGGCAGGAGCAAACTAAATTTTAGTAACTAAAACAAAATTATACGAACGGAAAACCAAAAAAGTTTGGATCTACGTTGTCAGTCTATTCTATGCATAGTTTGTTTAATAATAAGAATATAGCCTTCACAGATTAACATAACCTATTGTGTATTGAAAGTGACATCATACTAAAACTGACATCATCTTTAAGTTACTATTCAATGTTCTTCGGTTGACCTAAATGAAAAAAATAAGTTAAAATTGTTTTAAGTACATTGCGAAACATGATCATAAAGCTACATCATTCCGTAACAAGACAGTATAATACCTAAGTAACTCAATGAGATAATAAACGTGCACCCTGAAACTCCTCAAAGAGAATATTATGTTACTATAGTCAACACCTAACCCTTTAATTACAAATTGAGATAGTATTAAGAATGTATCAGTGTATGGCTTGTTGGTTGTCCTAATAAATAAATAACACTTTAAACATAAAACTACAACATTTCTAGTAGCTGTTGTTGCTACTCGCTTAGTTGCTGTTGTTGCTACTCGGTTAGTTGCTGTCGTGATAATATGAGGACTGATTATCTACCGATATCCTCTTCTTTTGCCAATGAAAACTCATAACTTAACGATTTTACGACCCACGATATTTAAATGGCGTCTCTTGCAACTATCTGATCTGATATTTTACAAAGTACTTATATTGGCTATATTAAATGTATGACAATGGGCTACACGTGCTGACGATAAGTAAACGTAATAAACTATTGTGTGAAACTACGTATTACTATTACTAATATCAATGTTATCTATCGCAGTTCAAAGAAATAACGTACAAATGAAACAATATTTTGCCCCTAAACTTTTTTTAATCATATCACTCAACTCCAGGCTTGTCACTGTACTACTTGAAACGCTGCAACTTTTTAATTGTATGCATACTTAAAACAACAATGATCTTGTTTTCTGATTGTTATCAAAAAGTGTAAAATTACAAAGGTTAGGTTGAGGAGTTTAACTTTAACGATATCCTTCATAGTAACCAAACATCTGATCAATATAATCACGTTAATAAACCTTTAAAACTTAAGTAGATACTTTTACAGTCAACACAAGAATTGCTATACGAAAGGCCAAAAACAGTGGAACACATTGTATCTGTAAAGATCGTTCAAGGAACAAGGGCAAGGGCTCTTTTATTGTTTATTAAAATAAGGATTCAATAAAACCCGCTATTGAAAATTTCAAATTACTTACTTGCTAAAAATTAGACAGATTTGATGAACTCGCATCGTTGTTCGCTAATTAATAATATAAATATTTTTGGCATTTATAATTGTAGCAAGATAAAATAAATACCCGTTCATATCCTACGAATAAAAATATGAAATAAAAAGGAAATTATTATATTTACACAAGGTCAGTTGCATTAATGCCTATGACTTATGTGTGTGTATAGTGAGGATGTAATAACGACGAGGGTTAGAAGAAAAAATAGCCGCTATACTACACGAAATAGTTTACTTGTGAAAAATCTATCTAATAAAAAGAATTTGCTCTATACGTTCTCCTAATGCACGTCACCTAAATGCACCATGGGGAAATAATACACAATGTACATTTAAAAACAAAATGTACTTAGTTGCACATGAGAAAAATATCATTGTTGCATTGGGAAATCTTGCAAATACTAAAATACGGATATTCTTTTCTTTTCTTTATTGGAAAAGACATTAGAAATCTACATTAACCTATCTCAGTACAGCACAGACAACCCTAAAATATATTTGTTAATATCCGTACAAAGGTTGTCTGGAAGAGATCGCCGTGAGCGATAAAACTGCCAATTGATATGGACGATAAGGCTTAAATTACCAGATTATTGAGACAACCATAAGTTCGATATAAAATAACCAGTGTCTCTTTTCCATAAGACCATAAAGATACTGTTTGATCACCAAGCGAAAATATACAGGTCACTAACCTCCGAGGTAATCGACACTGCTGCAATAAAATCCTGTACGCAATCTGAGGATTTTAAAACAGCGAACGAACACAATTTATTTTACATAATAATCTTACGATGGGAATAATATTGTGCTGTCAATACGTTTAAAGGGGTCTACAAACCCTACAGCTGTGCCTTAAGCTAGTCTGTAGACCCTTACAGGTTTAAGTCAACATAAAAATAGGGTTTCAATTCGATTTTTTTATTTATTTATTTATTGGTTGCGGCCACAACTGTTACCCTTTTTTTACAACTAACATGCTCTTCAAATCAATAAAATTATTTCAAAGCTTGTAAATGAATATTAGATCAAGTGATTCTCTGCGCGTTTCAAGGTTAAAAATTTCTAACCGCATAGTATAACTGCGTGTTGTTCTAGCAATGCCGGTACAGTAGGCTAGATGGTTTAAAAACCTTTTTTGGATGCGTTCCAGTCGAAGAGTATGGGTAGCGTAGTGAGATTTTAAGACCGATTGCATAAAAAAGTTAAAAAATCTAAGGGTGAACAAATAGCTAATAAAAGTTTTAAGTGGCTTGATTAAGAAGCATTTAAGTTGATTGTTTTTTTAAATATAATTATTACTAAGCTTTCTAACTTTAAATAAATATATGAAACGGATTAGTATATATGTATAGTATCTAGGTATAGCATATAATAATATAATAAAAAAAAAACTATTTTATATTCATAACATTATTGGTAATTAATTTCAAGACAAATATCTCCATTGCAGATAAAAAATGAGAATCAAATCAAATCTACTAGATCTATGTGAATGTAACAATTATGAAAATGCATGCTCTATCTTAAAGACTACATACACCGTTTTATAGACTGCATGCAAACGTCTCCCTAGACGTTCTGCTTTTGCTAATATGAGACTGCCTCCACTAGCGCTTTTGATATTATGTTACCTTTCCTCCGTCTTGGTATAGCAGTATCCCACATTACTCGCATTCTAGCTACAGGTAATGTTTCACACCCATCGAGAAAGCCACTCACCAACAACCATTATTACTAGCATACGTAGTATACTAAACTAACATTATAATTACAAAGTTTTTTAAGTGCAGTTTAATCCTGGGGAACATACCTAAGGTTCGCGAGGAGGTTTTACCTACATACTAGTTAGTGCCTTAAATAACATAAACGCATAAAAGATTAAAAAAATCATATGGACGGGCCCATTATAAAGTCTTATTCCATGTGGGGAATGGAAGAGAAGTACTTACACGGATACGCTGAATCTAGAGAAATTTCGCTGGTTTATTAGCAAAGAAGTTCATTATTAACAAACGAATACCGTGACTCCAGGGGCATAGCTCCAAAGTAGCCATAGCCATGTGTTTCGTGGAATGTGTGAAGAACGAAAAAAATCTTTCCTAGTTACCCAGAATTCACTCATAATGAAACACATTTGTTTTTGTCGATATATCACTTCACTGTTCTGAAGTGACCCTGTGAGAGTTTTCACACGTCCAACTAAGTGCTACCATGTACAGGTTACCACGACTCGCCTGTTTAGAGGTTTACAAGCACAAAAAGATATGTTGTCGCGGCGCTTAAATATCCCTCTAGATACTAGGTCATCTGAAATTAAACAAGTTTTACTGCAATCAGATACGATGATAAGAAGATCGTGAGTCTATTGTCAGTCCCCATTGCTCATAGAATGTTTTTATATTCCAATTAGCATGGTTTTAAGTTTTCGCACTTAATGTATTGTGTGTGTGTTTTGTATTTGATATACAGTTTACAAAATTATTTATTTCTAATCTACATATTTATGTAATGTGGGTCTTACAATATGAATTACGTATTCATATTGCATATAAGTAAGTTTTATAGGTATAATTAAGAACGAAGTCCCGCAGCACTCAAGAGCCATTCAAGTTTGAACAATGACATCCTCAAAGCGAAAAGCATAATTTAATACATCCATATTCTTTGAAGTAATTTGCATCATTATTTTTTTATTTAGAACAGCGAAATAATAATAAAGGGTCTTTCAACAAGGATGGGTCGATGTTAAAATTAAATAAATTAAGATGTGTGTGAGATATTAACGAAATTTTTTTTTATTTGAAAGGCCCATTTATGCCATTATGGATGGAATATGACATCGTTCAAATGTCCCCAACGTCGAAAACCCCTCAAGAAAAAGTCTAGCGGAGTCAAATCACACGATCTTGGTGGCCAATTCACGTCACCTCTGCGAGATATAACCCTACCCTCAAACCGTTCATGCAGAATGTCCATTGTGTCGTTCGCTATGTGGCAAGTAGCGCCATCTTGCTGGAACCGCATGTCGTTTACGTCCATATTGTTCAATTCAAGCAAAAAGAAATTGTTTATCATTGATCTGTAGCGCTCGCCGTTGACGGTGATGGCCTCGCCAACGTCGTTTTCGAAGAAATACGGACCAATGACGCCGCCAGACCAAAATCCGCACCAAGCACTAACTTTTTGTGGATGCATTGTCACCTGGTGAACCTCGTGTGGGTTGTGGTCATCCCATATACGGCAATTTTGCTTATTAACAAAACCATTCATCCAAAAATGTGCCTCGTCGCTAAAGATTATTTTTCGGCCAAAATCGGGGTCCTCTTCCAAGCGTTCCGAAGCCCATTCTGCGATCACACGGCGTTGTCTATGGTCATTAACTTTGAGCTCTTGGGTCAGTTGGATCTTGTACGGATGCAGGCCCAAGTCCCGACGCAAAATTCTCCAAGTTGAAGTCTGCGAAAGGCCGAGTGCTTGTGCACGGCGAGAAATCGACTGCCTCGGAGTCTCCTGAACACTCTCACGTACAGCGGCGATGTTCTCGGCCGATCTGGCGTTCCTTTGACGTAACTGTGTTGGTTGGTTGTTTACCGAACCGGTCGTCTCAAATTTGGTCACCAATCGTTGGAGAGTAGACTTTGAAGGGTCACCGCGTCTGCCGTAAAATGGGCGCTATGCGCGCAACGTTTGCACTAACGAACACTAATTTTGATAATAATGTTTTATCATTTGCACATGCTGCTCAACCGTGTAACCATGGTGATTTGGCATCAGTGACTGAATAAGAAAAAACAGATTTGACAGATGACGCCAAAACAAAATGGCCGCTACAGATTATTAACATCGACCCGCTCTATTTGAAAGACCCTTTATATACAGAGGGACATTTTTTGTCGTTATACATAACGACAGTAAAACGTATCTATTCATTTTGGGATGCTTGAGTGTTACCCACAGACATCTAAAATAATATACCTTATTTAGATTTCTGTGGTGTTACCCTTACATTGGAAATGATTGGCTGGAAAATGCAAATTTTCTTTTCCTCTAAGATGCTGGTCCTTCCAACGAATGTTAGGTCTTTTCTTCTGTTCTGCGCAATTGAAAAAAAGGGCGAACTCGAGAGGGTTCGCTATCTTTAAATTTGTGTGAAGGCGATTCACGCGGTCTGGCACGAACCTCATTTGTTCAAATATTTAACCAAAACAGCAACGGACGATTGCGTTTCGGCCTTTCTACTTCACCAATACCTTAAATAAATGATAGTCTAATAAAAGGGCATATGTGCTCAAGGTGTATGCTGTATTATTGTAATGAGAAATAAATTGCAATATTATGCAATATTGAACACCTAATACAACTTTTTTACAAGCTCATAACAAAAACCTTATTCTGTTTATAAATCACAATTCAAATGAATGCAGTCAATGTAAAAGAACATAATGAAATGACTACAAAGAATAATATACGGGGTATCCCTTGCGCTGAGTATTTTCATTATTCAAACACTAGTCACGTCTGGTAAGGGATTTTACCGACATGGAATTGAAGGATTAATCACTATGTTGCACAAGGCTCAACGACTAGAAAACGGGCGCGCGGGCGGTTATAGATTGACACTGGCAGATATATGGCAGATCTTACCTATTTGCAACACGGTATTATTTATTTTCATATACCTATTACATATTTGTTTTACTTTCGACAAAGCAACCTATTGTTCATTTAATTTTCATTCAAATCGTGTTGATCTATAATTTTCAGTTTACAAAACAAGACGTTTAAAAACAATTTTTATAGAGTTTTATGAAATAACTAGCAACCCGCCCCGGCTTCGCACGGGTACAAATTATACACCTAAACCTTCCTCATGAATTACTCTGTCTATTAGTGAAAACCGCATGAAAATCTGTTCAGTAGTTTTCCAGTTTATCGCGAACAGACAGACAGACAGACGCGGCGGGGGACTTTGTTTTATAATATGTAATTGACTTTGACATATATTTCTTTCAATGCTAATATTATTTTGTGTTATTGTGTATGTGTTATTATACTGAACATTCGGTGCATTTAAACAGTTATTTTTACTAGTACCAAGTGACATTACATCTCACTCATTAGGGCAATTTTAAAGATTATCTATTCTTTACCACGTTGTAGTAACTTATTACCTATGTATTCTGTTCTTGAGGGTGGAAAATTGATAATGTGAGTTACTAGTGGCAAAACTTATGTGCATTTAAATACACAACTTAGGTACACTATTTAATACCAGCGCCTCATGCCGCCCTGAGTGTGGCCGCGGGTGGAGGGACGAGTTTTCCCCTCCACCGGCTGTAGTGGCCCTCCGTGTCCGCGTGTGCCGGGACGTCGCCTAATTGAGAGGTTTTTTACCCAGAGGTAGTGCCTGCGCTTTTGCGGGCAGGCGCCAGAGGGATGTCTTAATAAAAGCTGTTCCCGGATCCCTTTTACTTAAGGTGTAGTACGACTCACCGTGTGGTTTTAGTCGGTTCGATTCCGACACACCGCCCCACCGAAAACCCCGGTGGGTTTAAAAAAAAAGTACACTAATAAGAAAATTATATTATATATAATTTTAACACAACTTATAAATTAGGTATCACTACATATCATAAAACAAAGTCCCCCGCCGCGTCTGTCTGCCTGTCTGTTCGTGATAAACTGAAAAACTACTGAACGGATTTTCATGCGGTTTTCACTAATAGACAGAGTGATTCATGAGGAAGGTTTAGGTGTATAATTTGTGCCCGTGCGAAGCCGGGGGCGGGTTGCCAATATTAAATAAAAACAATAAATAGAACCTTATGAATAAGTTAAGGGTAAAAACTTCTTGCACAGTAGTGTTTTTGATGGTGTGTAGGGTTGCCAGAGCTCAAGGACGGGGGCATGGTTGTGCATGGTCAGTAAGGAGCTGCCAGTTTTTTTCTTGTTACTTTGGTTGTATAAGAAAGGAGGTCAACCGTAGTGCTAAAAAATATGTATATAAGATAGACAATCGACAGTTATTTTTAACGGACACTTACTTAGTTATTGGCTTTTTATGAGTTGTAAGGAATTGTAGTATTACGCTTGCGGTTTTCCTTATTGTACCACAGTGAGAAATAATCTAAATATTGACTGTACAACGCAATAACGCCTTTAATAATGTCTATCCAAGACTAAGTTTTAAGTTGCTCGACTAGGTAAATAGAATATTTTTTATTGTACACCATATAAACTTACAATAGATCTTAAATTTAATTTAAATGCTAGGTACAATGGGCGGTCTTATCGCTAAAAGCGATCTCTACCAGACAACCTTTGGATGGATTTAGTGTCAGGAGTAATTGGTAGCTGACGGTGTACTATATATAACAATACCTATACTTACACACATATGCATAATATACGTATATATATATATATATATATACATAAATATATATAAACATACACATATATGCACAATACATGTACATAAATACAGATGTAATAATAAATACCTCGACTTCAGAGAGAAAATTTATTGCTACTGATAGGCATGTGTGCCAGTGCTACTTTCTTAGTGAAAGCCACTGCGTTTGAGCAAAATATCAAATTTATTTTGTAATTTGTTGTTTTTTAAACGCACACTTTTCTTTCATGCCGCACTCAACTCAAGCAAGCCAAGTGCCAATTATCCAAATGGGTGGAAATTTTGTCGTTAAACGATGGCGATGCAGTGTTGGTGGTTGGTTGGTGTGGCTGAATATTATAGGCAGATTATTAGTTTTATTGAAATAAATGGTTTTGATAACAACAGAAAAAATATCGACAAAACCAAAACTTTTAGTTCAGTTTAAAGGCACAACGCCATCTAGTCGATTTCACCTAAACTACTTAGATAACGTTTGATCGATCAATTACGTTTATAGCATAGATTACCTATATATGCTTGGAATATAATTCAGTTGGGTTTATTGTTATCTGTACCGCACATAATTAGTGTATACCTATTATTGCCTTATTCCAATTTATTTAAATTAAGCGATAAGATTTTTCACGGACAAATTATGTGGTGCATTGTCTCGAATTGTTTGCTGTTAAAAGATATTATGTAATAAGTGCTTTTACAGTTCTGCCGTGGTAATCGATACAGTCAAGATTTTAATTCTCTTCGTTTCTTCAGCTTTAAAAATGCCGTCAGCGGCGAAAGTACTGACAGATGGCTCACAGAATATTATCACATAGAAACCTTTCGTTAAAAGAGTATAAAATTGCAGAATACTTACATGTACCTATAACGTAACAAAGAGAGAGTTATTGCCTACAGAGCACGTGACTTGTAGGTGTGTCTGTCTAGTCTGAAGACGTCTTCAGACTCTGTTTTAATGAGAATTTTGTGAATCTAGACGTGTTTTCAACAATATTGGTTACCTACATTATTGTCTTTTACCTGTTTTATAACAAATATTGCATGTACGCGGCTAATCTGTAAAAATATGGAAGATGACAAAATTCACAAATTTTATTGTAGTCAATATAAATAAAAAATTTAAAGGGAGATTCTGTTTTTCCTTAAAAAAAATAGAAGCCATAGAAATATTTACAAAAGATTACTGTTTTTGTAGGGCGAAGACGAGGTAGGTAGGGTCCAGAGATGTATTCTCATGTGAAGAAGTGATATCTGCGAAAGGGGCGGCGGAAAGGAAACGGGAGAGAGCTAGTACTCTCCCGGCCCCCGGAAGAGGCACCAGGCGACGGAGATAGTAAAATAATCTCCAACGTCCATGAGCGCTGGCCGGGGGTAAAGGGCTGCCCGTTACCCGTTATGGAAGGGAGGCGAGGCTCCGCGCATTATATGGTGTAGATGCCTATTATTTAAGAGGCGGCCAAGGTCTGCCGGCGTTCTCGGGGACTTCCTTCCTAGGGTATACTCGAGTCCCTTGCAATAGGCCCATTTGTGTTCCGACATACCACTTCACTGCCAACCCCGGTAAGCCCGTACCCACACGATAAAAAATAAGAGATGTATTTACAAATTAAAGCTGACTGAAATATCGCCACCCTGGAGGAGATTGCAGTCAACCGGCACTAATAGCGTAATGCTGTCTTCTGCTAGTGACCAAGTCTCGTCAGAGCTTTTTGGACCCCTAACGTAGTAGGATACTAAACCTACTAATATTATAAACGTGAAAGTTTGTGAGGATGTATGGATGTTTGTTACTCTTGCACGCAAAAACTACTGAATGGATTTTAATGAAACTTTACAATAATATAGCTAATATATCAGAATAACACATAGGCTATAAATGTATGAAGATATTATGTATATTGACCAAAATATAACGATGTGTTAAGTAAGTCGGAAAATAATCTGTCATCTGCGAGCTATACTGGCGTGCGGTTTAAAAAACTGTAAGAGTTACATGAATATAATGTACGGTGGGATTGTTTCTCCTAAATAGTTCTACAAAAAAGTGCGCGACAGTAAATATCTATCTTTTATGTGTAAGCCATTATTACCAAAATAGTGAACCATAAATACAATAAAATTTGATTTTTTATTTCCAATTCACATTTAGCAGTAACAAATTGATTTTTATGAAAATAAACACTTTTATCGCTTCTGATATTCAAAGTAGATAAACTTTGTCTTTTAAAGTACGTAATTTGGTCAAATATTTTAAACGTTACGACTATAATATAAAACTCCAGGCGAGGGGGGGGGGGACATCGCTCACCGCCGCGTTGTTGACGGTTGTGTCCGTAATGGGAATTTTCAAGACACTTGCGATTTGTTAAAAGGCTCTGTATACATACATTTCTATAATATACTAGCAACCCGCCCCTGCTTCGCACGGGTACAAATTATACACCTAAACCTTCCTCATGAATCACTCTAAATAATAGTGATGACCGCATGAAAATCCGTTCAATAGTTTATCAGTTTATCGCGAACAGACCGACAGACGCGGCGGGGGACTTTGTTTTATAATATGTAGTGAAGATATCGGTTGTGAAAAAAATTTGAAGTTTGTGAGGATGTATCGATGTTTGTCTCTTTCGCGCAAAAACTACTGAATCGATTGGGATGATACTTCGTATGTAGATAGCTCTCCAGCTATCTACAGGTCCAGGTCTCCACCTGGATTAACACATAGGCTACTTTTTATCCCGATATTCCCATGGCATCTGAGTTACGCGGGTGAAACCGCGGGGCACAGCTAGTACTAAATACTTTTAAAATTAAGTTAGCAACTTCAGTTTTTAGTTGAACTCTGCAGTAAACGAATTTGTAAAACATCATAATTATAAAACATTACTTTCAACTTGTTTAATTTAATAATTAAAATTTATAATTTGAAGTCGGTTCGTTCGCCTTTTGCATCAGCACTAACTAGTCCCCTCGACGAGTATTGGTCAAAATATTCACATTATCTGTGTTTTTAATGACTTTTCTATAACACAACAACCGTTACAACTCTTCAATTATAATTTCAATGTTTATTATTTTATATATATATAATAAAAAAAATTGTCATTCGTAGGACTGTACGTCAGAAGTAAAAACACACACACACACATCTGTATCTGAGCACATACGAGTATTGTTAGTGTTTCGTAATCAATATTTACTCTTAGATTATTATAACATTGTTTATGTCTACAGGTCAACAGAACATTTATTTCTGTTCCGGTTGGTAATAATAGTCAGTGAACTGTTATCATTTATCAAATTGCATTTTTTTATAAAATAAAAAAAACACCTGATAGTAGATACTTTATTCAGAAACGGGTACTTAATCGATTCTGGTCATTTTTTGATATATATTGATTTTGAAAACTAATCAAATTATGGTCACATCATCGCTGAACAGTAAAAATAAAGATCAATAATTTATTTCCGTGTACGTGAAATAACTATATGGATTTACGCCCGTATTCAATACTTGTCTCAGTGGAGTAGAAAATCTATTAGGCATATGAAATGTTAAATCACATAAAAATTTGCATATCACTTTAAATACTTTAACGACGTAAAGGGTTTACTGGGATTCTTTGGGGAGTTAGGGTGGCTCGAATAGCTTTTATACCACGCACCAACGCAAAATACGGGCTTTGTGGTGGAGATGCGGCAAACTGCCCGTGTAAACCTAGCCTACTTTAACGACGACGAATAGACGCATAGGGTCAGTAAATCCTATTCATAAAGAATAGTATCCATAAACCTTACGTTTATAGGCACCGAGACACCTCATAGTAATAGTAAAGTATCTATCTAAGTACATATATGAATTACAGGTTTTCATCCCAGATACTTAATAAAGTTTTGCAGTTCATTGTGAATGTCAGAATGTCAGTGAAAAGGTCACGATGCGATGCTGGATACTTTCAGTCATTCAGGTACATGTCGAAAGATCTCACAATAATTCGACATAACCTTAATTTCTATACAGTTTATTATTTTTCACTGAGTATTGTTATTAAAACTTATAGTGACAAACTAAACATAGATTGTTTGTAAGGCAGCAATAATTCTGTGATTTCAATAATACCTACATTTAATTATCTTTTTGTTTATCGCTGTTTTTAATAATATACTTATTTAATTTAATTATTCTATTGAGTGAGATCCAGCAGAGTCTACAGTCAGAGATTATACTTTAACTTTTAAGACAAGCCTCTTTATACAGTTTCTATCATAATAGGTAAGTATATATATTATTTATGTTGTGTATAATAGAATTTTGAAACATTTACTGGTTTAAATGTTTTACATTTACTGTTCTAATTGTTAAACAATTAGAACAGTAAATGTTAATTTTGAAACAATTTTAAAAATTTGTTTACTTAATACAAATTTTCAAAATTGTTTAATGTTTGACAGGTCTAAGGTACCTCATTTGGTCAAAGTATTAAAAGGTTTAGGGGCTGTTACGAGTTCCAGAATCTTCCTAAAAATTGATTTGTTGAAATATTAAATAGGGATTTTAACAAGCCTACTTAACTATAGCGTTTAGGGTACGTAGCAACAGTTGAGGCCATTACTGTTAATTTAAATTTAATTTAATTGTTGTTGGTTAATAAGTCTTTTATTCTAACGTAATTAAGTTAAAATACACCATAGACTTGAAATCTTTATAAACGTCGACAGGTTGTCAAAGCAACAGTAATCACAATAACATCAGAAAACGCATTTTTCATGGCCGCACATTTAATGCCTTAGTGTTCTAATTAAGCATACCTGTGGAGTGGTGGCAGGAGCGTCTGGTGACGGTGAGATTGGAGGATGGGCCTGTTGCGCCAGGGTGAGGGCCCACGTCACCGCAAACGTCATCACCGCTAGACACACGCTGCGTTTCTTCAACATGATCACCCTGAAAATAAGATAGAGTGCATTGTTTATATTCTTCTATCTTAATATCTATAACCTTAAGTAATTGGTGACCAGTTTATTGATGTTTGATTTATTGGTATGTTTGTAAACCTAGTTTGAAAAATATATACCTTGGGCTCATTCTACGTTAACTGATACCAGATAGGGCGGAAATTAATTAAATAATATGTGCATTTAAACACTAGATTATATATGAATATATCTAACTTTCACATACATATATAACATTCGACGCACTGGTTTTCGTTGTCAGTAGTCTACAGTGCGCCGTTTTGACTTTCATTGAAGTCCATATTATTTTGTCTGTAACACTGCAAAGTTTTGAATTTCTAAGGTAAATACTTGGTCTTTTACTAATTTTTATGCTTAATCATGCCTTTGTGTCACACTCGTCACGAAATTCATATAAATATGTTCGTCAGAGAGTAAATCTAGCTTACACATTCTAAAAAACCTTATAATAGTAGGGTTATGTAGCAGAGGCATTTGTGCAAATTGATTTTAACTGCTTTTAAGTTTCTGTTGAGATATAAGCTAATTATTTTTTGGTCACACGCGTCACATGTCACACCCGTCACTATTTTTGCTTACCTATATTATGTAAATTTAGTTCATACATTGTTAGTTCATACATTGGGTCAACGACCTCAGTACTGGGTCAAGGCATGTTTGGTAAGGTGAACTTTCTTTTAATAAGAGCTTAATGATAATATTTTTCTGTCCGAAGAAGAGTAGGGAAAAATTAAAGAGCGACCTGGAGAAATGGTGTTTGTTCCTAGAAATAGAAAAGGAGAGGGATAACGTTAGGAGACAAAAGAACATCGAAAAAAAAATGATAGAGGAAAGCTTGACAGGCAGCAGTCTAATGAGAAATGCTACGTTATTTAAGAATAAAGTGATGTATGAAGATGAGTGCTCAGAGAGTGAAGAAGAAGTAATACTTGAAAGCGAGCATGGCAGTAAGGACATGGAGATAGATGAAATTGGCGAGAAGAAACTGAAAAAGGGGAAAAAGATGAATTTGCAAGATAAGAAACCGAATAAGAGGAAAATGAGAAGAGGATGGACGAGGCCCAAATAGATAAAAAAGATGAAAACAAAGTTGCAGACAATAAAAAAATAGAGGTAGTGGACTTAATAACCTGCAATACAACAACGGCGTTTATGTCCTAATAAAGTTTCTTGGCATTAAAACTGAGTATCGCTATGTGGGAATAATTCAGTTGAAATTTACGAAAAATAAAACTTTAAATTAAAGAAATGTATAATAAAACTTAAAATATAAACAAAACTTTAATAAGTATAAATGAAATTTTAATCTAAAACTTTAAAAACACAAAAAAATGGGATGTTTTAATGACCTTGTTACACCCGTCACAAATACCAGTCATACCCGTCACGAAGTTATCCAGGGCATAAAATCTGTAGTATCAAACTTACTTAAAAAAAATAAATGATTGCTAACACAAAGAAAATATATTCAACTATATAAATGTTTATAATTGTTCAAGTTAATGTGACTTTCAAGACATACTTAATCTTGCTTGCGTACCCGTCACACCCGTCATGGTGACTAAAATGGCAAAATCTTTTACAAATTAAAGTTACTTATACAGTATTTTGTTATTATTCAATAGATGGTTTTAAAGCGTAACAGATTACATTAAACCTCAAATAATCCTGTAACAAATAAAAGAATTACAATTACAAAACATTAGTCGAACAGAGGCACTTTTTCACAAACAAAACTTGCATATGTGGGATTGAATCTCTGCTTTATACAGCCTTCTTATTTACAAAGGCTGCTCTCTACTTTTTTAAAGTTCCTGAAATTAATGTATAGTCTATTAATTAATTTCATAAAGAATAGTATTTTAACATAGTCATGAATGAGAGTGTAAGTCGTAATCAGATAAATTTAACATTTGTGAATTTCGTTAATAGGTTGTCTATGTTTTTGACCTTTTATCATGTAAGACATTTTGAAGTAGAGATTGCTGTTTGCGATATGATGAAGCAATATTATTAACTAATAGTTTTGTTAAAAAATTTCAAAAAAGATAATATTTGTTTCATTCTATAGACTGGGTAACCTTAGGAACTACTGAACTCATTTTAAATTGTTTTTCTTTTAGACATACACAAAAAAAGAAATAAGGGAAAACAGAAGAGGAAATAACAATCCCTAATTATCCCATAGATGAAGTCACGCACAACTGCTTATTGCATTATTGAATATATTGCATTTAATCTTTAATTTAGGGTTATAGTTACAACAGAAAAGAATACTATGTCTATCTTACAAAATAAAAATGTTAAATATTTTTAAATATCACTCACATGTGATATTTAAAATTACAAGCACTAGGTGAATAAAAACTCAAGAATACTTGATTGGGGACATTCATTTGCACACATACAAAGTGCACTAAACCACAGAAAACACTGGCAGAATACATACAGTACATCCCACTAATATTATTCAAATCATAAATGTGAAAATTTGAATGGATGGATGGATAGATGTTTGTTACATTTTCATGCCAAAACTACTAAACCGATTGCAATGAAACTTGGTATGTAGGTAGCTGGAGGCCTGCGGAGGCTGCTTTTTATCCCGATATTCATACAGGATTGGAAACCCCGGGGTGCTGCTAGTTGTATGGTAAATTACAATACCATCTATCCGTCAGACTCAGAGATGTCTGAGAAACTCAACGACAGTACTTCAAGAATATGATAGTTCTATAGGACCAATTACTAACAGATTTAAACAAACTTTAGGTTCCTTTAAAATCACAGCAAATTTGCAGTAGACAATATCTGTCTGCTTACCTTCTATTTATAATTTTTATTTTTGAGCAAAATTTTAGGATGATATTAGTCTCAAAATTAATTCATTATAATGCAGTAACATAGTAGATATATGCATGCTACCTTCAGTCAGACTTTTTTTTAAGCAAACCCATTATAAGTCACAATGAATGTAGTTGTAAGTAAAGAATTTGAGCAGCTGTAACTGAAACTAACAGTGGATAGTAAATTCTCTCATGGCAAATTATATGCTACCTTTTGTAACTGTGATAACCCAGGCATCAACCTTATAGTTAAGCTTAAGGAAATAAACAATAAATAATTAACAGAACGCGTGATAGTCTAGTTGATTCAATAAAAATAAATAAAAACTCAATAAAAGTACTAAAGATATTGTATGTTCATAGGACGGTGCTCTTACCTAAACCTCGACTATTTATAATCGATATGGATAACTAATAACTTATTTGTTGATTTATCTTCTTCATCCAATTAGAAGTGATTCGTGAATCGTGTAGCACGCGATGAAACGTCACCCGGAGCAGTGAATGATAGAGAAAAAGTACTTACATTTTCTTTACACCAAAGTTGATCACCAATATAGAAACAAGAAATAACTCCTAGTAGTGTTTATTTCATATTGATGCAAACATATATGAAATCAGTTCAAGATTTTTAAAACATAATCCACATTTTCGTAAACCAAAATCGAAATCAGATAACTTGACAGTTTAGTTTTATTCGGAGCGTTCACTTGACATTGAGACACTGACATACGTCACAATGTGGGTTCCGTTTTACACTATGAACCATTTTTTTTGCTATTTCAACTGTTCGTTAACAGCTGTTCTTCATTGTTCGATGAAATTTTTATTTGTTCGATCTTAGCTTTTTTAAAAAAATTAAATAAAAAATTAGAGAAGTCTGTTTTTTACATTTTGTGTTTGGTATTTTAACTGTTCGTTAACTGTTCGTCATTATTCGATCAAATTTTTTTTTTGTTCGATCTTAGTTTTTTTTTTTAAATAAAATAAAAAAATTGCCTCAGGTTGGCGGGGAGAAGTCGTTTTTTTACATTTGTTTTTGCTCTTTCAACTGTTTGTTAACTGTTCGTCATTGTTCGATCAACATTTTTTTTGTTCGATCCTAGTTTTCAAAAAAAAAAATTGCCGTCAAAAAGGCGGTTTGACCAAGTACTTCGTTTGTCATAAAATTCAGTACTGGCACTTGCCGGCCGCTGCCGCGTCACATTCCACATACTACACATATGGTCACAGTTCTAACCTAACCTAAACCTAGCCATTTCTTTTCAAATAACCTATTCTACTAATGTTAAATCGTCTCTAGCTTAATATTAAAGTCTCCTCTCATAATGCACAAGCCGAGCGAGCGAAGCGAGCGTGCCGCGGCTGCCAGAACCGAATTTTATTTGATCGATCAATTACGAACAGTTAACGAACAGTTGAAATAGCAAAAAAAAAAAAATGACTTTTCCCTGCCAACTTGAGGGTAATTTTTTATTTTATTTAAAACAAAATACTAAGATCGAACAAATAAAAATTTTGATCGAACAATGACGAACAGTTAACGAATAGTTGAAATAGCAAAAAAAATGTAAAAAACCGACTTCTCCCTGCCAAGTTGAGGGTAACTTTTTATTTTATTTAAAAAAAAAAACTAAGATCGAACAAATAAAAATTTTGATCGAACAATGACGAACAGTTAACGAACAGTTGAAATAGCAAAAAAAAAGGTTAAAAAACGACTTCTCCCCGCCAACTTGAGGGTAATTTTTATTTTATTTTTAAAAAAAAAACTAAGATCGAACACATAAGAAAATTTATCGAACAGTTACGAACAGTTGAAAGAGCAAAAAGAAAAGTTAAAAAAAACGACTTCTCCCCGCCAACTTAAGACAGCCAAGTAAATAATTAGGGATGTTTAAAAAAATAGTTATTTTTTCTATAAACATCGATTTTCGAATCGATTCTTATATTTCCAAATTGGATCACTGTCGATTTATTTTTTCGTCTGCAACCCGCCGCACTGACTGAGTCTGGAGCGTGATGTGAATCACTTATTATAATACATTAAATTTTAACGCCATCTGTGCATCTACGATGGCAGTACTTCCTTCTTTCTATGCTTTGTACAGAGTAAACAGTTTATTGAAGAACATTCATCACTAAGGGTGATTGATCATTAATAATTAGAAAGAAAGAAAGAAGAAAGAAAAAATGTTCTTTTGGCAACACAAAAAATACAGGTAGGTGACATAAAACAATGTTGCAGCTTCATTGCCAAAAATTATTAATTAATTCAAATAAAAACTTTCAATACTCTAATAACTCAAAGAAGAACCAGATAAAATGTAGTGTTTTTATGGTCATTTATATTGATAGTATTGAATAAGTTTTTTAGGTTAGGTTCATTTATATATGACCAACCAGAATAATTATCATCATAACTTTTTTTGAAGTGAAAACGTCTTTAGGCACGTTGTGCACTTTTGCTATGGGGAAAAAGCACTGAACACTTAACCGTCACCCTAATAATACATATATAGATCCACTAGAGGGCGCTAATCTAAACATTGAGTTCTAGCAGCTCCTTATTAATTAATGTTTAAAAATATAATTAGTTCAATATGACTGGCCTGTTGGTGTAGTGGTTAGTGGCCCTGACTGCTAAGCCAGAGGTCGTGGGTTTGGTTCCCACCCAGGACAAATAATTGAGTGATCAGCACGATAATTTGTTCTGTGTTTGGGTTTAATTTATCTATAATATGTATGTATTTAGAAATATATAAGTACTTTTATCAACAGTCTGGTTACCATAGTACAGGTTCTGCCTAGTTTGGGATCAGACGGCCGTTTGTGAGATGTGTGAAGTTATTATAAAAGAAAATAAAGTACTTATTGTGTGCACAATTCATATGGTAAAATAAAAAATTTATAGCGCCTACTATAGGCGTTATAAATTTTCTTAATAGCGAAAACCTTTATTCAAAACTTCGTTGATGCGACACGTCGTTTTAAGTTTTCACTTTTGTCGGCAGTCCCATGACCATCTACTTTTTTAATTTGTCACTTTTTCAGTTTGTTTGGTTGCGATAAAAGTGATTAATTTCTTACTTTTTCCATGACTTACATGCCGATGTTACATACATCGGTAATTTGATCAGGGTCCATAAAAATGGTTAACCTTAGTTTAGTTCGTTTTAATTTAAAAAAATGTCACAAAATAGGATAGAAGGCATACAAATTTTGTAATTATGGCAGAAATTGACAACATTTTCCCAGCACCAAAACCACCTCTTACTTATTCGGAGAAAGGTCGTAAAATACTTGCGGTGGCTTCTTACTGTCGATCTTTTGCGGGTGAATGTTTTGTTTGAACAAAACTTTAACGTGCAAAAGGTATAAAAAAAAAAAGTTATTAACAAAAAAATTATGTCCATCATTGAAAAATTCTTGCATCAAATAGTTAACTTTTTAACACGATTCTTTAAAAAAAATATTATGCAGATCAACGTTTTTAGTTGAGAAAAAGTTGCCATGGTTGACAATCTATGCAGCTGAACACGCCTATCTCTCGGCATTGTAAGTAAAACATTTTTGTGGAATTTAAAAATTATTGTAGCACAGGAGCCACTTCTTTGGTTAACTTCTGAAATAATAAAGCTATACTGTTATTTTTAATACATAATACTGCATAATGGCTTAAATATTGCCGTAACATTGTAGACACGCCAGGGGTGTTCTCAGCAGCTGGAGGAAATGTGGAAGAGCACGCCAGGTGTGTCGCCGGCACTGAAAGTGTTAATTTCTTAGTATTGATTAGACACCAAAGGATTAAAAAAATAACTGTAAGAACTTAAAAAACTATTATTTTGACATTACAAACAGACATTTCAATTTTATAATAGATATTGATAATAGATAATTATTAAAAAAATTCAACTCATTACACTTACCGTAACATACGCATAAGAAAGAACAGCGGGGCATTCTTACATATCGCACTGCTATTACAAGAGTGTATCAACTCAAAATGTAGTTTTTCAGAAACGACAGAAAACTGATTAGTCGCTTCCTGTTCAAGATTATAAAAAGTGAACACTGTATATAGATTATTGATAAAATTAAGGGATTTCTGTATTAATGAATTATTTGAATAAATTTTTGAATTGAAGGTATTATTTATAGGGATGTCCTATAAATAATACCTTACTTCTATGAAAGTAAAACTAATAAGTACTTTACTCTTTGGTAGAGGTTATGACAATTGACTGACATGTGAATTGTGATTGTGAAGCGGCGGGGGTCAATGAATTTATAATAGAGATCACAGAAATAATAAAATGCCTCAAGATTATAGAAGATTTAATGGTCCTGAAGACAGTGTTTCATACAAACGTTTCACAAAAGACTATTTGAAAACATATAAAGCACTTCACGATGAGTTATTAGACACAAAAGAACATCGACAAGACGGGCGCGCTATAACCGAAGCGCGTAGCATGTGTATGTTTTGTATGTATTAGATGGGGGGTTTTAAATATAGTTATCGATGAATCATAGTTACTCATATACGTAATTTTGTTTGCAGTTGCTACGACACAAGTGATATCACAGGCAAAAGGGTCTGCTTATGTGGAACGAGATAAAACAAAAATTATTTGCTCTGTTTTTGATCCACGTGAAATTCCACATCAAAATGAATTCAGGTAACATCATAATTATAATATTTATTTCTATATTTAATAATTATTTAGAAGTTTTTTCTGATCCACGTTTCAGAAATAAGTTAACTCTTTGTGTCGCTACAAGCATACTGTCATTACATAAAACTTTAAATAGGCACTGGTCACCATTTAGTTTCAGGTAGGATGTCTGCTTGTATACCAACATGATCAAATAAAAATAAACTTTCATAAACAATAGTTAGAGAGTACTGTTGCCGCTGATAATGCTCTTCATTTTATTAACAAGGAAAAGAAAATACCCACAAGTAGATAGTAATTTTTTCAATCAAGTTTATTTTTATCAGAAAGCATAAACAATTAAACATAATATATTAATTTAGATTTGCTTAAAATATATATATATTTTTTTTATAATTTCAGTCAACTAGGTCAAATATACTGTGAGGTGAAATTTGCACCATTTTCATGTCCACGCAAGAGAAGACCACATGCACCTGATGTAGAAGAAAAAGCCCTATCAGTAGCTTTAAGAAAGGCTTTGGAACCTGCTGTTTGTAGACACTTGTTCCCTAATTATCAGGTAATGGACAGAGTTCCTCTAAGTGTGAAGTGGTTCCAATGGTTGATAATCCTTTACTTCTATGGGTCAGCTCTTTATGATTTATCTGTTGCTAAACACTAATTTGTCACATATCAAAACTATAGTACCTATAGTATACTGCTTAGGGACAGTCTGTTGTGGTGCCTGGTGGTAGACCTACTATACAAATGAAATCAAATTAATTCAAAATCATTTATTTCAATTAAACTTATTATTCGTATTTTTGAATTGTCAGGAGTAGTAATCAATCAGACTAAGCCAGTCGTGACACTAGTTGCCTGTTACAATACGTAGATCCTGTGGCAAAGAACAGGCAAGAAACTCCAAGGACACTCTTTTTCAACATGTTGTTTACAAGTCTGTGGTTATATTGCTTATATATGCAAATTTAATGTGAGGACAATGTAATGTATTGTTCTAAAATACAAACAGTCATGCAAACTACTACTAGCCATTGTCCACTTTACCCATATCAAAGGGGGCTGAATGACCCGACACATATATCATTAACATAGGATTTTTTTATTTCAGGTTGATGTTTTTGTATACATTCTAGAGCATGATGGAGCATGTTTAGCAAATGCAATAAATGCTGCAGGCCTTGCATTAGCTGATGCAGCTGTCCCAATGTATGATGTAATAACAGCATCTGCTATCGCTGTAGTGGGAGATAATATATTTATTGATCCTACTGAATCTGAGGAACATGTAGCTTTAACTAGTCCAGAGACTAACATAAATCATGGAGTAATAACTTTATCAATGTTGCCTGAATTAAAACAAATATCGGACTTCACACATATTGGATCTATAGATGTAGACTGCATAACAAAAGCAATGGATATGTTAGAAAAAGAATGTGTTAAAATAGTGCCACATGTGCAGAAGGTGATTGTTGCAAACTTAATAAAGGGCTTTGAAGAAAGGAAAAAGTTGGAGAAAGAGGCCGCAGAAAGGGAACAACTCTTAAACAACAAAATGGAAGAATGGAAAAAATTATTAAATGCAGGATGAAATTGAATTTTTATATTTCAGTTTTATTTTTCTCTTTGTATGTACCTATAGTTAATCTGCAGGAAACCTCAACACAAACGTCATTTTATTTCATTATTATTTTTTCTAATTAAGACTTAAATAACTAAAAGTTAGATTTTGTGAATGAAACTGTCTTTTTAGAGATAATGCGAGATTCTAGATCAAAGTGGCTAAGCTCTGCAGCTTATGCTGTTAGGAAAGTCTGCCAACTAACAGACAGATACTGCAGGACTTATTTACTTGACTGGTACAATTTCTTTTGTTCACCTGAAATTATTTGTGAACTTTCAGGTTCTGTAATTCTTGCTTGATTTGGAATCAGTTTAAAGTTAGTTTATTTATAAACCTACAAAAAAAAACTGAAAGGTAATAAAGTGAAAAACATCTACTACTGCTAGTATAATATGGTGAAATATCCATATTCTGTTATGCTGTGAGGAAGTAACTGCATGCAAGTGGCTTAATGTTTTCACCTACAGAACATCTTATAAAAACATATCATTATAAAAAAAAGCATGGAAGTTTTAACCAACTATATTTGTAATCAAGACTGCATAACAAGATTTCAAGATTGGCAATAGTATAGCTTATCAATTTTCAGACAGTGGTAGCGAGTTAAGTGGATATGAACAAATAAAAAAATAAAAAATATAAAATAATATAAACACTTGACATTGGCGGAATCTCTACGTTGACTCTACACGCGAGATAGTCCATATATAAAAAATAAAAAAGTGGTTCTGAATATCTTAGCAAAGTTATTGTCAAAAGAACACAGTTTTGGAAGTTATTTTAATGATATTCGAAATTATTTACACATAAGTAAATCTTCAAATGATTTCCCATATGATTTGAGAAAACAATGTCAAAGTTCAGATATAAAAAAAATAAATGAACATAAATATTTATTGGTCAGAGCAATCAAGAATTTGACTTCAATGATTGATTAACATTCAAAGTTGTAAGTTATTCAGTAATTAAAAAATAAAAAGGAACAGCATTAGTATGCATTAGTAACAAAGTTATTTATTCATTAAAATTTTAAATCTTAATTTTGCTTGGTGGCTGTGATAATCTATAAAAAATTGGATGCAAGACAATTTTTTTTTTCGTGTATGTAGGACTTAAGTAGTTAATTATTAAAGAAATACAAAAATGTATCACTTCAACAATAGGTAACCATTTCGGGTAACCTGACATTCTGGATGTCACCTAAATAGGTGACATCCAGAAAAAACAGTCTACACATCTCGCTGAAGTTACAATACAATTTGGTAATTTTTAAAAAAATATTTCCTAATGATCACATTAGGTTCTATATATTATGTAGTAAATATTTTAGTTGCAGTAAGCAACTAGTTAAATGCAAGAAAAAAAAAACAATTTGTACATTGGTATTTAAATATTATATTTAGACATAAGGAATAGAAGTTATAATCACTTAAAATTCATAGTCTTATGGCTACACACAAATTAGTACTTTAATCTTCGGGTTTCTCTGGAGGTGGTCCAGAGGGCTGCAGCATTCTCTCCATCAGATTAAATTTAACACGGGCCTTAGATTCGTTTTCAACGATCGCAAAGTAACTAAGTAAGTCTGGATGTCCCATATAACTGCAACAGGAATCTCTGTGCTGGTTTGTGAGCCATTCGTATTTAGTCGTGTCTGCGTGTCCAGTACCAATATACTTACTTTGAAGATGCTCTAACTGACTGTGTATATTGTATCTTTCGCCCATAGTGCTAAAACAACACAACTAATTGTGAGGTTATGAAAATGAATTGGTAATAATTACAGAAACTGATCAAGATTAATGACTGATTATCATTAATATTTTGTTACTTTTCTGATTCTAACAAACTTGGCAAACCACGTCTATTTATATTTAATTCCTTACAACGCTTACGACAACTTATGATAACACAACGAAGCGAATGTCAAGTTGTCAATCTTTTAGGGCTGCCAGTAAGGAAATTATATATACCATATGATAATATAATAGTTGTACTGTACTCACTAAACCGGTTAGTGACTGTACTAAAATATATAGTGAACGCTAGTATATGAGTGAGTCACAAGTTTTGGTATTGTATCAAAGCTATTTTGACTGCAACGTATAAGGGTTTGACAGTTTATATCAGACCTGCTTTATTTCGATGTGTATGGACGTACTTGTTACGATATACTAACAATAAGTATGATATTGTTAGAACAATAGGTATGACACATGCGATATCCGAATTATACCAATTTTATATCCAACTATACGATTTGGCAATAGTGACCGACCGAAGGTTCAGTTTCGGCCTTAATTTCAGTTTCAAATGTATAAGCAAATAAATGTGTAAATACAATAGATTTAAGTATACAATAGAAGTTTTTCAATATTTTTAAGTAAGATTCAGTTTCGATTTAGGCCGAAACCCAAACCAAGGCCGAAAGTTCGGTTTCGGCTGAAAACCCTGTTTCGGTTGGACACTATTTGGCAATCTTGCTTAACCACTCAACGCCACACTCAATTAAAAAGTTTTTGTTGTTAGGTGACGAGGTGGAAGATCCTCATGGATGTAGTCCACCCTTAGGGGATAGAAAGGGTCTGTTGGACTCTTACCGACTAAAAACCACTCCGGTGTTACGCTACTTGCCTATGATCGGGGGAGCGAGAATCGCCGTTGCATTCTTCCGCAACCCCCGATAGGCATTGACCAGTCTAAGCCTAGACGAATCCCGTCACCCGATGCAACCATCACCCGTCGGCCGCACTCCTTTGAGAACGCGCGCGGAACACTGCGCGCTGCCTCTCGACTTACTCAAAAAGTTCGCCTTCCGTAGGCCGCTTCCTACGGAGATCATTAAACGCTGTCCGGCGCCCGGTGCGTCTGCTGCGGGCAGAGAGAGTCATATTCCACTCTCTCTCTCGTTCCGCCTCCTCCTTCCTCGCAGAAAGAGGCGACGGCGTTCCATGCGCTCTCGCTCCGAACCATGGCCAGAAACACGGTTGGGAGCGAGAGACTACCCAACCCTAACTAGCCCAGGCTGGGCATTCCGCCAGCGTATGAAGCGCCATGTCTTCGGGGCAGTCACCACAATGGTGGCACCGAGACGTTGCCTCTAATAAACAGACCTGCCAACTGACTAGATCCAGTTACGCAATAGTGCAATAGGAGTAGTGCCAAAGATGGAAACGAAATAAGCGAATTATATTATTATTAATTAGGTACTTCTCTAATAATAATAACAGAGTGATAGAAAGATTTTACTATTTTCGTTTATTACCATATTTTTTTGGTTTGTTAGCAAAATATATTGCTAGAACTGAGTATATAGATATTATATGAAACAGCGGGAGATAGATATTAAATTTTGGATCTGGATTTGGTTACGGATATCAGATTATTTCGAATTATCCGATAGTTTCGGTTACGGAGTTCCATAACATCCCTGATTATGAAATAAGGTCTAGCAAAAAATTACAAAATACTTAATATGATATTTGGTAGATTTCAAAAAGTCTACTTATTGGTTTTATACTAGTTGTCGAGTTTTCCAAAAATTTCTTCACAGAATTTAACCTTCATTTTTGCCCTGTTGATTTTTCGTCCAAGTTTGAAAGCAACCGGTGCATAATTGCGACCTATATCGTGCCGGTAAAATTGAGATACATACATACATATAATAAATAAACTTTTTGACTAACGTTTGTTTTGGGGTCTAGGAATCATAACTAAACCTCCTGTGAAGAAATTTTTAGAAAACTCGACGACTGGTACAAAATCAATAGGTAGACTTTCTTCGAAATATACCTAATAGCCCTATAAGCAATGATCGGAATATGTACAATTATTATAAAATATGTACTTGCATCTTGATGTATTTATTATGATAAAATAACTAAAATTAATTATTAAGACTCCACCTTTATCCAAAATTATTCGAAACTTTTATAATGATTACGGTTACGGTTTCAGATAGATTTTTATTTCGGATGTCCGATAGTTTTGGTTACTGATATGAAATAAGCTCTAGGAAAAAATTACAAATTACTTAATATGATATTTTTTATTTAAGTTTGTGACGGCAGGAATACTTGAGTAACTTAGCTACTACAATACTCTTTGGTAGAATTCTACTCTATGTCAAATTACTATAATGCTACGCTACTACGACGCACAGTAACAACCATGTAAAAAGCGCCATTTTCAAATTGTTTGATCGATGTGATTACTTTCGCCTTTGATGTTGAATATTTATGAAGAATTTTTACTTTATATAAATGTTTTTGAACAAAGTTATGAAGAAATCAACAACGTTGGCTGATTTAAAGGATTCCGAAGATAAGCTTCGTAAACAAGCTAAAAAAATCATTAGACAAAAAAATGTAGATGCGCTAAAAAGGCCGACTCATTTATTTATGCACGAGAAAGGACTTACCAAAATTGTATGTATATTAATACATAAAATATGCCTGGGGGCTATAAGAGTGGATCTCTTTTGATAAACAAACTTGAAAGTTGTCATGACCTAAGAAATTACCAGTTTTGATAGTTGGACAGGTTGCAAACTAATCAATTTTAAAACTGTCATGAATCTAAATCACATTTCATTTTTAACCGATGTGATGAAGTTCTCAATTAGACGGGGCTTTTTTTAAGGCGTATACTCTCGTTAAGCTGTTTTTAAAGACATCTCTAATTTTAAAGACATTTGTAGTGTAGTTTTAATCACATATAACTTTTTTTTCTTATTTTTAACTTATTTTATCATAAGTACATAGGTTAAACCTTGAGATGATCCCATAAAAATTAAAAGAAAACTTCTTAGGATGGGTTTCTCTTTCACGATCATCACCCAGTTAGGGTGGCCTTACTTAGGCGCATTAAAGTGCGTTTTAAGGTTAATCTTTTATAATTGTATAAGTTTAGTTCTTCTTTCGTATAGTGTAGAAAAACAAAACAGCTGAAGGTCAGGAAAAGGGCCAGTATGCCGCTAGAATAACGTGGACACAAACGTCGAACGATATTTTTTGTAATCCTCGGTGGCGTACGTTTTTTTTGTTACACAGTATCAAATCAAAGTTCATGTGATGAACTTGAATGAATGTAGGTAGGTACATCAAATTACATGCTCATGGAGTGGTTATAAATGGAGCCGTGTACATTCTGCTTCAAACACAAACCTTAAATCAAAATATGTGGAATATATAACATGTAATTACAAAAAAAACTAAACGCCTTTAATTTATTTTAGAAATGTTCCATTACATCATCTACTACCCGGAGCATTGTGCATCCGAAAACATCTATACTTAGATAAGAGTTTTTTTTACCTTTTAGCCACAATTTTTTTTCTGTTGAGCCGTAAATTCGGTATAAATAGGAATTGACCCTTTTTATAGGGTTTATAAGCGCATCCGGTCGAGAAAACACTATTGTTAAGATGTAATGGAACGATAGTTCCATTTAAGTTAGATTTTATAATTGTTTTGTTTCAGCCCGTCCCTAAAAACCCAACCCACATAATATTCGCTTACTATCACAACAATCAAATAACAAAAATTGAAAACGTAGATAGCCTGTACAATGTAACCCACCTGCACCTACAATGGAACAAAATATCCAAAATGGAGGGATTAGACTGTTTGCACTGTTTAAAGAAGTTGTATTTGAATAATAATAACATAAGTGTCATCGAAAACTTGGAAGGTTTGAGATACTTGGAAGAGCTACATATTGAGAAACAGAATATAGACGGCTCTGACGGCTTGTGTTTCGATCCTAGGACTATGAACTATATTGGTGTAAGTATACTTGAACTTATTAATCTGTACATTTTGTGTACATTAGTTCTTCTTTTGGAGCAAGCGGAAGGCTGTTGCTACTTATCCGGAGGATTAAATGCGTGAGTGGTTATGGTCCGCCAAACATCTTATGATATTTAGTAAAACACTCGTTTCCAATAATACAAAAATAATCGATTTCTACTTGCGTTTTAACTGTTATGCATCTAAGCTTTAAGTTCTGCTGACTTCTGCTGTTGCCTTAAGTTTGTGTTGAAATTTGAGCGTCAATTAACCTTTAAGTTTACGTGACGCTCAAACGGCAGACGCTATTGTTGCACGAAGGTCGAAGCTACAAAATCTTATTATGCTTGCTGCCGAAGATAATCATAATTATATTAAGTCATCTACGCCTTTATAATTTCGTCTTATACCTAGGGTCAAGGCGGCAACAGTGGTTATAGCGGCATCAGTGGTGCAGTGGCCGTTGTCTAGAAAGTATCAGAGATAGCTTTCTATCTTTCTCATTTTTCGGAAGGTCTCCCGATAGGTACATGTTACATCCAGTTCGACCAGTTCGCTCGCGTCGGCGGTGTAACTAATATGTGTTTTGAGTGGTTTTTTGTTTTGACGAAAGAAAAAGTGAGTTTTAAGGTAAGATGTACTTTGTATTTGTTCACGAACCTTTAGTTATATCAATAAATTAATATTTTTCCTAAGAAATATGTTTAATCGAGGTCATTTTGGCGTGTAATTCACTTTGACTTACGCAAATCCGACGCGTGTGGCATAGGTTAAATCCAAAATGGCAGTTTTGTACACAGTGGCTCAAATCCCTTTAGTACACAATGGATCGTGATCCAGTGTGTACTATACTGATAATAACAGTTACCCACACATTCATTTAATTTCAGAAAAATTAACAAAATGCTATAATTTTTGTTTCCTTTCCTTTTTAGGATGAGTCGTCTAGTAAAGCCCTGTAAAATCAGGAAACACACAGCTAATGTCGTCGAGACTGAAGTAGTCAAGCTAAAGTTACCTGATTATTATTTTAGGCTAAAAGAGTTTAATAAAGACAAAAAGGACTTAGGTTGCAATTTTTTTTTGCAAAATACTGAATAAGCAGTGTTAGGCACTTAGTTTATGTTGAAGTAACCAGTTGATTACTCAATAACTAAAAGAGGGAAGAGCTAAATTATTAGATTTTTAAATTTTAGGACTGAAAAGTCACTTTGAGACTCCAAAGTCATGTTAAATTACCTGATTATTATTTTAAGGCTAAAAGAGCCATTATGTTTCACGTGGCATATATTGTTTTAATAAAATAATAAATAAAGATTGATAAAAAGCCACAAACTGCATTATTATTTGGTTTATATTATTGATGATTCACTGTGAACTGAGGGTCGATTCACTATATCCGACCCCTAGTACACAGTGGCTCAAATTAGTTTTTTTTTAAATACTGTTTATCTCCAAATATACTGCTTGGTTGAAATAAATCGATTAAAATTATGAATATACATTAGTTACACTATATATTAAACCATTCAAATCTTCCCAATACCCTTCCACATCAAGTGCAGGTCACTAAAAAAGAAAAGTGAACCACTGTTGCCGCCTTGACTCTACTTAAATATGGCCGCCGTACCGTTAAGTAAAGGTATGGTAACTAAAATTTAATCTGCACTTTAAGCATAATATTAACGCTTTAGTATGACACTACAGCTGAGTTAACCAAAATTATTACAAACATACATTCACTCAAGCTATATTTTGCACACTAAGTGTAACTTTGTTGCATTCGCTCACGTAATAGGAGGAAAGCCTATTGGCACTTTGGGAATGAAAGATGGGATTTGGTAGTAGGTATAATTAAATAAAAGGGTAATGTGGGTATTGCAGATTTTTTATATATTGCTTATGCTGATGGATTGAGGAGCGAAGCAATAACTCGAGCAGGTCAGGGTCGAAGCCTGTAGCTCAAACTGGCTGTTGCCGGAAAGTACGAGTCCTCTAACATTAAAAGCCAAATTTATTCTTGCAGCCTTATACATCTAGGTCTTTGCAGATAGTTATTAAATTCAAATACTTAGTTTTCAAATATTCAATATTTTAGGCCTCACTGCGAATTCTTAACGTATCAGAAAACAAAATAACTGACATGGCTTGGGCCAAACCACTAAGACGTCTGGAAGTTCTGATAGCGAAGAAAAATGATTTAACTGACTTTCAGGTGAGTTAAATGTAATTCTTATAAGGTCTTTTCTCTTCTTCCATCACATCATCGAAGGTATGACGACTTTTTATGTCGGAGTCGAACTACGCCTACGCCGTGTAGTAACACGGCGTCACCGACATCAGAACTTTTGCGGGAAGAGACGGTTTTGCCATGCAGGTTTGCTTATCTGTTACGCCTTACGCCTTAAATTCTCAGCTGATCATCATGAAATTTTTCATGCACCTTGTTAGGGGTAACAGAACCTTTTCTGTTACCCCTAACAAGTTATTTTCCTTTCCCTAGAGAACCGTACTTCTTTTCTGAATGAAAGGTACTCTATATCCTTATATGGAGTACCTTTCATTCAGAAAAGAAGTACTGTTCTCTAGGGAAAGGAAAATAACTAACTCAAGTGAACTATATGTTTTTTTATTTCACAACTAATTAATGTTGTTTGATTCATGGAATTTTTATGCTACAAGTGCTTATGTTTCAGGCCGTAGCTGATAATTTGTGCACTCTGATAAGCTTAGTAGATGTCAATTTTCTCGGTAATCCTATTACTAAGAAACATAGATATAAAGAGACGATCATAGCAAGGTGTTCGCAATTACGTAAGTAAACTTATATTACCAGAAAAAAACAGTGAGGTTAAAAAACCTTTTATCCGTAGTTAAGCGCTGATTGGCTAGTTAAGCAAAGGAGACAAAGGAGTCTTTTGTATAAAGTTCTGAAAAGATATGATAGTGTGTTCCTCAAAGGTAAAGGAAAGATTTTTTGACGAGGCTAAACAATAATTGTTGATGGCGGCCGGTACTCTTTCGGCTCAACGACTCTTCATTCGATAAAATCTTGTAACTTATTTAGATGTGCCCGTTTTTCGTAAAACTTCTTACTTATATGTGCATTATTTTGCTGTAACTGTAACTGAAGTCTTTAACCTAAGGCAATGGCTTTCATCCATTTAGATTTTTGTTTTCAAGGTGTACTGGATACAATCGTCCTCCACAGCACGTCTAAGACTTTTATACAGAACTTCGACAAAATTGTACGACTAAGGCAACTTAATGAAAGGAACAAGATAGCTAATACAAATAAAGGAGCAGATGAGTTTTTCGACCTTCACATGATGGCAGGTCCAAGAGCTAGGAGTGCTTTATCCATAAGTGAATTTTCTAATCAGAAACCGAAACGTGAGTTAAATAATGATTTCTCATCATTATTCATCACCATCCGATTTGCTTAAGAAAATTATTAAGTCATATGGTCTAAGAGCCCGTGAACTCCAGACCTTCGTTATTTTATAAAAGCTGAAAGTTTGTCAGCGCATGCTCCCAACACAGGTAAGAACGATGGACCATTATGAAGTTTTGGGTTGCCCTGGCTTTGGCAGGTAAACGGTACTAAAGGTGTGTAAAATACCGATCTAACTTCATCAAATAATAAAGTGCGATTTTTAGTATTATCTTCAGAATATCATTAAAAATCACATTATTCATTGCCAGACACTTAACATCCTATCAAACCCTTGCCAGACACCCTTAATGTGGCTGTCTTAAGTTGGCGGGGAGAAGTCGTTTTTTCACACTTTTTTTTTGCTCTTTCAACTGTTCGTAACTGTTCGATCAAATTTTTTATTTGTTCGATCTTAGTTTTTTTATTAAAAATAAAATAAAAAATTACCCTCAAGTTGGCGGGTAGAAGTCGTTTTTTTACATTTTTTGTTTGCTATTTCAATTGTTCGTTAACTGTTCGTCATTGTTGGATCAAAATTTTTATTTGTTTGATCTTAGTTTTTTTTTTTTAAATAAAATAAAAAAAATCCCTCAAGTTGGCGGGGAGAAGTCGGTTTTTTACACTTTTTTTTTTGCTATTTCAATTGTTCTTTAACTGTTCATCATTGTTCGATCAAAATTTTTATTTGTTCGATTTTAGATTTTTTTTTAAACATAAAATAAAAAATTACCCTCAAGTTGGCGGGGAGAAGTCGGTTTTTTACACTTTTTTTTTTCTATTTCAATTGTTCGTTAACTGTTCGTCATTGTTCGATCAAAATTTTTATTTGTTCGATCTTAGTTTTATTTTTATAAATATTTTTATAGTTTTATTTTATTTTTATAAATGCCAGGATGTTAATGAATAATGTGATTTTTGATAATATTCTGAAGATAATACCAAAAAATCGCACTTTATTATTAGATGAAGTTAGATCGGTATTTTACACACCTTTAGTACCGTTTACCTGCCAAAGCCAGGGCAACCCAAACTTCATAATGGTCCATCGTTCTCACCTGTGTTGGGAGCATGCTCTGACAAAATTTCAGCTTTTATAAAATAACGAAGGTCTGGGGTTCACGGGCTCTTGCTCTAATACTATTGAGTTGTTATTTCACAAAGGATATTAGAACACACCTACCTACAACAAACATTTTTCGACGACGTCATTCTTGCTATTACAAAATTACTATAAATACTATCTTATTTATTTTCAGTAACAGCAGTAGATTCTACTTACACTTTTATGCCGCGCGCATTCTGGAGGACTCGCCATTCATCCTCGCCTCAACATCAAGTCTCTCCACCGCCGATGGAGCCTCCGCCAATACCAAAACAACCTCTTAATCCCGAAGTTAAGACACTCCCCATCAAAGGAATTTTGAAGAAACCCATGCCTATGAAATATATTTAACTTGTGGCATAATTCGTTTCGTTAAGCTGAAGGTTTAATGTTGAGTAGGTAATATTCTTACTCGTCATTTATTAGGATACTGGTGTTCAAATTTAGGGAATTGAGACTGCTGGGACTTGCAGAATATACAAATTAAAAAGAAGGGCTTGTTTTTCTTCGTCACTTTAATAATGAATCTATTAAAAGTGATAATAACATAAAGTGTCGTTTGTCTTTTATTTTTATCAAATAAGTAAATTAATAATAGCAATTGCCGTAAATTTTGCTTCTTTATAGATAGTGTTCTGCCAATCGTAAAATGATTTCTATGAGATGATGCCGATGGCTGGATGATCGCACAGCTCATCACCGGAATTCGGCAGCGTTGATCCTAACACTTTAATGTTCGCCTGGCAATCGTGGTTCTTTTGTGTTAGCGGCGGGATAACTACTATAATAATAATTATAATGTCGAATAATGAATCCGATGAACTATTTTGTTGACGAAAAAACACCAAAAAAATATATATTTGTTATATGGATCATAACAATAATCAGCAATAACACTGATGCCCAGAGCATCAGAGTTCACGCCACGTCGCTTGCCGTTCCGCCCACAGAACTTTGTTATCCTCTGGATCTGGTTCGGTCCCGCCACGCTACGCCCGCGCCCGCGCCCGCTGTCTGACCTAACCTTAATGGTGGGTTTACACGCTGGCGTTCAAACCGACATTCAACGAGCACATGCACGGGCACACGCACGTGAACAGGCTGTTTGTGCATGCCTGTGTGAATGTGATCGCGCTTGTCGCCGATCGGGACGACTAACCGGTGCGTTCACACGCTCGCGTTCAAACCGACATTCGACGACGCAAGCATGTGAACAGGCTGTTTGTGCATACTTGCGTGAATGTGCACGCGCTTGGCGCCGTGCGTGCCGCTTGGTGCGTTTACACGCACGCCGTGCAGCCTGGCAAGCAGCACGGCACGCAGCTTGGCGCGCAGCCTGCCACGCAGCGTGCCAAGCAAGCTTTTCACACCAGGGCTGCCAGTAAGGACAACTTATTTTATACCGCTAAGACTCGGAAATTATACAAAATCATGTACTATTATACAAAATCAGTGTTGTACAACTATAGAACGTCACTCTTTGGGGATTTTAGTAAAAGGTGTTTTAACTTTAACGTATAAGGATTTAACAGTTTATCACAGACATGATTTGTTTTAAGTATCTCTATGTGTATGTACGTACTTTTTACGCTATAACATCAGCAATGACATTGTATCCAATTATACAATGCAATCTACTATACAAACAGGATACAAAAGATAACCGATATTATACCAATTTTGTATCCAATTTTACAATCTGGCAGCCCTGTTTCACACACTTGCAGGCATGGTCCGTAGGGTACCTATTAGTGTTCTGTGGACACGGTAGTCAGTGGAAACATGGAAACGATGTAGACGTAGATCTCGTGGGAGCTACTGCTTTGGGCTTGATCTATTTTTATTGAAAAAAAAAAACAGCCCGACATAATTATGCATGCGAAATTTTACTTAAAACTATTAGGTTTTACAACTAAAAAATCATTTATAGTGTAAAAACACTTTTCAAGTAGCCAAATCTTTAAATTTGATTTTTTTATTTGACATGCGTTATAACTATTTTTACATCGAAGAGTGCTTTTACATAATTCGTTTCTTATTTTAGTGGGATCTCTTTTAATGAATTTACTATCCTCGCTAACTTTTGAATATAATTTTTTATTATTTCTAATAAACATGAACATAAATAACCATGATAAGCATTGGGGGCGGTTTCTTCATTAACTGTTTTAAGGCATACATAAATCTATTTTATTTACTGCACATCATTGATATGCGATTAGTTACAATTCTCTAATCGTCAATCAATCAATACTAACTTTAATCCTAAGAATTGGCACTATTTTGTTTCATATTTTTTTGGCCCTGATAAACAATATTAATTTTTACTAAAAGAATAGTTCAGAAGCATCTTTCTGAAGTCTTCTTTTGCTTTCGATTCGTGCATGATAAAGGTTCAGACCATTCCGATATATTTGGTGTCGTCAAAAATTAATTTCGATCGTTACGTCGTCTGTATGCCACGAAGATGAAAACTATACTAACGCGGCCGAGCGTGTGTGTGTGTGTGTGTGTAAACAGGCACACAAGCACATTCACCCTTTGAAGCGTGTCAAAAAACCGACAGTCGTCCCGATCGGCGCCAAGCGCTCGACATTCATGCAAGCATGCACAAACAGCCTGTTCACATGCTAAGCAATAATAATAATAATAATGCCATGATAAGCATTGGGGGCGGCTTCTTCATTAAATGTGTTTCGTAACTGTTTTAAGGCATACATAAATCTATTTTATTTACTGCACATCATTGATATGCGATTAGTTACAATTCTCTAATCGTCAATCAATCAATACTAACTTTAATCCTAAGAATTGGCACTATTTTGTTTCATATTTTTTTGGGCCCTGATAAACAATATTTATTTTTACTAAAAGAATAGTTCAGAAACATCTTTCTGAAGTCTTCTTTTGCTTTCGATTCGTGCATGATAAAGGTTCAGACCACTCCGATATATTTGGTGTCGTCAAAAAATCTATACTGGCAGTAATTTCGATTGTTACGTCGTCTGTATGCCACGAAGATGAAAACTATACTAACGCGGCCGAGAGCGTGTGTGTGTGTGTGTAAACAGGCACACAAGCACATCCACCCTTTGAAGTGTGTCAAAAAACCGACAGTCGTCCTGGCGCGTTTACACGCTGGCGTTCAAACCGACATTCAACGAGCACATTCAACGACGCAAGCATGTGAACAGGCTGTTTGTGCATGCCTGCGTGAATGTGATCGCGCTTGCCGCCGATCGGGACGACTAACGCCTGCGTTCACACGCTCGCGTTCAAACCGACATTCAACGACGCAAGCATGTGAACAGGGTGTTTGTGCATGCTTGCGTGAATGTGCACGCGCTTGGCGCCGATCGGGACGACTGTCGGTTTTTTGACACACTTCAAAGGGTGAATGTGCTTGTGTGCCTGTTTACACACACACACACACGCTCTCGACTGCGTTAGTATAGTTTTCATCTTCGTGGCATACAGACGACGTAACGATCGAAATAAATTTTTGACGACACCAAATATATCGGAGTGGTCTGAACCTGTATCATGCATGAATCCAAAGCAAAAGAAGACTTCAGAAAGATGTTTCTGAACTATTCTTTTAGTAAAAATAAATATTGTTTATCAGGGACCAAAAAAATATGAAACAAAATAGTGCCAATTCTTAGGATTAAAGTTAGTATTGATTGATTGTCGATTAGAGAATTGTAACTAATCGCATATCAATGATGTGCAGTAAATAAAATAGATTTATGTATGCCTTAAAACCCCCCCATGCTTATCATGGTTAATTATATTCATGTTTATTAGAAATAATAAAAAATTATATTCAAAAGTTAGAGAGGATAGTAAATTCATTCAAAGAGATCCCACTAAAGAAAGAAACGAATTATGTAAAAGCACTCTTCGATGTAAAAATAGTTATAACGCATGTCAAATAAAAAAATCTAATTTAAAGTTTTGGCTACTTGAAAAGTGTTTTTACACCATAAATGATTTTTTTATTGTAAAACCTAATAGTTTTAAGTAAAATTTCGCATGCATAATTATGTCGGGCTGTTTTTTTTTTCAATAAAAATAGAGCAAGCCCAAAGCAGTAGCTCCCACGAGATCTACGTCTACATCGTCTCCCATGTTTGCACTGACTACCATGTCCACAAAACACTAATACCCTACGGACCATGCTTGCAAGTGTGTGAAACAGGGCTGCCAGATTGTAAATTGATACAAAATTGGTATAATATCAGTTATCTTTTGTATCCTGTTTGTATAGTAGATTGCATTGCATAATTGGATTCAATGTCATTGCTGATGTTATAGCGTAAAAAGTACGTACATACACATAGATATACTTAAAACAAATCATGTCTGTGAAAAACTGTTAAATCCTTATACGTTAAAGTTAAAACACCTTTTACTAAAATCCCCAAAGAGTGACGTTCTAAAGTTGTACAACACTGATTTTGTATAATAGTACATGATTTTGTATGATTTCCGAGTCTTAGCGGTATAAAATAAGTTGTCTTTACTGGCAGCCCTGGTGTGAAAAGCTTGCGTGGCACGCTGCGTGGCAGGCTGCGCGCCGAGCTGCGTGCCATGCTGCTTGCCAGGCTGCACGGCGTGCGTGTAAACGTACCATCCCGATCGGCGCCAAGCGCGTGCAAATTCACGCAAGCATGCACAAACAGCCTGTTCACATGCTTGCGTCGTTGAATGTCGGTTTGAACGCGAGCGTGTGAACGCAGCCGTTAGTCGTCCCGATCGGCGGCAAGCGCGATCACATTCACGCAGGCATGCACAAACAGCCTGTTCACATGCGTGCGTCGTTGAATGTGCTCGTTGAATGTCGGTTTGAACGCCAGTGTGTAAACCCACCATAAAGATTGCTTAATCTGTCACTGTCAAATAGTCACCGTCAATCAGACAGAATCACAGAAAGCAAAGCTAAGGAGTAGCTCACGAAAGAAATCCTTTTTTACGTTTTTGATTAACTTGTATAATTATAAAACACTTGACATTGGCGGAATTCCTGCGTTGATTCTTCGCGCGGGATAGAGTCCATAATAAAATAATTTAATATATATATAAAGCTAAATAGGTTATGTTTACGAAAACTGTGGAACTAAGTAATGAATTAAATTTAATAAATATTATGAATACTACAATTTTTGCAGCTTGTAAACTTTTAAATAATGAAACTTCAGGTATAAAACATACTATTTATGTATGAGTATTTTTGTGAAATTTATATTCTAAAATAACTTACACTTTTGTTTTATTGTAGCTTTATATTTAGGTCAAGAGGTAGCAGAGACAACTGCTTTAGAGCCTTTAGAGTTCCATAGAGACTATGTATCAAAAATTATTCCTGTTATTCTAAGGGGAGGTTGCAATCATTGGCAAGCAGTAAAAAAGTGGAGTGTTGCTTATTTCCGGTCAGTATATTACAATAAGCAAACTTATTTATATATTCTTTAGTAACTTAGTCTTTTTATACTTGTATATCTATATAATAATATAATAAGCTGAATAGTTTTTTGTTGGTTTGATAGTTTATTTAAACGCACTAATCTCTAAAACTATCAGTCAGATTTGAAAAATCTTTTTGTATACGATAACCAGGTTTATGAGGAATAGTATAGGTTATGTAACATCACGCTACGACCCTTAGGAGTGTAGCTGTGACTATAAACACAGGTGAAACGGTTGGGAATGGCTAGCTTAAATATAGTTCAGTCCATAGCTATAGCTAGGGCCACTTCTTTATACGCACATATTATATACAGGGGGTATTTGAAAAATCACTGAAAGGGCATGATTCTAGCATGCAGTAACAATAATTAGTTTTGAAAAAAATCTATCCGTTTACAAGTTATGACCATTTGAATTTTCAGGTATTTTTCCTTTGTTTTACACCTATATGTGTATAGGTATATATTTTATTTACATAAATATGGTGATATTAATTACCAGTATTATAAATATAGGGTTATGTTATAATTTCTCTGTGCACTTTCACAATTCTGGACTTCTCTGAATTCTATTTGTTCTTGCCCTTTCGTGCATCCCATGGTTGTCTAAATGAGAACAGATTGCCTTGACTCTATGATTAAAATAAGACCAAAAAATTTCCTGTTGTTAAATAAAGATATATACATTTTGTCATCAACTTTAATTCCAGACAAATAATTGCCCACAAAACAATATCTGTTGCTGTGACACCAAATGGACTTGCTGATGGAATTACTAAAGATAGCAAAGGAGATGAATATTTTGTAACTCCTTGTGAGATGAACATGACTATAAGTGAGTTTATGGACTGCCTGGAACAAAAAAGGTATTTATTTTTCTAGAAATGTGTAATTTGTTTAGTGTTTTTCTGAAGTAATAACTGATAACTCTTGTTTTTGGTTCTGAAGAAGGCAGCTGTACAAATGTGAAACCTTGAGAATTGTTAATTGCTAAAAGAGAAATAGGCTGCTTGTTCCTTAGCATGCTGCTACCTAACTTGTTGGATAATTAAATTGTGTACTTAAATTGTAATTTAAGTTGTTTTAAAATTAGTAACTTATGTAAAATAATCTTACTAATATTATAAACGTGAAAGTTTGTGAGGATGTATGGATGTTTGTTCCTCTTTCACGCAAAAACTACTGAATCCATTGTGATGAAACTTGGTATGTAGATAGCTGGACACCTGGATTAACACATAGGCTACTTTTTCTCCCGATATTTCCACGGTATCGGGATTGACGGAAATATAATAAAAGGTATTACACAACCCTATATAAACCTAAACTAAGTTTTATAAATTCACTAAGATTTTATGTTGTAAATACATACATATTTTATTAAACACAAGGCCGCCAAATTGTATTAACCGTAATTTTAAGAAATTTTGCTGTTCAATGTTTCTGGTGTACAATAAAGAGTTATATTAATATTATTCTCTTTATTCAACATAAAACTTATTAATTACATTTTTAAATACGTACCTATAAAACAATATATATATATTTAGAAATATAAAAAATAGTATACCACCGACATCGGGTACAGGGACCAAGACACCGGTGGTTAGGGCTCCAAAGACAGGAACCTCCTCACTATACGGGCCGTGTCGAGGAGAACTGCCTTCTGCATCAGTCCCTTGATCCAGCCGTCTAACGCGAGCCTCTTAAGGTGTTGATCGAGGCTTTTGGCTATCAATCCATGAGCAGATATGACAATCGAAACAATGATCGCCGAATCGACATTCCACATATCGACAATCTCGTGAGACAAATCCAAATATTTGATTTGTTGTCGTCATGAGGAACAGCAATATCGACAATCATTGCGCGGCGCTCTAATCGATCTATCACCACAATGTCAGGTTTATTGGCAACAATAGTTCTGTCAGTGATGATAGATCGATCCCAATACAATGTGGCACGACCATTTTCGAGAACTGGGTCGGGCACGTACCTGTAATATGGCACCTCAGAATGCACAAGATTGTATCTAAGGGCAAGTTGTTGATGCACAACACTATATGTACACTATATATACTAGGTACTACAGGCTTGCGCCAGTTCTCTTTAGCCAGAGCGAGCGGAGTGAGTCCGTTGTCCACTGCGACCACACTACGATGCACTCCCACGTCAGTATGAAGAAAATATTCTCTAAGGTTGTATATCTCGCGATTTTGTAGGGTCTTAATGTTTAAGAGTCCACGACCCCCAAACATTCGCGGGATATACAACCTCATTATCGATGAACGTGGGTGGTGCATTCGGAATGCAGTCAGCAGTGTACGGACTCTCCTATCTAGGGCATTTAATTCGGTCTGAGTCCATCTAAGTATACCAAAGGAATACATCAGAACCGGCATGACCCAACCGTTGCAGGCACGCATTTTGGTACCCCCTGATAAAAGACTTTTAAGTACTTTTTTCAGGCGGCCAAAGAAGCGCTCCTGCAGCACTTGTTTCATATGAGATTCAGGTATTCCCAATGACTGTGATATACCTAGATACTTGTAGCTTTCAGTGGCAGACAGAGATCTGAGTTTTGTTGAATCTGAAAGTTCGACTCCTTCAGATTCTACTATCACGCCTTTCTTTACATGCATGACTGCACACTTGTCCACACCAAATTCCATCTTGATAGAGTTACTAAAGTTTTCAGTCACCTTCAGTAACACTGTCAATTGCAAATTAGTGGGGGCAATAAGTTTCAAATCGTCCATGTACAGAAGGTGAGATATAACTCGATCGTCTTTCTGCAACCTATAGCCTAGCCCTGAACCTTCTAACAGCGTACTGAGAGGATTCAAAGCTAGGCAGAACCACAAGGGACTCAAACTATCACCTTGTAATATACCCCGCTCGATCTTTATTGCTATTTATTATTATTGTTACATATAAAGCAACACCTAATAATAATGACCAATGTAAGCAGAGATATTCTTGCATATAAATATTTGTACTCATTGGGAATCAAACCGACAAAGCCTGATGTTGTAGTGAAACACTCTACTGCCATGCCTCCTAAAGGCCTAAGTCATCAAATGTGGTCTTCATTGAAGTCAAAGTTGTACTGCTTCCTTATAGGGTGTCAAATATCATTTAGCATGAAGATTGAATGTTGTACTATATTCAACCTTCAGATTAGATAATTTTTAGATACAAATCTAAATGTAATTCTGTATATTCTTCATGAATTCCTCACATAACATAAATATTCTACCTTGTTTATGCCCAGATAATACATGATTTCAGAGAAAACTTCATTCCATACATCCAGAAACAGAACTCAAACCTAACAACAGACTTCCTCGAATTGCTACCAGATGTAGACTCTGAGATAGGATTTGCCAGTGAGGCCTTTGACAAGAAACCAGATGCGGTCAATTTCTGGATGGGTGATGAGAGAGCTGTTACTTCTAGTAAGTGAGCTGACTAGGTGCTTTTAAGTGGTTAGTTTTATAGTATACATATATGATTTACTATATATAATCCATACAAAAAAACAAAACTAAAGTGTCTGTTTGTAATGTCATAAAACAGCATTTTACTAAATGCTTCCGAATGTTTACACGGCACACATACCAAATTTTTCATTTTTTTATTTTTGTCTGACTGTTCCTGCTGATCTCCAGGACAGGTGGACCGATTTCCACGAGACTTTCACTGGCTAGTACAGCTGGTGTCATAAGGAGTAACTTAGGCTACTTTTATTTTCGAAAATGAATTAGGGTTCCGCGAATATATAAAAATGTACACGAGAGCGACGCTACGCGTTGAACAGCTACTCTATACTAATAATAAGGGCTGAAGAGTTTTTTGGTTGAACATATATCTAGAATATAATTGTTTTTATCTTTTATCTTAAATAGATATGTATTACATGTTTAGAACTCCCAAATAGCCTACTATGAAACAACTAAGTCATTATACACGACTGGAGGCTGGGTCTCAAAATACAAGCATTAGCTTAGTTTGGGAATCAGCTCACAGTACCTAAATAGGGCAATCAACTCCTTGTTTTCCACTTACAATGTATCACCTGCAAATGATTAATGTGACAAATTAAAAAAAAAATCTACCGATCGGATTTGAAATAGTCTTTTTAACATCACGCTACAAGCATTAGGAGCGAAGCAGTGACAAATTGCAGGGAAGATCTTGTATATTATAACTATTGAAAACCTTGAGAATTGTTAATTGTGACAATAATATCATTCTAGTGCACAAAGATCCATATGAGAATATTTACTGTGTCATTGACGGACACAAGGACTTCATTCTGATCCCTCCCACTGATCTACCTTTCGTGCCCTACAAAAGGTACGCACAGGCAGAGTTCAAGAACTCTGGGGATAAATGGGAGATAGTCCCTATCAGTATGACCAACGAAAAGCAGAGAAATGGCTGTGAAGAAGAAGAAAATGATGAGTTTGACATCACGGAAGGTCTGCCTTGGATTTGTATTGGTAAGGATAATAATAATAATAATAAAGCCTTCTTTTATTCCGAACTTTTATACATTTCTGTCTTAAATATTAATTAGTTAACTCATCATCCTCCACGCCTTTTACCAACAAAGTTAGGGTTGACTTTTAGTCTAACTACGATACGGCCGAACTTTGATATTTTACGTGAAGCGACTGCCATCAGATCTGCCTAGTTTTGGGATCAGACGGCGTGTGTGATGTGTGTCAAGTTATTATTATTAGGTATATCTATAAAATTGTTTTGATGAGTTTAATTAGGAAGTCATTGCTCAGTTGATGACAATATCCTTTTGTGAGTAGTATGTGTCCTTCCCGCTCAGATAAAAAGCTTAGTAACCCTACCATTAGCACATGTTTTAAAAAAAGAACAGTATTTTAATGATAGACATAGGTAAATAATTAATTCATCATAAAAAAATTCTATGATGTTGATATCTTTATTTCAGATCCCTTATCACCTGACTATAATCAATATCCTGAGTACCGAAATGCCCACAAGTACCATGTAAGATTAAATAAGGGCGATTGTCTATACCTCCCAAGTCTATGGTTCCACCATGTGACACAGAGCCATGGCTGCATCGCTGTCAACTACTGGTATGATATGGAATTTGACATCAAGTACTGTTATTTTAAAATGTTGGAGAAATTGTGTGCAAAATATTAAATTGCTAATTGAGTATACGAGTCGTATAGTATCAAGCACGGCAAATACGGAGACGGACTCTACTGTCCGTCTGTCTGTCACCAGGCTGTATCTCATAAACCGTATAGACAGTTAAAATTTTTACAAATGATGTATTTCTGTTGCCGCTATAAAAACAAATACTAAAAACAGAATAAAATAAATATTTGCCAAAGCCATAATTGCCTAGTATAAGTTTTTCTTTATGCCTTGGTTGACCAATCCTTGCATTAAAATCTCCTAAAATCAATATATTTTTGTCAGGTGTTTCATGGGCTTTTTCAAGTTCTTCATAGAATTGATCGATTTCAACCTCATCTGCTTCTTCGGTTGGTGCGTAGACTTGGATAAGTGAAATGCAATCTTCTCCAAACTTCATGCGCGCCCTGCGTTTAGATATACCAGTGAACTCGATAATATTAGCTTTGTGTTTCCGACTGATAAGGAACCCGACCCCGTATAGTCCAGGTGTGTTTTCCTTGTAACAGAGGATATGTTCATGGTGTTCTTCTATATTATATCCCATTTTTCTGACTTCTGCTAATCCTAATACATCAATTTGAATATTTTTTAATGAATGCACAAGTTCTATGAATTTTTCTGTTGATGCTAAAGTTCTCACACTGTAAGTTCCAATTTTTAAAACTCTTCTTGGTTTTTTATTTGTTGCTAGAGGGTTTTGGTCTGATTCCCCACGGGGACCAGCCGGATTGGGGAATGTTTTTCTAGGTGTTTTACTTATATTTGTATGTTCTTTGTTTATCCGGCTGTCGAGTTCCTATGTTTGTTTGGATATGGGGGTGAGAATGGTGAGAGAGTTACTCCTTCCTCGCATCATGTCATTTGACCTGCTTGTTTTTATTGGTTTCGTAGCTTGCAGATTGCTCTTTTGGGCGTACTTTTGTGGTGAAATTGATACAGAACGCTCGCGTTTGTGTTTTTCTTTCGTTTGTATGTTATCTCGTATGATGAGTTTGTCGTATTTTAGCACTGCATACTTTCCCTTGCCTTTCTTCTACCAACTGTTGTGGGAGTTCTTTTCTCTTTATTAGTACATTTTTTGGATAGTCTTCTGTTAGGTAAATTTCGATTTGTTCTTTTTTCCAAGCATGTGAAAGAGAGATGAGAACAGGTCTTGGTTTTTCATTTTCTGCACCCTTTTTCCTAGGCGGTATATGTATGTCGTTGTGGCTGATATCTATATTTATTTTTGATTTAATAATTTCAGTGACTATTTCTATCAGATTTTGTTTTGAAATCTTTTCCTCTTTAAATCCAAAGGTTATTATATTATATTTACGGTTTTCGCGCTCTAAATTATCAATTTTCTTCGCGTAGGTTCTTATTTTCGGATTTCAAGTCTGTTAATGAATTTAATAGAGGGTTCAGTTTCTCCTCCATTTTCTGCATGATTAAATTCGTTTATTTTTGCATCTCTGTCTTCATGTCATCAAAAAGTTTTATAAGATGTTGATCCATTTTTACCGGAACGTCGGATAGTCACTAGCTTATGTTTTTAAATTATGGCAATACTTTGGTAGATGTCCATAGTGTCAGTGTAACTGATGACTGTTGGTACTATTGATTGTTAAAATATGATGTCGACTCAGATATGAGACTCAGATTGTTTTACCCATACACTGCCTTTTTGAGTTTATAAACTTTACCTCCCATTTTTTATTTAAAACCTTCAGGAACACGCATGTAAATGTCCTCTTTCAAGTAACCATTTAGATATGCAGTCTTAACATCTAATTGAATAATGTTTAGTCCTAGTTTTACACTTAATGCAAACAATAATCTTAGTGTTGAGTGTCTCACAACTGGTGAAAAAGTCTCATCATAGTCCATTCCGCGTTTTTGGGTAAAACCTCGACCAACACCTTCAGAGGCTCACGTTAGGCAGCTGGATTAAGAGCCTGATGCAGAAGGTAGTCCTCCTTGATACGGCACGCATTGTGAGGCGGTTTCTATCTCTGGAACCCTAACCACCGGTAGCTTGGTCCCTGTACCCGATACCGGTGGGACACTATTTTTTATATTTTTAAATATATTTGTTTTTATTTTTTTATAGTGAATGTATTTAAAAATGTAACTTATATGTATATTAAGTAAATAAAGAGAATAAAAATAATAATCGCCATCTTCCATTGTTCGCTTTCGAGACTGCTTAGGGCCTCTGCTACCGTCAGTTCAGGATCTGCAGGGGCAAACAAGCCTGTTGGATTGTACCTGTCAGGCTTCCGCCGCTCCCTCCTTGGTCTGTTTAAGATCTCAGAGTCTAGTTCCAGCACCCTGATTGGACTGCTGCTTGATGTCGAAGTCTCAGGAACATAGGTCTCATCTGCTGCAGCCTCAAAAATGTTTGCTGTGATGATTCACTGTCAGAGCTGTACTGTAGATCTAATTCTGATCGTTCTTCAGTGCTATGTTCCCCCACTGAACGATCATCTTCTTCAGGGACAGACAGCAATTCTTCTACACACCATGTCCCTTGACTCGGTGTAGCCACTCCTCCTGACACAGCTCCCTCCAGCACCACTACATCTCGGTTGGTTGTGATCCACCTTTTTACTGGATCGTACACCCTGTAGCCCTTTATCTGCTCCGAGTAACTAACAAGAATATGCTGCACAGCTTTCTTGTCCCACTTGGTCTTTTTCTCTTTAGGAACATGTACCATCACTGTATTTCCAAAAATTCGGATGTGGCTCATTTTGGGTTTTGCCGTACCATATCTCATACGATGTTTTGTCGTTCAGACCTGATGCTATAGAACCGTTTTTTAAGTAGATAGTGTAGATGCCGCTTTGCCCAAAACTTCTTTTTTAACTTAGAATCGAACAACAAACATCTCGCTTTCTCAACAATTGTTCTATTGTTTCGCTCGGACATACCATTTTGTTCTGGTGTGTAAGGGTTTGTCTTCTGTTGTAAAATACTAGAGACTTTCAAATAATTTTCCATCACTTTTGAACAGAATTCTCCTATATTGTCAGTCCTCAAGACCTTGACTTTGGCATTTTTCTGTTTCTCCACCATTGATTTGAATTCTGTGAAATATTTAAACACCTCACTCTTTTCTTTCATGAAGTACACAAATGACATGCGGCTATAATCATCTACAAACAGTAGGTAAAATCTTGCTATTCCAATAGATTTACTTTCCATTGGCCCGCAAACATCAGCATGCACTATTTCTAGAACATTTGCAGCTCTTGTGCCTGTGGAAAATGGCAAACGTGACTGTTTACCCTCACAACAAGTAACACAATTCGATTTTGTCGCCTCGTAACTTCCTTCGTAGTTTACACCCTCTACGGCGCCATTCTTCATTTTATTCAAGTCGTTGGTGTTTATGTGTCCTAACCTCCTATGCCATAATAAGGCATTGTCTCTAGCAAGTAAACAGAACTTGTACACACCATCAGTTAAATTAACATTTGCTACAAGCCTTTGTTCGCATTGTATATGAAACACAGACTGTCTGAGAAAGAGACACTGTTAGATAAGTTAACTCACAGACAACAAATTTGTCGTCAGGCTTAGGACGTATAAAACATCTTTAATTGTTATATCATAGCCTTGCTGCGTTGATAATCTAACATTGCCTTCGCATGAGACTTGAAGTTTTTCTTGATTTGCAACCATAATTTCAGGAAATATCTGTGGACTGGAAATTTGCTACCGCCGCTTACTTTTTTCTTTATTTTTTTTAATTTTCACTTCTTGCAATAATTTTGTTTTTATAGAATCTGAGCATATTTTTACTCTGGAATTCTCTATAGCCATTATCATGGGCTTGTAATTATCTGGCAAGCCTGCCAGCATCAGCGTTCCAAGCCACTCATCAAATTTATATTTCTCAAGCGATGTGCGGACGTCATTATCTTACTGACATAATCTTCAATGTTTGCACTAGTTTCCAAAGTTGTGTTTATTAAGTCTTTTAATAAACCAACTTTACGAGTTAACCCTGAGTCTTCGAAAGCCCGCGACAAATTGTCCCACCTCTTTCGCCTTTGTGGTTTCTTTTATATGTACATTTGTAGGATCAATGTTTATTAGTTTAGACTTAGCTTTCAGGTCTTACTTCGTGTCGTTACCACCGTTGACGACACATTCCCCCATGTCTTCCAGTTTCAAATATGCTTTCACGGCAAAAGTCCACGTGGCATAGTTTTCCCTTCCAGTAAGTTTTGCGATGCTCATCATAGCAAGGTTATTTGTGGCTATTTTGCTGAAATAACTAAAAAGAAATTTCTACTCGAAGCCAGCCGCGTGCCGGTTTTGAGGTTATGTACTTTAACTTTCGAAAAACTGATAGATTTACTAAACTACTATTTGCAGGCACGACTGGGCACATAACCTGATGAAATAATACGCGAGGCATTGGTTTAACTCTATTAAAGAAACTTATTTAAATTAATTCGGACACAGTGCACGTTGACATTAGGCTTGACTTAAAATTAGAGCCCATAGATAACAAATATAAAGTACAGCAACTTATGCTAATACAATTTCAAATATAAGGACGCAAATATATTGAAGCTTATAAAATATATTTGCGTCCTTATATTTCAACAAAAACTAAAGAAAAGTTAAGTTTTAAATTACTATTTACATAGCAAGTTTAAGTGGCAACCTTTCATATATCTTCCACATATCGCTGTTCCTTCTTCGTTTTCTAGTGTAGTTATTAGTAGCAGGTGTTGGAGTATGTTCCATAATTAGAATTACTTATGTTTAGACACCAAATCACAATAAAACTTAAGACAAAGTTGTACTCAATCTGCACTATCCGCCATGTTGCGACCTTTCTGATTGGTGGAAACCAAAAGATGGCCGGTTATGATTCTAAGATAAAAAAGATTTTCGATCAAGTTTTTAAGGGTATTAGCGATTTTATAAGTTTCTTTTACGATTTAATGTGTTGCCATACCCATAACTCATTTTTATTTTTGAGTATCTACCTACTTTGCCGCCTTTGATACTATATATCATTATCTTCCTTCAGTGAGATTGTACAGTTAAAGAATGTTGTTATTTTATTATACAATAAATTATTTTATATTGATTGTAAATAAAAGCTGAAATATATTATGTTATTTTATTAGACAGAACAATAGCAATATTGAGATGAATATTATAGAAACTGGCTTCAGACTCTTGCAGGGTTTGTTTGAGGCCTTTAATTTTACATTCTGAAACAGAATCAAAATATTGGTTAGATGTTAGAAGCCTTTTTAGAATTTTGTATGCGGCAGGCAAAAACCTACTGATGGTTATTTATGAACGAAAGTCCTCTAGACTATCTATCTATAGTAACTTCAACGTCTCACACACGGCCCGTCTGATCCCAAACTAGGCAGAGCCTGTACTATGGTAACCAGACTGCTGCTAAACATACTTATATATTTCTAAATACATACATATTATAGATAAATAGATAAATTACACCCAGACACAGAACAAATTATCGTGCTCATCACCCAATTATTTGTCCTAGGTGGGAATCGAACCCACTAACCACTAGACCAACATGCGACTCAGTTAGTTTTGGAGGTCATCGCGAACAAACAACGTGAGTCGGAAATATTTATATAATATGCATATAGATAGGTGTTCATCAGCAGTCTGCCATTGGGCACGCGACAATTGTCGCGGAAGGCCCATCGTGGACGATTGGCTGGAGTGGCGACATGGCGCACTCTCCCACGGGATGACGCAGGTGCTTACCGGACACGGGGTTCACAGGGATTTCCTTCCGAGGGTGTACCCGAGGCCCTGGTAATAAGACTACGGGAACGGAACACGTTACGTTGTCGGACACGGTTCGTGTCCGACATACCACTTTACCGTTTATCCCTGAGGTGAGGTGACATTTATTCTGTGTCTAGGTGTAATTTATCTATAATATGTATGTATTTAGAAATATATAAGTATGTTTATCAGCAATCTGGTTACCATAGTACAGGCTCTGCCTAGTTTGGGATCAGACGGCCGTGTGTGAGATGTGTCAAGTAATTGTTATTACTTTTATTAATTATGATTTTTGTAGTACTAAATTTCAAAAGAATACTCCTGATTTTCCTCCCGCCAGTAAAAACCTCTAAACTTTAATTCCCCAAAGTGCGTTTTCCTAAAAGAATGGTAAAGGTCTATGTTGGCAACATTGTATTTACTTATCTTTCGCGGGTCTCTACACCGCCTTGTAAGTTGTTGAATAGGTCAATGTTGTAGTACTTACCATAATGTCTGGATACACATTGGAGCGCGGTACAATGTAGTCCATTTTGCAGAGACCGTTCGGTGAGCAGACACCCACCATGTTTCGTGTCACGCAGACGCTGCCCGGGGACCAAGCGCGCAGATACGTCCAGTTACAGGTGTCAGGGCCGGTACATATATTTATTGATACGTTCGCTATAAAATACAGGGTGTATATAACAAATCACTGATAGTTACAAAAATAATTTTTGAAAAAAAAAAATAAACTATCCGTACGTACGATTTAAAATCTGTAACAACACATCCACTTGCTTTTATGAGAAACAGAGGTAAAACTACCTAAAAATTCATACGGTTATAGGTCATAACTTGTAAACATAGTTTTTTGCAAAAAATATTTTTGTAAGAGTAGGGTGACATGGCCAACAATGAACCAGTAAAAGTTCGAACCTTCAAAAATCCACCTTACGTGACTGTACTAAAGATCTATTGTGATTAGACGACAGGAGATATATTACATATTTGTTTTATATACAAATTTCAACTCTTACTCATTTAAAATCAGAGTTATTATCATTTTTTTAAAGACGGCGATTGGTCCATTGTGTACAACCATAGGCACACAGTGAACCAGGGGGGTAGTCAGTGTAACCGTAAACAGTAACAGTGAACCACTATGTACATAGTGAGCCGTCATATTAATTACTTTTCTTTATTGATCATTTAAAGAGAATTTTGATCAGGAACATTTCTTATCATCGTTCAGAACAATAATATATTTATAATTGGTTTTAAAAATTGTTTATTGATTTTCATTTAACAGCAATAATCATATAAACTCAAAACAAAAAACACTTGTGAGAAATCTAATTAGGAACTTTGACAATATTAATAAAGCTTGGCTCTTCGTCGCTATTATACTTTTGCCGAAAGGCCTACGTCTTTTGTTTTTTGAGGACATGCTTTCAGAGGAAGTCTTAGCATTTTCGGTGTTATGAAACTTGTGTTTTGTTTTGAAGTTGAGGGTTTTGGTGAATCAGTGTTGCTGGTCAATGAGACCTTTCGTTGTGGCCGGGAAGTGTTTATATCATCATGGGATGACTCTTCTTGAACCGTGGCCTCGGTCTCCGGTTGTCAGACTTTACACAGTGCTACAGTTTACGCTACTACAATTTACTGGTACACAATGAACCATGGTTCACTGTGTACCTTATGTTTGTGGGCCACTGTGTACCAGGAACGTTTTTTTACGTATGAGGTTATGTAACTATTTAATAAAACAAAATCAAAGAGTAACAAACTGTCATACATATTTAAGAATAGTCACTTATCATATGTAATTGGTGAAACATAATGAAAATGAATATGCAATGATTGTAGAAAAAAAAAATGGACTTACGTTTTCTTACTTTTTTTACGCCAATAGTAAAATAACGCGGCACATTTTCGTTTTTGGCGGGAGCGCGCCGTGGACTGGGGAGAGCGGGAGGAGACGGAAAACAAGTCGAATTGAGTTCGTAGCACGATTTGGCAACGTCGGGTTCATACCAAATGAGTGTTGGTTAACTGTGTACCACTGGCTCACTGTTGGCCACCTGACCCTATGCTAGAGACATGCCCGTTCAGCTAAGTAAGTGTTCCATTGTCAGATACATCCTGTATAACAGGATTTAATTTTTTTTACTACTATAACCCGTGTTAGACCAGGCGTGTGAGTGTCTAGCCGGTTATGCAGCGTGAGCAGCGTGTATATAGATAGCTAACACAAGCGGTTCAGCTGTTAGTTGAAGTGGAAATTTTGATGTGTATGTGTGAGTCTATACCACGGGAACCGCACATTTTCCGGGATAAAAGTAACCTATGTGCTATTGCGGACTACAATCTATCTCTAACAAACATCCATCTATCGAAACTTTTATTAATAATAGACTAAGTCCCGATCCCGTGGGAATATCGGGATAAAAAGTAGCCTATGTGTTAATACAGGTCTCCAGCTATCTACATATCAAGTTTCATTGCAATAGCTTCAGTAGTTTTTGTGTGAAAGAGTAACAGACATTCATACATCCATACATGCGGCCAGGTGGAGTGACGATCTGCGCAAAACGGCGGGAAAAAACTGGATGAGGAGAGCTGACGATCGAGCTCAGTGGCGTACATTAGGAGAGGCCTATGTCCAGCAGTGGATAATGAAAGGCTGATGATGATACATCCATACATCCTCACAAACTTTCACGTTTATAATATTAGTAGGATAGTAGTAACATTCGCACTGAGCGGGAATCGAACCCACTACGTCGTACGTTGCAGTCGAATGCCCTATCTTCGCGTCACATTATAGGTCTTCAAAATATACGAATGCTACTTCCAAGACAACTCTATACTCACGTCCGTGATAATCCGGGTCGGGCCAATTTTGAGGGAACGGTATCTTAGCTGCGATCGTCTCCAGAGCCGCTACTTGTGCGGCAACACACCGCGGCTCCGTGGTGTTGTCCGCGTTGCCCGGCAGTACACAGCATATGCCGCACATGCCCATCTCGGTTAGTATGTCCTACTGGTAAAAATTTTAGGCTTCAGGCTACAGGTCTTGTAAGAGTCACCGAAAAGGATAATTTTTTTCGATCCCGGATGTCCTCCGGTGACCAAAAAGTAAGCACCGACCTTCCATAGCATCTATATAAATAAAAATTAAATGATCTGTTTTGGTAAGTGGTTTTTTTGAATGTAAATAAGCATTTTAGGAAAAGAGAAATTTCAAAAGTTGTCCGGAAAACTAGGGTAGGGAAATTTGGGGAAAACTGGAAAACTTTCATGAAATTCAAATTTAATATACTTAATTAATAATAATTTTTACCTAACTACTTATAACATTAATCATAATAAATAAAATAAATTAGTTGAATTATGAAGAACTTTTGAAGTAAGGCGTGACGCAAATTTATAAAAAAAAAAATTGATAGTAGAAAGCGTAGCGTTTTCCATCCCCAGACAATAAAGTATTTGACAGTGAAGTCAAATAAGTTTACCTTTAAACTTTAAAACGTTCCGTTCTGTAGAGGCTTGTATAAAGTAACTCATGAGGACAAAAATATTAACAAACTTGAAAATCATAACGAATTTATTTTACTAAATATAACATTTACTTACATAATTTCATGGGGACGTTTAAATAAATTATTTTAACCACAAGCAACTACCTTATTGTCGAACTCTTAGGTAAATAAGGACATTTGAGGCACGAGCCTCGAGCCCCCGCCGAGAGACTCCAGAAAAGCCGTACGTAATTTGTGGCTAAATAATCTTGCATACTTTACGTACCGGATCTTTGCCTTTTACGCACTGACATTCTTTCAATCCAAGCCGTGCACACTCGGCAGCATGACAGCTGCCGTCTGACAAGCATCTCCCTCCGAGTCCACATCGACACTCGCTGTCAACTGCAGCGCAATTGCATTCCTGATCTTGCATTTTGCAGTCCTGTAACGGCATAAGGTTTCACTGCTTACGTTGGAATAATAAATTACCTCGCGTAATGGCTAAGGTGTCGGACTTGCGATCAAGTGGTTGCGGGTTCGAACCCCACCCAGTGCACTATCGAGGTGAACCCACTCCTAACACAAGCATTTAGCTTAGCTGGAGGGGTTAACAAGAATACTAGTAATGTGTGACCCACGTTGCTAGTATTCTTTAAAATAAAAAACCGGGCTAGTGCTTAATTTTCATATACTTGGTTATTTATGTTCGTACAAATAGTTGGAAAAATAACTTCGCGCTGTAGCTTTTTTTATTTTCTCGTTAGTTTTTCAAGTATGTATAAACTAGCAGCGCCTCGCGGTTACACCCGCGTAAGTCCATATCCCGTGAGAATATCGGGATAAAAAGTAGCCTATATGTTAATCCAGGTCGCCAGCTATCTACATACCAAGTTTCATCGCAATCGGTTTAGTAGTTTTGGCATGAAAGAGTAACAAACATCCATACATCTAAACTTTCACATTTATAATATTATTTATAATATAATAATATATTAGTGGGATGAATACTTGATCTTAATTCGATTTTAAATGTTGAAACGCAAGGAATTCAAATAAATACGTGTAGAACTAGATAAATTTATGTTTCTAATTAAGCGTCAGGTAGAACTAACAACAAAATGTATGACTAGAAACAGTCTTGAAAAATGAGGATAGAATTTTGAAAGGTGCCACTGTAGAAATCATTACCTAACATGTAAAAATCGTCACGGTGGATGTAAGCTGTCATGCAAGTGATCAGTTAGCATCAGGCTTCGGAGAAACTTTAGGTTACTGTGCTTAAAGTATCGTGTGTGAGGTGCTTCTGTAAAAAATGCTAAAATGCTTTACCAAAAACGATAGTACATTTCAAGGTTTTCATAAAACAAGATCAAAGTTTAAATTGTTTATTTTATCATTATATTTAAGTCTCTAAGACATCAATGTCATTAGTAACAGTTTCACAAAGATCCGGTGTTTACTAAATTACTTTCCGTGAACCCTTTCAATATACGTAATTATGTTTCGGCACGTCTTGAGACTTTACGGAGATGAAAATCGGCGACAGTACAACAAATATTGGCTTTGTATTGAAACCGATTTCAAGGTAATAAAGACGGCAAAATTATAAGTAAATAATTTTTTAGAAGTTATACGAATAATTAACACAAACGGTTGTTTTATTATTTTTCCTAAAATTTTGTGAGCTTCACATTTTCGGCTAACAGGAGCCCACGCATCTCATATTACCGTAGAACAGTAATGCTACTGGTATAGAAGTCTGATAGTGAACAAGTACCTATAATAATATAGTTGCTCTGTAGCCTAAGTAGTCAAATCGTCACTTTATTCACGTATTTACGTATTTATTATTTTTACGGCGGACAACATTTTAATTACAATTTATTTTGATTCACATTTTTATTAACATTTTCCGCAGACTTCTAGGCGCATCGTCTTCTGGGTTAAGTGGGGATATTTGGACACCCTCCAAGGGAGTGTCCACATGTGTTTAGGGGCTGTTCGGACACCCTGGACACCCCCCGTTGTTGCGCCCCCGCTAGCGACCCGCCCCGTCTTTGTCAATGTAGATGGCGATGTGGAGAACAATTATCGTCATATTTCAACAAATTAACACAAAACAATATTGAACTATACCTATAAACCTTTCTCTTGAATCACTATATCTATTGATGAAAACCGCATTAAAATCCGATGCGTAGTTTAAAAGATCGGAGCGAAGAGACGCCGGGAAGCGAATTTGTTTTTTATTATGTAGAGATATGTTCCCGATGCGTTGGTCAGTCTTGTACACTACAATATAACCTAAAAATAACTGTGAATTGGTAATGAAGTATTTTAAGTTACAGTTAATTATGATGCATTGTGTCCGTGGTAATGGTAATGTGTTTTTCACTTTGTTTTATCTTAATTGGCTCGTGCCGTGAAAACGGTTACTATGTTCATAATGGATTTTTGGATGGATAAATTCAAGTTGAATTTCAAACACTTTATGCTTTTGAAATGGACTTAGGGTTTTTTACTTTTCTTATACCTACTACTAAAGCTGGCCCCGATCGTAAATGTCACGTTCTAAAGTCACTTGTAAACATATGGTCTGAAATAAACTTTATAAACAATAAAAAACAAATTGATCCAAAGATCACGAAAATATTGGGTAAAAATATTGAGATGAAAATCGAATTATTGTAAACCTACTTCCAAATGGAAATAGGTTCTCAGTGCGTCAAAACGTTTGTATGTTCATCATGACTTTTAGGTAGATTTCGAAGAAAAGTCTTCCTATTGGTTTTGTACCAGTTGTCGAGTTTTCCAAAAATTTCTTCACAGGAGGTTTAGTTATGATCCCTAAACCCCAAAACAACCGCCAGTTAAAAAGTTTATATATATATGTATACATGTATGTACCTCAATTTTACCAGAACGGGTCGCAATTATGCACCGACTGCTTTTAAACTTGGACGACAAATCAATAGGGCAAAAATGAAGGTTAAGTATGCGAATACGTGAATTTAAATTCCCCCCAGTCCCGCCCCATGGGGCAGGAATTAAAAAAAATAATAAAAAACACGAAATCTACCTCACCTCTACGGGCCTGCTGCGGGCCCGAATTTTTATTAACATGTTTGCATGTTTGTTTTAAACTATTCTTACTAGCCCACTGATTCGCTCGCGTGTTATTTTTCTATCCATCGGAACCTGTACTTTTTTTTCGGGATGAAAGGTATATCTTTGTCCTTGTCCCTGTGTTCTTTTCTGCACCCTTGATTAATAATAGATAATAAGTGAGGATAGCATACGAAGCAAAATGTATAATCCAAATTTAAAATGTCAAACCTTGGAACACATTAGGCTAATCATTTACCTATCCAAAACAAATGCAGGTACCGCGGTAAGTAAGATAATGTTAATCAATTATGATAATACTGTCTTTGTGACCTTTTACTAGTTGCGGTAAAATATGAATGGTGATAAGCAGATATTTCTTAAATGGTTTTTAAAACGGCAGTTGACTGACAAGTCAAAACAAAATGGTACGTTTTATAGAAATACTAGCAGCGCCCCGCGGTTTCACCCGCGTAAGTCCCAATCCCGATGGAATATCGGGATAAAAAGTAGCCTATATGTTAATCCAGGTCTCCAGCTATCTACATACTATGTTTCATCGCAATCGGTTCAATAGTTTTGGCATGAAAGAGGAACAAATATCCATACATCCATACATCCTCACAAAATTTCACGTTTATAATATTACTAGGATGTAAATTGTAAACTGCATGTAAACTGTAAGCTTATATTGTTTAAATAAATAAATGAATGAATAAATGTATGAAATGAAATGAATTCTGACGTCACACTAAGCTATCGTCGAATGATTTTCTTTTAATGTTTGGATTTAAATTTAAAAATAAAAAAAAACGTGAAAATACGAATATTTTTTTTCAAATTCTCATATAAGACCTAATTTCATGAAGATTATGAAATAATTTATTTTAATATTAAACGTGGCGACTTCCACGAATAGTAATATTTCTCAATGCCACTTCGACGCCGGCGCCGTCTAGATAAGAGAAAAGGAACTACTCCAAATAAATTTATACTTAACACAAAGTAATTAGATATGCAAAGGAAAATTTACTTTTTCCGGCATGTACATTTTATTTGTACTTACTAGTTTTAGTTACAAGTTACAATGCTTGTATTTGTATATTCATGTCTAGGTGTTTTTTTTTTTAGAAAGGGATACTAGCAATTTGGTTTCTGTAACATCTTTGATTGAGGTATATCAAACACAATATGCTAACTAACCTGTTGTAAATTGTTGTCTTGGTTGTGCCCACAAATTCGTTCGCGTGGATATCTTGGTAAAATCTATCCCACGGGAACCGTTCATTTATCCTTGATAAAAAGTAGCCTATTTGCTATTCCAGACTATAATTCATTCATCCATCCATCCTCACAAACTTTCGCGTTTAGTAATATTTCGAATAATATACTATTTAATTGTTAGACAGGTTGGCTGATAAGTTATTTGCTTCTAGCAAACTTATGTCTGACTCAACAATGGTGCTTAATATAATATAATCCTGATTCTTTGCATTTTTTTGTTTAAATGGTTGTTATGTCATTAGCAATCACACAATAAAGGACCAACAGGCTTCCTTGGGGAACTCTGAAATTGTTGTGTAAGTAGATTGACAATATCGAGGAGTATTTGAAGTTTTGGAGATCTGCATTCTTTCAGAATTCTAGCACCTCACTAAAATTCTTTCGCTATAGTTTCAAGATCGAAAACATCAAAAGTTTTGCTTTGCACAGAATATGGCAATAGCTCGATGTCGTTTGTCAGTATTTTTTGTGATTTTTTTGAGTCTTTATTTCATATCCCGCATTGGGTAAAGGAGTAGTCCTTAATTTAAAAATCGACGTCGAGTAACGCATTTACTGAACTATTATATTTTTGCGACTTTTGTGATTTTTCATTTAATTTATGTATTATTTTGGTCTTTTATGATTATCCTATACTATTGAGTAAATATAAGTATGTATATGTATAATAGGATCCATATTATCTGTCTTTATCTCTTTTTCTCTATTATAGTAATAATTTGTTTTACTATTTATTACTGACCATGTTGCCATTTATTTTTACCTTTGCTTTTTTGTATTTTTTTTTGACATTGGAATATATTTTTTAAACATTTTATTTTGTGGTATGCACTTTTGTTATTTTTTTAGTTTTCTTTTTTTTACAGTAGTATAAAGTTGTTTTTGAAGGCAGTGATCTACTTGAGAAAAAAATAATTTTATAAGTATCAGCTTGTTTTAATTTTATTAAGTAAGCCGGAAAGAATTTGGAAAAAAGTAAAAATATTAACATAATGATATTATGTGATTACTAACAATACCACTCTTAGTGAGGTCAGCGAGCATGCACTTGGCGTTGCAGCACAGACCTTGGGAGGGGTGACACATCGCTAATGGAGCTACGGAGCAGCCCTCTTTGTGTAGAGTACTGGAAGAAATAAAACAATAGACATAGATACAAATAAGTATTAACTAAAAAATTTCACTACTTTTTATAATAATAATAACCCTTTATTTCAGGCTGCATAGGCCCATAGATAAATACCTTAATCTAAGTATACATAAGTCCTAAAACATTCTGTGTTAGTAAATAAAACTTAAAACTAAGTTAGTAACACTTCACTTGCAGTAGGTCTTTGTGCGGTCTATTGGCACTTGTCCGCGGAAGCTACGGAACACCACACCTTGCGGCCAAAAGCTTTCATCTATCCCACTGAGGAGGTAAACAAGCGTCCTGGTCGCCTGACGGACTTTTGTTGCATCAAGGATGGTATATGAGCTTTGCTGACGTCTAATGAACTCTTTTAAGAACCCACAAATTGTTATGTTATTTCCACTACACACCCCATACACATAACACACCATAGAGTACACTAGGATACAAATGTATCCTACAGTTCTTAGAATATTACATTATTTACCCTTCTTTATAAATAAGAGCACCACCTCCTCTTGGAGTACAGCATGGATCCTTATGTACACAACGTGAAGGAAGACCACAGTCACAAGCCTCGCCTTCTTCCACTATACCTGGAACGTGACGGCCTGATCAATATTTATATATTTATCTTATTTGTCCAAGACAGTCTAAAATCTACATATATTTCTAATGAAAAGAAAACATAGATTTATAACTTAGTAAAGTTGAATAAAAAAAACTCAAAAAGGACAAACGCTTTTAAAGGAAATAAAGTAGGGCTTATTACTCCTTTGTCCATCCTCTGTGATCTCGCGAGGGTAGCGAAAAAACAATGCTGATTTATCATATTATGTCAACCAACTTAATTACCACTAACCATTACCACAATACGGTATATCTTCCTCCATTAGACAGTAGCTCATACTGCTCAGAGTGGCTGCAATTAGCCGTTTGCTGCAGAGTGAAAACTCAAAGTTCATGCCATTCTCTGCCGACGAAGACTGTGAGCCCATCAAGTGGCCGCGGCACTCTGGGTTGGGGAAGTTGTCGTCGTGATGTGCACCAAAGCTGTGGCCTGAGTGAAGAGAAGTTATAAGCTTTGCTAACATTAATACACATCAGACATCTAAAAATGCTAGATTTAATAAGCCACATTTTCGCAAAAGCATTTTAGGTTAGTAGTGGAATATTTCTTTTATTATGGAAAGTCAGTAAGGATGCCGAACCGGGAAACACTAATGTTAACGTAAGTTTCTGTAATATAAACAATTAATTGGAAAACTCGACGCGTTTAAATCAACTCAATACTAACTGACAATGAGTTGAGTGTTATTTGTAGGTTGGGCTCGGAGAATTATTATAAAAATATAAAAAATTGTTAGTCTGGGACTAATAATTTTTTGTACTTTGGGTCAGAAATATCAGAAAAAATGTGTTCTTGACTCATGATGATTCAATTATAATTTCCATTCCACCCCACGCCTCACAGAAAATTGGAAAAATGTCAAAGCTAGCTTTAGTGTGACCAAATCCACATATTTGCGAATAAATTAGTAGAATTTAATACATACCAACTGAGTAAATATTGCAGATTCCCGCATAACTGTGATATGTCTGATAGCAACTGTAGTAAAGTATTGGTTGCAAGAGCTTAGCTGTTTAAACCGTTTCAAAAAAAAAATCCGTGTAGTTTAGATTTTTTTTGGAAACGTGTGCGTTTCTATTATTTTATATTATCGTTGAGGCTGCATCTATTGCTTTGCAAACTAGGTATTAAATGTTTATTCTGATTTCCACAAACCCCACCTACAGCGACAAATGTTTCGAACCTTCGAATCTATCTATCTTATGAACAGGGGTTATTATTGTCATTAAAGTTATACCCATTTCGTGCGCAAGCGTGAGTGCAGCAATCCTCTCGGGCACTCTTGCTTTGTCTTCTGTAGTTGCGTGTGCTATGGCCAAAGTGTTGAAGGAACGTCCGTAAGCGCGTCTGTCGCAGAGACCACCAGCGGCTCCGCCCATACCACCGCCGAGGGATGTGAAACTGAGCAACAATAAATGTAATAAAGTCATAGTTATAAATATTTCTCTGGACGATAGCGCAGCCCTTCTTTAAGAGCGTAACACGCAAACAGAAGTAAATTCTATTCTAGCCCTTAAAGTGATTGTCGAGATTATCTTAAGATATTTGACAACTGAAATAAATAATGTGGAGGTAATCCAAAGCAAGTATGCAACTCGATTTTGAACGAGTCTGTTAAATTCTAATAATAAATACCCAAGGTGTAGAGTAGGGCGACAATATCGGTTTAAAGAAATTTATTTCTCGTAAGAACTACAGTCCACTTATAATGAGATACATAGTTAAAAGCAGTAATACAATACAATTACCTCTAGAGTATTGGAAGCTACAGTGTACATACATATTTCTTAAGTTTTTTTTTAAACGTGTTTATGTTATCACATTTTTTTACATCGTCTGGCAATTTATTGAAAAGCTGTGCTCCCTCAAATAATATGGTTTTTTACCGTAATTCTTACGTGCGCTGATAAGTTCAAGTTTATTCTTATTTCTCAAGTTGTGACATTGTTTTTTTCTTTAGTTTTATGTTAGTTTGGATTGAGTTGGTGGTAATGTTTTTGACAAGAATGCAAGTGTAGTAAATATCTGTCTAATTTTTAATAGTTTAGTTTTTTCGTATAGGGTTTTTGTTGGAGTGAGGTGATGATAATGGAATAGAATTTTAATTATTTTATTTTGGACTCTTTGAAGTGAATTTAAGTTAGTTACCGCTGCTGAACCCCATATCTCAAATATTCTAAATGGGATTTAACTAGTGAGTTATAAATAAGAGTGCGCACTGTGCTTGGAATACAGTTTGTTACTTTTCGTAATGCTCCCAATAATGATGTTAGTTTGTTTCTGAGATGGTCAATGTGTAATTTCCAAGTTAGTTTTTCGTCTACCCGCAATCCAAGATATTTTTCATTGGTTGACCGTTTTATTATTTCGTTATTTATTTTAAGAGGCGCGAAATCCGGTATATGTTTATTTTTAGTGGTGAAAATCATGAATGAAAGGTTTTTGATGTGTTAATTGTTAGAGGGCTGTGTTTTAACCACTCGTTGAGTAGATCGAGGTCATGTTGAGCGTCCTTTATGATGTTATGAATAGATTTATCGAAATAGAAGAGAACAGTGTCGTCTGCATACAATTGTAGGTGTCCTGTTAAACCTATTTTATTAATATTGTTAATATAAATTAAAAAAGTAACGGACTTATGATAAATGTTATGATGAATATCCCTCAATTTACCTTCCTTCAATATCACGCCAGTCGCCGGTGCTTTTGATCGAATCTATTTTCAGAATAATACCACCATGATAGGCTCATGCTCAACTGAATTGCCTCCGTAAAGCCTTATACGTTTGTTTCGTCATCGACAAGAATGTTGCGGATGCAGAATTTTTCAGGGGCGCATTTGCATCCATGTCCAAATATATGTAGAAACTCCACAATTGCGAACGCACACATACACAGATACACAATTGTTAAACTTATAACACTCCTCGTTTTTACTTGCAAAAAATGCTTTTCCTATGGTAGGCACACATTTGTAAACAACATAATATATTATTATTATTTTCATAAGTTCAGAATTTTTTCGAAAAATCTAGATATTCAATTAACATCCTATACGACTCTAAAATTTAACCACACCTTTCTGTAACAGCCTGTAGGTATATATATGTAAAGGACAATGACCATATATGTATGGAATTCCGTCTTAAATTGTTACACAATAAATCTTTATTTATTATGGACTACGCTTTATATATTATCAAATGAAAGTGTTCATTTTCCCACAAATAACCGAGTTTTTAAGTAATGAAACAAAAACGGAGATACCTATCTTACAAACAAGGACCTACAAATTATGTTTAACCTACTCGCAACTTATAAAATAACCACAGGTCACTCATGTACAAAAAAAAAACAACAGTTGCGTGAGACGGAACACAAAAATAATAATTATTATAGCAGAAACGTAAAATATTAATTAAATACATTGTAAAACGTAATAATATTACTAATTGTTTAGCTATTTTATGATATTATGATATTATCATTTTTGTGATGCTTTCGTTCAAAGGTTCATACTTACGTAGCTCGTACAAATGAAAAGAACGAAACGTAAATATCATGACTCTATACGGAAATAATTCGTAGCAATTGTTAATGTACTGTTCTTATTTCAATCATAATTCCGGTTACGAAAATAGAATTCCTGTAGTGAAAAGGTTGTAAAAAAATAAGAAAATATTTTGTATATTATTTTGATTTTGCAACATGAAACATTGCTAGCCCACTTTTGGTCACGATCCTTTACTTCATCATCCGCCGCGCCTTTTGCCAACTAAGTTGGGGTCGGCTTTCAGTCTAACTACGATACGGCCGAACTTTGAGATTTTACGTGAAGCGACTGCCATCAGACCTCCACAACCCAAGTCCTAGGCGATATCGAAGTTCTGTAGTTAGACCAGGTTGTCGGACTTTTTAGGGCTCTAACTACCCCTAACGAATGCCACAGATATGGCACCCGGGACCGACAGTTTAACGTGCTCACCGAGGCACGGAGGGGACTCAATCTGTTAAGATTGGTCACCCATCCTAGACTGACCTGGCTAGTATTACTTAACTTTGTAATGTGCTAACCTACTCGGTTTACTTAGCCACGAGCCCCCCATAATGTAATGTTACGTATATGTAAATTTACTAATTTGAATTAATATTTATCTATCTAATCCTTTGTTGTAATAATTACTGTCAACTGTAAGAAAACGTAAAAAAAAAATCGGTTTCTGTACCTCAAACCCAAAGTTCTGTTCTGAAAAGCATGACCTGAAAAGGCGACACCAAGACACACTTCCGAAAGGCGCCTTAGCCGCGCGAACCTCATGAGGTAGTTCCGTCCATTGATGTCCCTGGTGGACAACAGGTCGCCGAATACCCTCATATTGGTCTCGGAAGAAGTCAGGACTAGAATATACTTCACGGAAAAGCCTAGAAAACGAAAAGTAAGTTAATCTCACTACCATTATAAACGCGAATGTCTGGATGGATTGATGGTTCTTACTTAATCACGCCAGAACAGCCGTAAGGGTCTGTGTAAAATTTTACACAAATAGGTTATGCACGCAATGCATATTCTATGCTCTTGTGACCCACTAATGCGGCACCGAAGTATTAACCTAGGGTTGTACATTGTACATCATGCAACAGCAGGAAATACAAACAATCACTGCTGATAGGATCTGGAGGTTTCTCAAAGCCAAAAATAGGCTATCCCGGAAAAATATACTGTTCTCATGGGATATTTCCAAGGGAAGTAACTCACGGGAAATGGCTAGTACTAAGAACAGACCCGACCCTAAATAAACACAGAAAGTAAAGTCACCTGCTTCTCGGTTTTTAATATGATTCACTTTGATGAGTGTGCAAAATCTCTCTTCGAATTAATGGAACCCCCTCGCCATTCCTTTATCAGACTACAAGACGCAGACAGAAGTTTCATCCTTTCATTGTCGACACACCAAAAAGTCGGAACTAAAAGTTAACAGCTCCTTTTTGGTAAGAGTCGCCAAAATCTGAAATTAACTGCATGCGTCTATTTTAGAGTAGAGCATAGGTTTCGCTTGGATAGACGTGAACCATCTCCGTCTTCATCGTCACTTTCTATCAGGTGAATTAGAAGACGAACGCCTATTCCATTTATCAATTAAAAAAAGCTTGTATTATGGGATGAAGGGAAAGAACGAATGGGGAAAGAACACAAATATATTTACTTAGACAAATTTCTTTTTATGTATACAAACGTCCAGACCAATGCACATTCATGCATACCAATATTTGCACATAGAATCGAACTGACGTTGCAGTAGACTTTTTCACCGCAGGATCACATCGTCTGTTGTGTGTACAATAACGAAAACGCACGATTAATCTCCATCCATCAACTGCATTGTAAAAAAGTCAAAAGCATTACGAATAAAAAGCAGTCCTTATACATGAAATAAAATTCTAACTTACCAATATTATCAGGGACACCATCTTCATTGAAGTCGGCATTTCTAAATATGATATCAGCTTGCGCGATGGCATGCATCATCCTTCGCACCACATGATTTAGGCTGGAGTTAGCGTCCTTCTCGAAGAACTCCTTGTCAGCAAGCAGAAGCAGATCACAGATTCTAGCCCGAGCCACACCGGGGACTCTTGAACGATTTTCTATGTTGAATGGGAAGTATCCAACCGAGCGCGTAAATACGGAACGGTAAAGGGGCTAAAAACAAATGTAGTTTGTCAGGACACATGTATGATGTACGTAATGCAAATAGACGCGCGTGCTGGCGACGGACGGCGGAGGTATCGCGATGGCGGCGCCAGCGTGAACTCAGTGCTAAAGTATGCTTACTCCTTGCATTTGCGTGATTACCGAGGTTAATTTTAAAGAACTTCTATTATTTGTGGCATGTCATCAGGTAGCTTATATAGTTATAATATTTTATATTTTTTCTCTAATTGTAAATGAAAGTCTAACAGTCTGTTTCAGATTTAGAGCAAGTATTTAAAAGTAATGTAAGAAAGGATTGTTTCTCTTGCTACGATAATGTATTCGTTTTTGATTATTCGGTTATGTGTAAACCCTAATTCTTTTGTTTTATTCCGCTTCACTAATTAAGCTTTTTTTTTATGGATAAGGGGCAAACGAGCAGATGGATCACGTGATGGTAAATGACTACCGTCGCCCATGGACACCTGCAACTAAAGAGTCACAAGTGCGTTGCCGGCCTTTAAGGTGGGAGTAGGGGAAGGGTGAAAGAGGAGGAGGAATGGAAGGGTGGAAGAGGGGGAGGGGGAAGGGTTAGGGCCTCCGGTAACCTCACTCACTCAGCAAAAAAGCAATGCAAACATTGCTTCACTGCCAGTTTTCTGTGAGGCCGTGGGATCAATCCGGTCGAGCCGGCCTATATGTGCCGAAGCATGGCTCTCCCACGTTAAGCTTTCCATCAACTGATGGCATTTTTTTATAATAGGTAGAGACACATCTAATAATCATCATGAGAAATTTCATTGCTCTATCCAGGGTCTGTATCAATAGTTAGGTCTATTACGAATCTGTTTCTTTGAATGTAGAAAATTCTTAAGGGTATTTTTATTATTTGGCTATTTACTATACTAATATCCCGTAACAATCCTTCCTAGGATTTCCTTCAAACCTTTGCCGATAAAGGTAAAGTCCACACTAAAAGAAGTCATCATCTTCACCTGATCACCTGAGCATGATCGCGACGAGAGCGAGGCGCCGCCATGTTGTCGTTCTCGAAGGCGCCGAAGTACTTGTTCGGGTCGTCATTGCCATAAGGATCCGCGTGGAGTGTACGGTTGCCTGTTTAAAAAAAGTCTCAGATCAAAGTTTAATTTTTGGTGATCGCGTAGCTAAGAGTTGTTGGTACACAGCACTTAACGTTTTGGGATGGAGCAAAAGGCTATCATCACAATTGGCATGAACCGTAGACATTGGTCTAATATTCAAGAATTATCACAGTTTTAGAAGAAATACTTTTTAAATAATTAACTACTTACTGCAAAAATATTAGTAGTTTTGTCTAAATTCGAGCCGTTGCAACGGGAAAGAGTAGCAAACATATAAACTCACTCTCACATAAACTTTTCATTTACATTTATGTGCTTAAAAGCTAAAATAAACAGTCTTATTATAAGACTGTATATCTGTGCATTAAGCAATACATAAAAGCGGTTAGACTCGTTTTGAAGAGCCAATAGACAAAAACTAAAACAAGAATTAGCTTTAAGTTCAAATCACAGAATAAATAATACAACGACGTTCAACTAAATTTATGCAAATATTATTTAGAAAGGTGATTATCTAAAACGAGTATATGTTAAGTAAACACAGATTGGATTAATTTAGCACAGGAATCCATCAAGAAGGTATTTTTAGGGTTCCGTTTTTTAAAAGGAAGAAACCCATATAGAATATTAGGACCCTTTATCTCAGAAATGCGTGGAGATATGAAGTTGAAATTTACATCATATACAACATAATACTTATGTCTGTGCCTCTTGAAGCTGCAAAAAAAAAAAATCAGGCTTCTAAAAATCAAGTCAACGAAATAAAGGAGTACGGCAATTTATGCCTATTTATCATATTTTAACATTTCGCAGGTAACTCAACACCACACTATAGGATACTTTCCATTGACCTAGTAGGACATAAAATTGGTGAGAGTATTTTTAGATATGCAAAGTTAAGATTGTCTGTCGGAAAAAACAAGCAAATATCTTATTATTCTTCGAAAATCGCTTCGAGAGATGGACGAACTATCTATTACAAGTATGTACGGAACCTACGGTGGGTGAGAGCGACTCGCACTTGTCCAGTTTTTTTTTATTGACATCTCATCTCATCATATCATTTATTCTAATCTACAATTTATGTGTCACAAATGTTATCTAGATGTGACAGAACTGTAGTGAATAAGTGTATATATAAAACATTGCCATTAATAGTATATTACCAAATGTACAAAAATAATACTCTACACATATTCAAGAACTTTGAATATTCATGAAATGTAGTTATGAAACAGGTTAAAATACTGACGCGAATGCGAAACCTACTAACTTGTTTAAATATTTTTTTTATACCTACATTTAAATTTGTACAAAAATAGAAATCTATTATAATTATTACTTAGTCTATTACTTTAATTATTATATTTAATACTATTTATTTTAATTCAAGATTTTATTACAATGAGATATACTTTGACATTTTGTAAATCAAAATTAGTTTGTATTTGACGGGCCTGTTGGTCTAGCCTAGTTAGTGATCCAGACTGCTATGCCAGAGATCGTAGGTTCGATTTCCACTAAGGAAAAATAATTGACAGGAGCATCGTTAGCCTTTTACGTCAGCACTACTCAAATTTTATTATGTAAGACATACATTCTTCTTACCAAAGTGTAATACTCCATAAAACTGATGGTCTTCGCCTATATAACCCTCAGCGGATCCCCTGCCAGGGTCTTCTACAGGAAACCCGTAAGCCATGGTGATATCGGATAGCGGAAATCCTTGGTAGTCCGAAGGGCTTTCATCCGGGTCAGGTTCTAAGAAGAGGGCTGAGTGGCGGTTCGTTAGAGGTGAAGACCCTTAAAAAAAGTATGAGTATTAGGTGCTCAAATACCGACATAGTATGCGAGAAGTATTGAAAATTGTTAATCGTTTTGTAGCGAACGGAGGATGGGTTGTAAACAACCGAATTGGTATTGCAGACTTGCGATCCACCAGATTATTCTAACAGATCATCCAAGATGTAACGTCCGCGTCATGTTTTTTTACTTTTCTCTTCAGAGTTCGACTACATTTTTGAGTGAATGTTACACGATGTCTTTGCCAATGACCACAGATTACGATGATTTTATTTAAAAATAAATAAAAAATACAACACCAAGGACTGATAGTTATGTAATGAAAATTAAGGACGCGTTGAAGTTGGTTGTACTTAAAAAAATCTAAGTCCCTGCTACGATCTGATGGAATGAGTGGTAACTATTTGATGGGATATTATTATAGGAGGAGGTGGCAGCATATTGAGAATGTTGTTGTTGAGTGGTTGAGAAATAATTTCCTAGTCTAGTAGCCTGCTGTTCAACAGGCAACCTAGGTCTATCGGGGTTAATTCTTAGGTCATATCCGGGCCCCTTGCAAAGGCCCACTTGTGATCAAACACCCTCTGGCTTTAGTACATTATATTCCAGCATAGAATATGAACTCGAGAACTATTCATATCAACAAACTGTTTGTGCACCTGAGATTTTTGTAACGCTTAGTGCATATTATCATTATTGATATTGTCAGTCTTCTGGCTGGTGTGTAGAGCATGATGTACTTACCAATTGGCCTTAATTGTAAGCATAATGTGTGAATTTCCTTCCCAAACTTTGCCTCAATTAGCTGATATCCATCAGTTTGGCAAACCAACTCTCCTCTCTTGCCTGGCCCGCCGTTCGCCTTGGCTACGTGTATGCTCAGGATACAAGTGCAGACCATCAGCACTAGATCCATACCTCAATTTAAAATTTCAAGACATATTGAAAATGTGGTCTCGAACGACACCACAGAACACCAAACACAAAATAAACTGACAGCAATGTCATAATCACGCATGTTGGTAATTGTTTTCTTTGACTTTCTTGATAAAGAGGTTGAGTGTTTAGATTGTGATTGATAGTTATAACTAGAATTTACTCTAGAAGTGACCTAGCTCGCTGGCTGAGACTATTTTAGAGTGGCTAAATTGTCTCAGGCCAGGCCAGGTCTGTTGCTAGCAGAGATCAGGCTAGCTTTCAGCGCAGAAGCAATTTCCTAGTGATAAAACTTTTAGGTTTCCTTGGTTCTCATGATCCCACTAATCCCACTAATATTATAAATGTGAGAGTTTGGATGGATGGATAAATGGGTGGATGGATGTTTGTTACTCTTTCACGCAAAAGCCATTGAACCGTTTGATATAAAACTTGGTATGTAGAAAGCTGGAGACCTGGATTAACGCATAGGCTACTTTTTATCTCGATATTCTCACGGGATCGGGACTTACGCTAATGAAACCGCGAGGCGCTGTTAGTATGTCACTGTCGATATAAAATAGTCATAAAGGGCGGGCCAGACTCGGGCTTCATTGTATCTAGATCTTTCTTTTTTATTAAAATACTCCCGTATTTGGAATGACTCCTGTGTCGCGGGGGACTTGACAAACATACAAACAACGGACACAAAGAACACCCAGACTCGAGTGGGAATCGAACCCCCGACCTATGGCGTAGCAGTCAGGGTCACTAACCACTAGGCTAACAGTCAAGTCAAAATAAGCCCACGGCGCACCCTGAATTGAAGCTTCGTATGCTTTAGTTTAATTAGAATTATGTTTACTAGAATACGTAAGGGTTTGAGCGCTTTTTTGTAAATATGGAGAAATCATAAATTCTTTAAGGGCATTTAATAGTCATCATTAGCTAATGCTAAGAGAGAGAGGGCCCCCCCCTCTCTGGGGATGGGGGCAGATGTAATCATCTGCCCCCACTCCCCCCCTCTCTGGGGATGGGGGCAGATGTAATCATCTGCCCCCACTCCCCCCTTCTCTGTTCTATTTGCACATGTTCTTAATACTTGAATTCGTTTGAAGTCTTATTTTATTAGAAAACTCCGAATCTACTAATGTCTAATATATAGTCCGGTCCATATAGGCATTTAAAATAGCAAAAATTCCCGGAAAGCCAAATATTGGTGGAGAGCTGGGGTTTAAAATTACAAATAAAGTTTTAAAAATCCCCACCGATCCTATGTGTGCTACAAAAGTTATTCGGGGTCGAAGGTCAAAATTTGAGGTTTTTTGGATTTTTCTGGAAAACGGTAAGTTTTATAAAAAAAAAATCTCAATCCAAAGTTGTAGATCTTAAAATTCTCTACAAAAATGGTCTTTATAATTTTTTTCCTAAGAGTTACCATTCCTGAGATATCGCGATTCTAAGAGTCACATTATACATGATATGCACACATTTCCACGCCACCTGTGAGGTGGTGTATATAATATAGTATATTTTATTTTTACATGCAATAACCGGCTGCTACACTTCGTCAGCAATGTACAGAAGGGGCAAAAGGCAGTATTTAAATTATTCGAAAAAAATTATTTGACTGACTGCTCTAAAGTACATCTCAAACAATAATTACGGAAGGAATTCGCTTTCTTCTTGCGGTTTATGAAGCTCCAAAAACAATTACTGGCATTGATAAATACCGATACTTAACTTTTGTAAAAAATATGCAAAACAAGAAACAAGTACAACTATCATGTCTTCCTCCAATATCGGCATCTGCTATTCAAAACTTGTATCGAGTATACTATCAAGTTGAAACATGGCTAGGCAACCAACTGAACCCAGAAGACTGGGGTTGGAAATTGATAGATAATACTCTGGAACCGATTAAAACTTTACTCCCACCTGCTCCAGAAAAACTCCTCAACACTATTTTTTGCAATTGCAAAAGAGGTTGTAGTGCCAAATGTGGCTGTAAAAAAGTCGGTTGCTGTGTTCTCCAGCGTGTACCAATTGCCAAGTTCAGTCTTGCTCAAATGTCCAGTTATCGAGTTAGTTAATAATCGATAGCAATATCAATAATCAATACCAATAATAAGGTAACATCTAGAACTTGACGGGTATTGTTCCCTTAAACTATCCTAAAATTGTTATGACAGTTAGTGGAGTAGGCCTACAGGGGAAACCACCGTAAAAAAAAAACGCGCCGAGTACACTACCTCACAGATGGCGAATGTGTGCATATCACGTATAATGTGACTCTTAGAATCGCGATATCTCAGGAATGGTAACTCTAAGGAAAAAAACCATGAAGACTATTTTTGTAGAGAATTTTAAGATCTACAACTTTGGATTGAGATTTTTTTATAAAACCTACCGTTTTCCAGAAAAATCCAAAAAACCTCAAATTTTGACCTTTGACCCCGAATAACTTTTGTAGCACACATAGGATCGATGGGGAGTTTTAAAACTTTATTTGTAATGGTAAACCCCAGCTCTCCACCAATATTTGGCTTTCCGGGAATTTTTGTTATTTGACCACTATTTTTATGTTTTAATTGACCGGACTAATAGATTATGCCGCTTTTTGTTTTTCTATGTCTTTATATTCCTCCCCGAAAACCAATTAGATAAACTAGAGCGACTTTCAAACTTTTGTATTAGATTCATATTTGGACTGCGTAAATATGATCATGTCTCTGAATTCCGAAAAAAGCTCAAGTGGTTACCTATTCGTCTTCGCCGGAACGCTCATATTCTCTCTTTGCTATACAGTATACTGTTTAACCCTCATACACCTTCCTATTTAAAAGGACGATTTGAGTTCCTTCACGATACGCATACGAAGTTCTTACGATCATCAGAAAATCTGATATTGAAAGTGCCGGTACATTCAACAACTTTCTTTGATAAATCATTTATGGTTCTCTCCGTTCGTTTGTGGAATGAATTACCGGTACAAATACGACAAGCTGAAACCCTTACATCTTTTAAAAATTCTGTCAACCAACATTATCTGTCACTATAATACTATCCTATTCTTTACAACTAGGATCTAAATTGCTGTCTATAATATATTATATCCACTAAGTAGCTGTATACAGTGGCGTAGCTACCGGAGGGCTAGACGGGGCAGTGCCCCGGGGCCCCCAAGTTCAGCAGGGGGCCCCTAGGACTCTGACTTACAAACTATAAATTGAAGTAGTGAAAATTTCTCCCACATTTGGAATATTAATAAACCAGATTTTTTAGAACCAGAAGTTATCAGGTTTGTACTAGAATAGTGACTAAACTACTATTTATTTAGGTATAATAAATTGCGTACTTGTAACTTGAATATGGAGTACGAGGAATCTGGATTACGACAAATCTGGAGTACGTCGAATTCGGAACACGACGAATACGGAAAAACCGATTTTAAATAGTTAGTTGGGGCCCTAGTTTATTTTTTGCCCCAGGGTCTTTGGTGACCTAGCTACGCCACTGGCTGTATATGTGTGTGAATGTGTATATGTATGTAATTAATTAGTATTTGTCAGTATTTAGAATAGTACGCCATCAACTACTATGTTTTTATTAAATAATTTTTAAATTATCTCCATCCTAAAGGTTGTCTGGTAGAGATCGCTTTTAGCGATAAGACCGCCCATTGTACTGTAGTTTTTAAGTTATTTATTTTTCAACTGAATTTTATTAATGGTGTACAATAAAGATTATTCTATCTATCTATCTATCTATATTATCAAATGATGTTCTTAAGATAGTCCATACGAGTTAATGATACCAGCTTTACGAAGTAAAAGCTTTATTTTAAATCATTTATGTTTCTTTTTTGTATTAAGATAAAAGACGTTGTCGCTCTCAAGAAGTGTTTTCATTGCCACTGTATAAATAGTTTTAAAAACGAAATTAAATAATTTGAAATTCGAACGACGCAAAGGAAGTGATATTTGATATTGAATGAACGTAGTGGGAAAATTGTGACAGTTACATTTTTTTCAATTTCCGGTTTGTTCCTTTAACGCGTTCAAGCTTTACCAAAGTCTGAAGTTAAAAAAGTGTGTCATATCGTCTCCTTTCGTCAAAAATACCACGATTAGAGTAGAACAGAGGGATAAAACGTCAGATGTTTGAGAATAATACTCTCTTAAGTCGTTATCACATACATATATGCAGACTATACTACATAGGTACATATTACCGCTATGGAAGCTATATATACACAACTACTGTGGTTCACATAGGCCAAATTTCAACTAGTTCGCATCAGTAGATAATTCAAACAGTATTAACACCATCGAAGCTTACTCACTCAGTATTAAACCAAGTGGTAACTAAATATAAATTAATTAGCTCACGTGAAGAATTTTTATGACTGGTTATACAGAATCGTGTGACGCCAACCGCAGGCTACGCTTACTAATACACGACAAGACGTAAATCGCTATAAATATAGGTAATAGACCATAGTACAAGTTAATGGCACATTACAGAAGGAAAATTAATATTTGGATATTATGAGTTATTGACTATTGATATAATAAATGTATAATACAGTACATAATTATGTAGTTATCATATTCAGATAAGGCAACCGCAGCATTATGTAGATAATATCATTAACAATAATATTGTTTTTTTTTACTGTCACGTGACATTCAGCACGATTTGCATAATATATCTTTAAATATAAAAAAATCATATCACGTTAGGCAGCTGGATTAAGAGCCTGATGCAGAAGGCGGTTCTTCTTGATAAGGCACGTATTGTGAGGAGATTTCTGTCTCTGGAACCCTAACCACCGGTAGCTTTATCCCTGTACCCGATACCGGTGGGATATATATATTTTTTTATATAATAATGTATTTAAAAATGTAATTTATATTAATAAAAAGAATAATAATAATAATAATAACTTGACACATCTTACACACGGCATTCTGGTCCCACACTAGGCACAGCCTCTATCATGGAAACAGACTGCTGATAAACATACTTATATATTTCTGAATACGTACATATATTATACATAAATTACACCCAGACACAAAACAAATGATCATGCTCATCACACAATTTGTCCTGGGTGGGAATCGAACCCACGACCTCTGGCTCAGCAGTCAGGATCACTAACCGCTAGACCAGAGTTTAAATTGAAAGTTAGGTGGAATGTTCACACCTAGCTTGGAAGGACCAAGTTAGGTGATTTTCAACGCTTAATGACAAATCTGTGCATCAATACCAAAAAAATAATAACTCAGCAAATCGGTTGGATAGAACGGTCAGACGGACCAGTAATAGATTACATAATTTTTCAAGAATATTAGTGTATGATACTCGCAGGAGAAGGTGCTGCATTCTCTGTTGCAGTACCCCTTGGAAACCCTGTGACTCTCTAATGGGTTAAAATGAAGCAAACATTCACCTGGAAAGACTGGGATTGAGAGATAGGTGGGTCAGTTCGACAGGAACCGTGGCAGCCGGCCAACAACACACACTATAAGCACTTTCAGTTCTTCAGGTGTTGTTGGGTTCTTGATTCACCCAGTCAGGCAGTAGTTAGGAGCACTAACGGTCAGCTATCTTCTAACGAGTTTAATTTTATATAATTTTTGAAAACGTGTGTCTCACAGCGCGTGTGTATATGTACGACGGAGGCGGTAGTTATATTTCACTCGCGCGTATCATTTATTGAACGGAAAATGTAAAACCCTAGTAGCGGGAAGTTTGAAAAAAGAATATGGGTTTTAGGATAAAAAGGAAAGTGGAAGGGATGGTTTATGTTCGTCCAATTATGCCGCAGTCCAATAATCAAGAAACGATTCGTTTTGCTTACAGATGGTAAACTTTCATTGAATTTTCAACGAAAATTTTACCGTCCATAAGCAAAACGAATCGTTTCTTGCTTATTGGAACGCGGCATTAGTATAGATGATTCTAGAGTATCTCAAGTGTGGATTGGGTATACATCGCACAATTTAAGGCCTTGGTATTATGAGTGTTAATATTAATTTATACAGTACTAGCAGCGCCCCGCGGTTTTACCCGCGTAAGTCCCGATCCTCAGGGAATGTCGGGATAAAAAGTAGCCTATGCGTTAATCCAGGTCTCCAGTTATCTACATACCAAGTTTCATCGCCATCGGGTTAGTGGTTTTTGCGTGAACGAGTAACAAACATCCATCCATCCATCCAAACTTTCACATTTATAATATTAGTGGGATTAAGGTAATACAGTAATCAGAGATCGTTTGCCAAGTTAGATAGGACAAAAAAACTCGAGGTTGCAGTGGTGCGGAATGTGGATGCGGAAGGCGGAGGCCCGGGTGCTTTGGCGCACATTGGGAGAAGTCTAGTCCTATGTCCAGCAGTGGACTGCAATAGGCGGATTGATTAATTGAAACATTGTACCTACATATTTGTTTGAAGTTACTAATTAGCATAAAGCCTGCCTGAAGGAGTGAAGGTTTGTAGTTAAAACTAGGCTAAAGGTATAAAAAAACTTAGTCAAAGATAAATAAAAGAATCGCAGTCTTGTAGGTAAACTCAAAAATCACCTTAAGTATTACATTCTTAAGTATTTTGTATCGTAGACCTGTTTAACGGCTTACTAGTTAAGAACTATTTAATACCTAGGTTATCACATATCATCATTGTAGCATTATCGTAGTTTGAAGCTTTGCACTATAGTGACATACGTTAATGGTAAGAATACCGTTCTACATCAGTACCGCTAATTCTCAACTCCATCACTATAAGTTATGTAAAATCTGTTCCTGGGTATAATTTACCGGCGCCAAGAGTGAAGTGCGCCGGCGCCAAACGACCCGCGTTTTTGCACGCAAACTGCGCGTGTGGCTATTTTTAGCTAGCAGGCTGGAATGGCTATAATTAGAAAAAAGTATTCGCACAGTCTTTAGCAAAGAGTCTACAAACACCAGTCTTTAGGTTCCTTTAGAATATAAAAATGTAAAGATAACATATGCATGGTTACAACAGGCAGTTACATTGCGACAAGTATCATTAACAATAAGTCCCTATGAGGTAATGCCCGAAATATGTATTTAGATTACTAACTTATAACTTGAGATTTATTGATATCAATAAATCTCAAGTTACACACAACAACTTGACACACCTCACACACGGCCAAACTAGGCATAGTTTGCCTAGCAGAGCCTGTACTATGGTAACCAGACTGCTGATAAACATACTCATATATTACTAAATACATACATCTAATATATAAAATTCTCGTGTCGCGGTGTTTGTAATTAAACTCCTCCGAAACGGCTTGACCGATTCTCATGAAATTTTGTGTGCATATTGGGTAGGTATGAGAATAGGACAACATCTATTTTTCATACCCCTAAATGTTAGGGGTAGTCCACCACAATTTCTTTTTTTTAATTTTTAGATACATTTTTATTTTTTATGATACATCATTAGAAAATACATACAACCATGAATTTTCAACCCTCTACAATCAACCACTGTTTTTTAATGGCTATATTAGTATTTTTACTTTCATTGGTATAATTTTTTTAAAGTATTTAACACAGTGAAAATAGAAAGTGCGATTGTTATAATCGATTGTAATAATCGATTGCCGTCAAGTCGATGTCTAACTTTTTTTTAATGGAATAGGGGGTTAACGAGCAGACGGGTTACCTGATGGTAAGTGACTACCGCCGCCCATGGGCACCTGCAACTCGAGAGTCACAAGTGCCTTGCCGGCTTTTAAGGTGGGAGTAGGAAAGGAGGGAGATGGAGAGATAGGGGGGAAGATAGAGAGAGGGAAGGGTTAGGGCCACCGGTAACCTCACTCGCTTGGCGAAGTACAACGAAGCATTGCTTCACTGCCAGTTTTCTGTGAGGCCATGATATCACTCCTTTCGAGCCGGCCCATACGTGCTGAAGCATGGCTTTCCCACTGTTAGACTTTAAATATGTCAGTTAAGTTAATGAAGTACTTTGAATTAAGAAAATGAATAGTTGGTGTTTTGTTATTTTTATAGGCCGTCAATAGACCACAGCGCTCCATTCTTCTTTCAGTCATAGACCCCATCCCCACAATAAGTTAGTTATTTTTTATTTGACTACCAAAATATTCATTAGAAATAATTAATATGGCAAAACAACGTGTGCCGGGTCAGCTAGTATTATATATAACTTAAACCCAGACACAGAACAAACGATCGTGCTCAGCACACAATTATTTATCATAGATGGGTACCGAACCCACGACCTCTGGGTTAGCAGTCAGGATCACTAACCACTACACTGACTACACCAATAGGACCGCCCGATAGATATAGATAATATATTTTTCCGCCTGAAATATGAATAGGTTTTTCAACTATGGGTACGGTTCTTTAAATATTGCCTATTAAATTCGGCATGAAAATTTAAACTAGTGCGAAAAATAAAGAATCATAGCACAATAAGTGTTGGAAACCGTTTCACTACCAACGTATAATCGTGGTTGTGAAACGGTAAAAGTAAGAAATTATAAAAATCACTAACTAACAGTAACTGCCATGTTGTTCGTACCTCTCTTCGCACTCAAGTGATTGTTATCAACTTATAATATAATACATTCCTACCCTTTCATACCCCCATTATTTATTAATTTTTATCAACCGACCAATAGTATTGCTTTACCGGTAATAATAACCAGTCATAATAATGTCTATTAACTAATTTTTATTAAATACTGAACTGGTTTATCATCTATTATAGTTTGCCCCTATTTTTAAATAAGAGTTTTTGATGTGGCGACAACATAAGTAACATTTTTTCCTCAATTCAGATAGTTGTCCTCAAGAATAGTACTTTTTTTTTGGATGAAAGATATCCTGTGACTTTTTTTGGATCATTTTTTCATTTGTATGCATAAATTTATGAATTTATCAATTTGGTCAATTAGGGGTAGTTTTTACCCCTAAGAGTTATTAGCACACACCGGCATAGGGTAAATTTTGGAGTGGAAGGTAAGTAGAGCTTCATTCCAAATTTTCAAGAAAATCCACCTTTCTTGAAAAATCTAAAAAAATATAAAAACACGACGGGTTTGGAATTCATATATGTTTCCTTGTTTGTTAGGATGTGTTCTATGATGGTGTAATAAAGAAATACTTAATTATTTAAAAAGTTCCCTACTCATTTACGTAAGCATCTCATAAACATAGATTTACCTTAACATTAACTTTCGGCAACAAAAGCTAGCTGTTATTAGTTTTTAATAAAAAGGAATAATAGTTAAGTAAACTATTATTCCTTTTTATTAACAACTAATAACAAGATGTTTAATTCCGATTAGAAATATAATCTAATTAAAATATTTGACACTTTTCATGTAACCTATGACTAAGAATTCCATTACGTCACTTTCCCGTTCCATTAGTACAAAACGTGACGTAGTGGATGTGACGTATTTAGACGATGCAGTTTTAAACTGTAACAGTTAATAAATTACTGTAAATATGCTAAGTATTAAAAGGGAATCTAAATTAAGACAAGTTAAAGTATTTTACTTAATGAACAGAAAGTTAACATAGTAATATTTACCTTAAATAAAACCATCATGTAGGTGGAAAAAGAATTTAGCACAGCGTGACACGACCACTTTCTGCGTTAATAACTTTCAAACTAAGCTACTAAACCAAAATAAAAACTGTCTACGAGTATATCGAAACATTAACAGAATTCAAATACAATATTTGTTTCAAAAGCATTTTTATTACAGGTCTTAAAAATGCCGTAGCGTAGTCGGAATTTGGCCATTTTGACTACGCTACGTCCAAATTTCATTTTGTCAAAATGAATGAATAAAGAACAATAACAAAATGAATTTTATATTTTATTGATGTTTTCGACCATATGTTGCTTATTTTAGAGCTGAAAATAAAAATTGAAGTACAAATATTTAAAATTGATATTTGTACTTCGCCCAAAAAAATGAGATATCTAGGTATCATTTTTACATCCAAACAAGGTGACCGTGGGACACCGTCACCCACAAGTCATCACCTCACCGGGGCCAAACGGTAAGGTTATCGGTAGGTATATTGGACTCGAACCGACTAAACAACCACACAGTGTTCCCTCGCGGGGTCTTATGACGGGGCCTCAGGTGTACCCTATACCTAAGGTCCCCGTCATAAGACCCCGCGAGGTGTACCCTAGATTGGAAATACCTGAAAACCCCGGTAGACTTGGCCTATGTTGTGTCCTGCCCCCTCTAATTTAGGCAGGAGTCTAGAGATCGTTTTGCACTCTCCGACGCCTGGTGCGTCTTCTGCACGGACGGTCTGGACGGAACAGTACTACTGCTCACCCATTCCCTTTCTGCCGCTTCTTTGGCATGCATTACTACCTCGCAGGGTCGACAAAATTTTTATACTCACTCTATTGATAGAAATAGCTACCAATATAATATTTTATTTAAAGAATATAGTTTTTGTTAATCACTTTATTCCTATATTGCAAATAATTTTTTAGTCTGGTTTGCCATCAAACGAGTTTTAGTGTTTACCAAGACAGGTCTTTAAAAGTGTAAAGGAGGTCATTCATTTTGGGACCAAAAGTCAAAGTGTGATATTATTGTAGGGGAGATCAGTCCTAGTATTTTTACTATGGCATGAAATCCTTACTACCCCTCCTTCACCTGAAATTTCAAGTAGAAAAATAAGATTTTTAGGCATTTGATCAAAAAACATTTTTATCTTCTGGTGAAAAACGTGGTATGTTTTTGTTAGGATGATGCCATAGAAGTTTATAGAACTGATACTATTATTACATCAAACCTTTGTGAATGTTAATTCCATCATTTATCAACTGTGTAGAAAAAAAATCCTATTTAGAGCTTAAAAAAGTTATATATGTGAAATAATCTAACGGATGGTAAATGCGCGGCAATACCGCAGGCGCAGATAAAAAAGCCGACGGAGGATTTGCGCGCACGAGCCGCAGCTACTTTTTGCGTACCATCTTCTTGAAGTGTTTACTTAAAATGGATGAACGAATGTGTATTCAGTGTCGTGAACCTATTGGAAACAGGAGGAGCTATTCTTGGGCTTCCAGAGAAGAACACTACACTGATATCGCGCATATTATTATTACCGAATTGATTAATCGAGAGATAAGCAAACGCTTATAACTAATGCACTTACTGTTTTAAATTGATTTTTACTACCAACCGTGTTCTAGTTTTTTTTTCCAGAACCTAAGTAATATTGTTATGTCTTTTTGTAAATAAATGATATTAAACATAAACATGGTAGGTACTCGTACTCTGCACGACGCTAAGCTATCTCTTTTGGCATCGCACCATCACATTTTGCTTTGCAATTTTTTGTATTTATTTGATGTTTTGTTATATTTCCTTTACTCTATTATCAACATCTGTGTGTTATTGTGTATGATGCTGAAGAGTGATGCCGAATAAAGATATGTTTATGTCACTTGGTGATCAGTTAGTACTTAGCCGCATTTTTTAATTTTTGAGTTGGAGTCTACCGACTTCATTTGCCCGCCTTGTTGGCAAAGAGCAGAAAGAATGCACAAACGACTTGTTCGAGAAGCAAACCAACACTTTGAAGATGATGTGGCAAATGCTGCACCTGTAAATGCAGATAATCTTCAACCGTCTTCAGCGATCATAGGTTCACCAGGTTTCTTCCGCTTGCCAAGTCGCGACTGTCTCTTGCAGGATTTTATCCCATTACACCTGGGTTACGGTCACATAAATCATCAAGACGTAACCCGTAGAAGTCTCACTGTGCCGTTGGTGCTTCTTGGAAATCCCAAAAGTTCGTTAGAGAAAAGAAAGGCAATCGTTATTTGCGGTGGAACTTATATATACATTCAGTAAAGCACGAATTACCTTTTCCAGAGAGAGTCGTATAGTAATCATAAATATAGGAACCTTGTCAAGACCTTTTTAATTGTTTGCTGTGATGGCTATATCTTTGATGTGCCTGGTCCGCACACTGCTTGTACATCTGATGCCCATATCATGAATAATATTTTATCCAACGGGACTGATGAAGGTGACGTAGTTTTTAGTTGGTTTTTCCGAGAAGGTGACATCTTTATACTCGGTCGAGGCTTTAGAGATGCTGCAGATACATTATGATGTCACGGCTATTCTATACAGATGCCCGAAATACGATATGCCAATGAAACCCAGCTTACTACAGAACAGGCGAACAAATCCCATCTTATAACTATTGCCCGATGGATGGTGGAGGTAATTAACGGACGATTTAAAAGAGAATTTTCGGCTTCTAAAAAACATTTATTTTAACCTCTCTTCAATTAAATTCATGATTGATTATTTCAGAATTGCTGCAGCACTGTTAAATACTTACCATATACTGATTGAAGAAAATACCAGAGCACCAACATTTATTCAAATAATACACGAGAGGCTAGCAGTTCCTAACACGTTGACAGATTTTGTTAACAGACACAATTATAACCGCAGAAGAACAGTTTTCCGTACAATGGAGGTAATTCGTCCTGGATACGATAATCTGCCAAGACTCACGGAGGAAGACTTAATATTGTTTAGTCTAGGTATATACCAACTGAAATAGGCTAGGAGCTATTATGGGGAACATGTGAATGAGAATGGATCATTTATAATTGAATTGGGTGGTTCATTGCCAGCATCACATGTTAGGGAGTTGGAAGGTGGGGATTCATGTATAATACAAGGTCGAGTTCAATCCCGTCATGTGAGGGCATAAACCTACTATGTATACGTTGGTTTTGACAGAACGTTGAATGGTCGGCAGGCAATCAGTCACTACTACTGTACATGTAATATAAGCAAAAGAACAGTAGGATGTTGTTCGTAAGTAATGTGCATCATTTGGTATCTGACTTATGCAAGGCATGTACCACATATAAGCCCCCGCCGGGTTAACCTTCGCAGCGCCTTCAGGCTAGCGCTCATGGACGCCGTAAGTCATTAAGTGCCCTTCGGCACCTGGTGCGTCCTCTGCGTGACGGGAGAGTGCTAGTCCTCTCCCGTTCCCTTTCCGCCGCCTCTTTGGCGTACATCACCTGCTCGCAAAATGAGGCGGTGGAGACCCACGCATTCTCGTTTTGTACCATAGCTAGCACCATGGTCTCTAGCGAGAGGCTTCCCACACCAGAGCTGTCTCAAGGTTATCGCGCTGTTGGATCCACGCTGGACACTCCATTAGGGTGTGGAGTATAGTATCCTCGGGACAGCCCCCTCAGTGATGGCACTCAGGCATTGGGTCCCGGCCTATGCCACACAGGTACTTCCCGAAGCAACCGTGCCCAGTAAGCACCTGCGTCATCCGGTAAGAGAGGCTGCCATAACGCCTCTCTAGCCATTCCTCCATGACGGGCTTTACCGCCAGTATTGTGGCGTGCCCCACGGCAATTTATACCTAAGATTTGACCAAATTTGAACATTTCGCAAGTAAATCAAAACCTATAGGGTACGTCCCATTGACATACAATCATGAAATTTGGTAAGAAAAAAGGTCTCATAGGTCACAGCACAAATAAATGAAAAACTCCGAAAGTCGTTAATTTGTAGTTATATCACTTAAAAAAATAGCTTTTGTGGTTAAATAATTATATTTTACGGTTGGCAAGTTGACTTTGTCGTAAATCGGTGTATGGGAGAGTATTTTTAGAACTGCAAAGTTAAGTTTGTTTTTCGGACACAACGCGCAAACATCTTCAAGAATCGATTCTTGAGATGGATGTACTATCTACATACAAGTTTGTTTGCTTACGGAACCCTCGGTGCGCTAGTCAGACTCATCCTTTTTTTTTAGTGTCGGAATCAATTTTTTTTAACTAGACCATCAGTATTATGATGGAATTAACATTCACAAAGCTTTGATGTAATACTAAAATCAATGTGCTGTGGCGTCTGTTTGTGCCGATCAATGATTTTAACTCTAGCTTCAATTTTAAGTTTATAAATGTCATTTAGTATCTTAATTGAATAAATGATTTTGAATTTGAATTGAATTTGAATTCAATTCTAGCCCATTATCCATTAGGATCCTAATGGATGATGCCCTAGAATTGATATTCTATTGAATTTATATTGTGTTTATTAAAACACATGTCACTTTTTTCATTAGAATATATAAATATTTTATAATCAAATGCCTAAAAATCAGATATTTTTTTACTTAAAATGTCAGGTGAAGGAGTGGTAGTAGAGATTTGATGCCATAGTGAAAAATATTCGGACTTTTTTCACCTACAATAATATCACATTTTTTCGCTGGCCGGCACTTTGACTTTTGGGACCAGACTTGTATAATAATCTAATAATTATAATATAATAATACCAATCCACTATAGCTGAGAAACTTACTAAGTATCAAGATCTAGCAAATGAGTTAAAACGGCAGTGGCGGGCAGAAACCAATCATATAGTTCCAATAGTTATTTCTTCAATCGGGATCATACCCAAAAGTCTTCAACGCAGCCTGGACACCTTGGAAATACCGCAACACACACTTCACATAATTCAGAAAGCAGTTTTACTAAATACCTGCCGACTATTTCAGAATTGCTGCAGCACTGTTAAATACTTACCATATACTGATTGAAGAAAATACCAGAGCACCAACATTTATTCAAATAATACACGAGAGGCTAGCAGTTCCTAACACGTTGACAGATTTTGTTAACAGACACAATTATAACCGCAGAAGAACAGTTTTCCGTACAATGGAGGTAATTCGTCCTGGATACGATAATCTGCCAAGACTGCCGACTTACTCGCAAATTCCTCACCAAATCATCAATTTCTTCTACATACACCATCACTTAAATCCTAATTGCACTTGGCTATGGCCCGTGTAATTAGACTATCATTGCCCCTTTTATCAAAGGAGATAAACAAAATAACAAAAATAATAATAATAATATAATAATAATAATTTATTGACAAAGCCTTTCACAAGTTGTGTACATACCTATGTTATAATTATAACACTTAAAATAAACGAGCGACGATGTATGAAACATGAATGACCTCCTTTTATTAGAATCTTTTAATCAACAAACAACCACGTATCAAATCAAAACCAGTTATCGTCGATGTACAAACCGGTATTTGCATTATTTAGCTAGTCAAAATTACAATTCTCAGAATAAGGTAAAAAAAAAGTGTCCCTAACAAAAACTAGGTAGTTGGGCGACCGAACCCCGCGCCATTCAAAACCAAAAAATGGGGGTTTTCAAGATGACTGAGATTCCCTACAATTTAATAAAATAATAAATTAAATTAATAATTAAATTTTTTATTTTATTCAAGATAAGATTGTAGATATTGTTATTAAATTAAATTTTTTATCTAATAATGTTAGGTATATGATTAAATATTAATTATTAATATGTAAATCTCATTATTATCTGATAGTATACCGTCGACCCTTATTACTTCTTGAGAGCCAGCCACCCGGGCCCTTTCAGCCCAGTCCGACCCTGTGCTCGGGCGGAATACTTGGAATGGACTTAGTGCATTCATTCTAGTTTTAACGTGTGGGAATGATCGGTCAAGCAAGTGAAACGAGTGGACTTAGAACTTTGGTTGTTTTACATTTGGCTACTAATTTTTTAATCTCTAGGGGAGGAGGGCAGTTGCCCAACCTTCCCCTCCCTCCCCCTTGCGACACCCTTGGATAGCACATAAAAGCGATGTAGAACTTTATCGGAAATGATTTCAACACCCTCTCAAAAATAATAATGTTCAGGAAATTTAAATCGTAAAAATAAACTGATGTTTTAGGAGCTCTGGACCACACATTCCTAATACAAAAGAGGAGAGAACGAGAGAGATAACATTGGATTATAGTGCCATTCACTATAAAAGTGAGGAAATAGGGAGTGCAGCCACTTTTTGCCCTCACTCTCGTGCACTGTACTTCTGCTGCTTAGACGGCTAGAAACTTTCTTGACGGAAATTCGGTCAAAGTATTATTTATTTCACGACTATAATAATACTCTTGAAATAAATAATACTTTGATCCAATTATGAAATTTATTATATACTAGCTGCGCCCAGCGGTTTCAACCGCGTAAGTTCCGATGCCGTGGAAATATCGGAATAAAAAGTAGCCTATGTGTTAATCCAGATCTCCAGCTATCTACATACCAAGTTTTATCGTAATCGGTTAAGTAGTTTTTGCTTGAAAGAGTAACAAACATCCATACATCCACACATCCATACATCCTCACAAACTTTCACGTTTATAATATTAGTAGGATTTTTGAAGTGAAAACTACTTTTTGCACGTTGGGCACTTTTGAAATGGGGGACAGCACAGAACTCGCGTGACCGTCACGCTCAGATATATATATATATACAGACATGTGTGTGTGTGTTTTCACTTGTGACGTGCAGTCCTATGACTGACAGTTTTGTTTTATATATTATGCTTTTAGAAATAACATAATATAATCATTATATCCTAGTCGTGGGGCATCCACATTGAAGCTACGCTCTATTCTTGTAAGTACCAAGATGATAATACCTAATGATTATCGTATCCGGTAATTAAACATAGAAGAACAACGTGATTCTACGAGACTGCACGTTAATTCTACCATCAACGTATCCTTCGTAGTCATCTGGCAGTTCCTTGGGTTAGAACATCACTGCAACTATGAGTTGGCTCCTGTCCTACTGGCCGAGGTCCACAGACGGAAGAAGACCGCACTGATAGCTAAGGCCAGTATCCCCTGACTTGTAAAAGACGTGAGGCGGTGGCGAGAACTTTCGCTCATTAAAGGATCACTAAATCTGGCCTACTTTTTTTTTTTTTGGATCTAGTCTTTTTTTTAAGGGATAGGAGGCAAACAAGCGGACGGTCACCTGATGGTAAGGTACTACCGCCGCCCAGAGGCACCTGCCACTTAAGAGTCACAAGTGCGTTGCCAGCCTTTAAGGTGGGAGTAGGGGAAGGGGGGGGGGGAGAGGGAAGGGTTAGGGCCTCCGGTAATCTCGTTTACTCGGCGAACCACAACGATAACTATAAATTACCTCCCTCGTCCAAAACTCATAAACATTAACCTCTCTACAGCTGATAAAGCAGAAGCTAATCTCAGAGCCTATCAAGAGTTCTAAAAACCTTTCTTTACATACATACATTATAAAATTATAGCATTTATAACCCATTCGGCCTACTACTTATTCGCATAATTTTAGTAATTCATTATCCCATAGATGGTTCAATAGATATCTTTTACTGGACATTAAAGCAGAGCTATCTAGCGTAAAATTTATTTATATAGGGACGAGTGAAGAATACAGTTTTGAACAAATATAGGCACTATACCGCGAAGCCTGTGCGTAGTCATTCGGTGTCAGTGACGGGTAGCGAACGCACGACCCGCGCTTTTTAAATTTTATGTCTGTGAATTTGTCAGTGATAACATTTTAATGTTAAAATATACCATGAAAAAGTATTGTGCAGAAGGAAGCAAGTTAAATCAAGTCATTGTTGCACTGCTTAGTAAGTTTTCTAATTTGATTTTTTATTTAAAACTATTGATTATATAAATTAACGTAATTAACTGAATAAATTGTGATAAAAATATTTTAATAGGAAACCTATTTAGATTATATTTTTCTAAAGAAAAATAAACAAAATATTTAAATGAGCACACAATAGCTTCCATTTCAATAATTAAACATACCTTAAATAAATGTGAAACCTAATTAAATGCAATTAAAAATTCACAATTATTTAATCACATTACATTTACAGTTATTTGAATTAAATCAAATAGTCACAGTATAGTAATTATACAAAAATTTAGAAAATTTTCAGAAAAGTTTTCACAAAATTTGGTTACGTCATAGCATATGACGTTTTTCTATAAATCCAGACAATTTGCTTACACATTATTTTCACTGGTTCCAGAACGTTTAATTTCTCAATGGATCCGGATGATTTACTCGTTACTGTCACCCATATAATATATATATTATTATGTTTCTTTTCTGCACCATTAGATGTCATTAAGATATTTTTACAGTAAAATGCGTTAAAAATTAAAACATAAACTAAGCATACTAGCTTAATCTACTAAGTTTATACTTAAAATACAATATCGATATCAGCAGTCTAGTTAGGTACCATAGTACAGGCTCTGCCTAGTTTGGGATCAGACGGCCGTGTGTGAGCTAGTTATTATTATTATTTTGTATTCAAATCAGCAACCACAGTCAACTTTTAATTTGATTTTTTTTCTGAAAATAGAGTAATGAGAAACATTTTTTTATATATACATTTTTTTTTCTTAATAACTTCACACATCTCACACAAGGCCGTCTGATCCCAAAACTAGGCAGAGCCTATACTATGGCAATCAGGCTGCTGATAAACATACTTATATATATATATAGATAAATAAAAATACCACTTAGTTAGCATACAAGGCGACATCATGCGATAGGTACCGTAAGCGGTATCCGGTGCTCTTAAGTATGTATTTGTGTTACCAACAATCTATATATATAATTCGGTAGTCTGAAGAATACTTAAGCATTCTATGGCAAAGTATGAATTATAATTTATCACATAATTTGAAGAGACATTATATACAAACCGAATGTTCAGCCGGCAATGTACAAAAAACTAATTGGCCCTAGACTACCGGTACAGCAAATATATTTAAAAAACCCTTAAAAAAAAACAGTTCCTATGGGAATAGGTACCGCACCGTTAGAATTCCTGCGTAACAAAATAAAGGTCGTGTTGTACTCACAATATTCTGGCTATAGTCTTACAAAAGACAAATGATAAACGTTATCAACTTGGCACAAAGTATTGTATTATCAAAACAAATTCAAAAGAGTAGATAATCATTAAAAAATACTCAATATAAAAGTTATTTAGGTAGGTATTTCAATGAAACCAATTGTACGTATTTTTGAATTGTCAGCAGTAGGAGTCAGTCGTGAAGCTAGTTCCAATACGTAGATCCTATGGAGAAAACAGAAAATAAACACCAAGGACACTTTTTTTTGAACATTTTTTTTTGTTTTAACAAGGATTCCATTTTTTTACTCAATGAAGATGATGTGCTTAGCCAGGATGTGATACTGTTTCAAATTAACAGTCTATGGAAGTAAGGGATTTTCAAATGTAATTGCAAATAATATTGCAACAGTCAAATATGTCTAGGTATACGTTAAAAGAACCTTACTTACATCAAAATGTCATAATTTCTTGAAGAACAAATAACCACCATTTTATTTTATTTTATATATATATATATATACCATTTTACCAATATTTACAAATATGTAATATACTTAATATAATATAATTTTAACCTATTTTTATATAATTATGTTTTTAATATACGTTATTACTTAAGTAAGAGTATAGAGTACCTACGTAAGGGAATTCATTTTACTCATTTTTAATCAAATTTGGAATACTTATAGTTACTTTTAAGTAAGTTAGTTAAAGGTACTCAAAACATTTAGAGTTAATACATTAGTAGTGCATGGAGCTTCAAATCCTATCAATTTTGGTTGGGACTCTGCACAATTACGTTTTTGGTAGGAATCGATCGGGAACAACCTAAAGAACAATATGTATGTTGCGCTATGATTCTTATGGTAGGAATTTTAGTTAAAACTAAGAAACAGTAAAACTTTAATCGTCAATTATTCTGGTTCTGTTAAAAATAACCAAGCTCAGAAGGCCTCAAAATCTTCCTTATGATGCTGCCTATCAAATTTGATTGATTTTCATAAAAATAACCGTCGAGTTATGCCATTTTGCAACTAAGGCATTTAAAAATATAAAATTAAAAACTGTTTAAAAAAAATTAAAAAAACTAACTAAACTATATGGACGACATTCAGGTGATCTCTAGTGCATATAAAAACAAAGATATATTTCAAAATATTAAAACATGTGGGAACCAACTAGTATAATAATAAAGTAAAATAATAATTATTATATTATTGTTTAGTGTGTGCTAGGTATCTTCTTCGATTACATTGTCAATAGAGGTATATTCCATCTTGTTCGCATCAATTGCTTCAATGTTTTAGAATTTATACAAACCACTTTTTATAGGTCGTTCTAAAGTGTCTAATATAAATAATAATAATAATAAAATAATAACTCTTACACATCTCACAGGCGGCCGTCTGATCCCAAACTAGGCAGCCTGTACTATGGTAACCAGACTGCTGATAAACATACTTATATATTTCTAAATACATACATGTTATAGATAAATTACACCCAGACACAGAACAAATTATCGTGCTCATCACACAATTATTTGTCCTGGGTGGGAATCGAACCCACGACCTCTGACTTAGTAGTCAGGGTCACTAACCACTAGACCAACAGGCCAGTAACTCTTTTACATAGCCATAGCGATTTTATTTTATTTTTATCGTACATGAACGAATTTAATTCGTTGCAATGATGATGTTTTTGTGATGATAAAACGAACAAAATAAATTTCTGTTCAAATTACAATTTCATCATCATTTAATTATCAAAATTGGAACAGAAAATTCTTGCGTCTTAGAGATCCATAATAATTACATGTTGACCGTTTTAATTTACACTATTTTGCACCACATAATTGAGTTCTTTAGGCAGGTTTCAGCTGCCCTACTCTACGTGGATATCTACTTAAAATATGCACAGAGAAGTACCATTATGCCATCCATTGACCCCTCGTTCTGTCTTACATATTATATTATATCCCTTAACATCTATCTACTGCCGCTACAGCCCAACGTTTTGCCAAAAATAAACTTGTCCCAGGCTATTAAACGACGGGTCCGGATGTCTTATAAAAGCTGTTCCCGGATCCCTCCTACTTAAGGCGCAGTACGGCAGACCGTGTGGTTTTAGGTGGTTCGATTACGACACACCGTCCCACCGAAAACCCCGGTGGGGTGACGGCCCGAGGGGGTTTCCACACGCACAAAAAAAAAAAAAAGACTATTAAACGACATTTGAGTAGAACTTTTTCTTTATCGTTGTTCCTTAAAATATTACAAACCGGGTTTTCTGGATTCAAAAGAACTAACCTTCTTTTCATTTATAGATATGTATAAACTAGCAACGCTACAACCGTGGAAATATCGGGATAAAAAGTAGCCTATGCGTTAATCCAGGTTTCCAGCTATCTACACACCAAGTTTCATCGCAATCGGTTCAGTGGTTTTTGAAGAAAAAACGATCGTGAAATAGTAACAAACATCCATCCATCCATCCATCCATCTATCCAAACTTTCACATTTATAACATTAGTGGGATAATGTGATTCGTAAACAATTAACCCTTGCATTAGTTTAGGTGCTCCTTGTGTTTCTCCGCATCTTTGTCACTCGAAAAGCTGTCGACAGTCTCGAACATCATGGCCTTTCTTGTAGCAGAAGCGCAGGCCGTATATCTCGACATGCCAATCTTAACGACATAATCCGTGCCAGCCGTACGTGAACCCAATAGTCTGGTACGAGACGATGGGAAGAGACCAGATGGTATGTTGTTACTGCCATCGAAGATGGGTACGCCTTTGGTGTGGTACGCAACCTGCGTTGACACCCTCGCGCCATCACATCTTCCAAGTACAGCTGGTGGTGCTGGCGCTGCTGCTGCATCCGCAGAAAGCCTCAAACGGCGTAAATACAATAATTTTATTGGTAACTATGTTTTTGAGCCGTTTGGGGTCGAAACGCTAGGGTCATGGGGGCCGAGTGTTCGTTCCGTTTATAAGAAATTAGCTAAGCGACTGATCGACACTTCTCGAGACCAGAAGGCGGGCCTTTTTCTTGCACAGAGAATTAGCATTGCCATTCAAGGTGGCAATGCTGCCAGCCTCCTGGGAACACTGCCAGTAGGCGACGATGCGGGGGAATTTTCTGTCTCATGCATGTAAATAGCCCGTATATTTTAATTAGTCTTATAATCACAGTCAATTTGTAAATAATTTCTAATGAATTAACCCTTTATCTGTAAACTATCGGTTAATTTATGTATGAAGAGTGTAAAAATTATTATCTAAGCGAACTAAATTATTTATAAGGAGATTATTTGCAGTAGTGTATATTCATCCATCACTACATATTACAAAACTAAGTCCCCCGCCGCGTCTATCTGTCTGTCTGATCGCGATAAACTGAAAACTACTAAACGGATTTTCATGCGGTTTTCACTAGTACACAGAGAGATTCATGAGGAAGGTTTAGGTGTATAATTTGTACCCGTGCGAAGCCGGGGCGGGTTGCTTGCTAGTAAGACTATATTTTAAAGAGAAAGAAGTTTTGAGCTTTGTTTTTATATTTAAAACCTACTTAAAATAAAACCAGTTTATATTACTTGAGTACTTATACGTAAACAACATTTATGCGAAAGATAAAAAATATGTAATTCTCAAACATTTTTTTTCTTTTACTTATTGTAACACCATCTGTTATTGTTATATTGTTTGTATCTCATTTGTATTTATAATTTGCACATTGTGATTTTGTTTCGTTTATTGTATTTTGTTATTATTAATATCATTTATTATGCTATAAACTTTTTTTTCACAAAATTCTGAAATGTCCGGACACGAGAAATTTACATTTTTATTTTATTCTAAGGCCGCGCTTGGGAGAGGATTTAGGCGATCGGGTGTATATGTTGAAGGAGAACAATTGACAAAGGCCGTCGTATAAATGGCGTATATTGGAAACTAAATTAACTACGTTTATAGATACAACTTAATAATGGCTTCATAGATGTGCAATAGATGTGCATCAGCAACTTGACAGCCGTCCACTCTGACTGCTCGCTGCGGCGCTTCTCTTCTTTCTACTGATTCTACACAAATTCATAAACACAATTCGAAATAATTTAAATAAAATATTATCAGCCAGCTTCCCGGAAGCTTCTAAAGAGAAAGACTTGCATTGCATTTCACCTTACTCTCGCTCTTTCTACTATCTCAAAATAAGAAATAACAAAAAAAAAACCGGCCAAGTGCGAATCGGACTCGCGCACCGAGTCCGAATTCCGTAAAATATTTTTATTATATGATGTAAATAAAAATTTACGGTTTTCGCAATTTTTCCTTTATCTGTGCTATAAGACGTTGCTTCGTACCAAATTTCAAGATTCTCAGTTCACGGGAAGTACCCTGTAGGTTTTTGATTCCCTTGCAGTGTCGAAAATTTGCGGCATAAACGGCTGTATCTTTTGATTGCGTTGGCTTAGAAGTTTGATTTTTTCACAGCTCGAAGGGACAGTAGACCTGAGTATTTGATATGAATTCAAGCTTGATACCTCTACGCGTTCCTGAGAAAAAGGGTCTTGACAGACAGACAGACGGAGGGACGGACGGACAACAAAGTTATCCTATAAGGGTCCCTTTTTTCCTTTCTAGGTACGGAACCCTAATAAAATTAAAATAAAGTCGCTAAATCTGTCGTGAATTGTTATACAATGTTATCGTCGATAAACGTATAATAACCACTTCTATCATCAGAATAATTAGAAGAAGAAGGTACCTACTTTTCTTCGAATTGTATTATTTATTTGAATTTACGTGTTTCTTTCTATTCTTTGTTTTCAAGTACAATTTATAATTAGTACTAGTCCTCAAAAGAAAAAAAGGAATCCTTATAGAAACCCCTCGTTGTCCGTTTGTCTGTCTGTCTGTCTGTCAAGATCCCTTTCCTCAGGAACGCTTAATGGTATCAAGTAGAAATTAACATCAAGTTAGTATACTCGAATAAAAACTTTCGTGAGTAGTATTCATATTAGTTAAGATATACGGTTTTACGCACGTGTATATTTCGGGGATGCCAGACTAGTTTCGGACCCGACGGGGGCCTGTTGTCAAGGAGTGATGCGACCTGCCGCGCCCGGTTGCAGGTGCCAAACTGGATTGTTGTCTGTACTACCGATTCATTTCATTCATGAATCGGTGACAATGTTACCACACGATACTGTTAAAGTATGCACTAATAAGTCTTTAAACGCTTGATTTTGTATAGCAAAAACTGCTGTATATTATATATGTAGGTTTTCAAACACATCAAAAAAGTCTAAACAACAGGCATTATTTACAGAAAATGCATGTTATTTTATTTTTTCTTAGCAAAGTAGATTGGTATACAATCTTTTTTGTTCTCGGAAACATACTGACTGATTTAAAAAATAGAAACTATTCGATTGTGTTTTGTTTTCATTAAAATAAAAGCTAAATATTTTTTCCTGATTTCATGTGTTTTTGTTGTATAAGTTACACACTTATCATTTTGAGATATACAGTTTTTGAAAATATTTTGTGGTAAGTAATTTTTTATGTTATGGAGCAACCAGTACGTGGAAGAAATACAACAGGCAGAACGATTACCGACAAGTTTTAAACAACAGAGGCAGTCACACTTTGTATTGAATTACCAAATAATAAGAAAGTCGTTATTTAATTTTGTAAAGCATGTAAAGTTTTGTTTCGTTTTAACTTTATTTTATACTACGTATGTTACGGTACACATATTGTTAATTATTGTGATTAAATGAACAATTGAATGAAAGATTTTGTTGCTTTAGTCACTAATGGATCAAAGAATGCTTAGTTATTATTTATAAAAGAAATATAAATATATTACGATAGTAAAAATCGTTCAAAAGTTCAAAACCGTACATGTTGCTTGGCTTTTTTGATGTGTGTCTGTGTAGATCTTACTTTAGACTGCCCGCGTTCCTAAAAGAAGGATTCTGAAAGATTGACGGACAACGTAGTGATGCTATAAGAATACCGTTTTTCCTTTTAAGGTACGGAATTCCAAAAAATACATACGTATAGCAGCGATCGTACAAATTTTCCTTTGTAAACTGCATGAAATTTTGTTGAATATCATTGTCGGATACGGCGATGGCGGTTTCATATTTTGTAAATATATTATGAGAAAGTCTTTTACGTTTAATATCGTACATTTGTTTTAAAAGATTTTCTTTCCTTTTACCTATTACTGAATTAAACTATAGCCTATATTACTTCTTACTTACCTACTTATTCTGCATAAAGCAGCTTTCTAATGCTGATACAATTATAATATCAAACAAAATAGTTCCTTTTATAATATTAGCTTATGTAATATGGTCTCATATGGTTTACAGTCATTGGTGTAGCTAGAAGTTTTAGGCTTTGGGGCTGGCCAGCGCGGCAGCGGACCAGCTTGAGTTCGCCAAAGCACTCATTTTAATAATAATAATAATAAATACTTACTCTTTATTGTACCTACACCAAAAATAGAAAACAAATATACACAAAGAAATTGTAGCTACATAAAATGCACAATGGGCGGCCATATCGCAAGAAGCAATATCGTCCAGGCAACTTTTGGATGGACAGGAGTGTTACGATGTACGTGGGTGGTTTTGGTGTCGAAATGTCAAAGAAGAACTTTGTAGCGGTTTATGCAATGTGTGAATGGATTAATTATATATTAATACATTCATATATTAAATCTATAATATATTATATTAGTACTGACATACACACTGACATGACAGTCATGACACACATAGCACACATATACAAATATAAATAAGTGCATACATACATATTTATATATATACATTATTTCTAATGAATATTTTGGAAGTCAAATAAAAAATAACTAACTTATTGTGGGGATGGGGTCTATGACTGAAAGAAGAATGGAGCGTTGTGGTCTAGTGACGGCCTATAAAAATAACAAAACACCAACCATTCATTCATAAATAACCGGACAAGTGCGTGTCTGACTCGCGTACCAAGGGTTCCGTAAGCAAACAAACTTGTATGTAGGTAGATAGTACGTCCATCTCGCGAATCAATTCTCAAAGACTTTTGCCCATCTTTTTTGAAAGACAAACTTAACTTTGCAGTTGCGATGTATCACAATGTGAACAATCCAACCGCAAAATATAAGTTTGTAATCACAAAAACTATTATTTTATGTGATAAAACAACAAATTAACAACTTTCGTATTTTTTCCTTTACTTTTGCTGTCAGACCTTGCTTCTTACCAAATTTCATGATTCTAGGTCAATGGGAAGTACTTAAAGGTTTTGATGTACCTGCGAAATGTTCAAATTTGTTAAAATCTTAGGCATAAATTGCCGTGGGGCACGCCACAATTCTGGCGGTAAAGCCCGTCATGGAGGAATGGCTAGAGAGGCGTTATGGCAGCCTCTCTTAGCGGATGACGCAGGTGCTTACTGGGCACGGCTGCTTCGGGAAGTACCTGTGTCGCATAGGCCGGGTCCCAACGCCTGAGTGCCATCACTGCCGGGGCTGTCCCGAGGATACTGTACTCCACACCCTAATGGAGTGTCCAGCGTGGATCCAACAGCGCGATAACCTTGAGACAGCTCTAGGTGTGGGAAGCCTCTCGCTAGAGACCATGGTGCTAGCTATGGTACAAAACGAGAACGCGTGGGTCTCCGCCGCTTTCACGGGTTTTTGAGGAAAAGGGGCTTGACAGACACAGTCACGCAGACAGATATAACAACTTTGGGATTTTTCCTTTTATTTGTGTTGTGAGACCTTGCTTCTTCCCAAATTTCATGATTCTAGGTCAATTTCTAAGGAAGTACCCTATAGGTTTTGATTTACCTGCGAAATTTTCAAATTTGGTCAAATAAAAAGCTTATGTGACCATATCTTATGATTGCGTTGACTTAGAAGCTTGATATTTCTACGGCTTTAAGGGACCGCAGATTTATGTAGGGTATAGTATTAATTTCAACTTTGCTGCGTCTATGGGTTTTTGAGAAAAAGGTCTTGACAGACAGACAGACAGACCGACAGACAGACAGACGGACAACAAAGTGATGCTATAAGGGCTCCTTTTTTCCTTTTGAGGAACGGAACCCTAAAAAAGTAACTAATATGTTTTACAGATATAATCGTTCAATGTAACTTTGGCTATAAAATTCGGCTAAAATAATGTGTTGTTTAATTGTTATCTGAGAATTTAAATAACTTTATTTAAATTTTGAAATTGAACAAGGTAGAAAAAGTATATAAGAAATTAAAAAGGAAATGGATACGACACATGCTACCGGAGAAAACAGAGAAATGGAGAAAAGTAGGTAGTTATTCTAGAGATGAAAAAAGAAATAAAGGTTGACAGAGTAAACTACATCAAAAAAGTCGCGGGACAAGCATTGCAAAAGATAGGAAAAAGTGGAAATCTTTATAGGAGGCCTTTCTCGGAGGACAAGCTTTACAAGAAGGAATTGGACCAGCTGCCGATGAAGATAATTCATATGAAACAAAATAATTATTTAATTAGGTCCTTAAGTGTGAATGTTTAACAAAAACAGCAATAAAGGCTTATTTTATTTTTAATTGAATTGATACATTCAGTTTTTTTTCATAAGAGCCGCTTTAACAAAAAGTTTCACTCGTTTTACTAAGACATTGCTTATACACATTATTTGCCACACCCAGTGGAGATTTCGACTATTACAAAGTTAAGTACAGCGTAGTTCCTTTATATAGTTTATTCTTAAATGTCATATTTGCCACGAATAACACGATTATTACGATTATTTTGTTTAAAACCCGTTTAAACATAACAATTTTGTAAACACATTGTTTTTATGGCCTATTTTCGCAGGCTCTATCTGAATATTATGCCTATTTATTACTACTAGATAATAATTATACTTCTATGGTACAATAATAACTTTTGGTGTCCTTGTTAAATATTTTGTACTATTCATCGACAGTACTGTTAATTAGTAAGGTCAAGTGTCCAATGTTAGACAAAATGATGATACGAGGACACTGCCATCGCTTTACCGTCCGAAATCCCTATGGGTAGCCTGGGTAGGCCTCACCGATTGTCGATGAGGTGTATGTCGGAATTGAAAGGGCTAAAACCATAGGACATAATCATCTTAACCACCCACAGCCACTCTTAGGGCGGTATGAGGCGCTCGTGTGGTTGAAGAGCTTTTTATTCGGTTCGACCAATGGATTAGGTAGGTAGCTACATATAATCAAAGCTGCCTGGAAACAATCTGTTTTTAACAATTTATTTTCCCTTGAATCTTTTTAAAGGCCTAAACAATTATTTTCTTATTTAGTTCGTGTTTAATTGCAAAAAATATTAATTAAAATATGCAAAATAAGGGTTCGAAATTCAACTTTGCAAAACGCTTCACCATTGGTCGAAACAAAACATGACGTGACATTCCACGTTCTGTCATTTATCGGCGCCTATATTTGTAGTGTTACGGAGAAACATAGGTGTCGCTGTGGTTTTTGCTGTTAGCTAGTGCAATTAAGCATTCTAGTGAAATTAGAAGTCATCTAAGACAATGACTGAATGTAGTTTTGTCAAAGCACAATCGTACAATCTACCGAAAATAGGCGCATTCATGATGACTATATATATTTTGCATCAAATCTAGATTTTACGCCCGCATAAAATCTAGATTTAGATTAGCCGCAAGGTAATTATTATAATACTTGTTATATTATAATCTAAAGGATAGGTAAGATATGTATAGTTAGTTATATTCATGAAGTTTTATTGGACTTTTGTTACCTAGTTTAAGTAGACAAGCAAGTTGCCTTCTGCTTGATATTTAAAACAAACATAAATTACTGCTGACTATACTAGCAATTTAATTGTAATATGCTTACATTAAAGTGATCTTCACAACAATATAATCACGATATTGAAGATAATTCATCTCTTCTCATTAATGTACACCATTGTTTTCGTATTTTACATTATTATTTTGTACGGGAAAAAATACTGTATTTGGTGTACTTCTTATAGTGTTTACACACTTAGGGACAAGGCAATACCTATAAAATGGTTTTTTAACTTTATCCATCGTCTATTAATTACAATAAATAGTAATAACAACTGGAAATCGGTATAAAATTACTGTAACACTTCAAGTAAGTTTATGAAACAAACACTGAGCGTGGAACGTGACGTCATCCAAGGCCCGCGAAATATGGAGTCCTTCAAACAGATCAAATTTTATCGATGTTTTCAATGTTATTTTAAAAATTAATTTGAACATTGCCAAGGTTATTTATATGTTTTATTAGGGTAGAATGATGGAACAAGTCAATATAAGAAAAAAAAAAAAAATGCAAATTCCCTATTATCCGTACAGGGCGGCTTAAAGATTTAAAAAAGTTAAAATTTACTTTTATAGGCCTTATACTTATACTTTTATAACCTTTACCGATATAAAAATATATAATTCAAGATGCACTATTTATAAATCACCACATAAAAGAGTCTTATTGAAGTAGGAGCCGTGGTAGGAGTTTCATCTTGATTTAAAGTGACAAATTCTTAAATTTAATTTGTTAATGATTTTAAAAATAAATAAAATTCAGTTATAACATATTCATAAATAGTCTATTGCAATTATTAAAAACTTTAATACGTATCATAAAAAAAAAACAGCAATTTGATATAATATTATCTACGTATTAACGGGAATTAACGCGATCACAAAAAAAACAGCAATTTGATCATTCAGAATTGCGATCGTACGATCGATCGCAATTCTGAATGATCAAATTGCTGTTTTTTTTGACCATCTGAAAGCCATTCAAATTCTGCGTCTTTTGAGCCCTCATACGTCCTCATGGCCCTAAGCCACTATATACCACGGGGCAAACACACTTTCAGCGAAAATGGGGCCCTACCGGAAAAAACATTTTCAATGTTAAAAAACATATTAATAATAAATCATTTTATTTTTGTATCCCTAAATTTCATTTAAATCTGTGATAGCCAGTCTGAAACTAACATTTAATCATGCAAATAACCTATTTTCATGGTGTTAAAATACTATAGTTTTAGTGGATAATCTATAGTTACATCAAATGGCAATCCTTTACAATGGCAATCCTTTACAATAGAATTATGTATAATTTTCTATTTCTCTTGCTGCTTACGCTATACTTGACGGTTTACACATAAAATATTAGTAACGTAAGGCACAACTAAACATATTTTTTTTTAATGTAAGGGACATGCTATATTTTAAACATCTGGGTATTCCTAAATCTTTTGTTTATAGCATGAAAGAAGAGAAAATTCTAAGAAACTTTGCTTTAGACACAATTAAAATTGGAGCAGACAGTAAAAAGAGAGAGATTTAAAAAAATATAATTGTTTTTTGGCTCTCCTGAAAAAGTGTTTTGTCCCCTACATTAATTGATACTTCTGGTATCGATATTTATATCTCTGCTTTTGGCCTAATCATACAGAAATAAATTAACTCATGAATACTTAAACAAATACTATTATAGTAAAATGCTAATTCAATCTATTAACAAATATTGCACAATCATCACAAAAGAAACTAGGCTCGACATAATAACAATTGGTTAAACAAAATAAATTGGGTTCAGTACCAATCGTTACTAATAACAAGTAATAACTGCCCTACTTAATATTATACTTACTACTACTACTGTTTACTGGAAACTGATTGAAAACGTGTCTTTGTTCTAACAGTATTTAGGTTGAAATGTTATCTTAACGCCGACAATGAATATTGGGTCTATCTAGGACATGGTAACTTAAAACATATTTCATGCTTAATTTGTGTTTACAAATTGTGGATTAGCGAAGTGGATACACCTAACTCAGTGTTTGTTTCTTTTCTTTTATTTCCTGTGAGACGCTAAGGGATTAATTTTTTTTAACACGCGAAGGAGGTTGTTGACTCTAGTGAGTAGAAGAATCAACTTTTAAAAACCTGATATTTGATGATATTTAATGTTTTGCTGCTGCGGATCATAATGGAATTTCTTATTCACAACATCAAGAAAAATCCTTCGGGAATTCGCAAGCAAACATCTTTTGGCATTGCTGAACTGGATCCCCCTTCGGTGCAGTCCCGAGACACTTATTTTAATACTACTGTTTTTTAACAGACTTCCAAAAACGAGGAGGTTCTCAATTCGTCAGAATCTTTTTTTTACGTATGTTCACCGATTACTCGAAGACGCCTGAACCAATTTTGAAAATTCTTTTATTGTTTCAAAGGGTATACTTTCCAGGTGGTCTCATTTAAATTTTATCAAAATCAGTCGATCGGTTTTTTAAAAATCAAAAAATATCTAAAAAATAGTTATACGTCGATGATGTTTTCGTGTGCTCCGAAACATCGCTGTCTTATTGAAGCAGTGCGTTTAGTTGGCCTAGCCATATTATATTCAAACAAAATACATCTACTTTCCACTAAAAAGCACATTGAAGTCGGTGATACTTTTTTTAAAAGATAATATTTAATAATATAATAATAATATTGTTACACTTAATATCTATTTCTTTCTTGGTTTTTGTACTTCTATGTCTTTCATAGTTTTTTTTTTTTTAAAGACAACTCCCTGCATTAGGAATTACTCCTGTGCCGCGGGGGACTTTACAAACATGCAAACAACGGACACAAAGAACACCCAGACTCAGGTGGGAATCGAACCCACGACCTCTGGCTCAGCAGTCAGGGTCACTAACCACTAGACCAACAGGCCAGTCAATAGTATTTTATTCGTACTAGTGACTGAAGAATAAAATGGGATACGAGTGAATGTCACAGTTTAAAGGCACCGGTGTGTTGCGACTGATTGTCTGATTTTATGAGAAAGATGAAATATTTTACATCCAGCCGTTTGCGCATATATATGTCACTGTTTTCCTAGGAATGTGAACGTCTTATTTTGTCTTATTTGTTGTGCTGTATCGGTATTGACTGGTACCATTGTTGTGCCTTGATTTCTTTGAATAGACACAATACATTACGCACGATGTCTTACACGAACTGAAAACCACTGATTTGGTAAGTTAATTCAGTTAAAAGACACATTTTTTTCCAAGCTTCAACGTCAAACGAACACTTCACTACATATTATTATAAAACAAAGTCCCCCAACGTCTGTGTGTCTGTCTGTCTGTTCGTTCGTTCGTTAAACTCAAAAACTAGTCCGCATCCGCATGAACGGATTTTCATGCGGATTTCACCAATAGATAGAGCGATTCATGAGGAAGGTTAAGGTGTATAATTTGTTAAGGTTTTGTGTAAATTGGATGAAATATGATGATGATTGTTGAAGATGTCTCTGCTACCCGTGAGAAGTCGGGACGGGTTGCTAGTCAACAATAAATCTAATGGCTATGGAAAATCTCACAAAGATACAAGATGATTTTGGAGGCTCTTTTATTATAATCTAATATTATATCTAAATATAAAAAAAATGGTGTTCAAAATACTGTCGTGTCAAAACCAAAATTCTTGTCAAAGTTCTTATTTTGTTACTGAAAATGTCTGAACAATATATATAACAAAATAAGTAAGTAAAAAAGTTAACCCGGCGACTAACAAATTATTTATTAAAGTTAAAGGACAAAGTAGATATTTTAGTTACATTTAAAATCTACATGTACTACGGACTTAAGAATTTCACAGCCACTAATAATTGATTTAAGTGTGGTAGTTAAGCAGTATTAGCTTAGTGTTATTACTGATAAAACCATTGGCATTAGCGATGAGCGTTGAATGAATGAACTGGTTGATTTGACCGTCGATGTGCAATAAACGGATCAAGGGTTCATCAACTGTTATCAATGGACTAGTCTAATCTCTAGACGGTGAAACTAAAAGTACGTTGACACCTTCTCGTCGACTTGCAACGCGACGCAAACGCCTAAACATATCGTTCGTTCGTTCGTTCGTCCGTTGATTTAACAACGTCAAGAAACCTAATTTGTGTTCAAAGCTCAAAAGATAGGGTTAGGTTAAGATTATATAGTATATTGAAGAAAAGGATTCGTTATGGTTTTAGAGTGTGTGAAAAGTTACTTACACTTTCACACACTCAAAGATGAACTTTTTGCAATATGCAAGACAAAAACATTCGTACTTTGCATGAAGATATGTTTTCTTAGACTTTCTTTTCATTTTACCTATTTGATTTATCCGCGATGTAGTGGAAAAAAAAATGAATAATAAGGACTAAGTTCTTTTTTAATATTAAGTGTAACTAAAGACGCCGCTTAAAAACATCTGCTAAGATGTCAGAGACCTTGATGATGATGAACTAGTTAATCGGTTTTATTTATATTTTATTAATGTAAATATTGTGATTTATTGGAAATACTAATAATCAATAATGTAAAGAACTTTTACATGAATAATCTTTATTCATTAAAATATTTAAACAACATTAATTTTTAAATTAGTTCATGAATATAAAAACAAAAATTGTAATAACTCTAGTTTAATATTGCTTAACGTCAAAGTCATTAAGCATAGACGGCGCGCGGCGTAGACACGTTTGCATAAGTTAACGCGTAGATTACTTAAGTCGAGAAATCTAACTAGTCGACGAATTTAACTAGTTGATCAACTCGTCGATAAATGGAAATGGATGGTTTAGTTTCGTTAATGTTTTATACGGTGACGTCCCATCGCTAATTGGCATCTCAAACAGTCGTGGTTCGGTTCCAATTCGGAAACACAACTGTTTGTAAATCCATGTGCGACTTCCATAAGTTAAGCATGGGAGTATGCAGGAATACATTATTATCTTTTTTGTTTCTTTCGTTTCTAAGTCGTAGTTTCCTTTTGGAATTTCGTTTCTTGCCCAGTATTTTTCAATGTTATGTACTTCCTTCTGTCTATTTCGTTTTCGTTCTGTTTGCGTTAAAAGAGACTACTTTGCCAACGTACACATACTCGTCAACATATTTTACGTATTCTGTTCTTTCCTTAAATTTTGATAGTCTTCTTGTGACTGTTTGTCATTATTTCAGTCAGTTTGTTTCTCAATTGTTTAGATTTCAGTTTTGTGGTAATTAGTTCCGTACAGAGATCAAACTGGTATCAATAGCTTTTGCTTACGAATAATGCTTTCACTTAGATATAAAGTTTCACGAACTTGATGCAAACCTCTAATATTCAATAGTGATACGCCTTAACCCAGGTGATCATTGAGACATCATTGAATACTTATCAATTTAAACGTCAATATTTCTTAAATTCAAGAAAAATCAACAAACATGGTTACATATGTCCCTAATTTCTGAGGATTTCCCTCGTTTTAACTCAGATACGATCATCAGATCCGGACTTGGTGACAATGGGACCACCTGGCTAGCATACCCTTTCAAGCAAAAAAATATTAATATAATAATTATGTTTATAGATACAGATGACGGACATATCGGTGAACATACATAAAAAAAATACATACAGACGAACATAGTACCTCCTCCTTTTTTTTTATGGTACCTATAGGGGGCAAACGAGCAGACGGGTCACCTGTAACTCAAGAATCACAAATGCGTTGCCGCCCTTTAAGGTGGGAATAGGGGAAGAGGGAGAGAGGGGGGCAGAGCGGGAAGATAGGGGAGGGGGATTAAATGGGAGGAGAGGGGGGAGAGGGGAAGGACGGGAATAGGGGAGAGGGAAGGGTTAGGGCCTCCGGTAACCTCACTCACGAAAACTGCCTCACTCACTGCGAAAAGCAATGCAAGCATTGTTTCACTGCCGGTTTTCTGTGAGGCCGTGGTATCAAGCGGAGTCGAGCCGGTCCATACGTGCCAAAGCATGGCTCTCCCACGTAAAATTTTTTGAAGCCGTTTAAAAATATAGATTTAGAGATTTGCACAAAAAGGAAAAGCCATCTGAAGCAGAGAATAGAAATGTCTCAGAAAAAAACATTGAGACCACGTGGCCACGCCACAATGAAATAAACTCAAACTTACATGGAAAATTCGTTTAGAGATGATCCAAATTCCCATCCGCCAACGGGTTAGGCTAAATACAAATTTAAAGACAGAAAGAAATAAAGAAAATTTGTCTTGAGCAGAAGAAGTCTTTGAGAGATTAATCAATACAAATAAATAAAGTTGAAGTGTCTGTTTGTAATGTCAAAATAATAGTTTTTTAAGCTCATATAGTTATTTACACGATACGTATGCCTAAAGTTCAGTTTTAAAATTTTTGTCTGTCTGTCTGTCTGTCTGTTTGTTCCGGCTAATCTCCGGAACGGGTGTGCCGATTTCCACGGGACTTTCACTGGCAGATTGCTGGTGTTATAAGGAGTTACTTAGGCGGGTAACTTTTATTTTGGAAAGAGTATTAAGGTTCCGCGCAAAATATATAAATATGTACACGGGAATGTAGTCGCGGGGGAACTGCTAGACAAAACTAAAGATCGCCTGGCGGTCGAATTTCGTCCGTTTTACATGTCTTGTTTTATTTTATATTTTATTGACCAGTGTAATTTGGCCTGTCATTGTAGGTATAGACATTTGTACCATGATAGGTCAAAATATTTACTGGACTTCTATAACTTTATGTAGCCGTTTTAACATAATTTTTAATTTTAAAGCACATTATTGTTTAAAAATTTTAACTTTATGCACTCTTCTTCTGATTTCACATTCCTGTCTATGCGCGTTTGCTAAAAAAATGCGTACAAAATTCTCCTCTCGTAAGGTCACAATTTCAAAAAAGCAAAACATCTGTCAGACATTACTTAAAAGTAGCAATTCTCCCTTTGGAACTCTGGTTTTATTTTTCACCACCCTAAAACCACGATCTATAAACCGCAATTTGTATAACACAAATTACTAGGTTACATATTAAGGTGGATTTCAATACCTACCTAAACAACCCACCTGCGCAGGGGTACAAGTAAATATTGACGGATAGGGTCGCGAATATTATTTGATGTCAAGAGTCTTGAAATCTGGCAGTTCATGGTTATCAATTCTCCGTAAATGTTATTGACATTCTATTAACCCAACTTTACAGAATAGGTATAGGTTTTGATGAAATAGGTAAAAGGTACTGGAAAATTCGGGATTTGTGGCGAAACATTTATGTTTTGATAAGTATATTTTTTATTCAAATACGTCGACAAAAAAGCAAACAGGTATCTTTGTAGTATTATGTATTTAAAACCATCACAATACCATTATGGTTTCATTTGTGTGTTGTAATTATCAAACCCTCTGATCTATTCACCAGTAGAAAAAAGACGGTACGCTGGTACGCTAGTAGTGCTGTTTCATCGTGGTCTCCTCGCCTGTAATAGGGTGGAGGTATTTCTAGAATCGGGCGGTAGAATTCTACTAGATATGTGTTGTACCCTACCATCTTCAAATTCTATATTGATAGCTTACTTAGACTCAATAGAAGTATATTCCAGGTTTGCTGTAAGCCATTTGATACGCTTATGCATTTTTGCATCTTTTACCTATTAGAGGTAAGAAGATGCAAAAAAAAAAATTACCGGTACCCAACTGGCAGCATAATGCCACTATGAGAGTGCGGTTGTTCCATATCGTAACCAGTATCAGAAAATGTAATTCTTTCGTCACTTAACGATGACCTTCCGTAATTTAAATTACATTTAAAACACCTCTTAATTATACTTCTGAGATCAGGCCGACCATCAATCGAATCCAAAGGTTCCCACTCGTTGATTAACTTTGAAATGGAACTAATCCCATTTAATATGAGTGTTAGACTTAACTAGAAAATATAACTATCGCATACTAAGAGAAATGAGGAGTTTCGGCGGTTGTTGGATGAAGGTGGTGGTCTAGGCTAGGGTTAGTATGATCATTAGTTACGTTCGTCCATTAATCACGTGATGTTTTTCAACATCTTTTTTCGACCCCCTCCCCCCTGGTGATATATGATAAGATAAGATAAGATAATTTATTTATTCGCTCAAACACATGTGTACATACAATAAGCAATCGCATGCAAGATAGAAAGTTGGAGAAAGTTCAAGATATGTTTGCCAATACGTGCGAATTTTAATTTTAATAAATTTTTAAATCTGTATAAATTCTCATCAGTGATATATTTCTGTCACTTGACCTGATATCACCACCAGTTAACATTAGAAGAATGTGTATATATTATTGAAGTTTTATTTAATTATCAGTCTAAAATTAATGTATACAATGTCAAAGTAATACTTATATTAAATCTTAATATTACGTCAAATGTGTCTAATTAGGTACTTAATTATGTCGAATCAAATTTATCATTCAAAAAGTCATTAACATTATAATAGGCTTTTGCAATAAGAAATGATTTTACTTTTTGCTTAAATGCTTCGCTACTTAGATCTTTCCAACATTTGGGAAATTTATTATAAATATTTGGAGCCATGCAAATAACACTTTTGCGCATAAGTGCTGATGAGGTTCTAGACTAACCCCACCCCCATAAATATAACCACGTGTATTTTTTACACAGTATGTTAAACATTTAGAATATTATCTTTAAATAAAGATATAATCTAATGCTAGAAAATTTATTTTAAATTACGGTTGAAGATTGTTTGTGACTGCCATAAAAATAATAAAGAAATGGCGACTGACAAGCGCTTAAGCGGCGGACGGGGAAATCATTGCCTGGCAACTGCGAGTCACGGTCACGCGCCGCATTTCATATTGTTGTTTTGAGCTTTACACTTCAAAGGAATTTTTCAACACTCCTTGGTGTGTGCTTACAACACACAGGAGTATTTTATTCATCTGGGTCAAGTATCTATCGTGTCTTTATTCACCTAACTAATCAGTTCTCGAATAACATAACCTAATTTCTGATTCAAAACAAAACAATAAAGTTCATATTTGTTTGTAGCTGGGCAAATTAATGGCAATCGAGATGCTTCAGACTGCCCGACGGCGAATCGTTCTGGAATGATTCAACGTCATCTCGAACGAATCCAATTGATCTTGTACAATTAATGAACCAGCATACTTTGGAACCCTTTGTATGTCACTAAACACATAGTTTTTTTGTTAAAACATTTTTACATCAATCAACAGTCCGTTTTTATTCTGGGGTGAGTTCACGAGGAATCCAGCGTCAACAAAGTTTTCTAACTTTTAAATGTTGATATAATTTTTTTTTAAATTTGGCTCATACCAATCTTCAAATGTCTTCGAATTTCCTCATAGGTGATACGCTGGTTTTCTTCAATTAGTTGCTCAGTGATCGCAGTCGAGGGCCGACTTTCACGTATTTCATCATGGAGGGAGAGAAACACGGCCACGATCAAATTCTGCGTACCAACGCCTTACGGTGCTCAAATGAGGTGCTTCTCTCCCAAAAGCATTTTGAAGACGAGCAGTGCAGTCTTGCGGAGTCAGTAAACTTTTAAAATAATAAAAAATCATCGCGATAAAATCTTATTTCGTTAATTAAATTTTTCGACGAACTTTAACTAGTGATAAAAAAAAAAAAATCAATGATTGAGTTTCTTATGTTAAAAAAATATATATAACATTCGAAATTCAAACATTTATGAGCGGCCAGGAGCGCGTTTCTTATGTTAAAAAAATATATAACATTCGAAATTCAAACATTTATGAGCGGCCAGGAGCGCAGAACTTTCAGTTTGCCCTATGTAAAATTCTTCAAACGATTTTGAGAAATACTTAATGTAGAATAGAAAGGACCTGCTACAATCAAGTAAGTCAGTTTATTTCAAGTGGTTTTGTAAGTTTGTTCTGTTTGTTTAAAAACATTGTAGGTACTAAAATGTAGGTGTATTTAAAATTGCATGTTCGTTAGAACACTTACAATTAACTAATGAATACAAATGATGCCATGCTGAACAGAGCGCGAATCTCTTAGTGTCATATCTATTGGCATTTGAAAACAATGTCAGGATATTTAACATTGCTATCCAGGGTTGTAGGCCCTCTGGGCACGGAGTCAAGTGGCTTCACGTGTTCACTTCTGTACAAATAACGCATGTGGATGACATCGATACCGGCTAATTCATTATTGATTAGATGTAATTCTAGATAATTACTTGGTTCATTGCTGAACAAACTAATGTCAATCGTGAATTTTTAGTACATCACTATATTATACGAATAGTAGCTAAACCCAGGAGCCCCGTTTCAGTATTTAGGGCCATATTTCGGGCCAAACCATAGGCTATGGTTGCAAAAGATGACGATAATCGTCTGTTAACAGCGAGCCCATGTTATTCGAGCCCATAGTTTATTATATTATTATTATTTATTATATATTAAAACCGTATGATTTATTAATAAACGTGTACTTATAATAGTAGTTTTCTAAACAGATTATTATAATTAGCAAATATAGAATTAAATTTAAATTTATATACTATGAAGTATAATGCGAACTCAAAGCTTGCAGGATGGACAGGAATAGTAGTAGCAGTAGAAAACCGTATGATTCATAGACAAATGAATTTATTCTGTAATTTTAATAATAATCATAATATACCACTTCATTGTACACCAAAGATGTATCCAAGTATGTAATGTAATAATGGCGGTTCATACAATTGGCGGCCTTATCGCTCTCTGGCAATCTCTTACAGACAACCATGGGACATAATAAAAACATTGTTTAGTTACGTAAGATATCTTACAAGCGGCGATGGCGTAGATATATGTATGGGCACTTGAACTTTTTTCAATATTCAGAAATATTATTTCGTAATTTTTTAATATTCTTTTTCTTGTGTAGGTCAGATTTATGAACAACATATTTTGAATTTGCATGTCGCTTTCAATGATTTTATTTTTTTATGCAGACATTTTAGAAAAATTTGGCTATTCCATCAACATCCTTGATATTAAATAACCATAGTTTCATTGATGTCTGCCCTCTCTCTTACGAAATATGAGCTATAACACTCAATTTAAGTTCAATTTTTGAGTTTCAAAATTAGATTTCTATATTAAAAATCACGAATTTTCCTCAAATTGTAAGCGCTTTTAATTATTTACGGGGTCTAGGTAAACGTCTCTAAAATATGACCACACATTTCTGTAACATCCTGTAATATGTACTTATTTTTAAATAATTAATAGGATAGTTGCTTATGGTTACAAATTATTTAAGTCAAGCTTTAAATAATCTGAAAATTTAGATTTTTATTTTCAAGTATTATTATATTTTCTTAATAATTTACATTAAAAGTAAATGTTTTTAAGATAGCCAAGTATAGCTAACGCAAGTTGTTATTTCATACAAGTTTCTACAGAATGTACCGTTTTGACATTTAATAAAGAGAAGCTGATTTGAATTGTCACTAAATTACCGTATTAAAATGTAGTGAGTGATTGAACGTTGGGGTTGACTTCTACCTTCTTCGCCTTTGGGAGACAAAAACTGTCTCTAACTGCCTAAAGAGAACCCAACTCCTTCCGCTGGTCCTCCATGACGCGTGTTACCGTCACGAAGTTTTAGCAAAATACAATAAATTTTCCGTCCGTATTTTAAGACAATTAGAAGTTAAATGAGTAATGGCTTATTTATCATTCTATGAGTTGATGTAACGTGATCTTAACAGGAGTGATTTTGTTTAATGTCACCACACTCTTCATTAATGAAACTGTTTTCGCTCCAGCAATTATCATCACATCACACATATTAAGTATGGGTCAATTTAATTATATATAGCAAATATAGACAATTTCCCAAGGTGGTTTAGTTATTTATATAACAAACATTAGGAAATTTTATGGTGACTAATTCAGTGTACATTTTTAAGAGAAAGGCCAAAAGACTACTACTAGAATAGAAATGTGTTTTTCGATCAAATAAATAAATGTTACGCCCATGAGAACATATTACGCCCACCCCAAATAAGTTGCGAGAAGGGTAAGCAGATGATGATGAAAAATAAATGAAATTAATTGGTGGAAACTCGAGTTCCGCTTTCGTCTGATTTGCGGGAAACCGCGCCGCGAGAACGTAAAGTGTTTATACCTTCAATTCATTAATTCATTGGTCGAACAAAAATGCATATGAAAAGACGATTAGATTAGTTCCATTAAAAAAAATGGCTGATGTTTATTTTGTTTTATATAATAATTGTATTACATTGTAAAAGGAGTCGAAAGTATGTAAAGTATGTAGGTTCCATATACTTAGTGCTTCTGTATAGATTTAAGTTTTAAGTTATATTTAACCAGCAACCCGCCCGGCTTCGCACGGGTACAAATTATACACCTAAACCTTCCTCATGAATCGCTCTGTCTATTAGTGAAACCCGCATGAAAATCCGTTCAGTAGTTTCTCAGTTTATCGCGAACAGTTACAGACGCGGCGGGGGACTTTGTTTTATAATATGTAGTGATTATTACCTATGTTGAGGGGTGAAAAGTGTAGGGTTTAACTATAATATGTATAACAATAAATGTGGGTAGGTTGCTTTAGTGTAATAAACAGTCGCCATAAACCGCCTCGTTTCATTGACGTTACAGTTTTGTATCATTAATATTCTTCACTTCCAAATGTCATTTTTTTATACAAAATTTTAAACGCTACTTACAACATCGTCTGAAATTTTGTCTAAAACTTAGTAGATAAGGAAGCAGAAAAACGAAACAAAAAATACGTAATTGTGTGAAATCTTCAAATAAAAAGCTAACGTAACTTAATTATACAGTTTAAATAATTTTATTGTGAATTTCTATACCTATATCTTTAGATATATTTAGAGATTTTTTTTCATAAGAACTTGCCAAACAAAACCTGAATTATTTATTTTCCTCACTGTTTTTTACAATCTATATATATATAAATTTCGTGTCACGTTGTTTGCCCGCGATGAACTCCTTAACTAATGAACAAAGTTTAATGAAATTTTGCAAACTGTGTGCAGTTTGGTCGAACTTGAGAGATATAGTCAGATTATTTCTTTATTGCAAATTAATTAACCACAGCAACGCGTGGCCAGGCTAGCTAGTGATATCTATCTATATATATAAAAATTAATCCCTATTTTCATTGGTCACGGCATCACGCGTGAAGGACTGGACCGATTTCGCTAATTCTTTTTTTTTGTGTTTGTTATTGTCAGGAGAAGGTTCTTATGAAAGAAAAAAATAAGAAAGTTGTGTGGAAAAATTAGAAAATTTAAGAAAACTTAACGAGGGACTTACGCGGGTAAACTTTATTGTATACCAGTACATATTGCTTACAGTAAGTTTTCAAAAATTTATATGTACAAAGAGCGGCCTTATCGTTGGTAAATGTCGATAGTTATAAATAAAAAGAATATAGGTACTAGGGAGCTACATAACGAAGTATTCTCCACTGGCATTAATACATAGGTTTTCATACGTGTAAACCAGGTGCTGAACACATTGCTCCAGTAATCCTCTGGTACACAGCCGCATATCTCCTTAAAAGCCCCTATGAGCTCCTCATCGTACGAAAAGTTACGTAACTTTTCGAACGAAGCAACGTTCCTTCAGTGTTTTTTTTACATACGGAAAAATGTATAGTCGTAGCCGCTAAATCCGGACTATAAGAAGGGTGTTCCAGCAATTTGATTCCAGCTTGGTGCTTGGTGCAAATAGTCCGTAGTTTAGGCTTCATGTGCCAAAAACCAAGTATCCAATCTTAAGCTTGGATAAACAACCTTTATCAAGCACGACCGTAGCCAATAATCTTTTTTTTTTTATTCAGTAGATAGATACGGTAGCAGACAACAGATCAAGTGTTACACCAAAACTCTCTTGGTAAAAATACAGCAACCATTCTTTTCTTTATAGATGGGGACATTTTTACAGACTTCGGCGGTGGTTTACCTTCATACGCCAAAAAATTACTCTTCGCTTTTGTAGGAACGTCGAAATAATACAGCCAGTCGTCTGCTCGTTTTCCACATATACCATAAAAAAAAAAACATGTAATCGAGTTCACGTGGTCAAATCGGGAGTCTTTATATTTGTTTTACATATCACGAGACCAAGTCACACGCTGCAGACAGCGCATGAGTCATTTAATACGATACCAAGAGTGAACAAAGTTCCCGTACTTTCGGTGGGGTCGCTAAAACTAGAGGCATGGCTATAAGGAGGATATGGCTGTCACCGACAGTGATACGGCTAGGTTCGTTTCCAGCTACAAGTTAACATAAGTGTTATAGAGGCTGGTAATTGCTTACCATCAGGGGAGCAGTGCGCTTCCTTGGCACGTTAGTGCTAAAAAAAACGGTTAACGCTATTCCACCCTTTCCTGGGAATTTGTTATGACATAGAATCCGGGATTTAATTATAATCTAGTGCTAGACAGTGCTATCAGTGAGGAGTACTAGAAGCCCAGAAAAAGGTTAAAACACATGGGATGTGACCTCTCTTAGTTTTCAAAATTGTTGAAAATTTATATTGACTAATTTTAAAATCCTTTAATTTATGGAGGTAGGCCTAGATTATTCCTTCATCCTTCATTTCATAATCAATAAACCTAGGCTAGTTATTAGTAATTCGATACCATCGAACTAACGTATTTTTGGCACGATTAGTACTTGTAGCTTTATACCTAAAGTGCGGAGTGGACCTGGCCTGCTATTACAATAATGTAAATACCTAAATGATTTTGAGGCGCCATAACATGCAAACAAGCAAATTAATTATAACGCTGAATGAAATCATGGTAGCGTCACAAGCGTACGTCATGTAATTTTCACTGAGCGACTAACGTGATCTAAGTTAGTTTACTCACTGAGTATATGTAAAAATTCAATATATATTTTTTTTCAGTGGTGCTCCCAGTCTTCTCGTATGGCACAGCAATCGGCTGGATCTCGCCCATGGGCCAGAAGCTTATGTCCAAGGACTCGCCAGCTGTACAGCCTGTGGACGAAGACACGATATCCTGGATGGCCTCCGTCGCCTACCTAGTCGGCACACCCACCGTATTCCTGTTTGGTTATGTTGTTGATAATTTTGGACGGAAGAAGGCTCTAATGTTGACTTCTTTCGCTATGGCTGTAAGTTTTCTAACATATATTAGTTATTATACACGATGAAATTTAATTTTTGTAAATCCTTGAAACGACATGGTCAGCGACTCTGCTCGTCTGATAGCCTCGGGCAGTACGTTCAACGAGCGTGCTTGTACCGTGAAGGACCTTTCGTAAAAGTCTGTGGAGTGAATCCGAATTTCTAAAGTCAAGCTTTCCGATGACCTCAAGTATCTCATGTGAGTGTCATGTATGAATGCGAAATGTTTTTTAAGATAAAGCGGAGTGACAGGATTAAACAAGATGTGAGGGATCGCCTCCCGGATCGGCTAGTTCAGCCACGAACGCAAGTGTCACCCCGATGCTTCTTAAATCATCTGTCATATATGTAAGGGCCTATATATATTACACACACACACACATATATATATAGACATGAAGGACACAGAGAAAGGACATGAGTATTCTGGCGAAATTCGGAGACATTATCATATTTGCGTAAGCCAAAAATTAATCTTATACAGAAATTCTGGGGACTCTAAGTTTATTAAGTTGGTCTTCATTAAGATCAAGGTAGCTGATATCAGCGTCATCAAGGATAGGTAGAAGAATAGATTGCGCGAGTTTGGAAGAAAATTTATTATTCTCTTTAAAAATGATTATTTATTTCTTTGATGTGTTTTTGCTTGACTTGACTTCATTGTTACAACTACTACTAATTTTACTATTTAATTTATCTTGCTTGAATGTACCTATTTGTTTAATTGGTTTTGTTTTTGTTTTGATTTGATTAGATATATTTTATTTTAATTTATTACACTGATTTTAAATTTATTTTATACAATTGTTCGATTACTTTTATTAAGACTGCATGATGTGTTCTCTTATAATTGTAGAAGCACCAGATTTATAAAAAGAACAAAAATTGTAAATAAACATGTTATGTGTATTCTCCGTTAGAGATCCTAATAAATAAATAAATAAACAAAAATAAGAACAGCATATTAGTCGGCATCTGCCGCATATGCGAACATCTGCTGACTAACATGCTGTATAGCCGTCCATGATAGGGTATTGTCGAAACCCATTTAAAAAGTGGGTTATGGGATGGGGAGAACCATGTTGCGGTTGATAGAATCGGTATCTACTGCGTTCGAGTTTATGGGAATAATACTTTTCTTAACATCACAGTCGGATAATGGACTAAAGATAAATGCACCCAGCATTTAGGAGTTGGAAGTGATGAAAGGCCAGTTAATGTACTATTTTCGTTGTCCTGTTGAAGTTAGAGAAGTGCAGGTTAAAAGAGTTAATATCCAAGAAACAATTTTATATGATTTAAAAACTTGTCATATTTTGTATTCAGATAAGGTATTGCTTTTTACTTTACTATTGTACATATTTGAGTAAATCTTCCGCTCCTGACCTAGACCTACAAAAAAAACATTAAGCGTTCATATTTTGATATTGACCTACATATTTTCCGGTAAATATTTTCTAAATGAATAAACACTCGTTTACAGAATTTTAAAATTATATTTTTTAGATGTTTGTTATTTGTTAACTTAGAAGATAAAAATACATTAGCGGAATCTCTGCGTTGATTCTACACGCGGGATAGAGTCCATAATAAAAATATTTTTAATTAAAAAAAATTAAACCGACGAAAAGAATTAAAAAGCAAAAAATAAATAAACATTAAGTTTGTATTGAGCTTATTTACATAAACTATCAAATTATATATAAACTTATTTTGAGTCGTCGCCAAACAACAAACTGATTAATTATCAAAATTTTATATGTACCTACGTAGAAATGGACATGGCTCTACGTACGTCTATAGCCAGCCCCTATTAGGTGTATAAAAGGATATGGGCAAATTTAGATTTTCACAAAAACGGGTATCTTAATTTTCAACTTTTTTTATTTTTCGGAATTTTCCCTTTACTTGTGCTGTAAGACCTTGCTTTTAACCAAAATTGACAATTCTAGGTCAAGCGGAAGTACCCTATAGGTTTTCGACCCAAATACCTATACGGTACTTCCCATTTACCTAGAATCATGGAATTTGGTAAGAAGCAAGGTGCACAAGCAAAAGTCAAGGAAAAATATATTTCACTATATTTTATCACATAAAAAAAAGTTTTTGTGATTACAAACTTATATTTTGCGGTTGGATTGTTTACTTTGTACATCGCAACCGCAAAGTTAAGTTTGTGTTTCGAAAAAGACGGGCAAAAGTCTTTGAGAATTGATTCCCGAGATGGACGTATACAAGTTTGTTTACGGAACCCTCGGCGCGCGAGTCAGACTCGCACTTGCGCGGTTTTTATTTCTCCATATTTCACTTATACTTGATTGATTCTTTACAAATTTACTTGTATATCCAACCTTAACCTATATTTAAAACAAAGTATTGTTTGTTTTGAAAGCTGTGTACAGTTGTAACTGGACTTCAGGTTTTGCTTACTGTTTATTATTAAGGCAATTCTTGATTGATTGTATATCTTGATCTATTGTCTGTATCTGTACCTATTGAATAAAATAAAAATAATTTGACCAATAACTTTTATAGAAATTATCAAAAATTTAATTTATTAACATTAGTAAACTATTTGTGTTGATTTACTTTTTATTATATCTCATTCTCTCGTAGGCTACTTTTCGTTTCACTTCTGCCGTGTGTGTTGCACACACACACCCTTTTTTTTTCAAATTTCGTTTTTGAGATCATCTGGGGTAGGATTTATTCTAAAATATAGGGAGTTTGCCGAGGTATGACTTACCTTTTTATTCATAAGAAAACAACTACTAAAACTTTGTGCCTGTACAATGTACATAAAGATTATGAAACACTTACATACAAACAAAATTCTAGATTTTTTATTTCTTTACATATTACGCTAATATGTGCTCGCGGCGAACGATCATAACTAATACTAAAGAAATGGAAGTTGATCATTGCAAGTCTGTTTCTAAACCCAAACAGCGTACACATCTCGTAATGAGTACGACATGTAGGGCAGAACACTTGTAGACAATGTTGTAGACAAGTAAATATTTGAGTTTACCGTTAACACCGGTTCTCGTTATCGCTCCCAGTCGAAGAACGGGCTGGAAAATCAATCATTCACTGTTAATTTTGTTAACATGGAAAGAGCGAATGCAACGGGTTTACGGTTTCTTTCGCACGAAAGCATTTCAAAACGGTTTGTTTATTTTTATTAATATTTACTAGTGACGTAGAAATGTGTTAAAGATTTCTAGTATTCTCAGTAACCTTTCCAAATAAGCTAAAATGGTTGTGTTAAACAACAACCAACCCACTCCGGGTTTACGTCAGTATTGCTGTTGGTATCAGTACTTTTATATACAAAATTCAAGCTTTGACATACTAGAAAGTCTTCGTGTATCTAAGCATGACTTTACGGATTACGTTTACAAAAAGTACCTATGCTAATGAGGCTGTCATTGAAGATCTTGACTACATTTATAGTACATGTTACACTCCCTCCATGCCTACACCAGATCCGCTAATGATGAAATATTAAACAGACACTTCGTTACTAGCATCGCCTGATTAAGTATAGTTTTTAGAGATAACTTTGCATTGTAATTTCTTGAGGCAATTAAATTCATATTAAAATATCGGGTTTTTCTATGTCCTCTATCATGTATATATCAATAAACAGAAAAAATATACAAGTAAATAAACTTACGACTGTATCCCCGAAGGGTAAGGCACTTAGGCAGAGGCGTATTGAACACCCACATTTTCTACTCATGTAATAGAAAAATGGCAGTTTCTTTTAGATTTTTTTTGTCGAGTTTTCCAAAAATTTCTTCACAGGAGGTCTAGTTATGATCCATAGACCCCAAAACAACCGCCAGTTAAAAAGTATATATATATATATATATATGTGTGTATATGTTTGTACCTCAATTTTACTGGCACGATAGAGGTCGCAATTATGCACCGATTGCTTTCAAACTTGGACAACAAATCAACAGGGCGAAAATGAAGGTTAAGTTCGTGAATGGGGGATATTCCCCCAAAGGGAGGACTGGGGGGCAGATTTTCAAAAATCAACTGATTTTCAGCATAACTTTTTTCCTAATGAAAATTTTTGGACCGTTTAACATTAATGTGTGTGTGCATGCCCATAGTAAATACGAACATTTTTTAATATGAACCCTAAATGATTCCATCTTTAACTGGGGGAGGGGAGGGGGAAAATCAAAATTTGTTGGAAAAAAAATTCATAGCTCCGAAACTGTGAACCTTTTTACAATCGGTAATATTTTTAAATGAAAGCAAATTTTTTATTTTACTCTACAATGCATGTAGACATTTAAAGTTTTTAATACGACTTATATTTTTGGAGATAAAAATTAAAAAAACAAGAAAACTACTTCTGCGGGTTTTTTTTTAAATTGAAAGGTAGGTAAGAAGAGAAGGCGAAGGGATATTGCTTGTACGGAGGGGGGGACGGAGGAGTGTACTCAAGTACCCAAACGCTCGAGTAGGTCAGTGTCACAAAACCTGTAGCTCGAACTGGCTGTTGTCTGGAAGTCCGAGCCCTCAAAACTCAGGGGTCGTTTTACAAAAATATCAGATTTTTATCACTACTTAAATCCTAAAAAATCTTTTCAGATATGTTGGGGCCTGAAACTGTACTCAACCGAAACGTGGGCACTAATTACAGCTCGAGCGATCGTCGGGGTCGGTGTCAGTGGTTCATACGTAGTCACCCCTTTATACATCAAAGAAATCAGCGAAGATTCCATTAGGGGAACACTGGGCAGCTTGGTCGTGCTATCGCAAAATCTGGGGAACCTGATGGCATATATATTGGGAGAGTACCTGAGTTACCATGCTATGTTGTGGGTGTGTCTGGCTGTACCGGTTCTGCATCTGATTCTCTTCACCACGATGCCTGAAACGCCCTCGTATTTGCTGAAGTGCGGTAAGGTGGAGGTGAGAAATATTTTTTTTTTGTGTTGCTATTGCTTCGTGTGGTTGCAGAGGGTGACAAATCTCGAGGTTTTAATAATATAAAATGTGTAGTGTAGCGATGAATGTGGATGAAAACGGTTAAAAGAGCCGATTCACTTTAATATCTTCTATCTTTGAGACCTGAAAATGATAAGTGACTTTAAAAACGGAATCACTAAAAAGTATATTATGTGGGAAAGTCTGACGAAATGGTCAATTTGAAGGTAGCTGTTGGTTGAAGGCAACTCCTCTCTTTGGTTGTTTCTTTGATTGAGATGATGATCTATTTAGAGCATAGTTAAATATGTATAGCTAATCTCATTTTATAAGTGTATGAGCTTATTAATAATACCTAATGAATATAATTTCTTTTTCAATTAAATGATTAGTATAATTTATTATGTATTCGTTCTCAACAACGTTTAGTGTCAAAGTAAAGGTATGGGTTTTATTTACTCTTCATCATTTTCTTCTACATTTCGAATGGTAGGGTTCGTCACATTAAAGCCTAGTTGTCCTTGCTCCAGTGTGATATTTTATGGCCAGTTCAATATATGACAGTATAAAACATGACCTACGTTGTTTGTGGCCTAGTTCCAAAAGGTAACATGTACTCTACTAGTATTGAAAATGTTCTTGGCGATCTGCTTTGCATATTTTTTATTTGTCAATTATTTATCACAGTCACTTTCCTCGCTGGTTACCAGGAAGCTCGTGATGCCCTGGCCTGGCTGCGGTGCAGAGACGGCTCCGAGCCTGCCGTAGACAATGAACTGCAAACACTGCTTCTTGAATTAGAACAGAGCAAGTCTGGACAATTCACCAATGCTATCAGAACATTAGGTGAGTGTTCTTTTTTCCAGTGAGTATTAAGCATACGGCCAAAGACTTGATAGTATTAAGCGATTAACGGAGTGAGTTTCTAGCGACCGTAGACTTTCAACTTGATATCTATTCGTGTTCTTGAGAAGTATTTTGGTAGATAGATAAACAACAAAGTTATCCTAGAAGGCTTCAGGTTTCCTTTAGAGGTACTGAACCATAAAAAAATCATAACAAACTGGTCCAAGTGACAGGGTACCGTTAAAGTTTTTAGGTGAGGCCTCAATTTTTGAGGATAAAGCTAGTTTGTTTCGTTTGAAATCGCTTATCTCAGGATCCATCAATTCAATTTCTAAAAAGTCTTTGTTTTCACAGTAATAGTATGATATTAACCAAATAAATCAAAAAAGGATCCAAGGTACGTCATAACTTCCCCACTGATTGGAGTAGCACTTTATAAAAAAAGCAATTTTATATTTGCGTTTAGGGGCATTTCACGTGAAGCGGGCCACGAAAAAAAAGTGAGGTTCCGAAATTGGTTCATATTTGGGGTTTGTTTGCTTGCCCCTAGCTGCGATCAAAAGCTAGTAAAGTTTAAAATATTTAAAGAATTTATGCTTATGTAGAACCGTTATGTAGAAATAGGCAGATGGGTTATATGTGTCCCAAAAGAAGCATATTAAAATTGGGGCATTTGGCCTACTTTTATATATAACTATGTTACATTGTAAAGGTTAGGTACCGGCGCCTTAACCACTCACAGTGGCAAATTGTCAAGTCACCACTTCAACCCCGAACACGCATAATGAAACTATGAATGGGAAGAGGAACATAAAAGCTTGTTTATATCGAATTACCAATTCATATAGACATAGTGAAACGAAAATATGTATAAACATAATTAAAACTGAATATTTATTGCTATGTTTACGTACACAGCTCATAGAGTTCTTTGTCACCCACATATTTTTAACAATAAGCCGCCTTGTTCTAATTAATACAACGACATTAATCATAATACGACACGTGTAAGAACTATGATAGTATTGAAACATTGGGCTAATCGCATTAAAATCTATAGACGTGATGTGATTCAATCATAGCAACATTGACTTTGATCTTTTGCTTTCGTATAAATAAATTTATTACATACGTTTTGCTGGAAGCTTCGCTCGCGTTAACTTATTTTTGTTCTTTGGGAACGTGTATTATTCAAAATTTTAAGATGAACGTTTGAGTAGTTAAAGCATGAAAGCCTCTTTTGTGAGTGAACTGTGTTCACCGAGTATTCTTTTTTTGTCAATGTACCATCGGCCAAATACACACATCAAAAAAGTCTAAGCATTATTTGATGCATTAGTGACTAAAGCAACAAAATCCTTTATTCAATTGTTCATTAAAATCACAATAATTAACAATATGTGTACCGTAACATACGTAGTATAAAATAAAGTTAAAACGAAATAAAACTTTTCTTGTTTTACAAAATTGAATAACGACATTTTTTAAATTATTTGGTAATTCTGTTGTTTAAAACACGTCAGCAACGATTTTTCATTGAATTTATAAGATTGTTTAACTGATCCTGCGACAATCGCTCCCAATGGAATTTTAACAAGTCTTTCAGTTGTTGGGTTGTCGATACTCCGTCCAGGTTCTCTACAACAAGTCTCTGAAGCATGTTAGGAGGATCTGAAACGAACGTGAAATTCGGTAGTTGACTGTCAATGAATTGTATGAAATAACAAACTTGTGACGTCATACTTTGTTTGAGACAAATAATTTACTATTAATGTTACTTTCAACAATAAAAAAAATAACTGGAACTGGAACAACTTTATTATAATAAAGAATCTTATTATTCAAAGTCTTCTTAAACGATTAATTAAAGCGGTAGCGTAATGGCTAAGGCATCGGACTTGCGATCAAGTTGTTGCGGGTTCGAATCCCACCCAGTACTCTATCGTCGTGAACCCACTTCTAACACAAGCATTTAGCTTAGCTGGAGGGGTTAACAAAAATACTAGTAACATGTGACTCACGTTGCTAGTATTCTTTAATAAAAAAATATTAGGACTTCTACCTCTAACTACATGAAAATCCATTCAGTAGTTTTTGAGTTTATCGCGAACAGACAGACAGACGCGGCGGGGGACTTTGTTTTATAATATGTAGTAATGTAGTGATTTAGATCTGTTGAAGTCGAGCTGGTTGTTTCGGATAAATATATTTATCTACGTTTGGATTCAAAGATAAGATGTATCATGCGTAGCTAGTACTATTTCTACGGTTCGGTACACATATTTACGTTGTTTTTATAACCAAAATACATTAATCGAATTTCAATTTTTTTTTTAATATCAATAATAGCATTTATAGCATGGCAACACCATAGGTTGTCCTAGCGTTTGTCTACTTTAACGAACGGTAACAATAAGTAAACTTAACCGGTAACGGGATGGAGACCAAATAATCCCAGACACTGTTTGTCCACGCTAATGCTGTACACATGGTCTGTGTTTGCCTTACATATAATATGGCTTTTTGGGTTACGATAGAAACAGGAAATAGACGAGACTTTAACGTTAATACCACCATTTTTCGGTCATCGCGTTAAAGCTTTGGTTATTTTCTCATTTAAACCTGTGTAATATACAGTCTGTGGAAGTGTAACACAGATGATTATTCCGAGTACGAGAGTAGTTTGAGTCCGTTAATGGCATGTTTGGATGTCTCCGCGATACAAGGATCATTCCATATCGCGGAGATGTCTTTTTAATCGACTTCAGGGAAAATATTCTGTATTTGTCGGATTTTTTGTATTGTTTTTACCGTTACCGTTTTTAATCTATAACGTTAGAATAGGCCAATCTATACAAATAAATAAAATTGGAGTGTCTGTTTCTAACATTAAAATAACCGCTTTTTACTAAGTGCATTTGGATATATACACGGTTCATATACCAAAACAACCTTTTTTACATTTTTTGTCTGTCTGTCTGTTTGTTTCGTCTAATCTCCGGAACGGGTGGGCCGATTTCCACGGGACATTCTGGTAGATAGCTGGTGTAATAAGGAGTAACTTAGTCTACTTTTATTTTGGAAAAAGAACTAGGGTTCCGCGATAGATATATAAATATGTATACGCGAGCGAAGCCGCGCGGGAACTGCTAGTTAGATATAAAAATAAATCTAATTTTATTAAATGGGACATAATTTAGAAGTATATTGATTGATGTTCTGTTGTTTTTTCTTTAATTACTAAGCACCAATTATTAAAAGTAAAATAACTAATAATTTAGCTAACAGCCTGTCAGTAGTACCTGTACCTACATATAGGGTCGAACTGCATTTGATAAATATCTACTCCCAGGCTATGATATAGTATATGGCTTTATTTAGTTGTTGTTTTCTGTACGGATATCAATAAATCTTTATTACGTTAAAGCAAGGTTTCTAGTCTTTTTAATTTTATTACTCATTCGGAAATCTATGCAAACTGATTTTCAAGTTACATTTATATATATAAACCGTTCAACATAATATACAAAGTATATAAAACAATGTACTGCTCGAACATAACGCTTAAATATCGTAGTTTTAAAGCTAAAGCTCCGTCGTTAAGTGAGCATCTTTACTTGTTAGTAGGTACATAAATAACACGCCAAGACGAAAATAACTAAAACCCGTTTCTCTGGTTAGTTAACAAGTGCAACCGGCGCAATAAGTTAGTGTAACGAGCTTTATGTACATTCCCACGCGCGTGGGCGGTGTGCCCACCTAACCACCTAATATGTTACCAGAGGCTTCCGGACAAAATTATGGGTTATGGACACTAAGTAATATTTGAAAATTATGTTTATTTGAACTTGGAGGTGATGGATTTTTATTGTTTGTTTTATTATTTTCTACCATGATACTTACGGCCCAGCTGAGGGTAAGTATGCAGTTGCCTTTAAATATTGGTAACACGAGTGGGCATTGCGTTATGTTATTAGGATAGTAAACAAGTAAACGACCTGCCTGATTTTAATCGGTTTCGACATACTTTAAATGGGTAAACATTTTACTCTTAAAGAATCACTTTGTTTTCCCTTCATCTGTTCGGCCAAAAATCAATTTCTGACATATTTTGAATACTTGTTCACTTTGACAACAAAACCTATAGAAGCAATTTTTGCCGCTAATTTAGATAAAAATACGTAAATTTAGGAAATATTTTAATAATACTATTTGTAAGCAGCCTGACTAATCCAAAAATACCCGAGACTATAAATATGAATTCATAGCATTTTAAATACATCTGGAGGATTTTGAGCCCCAGAATTTGTCTATCTGCACTCAGAAGTTAAGGAAAGTGTCCAATGATTTTGTGTAACTGGTATTTGAAAACCCAAGCCGACCCAAGCTAGCAAGTATGCTTCCGACGTATGTTACGTACATACGTCAGAAACGTGACGCATGTATTAGTATGTATAGCATGTATGCATGTATTAGTAGTAGTAGTCTGAAGTATAGACACCTGATGAAATGGTATAAAAGAAATATTGGATGGCCTTTCTTTGGGAAATCTCGACAGTTTTAGGGTAGTGGGACACACCTACATACCTTTAAAGTCTTTACTAATACTATTCCATACGACACATTTTGTTCATCAGAAAATAAGTAAGGTCTGGCGGCTACCTATGGGATCTTGCTCTAATACATCGATATAAATGTACTATTTATCTCAATGTTCTAATAGGTATATAAACAATCGACACAATGATACACCTAAACTTAGAAACTGTGGGAATCGAACTAACCATAGGTATTTTTTAGAGAGAGTTGAATGATAGAGAGCCAGTACTAATCCAGGTTTAGGTGATTTTGTAGTGAAATTTAACTCATCAACTATTTTTAATTACAGCTACGGACCAGAACACCTGCCGCGCCTTCCGTATAACTCTGACCATCATTATTGCTCGGGAGTTGTGCGGGTGCCTAGCTGTGCTTCACTTCGCTTCGCTTATCTTCAGTAAAGCCAGCGCGAGTGGATGGGTGCTGACCGCCAACCAGCAGGCGGCCGTATTAGGCATAGTACAAATATTGGGCTCTTTTACTGCTAGTGGCCTAGTGGAAAGAACTGGTAGAAAGGTAAGTAACTCCTCCCCTATTTATAACGCTAGGATATTTGAAGTTATACGTATGGTACAACGTGTCACTTGGAACATCACATCGTTAAAGCCCTCTTACCATATTGATATAGTTACGAGACGGGGCTCGTGATAAGATGAATAGGTATAACCAATTTATTATTTAGGCTTCTGCAACAATGTGCTATTAGCTAGAAAATACGCCTGAGTGACTATTATTATTTTATGATGACTTATTTTTAACTATGTCAAATTGCCCTCGTGTTGAAGACGATTTTCTTTAGTAACCTGTTGATTGGCTGTTTTTCCAAAAAGCTGCGTTGGAGAAAGGCCAGAGGCCTGGCCTAATGGAAATAGTCAGACTATTCGTGATTTAATTAGTGAAACAATTTCCAGCCTCTCCTCGGTATGACCTGCCTGGTCTCCGGTATCGCGATGACGGCTTTGGGCGCGTGGTTCTACGCGCACGCGGACGACTCGACCGGTTCTTCTTGGATCCCCATCGTAGCGCTGTGTCTCTGCATTTATTGCGACGCGGCGGGACTTCAGCCCGTACCCTTCGTTATAATGTCTGAGATGTTCACCTTCCAGGTAATCTTTTGTGTACTTAAAGGATATGTAGGTACGAAAACAGAAATTGTTGATGAGTTCAATTCTCAACTAAGAAAGTGGAGGGTCAAAGGAAAGATAAAAATCTAGACGAATAAGGACGAATAATCAAGGGGTGAAATTGATTTAAAAAGATGATTGAAATAAACGAATTTGAAAAAGATTATTAGTTTAGAAATTAATTAAATATTACGTTCCACTTTCATAGTAATTGTTAGGTATTTTCAAATTGAGTCAATTTAGTTTACGAGTAGACACATAACGAATTCCCTTTACCGTGATCAGTAGAACGTTTTGGTTGTAGCCATATCTAAAATCCCTGCAATATTCCAGGTCCGTGGCACAGTCACAGCGATAGTGATTGCAACCGCTTGTGGTCTAGTCTCCATTCAACTTCGAGTGTTTCAACCCATCGCGGCCGCAGTAGGACTTTATATTATTTTCTGGCTGTTTGCCGCTGTATGCTTGGTCAGTACCGTATACATAGTGCTTGTCGTACCAGAGACGAAGATGAAGACCCTAGATGAAATCTACGCGGAGATCGGAGGCAAGAGTACCAAGAGTAAAGAAATAGATTGTGAGGCTGACGTTACCAAACTGTAAGTTGTTTAGGCTTTTAGTTAAATTTTAGTTCTGTTAGTTCTTCTGTGCGGCGAGCTCATGATTTTGTGTTTTTGAATTTGGAAAGTTACTAGTTCGTTAGTGACAAACAGATACTTAATATGAAATTAATTATTTGAAATTAATACCAATTTCAAATAATTCATTTCAGTTTCTTTATTTAAAAAAATTACATCATTCAACTTGAAATAACTTTACTCTTATGTTTTTTAATGGAAAAATCATATTTCATTTGTTATGGGATAAATAGCACTAATGAAAACTGCAGCGATCTTTATAATCTGTGTACGAATGACGCAATTATTCTAAGACGGAATAAAATATTTTTTTGTGTTCATAATCGCGATCATCGATATTTCGAGAATTTCTATCACCACACAATTTAATAAAAATCAAAGAAAAATATTGCAGATGGAAATTTTGTCAAATTTTAATAGAGAGCTACCTATTTATTGAGTTTAGCATGAATGTGTAAACTCGCATTATACTCAACTTTGTAGTACTTATAAGACTTAACCGAAGAGTTTGTAAATGGCCCCTCTACACATTGGTCATGTAGAAGTCAATGTTGGCATAATATGTGAAAACGATTGTAAGTTTGAATTAATATACAGCTGTGAAGTTCTTAATATCACCAATGTGTACAGGCAGCAAATATTTGAACCTAATTCCGAGAGTGTTGCTAATTATTTGTATTCTATTTTGTGCATTTGTCACTGTGTGCAGTATACCCCCCATATTATCCATGGGGGGTATACTTTGTGTACCTTTTGTCTTAAGCTTAGTTGAATTAGCTAAATAATTTTTCTCCAAAGGTGTTGCCATATAATATATATTATTATTTATTATATTGCTCCTATACATGTATATTAAGGGCTAGTACTTGTGTTAAGGCGTCCATTAAATGCTTATGCAAGCCTCACTCAATTCCAAAAGTCATGATAGACGAATGACGGTTTGTGATTTATGATATTCAATCGACATTGACGTTCATACTGATTGATCGTCAGTCATACTAAAGATTTTATAGAGAATACACGTGTTCACTTACGATCATTTTCATAAAAAATCTTTCATTGCAATTTTGATTATAATGATGAGCAAAAAAGTAAAAAAAACAAAGCGTTGGGTGAAAGCACGGAAAGATTCGCTAGTGAAAAGAGATTACTATAGCCATCTTTGATATTGAGATGACATATTTTTTTCAGTTCAGATCTCGCTGGTAATTTATCCAAATCGTATTTATTTTCTTTTTAACATCCTTTAATCAAGTAATTGGGATTGGTCTTCTTTAAATTGGTAACTACTTTTTTTTAATTTTCATTCCTGAAATCAAATAAAACATGTTATGTCTACTAAAGTAGTATACCATAGGCACATAATATAACGTCACGTCGTCAAAGTAATTTAACCTTTGTTAGTGAGTTCATAATGAAAACTTAAATAAAATATTAAAATGAAACATATATTTTGTACTTTTAATCGTATATTGAGATTCATTGTATCCCATATGAAGAGAGAATATTAAATGTTAAAACAAATTATTTCTCCGGCTGTTAAACATTACGCGGAAGTGGCGGTGTTGAGCTGTGCTAGGGTGCGAGCGTCTTTTCAGCATGAATCATGTCCGACTCCATCGCTGTCCAATGCGCTGACTGCCTCAAAAGTCATGACCGATGGTTGCGCAATGTGTAATAAAAATATCCAGATTTTGGGCAATCAATATCATGCAACCATCAATCACTTTATTAGACGACAGGTTATTCGTCAGTCACAATCTTTTTTGTAAAACTGATAGCAAAACCTAGCGTGTAATGGACGCCTTTGTTTTCAGAAACTTTCCACGGTTCTTCCTTAACCCATTTTTTTAGTTGTTAGAAACAGATATTTCTACCTACTGAGTTAGCACCTATGCGATCGTTGGCAACACCAGGATATTTCTGTGGTTAGGTGTAACGCGGATATCAGTTTCGATTTGACTAGTCTTGCTTTAAGTATTTATCAATAAAAAATTGTCAAAAGAATAAATAGCTTTATTTATTTTTAGTAGGAATAGGTAATGAGATGAGTGACATGATTGCGTATTTCGTCTTTGGTACTGAACTGGACGTATTATTAGGTTTATGTAGTAACTCGCACGGGTGACACCCTTGTTGCTAACACCTACATGCAATGCATACATATGGTGACCGTTGTTTAAATAAACCAGTTACTGACAGGTTTTCAAAGTAACTTATTATTATACTAGCAGTTCCCGCGCGTCTTCGCTCGCGTGTTCATATTTTTATATTTATCGCGGAACCCTAATTCTTTTTCCAAAATAAAAGTAGCCTAAGTTACTCCTTATAACACCAGCTATCTACCGGTCAAAATTCCCGTGAAAATCGGTTCACCCGTTCCGGAGATTAGCCGAAACAAACAGACGGACGGTCAAAAATGTTTAAAACTGATTTTAAGGTACTAGGTATCGTGCAAATAACTGTATTAGTTTAAAAAGAAACTATTATTTTGACATTACAAACAGACACTCCAATTTTATTTATTTGTATTGAGTATTGATATTCGTCACAGATATTGGAACCCTAAAGTTTTAAAGATACTGAGGAATTGTAATTACGATTGAATAAATTACGCTCTATGACATTTAATGATTTCAATTACATTTTTTAAATGTTTGTGAAATAATTGAATAGGTATCATTCGAAATACGAATCGGAAAATGTACTTTCACTAAAATGAATAATTTAAGTCATAACATTATTGTTATGACTTAAATTAGTAGCCTATCCTTGATTATAATATTCTCATGATCGCTCGTAGACAAAGAAAAATGTTGTATTTACAAGGTACTTACTTTAAAAATGTGAAATGTGTGTGTATAATAACATAAATTATTCTGAGAAAAAGCCTCATCTACCTATGGACGTGGTCTATCTATGCCTATATTTTTGTAACACATACTTGATAAAGGTTGGGCCTCACTGGGTCATGTCATGATAGATCGGATACGGGACCTATAAGAACGGTGATGATGATATGTATTCATTGGCTAAGATGTGACACGACACGAGTGATTTATGATGGCTGGTGATATCTACCAATATTGACGTGGGTATGAATATGGGACCCAATCTTTAGATTGAGTTAGAGATCAATCTATCATTTGTGCCCTTCGTTTAAGATAATACTTAAAAATGTAAATTATCAACTTTGACAACACTTATTATAATAAGGAATTAAGTATGTGAATGTATGAGTATTTTTGTTACTTAGAAATAAATTAGTAATTTGTGTTCCCAGCAGTTTTCTTTACACCCTGATACTTTATGTACCTACCTGTAGGTACCTACAGGTAGGTAAGTTTGATAAGTTTTTTTATGAAATATTTGTACTTACTCGTAATATGTTTATCCCACGACCTAAAGTAACCATACTAGATGTGTAATTCGGGACTTAATCGCGATAATATTTAAAAGATACAATACCTCTTGTTTACCCGACGTTTCGATCGAATTGCACATCTAGTATGTATAAGTTTAAAAACAACTAAAGTAACCATCCTAAAATTAAGATACTATTTGTATTTTTTCTGTCACAAATTTAAAAAAAGGTCACCTGGGGAAATTTCGTCTTTGGGGCAATGACGTTTATTATCGATTACTTAGAAACTACCCCAAATACGAAAATTATACAATAAAGTATTTTAATTCAGGTAAAATTTTTCTAATGCAGTGGTAGCACAGAGTGCTGTATGTCACAAATTTGAAATATAAGCCATTTTGAAATAACCGCGTTAGCTGTCAAGGTGGGCTGCATGTGCCTAGTAATGAAAATCCAAGTATAACTTTGGTTTTTCTCTAGTATTTGTTTGAATTTTAAACGTGCGACTTAATTACTAAGTGAGCGACAGAAATGGCTAGGTATAGGTTAGGTTAGAACCGAATTTTATTTGATCGATCAATGACGAACAGTTAACGAACAGTTGAAATAGCAAAAAAAAAAAAAAAAAAATGACTTCCCCGCCAACTTGAGGGTAATTTTTTATTTTATTTAAAAAGAAAACTAAAATCGATTAAATAAAAATTTTGATCAAACAGTTACGAACAGTTGAAAGAGCAAAAAAAAATATGTAAAAAAACAACTTCTCCCCGCCAACTTAAGAAAGCAATTTTTTTATTTTATTTATAAAGAAAAAACTAAGATCGAACAAATAAAAATTTTGATCGAACAATGACGAACAGTTAAGGAACAATTGAAATAGCAAAAAAAAAAATGTAAAAAAACGACTTCTCCCCGCCAACTTAAGGGGAATTTTTTATTTTATTTTAAATAAAAAAACTAAGATCGAACAAATAAAAGTTTTGATCGAACAGTTAACGAACAGTTGAAAGAGCAAAAAAAAAGTGTAAAAAAACGACTTCTCCCCGCCAACTTAGGACAGCCGTCAAAAGCTGTTCTAAATTTTTTTTAAATGAATGCGGTGACAGTTCCTATAATATGCTTGAAAACATTATAATCTTGTAATTAAATTACACGTTTGTGTTGTTTAACCTGTTCTCATAATAATTATACATTATAGCTATAATAATTTTACATTTTTAAACCGTTAGTCAGCGCCTCTATATGTGAAGTAGGGAACTAAAGTTCCCTTGCTTGACGTTTAGAGGCGCTGATCTACGCAAAACAAGTTGCCAGTATATTTCAGTAATAAATATTTCAGTGTGTTCCAATATCCACGGAGAGCACTGTAAGGCATGACGTCTATTTAGTATTCTGCGAAGCCGTTCGTTTATAGTTAGCTATACTGGTTACTGTTTAAAACGAAACGCAGTCTATTATACTGTCAGTTGTCAAATCGCATAGGTAATAAAAGTGTCAGTGTGACAGCACTGATAGCACCTTACCTCGAAAACCCTAGAGCTCACAGTACAAAAATGGCAGCGTTTATGACGTCATATACTTCCCTACGATACTGCGGCAGCAGGGGCGGCCCTACGGCGGTGCAGCCGGGCGTAAATTCTTTTTACGACGGACAACATTTTAACTACAACTTAAATCCTCAAAAAGTAGGGGGTGTCCAAAATATTGTTGTTGAAGACTAAAAAAAAAAAGGTCATTACTTTTTACGCCGAACAACATCACTGCTGCATAGTACAGGAAAACTAAGGTTTTGAATTTATAGAGCTGCCACTTTGGGATCTGGCACCACCTAAAATTCTTGCTAGGGCCGCCACTGTGCGGCAGTATACGGTCAGTCTATAACGGAATTTCTCCCCAGTACGAGCACTGACCAGTGCTCTCAGTGTATACCGGAATATACCCTGAGTTTGTTATGTTTAAAAAATATAACAATCGAAATTCTAACATTTATGAGCGGCCAGGAGCGTAGAACTTTCAGTGTAGCCAATGTATTATGCAAGTTATTAGTGCGCATCGTATAGCAAATATGGCATCTGTTGTCCCGCGCTCATAAATCCAAATTGGTTTTGTATTATGCATCTCCTCTTAATTACTTTCTCCCAAACTTTGATACTAAATGAGACATGAGCTTTATTCCACTATAGTTGCATTCATGTATATTTTTATTTTTATAGATGTGCACAAGTGAACTTAGACACCATTAATTAGGGATTAACTCTTCATGCTATCTTAGTAAATTATGACGCCGTCTTCTGTGAGGCGGCTGTGCTCCGCTACCCTCACGAATAGGTGTAGGTTTTTGTGAAGTACGTAAGTGGAAAGGTAATACGAGAAATAAAACAAGATTCACAAGCAATGGAATGTTTACAATTGCAATGATAAAGTTCTTACATTATCATGTGTAAGTACATGCAAGCCTCATGAAAGACAGTCTTACTTTGTCCAATAATAAACACTATACAATCACGATGTGCATAAACTCTCCATATTTAAGCCATTCGTTGACGTCACAACCTTTAAACGAAGTCAAATAGGAATTATTAATGGATATCTTTGCCTAAATACCAAAATAGGCCAAAATTAAGTTACACAATAGTTCCAGGAAATTCTACTGGTTTGGGATAAATGTTGTTTTCTTTTGATAAATATTATTGATTATAATAGATACAAATATTGCTTGTTTGAATGAATTATATATAAATTTAAACAGTGATTTCATTTCTGATTTCAATTAATGTAGAAGAAAATTGCTACTTTAGCTAGTCGTAACGCGAAGACTCCTATATTTTGTTATATAAGGGAAATGTCCATACCTAACTAATATTGCTTAAAACACTCATTTAATCGTTGGATGTTAAGTTCATTGATCTCTAAGGAATTGCCTATATTTAATCGTTCTAAATTTAATGTGTTATGCTATAACATATTTTTTAATATTACTTTGCGTGTACATACGTGTACTGCCATTTGGGGGTGATATTAGGTTTGAGGGATTAAAATAAAGAGACCAGCTGTAGATTAACTTCAATCAAACGGGACCCTTGCCTTTTGACTGTTTTTCTCAACCTACTTAATTAAAATTAACAGATTGAGAATGGGTCTCAATGGGAGGTAATTTATATAAAAGTTTTTAATTTTATCTATCTATTTGTTACTGTATCTATTGACAATTGACAATTCTTTCTAGACGCATTTCTACGCACTCGTTAGACCAAACGTATAAAAGAGTCATAAGAAATGTATGCTCAATAATCTTACATGTTGGTTGTAAAATCATTTAAACACGCACAAAGCAAGACCACCTTTCGCAATCATTCTGAATTACATAACTTTTATACAAAAACACTCGATTATTTTGGTTATAATATACATATTACATACATTGTACATAATGAATTTTGTGTTCTAACGTATACAACATTGATAAAAAATGGAAGTTTTTATATAAAAACGACGATCACGATATTTATATGGTAAATGAGTGTTCCTTTTCCTGAAGTTTGTGCTTTTGCCTATAAATAGATACATAGTAGGTATACTATAGATGACACATGACAAAATCTACGTTCGGTTTGTAAATGTGATTACTGTTATGTTAGGTTTTAAATACTTTTTATAAAATGTTAGATAAAAAGAGAACAAACATTGGTAAATATTTAATAAGCTTATTCTTATGTATCTATTATACAAGTTTGTATCGCCTCTAACTAAACCCTTACAATATTTTTTGTACTATTCACATCTACAAACCGTGTTCCGATTTTCCCTTTGTCTATGTTGATAATAGGAAATAATATTATCTATATCCTTAACATGTTAACATACAACTACATACCTAGCTATTCTATTATAAAATCTATAAGTACGCATAATATAAAAGATTATTATGTACTTTAGTTTGCATGTTTCATTAACATTTGTGACCATTAAATTGCTCTAAATCACCAGTACTTAAAATGGATTTTTCCGTTACCGACTTTCTGCGTAATATAAAAATAGAATAAATTATACTCCTTTATATAAAATTTCGAATTTTCATAGTTATTGCTGACGTTGTGACTTCTATATTTACGTGTAAGTAGATCTCTATTCAATGCGCGGGCAGGCCAGGTCCACTCCGCAGTGTAGGTATAAAGCTACAAATATACGGCGAGGTCGAATAATCGTGCCAAAATTCAGTGGGATGCCGCGCGCCGGCCAGGCCGCACGTTAGTTAGATGGTCACTCACGCGCGGGTCGCATCATCCAATCGTATCTAGACTACCTAAGTTTATTTGCCTACCAGCCTACGTTTATTTGTTCACAAAACTAGAGTAATAGACACATAACTTACTGGTAATTAAATATTCAGATAAATTAATTCTTCATAAGAAGACAACCCTGACACGTCGTCAGAACAGATAAAGAGTTACGACATAGAAAGAGAGGCAACTTCTAGGTGAATGTAACTGTAGGTAATTACTCAGCGCTGTGCGACCTGAATTGAGACTTTATTGTGTCGAGATAAGAGTCGCTATCTATTTAATTGATTTGTCGGAGGGGGACTTCTGTACCTGTACTACTATGTATTCTGTGGCGCGGGTATCCTTTAATACAAAACATCATTTGTCTATGCCTATGGTACGTCAGAAAATATAATATAAAAAATTATTGGCTTGCCTAATCCTACAAATTTTATATGCAAGTAAAATATTTAGAAAGTTCAGGCAATAAAATTAAGAATTATAAATTATTTTGTATATTTCTACATACCAACGTTATGATCGTTGCTAAAACAAATAGGTAAGTACTGGTGCTTAAGGCACAACACTATTATTAACTGTCATAATATATCGTATTCCTGTTAGTTTTAATTATCACGTCATCATAGTTGGGACAGAGGATGGGGATGGGGATCTTACATCAATAACAAAATATACGGAAGTTAGTTTTTTTTTACTTATTATTATGCTAATGTTTATATGACTATAATTAGGTTAATAATAATAAGAAATTAGGTCAAAACTTGACGAAAAGGTGTTTGATAATTTGTTAAAACTTGTAAGAATGTGTGTTTACGAGTGTCTTAAATTATTATGAAGGCAACATTTTGTGAAAATCATAAGCTTTTATACTTTTTTCCAACACACATTTTGACAAGTTTTGCCTGTAGGACTACCTGTACAGACATACTCTATCTGTCAATTCTTTGTAAGTACACAGTCGCTTATTTCATACACTCTTATAATATGCTTTGGATTTAAAAATAATAATAACTAAAAAAACAATGCCACAATTTTTAAAAGTAACAGATCTGGTAAAACCACATAAACGAATCAATCACAATTCGGCAAGATCCCATTCGCAAACCATCTAAGTATAACAATATTGCACAAATAATATAAACATTTAAAAAAATAGTGTATGATATGCAAACGTGTAGCCTAAATTTTAAGAATAAAACCCGAAAATATCAAATTTAGTAATCTCGTTTTCGGGTTTTTTAAGAATGTTCTCAATGAGCAATTAAAAACTACGTTATTATGACTGCAAATTTAAACGAAAAAATCCATGTAAATATATCTAATATCATATCTGTAAGACTTACAGGAAATACAGGTTATTTATATGTGAAAAAAAATAGCTGAAAAGCAAAACAAACAATAGGCACACTAAAATTCTTGCTTATTTCTCTTTCAACACGAAGATAGATAAAGTTATCATTGTGATACAGACCTTGTTTTTCAATTAGGTTTTTTCGAAATGCTTTGGGTATACAAATAGATTATAGAAACAATAACCCTGATATCGACTTGTATTTCACATAAAACTTAATATATAAATAAGATGAAGCTGCCAGAAAATAGCTAATAATAAAAATATACATTTTGGTTCGTAGCAAATTTGGTTTTCAAATTCGGTGAGACATTCAATGTACGTAATAATGTAATGTTCAATGTAAATCAGTCTTAATGAGTGATGTATGAGCAAATAACTAAAATAGCTTCGAATGAATCCGAAAAGAAGAAATGAGGAAAACACGTTATGTTACTTGCAGTAAAAAAATAACAGTTTGAAAGAAAATTCGTTGTAGAAAAATCAAAGGACGCAAATAATTTAGCCTAAAATTTTCTCGGATCAAGTTTTTAAAAGAAATCTTTTAAATTCATTCATATGAAACATTTCATCATACTTTTGACAAAATTTAAGTTACCTTACGTTTAAAAACATATTGGTTGGTGTTGCATGAATTTTGGCATATATATTCATGTAGGTTATTAAAATCAAGATTTATTTACTAAAATTTAATTTCTGTTGAGTAGGAAATAATCCTTCTTTCAGAGTTATTATAGTCATAAAACCAAACGCATCGAACTAAGTACCTAATCATAACAGTATTAATAACATGAAAGAACATTTAAAATAACGAACTACTAATAAAAATAAATTGCCTTGCCTTTGCCTTTTCATTACTTCCGGGGATAATTTAAGTTAAGTTGAATTGTACCTCTGTTTATTTTATGACGTTATATTGGTTACAATATTTAACATGTTAAAAATATTGTACAATATTTTAAATCTAAAAACATGACACAAACAAGAGATAAATATGAGTTTGGTGACGTTGAGTTGCTTGCTGAATGCTGTCTGACATGCGAAGAGGCTGCAGTGATAGTATACAATATTTTGTACTACTCTGTGAAAAAATGTAATCAGTACCTAACTTAAAATTATAACTGCGGGAAAGATTTTATTATGATTTATCCTGGCTATGTATTTTTCATGTCATAACATCACCTCACAGCTCACCAATGAAAAATTTTAAAATTAAAGTTTTGATAATGAAAATGTTCTAAAGAGTGATGATATTAATTTTAAATTTGGAACAATTCCACATTTAAAAATCATACCACTTTTTTCAATATTGTATTTTTATTTATACGTAATTTAATATCGTGCCTCTGACTCTTTGTATTTAGCGTTTGTTTTACGGTTTAAATATTATTAAATAGTAGCTCTCATTACACTGACATAATCAAGCAATCACGTTAATAAAAAAGGTGTTTTTATTACAAAATCATTAATTTTAGCCTTGGGAAGTATCAATTGACATGTTTGTACATTATTATTGGAAGGAATTGACACTTGGAAGACAGTAAACGAATAATATGTATCAAATAAATAGACGTCAAGTAATAGTGTTGATATTCAGTGAGTAAGGCTATGTATGCATTGTACTTTTAGGGAGGGGTGAAGTGCTTAAATTTTTTAAGTACCTACCTACATCATATTTTAAAGCATAAGAAAAAAATCTGAGTTAATGAAAATGATTATCTATTTAAATAAAAACGAAATGTTGTTCGTTAGTAAAATCATAAAATAAGAAGGGTTAGGCCGGTTTCAGTAATTCTCTCTAATTAACATATTAAATATGTTAATAATAGTCCGAATAAGGTGTTTAAAGTTGCCCGGAAAATGAGGAGACTCAGGGAAAATTGGAAGTGGTTTTTATAAAGTTTAAACATTTATTGAAATTTTCACAGGACAACGTCCGTCGCCTCAGGTAGTGTGAAATATTTTTAAAACAATAAATTAAATTACGTTCTTTGAGAAGCAATAAAAGTCTAGATCACATTTTTAAAAGTAAACAATTAAAAATGTGACCAAGTGTTACATACATAAGATTGTGAAACTACCCGCACGCCCCAAAAAATTATAAACACAATCATAGACACATTCAGGCAGTCATAGGCAGTCTAAACTGGTGCTGGCGGGGGTCTCACCACGTTTAACTTGCAGACTGCTCAGTCTTAACCGACTCGACATCAGAATAGTTGTAGGAACCATTACGGGCCTCCTAGCCCTAAACCGGCACCTATTCACCATCAGTGCGACAGACAGTCCTCTATGCAGAAGATGTCTCGACGCAGAGGAAACGGCCGCCCACGTTTTCCTGGAGTGCGAGGGAGTGGCCACACAACGGGCAAGTATCCTCGCGGGTGCGAGATTGCTCCTAGAAGCCTGCGAACGCCCCAGGACGCTTCTGTGCTTCTGGAAGGAGCTAGGCTGGGTCAACTAGTCAGCCTATCTGAACGCATAATGAACCATCTATGAGTCTAAATGCGGAAACAGAGCCCTACACCAATACCAATACTATAGACACATTCATGATATTCAAAGAGGTGCAACCATGGTATAAAAACTGGCACTAATAAATACATCCTAAAACGAATTTCATAGCTCAGACTAGACATTAAGCGGAACACATTCTTAAGTTTTAACAATATTATGTACAAAACAAAAAGACAGCTTGTATCTTTGACAAAGTAAAATTAATTTAACACTCGCGTCATCACCCTACCCTAAAGTTTTTGACTATAATAGGCATGTTGTCTCTTTCACTCGTGAAAGAGCGAGACAGTGCATGTTTTAAGTGCTTTTGTCCTTATTTCAATTATACATATAATTGATAGTTGTCCATATTTGTTAATTCTAATATATGAAAATGATGTAAGACGAAGAACTTTGATAAATATTAATGAAAATTACCTAAAGTCGAGACAAGTTGTACTTATGAATAAAAATACAATAAGTAGGAGTTTGAACCCATACTGAAAAACAGTTTACGAAAAGCAATGCGTCAAACATCAATTTTCATTTTATTATTAGGATTGGAATCAGGTAGTGTTTTCTTAGATCCACAATATTTAATAACATCAAAATTTAATTTAATTTTTACATATTGAAACCTTAAAATGGCATCGACTGAGCTAAACTAGTAAAATTGGCTCAGTTTTAGGATGTCACTTAGAGTTCCCAAGAAGTAAAATAGAGTAAAATAGAGATATTTTACTTAAAAATTGCATTCCAATTTTTCCTTCGTTTTGAAACAAAATATTATTTTCTCGATACACGTATTAATTACTAAGTTGCTTCTGACTTCGAGTATTTATTCTAATATTTTGACTGAATGTTTAATAGAGGGATTTTGTATTCGTTACTAATTTTTAGAAAACAATAATGCCGCTAACGAATTTAAAACGTAAAGGGTTAGGATATATCAGTCACTATATGGTATGTTTGAGTGTTAATTATTCTGTATTCGCTATACGCTTAGTTCATTTTAAATCTGTGAAGAAACGCTCAACTGTCGATTTTCTGAAATTCGTCCTGGAGCCTTGAAAGGAGGCAATAGCCGTATCCTCAGATATCTCTAAAGCCTTTTACCGGATCTGGCACGAGGCTCTTTTTAATAAGCTTCAAGCGTATATCAATTGAACTCTGCGACAGGATATCTGATATCCTGAGAGAACGGTCGATTCGGGTCTTCATAGATGGCTCTTCCGACCAATTGGTGATCAATGTCGGGGTACGTTAGGGATCTGTTCTCTCTGCAACCTTGTTCGTGTTCCATATTAATTACCTCCTAACACCTGGCATTATTGGCTACGCCGATGACAGCACCATTGTAGAGATATATGTCCAATGCGCGAGCTAGTTAACATGAAATGCAGCGTTTAAAAGAGTCCATCATTGAAAGGGTTAATATGACATTGCAGCGAGTGTCCGATGGGGTACGCCAATCTTGTCCATTTTAACCCTTCCAAGACACAGGCGTGTCTGTTCTCTTTGAAAAAATTACTAACCATATAGGGCTTTTGGGCATCACCATCACGTTCAAACTTAACTTAACTTCGATGAAAAAACCGAGTTCATGGCACAGAGAGCTTCCAAGAAATTGGGATTAATTTTTAAGGTCCGACGGTGTTTTAGCTCTGAACAGCTTCTTAAATTTCTATACAGCCCAAGTTCGATGTTGCATTCAGTACTGCAGTCTTTGTGATAGCTCAGTTAAATACCAGCCTGAGGCTAAAGACTCTGTTGACCTAAGAAACCGTTTGCTTATAAAGGACGATATGCTCACGAATAGGAAATTACATACTCTTGAGCATTGTCGTAAAGTCTTCGGTTATCGGTTTTTGTAGGATTCTCTCTTCTCTCTTTTTTGATTTAATTGAACCCTCACTATTCCTTCACGGGACTACTAGACGCAGACAGAAGTTCCATCCTTTCATTGTCGACACACCAAAATGACGAATTAAACGCTTTGACGGCTCCTTTTCGGTTCCTAGTCACCAAGGGCTGGAATGAACTGCCTGCTTCTATTTTTCAAAACAATTATAACCCTGGAACGTTTAAGAGTAGAGTGAAATGGTTTGTCTTGGATAGGCGTGTATCACCTCAGTCTTCATAGTCAATTTCCATCAGGTGTGTTGGAAGACAAACGCCTATTTCATTTCTCAATTTGTGAATAAAACTGTAGGTAAATAGCGCTGTGCGCGCTGAATTTACTTTAACGGACTTTATTGTGTTGGAACAAGCGTCGCTATTTATTGAAATGATTTGGCGGAGTAAGACTTCTGTATTTGTACTATTATGTATTATATGACTTCTTTATCCAACTCCAACTCTGTCTCGCTCTAATAAGGACGTGCTTATTAGAGCGAGAAAGACGAATGAACCATATTTTATGTACTTAAGGCAACCTTGTATGAACATGTGAAAACCATTTAGATTTTCCATATATTCAGAAAAATAAATAAACTTTAAGAAGTGGTCCAAGGCTTGTTTTCTTTTTAATAATACACTACCCAATTTCCATCCTATGCACACTTAACAAACAATAACAAGTGTGTATGCTGTAAGTACGTCACTAGCATAATATATATAATGTTAGAAATACGATACACAATTATATAGTACACATGTTTAGTATGACGTGGCTATGTGCGTGGGTAGTAGTGGCCGGTGCGCGCCGGTAGTGGGGGCGGGGTGTCCTGTAATATCAAAATTATTTGTTATAATCATTGTCTATTTCTTTATTATTTTTATAGCATTAAACTCATGATTAATCAGTAAAAAAAAAAACTACAGATGCAACAAAGATATAGGCTATGTAACATCACACTACGAGCGCGGGTGAAACTCGGTCAGTTTGAGTGCACTTCGCCTTAAATACGCAATTCTGTAACTACAATTATTTCGGTAAGGTAATTTTTTTTTTTTTTTTATTCGAGCTGACAAAATGACTCTGCCCCGCCTGATTAAAAGCACAAGCCGAATTCAAGAGTGGTGGTCACCATCCTCACTGCGAACAAGGACAGTGCAGCATGGTTACCAGCACTATGGCGGCCTAGTGAGATGCTTTTTCACGCCCCGCTTAAAAGACCCGGGATCATAGGGGGACGGAAACACGTGCGCTGAAATCACATCAAACGGGGTTTAGGGAGAACCTCAGTAAAGGTCTGCAGTAGAACGATCGCTCAAAACAAAGCATCATTATCATCTATTCTGCGCCGAGAGCATGCTCAGTTAATATTATAAAGCAAAAGAATGTGTAACCATAACCATATTTGTGCTAGATAACACATTTTTAAAGAACAGACCTTTGAAAAAAGTCTGGGAATAAACCGTATTTAACAACTACCGCATTATACTCACATGAGCACTACATTATATAGAGATAATAAAAAATATGTTTAGTAAAAAAGTTAAAATCAAAAAAAAACAAACCTCAAGCATTAATGTGTTTCAACACTAGGTGTCATATTCTGAAATAAAAACAAATTGCAAGAGATAGCAAAAACAAAAAAGTTTAACAACTCGAAAGAAAATAAAAAATCCGATTCATCTAGCATGCTGCAAAAATCTCGTTTAGCTTTAATTATTTATAAGAGCAATACTTGTAATGTACTGTCAAAATAATTTTCATAAATTGAGTAAAAGTTGCTTTCCGAATTCTCATTATAGAAACAAATGAGATGATAAATATTTATACCAAAAAAAAAAAAATGCTTTAAAATATTTAATAATATATAGTATAAAACAAGTTAAAAGAATCTATAATAGATTACTTTTGTGTACGTTTAAATAACCTTCGTATGTGTACTGTTGTCTGTACATTGAGGTCGTGCAAAAACATATATGATGAGATATACTCGTATATGTATATACATAATAATAAAAACCATAAAGTTGCCTGTTTTAATAAAATAAGTTGTATAAAATGATATGTAGAACAAAATAATAGCCTAGCGATTCGTTTTAACATAATAATCATGGAACTAAACGACTTTTGTGTATGTTTATAAAATTTATAGAGGTACCTGTACATTCGTGTCGTGCAGATAGTGTCGAGGTGGCTGAGGTCGTGGCATCGGCTCGTCACTGTCATCATCCTCTTCGAAATCTGAAATAAACCACATCACATAATAAAATTAAGTTTCGTTTTCACAGACTTGATCGACAATTGTTCAACATTAAATTATTGTTGATAATTGGCCAGTCATTTGTTATACGTGTACAATAAGTAGGTAGAAAAATATGTACGAAATGATTCTAAACGACTCACGTCCATGCATTCCAATGACAAGCAAAAACACAAAAGCAGTAAAGCAGCAGTGCGTTTTAAGTTCGCGGAATGGCGGGGATTGAGGATGGTGGAGGCGCTTGCTTAGGTCCTAACGTGTTCAGTGACCAACCATTAGTATATATACCGACTATTATCATAATAAGGTCATTAATCTTTGAACTATCGTCGATCAAGCAACTAAATCCGGAAGAAATTGTGAAGTATGGAGAAAATCGAGTTCCGCGCCCTTATAACGTTCCTTACCAACCAAGGAAAAAGTGTTCAAATCATGTTGGAAGAGATGTCATCTGTTTACGGGGACTCTTGTCGAGGAAAAACCATGGTGTCAAGTGGCGTAACCTCTTAAAGCAAGGCAGGGAATCAATTGAAGACAATTCCCGACGTGGGCGGTCTGTTGAAGTCACCATTCCAGATCTCATCGAAAAATTAATATTGGAGGATGCGCGTTTGAAGAAAAAACAACTCGCAGAAATGGTTAGGGTATCTGAAACAACGCTTTTTAAGGTCCTACATAATCATCTCGGCACAAAAGTCAGTGCAAGATGGGTGCCTAGAATGCTCACACCGCCGCAAAAATAGTAGCGCGTCGAGTGTTCGCGTGCGTTTTCGAACAAGTGTAATGAAGACATGGATGGTTTTTTGGAGCGAATTGTTACTGGGAGTGAAACTTGGGTCCATCACCATGAACCTGAGTATAAGCAGATTCCATGCAGTGGCATAAAAAGGGTACACCACTGCCTAAGAATTTCAAGGTGTCGCGGGCGCGGGAAAGCTCATGGCAACAGTTTTTTGGGACACAGTAGTAATTTTATTGATTGATTATAAGGAAGAAGGTGTTTCTATAAACGGAGAATACTACGCTCAAATTTTAGACCAGTTAAAAGAGGCTATCAGAGAGAAAAGAAGAGGAAAATTAACCAAAGGATTGAAACCAGCATTCTTGATTAGCGAGGAAGATAAGAAAAAACTCGAAGATCAAGATAAAACAGACAAGAACTTAAACATAAAAATCACACGTTCCGGACGAAGACCACGCCCCACCGTTCGTTTTAAAATATAATATAAAAGGGCGATAGAAAAACGAAACATCAGTCACACATTAATTAGCACCAACGAAATTTCAAAGGGGGGAATTCTATGGCAGTCATGAGTAAGCGGCGTGATATCTACAAGGAAGTAACCACTCACGTACAAACAAATAAGAGATCACGTCCACTGCCATAACAACAAATAAAGGCGTCAGCAGAATACAGTTACACGCGCAAATCCCTCTCTCAAGTTAATGTAAATAACTAGTATATAAGTCACTGTAAATAAACAAAACCTCCGCAAAAGTCTTCTTGCACGACAATGCTCCTGTTCACAAGAGTTGAGTTGCGTTGGCTGCTTTATTTAAGGTGGGCTTCGATATCATTGATCACCCACCTTATATTGGCTCCCAGCGACTATTATTTCTTATCAAATCTGAAAAAGAGCTTGGAGGAAAGAAATTTTCCACTGATTAAAAAGTGAAGGATGCAGTTTCAGAGTATTTTTCAGAGAAGGATCTGAAACTACATCTTTCACTTTTTAATCGGTAGAAAATTTCGTTCCTCGAAGCTCTTTTTTTAGAGACAAGTTAATTGATTGATCTGAGAAATGTATTAGGGTTGCAGATGAATATATTGAAAAAGAAAAAGAATTTTGTAACATTATTTCATCCCCTTCTTTTCCATTCCGCGAACTTAAAAACGCACCCTCGTACCTTACTATTAATTATGGATATACGGTTTTAAACAAATGAATAAAAAAATATTTGATAATTATCATCATCAGCCTATCACCGTAGACTGCTGGACGAAGGCCTCCCTCCCGTAAGGAGCGCCAACTATCCCGGTCTTGGGCAGACCGCATAATTATTTCATGTCAGTGTTCAAATACAAATTTTGTCAGACGTGGCGGATGCGGTGGATATCTGATGCTTTAATTTTGCATACAATAGAATATCTGATAAAATATAACCAAGCTTGGTTAATATAATTCCATCAAACAAAGAATAGGATACCGGCAAAATAATTTAGGTATACAGAGTGAGGATATTTTTTGCCCCCTTCCTTAGTTTCGAGTACGCGAAGTTGAGCCGCTATTATCTCGGGTCTGTTTCTGTTAAGCCAATGAGCTTTAATCAACAGACTTATGTAGGGAAGCAGAAGATTTTACAACCTTAGATACACAACACACCACACAAAACACCAAAAACATCTTCATCAAATGAGCACCCACCGTGCTGTTGGGTGCGCTTTTGTACAATTATTTTCTTATTTAGTTCGTGTTTAATTGCAAAAAATATTAATTAAAATATGCAAAATAAAGGCGCGAAATTCAACTTTGCAAAACGCTTCACCATTGGTCGAAACAAAACATGACGTGACATTCCACGTTTTGTCATTTATCGGCGCCTATATTCGTAGTGTTACGAAGAAAGATAGGTGTTCCTGTGGTTTTTGCTCTTAGCTAGTGCAATTTAAGCATTCTAATGATATTAGATATCATCTCGGACCATTGTTCTAGATGATTTCTAATATCTCACTGAACTGACTACTGAATGTAGTTTTGTCTAAGCACAATCGGACAATCTACCGAAAATAGGTGCATTCATGATGACTATATATTTTGCATCCAATCCAGATTTTACGTCCGCTGAGATTAAAGGAGTGAAAGCCGCAAGGTAATTATTATAATACTTGGTAATATTATAATCTAAAGGATAGGTAAGATATGTATAGTTAGTTATATTCAGAAGTTTTATTGAACTTTTGCTACCTAGTTTAAGTAGACAAGCAAGTTGCCTTCTGCTTGATATTTAAAACAAACATAAATTACTGCTGACTAATTCACACTATACTAGCAATTAAATTGTAATGTGCTTACATTAAAGTGATCTTCACATCAATATAAACACCATATTGAAGATACTTCATCTCTTGTCATTAATATACACCATTGTTTTCGTATTTTACATTATTATTTTGTACAGGAAAAAATACTGTATTGGGTGTACTTCTTATACTGTTTTTACACTTAGGGACAAGGCAATACCTATAAAATGGTTTTTTAACTTTATCCATTGTCTATTAATTACCATAAATAGCAATTACAACTGGAAATCGGTATAAAATTACTGTAACACTTCAAGTAAGTTTATGAAACAAACACTGAGCGTGGAACGTGACGTGATCCAAGGCCCGCGAAATATGGCGGCGTTCAAACAGATCAAATTTTATCGATGTTTTCAATGTTATTTTAAAAATTAACTCGAATATTGCCAAGGTTATTTATATTTTTTATTAGGGTAGAATGATGGAACAAGTCAATAAAAGATTAAAAAAAAAATACACGCATATTCCCTGTTGTCGTCACTACATTATATTACTAATTATTACGTATAAAACACCGTGAACTCTTTATTTTACGTAAACTCGCAATGAAAAGCTGAAATGTTTACTTTGCGTTGTAATCATACTATTATGTGACAACTGGATTTGTTCGGGTTATACGTTCACTCTGTTCTAAATTTAATGGAGACGCTATTAGTCTTTTAAAATGGATATTATTTTTATTTACATATATATTATACGTTCACTCTGTTCTAAATTTAATGGAGACGATATTAGTCTTTTAAAATGGATATTACTTTTATTTACATATTTATATAAATCATCTTTATTTTTATACAGAGTTATTTAAAATAAATAAGATCGTTTAACGCTTTGTCCCATTTAATTGATATAATTTTTATTTAACATTTGATTATAGTAAATCTAAGTGGTGCCGGTAATAGGATGTATTCTATAAATCATACTCAAAACCAACTTTAAGAGCAATCTCAACTGATAGCTTAAGCTATTAATGAGAAACTAGTATTGAGAGCATATCACTTGATATCAAAATCTTGAAATCTAGAACTTGAATTCTGGCTGTTTCGAGTGATTGATTGACCGAATTAATTCACGTTTCAGTTCGCTTTCAGCGTGTTAGCGTGTATGTCTTAATCGCATTTAGATTTATAAATTACAATAAAACGTTCAAGTATTGGTCAAAAAAACAAAACAGTCTGCATTAGGAATATTCCTGTGCCGCGGGGGGCTTCACAAACATTCAAACAACGGACACAAAGAACACCCAAACTCGAGACAACTATTTGTGGATCACAGAAATTTTTGTCCCGTGTTGGATTTGAACCTACAATACTCGGCGCGGCGTAGTGGCGAGGTGACCACTTAAACCATTGCACCATCATTATACTTGACAAAAATTAAAATCCATTAAAAAGAAGATTATATAATAAGCTTAATTTATTTCCAGGGAATTAGTAACATCCAGTTGTACCTGTATTATTTCAAACTTACCTAAACAATTTTCTTAGATTTTATTAGGTAAGGTATGACTGCGTATCTAGATTTTACTTATAATCGAAAGGCTGGACATATGACAGCAGGACATATTTAGTTAATTAGCTTTTTGTTATAATTGCACTAATGATTTTAAATGTTAAACACTGGTAGATTAAAATATTATAAAAGCACTTATATAACTTTTTTCCAATTTGAATTTTATTTATTCATATTTGTTTCATTGATAAATTTTTATTAAACTATAAAAATAAATGCTACTCTACATACTGCTAGTCCTGTCGGCGGCCGAAGGGTTTAAAATATTATTGGTTTTTAGAGGCTTTGTAAATACAACTTTAAAACACGCGCATAGGGATGAAATTACGTTAATGTATATTAGTGTCATACTTACGTATAATTTAGAACAGTTTTAAGTGTAATTTATGAGTGACTATGTATATAGGGTTTTTATATATTCAGTACATCTTTCCCAGCCCAGGAGAACACTAGTCCTTCTCATTCCATTCTCAAACGTGAGGCTTTCAGATTACATATAAAGTTTATGACTTTTTTCCTGAATTCATTGCTTTATTGATAATTGTTTACCTAAAGCTACACTTATCAACTAACCAACTAAAATTAAAAATTAAACTATTTTTGAGTTAATTATAAGACGATTTGCTACAACATAGATATTTTAAAAAACATGTCATAATCTATTTTCAACAACAGTTATAGTGTTGTCTGTAAATTCTAATTACTCTCTTATTGCAGAAGTTTGAAGTAGTTAGGGCTTAGTATATTGACACTGATTGTTTTATTTTATCGATAATATTAGTGGTGCATACGGTAAATTAAAAACACATAAAACAAAAACAATTAAACAGGTGGTGCTACAAAAGGGAGCCGAGCAGTGTCTAAAACAACAAAAGGTGCATTAAGGGTGTTTATTTATGCGGAGTTCATGCCACTACGGATCATTGAGATATTTATTACCTACAAGTAGTTCTTTGACACAGAGAACGGCAAAGTTTAAAAATAAAAACGCTAGGTTTCATATCTCTTTCGAGAATCAGAAAATCTAATAAAATATGTAATCTGATTATTAACACTAGGTACGAAGTCGAAGTGACTTTTTGTACTAAAATGGGTTTTTGATATTACATATTACATACACAAATTAAAATATTAGTTAATACAAATATATGTACGTTCTAGTAATTGAGACACATATACATTATTAAACATAAAATTTATTTGTTTTTATAATTTCAGGTTTAAATAAAGAAATTACATATTTAGTTCGAAATTAAAAAAAAATCGGCGTATAAAGAATTCGAAATTTAAAATCTCATATTCCAAACGCATGGTATTGGTGCCGATTCTATTGTACACTCGACTAAACTAAAACCTGACTTAATTTCTTCATATGAAATCAACCTAGTGTTCTTCGTAATAAGGTCTATTTGTTACTAGCATCTATTTCTCAGCGCCGCTAAATTTCACTAAAACCTGTCAACGTATACTCAACTTTATTTCCACGCAGCGAGAGTCTTCATTTATTCAAACGCTGTATAATTGCCGTATAAAAACTTGTTCATAACGAACAAGAATGACGTGTTTTTAATCTACACCTACGAAGACGCTTACTAAAAACACAGAGCAAAAGAGATGGCATTCAATGGATAGCGGCTCTCGCTACGTGGTATTAAAGTTTATTTAAGCGTATCAGACTTTAGTCGACAAATAATTTGCTTATTTCGATAGCGACATATGTTACCTACTTGTTTCAATTTGAAATAAGACCTTGTTTCTAAGTGTACAAGGTTTACTCCTTATATGAAGAAAATTTAGTGAATTTTAATTTAGCGAGTGAAGTAACAGAATTGGGGCCATTTTTATATCTCTTTGTCCTGTTGTGTGTGAGCACCGCTTTAGTACGTACCTCTTTGCTTGCGCGCTTCACCCTTTACCGTATCTTCGGTGTCGGAACCTTCTGCAAAACATTTATACTTGTAACATCTACTGGACATGTGCAGAAATACAAGTTTGACCTTGACTAGTTAATTTGTTGGACGGTCGATTGCGACTGGTACGTCAATAAAATAGAAGTTTTTATAAATCAATAACGTGTAAAATGAGTTCTGTATTTTCACGAGTTTTGAGACCACTTTATTGCCTTCATCTAGGTATAAAACTGTCAAGAAATAAAATTGCCCAAAGTTATAATTGGCAAAGTATAAAAATGTCTTACTGATAATTGACAAAGTCTTATAAATAAAAATGATGACAATAATTAAATTACACTAATGCAGCTGATTAAAAAAATGATGTATTTACCATGGAAATATAATGCGTAGTGATAAGAAAATGCGTATTAAAATATATTTAGGTATAATAAACATAATAAAGTATTTTTTATCTACTTTCCTAAACCTTTCCTACGCCTTCCTATTTATGAACATTAGTCCTCAATTATTGGGAGTCATCGATATAGTTGTTTTTTACTCCTTACGTTCTTCTCAGACCACTAGCTTTTTTTAGAATAGGTCTCCTTAAAGTGAAATTGTAAAAAAAAAAATTGCGACGGAAAAACTGGTTCTTATTTTCACAATGTCTTTTTGTATTATTGTAATAATTCAATCGCAATAGACCTCACTTAATCATTATGAACAGTTAAAGAAACATTCAAGCATGCCCAATGCTTCATAACAACTCGGTATACAAAACTATAAAATGAAATGTTTTCAACAGGACTATGACAGTACCACACCCGGACGAGCTTATTAAAAACTAAGATTATTAAATTGTCTTATTTTTCTTTACCAAGGAACAGTAGGTACTTGAATGGATTTACGGTGAAAAATCTTATTTGTTCTTTTCGCTTCGCCTTCCTGATACACCTTTCTCCTTCAAGAACGTATTTAGGCTACAACCATTTTGTATTTGTAATCCTACCACAAAGACTGCGGACACCATCTTTAGGGATATTTATGTAATTAATAAAAAACAGGTCAGCCACTTTGCGTGAATCTTTACGTTTTTATGTTCCAGAGATTAAATTTTATTGTTTCACCTTAGATAGATAAATTACAAATAAAAATCTTTTTCTTAATAAATTTGTCTAAGATTATGTTTTTTTTGTGGTTATGCCTAGATTTATAAAATACGTTTCAGTATTGTTTTCTCTTGCATAGACACACGATTCGTTTGATGTTTAGTTACTCTATGGAGCATATTATAATTTGGATTAAGCTTACTAAATCTCGAATATAACACATAATATTTTTGAATATACAATTACATACAGCAATATGTTTTCGCTAATTTGGGGAAGACAAAGAGTATCAATTGCCAATTTCAAAAATTTCTTCAAAGACACAAATAAGACTTTTGCCCGGGTGTGATGACGTCACAGTTCAGTAATCAATCGCTGTACAAACTGACCGGAGTTGAGTTCTCTGACGAGTGTCGACATAGCGTTGGTCACAGAGTCCGCCGCGTACATCAGGTCGCTGCGCAGACTACGGTTGTCTATGCCCACTGATAGAGAAGTGGTTATGTATAGCATAATATCAATTAATAAAAAACATATTAATAATTATTTCGGTCATTAAATTTATTTATTCGAGTACTTGTTTTCTGTCTACAATAAACACAATTTGTAACCTTAAATATTTATTCACGAAATATATTTGCATTTGCTCGGCTCCCTTCTAACAAGTTAAGTAAATTTTGTCTATGTATTGAATACGTTTAAACATGTTGTACGAGTATATTAAACAAGCCACACATCGTTACACAGCGTATAATTAATTTAGGTCAAAGTTAGCCGCACCAATCCCGATTCCAACTATTCATACCTATTGTGTCAGAACCATTCCTGTATCTAATTTAAGTTCCAACAATGATAAATTAATTGTCGATGCCTAATTCAAGCCAAGCGAACGGACATTACTTTCATAAGCCTTATAGAACGATTCTTATCCGAAATGCTTATTTGTTCAATCGTAGCAGAGAAGACAGAAGTTTGACAGACAGCAGTTACTTCATATTCAACAAGATTGTAAAGCGAATATTCTTCGCTGTTTTTGACAAGATCATTTTAAACATTATACGCAGAAATATCTAAAAATATATCCAAGTTTATCCTACTCGTATATTATAGCATAGGCTCGATTGGCATATTTACGAGTGTATCTATGTAAAAAAATATTTTTGCAGGTATGGAAGAATCGTCCACCGTTTGTCGAAGTAGTTTCTCACAAATCGTGAATCAACACGGCTTTTTCTCAGAACATTATTGGCGATATTGTTGTAACTATCTGATGTTGATGGATGATCAGGATAGTCCATTTTAAATAGTTTACAGCGCCTTATGTACTTGACTTTTTAGGGCTCCTACTACCCGTACAGTCCGTATGGCACCCGGGACCGACGGTTTAACGTGCTCTCCGAGGCACGGAGGGGTTAATAATGGTCACCAATCCTAGACTGACCTGGCTAATATTACTTAACTTTGTAATGTGCTAACCTACTCGGTTACCACTTAGCCACGAGCCCCAATTATTAAAATGAGAGCAAAAATAAAAATATCGCATGTTCCCTATAAAATTTTTAACTATAAATAGGTAGCTTGAGTCTACCAGTAAGGTAGTTTCCTACAGTAATGTTATTTATATTTAAGTCTTCAGTAAACGAAGTATCATATAAAACTGCCAAAAATTATTTTGGTGATTATTTTCACGTTTGTTATTTAAACAAACATAACACTAAAAGTGATCGATTTGACAACAGAGAGGTATGACGTCACAAACCGATATTTCATGCAAGTTTCTACAGAACGTAAGGTTTTGACATTTAATAAAAATACTATCGTATTGAGGTAGTATTTATACGATAGAACAAACCGACCCTTTCCCGGGTTTGAAATTAAAATAGATACACCAGATCATAACACATATAGTAGAATAGTAGTATTTTCATACTCACTGGTGGTAGGCCTCTGGTTCTGATGGTAGTTTCTACCTTCGTTATTCATGCTTTCCATGCCACCTACGGAAAATGGAGTAGTTAGTTACCAATGACTGTCTGTAAAAAGTACAATGTATTTTTTTCTGCTGCTGGTGAGTTAAATTTTGCCGGGACAGGGGGTGGGAGACTTAAGGCTCGTAACACATTAGTGTCACAACAGTGTATTCCGAGTCTTTATAGGTGCTAATATTAACTTTCCACCAGCTAGGCCGTTTGCTCGTTGGGCAATTTAATTATATGTAATTAAGTGATATTGCCTACCTCTATCTACCTACTTCTCTGAGAAGGTATTATCATCTATTCTGGACCATCTACGGGGCAATTATAAACTCATTACTATGGAATCTTTCTGCCTTGACCCTTTAAATAAATACACTCACTGTGTAATGGATTTAATTATACAGCTTACGGTAATGGAGGGCTAATTAGAATAAGAAAGTTTTTAATCTAAGTTAGACCAGGAAGTCGGTAGTTACCAAGACTGTGGGACATGTCGATGCGTTCCCTCTCCCCCAGCGAGGGGGTCTGCGGCGCGCTGCGCACGGTCCCGCGCGGAGCCGAGGAAGGCTCTCTGCAATACCATTTAAAACAGATTATTTGGCATCATTTTATTCAGAGTTTACTTTTTATTTATTGAGGAATCATTTTGTTTCGTAGTATTTTATTTCTTGCGGTTTCATTTAATTGATAGATCATAGTTTTTTATGAGGTATATTTTTATTTAGTAGGATGTGATTTTATTTCATCAGATTTTGAATAACGATAATTTATATATTACATAACCTATTTCTTATCCTCATTACATATATTAACACTTCCGATATACTAGTAATGTAGTAATCAAACATACGTAAAGACTGAATAAATAGCTGTGACGTCTGCAGAGTTATGTTTAAAAACTTACCTTTCCGGTGCGCTGGGTTGTGGCTGGGCTCCTGGTAACGGCGGACTCTTAGTAGACCTGGGTGAAGAGTTCGGAGTCGATCGCGGTGATGATTGCTGAGTCTATGACAAAGATTCGGTTAAGTCAAAGAATTTAAAGAGTACACCATCAATGTGTGAAACGCGAAAGTTTAAAAGTTAGTCAAAACTACTGAACGGATTTTCCTGCTGTTTTCACTAATAGATAGAGCGATTCATGAGGAAAATATATAATTTGTTAAAGTTTTGTGTAAATTGGTTGAAATATGATGATGATGGTTGAAGATGTCTCTGGTACCCGTGCGAAGCCGGAGCGGGTTGCTAAATTAATAATGAATAGCAATCAATAAATAAAAAATACTCTTGGAGAGTTACCTTCAACATCCTCATGAGTCCTTCGAGCTGATGCATCAGATGTTTCCTTGACTCCTGTAGCGAGGACAGGTGTCCCTCTAGTTCATCTTTCCTCTGTCGTAGTAGACGTAGCTCTGACACTAGCGGAGCGGAGGTAACCCCACCTCCTGCATTTGCTTCCGCTTCTTGTTGACGTCTAAAATAAAAATAAACTTATGCAATAACGAACAACGAATTCTAGGATTATCCTTAACAAGTATGAATTAGCAGAATTATATGATGTAAAAATCTGTTTAAATTTTTTACGCGTCTTAAGTACATATTGTACACTTAGATGCATACAATAATTTTCCTGCCAATATCTGGATGACGGGATTAGAACAAAATTTAAAAAGGTATCCTCAAGTGTACCTAATGTGACTCAAAATTAATGCAATAAACTATTACATTAATTTTGAGTCACATAACATTGTAGCACAGGTCAGGTTTGCTTGCAATAATTTATCAATAAGCGATATGAAATGAGCGGAAGTTGATCCATAATGTCCAACTTTTTTTTTTCAATTTTTCATGTGTAAGAAAAGTACAGATCACACTTTTTGGTTCAGTCGGTTTAGAGGTTTGTATTGTTAAAATTGATATTTGAATATTCTCATAAAAAATATTTTTTTCTATCAAAACTATATTTTAATTTTTTTTACATAATAAACTTAACAGACTTCAAACAGGAGCAGGCTGTCGGCTGTATGTACCTACATATATATTTTTTTGTTCACCGATATTTCCGTCAATTATGGACCGAATTTAAAATTTCTATATATTTTTTGTTTTGGACACATTTGTTGATCGGATCGTATTAACGGCCATTTTCTGAGTTGACGTTAGGATCTAATAATAATATATTAGCAACCACAGTCTAATCGAGTTCCTTACCTGAGTCTAGCGATCTCTCTCATAATTTCCCTGTTTTTGGCTTCTAGCTGTGAGATAAGCTCTCTTTGTTGTCTTGCTGCGTCCACTTCTGAACCCTCCGAAGACGAACGACCCTGCAAATGGACAGACATTATAAAGTAAGAGAAATAGTAGAACGGATTCCTTTACCTAAACGTAAAAGAAATAAGTCGTTTCGAGGTTTATGTGTGCGATTTTATAATAAAGTACCAAATAATATACAAAGGAGATCCGCCAGTTCGTATGGGGTGCCGAGCTGTACAATGTTAAAACTTAGGCCATTGGATACATTAGTGATTCTGATCCACGTTAAAATTTATTTGATTTCGATAACTAGCGGGGTTTAATAGATAAATAAGTTTAAAGATTACTCAACTGTCACACATAGAATGATAATAATAATGACGTCGCGATCGATTTTAATCAATTTCTTTATTTTTTCCATCGTCTCTTACTAATACATCATTATAATATAAATCCAAAAATCGTTAGTTGTCCAAAAAAGTGGTGGACATGGAAAGTGCCCAACCTAAAATTACCACAGATAAAATAATAGTTACTTCGCCTAAATACCAACAAACAGATTGACAATTGATAGACTTGACATTAACCAACAAGCGACTGATTTTTTCAAACAAAAAGGGACGACCCAATATAAATATCGATTGTCATAAGTCATAACGTACATAGACCCCATAGATTGCACCTAGTTATTTACCAAGAAGAAGAATAATTAAACTTAGTGCTTTTATTTTTTATTGCGTTTAAAGAGAATAGACAGATTTTTTAATTAATAGTAATAATCACTGCACAGTAAAAAAGTCCACCGTAAAAAGACAACGATGCCTAAGGGTTATTACTCAATAGTGGATTATATGGAAGATAAAAACGCTTGGGACTTAATATAACAAGCTATGTCCAATATTTAATATAAATGTAATATGAGTTAATATGTTTCTTATTTTCCGTATTTTATGTTTATCTTTATATCTTCGTTCCACCTGCGTTTATGCTCACTGTTCCGCTCCTAAGGGTTGTAGCGTGATGTTACATAGCCTATAATATTCCTTAATGAATACTCAATCCAATACAAAATTATTCAACTCTGACTAATAGTTCCAGAAATGACCGCGTTTAAACAATCAAACAAAATAAACTATCTGTATTAGTATAGATTTTTAGTTTTACCAGCCTTATACAACTTCCATACAGAAAAAACAAATGTATGCAAAGGTGCAAAAACAAAATGGCAGCTATTTCTATCCTGCCTACTCATATAGACCTGTCTCTTTTCATCTGTTTAATTGTTAATGACAATTTCATTTCAAATTATTATTTTTTTCCTAAAATTTGTAGCTTTGTGCACAATTTAATAGTTATTCTCATTGTCCTTTGTATCTCAAAACATTAAAATATATTACAAAACATGTGTTGTATTACATCCGGGCGAAGTCAAAGTGGAAAACGTCTATTTATGGTACAATACAATACAATAAGTAGGTACATTAAAAGAAACAGTGGAGGAACAATAACAAATAACGGTTAGTACAATTTGTTAACAGTTGTTAAATGATACTGTCTATTGGCACCTATTTTTAACTGACGAAAAAAAAAGGAGGTTCTCAATTCGACCGTATATATGTATATATATATATATATATATATATATATTATATATATATATATATTATATATATACGCGCGCCAAATAATAAAATGATTAATTGCCGACGTAGAGCCTACGTAGGTACATATAAAATTTTGATAGTTAATCAGTTTGTTGTTTGGCGCCTACTCAAAATTAGTTTATATAAAATTTGATAGTTTATGTAAATAAAGTCAATACTTAAGACTTAAAGTTTATTTATTTTTTGCTATTTAGTTCTTTTCATCGGTTTAATTCTTTGTTAAAAAGATTTTTATTACGTGTACCTACATAATCATTTCTTTGAGAAACCAGACGAGAAACTTCTAACATAATGTTTGTACACTCTTTGAAGTTTTACTTTTGATAAAGCAACCTATTGTTGCAGTGATATTGTGTGTTTGATCTATAATTTTAAATTTGGTATAAAAGATGGTTTCAAACAATTGTTATGCGATTTTATGAAATAAAGATAATTTGATTTTGGATACGTGCGAAGCATGGCTCTCTCACATTTAAAAAAATAAATAAAAAAGCAACTTATATAACTTTTAAGTTGTCGTAAGGACATTTTACTGCATTTATATTTTCTTTTTGCATGCATGCATGCTCTAAATGTGGATAATGTAACTATTTTACGATGGTTGTTTACTCGAAGATTATATATCATAATCATCATATTCCCGAATTTCATTTGCCCGAATGTTTTGTTTGCCCTAAAAGACATATGACATACTTTTAATTGCCCGAAACTTAGATACGAGTGCCAAACGTATTATTTTTATATTTTTAATTGCCATAATAATTATTAGACATAATATTTAAACGCCATAATGATTATTAGACATATTATTTAAATGCCATAATAATTATTAGACAAATATTTAAACGCCATAATAATCATTACACATGATATTTAAGCGCCGGTTGTCTATTGTTTACCCGAAGATTATATACCATAATAAACTACTTCTGGGTGGTTTATAAAAAAATCACCACGAGGGGATGGCGGGGTCTATTCGCTCGCTTGCTCGCTCAAACGACCCCGCGATCCCCTTCTAACCTAACCTATCCGAGTCGGGGTGCCCTAAAGTCCCGATTGCATCCAGTTTCTCCTGATATAACAACCGTTACACACCCAATGTCGATGGCAAATGATGTTATGGCATATGATAATTGTGGCATGTGATAATTTGGGCATGTGATAATTAGGGCTTGTGATAATTAGGGCTTACAATGATTATGACAAATGATGTTATGGTAAGTGACTTTATGGGAAACAAAGCTTCTAGCACGTGACTAATATAGCAAATAAGAGTAGGGTAAATTAATATTACGTCATATAATTATCGTCATTATGGCTGTTGACTATTATGGCAAATGATATTAGGGCAAATAAAATTCAGCAAACGGCGGTATACCATTTTACGATATGATAATATCATCACGCGTTTAGCTGTTGCTATTGTCAACTGATTATTCATTAATCTAGCCAGACCATACAATGATGTGACCGATCATTTTATGAAATACGAATATTTCATGAAATGGTTGGAACCATAATGAAATTATCAATTTAGAGATTTGCCCATGACATTATATACCTACTGATCAGACAACTTTCATTGCAATAAATACAGGATTAGTACTTGTCTTTGCTAGATGGCTCTAAAGTATATTTTGCTGTTTAAGGCAATCGCTACAATTGCATAACTGGCAAAACCTGAGAGTCATACACCTCTAACTTCCTATTTGGGACGTACAGGCGTAAGTTTATAAAGAAGATGATAAGGACCTATAGAGCTCCTTAAAAACGATAGGCATTATCAATTAAGTGTTTTATTAACAACAAACCTTTTTACTTGTTCTGTTGTCGTTAGATAACCGGTTATTACTACGGGGACCGCTTGATTATCTACTGCTTTGTATATTAAACACTTCATTATTCTGTTTATAGTTTGTTTTTCACATAGTTTTTTATATTATTTACAAAGGTTTAAATTACACATTCTAAACTTTTCAAAATGTCATATATAACAAAAAATGTATACTTACTAATTCTGGAGTGAGCGACGCCGATCTTCCTGCTCTGGGCTGCAAAAATATCAACAATTAAATAAAGTAAGTGTATAAACGCCATTTCAGAGCTTACAAAGTGAAACTTATACTATAAGTAAGAATTAAAGCTGTTTCTCATTTCATCAAACATATTTTTTTTATCAAATAAGTTATTATATTATTTCTAATCTTTTATTGATTTTATTATCTTTGTACAACCCTAGCGCCTTTGTTCGAAGACACAGCCTTACGAATGGCGCTCGGATCAATAAGCGTCCTTAAGTCTTTGAATAGAAGGTATATTTCTGCTTGCAGCTAATGCCACGGATTATTATTATTAAAACTAGAGATCGCCTGGTGGTCCAATTTCGACCATAACACATTACTTTAAATGTTTTGTTTTATTTCGTTGACCAGTATAACTTGAACTATTATTGTATAGACTAACTTAATAAAATTTACTGAATATTGTTAAAACTATCTGTTTTTAAAAAAGAGTGCAAAGCAAACTATTGTAGCGGTGACTCTGTGTGTGTTGATCTATAATTTTAAATTATAATAAAAAAAAAAAAATTGACGATTTCGAATAATTGATGATCAATTTTATGAAATAAAGATATTGAATAACGTACCATGACATATATACTGGACACGTGTAGCTTGACAAAGCTGTTTTTACGTAATTTTTTAATTTGTAACACATATTGTATGTTTTTTAGCTTCTTGCACTTCTTCTATACATTAACTCGAGTATTTCAAATTTAACGTTTCTTGGTTCGCGAAATTTTCTTAAATATGTATTCGTATTCTTGAATTGTTGGGCAGGAATATTCGCTTTTGTTTATTTTTTATTGTCTTTAAATGTAAACTTTTATACTTTCAATTCTCTCAAGTTGCGTTACACAATTCACTTATTTGTCGGGTTAAACAAACTTTGCAGCTTTCTTTGCAACGGTTAGTTACTACTGCATATTATTAGACAAAGATATATCAGTCTATGAATCGGTTGAAGAACTGCCAAGTTGGTGATATATGATGAATGATGACACATACCATAGTCCTGTTCTCATGTGCTAGTCTCGCGGCATATCTTGCTATGAGCCGATGTTCGTCGTCTACGCCGCGTGACAGGTGTTCCGCTATACCTAATTATAAAAGAACACTGATTTACAAGTTTTATAAGGTAATTAAGAGTAAGAAGTGGAACACTGATGTCACGTGACACCAATTTTTGTTTAGGGCACCAAGTTCTTCCCGTTGGGAATGACTTTGAATGATTCTCGATTGCAGCTCTCTACGTAGTAAAATTCGCAATTCGTCCATTCTGCTACCTTCTTCACTCCCTCAGCTCTCATAATATCTTCCACAATCGGAAAATTTAAATGCGTCATCGTACGCGTCACTAAGCAAAACGGCTGAATGAACTGTGTTCAAATAAAAACTGTATCTATTAAAATTTTAATGACTTTTTTTTCCGTTTATGTTATTAGAAACAAGAAAATGTAATTAAAAAAAAATGCATTTTTTTTCTACCGTCACTATTTGAACTTCTTAAGTCGTTCAATCTCCTTCATCGTCCACTACCTCAGCCATCTCCTCTCTTACTACATTTTATCTTAAATCTACCAATATTGTCAGACCAGATTATTGTTATTGATCAGAACTCCAAACAGGTAAATATCTTGTACATCAAATAAGTAAATAAAATATGTGCTAAAACATACTTCGATGTGTAGATCTCGAAGAACGTGAATCCAGTGATCCGGTGTTGACATAACCTCCGACGTACTCGGGGAAACCGTTATGTGCCGGCACAGGCGATGGTGGACTGTGTTATAACATTACATTACTTTACACGCAAAAAGGAAATCAGGACAATGTCAGTACTGACATGTCTCGTCGTGAGACTAGCCATTGGATAAGATTTAAAAAATATTGCTTCGAGTTTAAAATTATTGCAAGATTTTCGTGACGGTGTCATCTTATACATCTGTATTTTTGCAAAAAAAAAGTTAGTTGATTACAAATGATGTTCTTTTTTACTTGTTAACTCACAAAATGTATAATTACTTTTGAAAGTATTGTGAATTGAGTAATGCTACTGACACGATATGGCTAAGGTTGAGCGTGCGCTCGGGCTGGTCGGGGTAGCGCGGCAGCTGCGCGCGCGCGCGCTCCGGCACGCAGCGGAACGACTTGCGCAGCGTCGCGCCGATCTGCTTAGACGGGGACTTCTGAAACAGAAAATAACATATATTAACATTCACGTACGTTTTTTGCATTTATGTTTTTGCAACTAATTATGAACATGCCACGATAAAAAGTTTGGAATGGAACCCACTCATATTTTCAAGTATAGCATCAGACGTTCCATGGGCATGAGCACTGACACCATACTGCGCTAAAAATTGTGAGCCCACAGAAAGTCATCAGAATCATAATAACACTGCATGTGACGAAATCTACATTACATAAATTTATTATTATGGACTGTTAGATGAAAATTTTCTTATAATTAAGACAGTAATTGCGACAATATTACTAACATAGGGACGTTATGCTTAAGAGCATGGGTCCCGGTAACATACGTAAATAAAAACAGTTGTGACAATTGCTATATTTGTTTAAAACTATCACTCACATATGCGGTATACTCCTTGACCTCATGTTCGTTAGTATGGGTCCCCGAGACTCGTCCTCGCCAGAAGCACTCTTGACACAACGTATAGTTAGCACAGCGAGTACAACGGTAACGGAATCCCGTAAGAGAAGCACGCCGACATGCAGTGCATGCCAGGGGATGTACCACTGCCAAAAAAAAACAGTAGTGTTATGAAAACATAGATAGTAAAATAATTTAATCTATTTTAATTTAATTAGGATTTTTTTAAGATGCATGCACGCAAGCAACGCACGCACATAGGCAGGCACGCATGCAAAATAAACCTCTATACTTATTGTATTTAAAAACATATCATACCGTTCTCAACACTGGCCATGCGATGAAGTAGAGGCAGCCAGACGAGACAAGGTGGCCCGGGATCCGACATCAACGTGTCCAGAAAATCATTTACCGTGATTTTTCCATTTTGCTGTAAATATAAAATATTGCTTTCACAATACAATAATTTAAATAATTATTGTATTGTGAACTTTTATAAACTAAACAGACTTCACTAATTGATGCAAAATCATTAGCCGCGCGGTTAATAAAGTCGCGTAGGGATATTTCCCCGATCTCATTACTACTTGCTTTACATAGGCTGCACTAAAAGTATCGGGAATGGAATATTTCCACTGTTTCTGTCATATTAAAATCTTTTTAATTGAAAACTCCTTGGTTTAAAAAATCGAATACCATTTATTTATTTAAAAAAAGATTCTCGGTCTTATCACAAGGTTTTGTCAAACTTGTTTAGTCGTTGAGAAAATGGAATTGACTCGAGAAAATTCAAGAGCGATGATTTATTATGACTTTCGAAGTGGTTTAACGCAAAAACAGTGTGTTGACCGGATGATTTCTGCATTTGGTGATGAAGCCCCATCCAAAACCACAATTTATCGCTGGTTTGCTGAAATTCAACGTGGACGTGTCAAGCTCAGTGATGATCCCCGTCAAGGTCGTCCAAAAACTGCAGTCACCCAAGAAAACGTTGATGCTGTGCGTAAGATGATTGAGGAAGATCGACCTGTGACATACCGCGAAATTCAGGCAACTTTAGACATTGGCATGAGTCAAATACAAATAATCTTGCATAAACAATTAGGTGTAAAAAAGTTGTTTTCCCGATGGATACCGCATTCGCTCTGTGAAGAGCAAAAAGCGGCTCGCGTTACTTGGTGCGTCAGAACTCTCGAAAGATTCCACGCAGGATCCTCAAATGCTATATACAACATCGTATCAGGTGACGAATCCTGGATATACGCGTACGAACCCGAAACAAAAAACAAGTCACGAGTTTGGGTGTTCGAAAATGAGTTAAAGCCAACAAAAATTGTTCGTTCACGGAGTGTTGCAAAAAAAATGGTGGCCATGTTTGTCTCCAAAATCGGCCATGTTGCGACTATTTCTCTTGAGGGACAAAGAACGGTTAATGCAGAATGGTATGCTAGCATTTGTTTGTCACAGGTCGTTTCTGAACTCCGTAAAGAGAACTGCAACCGCCGCATCATCCTCCATCACGACAATGCGAGTTCTCACACCGCGCACAGAACAAAAGAGTTTTTAAAGCAAGAAAACATAGAATTATTAGACCATCCGCCGTACAGCCCCGACCTAAGCCCTAATGATTTCTATACTCTCCCTAAAATAAAGAATAAATTGCGTGGTCAGAGATTTTCATCACCTGAAGAAGCTGTGGACGCCTACAAAACGGCCATTTGGAGACCCCAACTTCCGAATGGAATGGTTGCTTCAATGATTCGAAAATCAATAAATTCATTTTTAAATAGTAATGTTGTGTCACTTCCTTGATTCCCGAAATTTTCAGTGCCGCCCTCGTATGAGATAAATTACATTTGATGTATAGGTCACCAAATCTGTACAGATTGTATATGAGGGGGGGGGGGGTAAGGCCCTCCTATTGCACGGTGTGGTCGCCTACTGATCAAAGTCTGCAGGGGTTCTCGGAAGCTTCCTTCCTACTCACTCACTCACTTGTGACGGAACACCGTGTGGTTTTAGTCGGTTCGAGTCCGACATACCACATCACCCTCGGTGAGGTGATGACCCGTGGGGGTTTCCACACGATAAAAAAAAAGGTGGACTATGTCAATTTAAAGATTTTAAATAGTAATTCTTTTTTTTAATCTTTTTGTAAGTAACTGCATGCTTGAGTTATACCTTTTCAAACTTGGGGGATTGACTAAAGCGGCGACATAGCTACCTTTCTTACCGGCAGATGCAGATGCTTTCAAGACCCTGCGTACACGTAAACCCCGGCCACGGGCCCCGTTATAGGACACTGTGCGGTTCGAGTTCAACGTAATCACCACTTCTTTTTAGTGGGACCCGAGAGAGTTTCCACACTCCAAAAAAAAACCCAAAACCTTTTTTTAATAATGCATTGCCATGTCCATATTATTATAACTTTGGAATTCATTGGCTTAAAACACCTGCATCTAATCCGATCACTAATAATAAAGTATGGCATGTTTTATAAATAAAATAGAAAATTCATAAATATAGTCCATATTTATTTTTAAAACTAAACGAATATTAATACTTCGCATCATGAACAGGTTAAAAATATCTCGCGAGGGAAACCTACGCGCTTATTTTCGTCGTGTTATAAAATGAGATTTATATTTACTTCAAAAAACGTGAAAAGTGTTGGCAAGACTAAGAACAGACTTTTTTAGAGTTACGTAGCTAATTGGCAATGACGGAACCTTTATAATCGTTGACCGTGTGTGTACTTATATCTCACAGATAGCCATTTAAATTGGGAAGTACCTACTGAGGTTATTCAAAGGGTAGATGTTTTCAAACTACTACACAACTTGTAAGTATGTACAAAAGTATTAAAAGGAGTATTTCCGAGAGTAACCACTGCAAAAAAGTAAGGTATCTTTTTTTTCTGGCTTGTTGGTCTAGTGGTTAGTGAACCTGACTGCTAAGCCAGAGGTCGTGGGTTCGATTCCCACCCAGGACAAATAATTGTATGATGACCACAATGTCAATCATTTGTTCTGTCTCTGGGTGTAATTCATCTATAATAGGTCTGTATTTAGTAATATATAAGAATACTAGCAACCCGCTCCGGCTTTGCAACGGGTAATAGAGACACCTTCAACAATAATCATTATATTTCAATCAATTTACACAAAATTGCACACCTAAACTTTCCTCATAAAAACCATGACAATCCGTTTAGTAGTTTTTCAGTTTATCGCGAACAGACAGACGTGGCGGGGGTCTTTGTTTTATAATATGTAGTGATTTATCAGCAGTCTGGTTACCATTGTTAAGGCTCTTCCCTGTTTGGGATCAGACGGCCGTGTGGGAGTTGTCTCAAGTTATTATTATTATCAAGTTATTATTATTTTTTTCTGCTGATCATTAGGTTCGCCAAATGTCTACGTGTTGGATATGCTCGAAACTTCTTGTGTTTAGTGTTAATAGAAAAATGTAACTACTTACCATCAAAAGTGCCAAGTATTCTTCCCCTCCCCCTATTGGGGTCTAGGACTCGTGTTTCTCTTACCTGATTAAATATAGTAAGAGCTAATGCATCAGTGTAGTTGAAGGTTGGAGACTCGTAGACAGCATCTGGCAATGCCAAAACCTCGCGCAGATAATCCGACAACCTCTTCATTAGTAAATGACCATTGCCGTCAGACAGCTGGGAGAATATGTCTGGTGGAAGGAAATAAGTACATCTGTATTCATATTAAGCCAAAGAGTATTTGGAATGTATACACACAGTTATGGGGACTCGGCTTTTATACTAGCAGTTCCCGCACGGCTTCGCTCGCGTGTACATATTTACTTATGTATTTTGCGCGGGCCCCTAACTCTATTTCCAAAATAAAAATAACCTAAGCTCCTTCTAACACCAGCTATCTGCCAGTGAAAGTCCCGTGGAAATCGGTCTACCCGTTCCGGAGATTAGCCGGAACAGACAGACAAAAATTAAAAAAACTGTTTTTAGGCATAAGTATCGTGCAAATAACTGCATGATCATAAAAACAAAACTATAATTTTGACATTACAAACAGACACTTCAATTTTATTTCTTTGTATTGATTTAGAGCAAAAACGATGAGTTTTGCGACATAGCCACGTGACATGTGTGGCATCAATAGGAGGGGCATTTTCTAGACAAATACACAATACCCACTAATGCCTTGTCACGATACAATACTACTACCAATATGTATTCTGGGTTAATTAAAAGTAGCGTGTTGATGTCATTAATTACATTTCATGAATCTGCGACATTCTAGATAGAGTTCTATTATTCTTAGTATTAGGTTAGAGGGCGTGGCCAGAGCTGTCAGGCAGCCTATTTACCTACTAACGCTTTATTGCTTTAATGATTTTTTTATTGGCACTAATTGTGTGGTTTTGACACTGGCAATGTAAACCAATATGTTCTGTATTTCATGAATTTAAGTGGCGCTTAGGTTTCCAGAATAAAAATACCCTTTTGGGTTATTTTACATAACTAATGAAAGTCGATATTACTAATAGCATCAAAATAAGTCCTGACAAAAAACTGAAGTAGACAAGTAATAGTGATTATAAATGATTGAGCGACGCCTGCAATTGAAACGCGCATAGTGTATCTAACAGAATGCATTGGATTCCACAACTTTCAATGATGTAATTGCTTGTAGAATGCCTTTTGATATAAAACTTTGTTATCGTGTAATTACGACTATACTACTAAACTACCACGAAACATCTGCTCGTTAAACTCTAAACTGAAGTCCAGCTCCGGAATGGGTGGACCGATCATTCATTGATAGCTGGCACAGCTAGTATGTAAGTAATACAATATCTGGTACATCAATACTTTTACTTATATAATGGTAAATATCTACTATAATCCCATTACATTATATTACTATCACTCAGTAGGGTGTTCTCCTACTGTCTAAGTTACTAAAAACTAGGCTCATGCACCAGTAGAGGAACTTGGTAGGACTATGAAGACATGCCCACTATGTGTATTTTCAAATTTACTGTGAAGAGAGACTTACATCTCAGTTTGTCCATTAATTTGCCAGCACACATAGTAGCTAAGGCCACTTTGATTGAGAACACTCGAATTTTTCCCACATTTTCACTGAAACAAAATAAATACATTTTAAACAATAGTCAGCTGTTCAAATATAATATTTGAACAGCTGAATGTTGGGAATAATCCTACCGAGCTTTCTATTACCACTTTTACTAGTGTAAGCTCAAATTAACAGTAATAATATAATTCATTAAACAGTAATATAATAATATAAACTAACTAGTAATGACATTGGGCTGAGTGGCAAAATGCGAAAACAGTACGATTTTCACGTCTGTTTGAATTTTTTTCACGTATGCTCTGTTATTATAGTCAAACAACAATATTCAACACTTGTATACTCTATACAGCTTTGTACCCTGCCATCCTGTACTGATCTAAAAATTAGCACACAAAGGGAACGGATGAGAGACGCCTGCACGTAGCCAAAATGCGAATGTTACAGTTCAGTAGCAGATAAAACTGCACCAAGGTCAGGATAAGTGCCGTAATGTATGACACAGTACAGCAAGCACACAGCACTCAATCACCCATGGCAAGAACGCTCATAATAACACTTCTATGTACATAGGCTTTACAGTTTTTCTTTGTATGTATTTTACTTTTGGCAATGTCATTTCTGTACTACAACTGTTGAATATATTTTGAAAGTAAGCTTAGCAGGTTAGCTGTGGGTTAGATTCAACTTGCTACCATAAACCTTAAAAAAAGATGCAGTTGCATAAAGGTAATTTAATAAATACTTACCCAGTACTATAAGCAGATAATAACCAATTTAGCAACAATGCCGAGCATGCTTCCACAGACACCTGGTGTGCTGGTGGCAATCTCTTGTTAAGGTTGTGATACAATGATGACACAAGTGTTTCCAATCTTGTGACGTTAACACAAGCAGTAGGTTCTAGTGTGTTTAGAGCATTTTCTCGGAATGCTTCTATTACATTCCATATGTCTATTACATGTACTGAAAATGTATGGATTTGTTAGATACATAATTTTATATTGTTATGCATATATATTTATTAGGTATAGGTACAAATATTTATGAGGTATGGGTTTGATTTGCAGGTCTTTCAACTTGTTATTAGGTATTTCTGTTAAAGTTCTTTACAGAATCTGGAAAACTATCCCATGACATACGTCATTAATTATAATAATAAATGTTATTACATAGCTATTTCTTTGCGAATATAGAGGTGAATCTACGATTTTATTTGCTAAAATTTGTTCTCCTTTTGAAAGTAGACTGTAATGATTTCACACCAATTCAGTGTTAAAAAATACATTCAACATAGCTCAATGTTAAGTAAACCAGCAATTTATATAATCTTACCAATGCCAAATTTGATTACCTCACTTTGAGGCAAAGTGCAATATTAGTCGTGGTTATTTCAGAGATGATTCATACATCTTAAAGATGTTTTCTACTTACATATTTTTATTTTGTATATTTTGATTAATTACTACTTGATCCTTTCAAATGACTCCAAATTATGCTTTTTATTATTATCATACTCTACAACAGTGGCTAAGAATTTAACAGGAGGTACAAGTTTGAACTTCAACTTTTTCAATACTGATAGGAACTCACACAAGAATATAACTTACTTGAAATTCTACCTATCTCATGAGCAAGAGATCACTATCTAATATACTATACAACAATATTTTTGTGCACTATGCTACAAAAAATTCCATGAATTAAAAAAACTAGTGAATTAGCTAATTGTTAGCTCACAAGAACAAAGGTACAAAGTTATTAATATATTAGGGTATTTTAAGATACTATACTTACAATTGCACTTTTTTTGGACATAGCGTAGCTTACAGGCAGTTCTATATGATGCAAATCTAATAAGGTCAAAGTTTTGCTCCCTCATCTCTTGCAGGAGCTGCGAGCGGGGGTCGGAGGAGCCTCCCGAGCTGGGGAGACCCACGACACTCATAGCCCCCACACCACCAACACTGGGCACTCCCGCTACGCTCTCGCGTTCCAGTGACATTTCCACTGCTGCAGATAAATAAAGACTAAATTTTTCCTACAAAACTTATCACTGACACAACAATATATTTTTTTTAACATCCCAAAACCCACAGATAACGTCCAAAACTATTTATATAAGACAAAAAATATAAACAAGTCCTGCGACATCAAGTTTCGTAATAACAAATGTTATCAACATATAACTAGAGAATTAAGTGTTATAAAACTACTCACCTAAACAAAATGATTAGCTCATAAGTTTGTTGACATAGCGATAATGTATTCACGGTAAACTCAAGATTATTTTCGTAGATATATCGATTCTAAGGTTTATTACTGATAACTTAATATTTTTATTACGATTTATTATGGAACCACAGCTGTAGAAAGTGTTCCGATAAAAGTTTCCACTTCTTCTTAACGTTAAGATAATTTTCTTAATATTTCTTAGACAGAATAAATTAAAAAAGCCATTCCTGTACGCTAATAAATTACTGAATAACTGAATATCGAAATCAACATGACAAGCCTGCCATTATAAATACGTTCCTGTTTGTCGCCACCCATATATTACTAAAATTATATCGAGATCAAGAATATATTAGTCTAACTAGCATAATTAGTAAAATAATTAATTTATTGTGGAGTATGATGATAACTAGCAACCAGCACCAGCGTGTTTAATTTCCTAAATATTTTACAACAAAACACATCGAATAGAAATTTTACATGAAATGGAACACATCTGACATAGACTAATATCAGAGTTTTTGTCCTGTACTATGAATTTTATTGTAGGCAGTGATAAAAAATAAAATGATAAGGAATAAATATCTCAGTTAAATCAAATTTCGGAATGATGATATAAAGCCAAAAATATAATTTACACGTGACATACTTTTACAAATCTTATAACAATCTACAGAAAATACCTAGTAATTTTAAAATGAATGCTTACGAAAGTCAATAGATGGCAGTACATAAGCAATAGGTTGCAAAACTAAGTTTATTTAGATACAAAGCCGTAAATTAAAACTTGGCAATCCTAGAATTCAAAATCACGCGCCTAGACTTCCTTGCACACGGACCGTGTAGCGCAGGTGCAAAGTGCATTTCGAAGTGGACGAGTCTATCCCGGACAAGCTGGAAAAGCAAGGCACACCTGTGGCTCGGAAATAGGATGTGCTATTTGAAGGATCAAAAGCTTCTTGCGTCGTTTTTCGCAGTTGCTTGTTCGGTAATCTAACAGTAGTGCTTGTTGCGCGTTAACCTTTATAAAGATTTTGATACCGTGTCATACTTAGTGGATTTACAATCACCGCTAAGCTTAATGTAAGTTGGTAATAATGTGTCACTTGTTCTTAGTATTACAAAAAAAGTTATTGGAATTATTACATGTTGGAATATTTTCCTACAAAAATATTTGATTGAAAATACTGTTTTCCCTACGTTTATCCATTGATACCCATACTAATAGTTTGTCAAAAACAGGGTTACGCCATTTTGTTACCTGTCTTAGTTACAAATAAAAATATATTTATTTGAGAATGTGTTATTAAGAAGACTAAGTACTTATGTATATTTGATATAAAGAAAAATAAATACGACAAGAATAATTTAGACAGATTTACTCAATACTATTGTGATAAATGAGATCCGCTACTTTGTATGAGTATTGGTACCGAGCTGTACAATGTTAAAACTTAAACCATTTTATACATTAGTGTTTCAGATCAACGTTGAACTTTATTAGACTTTTTTTTTGAAGTAAAAACTTCTTTAGGCAGGTTTGTGTAGCACTTTTGCTATGGAGAAAAAGCACTGAACTCTTGACCGTCACAATTATAATACATATATAGATCTACTAGAGGGCGCTAATCTAAACATTGAGTTCTGTCAGCTCCTTATTATTTAATGTTACCAACCTGCTAATGTGACGTTTTAAGTTCGTCGTTTCGTTTGAGTTTTCAATTCTGTCGGCAGTCCCATGACTATCTATTTTTATTTTTAGGAAGAATAAGCCACTTTCTTGGCTCATATACTTCTATGTAATAGCCACGAGAGCCCCAACTACTAAATAAAAATCTCCCTAGTAAACTTCCATCTGTTTCATTAATGTAATCTGTCGGTGAAACCTGGAATCATGTCTTTTTCAACCGGGCATATCGAAGCCCACCTTCATCGCTGAGAGTCAAGTTCATTCAAGTGATTTACTAGCTTTTCATGGTATTTCATGTTCCTGAGGACCACTTTCTGCCGAACTGTTTTAATGCTTAGGTCGAGGTACATGTATTTACTGCTAACTCACTGGAGGATGCCTTGCTCTGGGATAGTGCACATAGCTGTATGCCGCACTTTCCTAGGAGTATGGCATATGGGTTTAAATATAGCTTAATATAGGTACCAACATTTTACTGCTATCGTTTAGTTGCAGATGTCGTCTAATTAGCTAATTGACACCACAGAGTTTTTTATCCAGTAGCTTTCTCTAAGTCCAAATATGCTTTCGTCATGTGAATCTTCTGTCTAAATGCAATTTTGTCGGCATTTGTCGCAGTTGTCATGTAATAAAAATTTTGGTATGGGGCCTAGTATGCTACCTTGCGGGAAACTTGATTTGATTTCGTAGAGAGCAGTCATAATTGTACTTCACCTGATAATTTTTTCTATCCAGGTAAGATTTAAAGATGCGAAGAAAACCGTGTGGGAGCATTTTTTTTAGTTTATAAATAAGACCATCGTGCCATACCCTATCGAACGCTTAACTGATGTCTGAGAAGACTACAGAGCAAATAGTTGCATGTTGTCAATATCACCTAACAGATTGACAGTTGTCAGACTTGACATTAACCAACAAGCGACTGACTTTTTAAAACAAAAAGGGAGTCACGAACGTAAAAACAGCGGCTGTCAAATAATATCGCCTGTCATAACGATGAATTATTACGCTTAGTGTTTTTAATTTAGCCCTAAAAAAAGTCATACAACCTGGTCTAACTACATCGCCTAGTATGTACTTGGGTTATGAAGGTTTGATGGCAGTCGGTTTGATCAAAGTTCGGCTGCTTCGTAGTAAGACTGAAAGCCGACCCCAACTGAGTTGGGAAAAGGCTCGGAGGATGAAGTGTTTTTATTTTATGGTTTTTCATTAATTTATCAATCAATCAATCAAACATTTATTTTTGTCAATCAAACATTTATTAATAGGTAATTTGAAAAAAATCCTATTCCACTCACTAGCTACTGCTTTACATCTTATTTTTTAAACCGCATAAGGTGAATAATATAATATATTAAATTAATATTGTGTAGGTACAATCGTGGTACCACTTTGGCCGATCTCCTTTATTATTCATGTTTGACTTTATTTCTTTGGACAAATTCATGTGTACAATATATATAATAATTATATGTATAATTTGCCTATCTATACATGGGATGGGTGGATGGGTCCCCCCAGTAGCGGTCAGCATTTTTCGTTAAAAATGCTGACCGCTACTGTATAGTGTATTTTTTTTTATATTATAGGGGGCAAACGAGCAGACGGGTCACCTGATGGTAAGCGACTACCGTCGCCCATGGACACCTGCAACTCAAGAGTCACAAGCGCGTTGCCGGCCTTTGAGATAGGAGTACGCTCTTTTCTTGAAGGTTTGAAGGTCGTATCGGTCCGGAAATACCGCAGGCGACAATTTGTTCCAGAGATTGGTTGTGCGAGGCAAAAAATTTCTGGAAAACCGGATGGTGGATGGTGGTGGAACCAGTGGTGGATTGCCAATTATCCAGGTGATGGGGATGAAATTTTTGTCGCGTTGAACGATGGCGAAACGTTGCGGCCGGTATAAGTCCGAACAATTCCTCGGAGCACTCCCCATGATACATGCGATAGAGAATGCAGAGTGAGGCTACATCTCTACGCAACGCTAAGGGGTCAAGCCGATCTGAAACATCCTGGCAATCGATGATTCGTTCTCCGTTGAATGCGGTCAAGAGAGAGAAGCTGGTACTGGGGTGCTCCTGCATAGATATGAGAACATTATTCCATATGCCTCTCGATCTCTCTGTCTCCCACTCTCTCTTTTTCTCATAAACCATCGAGTTGATTTATTTTATTTACGCCGTCTGTGGATACTACTGTACTTTGATGTTGGTGTATAGTTCGTTCAACTTTCACAGATGGGGCAATTTTAATTTCGAATTTTTAAAATTTTTACTATGTTTTGATATAATTTGGTTGTTTATGTAGAATAACAGTTTGTGGTAAATTTTAAATAAATATGCTATTTATACATACTGTACAGGGTGTAAGCAACACCGTATCGAATACTGAAATACCTAGTGTATTCCGACATAATTCCGAGTCGAAAATCATTGGAATTTTCTTCTGGAAAATTCTTCAATTTTATTATAATTTAAATTTTTTTTATTAAAAGTGATATCACAATGAGTGAGTATAACTTTATATTAAAAAAAAACTTCTTTTCATGTTTTGTTATTTTTGTACAGAATTATTTTCCTTTTCAGTCTTACCACTTCTTCACTTATATTATAATTTATTTGATTACTTTAAAAGATTTAATTAATATCATTGTAGTTATTCAATCCATTAATGCCGCGTTCCACCGTTCCCACCGTTTAACGTCCGTAAGCAAAACGAATCGTTTTTGTTTCTTGGAACGCAGCATTCATATATTCCTATACCTATAGTGAAAGGAATTTTGATCTAACCGGGTCTCCCAAAGACACCTCAGGTGTTTAAAAAAAAAAGAACAGGCTAAGTGAGTTGAACTCGCGAAAAACCTATAAGAAGTGTAAATGAGTAATGAGTAAAGAACTATTTAAAGTTTTTTATTTTAAATTTTCATCTATTTTCTGTAATAACTTTCAAACTATTGATCCCACTACTATTATAAATGTGAAAGTTTGGATGGATGGATGGATGTTTGTTACTCTTTCACACAAAAACCACTTAACCGTTTGCGATGAAACTTGGTATGTAGATAGCTGGAGACCTGGATTAACGCATATACTACTTTTATCCCGATATTCCCACGGGATCGGGATACGCTGTTGAAACCGCGGTTCGCTGCTAATACAGAATATTACGTGTGTGCATGTATCATTAGGTGCGGCCAAATATTAGCAGCGTTATAATATGTAGCCGAGAAATAGTTGATTTAGCTAAAAAAAGGGTTTTGAAAAAAAAAAAAATTATTTTCTTTATTTCGTCGGATAATACTTTTTCTTGTGTAGGTCTACATTTCTAAACAAAATATTATGAATTTTCATGTCAATTTCAATGATTTTGTATTTTTTTTAAGAAGTAGGTCATTTTCTGAAAAGTCTGGACATATTATCAACATCCTTGGTATTAAATGCCCATAGTATCATTCATATCGGCGCTCTACCTTACGAAACATTAGCTTTTTCAGTCAATTTTCAAGTTCAATTTGTCAGTTTCTAAATAGGATGTCTGTATTAAACAAATTTTCCTAAAATTGTTAGCGCTTTACGCTTCACGGGGTCTATTATACGACCCTAAAATATGACCACATCTTTCTGTAACAACCTGTATAATTATTACTAATATTTTTATTATTATTATCTTTATTAACATCAATAAAACATATAAATTACATTTTTAAATACATTATTGTATAAAAATATATATCAGTCGTAGGACTGCACGTCAGAAGTGAAAACATAACTTCACAATGTATTTGCATATACATACACACACACATCTGTATATATATATAATTAGATTAAAAATAAAAAGTAGGTAATAACATATCTATACATAGGGTACACTGGAAGTTCTGCGCTCCTGGCCGATCATAAATGTTTGAATTTCGAATGTTATATTTTTAAATATAAGAAACTCGGCTCCGTCTTACGAATTTTCAATCAGGGTCACGTGTCCTGAAGCGAGTTTAACATTTTTTACCCATCCCAAAAAGTGCACAACGCCGCTAAAGAAGTTTTCATTCCAAAAATTGCTTAAAATGCGCTCCTCTTAGCTGTTTAAATCATAGGTTTGCTATTGTTTCCCTCAAATCTCTAGATTGTTAGGTACATACCTATTCCACTATTTTCAAATAAAGTGTTAAAAATATCTGTTTATTTGTAGTTGGACGAAAATGGCTCCCAGAAGGGTGTCATGGTCAGAAAAAGAAATGGCGGAAGCAGTACACGCGGTTATAAATGATATTTTACCCATCAGTGCTGCTGGTGCCATCTACCGGATCCCAAATCGTACACTTCGAGACCACGTCAAAAGATATCGATTGAAGCCAACGCGCCAACCTACACCAGACAAAGACGTCATAGATGAAAATAAGGAAGCTGACGGGGAGAAAAAAATCAACAATAACACAAATACTTATGTTAATTTTCAACATTCCTGGTATTGCCATGCATGTGGTGAAGACAAAATTGCTGACATGAGGCAATGCAAAAAATGCGTTAAATGGTATCATGAGGTATGCGTTGGGTTAACATCCAATGATTTAGATCCTTTCGAGTGTCCTACTGGGTGTTAATTATGTCTGCTAAATATTTCTATATAACCTTAAAACTCAGCATTTTATTATTTCTACTGAAATTAATGTCAGAGTACAAACCGGCGAAATAATAATCGAAGTCAAACCGACTTAAATCATGTAGCGTTTACTACTGAAAAATATGACTAGAAGAATAATAAACCTGACTCCATCAAGGTGAAGAAAAACGAATTTTCCGCTATTCTCGAGAAGAGGACAGAATACACGTCATGTCATTTATAGGCAGGAAGCGTGCATCTTCCTAGATGGCAGTAGCCTATATTACCAGCATTTAAACTATAGCTAACTACTTATTTACGCACAAATATCGTTGCTTATCAATATATCTCCTAAGTACCCTGTCTCGCTGCTGCATCAGTTTTCTTCAATTCATCCTTTAGCATAGGTACTTCAAGTGACACATTTAATAAGCATCGAAAGTAAATTAATTACGTAAGTACATTTTGTAAGTTGTGGTTTGTAGACGTAACTACATATATACCTATATTTAAAATATTTGTGTGGACTGTATAATTAAGTATTTATATTCATAATCATCATCATTTCAGCCATAGGACGTCCACTGTTGGACATAGGGCCTTAATGACTTCCAAGAAGACCGGTTTAAAGCGACCTGCATCCACGGACGGCCTGCGATCTTTACTAGGTCGTCTGTCCACCGCGAAAATGGACGTCCTATTAGATTACATAATATATTTAGCAATATCCTGAATTATTAAATGAGCTATAGACGTAACAAACACACGTAATATAAGATATAGTATGTATGATACTTGCTATCATACATGAAATGAATGTGAGTTTGTTTGTTTGTTCCACTTTCACCCCTCTATGTACTCAACAGATTATCCTGAATTTTTGCATACACGTTGTCAGATATTCAGAAAAGGACTGTTCTCAGGGATCGATTGATTCACAAAATCTATATCAACGCGAGCGAAGCCGCGTCCAAAAGCTGGTATAATGTGATATTTTATGCGAAAGACTATCTGCCTGTCTGTTACGTTTTCACGTCTAAACCGTTGAACCAATATGATGAATTTTGGTATTTCAGACAGCACCTTGGAGAAGAACATTGGCTACATTTTGTTGCGAAAATAAAAAATGAAGGGGATAAAATAAGGAGTTTTCAAATTGTAAAAGCCTTATGACATGTGCGGCCGAACAAGTTTTATTGAATTTTTTTTTCCTTGGAAAATCTTTTTCTAATGTAGATGCATATTTCTAAACAACATAATACTAATTTTAAATATTTATTTTTATTTTTTTATGCAGACATTTTCAGTAAATCTGGAGATTCCATCCACATCCTTGGTTTAAAATACCCATACTTTCATTAATGACAGCCGTCTCATACGATCTTTTTCTTTAATATTGGTCCCAATTCTGTTACTTCACTCGCTAAAGTAAAATTCACTAAATTTTTTTCACATAAGATGTAAACCTTGTACACTTCAAAACAAGGTCTTATTTCAAATTGAAACAAGTAGGTAACATATGTCGCTATCGAAATAAGCAATTTATTTGTGGACTAAAGTCTGATACGCTTAAAAAAACTTTAATACCACGTAGCGAGAGCCGCTATCCGTTGAATGCCATCTCTTTTGCTCTGTGTTTTTAGTAAGCGTCTTCGTAGGTGTAGATTAAAAACACGTCATCCTTGTTCGTTTTAAACAAGTTTTTATACGGCAATTATACAGCGTTTGAATAAATGGAGACTCTCGCTGCGTGGAAATAATATTGAGTATATGTTGACAGGTTTTAGTGAAATTTAGCGGCGCTGAGAAATAGATGCTAGTAACAAATAGACCTTATTACGAAGACCACTAGGTTGATTTCATATGAAGAAATTAAGTCAGGTTTTAGTTTAGTCGAGTGTACAATAGAATCGGCATCATTATCTTTATTAGTAAATTTTTGTCAGTTTCAAAATAAGACTATGTAAAAATCATGATGTTTTTCTAAAATTAGCTAGCTTATTATTTAGCGGTTTATGTTATTTACGCGGTCTCCTACACGACCCTAAAATGTGACAACACCTACCTGTAACGCCTTGTATAATAAGAAATACTTAGTTTATTTAGAAACTACTTCTTTGATTGGCCTGTTGGTCTAGTGGTTAGTGACCCTGACTGCTAAGCCAGAGGTTGTGGGTTCGATTCCCACCCAGGACAAATAATTGTGTGATGAGCATGATAATTTGTTCTGTGTCTGGGTGTAATTTATCTATAATTTGTATGTATTTAGAAATATATAAGTATGTTTATCAGCAGTCTGGTTACCATAGTACAGGCTCTGCCTAGTTTGGGATCAGACGGCCGTGTGTGAGATGTGTGGAGTTATTATTATTATTATTATTATATTCTAAAACATAGTTTAGAGAGTATCTTAAGCAATTATATTGAGCAAAAAAAATGAATTGTAACTTTAGTGCCAGACTTTAAGCGTAAAATTACGTTCTGAGTTTCAAACCTAACCTAGCCAAAGTAAAGCAATAGGACTATTTTGTTGTTTTTTTTACGGTCTAGGGGGCTAACGAGCAGACGGTCACCTGACACCTGTAATTTAAAAGTCACAAGTGCGTTGCCGCCCTTTAAGGTGGGAATAGTGGAAGAGGGGGAGAGGAGGGAAGAGCGTTAAGACGGGAGAAGGGGATTAGAGGGGAGGAGAGGGGGGAGAGGGGACGGACGGGAATAGGCGAGAGGGAAGGGTTAGGGCCTCCGGTAACCTCACTCACGCGGCGAAAAGCAATAAAGCATTGTTTCACTACCGGTTTTCTGTGAGGCCGTGGTATCGAGCGGAGTCGAGCCGGCCCATACGTGCCGAAGCATGTTCAAATTCAAAATTCAAATTCAAAAAAAATCTTTGTTTCATAAAATTGACCATCAATTATTCGAAATCGTCGATTTAATAAATAATTATTATAATTAAAAATTATAGATCAACACACACAGAGTCACCGCAACAATAGTTTGCTTCGTCAAATGTAAAATGATTAAAGAAAACAAAATGGATAACATAATATCACATCTGCCTGTTTCGATCTATAACCGCCCGTTTCCAAATGGTTGAGCCTTGGCTCTCCCACGTTGTTTATAGAAATCTTTTTTATTTAATACTAAGAAAAAGGCTAGTGTATTAAAAAATGTTAAAATACCCGGCTCTACAGGGTAGGTAAGCGTCTGGTGTTCTGGTTATTTCCAACGCCAGATCAAAAACCATTGGGGCTGTAATACAATAATTATTTGATATATTCCTATTCCTTATTATTATTGTAAATATGTAAATTATTATTATTATCTATACCTACGTATATAAATAGGCTACTGGCAAGCCAAAACCGCTAAGAACTATTTTCTCCTGTTTGTCAAATAATTTTTTTAATTATTTTTTGTTTGGTAGCTATAGACAAGTTTTAGTGATATGAATCTATTTTTATGATCAGATAGTTTTTCTTTTTAGATTATGGGTCAAAAGCTACAGCTTCATTATGTATGTTGACCTGTCATTCTATTAAAGTCTACACAATGACAGTTCAAGCTATACTAGTCAATGACATACAACAAAAAATTCAAAACAATGAATAATTGCACGTTAAAAATGAAAAGTTCGACCACCGGGCGATCTCTAGTTATTATTAATAAATAATAGGGAATATGCATGTATTTTTTTTATCTTTTATTGACTTGTTCCATCATTCTACTCTAATAAAAAATATAAATAACCTTGGCAATGTTCAAATTAATTTTTAAAATAACATTGAAAACATCGATAAAATTTGAAATGTTTGAACGCCGCCATATTTCGTGGGCCTTGGATGACGTCAGATATCACGCTCAGTGTTTGTTTCATAAACTTAGTATACTTTCTTGAAGTGTTACAGTAATTTTATACCGATTTTCAGTTGTAATTACTATGTATTGTAATTAATAGACGATGGATAAAGTTTAAAAAACATTTTATAAGTATTGCCTTGTCCCTAAGTGTAAAAACACTTTAAGAAGTACACCCAATACAGTATTTTTTCCTGTACAAAATAATAATGTAAAATACGAAAACAATGGTGTAAATTAATGAGAAGAGATGAAGTATCTTCAATATCGTGTTTATATTGTTGTGAAGATTACTTTAATGTAAGCATATTACAATTTAATTGCTAGTATAGTGTGAATTAGTCAGCAGTAGGTCATTTATGTTGGTTTTAAATATCAAGCAGAAGGCAACTTGCTTGTCTACTTAAAATAGGTAACAAAAGTCCAATAAAACTTCATGAATATAACTAACTATACATATCTTACCTATCCTTTAGATTATAATATAACAAGTATTATAATAATTACCTTGTTGATTTCACTCCTTTGACCTCAGCAGACGTAAAATCTGGATTTGATGCAAAATATGTAGTCATCATGAATGCATCTATTTTTGGTAGATTGTCCGATTGTTCTTTGACAAAACTACATTCAGTCATCGTCCTAGATAATTTCTAATATCACTAGAATGCTTAAATTGCACTAGCTAAGGGCAAAAACCACAGAAACACCTATCTTTCTCCGTAACACTACGAATATAGTCGCCGATAAATGACAGGACGGGGAATTTGACGTCATGTTTTGTTTCGACCAATAGTGAAGCGTTTTGCAAAGTTGAATTTCGCTAAAATATGCAAAATAAGGGTATTTTGCATATTTTAATTAATATTTTTTGCAATTAAAGACGAACTAAATAAGAAAATAATTGTTTAGGCATAATATGTGGACAATAAAGATTCAAGGGAAAATTAATCAAGTAAATTTAAACAACATGCATATTCCCTATATATATATATATATAGCTATATTTGGGACTATTTTTGAATGGTGGATTTTCATTTGTTAGATGTACAAATGGGACTTTATCGCGATAATATTTAGGTATAAGCTATAAGATAAGATACCTTTTTGATTACGTACATACCTAACGTTTCACGGTTGCCGGCACGGGTGGACTGGTAAAAGCACAGCAACACGACAATCATGAGTTGCAAGTTTCGGCAACTACCCGCTTTTGGTCTTCATTATTTTTGGTTTTTTCATTTGTTGTCAAGATTTGGTTAGATTGTTAGAGCGATATTTCTTGAATTCGATTATTTCTTATGAGAGTTTTAGAACTTACTTGTAAATGGTGGAATATTTTTAAACTAGTTATAAACTTCGATATTGTGGTACATTTCTTTTTAAATAATTATAATCGAATTTTTTTACCTGCATGAACCTACCTGGTACCTGTATAGAAATAATGAATAAAAATAATCATGTAGTCGAATCGATATTTTATTTTTGATATAATAATATAAATTTAATCATCTCATAAATATAGCCACCAAACTAAAAAAACGCCTTAACAAAGCGTAAATACACACATCCTTAAAAAAAATCATAACATTTTTTTATTGTATAGGGGGCAAACGAACAGACGTGTCACCTGTGGGAGTAGGGGAAGACCGGGAAGAGGGGGAGGGGGAAAGGTTAGGGTCTCCGGTAACCTCACTCACGCAGCGAAAAACATTGCAAGCAATGTTTCACTGCCGGTTTTCCGTGAGTCCGTGGTATCACTCCTCCCATTCTTTTTTACCGGTGAGTACTTAGCCTGATCACAGATCCTTGTAAGTTGGAAGTGCGGATAGGGTCGACAAGGCGCCGGTAACCGATTACCAGGCCGGTTGCCGTAATCTTGGTAACCAAGTTAGTTGTAGGAAAAAACCTACTTTCTAACGTACAGTTCTAGTTTTATGTAAGTACTAAACACAAACAACAGTTATCTAACACATTTATTTATGAAATGAACACAGTTTACATTAACATTATGTGCTGCAGACAACTCAATACAATAACAATTAATATTTACATCACTAACAAAAATCTACACATGAATAATTATGAATATTGCACAACACTACATTTTTACATTTTCTAATTATTTTTACTCACCCGGAGCATTGCCTTCAATACACAGTTATTTCTGATCTATATTTTCCATAGACAAAGTACCTAATTACTTCATAAATACGTACGAAAACCGCGTGTAAGCAGTTTTAATTTACAAGTTTTGTTACAGATATGTATAATAATTTCATAAAAAAATATTTTTTTCTATTGATTCGACTGTAATTTATGTTTTCGGCTTTGTTAAATTTTACTGATTTAAATGTTGTACTTTTGAAATTGAGAAATGGTAAGTTTGTCATTTTGCGCGCCCTTTTTATATATTTATAACATCAAATGCTGCTGGCTACAATAAGCTTTTATTGCAAGCTTACAAACTCTTAGAAAGTAAGTAGGTAGTTATATAATTTTTACTAACCGTAACAGTGTTTGGGATCCGTGTACTTATAAATATTTTATTTGTCCCTGGCTAACAAAGTAAATAAAGCATCGATCACTTTAGATAGATAAGCAAAAATATGTCTCCATTTCCTTCATCAGAGATTTGAATTGTCCGTAAATCCTAATTTACGTATAATCTTATAGATAAAGACAACACTTTTGCGTACAAATGCAATCATCGCAGAACTTATTCTAACTTTAAGTAGAGAGTATGAGATATAGTTAGGGTCGCCAAATATAAATCATGAATATTTGTGCATTTTCCTTTTGTTTTTGCCTAGTCTCTGTATTAGTACTCCAAATATTTTTTTTGTCAAATCATAGTTTTGTAATTTGAAAGCCATTTTTCACTTGAAAAGTATACGTATTAAATTTAGTTGTGTTTTGAAAATTTATAGTATGAGTTCATAACTGTTTTGACTTGTTTAACAGTGACTTTAAATTATGTTGTAAACACAAGAAAAAAAAAAGCCACATTTACATTATGAAATGGTTAACTTTTTGCTTTTGCCATGTGTTATTTTCGTAATAATAGAAGTATTATTAGTTTCTCTAAAAATATATAACTAATAATACTTCTATTATTACGAAAATAACACATTTAGGTACAATTGGTTAAATTTCGACCGTAAGCGATGGTATAATTATTATTAAACTACGTAAGATACATGTGTGTACATTTTTCAGGTATACATAAGTACAAAGATATTTTATATAATTATTTACAAAATTATTGTGTTTGTCACAGATCTGTTTGTATGTTGGTCCAGCCAGCGTAGAGACGTATTCTATGTATACATATGTTATACATTTTACCGTGCCGTATCTAAGATATAAACACATTTACTACTTAAGCAAGTACTTCTTAGGATTAATTAGGAAGATAATATACTTAAAGTACAATTTTTTTTTAGGTTTAAGTACCTACTACGTTTTAGCCAATTATAGGCATTGTTAGTATTCGCAGTACCTATAGAAATTAATACATTAATAAATGTTCTACATTTTCTACTTTTGAATTAGATATTAATCTCGTTACTTGTGGAAGTTTAAATAATCATGTAAACTTAGTTCCGACAAAGTCCTAAAAAGATTTTGATTGTATGTAAAAATCATTGATTCGATAAACTGTGTGTAAATACATATATACAATAACTACACACTTTCGAATCCTATAGTATAGAAAAATATATATAAAGTAGATATTAAAAGGATTACTATATTGTATTAATATACGATGACTTGACTTGATTAAAATCAAGTATAGGAACATATAATACTTGATCATTAAATAATTAGTCATGACTGGCCTGTTGGCCTAGTGGTTAGTGACCCTGACTGCTATGCCATAGGTCGTGGGTTCGATTCCCACCCTAGTCTGGGTGTTATATGTGTCCGTTGTTTGTATGTTTGTAAAGTCCCCCGCGACACAGGAGTAATTCCTGATGCGGGAGTTGTCTTTAAAAAAAAAACTATTATTCTGTAAAAATCTTTGGATGATATACATGTCATAACAAAATACTTATTAACTATATAATAAGGTCTCCAAACACAACATTTAATAGCTTTTATTCTATAAATATGTTATACATTTTGGCAGGACGACAACTATATACACACAACATAAACTACTTTATACATTTTTTCTACATAAATTTTTATTATCTAATAATAAAAATAATTACCTTATTATATCTATTTTACTATAGAACTTATAGTTCTTACTTAATTTGAACCTAATAGTAAAATTTGTATGGCAAGACTCATTTATGTTTCAGAAAATCAAATGGCAAGATAAAATGGCTTTTTCGATTTAAAGAAATATAGTACGAAAAATAGCAGCTTACAAATTTCAAGAAGATTAATTACTTCTTCAGTTTTCGACGGGGAATTCTCGTCCCTCTACTTCCTTCTTGTCGTCTTCATTAGAGACACGATCTCCTAGTTGCTTCAAACACTTCTGAACCACGTGATCACATGGTTGTTATTTAAACGTACAGCCAGTGTCGCCAGGTAAAACGAGTGACAGGTGCACCGCTTCTAATGGCTTCATGCTCCGATTCTGGGGATATACAGCATGCTATTCGCTGAAAGTAGAAACAAAAGATATTTGAATTTCTCTAAGTTGAAAAAGGCCCACATCGGTGTCGAATATGGCCTTATGATCACAATGGTGGGAATCCCACTAGTATTATAAATGTGAAAGTTTGGATGTATGGATAGATGGATGGATGTTTGTTACTCTTTTACTAAAACCACTGAACCGATTGCGATAAAACTGGTATGTAGATAGCTGGAGACCTGGATTAATGCATAGGCTAGTTTTTATCCCGATATTCCCAAAGGATCGTGACTTACGCGGGTGAAACCGCGTGGCGCTGCTAGTATTTAAATAATTTCTCTATGGTGGTGATCAAATACAAATAAATGAAATTGAAGTTTGTAATGTCAAAATAATAGTTTTTTTAAGCTCATACAGTTCTTTGTATGAGCAATACCTATGCCTAAAAATCAGTTTTTTTATGTTTTTGTCTATCTGTCTGTCTATTTGTTCCAGCTAATCTCCGGAATGGGTGGACTGATTTTCACGAGACTTTCACTGGCAGGTAGCTGGTGTTATAAGGAATAACTTAGGCTACTTTTATTTTGGAAAAAGAATTAGGAATAAGAAGAAGGTTCCGCGTAAAATATATAAATATGTACATGAAAGCGAAGCCGCTCAGGAACTGCTAGTTGCTATTTAAACATTAAAGTGATGTACCTAAATATTACCAGAAGTACAAGTATCAGTATTTTACAATTTTTCCAAAACAATATTGGATGCAAATTACTTAATTAACTAATAAAGCATGGTCAAACTTCATGCAAATTAACTACATCATTGTTTAAAGAAACTCCCACATAAAGGTCGATTTATGCTGACGAAAAAATTTTGACGTAGCGCGTGAGTGAGCATCGATCAACTAAATTTTGGTCGACTTCTCCGTGTACTTGTAGCTTTATACCTACTCTGCGGAGTGGATCCTGGCCTGGCGTGGCTTAGATCCTTTATCAACGCTTCTTAACGTTTACCGCAAGCCAAATTAAATTAAAGATATCTACGTAAGTTAACTTTAAATAACATAATTATAAAGCATATAAAGAATCAAATAACATAAATATATATACCTGTTTAAACGTCCCTGGGGTAGTGGCAAGTTTATATATTGCAACCATAGGTATCATAAGTATGGAGGAACAGGCAAGACCCCATCCCAAAACCACTGCCCACGGTGGGTATGTATAATGCTGGTATTGCAGTGGTTGCTGGTACAGGAGGCCGAATACCACAACACCCTAGAAAAAAACGTTAACTCGGAAGTGAGTTTTAGATATTTCTAAGAGCTTCATTAGTTTGCTTTTTCGTGCACTTGAAGACTAGCTCAAAATCAAGATGTTTGAATTAAACTAATTATCTATAGATATTTTTAGAACTATCAGGAGTAGGAGTCAATCAGTCTGTCGTGAAGCTAGTTGAATTTTACGTAGATCATGCAGAGAAGAACAAGCAGAAAACTACCAAAGACACGCAATTTTTTTGTGAATATGTTTTTTTACAAGTTTTGGTGACATTGCTTGTAAGTAAATGTTAAAATGCGAGGACAATAAAAAATAATGTTCCATCACACAAGAGTCCTAGTTACTAATGTATTATTAAATAGTAGCAGTCAAGAGATGACCAGGTGTAACTAAGTTGGTGTACCACCTAAAAAAAAAGAAAATTAATTTAGTAGACATCACACTCACGATTATAAACGTTGGACTGACAAATTTCCAGCATATTCTCCAGTAAAGACCAGGTCTGAAACCAAGCATCTCTTCCACGTCATCAGAAAATTTCTTCAGGCCTGTAAATAGAAAATTTGTAACTAATGATTAAGGACTACAAAATGCATTTACAAAGGACAGCAATATTACCGTAGAACCAGGATACTGCAAGAGCCTCAAAGAGAGCGGAGCAGAGCAGAGAAATGCCGGCTGCGTAAGTATCCAGCAAATGAAACATGTAGATGCCACCCTATTAACAATACAAAAGTATATAAACAGATATACCTATAAATACAATATTAATCTGTCACGGAATAATAATATCACGTTTCTCTTCTGTTACTCAAATTTTCCTATTTAGCTAAGCGACTGACGGGGTTTTTTCTTGCACAGAGAATTAGCATTGCCACTCAAAGTGGCAGGCGGTGATGCGGAGGAGTTCTTTGACGCATGCATATAAATAGAAAGAAGTAAAGAAAAATATTTTATTAAATAGTCTTTAGTGTAATTATTAATTTGTATTTTTAGTCTCATTTATTGTCTTTAGGTTGTAATTTTCTTATTTATATTTGTTTTTTGAAAAAAAAACTATATTTCGTTTGCGTTTCGTATTCACCAGGCTAGATCCGAGATGAAGGAAAAAGGAAGTCAATGAAAAAAGTCACCAGTACCACAAAATAATTAAAATGAAGATCTTACCTTTTCATGTACACTGATAACGTGAATTGATAGAAATACACTCTTTCAAAATTATCCTTTGCTACCATAACAAAATTATGTGTAAATTTCTCTGCCATTTGGGTCAAATATAGGTAAACCGTGGAATTTGGGGTAAGAAAGATAAGTTTATGTGCTTTATTATGTCAAAACAAGGAAAATCTTGTGAATAGTCTATTACTATTCTATTTGTTACCGGTGTAATATTGATGCAAGCCACGCAAAAGGAGAAGCAGACGACGATTAAGGTAAAATGTTCCCGCCTGAGCCAGTGTGCACCACTCGCTCGAGCTTGGTCCAATAGACCTGTTATCACGCACTCTAGACCGCCCATCTGTAAATGAGATATTATGGTTAACACAATTCTTACACCACAATAAAATGTTTTCTTTACGAAATTCCTTAATTTTGAAGTATTATTATAGAATAAGCTCAGAGGGTGCCTTATCTTCTTCCTGTTTTTAGAGCTTGAAATTTTAAGGGTAAGAATGATCTTAGCCTTAAATTCAAGTTCTGAATTCTATGCTATAATTCTAAGCTGGTAAGCAAGGGCTCACAAGCTACTTACCAGCGTACTTGCCCGTCTAAAAGTAGGGCAGTTCTTTAGGAATCATTTACAAAAGTTTTATAAGCTGGTAAGGAAGCACGGGCTTATCTAATAGTAAGCGGACACCAGTCTCTATAAACATCATAAAACCAAGTGGTGGTGTCACGTATGTCCAAACGGTACTCGATCTACTCCCGAGCAGATATTTTAGATTTTAGATTAGATTTTACCAGATACTTTCAGTGGACCCTGACGTAGAAGACAGACCAACCAGCATAAAGTTCGATGAGATTAATTTAAATGATGATGACGATGATACATCTCATTTTAGTGACTAATATAAAAGAAATGTGGAACCTTACCCCTGAATCTAAACCGAGCATAATAAGCATGAAAAAGAAAAGCATCGCCCACAAACTTGCTCCTGGAAGAGTTGCCACAGCTTCTGGGTACACTTGGAATACCAAACCAGGTCCTAAAACATTATAAAAAATACATGAGAGAGAAAAAGAGAGGGAGACGGATTAAGTTTTCGAGAAGGAATATTTTATGCTTGCCTTCAGTAGCTACAGATGAAATAGGAACTCCTTGTTTATAAGACATGAATCCAAGATATGTAAAGATGACGAATCCCGAGAAAAATGACGTAAAACAGTTCACTAAAGTTGTTACTAGACAGTCCCTGCAAAAAGAAATAGAAAGTTAAATTCCATGATACATTATGCCTTACTGAAAATAGCTAAAATAATGTGGGGTAAAATTAGGGAAGTTACCGAAATACATTGTGTTCAAAAGCACTGAGTTGTCAAATAATTTAACTGTATTAAAAGTAATTTTTACCGATAGCAGTTATTGTGAAACGTATTATAGCTGGCATACGAAAGATGAACACCAAAACCAGCACCGACTGAGTAAAATATCTGTACGGCAGCATCAACCCATACCTGAAAAAAGATTTCAGTTTGTATTATCTTGCTAAATATGATTTTATTTCATATTGTGGTGCACAAATTATTGCACTGACTTATGGGCAAGATATGATGTATTTATTATCCCTACTCGGTGCTTTCAATTCTTAGGTAATGGGATGCAGAATAAATATTACTTAAGCCATAATTAAAGTTTCTAGATTCTGATAAATAAGAGCAGATATTAGACTTATGATACATTTGTTGCTTTTTTTAAGAATATGCCCTCACAATTTATACAGCAGTATACCCAGGTTTCATCACCTGTCACGATATTATAGAGAGCCAACGACAGTCCTCCATTAATCCCTTTTAATCATTATACGGCACCACACAACACTGGTCTCCTTATCTTCCATCATATCATGCGGTAGCCATCGAGTGAAACTTTCAGTATGCCCCACGTTGACTTTGAGACCAGTTAAGGTCTACCGCAGTTCCCGATTTCTTTCTAGGTCTCGCCAAAGTTACCTAGTTATAGGTGTAAGTTTTTAACCTATAACGGATAGATGTAGGAAAATCGGAGATGCAAAACAAATACAAAATTAGTAGGCAACACAAAAAATTTCTAGAGTGAGGCATATACATACTTGAGTATCTTTCAATCTTGTAAGCTCAGGCTGCAAGTAGTAAGCTATGCCCCTAGTGGCTCCAGGCAGTAGCAGTCCTCGCGCCAGAAGTATAGATAGCACCACGTACGGCATGGTTGCTGTCATCCACACCACTTTTCCTGGAAACAGTAAAATCAATCACCCGTTACAATCATGTAATGTTTGAATATAAAAGCGGCGCGGCGGCGGTAGCGTTATGGGTAAGGCGTTCTACTTGCAATCAAACGATAGAGAGTTCGAACCCTACCCAGTACAGTACCGGTGTGAATCCACTACTAACACAATTACATATCTTACCTGGAGGGGTACGAATACTAGTAAGGTTCGCCCCACGTTGATAGTGTTCTTTGAAAAATAAAAAAAAGTTACATAATTTAAAAACCTGCGATATCACGGTATCACGGTATTCTAAGAGTTCACACAGACGAAAACGACTTAAAACCTATCTAAATAAAATAAAAACAAAAATAAATTAATAATTGTTTAGCAATGTAAAGTAGGTACTCATTTCTTTCTGTAATTGTACATAATGTAAGACAAATGCAGAGAGATTCCCTTCCCCCATATAGTGTAATAAGAAATATAATTGTGAAAAGGAATTTTATTTAAGAGGATGAAATTCAGGAGGTTAGGTGCAGAAGACGAACACCTGAACTGCACAGAATCTACCCTGTCCCGTACAGAGTACACACTATTAGTGAAGTAATTTATTTGTGCTAGTTAGTAAAGTTTTGGAAACTTTATAAGCATATAAAAAAATTAAATTAAATAAAATTAACACATCACCAAACTCGAGGAACACGTGGTTTTGTGAGGTGATAGCAGTTAGGGAATAATTAGTGCATACAAAATGTGGTTGTAACACTTTTTTTTATATTTTTTTTTATTATTATTAATATACTTACCGGAGCTCTTTACTCCTTTGAAGAGTGATAGGTATAAAGTGACGTAGACCATTCCCAAGCAAATAGCCAATTGCCATTTGGGGAAGCCCAGATCGTTCAGACCTTCCGAGTACTGCATCTCAAGCACAGCACGACTGCAAACCGATTGAAACTATTAAATTACCTGCATGCTGATTGATGACAAAATGCCTTCATAAGTGGCAGTGCGGAATCATTTAAGTTAACATTGGCTTTTTTAACATTTGATTACATCGATCCCACGTAGGCATGTCTGTAATCTATCATCTTACCTTTTCGAGAGGAACCATTGTATTACATTGTATTGTAACCTAGAAAATAAAGCAGTTATTGCTGAATCTTCATGTGATTACAGGTCATGGTCCTTTTAACAAACATCCGTTTAATAGGTGTAACTAACAGCCCCCTTTTGCAAGTCCTGCATGGAGACAAAAGAGACGGCCGCACAAATCCTTTTGGTGTGCAAGTTTGTGGGCACATATCGGGCCATACGCCTGGGGTCACAGAGGATTCTCCCTGAGGTCATTGGTGATATTAAAGATTTGATAAATTATCTTGAGGAGTTGGAATAGTAATAGTAGCCATCGAGAAGACGTCTAGTTGCAAAAAAAAGTCCGTGTAGTACCACCAGAGTAAACACCAGTTACAACACCATAACAAGCTAAAAAAACTATCCTGAACTATTGCATTCAAAGATAAAATTTAGTCATTGACTTAATAAATATTTCATCTAAGCCTATGACAATTACCAGCACATAAATTATCTTGAAAAAAATTTACTTCGTTCAAAAGAAGAGCAAACCATAAAGACAATGTTTTAGTAATTAAAATAAAATAAAAATATTCATTTTTATCCTTCATAATTTATAGTTCTGCATACAGTGTATAAACCTTAGGCTTCTAATTCAAACCCTAGAATTCCGTGTCTCGTGGTGTGTTTTCTCTGCTGCGTTCTTATACATTAAAGAGATAAAAACGACCTATACATAGAAAAAGGTTATACATGATTATAAAACCAAATTACTTTTTTCGTATTAATAAGGTTAGACTAATCTATAAACACTACTAAAACAAAAAATCAAAAACTTTTGTAGTAACGAAGATAGCGATTGAATAAGGGTTAATATAAGAAGAGATAAGTCTAACCTTATTAATACAAAAAAAGTAATTTGGTTTTATAATCATGTATAACCTTATTCTACGTATAGATCGAAAAAATAACAACGCTAGTAGGTTAACATTATACCGGTATCAGCGCTGAATTAGGCCACTCGTTGGCTACTCAAAACAATTTATGATTGGTTACCTTTCTAATTCGTAATTAATTCTGTATTTCACGTTCAGCGTTTCTAATTGAAATTGTAAATTCGCCAATTGATATCAACAATTATTAGCTATGCCCCGCCCCGCAGTTTCAAGTTAATTAAGTCTTAATAAAAAAAAAGAAAATCAGTCTTTTACAGTGTGAAATTAGCTCATTCAAACAAACACTATTTATAAAAATACCTACTTAGCAAAATGCTGGTCTTGCTCCACAGCCACACTGTATTTGAATGGTGTTCTTTAGAAGCAGAAGCAGCTCCTGAACTTTTGCTTGTATATTTTATCTGACATGTATCTATTTATTGATATTTTTAACCAAAACGCAAATAGAGGGGTGTTATAAGTTTAACGTGTCTGTGTATTTGTGTGTCTGTGTGTCTGTGTATTTGTGTGTCTGTGGCATCGTTGCTCCCAAACGAATGGACCGATTTAAGTGCGTTTTTTTGTTTGAAAGGTGTTCTTAGATATAATTCAAGGAAATTTGTTCAGCCGTTCGAAGATCATCAGCTCTTTTCTAATCGTTGAAGGGATTTTCGAGTCAGGGGTATTTTAAATTTATGATTAGTCATTATTATTATTAACATTGTTTATTTAACAAAACATTGATATTATCTTATATGACTTTAATACATTATTTTTTTTTTTATTGTAAATGTAAGAACTGTGTAGTCCTAACAAATTAAGTAAATTTTCTAGGTTTTCTGGCAGTTCTGAGTATGTCAGGCTCGTCTAGAAGTCCTGTCGATTGTGGCGTACGTGTTAGGTCGTTCGGACCCCTTAATATGCGTGACGTGACACGTGCGTCATGTTATGCTCGTGAACATTGGTCGAGGCTGTTCATCTCCTGACTGCTATTAAGTACTTAAATATAGTAGTAATTTGCGCGACTATTTATATTTTAGAAGAATATGTATGTACATTTTCCTCACATTTCATTTTGCTTATAAACAACTACTATTCCCCGTTTTTTGCAATATTTTTCATTGATGCTCCGCTCCTATTAGTCGTAGCGTAATGTTATATAGCCTTCCTCGATAAATGGACTATCTCACACTAAAAAAATTTTCAATTCGAACCAGTAGTTCCTGAGATTAGCAGGTTCAACCAAACAAACAAACAAATTCTCAGCTTAATAATATTAGTATAACAAAAAAAAAACTTGTTGAAAAAGAGTGTCCTTGGAATTGCCTGCCTTTTCTTCTCCATAGGATCTACGCATTGGAACAGGCAACTAGCTTCACGACTGACTTAGCCTGACTGACTACTACTCCTGACAATTCAGAAATACCTATAATTGGTTCAATTAAAATAAATGATTTTGATTTTAAAGGAAGTTTTCAGCTGCAAAATAGTAATAAAGATCAACTTTCAAAATTACTTTTCTTATTCATATAAATCAAATTTGTTTTATAGAAGTCTATGTCTTCATATTCATATCAACAAATTCCTGGAATAAAAATATAACTACTTTGAATAAGTACACTTAGCTGTACAGCCCAAGGTTGTAAGCAAATTATATTGACCCTTTTTCAAAAGTCAATTTCCGGTCGCAATGATTGGACCTGTTATGCATGTCCAGGGAAATGCTTTGACAAACATACTTTATTATGGGACAAGTGACACATTTCAGTCAGTCTAGGATTAGATTGATGTATTTAGCTTTTGAATACTCCTTAAATATACATCGAAAATAGAGGAATGTAAGGCTGAATAGATTTAAAAGGGCTAGTGTCCAACTACGGTAAATTGAACAGTTTTGCTTTACAGAAATGCTGTTTAAAACGTTTTGTTGCGGTACACATTTTAATTGTATTAGCAAGTTTTTATTTATAATTAAAACATATAAATAACAAGTCAATAGTATAATAAACTTTTATTAACTATAATTTATAGAAAACCATTGTGTTATAACCTATTAATTAAAACAAGCACCATTATCATTAAAAACGCCGAAAATAGAGAATATCAACGTCATAGAAGAAACATTTCAAATAAACTAACATTTTATTCTGACGAAACTTTAATGCGCTCATATATTATGCGTGCGTGAACAAGGTATCGAAACGGCTTTCAGTAATTCCATTAACAATAGTTTCATCAAGATTGTGTAAATATCTAAACGGAGGAAGAAATAACACTACCTGAGGTAAAAACAACCCGTATACGCGTACACCGATACGGCACCGTTGAGCCTAGATAATACAAACAAGGGAAAATGTTTCATCATGCTTGTGGATTTCCCAATAGCTGTCGATGGCGTTTATATTTTTTGGCTAACGATATCACTTCAGAAATTAGAAACTCGAAATCGACTGTGCCTCCCCTGCTCTGACTATTTTTGAGCACCAGCATAGAGAGGCATTTCTACTAATGAATACGGTATTAATCAGACCTACGGTGAGTTATATAGATTTGGCATCGAGCGGTATTAATTACCGCTGGTGTAGTGATAATAAAACAACATACATTATATCTAACAACACACTACACTATTGAATAGACCGTGTTTTTATTGTTAGCTTCTTTAATAAAGTACCCAATTTAAATAACATTACCTCTAAAATTTTTAAAGGTTAATTTTAAGTATAAGATGATAACATCATTATACTCCTATTAAAATCAACTTCCAAACTTCTTCTAATACTGTTTGCCTACTTACTGAAAGAATTCCGAAGCCGGTGTGAAGTGCGACAGGGGTCCTTGATAACGGATGTCAGTTCTATTGGTGCTATTAGTCCTGGTCGTGTCCCAGCACTGCTCGGTGTTCCAGGCATTGTCACAGTGCAGCCAAGGTAGCTCGGAGCGAGCTGATGATACTAGGAAGTACAACGCCCAGCCTAAGGAAAGATGATATGTAGATAAGCATATAAAGTTGTTAAAACTTAGGATCCAAATGAATTAATGTTCTACCCGTAGTACAATAGGTATAATATGTACGTAAGAAATATGGTATAATATTTTGTAATAAATTATTTTACTCTCAAAATAGAAAATATAATTTTTTCGCCAAAGGTTTTCTTCGTAGGTTCAAATAAGTAATTAAAAAGTTTTTTGGAAAGATTTCTAACTCTGTTTCCACAAAGAAAGGACCATAAGGAATCTATCTGGCAAGTTTCAAGCTTGTAGCATTTATATTTTTAACCCCCGACGAAAAAGGTGTGTATGTCTGTGTACCTTTGTGTCTGTCTGTGGCATTGAAGTTCCTAAACGGATGGGCCGATTTTGATTTATTTTTTTATTTGTTTGAAAGATGTCTTGATCAAGAGTATTCTTAGATATAATTCAAGAAAATCTGTTTATGCGTTCGGGGATCAACAGCTCCTTTTAAAACGTTAAAGGGATTTTTGAGTCAGAGGTAATGTAAATTTATGCTTGTTTAGATTTCGGGAATAATCAATAATCAGTGAGTGGTTTATCATCTTTATATATTACTCGCTACCCGACCACGCATTGCTGTGGCTAAGTAATTTGAAATAAAAAATATTGTAACAATAAATTGAGACTATCCTCTCTCTCAAGTTGAACCAAATTGCACACAGTGAGCCAAATTTCATTAAAATCGGTTCATTAGTTTAGGAGTTCATAGCAAACAAAATGACACGAATTTTTTATATATACAGATATATTTTTTTCTTTGCTTTTGGTGTACAATAAAGAGTATTTACTATTATTATTCATCCTCCGCGCTATTTCCTAACTAAGTTAGGGTCGACTTTCAGTCTAACTACGATACGGCCGAACTGTGATATTTTACGTGAAGCGACTGACATCAGACCTTCACAACTCTTGGTTTGTGAAGGTCTGATGGCGATAATATATTGAATACTAGGCGATATTGAAGTTCTGTAGTTAGACCAGGTTGTCGGACTTTTTAGGGCTCCAAGTACCCGTAACGAATGCCACAGATGTTAGTATGGCACCCGGGACTGACGGTTTAACGTGCTCTCCGAGGCACGGAGGGGTTTCAATGTGTTAAGAATGGTCACCCATCCTACACTGGCCTAGGCTAGTATTACTTAACCTTGTAATGTGCTAACCTACTCGGTTACCACTTAGCCACGAGCCCCTTGAGTATTTACTGTTATTATTATTGTACAATAATTCTGTCAGTATATGAGTAATATTTCTGCCGGTAAATAGGAACGTCCCAGCTCTATGGGTCGGTAAAATTGGATTTGAAGAACTTTTAATGGTTAGAAGTGTTTACAGCCACCGGTAAAACCTTACCATCAGACAGATCTAGGTGCTTGTTTGCTAATTTAGTTGTATAAAATAATCGATATACCTAACGCTTTTAGAATTACATTGTACACCAAGCTTTATACATTCAGGATAATCATGAGAACTACTACAGGATAAGAATGCTGTTTTTGTTGTTATTATATTCAGTGAGCCAAAAAAAAGGTGTTTAAAGTTGCCCTAATTTTTTTTATTAATGACACAAATGGCGAAGGTGAGCCGTTCGAATACAATTTTTTACATCATATATTATATCGAGAAGGAGCTTTAAGCTTACATTAAAAAAACTATTTGAATATGTATGAATAGGACACAAAAAGTAAACAAAAGGTCTATCTTATTTCCACGTGACCATTCAAAACGATATTTACAGTACGGAAATTTCTTCTCGTAAGTCCGACGCCCACTTTACCGGTTCTTACGTTTTCATTCGGCGTAGCGATCGGAAAAGACTCTCAAGCAAGTGTCTCACACATTTACACACATTCGCACACATTTTATACGCATTAACTTGTAGTTTAAGCTAGGATTTTAAGACGTTGAATCACATTCATAAGTTATGAAGCCAGCCGTCAATGTACAATAGAGAGCTGAAATTAATATAATGAAATTATAGGTATACGAACAGTAACAAGGCTGTCAATATTGAATTGCCATGAAAATGGATAACAAAATAAGTTGTCGAAAAATGTGCACCTACTCAAGTAAAACCATTATCTGAAGATAAAATTAAAAATCCTTGTTTCCGGCTAAAGTAACTGTTTTTCGTCTACACATAACGTTCCGAACATGACCAAACTTTTCGAATCATGAAAAATAATATTAAACCTCCTTCGAAAAATGTTAGCAATCGTTGTCGAGCTCCACCAAACGATTCCTCCCTTGTATTTGACTAAAATGACTTTGAAGCATGTACATGGTCTAGCTGCAGAGAGACAAGTTATTTTTTTCTAATAGACAAAATGCGTTTCTCGGAACTCATTTCTTTCGTATACATCTAACAACAAATCGTCCTATTAATTTTCTTAAAAAAATATGTACCTTTTTCAATGTGTACTTTTTTAAATACAAACATCACAAATCAAAATCAACAAATTTTGTAAATACATCATTTAAAATATTACATACATTAAATAATAGATACAATATCAAATTATTGTCCACATTTTATATATTCGGTGGATACCGAACACGCGTTAACACGCTTGGTCGGTACGACTAGATAGGCTTACCAATCAAGCGTGTTAATGTAATGAGTTAATGACTAGGCGTCACACTTGCCATTCAGAAAAAATTATATACCTAAGTATTCGAAGCAAACTAACAGACAGATCGCATGATTAGCTCTGAATGAATTCTATGCAACAGTGTTCCCTGTCGCTTGTTACTGAGATTCGAGCTCCTGAATAGCAACTTTAAGCGACACGCCTTGTGTTACAAAATTTTCTAAAAACTGTTCCTACACACGTCCCTCTAAAACCTAGACATGAATTAAAGCAAGTAGGTCTAGCCTACTCCTAATGTTTTGTTTATTTTTAAATTTCCATGCAAAAGACAAAAATAAACTTTAATATTTCATGTTCATTTCAATGTCTGCCGCCGAGCAGTCCGTGATCCTATAAGAATATTTTATATAATTTCAAAAATCTTTGAATTTTTTAAAAACGTGCATGAACTTATAAACTAAATTATGAAGTATGTTAATTAGTCTAAATCGCATATTATTATACAATCTTTAGTAAACATTAATCTATTGTTGAAGAGTATAGTCGTTTAAACATTCACACATATAAATCCTTAGTGACAACCATCGTCGTCCGACTTCAACGAATGGTTGAAACGTAATAGTTAAATGGTGGTTTAGATAATCATTATTAATGATAGAGCGTGTATGTTGGCATGCAATTTTACATTTGGATATATTCCAAGTGCTGGTAATAGTATATTAACGATACGCTACGCCGTTTAATGACAATGTAGTTAGTAATAGCACTGCTAGTTCCAGCGTAAGGGTTAACAGGGGTTAATTTATTTCTTTATGAGAATAGGTATGTAGTTGATTAGTAGGTTGACATTAACCTTTTTTTTTACAATACGTAGGTATGTTGCTTGTAGGTATATGGTTTTGATATTATTTTTATGAACATAATATACCTTGATAATGAACGCAGAGACAAAATTTCATATATATAATTAAATTTAAAATTACTGTAAAGTTTGTAAAGAAAATGGGTGAGAGTGAGTTGGCGAGAGCGATATTCACTGTCAGTATTAAATATTAACCCTGGGAAATTTGCACAAAATTTGCATAGGTCTTGACAATGATTGAGGATCTCCTCTTTAATTTTTATTAGCTTAGAACCCCAAATGAGGACTCATTGTGTGTTGCGTATTATTTTTAGAGAATCTCATTATTGGTCTGTAATCATGATAATTACATTTGCAAACATGGAGCGTATTTAAATATTGAATAAAAAACCTTTGACATACAATATACTAATCAAAGTAAAAGCAACAATCATTATTTTATTTAAATAAGTGATATTAATTTGCCAAGAATTGCTGAGCAAAAAATACAAGTAAAATTAAAGTTTGTAAAACCAAAAAATATCTATAATGTACTTCATCTTTTCTAAATTAATAGAACATAAGTGTTCATAAAATAGACTTATAATGCTATATGTACATACCAATGATCACGTTGTAGTAGAATGAAACGTAGAACGCCACCATGACCGCACAAAATCCTACACCTGGGAATATAATTATTACAACATTAATTATTTTTTTATAAACAGTACAGACTTATATGTTTTAAGGCGCAATGAATTCAAGTGATTTTGGTTTATAATAGTCACCAGTTTAGTGCAATAACCACTAGTACTTAATAAGGTTGCTTATAGTAAAAATTAACTATTTATCAGTCTTCGCAAAATTGAGTGTTAATAAAAGTAAGACTTTAAAATATTAGATTCGTTAGTATTTTAATTTTTTTTATTATTAAAGCTTTGAGAGTAAATCTATTGGATACAGTTCATACAACTTTTTTAAATTTTATAAATATATCCCAAAGGACGCTTCCTGTTTAGTTTAGATTACTTTTTCTACATTTATTAATATTTTCATACAGCTCTACCGAGAAAATATATCTGATAAATAAGGCGTGCTGCTTATGTTAGCTACTATACTTCCCTAATATACTTGATTTTCCTGTACCTTTGAATAGTGGACATATCTTCCAAATCGTGATGGGTCCTTGTCGGTTGTATTGCCCCAGAATTAGTTCCATATAGAACAATGGCACAGCACCGAAGACTAACATAAGTGTGTAAGGTATAAGGAATGCACCTGAAACAAAGTTAGACCACTTCTTATCTGTCAAAATTGGCTGATTTTATTAAACAACATTACATTGAATGCCACATACTTTAAGCCTATTGTAACGAAAGATCTCAATTGATAACTATGTCTTTGAAAGAAAAAAATATATTTGTTTAAATTTAAAAGACGGCTGAATGTTAAGCATACATGATATTTTATATTCATATTTTTCACTTAAGTGAATATTTGTGGTTAAATATTGTATCAGTCGATTTAAATATTCTAAAGAACTGAAAATCGTTTCGATCATATTGTTGATCAAGACACACAGAAGAAAATAATAAAATAGAATTAGGAGATACATGTTAGATTTGCAAGCTAAAGGTTGAGTTTTTTTGTCTGTCGAACATCATAAAAAGTTATTCATAAGCATCTTACCACCGCCATTCCTGTAGCATAGATAAGGGAAACGCCAAACGTTGGCAAGGTCTACTGCAAAGCCTATGATGGACAGTAGAAAATCTGCTCCGGTTCCCCATGTTTCTCGTCCGTCATCGGCTTCTGCGGATAAAATTATAATAAAATCTGTAGAAGCCTATACTTAGTTTTAATTGATATTAGAGAAAAACATACGTAAATTAAAAACCGGAGAAGTGAGAGTCTGACTCGCGCACCGAGAGTTTCGTACAAACTCGAGTAAGATTTTTGATCACTTTTATTTAAGGACGGTTTTGAAAATGAAAAAAAATTGTATACAGCTTCAAGAGACTGCAGACATAAGTATTAAATGTTATATATTTTCACTACACTAAGAGCGTTCAGGACGAGGTTTGGTAAATCCTCGCACTGGTATCAGTCGCATGTTTTCTACCCTATCTCTACTATGGGTCATGGCAACCCTCCTCATCTACAGTAAACACCACTACCACCTAGCAGTGCTGTTTTACGTATGCTGGTTTGCGGTCTTCCGTAAGTTGGAAGTACTTTAATACTGGGGCGACTGTAATTTAATTAATAAATTGCTGTAATTTAAGTTTTTTTAGTAAAGGGAGAGCCATGCTTCGACACCTATGGGCCGGCTCGACCGGAGCGTAACACGGCCTCACAGAAAACGGGCAGTTAGTCTATGCTTGCATTGTATTTCACGGAGTGAGTGAGGTTACCGCAGGCTGTAATCCATCCCTTTTCCCCTCTTCTCCCCTTCCCCGCAGTCTCACTCTTCCCCTACTCCCACCTTAAAGGCCGGCAGCGCCCATGGGCGGCGGTAGTCACTTACCATCAGGTGACCCGTCTACTCGCGTTTGCCTCTTATCCCATAAAGAAAAAATATTAAGTTCTAAATCGCCAACAGTTTTCGTTGGTGTTGAGGTATCTGCCTTAAGTTAAGTTTTTCTTCGAATATTTCAAAACATTTTTTTCAAAAGGCACTTTTTTCAAGAATTCTTTAGAATAAACTAACGTTTTTTATTTCATAATTTAGATAGGTACGTATGTTTACTGATATTTAAACAGTTAAAAAAAAACAAGAAATGATGCAATTCAACCGTCAGAATTAAAATGGTAATTATTCTGAGTCTATTTACATGTACTTGGTCGTATCTTTTTGTCAATAGTCCCACGGTAATATAGAAATATTAAGATAGTGCGGAAGTTATCGAAAGTTTTTTTTTAATAAAAATAAGTGTAACCTTAACTTTAAATAATACTACATATGTTACAATTTTGAGGCCTGGTTCTTCTGAACTCTAATAACAAAGTTTTATCTATGAATTAAATTTATAACATAATATACTAATATTATAAATCCGAAAGTAACTCTGTCTGTCTGTCCGTCTGTCTGTCTGTCTGTCGCCTTTTCACGCTAAAACTACTGAACCGATTTAAATTGAATTTGGTACACGGATAGTCTAGAGCCTGAGAAAGGACATAGGCTACTTTTTAATGTGAAAAAAGGGGTGTAAGGGATTGGAAGCTGGCAATGAAAAGTTGTATGGAAATATTGTCAATTAGCCTAAATAATTAAAAATTCTACCCAAAGACACTATTCCACGCGGACGAAACTTTTAGCGTTAAGAATCGAAGTTAAACGAGGAGATATGAAACTAAGCTTAATTTGTGTGATTAATAGTTTCGAGCGAATAAGTATATTCCAAAATTCCAATACACAAAAAACTCGCGTGATAATCCCATTGTGATTAGGTGCATGATGCGGAACTCCGAATAAGTGTGACACACAAGAACAGTCGATATAATAGAACTTCATTTTGTTCTTTATTCTTCGTTAAAAAGAAATTGTAAATAAATGGTTTGTTGTTTTCTATACTTAATTACAAATAAGTGGTTTGCAAACACTTATGACTGACATCAACACAAAACTGCTATGCTAAACAAAAACTTACCTGTTTTGATACTATTAGTTCGGAGACGCTTAGAAGTTTCGCTATAGAAACATTCCTCTTCTATTTGTATTTTAGGCTCTTCTGTAATTGTGAAAATTGCATTAGTAAAATCAACACAAAAGGTACAAAACAACATACGAGTATCTAACCTCAAGGTTTAGTCATGTTTTGTAAAAAAAATTAATAAGCATCAACTTTCGCAAATAAAAATATAGCATATAAAAAATGTAGAAAGTATTAAATAAATACATTTTATCAGCAAAACTAGGATTCCCATTTTTTTTAAATCGTAGAAACCCAGGTTCGCTTTAGCTCCACTCACAATATCTCTCGTCAACAGTATATTCTAATTTTTTATGTCACATCAAAAATTTGTAAAAAACAGTTCTGGGTAGTCGAGTCTAATACTTTGGGACTACTTTGTGCAGGAACGAGATAATGGCCGAACATTTCTGATTCTTTGTAACGTTTGGGATTGAGTGACAAGTGCTTTGGATGTTGGGAGGATCACCTTTCTCGAATTAATCGGAAAAATAAATAAGAAGTGATTAAAGAAAGCCCCGGTAAGTGATGTGGATATTTTTTATTATTTTTTCAGATGCTTTCTGGAATCATATTTACAACTATTATCAATGCTAAAATTGAGGACCCTTCTTGCCTGATTTATGGTAAAATAAATAATTATAAGCTAATAAAATTTAAAATCGAATCTTTTTTCAATATAAATGACCTCGGGTAGTTTCTTGTAACTTCAAATACCAAACGTCACTGAACTCTTGCTATGTGAAAAGTGATATACTGTATGACATCTATTTAGGTTTTATTCTAAAGGTGTTGCCAAAAAGATAGAATTAATCCTTTTATAACGTAAAAACTACCTCTGATTAAAATAACACATATATCACGGAAAATGTAGTGTAGTCTAGTAATATTTTTGGTCTTTGCGGCGTACTTACTTTTATAACACGACAGTGTCACAACAGATCCTTTCGTTGATTTGTTATCTGTAAATAAAAAAAACCTTTGTTATTAGGAAGATTGTATTCTTTACATGATTTATGTATATGTACCTCATAAATGGATCCCCGATTGACAATTTCTTAAGACAAAAAGACAAATGATTTTAATTTCTTTGCAATCTTGGTCTATGCCAAGCCTCGAAAATAGACTTATCTTCCTGACAGTAACGAATATACCCTTCCTTGAGTTTTTGATTATATTATGCTCTATTTTGAAATAAAATAATACAAGGTTAGATACGTAAAAACTATTCAATGATTATAATATGTAGCCTAGTGCCTTTAACGGGGTGACCTTCATTGGACCGATAGTGTCAAAAAGAAATATCATGAATTTTCTATCTCCTAACGATGGCATAAGGCCTTATGCGATTTAACCTCAGGAGCAGAACTTAGTATAACAATAATAATATCCTAGGAGGTATTACACATCGCTATCTGGACCCTAACTAGGCAGAGCTTATACTATCGGGATGATGGGATCTAGAGCTCGGATAAACGAACATAGATACGTTTTTTTTGTAAATACAAATGTACATGTTATACATAAAAACACCCAGATCATTGCAAATAGACATATTCAAGCAAACCAATAATTGCATTGAACGGGCATCGTACCCGCGACCCAAGAGGGGTGTGGCAGTCGAATGCACTACGGCCGCGTCACAGAGCCACAGAGGTAGTCATCGTCGTAAATTATTGCCTTGTGCTGTCTGTGTCATATATAAATATATATATATATATATATATATATATATATATATATATACTTTTATGTAAATTTGTGGATAGCAGATTTCTGGATTTTTTCCTCGCGATAAAATGGGTCGTCAGATCTCCATAAGTCGGGGACAAGATCTGCAACGTGTTGACTCCTAGACGGAATTTCTGTTACGGATGTCCATAGGTAGCGGTAACCGCTTGCCATCAACCGAGCCATTTGCTAACTTGGTTGTAGTTTTAAAAATGCCTTACATGGTGATATGTACAGATTACAAAGTAAGCAAGGTGCAAAGAATATCCCTGATATATGTATAAATGGCACTTGGCATAAAGACGATCGGTATACGCCTTATTATTATATAAAAACGTTAAATGCCAAATTTCCGATTAATCTAAAAGTCCTTACAAATAATTCCTAAATTTAATAAGCAATCAATACAGGATCATCAGGTAGAGGCTTGCATATCAATGAGACACTACGCCAATGTCCCAACATACCTCTCATTCTTACATCCACCCCGTGATCTTAATAACGTCACAGACATTCGCCGGAGCACCGCATAATGGGATGCCGATGCGGAAAAATTCCGCAATAATTCCCCTTAGGTACCAATTCTATTGGCATTCAAAAATGCGAGACCTTAATGTCAGAAACGGATAGGAATTCAGATAATTGAAGTTGTAAAGTGCATTGCCGATTTTTTCGTTGACTGGTTGAAGTCAGATGAAATTATGGTAATTTAAGAACACAGTACACAGTTACAACTAGCTCAATTAAAAATAAATAATTAGGAGGTGCCATGGCATTACTTATAGTAAAATATGAATTAGTAAGTCCCATTATTCATCAACATTTTCATGATTGCTATAGAATTGGCTTTCCGCAAATCTAAATAATACCACTACAAAAATAGTAGGTAATGCTTAAATATCTCCTGCCACGATGGGATGTTTGTTTACAGCGCGGCAGCGTCCAATTGTTGACTATTCTCTTACATATTTATAAATCGACCGCAAAATTATTTAACTATGCATATGTAAATATGTTATAACTTAAATAAAAAGTACTATAATAAACTGATATTTCTAGACTAGATCCGTTATGGCTAGTATACACGTTATTTAAAGGCGGGCTATTCAAAGGCGTGAGCGGGTCAAGTACATCAATGAGTTTATGTACAATAATTTACTGCCCATAAAATACAGTCAGTTGATCAAATGTCCACAAATATAAACCACTTTTTGACAAGATTTGGAAAGGATGTCTTCTTCTAAAAAGATTATTAATTTATTTTAATTTTATTTAATAATAATAATGGCATTAAATCCTAACAAGTGAATTTCTCTAAAAGACTAAATAGGTACTAAAAACCACATTCTTGAAAGTGTTGAAAAAACACTCTGATGAACGCACTTTCTTTTAGTCTTTTCTTTTGTTAAAAGATAACCATTGCCATTTAACATGGCAGTGTTCTGGCAACGTTAACACTTTACAGCGATGTGGAGAAAGTCTACGATGGTGCTCATTTCTTTATAGTGTGCGAAATGAGTGATTATTATTTCTAATTCTCAAATCCATCTAGAAGTTACGCTCAGAAACTAAGCTTTTTAAGCTTACTTTCTGAGCAGATGGGATTAAAGTTACCTCATTTTGCTAAAACACGAGCATTGTTATATTTGTATTGTCATAAGTTTAGGTTAATCTGTAAAAACTAATCCACTTATGTGAATAAAAAGCGAAGTTTGAAGACCTCATCACGTATTAAGAGAATAATATGTAGACGTACTCAAGTAAAAGTTGTACTTTGATTAAATCTAGAATTTTCATACCTAAAGCGTACTCACTTTAATTCATTAAAAGTTTCTCTGAATTAAGAGTTGAATAGACAAGTAAATATATGATAAAGTTCGTTGACTTCATTTCTAACAATCTATTTTAATCATGAGTAAGTTTAGAACCTGTTATCTTTTTTGACCCGTCCTGGTGGCGTTAGTTGTTTAATTAAGACGTATAACCGTACGTTCATGAATGGTCCAAGGCTGACATGTTCAAAGCTATAGTTTAATGAGTTTATGATATTAATACTTTTTCAAGTTCTAATCTGGTTTTAAAGGAATTATGAATGCTTTATTACTCTATGGATGCATTATTCATCTTGTATGTGAAGGAGTGCAGCTCAAACTCTAAAATTGAAAATTAATTTAATTGAAATACTAAACGAGTGTGGCAAACCAGAGCTGATAGATTCTGAAAGTGGATAAAGATTCTGTACAATATGTACATACCGACTTTTATTATATAATGGTTTGTGATAGCTTCTCCAAAATACCTCGAAAGGTATCGTATATAGATTATTGAAAAAATAACTTGGATCTACTGCAGTGCAGTGCTAGCCCCGACACGGATGGTTAAAAGTGTCATTCGAGTAATGTGCTTATATCGCGGGAAGTTCCGAATGTTTTTGTTGTGAGATGAACTGTAGGATCTACAGCTTAAAGCCCTGAAATAATGAAGTGAACAGCGGAAGACGCCTGGTGATATCGAGGAACACATTGTGACGTTTTAAAATATGCCTGACGTAGTTCCCATTTTAAGGCTTAGTCCCAATATACCCTTATCTCGCTACATCACAATTAAATACCTAAATATTTTTTTAATCTATAACTAGAATATAATTCCAAGTAATTCGACAAGTAATGAAAGTAAAGAAATCACATAAATATCAAAAGCCTTAGCTTTATCGTAATGAAGATTCATCCCACGGGAAACCTTTCGTCCGTTCCAATGACTTGAGAGACAAAATCAGTTTTTTCTTTGACGTTTAAAAATAAAGAATATATTTTTAGACCAGCATAATATGCTCCTTTTACTTATATGTCACACAAACTTGACATCTATATGTAACAATCCATATTAAGTACTCTTCAAGGCACAGGGGCTGTGTATTTTGGTTAATTGGTTACTCATTGCCCCCCAACTCTTTAACTGCGCTTTAATTAAAAACTGTCATTATTGTATTGCCCCTCTTCGGCAAAAATTTGTTAAACCGCGTGAAACCGGTGAAACCGCGGGACGCTGCTAGTTACAAATATTTATGAAATCAAAAGCTTACTACAACTAAATTAATATTAACGATATCTCGGGAATAACATTAAATTGGAAAACAACTTGTTGAAACTTAAATTCTGTATTGCAAGTGCAATAAATATCCCTTATAATCTCAGCAACAAAATAGCGGTGAAATATATATTAAAACTTACAGTCCAGTCAGGTGGCGTTGCCTACTCAGATCTTATTGCCACTCCACTATTTATTCCGCTACTTGTGTTTGACTTGGCGGAAAACTAGTTTCAGCTTTTGCGTTTTTGATATTGGTTGGTTGGTTTTATAACAAAATAGCTACTACTATTTTGTAGTTATATTTTTTGATGAACAAATTTTTATGTATGCATTATAGTATATACAACTATTTTTTTTATAAATTACTATCTGCGCCCCGCAGTTTTACCTACGAAGTCCTGTGGGAATATCGGGATAAAAAGTGCCTATGTGTTAATCTAGATTTCCAGCTATCTACATACAAAGTTTCATCGCAATCGGTTTAGTAGTTTTTGCGTGAAAGAGCAACAAACATCCATACATCCTCACAAACTTTCACGTTCATAATATTAGTAGGGTTACGTGTTATAAGTTACTGTTTTACGTTTTCGTACGATTTTCAGTTACGATCTCTGGGGTCTAGCGTTGGCCTGAGGACTCCAAGACTGCGTGTTATTCAACAGATAGTCAAATCCGATTCCGATGTAATCACTTCATAGAGCTCTGAAAAAGGTTGCTCTCTATAAAATATTGCTTTATATTATTTTGCCGCGAAGCGTAGGCACTATATTACTGACTAGCAGCGCCTCGCCCCGCAGTTTCACAATGTTAATCCAGGTCTCCAGCTATCTACATACCAAGTTTCATCGCATTCGGTTTTGTAGTTTTGGCGTGAAAGAGTAACAAACATCCATCCATCCATCCAAACATTCTCATTTATAATATTAGTGGGAATTAAATCACGCACCTGTAATGTAAGTTAAATTAAACATAAGGCGCAAAAAGTGGGTTGTTCCCATAAAACCAACTATCTCACCAAACGCACGCGGTGTACTGCTAGCAGAACAGTAGCCATCGTCCCGAGTACTTCGCCCGCCAGGAGTACAATTTGCGCCGCGGCTTAGTAGTGCTGGATTGGCGCGCTGCTCTTCATATGACGGTGCTGTGTGGGTCACTACACCAGTGCCGCTTAGTGTTGCCTGTACAAAAAAAAACCTTTTGGGTAGCAGTACACAGTAGTATAGACTTTACATTGACGAGAAACAAGATTAATTTCAAGGCAAGACTCTAAATCTCTTTCTAGTATTGACATAACATTTTGTCATTGATGTGGCGAGTGGATTGAAATATTCAATTCACTAGCCTATGGTTATACCATAGCTTGCCAAGCTAACCAGTGAAGCTATAGCTTGGAGAATAAGCAGTTCCCTGAGTGCGAGTTTTTACCCTTTACATCTGCAATGAGTGTTGACGAAATCTCCATAACTTTATTGACAGCACCCCTGGAGAAAACGTTTTCGAACTAAAATAATGTACGGAAAGACGACAATCTTGATCTTATATGTAAGATTATTTTAGTTTTTTAAACTGTAAAATTTTTACTTACTTTATTTCTTGCAAAAATTGGTTTTGATTAAAATCGTTTTGGATTTAATTAACTTCTGTGCTTCTGCGAATACGCCGAGAAAGTGTATTAACGATCCTAACTCTTTTTGTTATATTTGTGGTGAACTGACTTTGAAAAAAATCCTGAATTTATTTTGAAGTGCCATCACGAGTATTTTAATTTTGCGGTGGCTCAACAAGACAAAGCATGGATATATTTGTTGCATAACATGTGTAAAAAATTTAAATGATTGGAAGAAAGGATAAAGTCATATGCCGTTCGCTATTCGCATGGTATGGACTGAGCCTAGAGATCATGTTGCAGACTGCTATTTTTGTCTACCTGCAATACAGGGCATAAATCCAAGGCAAAACACGTTTAAAACCATATTTTATCTTCAGCAATAAGAATGACAAATGTCCCTCATAATGACAATTAACCTTTACCAGTCCCGTGTACACCGTTTAAAGTTGACGAATCACAACCCTCCACTTCAAGCCAATTGAGAATTGACGACGATGGTGACTCCGAGTTTGAAGAAATTCAAGATAAGCTACATCTGATAATTTAAGAAGATCTAAATTACCTGGTTTGAATTTGAATTTTTCAATTTATCAAAAACAGGCAGAACTGTTATACTGATTTTATATATAACTGATCTCGATTGAAAGGATGGAATTTATTACACCGTGAAACCAAAATAAGTCTAATAATTTTGGAAATTGTGATAAAAATTTTAATGGTTTTTTTTTTCTCAAGAACATTTAAATGGTTTTTTTTCTTATTTTAATGTTTTTTTTCTCACTTGGTGTATGTATAAATCAGTTATGAACATTTTGGAAATAGAATTTGATCCCTTTCAGTGGCGTTTGTTTATCGACTTATCCAAGACGAGTTTAAAAGCAATTCTACTCTATGATGGTAATATACTTCCTTCTGTTCCTTTAGCACACGGTACTTAAAGAAAAGAAACTTATGAGATCATGAAACTACTACTTGCGAAAATGCAGTATAATACTTGCATGACTTTAAAATCTGTGGTGATTTTAAAGTTATTGCATTACTACTTGGACTGCAGTTGGGTAATACTTTGCTGCTTTTTGTGCGACATTAGGGACAGAAAAAAAACATTACAAGAAAAAAGTATGGCCTGTGCGTAACTCTTCAGATCCTGGACAGAAAAATGTGAAGAATTCACCACTTGTAAAGCCTGATGTGTTTCTTCCGCCACTCCATATCAAATTAGGCCTTATGAAAAATTAACGAACAGGCGTTAACCATTGTGCAAACCGGTAGGAGAAATAGCCTTCAGTGACAATAGCCTATTCTCCATAACGGGTAAAACTGCCACTTTACCCACTATCACTAGGCCATAGGCCCTATTTCTGGTAATTTAAGGGTAGTTTTACGTCATAGTATACTGAGAGGGGTTAACACCAACAAGCAAAAAAAATAGATGCAGCTATTAAAACTGTTTTAATTTCCAATACTGACCATAGTCGGCACTTTGTCATGGTACTCCCTCTCATAGCTAGTGGGACGTGGCCTGGTCGTCGGGTCTGGCTTGTGGACTGTCGCGTCACATGTCTCGTGTTCCTGCACGAAATAAATATCATATTATATTATTACCCTTACAGATATTTTAGGTCAGTTACTACTCGAATGCGCTAGTTAAGGTCTCTCTCGAATATGAGCTGGCTAAGAAGAATTAGTTAACTAGTTTTATTTCTAAGAGTAACGTCAACGTCATATCCTACTAACGTCGTCAGAGGAGTTTTCTAAACGAAGAAATAATTAATGTTGTCTGCGATTTTCTGTAACGAAATAGTATTTTGCATGTCAGATGGCCTTATATATTAATTGAATTTTGTTTTTTTTTTGGGATAATACAACCATGAATACATATTACGCTAAACTCTTATTCATTTTCGTAGAACACATCTTTGTTTTTAAACTTTTGTGACTTATGTGTATGCGACTTACGCGGTATATTAGATGTCTAATGCCGCGTTTTTTTAATCAAAAAACGATTCGTTTTGCTTACGGACGGTAAACCTTTCGTAGAAAATGCAACGAAATTTTACTGTCCATGAGGAAAACGAATCGTTTCTTGATCATAGGAACGTGGCATTAATCGGAACTTAATAGAAGTAAAGAAAGAGGTATCACATCTTATTAATATAAATAATACTAACTACACGGCCACACGTTGCTGTGGCTAGAGAATTTGCAATAAAAAAAACATCCTATCTCTCAAGTTGGACCCAACTTTTCATTAAAATCGGTTTAGGAGTTCATCGTGAACAAACAACGTGACACGATTTATATATATATATATATATATATAGATTACTGTGATTATATACCGATCCGTGAATCAAATATCTTGTATTCATATTAGATAAAGAAAGAAATCTCATGTTATTTACCTGGCTGTGATGTGGGGAAGAACCGCGTCGAGACCCGCTACTTGAAGATCTGTTGCTTGCCTCTGTGTACAAACAACACATATTACTTTGTTAGATCAGAAGGTTAGTGGGAAAGATAACAAAAGCTGTCATACATGGCACACCTATTTAGGTACATAAATGTGTCATGTATCACCCTTAATAAATGCATATTGATAGACATTTCTTCAGTTGAGAGACATGTCTTGTGAGCCGCATAATAACGACGAAATAATATCCCAATCAATGATGTGATGGTACCTCGATGAGCCTAAACCGAGTAAAGCAGTTATTCGTCAAATCTACTGAGTATTTATCACTGAAACCAGCTCCCCTCTGATTAGGGGAGGTCTAACGCCCCGCCTTTTTCCGCATTAGACTGTAAGACTCGACCCTGGTTGGACATCTAATAACTGCTTTACTCAGTTTAGGCTCATCGAGGAACCATCACAATGATATTGAGAATTTCAAAGAATTTAGCAGTATACATTTTAAAATAGTTAAATAAAAGGAAAAACATGTCATCTGCTACTGAAATAGGTGTGTGCTCGTTGTCCCCATCACCCGTGTCTCCATAAATGGGGACAGCGGGATTTGAATAAAATTATTTTAAATTGTTCCCTTTGTCCCTATCGCTCTGCTTTCCTTAATGGGGACATCGGCATATGAATAAAATTCACCACTACACTAATAATGCTGAATTTTCGCTTTTCGGGCTTTTTTATTTTTTATGGCATAGGGGCAAACGAGCAGATGGGTCACCTGACGGTAAGTGACTACCTACTAAAGTGGGAGTAGGGGAAGGGGGGAAGAAGAGTGAAGCGGGGGAGAGGGAAGGGTTAGGGTTTATTCTTGTTAACCTCTCCAGCTAAGCTAAATGCTTGTTAGGAGTGGGTTCACGTCGCACGTCAGTAGTGCATAGGTGGAATTCGAATCTGCAACCACTTGATCGCATGTCAATAATTTCTGAGGGTTTCCCTCGTTTTCACTCAGATACCATCATCAAATCTGCACTTGGTGACAATGGGACCACATGGGGACCCTTTCAAACAAAAAAAATATTTTTTGAAATCGGTCGCTGAACATAGAACCTCCTTCTTTTTTTAATTCGGCTAAAAATAGGTAAGCATTGACAACATTATGTAGATATCACTAATAAGATTTACGAAGAGAATATAGATAAAGGAATAAGATTTTGTATGTTAAGTCATTTAAAAATAATTGGAACAAGTTAAGTATTTTAAAAACACGGGTGAAATGTTTGCCTCATTATTTTTGATTCGGTAGCACAGTACCTACGATGCACTCAATTTTAAGGATAATGCCTTCATTATATAGGTAGGGTTGCCGCAGACTCACAGTTCGTAGTTTTAAACGTCGCTCGACGTCTCGCATAAAAAAAGATAAACCTCAAAATATCGTTATAAAATCGGTTAAAATCGATATTTCTTAAAAATTCCAACTGGTTGATAAACTTAATTGGTTTTTTGAATTTTCTAAGCTGCCCCGACTAGTTTTAGTAGATTAGAAAAAAATGGCGCATTTTGCAATTAAGGCTAAAAAAATAAAATGATCGTTAATAATTTAAAAAGTTCAAAACTGATCTCGCTAACATTTATAACACTTTTTAATATCATAATGGAGAACAAAAAGTTTTGGTCACATATGATAAAAAACGTACTGGAAACGAAATATCACACATTATACTTTTTATTTCGTGACTTGTCTAGACTGCGGGTATCGAAATTCTTAATCAACGCATTTTTTATTACTATTTATTAAAAAATTAAAATGCGTGGTAATTAAAAAATTTAGGTACGTCAGTTCCTTGACTGAGCTATACGGTCAACTAGTAGTTTTCATTAAGCTGAAATTAAAGTAGTTTTTATTAAAGAAGCTTATTGGTCAAATCTCGTGTACTTTAAAACAGTAATTCATTATGTAATGACAGGCCATTAAAGTTAAGAAACTTCTGTTTGTTCATCGATCAGAGAGCCATTAGAGAGTTTCCTTTGATATAATCCACAGCGAGGTTTGTGAAATTATGACCTTTTGAACTAGGCACTGTTTTATAGCATAGAGAGATTATAGAACTAAATAGGCTAATAAGTACTTGACTTAATTTTTCCCACATTGTTGTCACGTCTAATAAATGAGTGCTTATATACATATTTGCGTGCGACTTGTGCCCGATGCACGACAATAGGCTCGCCCCAGATTAATGGGGAAAAGCCTGATGAAATGTAGGTGTAAAATATACCTCTGCCTATCCTTACGAGGATTTCTTTTTTCAAATTTAAGAGGCTAAGACTCTAGTCGATGAAGCAATCGCCACTCCTCTCTATCCTCTACGATCTTTTTGACCTTTTGACAAGTCTCGACTCCCATTTTACCTTCACTTGTTATATGAAACTTCTTCTAGGTCTTCCTATTCCTTCCTAGACTGTTTTGACGAAGTTTTCGTGTCTTATCAAGGGGATAACTATTTTTTCCCTTCTGTTATCTATAGCTTTTAATAACCCTTACAAAACAATAAGTAATCTTCATTTACCATTAGTAGATCTATCACATTTGTTATTTTTTCTGTCCAGCTGATGTTCAGCATCCGCCTCCAGCACCTCAACTTACACACTACTATTACGAGACTCTAACAAAAACGTTTCCTTCTTTGCTGCTGCACAAAAACAAGAGAATAAAGATATATATGGCAAAAGAACGGCAGCTTACCTCCTTCCCCGTTTGATAAAAAACTACCCACTGACTTGCTTGACAACCTCAAACCGAATAATATAAAAAATAAAATCAGGACATACTTTGTAAATCAACAACACAACCATCAAAATGTATATATTTACTCTCGTATGCTAAACTATCTTTTCCTATAATAAAGGGTGTCTCAATAAGAGTGCACGATTTAAATTTCACGCCATTTTTTTCTTTGGAGGTTACAGCTCTGATATTCGACAGCTGGCATCAACAATTGTTTCGATTATTAAAAAATGAGCGCTACACAACTGAACCACGCGTTATCATTGTGAAAACCCATTACAAAAATGCAGTGACTGTGAATGGCATTCGTTATAGGAACATGCTAACGGAGTTCTTGTGGCCTCAACTGGTTGGTAAGGATCTGAACGACATGTGTTTCATCAGCATTGCGCCACCTGCTACACCACGCACGGAACAATCGATTTATCGAAGCAACGATTTCCAGACCGAATCATCTCCCGAAATCCCGATGCCAATTGGTCGCCAAAATCGTGCGATTTAAAACCGTGCGATTTCTTTCTTTGGGTTTTTTGAAATCTCAGGTCTAGGCCAATAAACCATAAACAATTCCTGAGCTCAAAGCCGAGATCCAACGCGTCATCGGTGAGATATAGCCACATCTTTGTCAAAATCTCATCGAAATTTTCATGAAAAGAGCAAGAGCCTGTGTTCAGTGCCGAGGGAGCCATATATTTCATTCCATACATAATCGGAACATGTCTACTTTACAATGCAATAAAAATATCATCACTCTCTCAAAAAAACATGCGTTTTATTTTTAAATTCAATCGTGCACTCTTATTGGGTCACCCCTTATGAATTGTTGCCCCAAATGATTTTATTTATTACCTTTTTTGTAGAAAATATCGAAATGTAGCAAACACTTTAGTATCAACTACTTATCTGGACGTGAACTAACGGTACTTACTATAAACCTTAGTGGTTTTACAGTATCTTAAAAAATTATGCTATTTTATGTATCTTATAAGCGTTAAATAAATTTAAAAAAAAACTTAGGGTTATTTAATATTTTTTATATACTAAACAGAGGTTTTATTAGATTACCATCGTTTTGGTGATCTGCAATCCTGTGCTAGATGTGCAAGGAGTATTTTCACTTACCGCGACTAGTGTCTCGCAGCTCGCCGGCGCCGACGCTGTTGCCAAGAACGGGCATACCCGCCATACCGCTCGCTACGCTACCCACCTCGCCATTGTGTTAGACCTGCACAAAAATACATTTTTTCCAACATAAGTCTGTCAGAGCACATTGTATTGATTGAACAAGTCGTGGTTACGAGTACATCGTAGAAAGTTGGTCAAAAACTTCTGGTGTATAATCAAATAATAATTATCATTTCTCTTATATCTATAAATTGTAATATACCAATCGTTACCACGATGTATCGATGAAAGTTGGTCCAAAACTTTTGGTAAACAAGAGTTTTCGTACCTTACCATATATAGGAATAATATTCTTAACAAGTAAAAAAACTATTATGTATTTATTTACACGGGAATTAACGCGATCACGAAAAGGTACCTCTGAATTGCCTATTACCTACAACTAAAAAATTATTACTTTCACGGTGTACTTTTGTAGTTACAGGTACACTTATAAACCTTGATGATATAACTAAAATAATAAGTAATAATTATTTTTATTTGAGATAAAAAATTTATAATTTTAAAAAGTAGACAAAATTGTCTATATAATATAATATGTATATAATAACATTTAAACCAAAATTCATTTTCAAATGCCTACTTGCATTTTTTTTATCAATTCGTTAAGCATAGGTCGATGTTACAGCTGCCTAATAGATATCATTATTTTATCTACAAAGACTCATAATGCACCTTAATATATTTTATCATTAGAAAATTCTTAAAATGTATGACGGTGAAAGAGGGCACATTAGATTTCGGATTCCACTCGAATTGTGTGGCATTAGTAAAAAGTAAATAGACAAAAGACGGTGTCGTGACGTGTTTCGCGCGCTTTTTAAACTGAAATGGGCACATGACTCTCACTTAGGAATATCTGATATATGGTAGTTAGTCAAGTCCGTCGAGGATCCAGAGAGTTCGTTCCTAGATTTAAAATGACCGGGGGGTCATAGACAATCGAGACTCGTTTTAGTCTGAAATAAAAAGGTGTCGCTAGAAGCACAGTACTGTCATTCTCTGCGGGTCGCCAGAGCTCCTCGCAAAATGGTAGTTGCCTGTCAAGTCAAATCAGTATATCCTTATTAAAACGGTACATTTTGTTTGACGTTTGCAATTACTACTTGTGACGTCATACTTTTCTATCGTCAAATTGATTAAAGTAAACTTTTATTCATTATTTTTACTTTAAGTAAAAAATGATAACAAATTTTAAAATAATAAATACATTTTTTAAGGTTTTTAATAACACGAGGACTATTAAATGTTTTTGAAGTGAAAACTTCTTTAGGCACGTTTGTGCACTTCTGCTATGGGGAAGAAGCACTGAACTCGTTACCGTCACGCTGATAATACATATATAGATCCACTAGAGGGCGCTAATCTAAAAACATTGTGTTTTTTTCAGCTCCTTAATATATATATATGTGTGTGTGTTTATGTGTTTTCACTTCTGACTGCAGTCCTACGACTAACAGTTTTTTTTACAGTATGCAAGCAGTGACAGCGCTGTTATTGCGAAAGTTTATAGATATCATCTGATAAGCTGGGTACTTGTTTGCCAATTCAGTTGTACAAAAAGGAGAGGTAGCTGTAACTTAGTCCTAATTTTGTAAGGAAAACTTTTTTATGTTCTCTTTACAGAACAGTTAAAATTATCAAGCTTTTTTTTATCGTGTGGTAACCCCCACAAGTCATCTCCTCACCAGGGCTACTGGTGAAACCCGTGAAACCCCGTATGTATCGGAATCGAATCTACTAAAACCAGACGGTGTTTTGTCACAAGTAAGTCTATGGCTAAGCTAAGTAATTAATAATGACCAACACTTTTATGCTTCGTTTAATAAAAGTAATAAAAAATAAAGTTTTATTACTTTTATTAAACGTTTTGTTGTGAATTTTATTAATTAATCTTTAGTCCAGTTCTTCTCTTAAACCATTGCTTTATCTGTGCATTCGTCTTATTAAATCTTCAACTGTCCAATTATACAATGAAATGAAACAAACAAAATAATTCTCTCAGAAAAATGTGCAAATTTAAATTCTTCAACTTCTTCAGAACTTGAGGTATTTTCTAATGAAGACTTTTATTCCGCTCAATGTAATCACGCTCGTAGCCCTGTAGCACATAGCTGTAGCCAAGGCGTAGCCCTTCTACGCCTCTACGAGAAACAATTAACACGTACTTGAAATTTGTACAAATTAATTCAAGGCGTATCTTAAGTCATTTTTATTATCCATTATTAACAACATAGTTCATAGCGTTTTAGTTAAAAATAAAACGAGATCTGTAGAAAAAAATAAGAATTTTAATTTAAAAATGTGCTCTTTCTAATAGCGATGGTGTTAAACCTGTATGTACGATAGGATTTAAACAATGGTATATTAAAAGTTTATATGAACACTGCAGTGATAACTCAATATTCCTGAATTTTAATAAGTGAAATATAGTCTCATTTCCAAAAAGAAAAAGCCCTAAGAATAATATTGTATAATCAATACCAAACTCTTAACTAGAATATTTACTAGAAAGTAATTTCATGATGAAAAGTGAAAATCAATGTGGCTTAGTCATGAATTACCTTGGTCTCGCAAAATTTAAAAAAGTGTAGCTAAAAAGACTATATCGATTTTTTGAGAGATACAAACCCTTATGCTGAAAGAAGGGAGCGCTGAAACTTCTTTTGACTATGGTGCATAGCGAGTAGGTTTTCTAGCCAAGATTAGACGATTAATTGTAAGTCGCTCAGTCAACCATGTCATTCCACTGGGCTATGTCCTGGGTCCTGATTTCTTGATTCTTGCATCTTACGTCTATCTCTATTGACTCCTTGAACTACTACAAATGACACGATGGTTACCGCGTATATTCAGAAATCAGTACGCAAATACTAATGAAAATAATTTTTATATCTCCTGTATTCGTATAAAATCCAATTTTAATCCGTTATCGGAGTAATCGCAATACAAGTGGTGCATAAAATCCCTCGGCAACGTAAGCTGTAAATATTATAAAGCATTTACTTTTGTTTATCTATATTAGACAAACAAATAAATAAATAAATACTCTTTATTGTACACCAAAAAAAGGAAACAATACATGAACAAATTATACACAAAATGCACAATGGGCGGCCTTATCGCTAGGAGCAATATCTTCCAGGCAACCTTAGGATGGACAGGAGTGTTATGATATACGTGGGTGGTTTGTCACAATGCCAAGGAAGAGCTTGTAGTGACTATACCTCCAAGTAAAACTAACTATACTCCAAGTTAATAAAATTATATCTATTTATTGTAATCTTATTCATTTGAATACATTCGACTTCAGATACGCTAGCCGACGCGTTATCAGTGAACATTGCTAAAATGGTCGCCAAGTCCCCTAATTCCGTGAAGAAACAGCGCTTCTTTCTTAATAGCTCTCTTTGCTCTCTTGACAAAGAGAGCTTATAAGAAGGAAAGCTAATAAAACCGCTCTCTGTTTCCTATTTTAAGTATTGCATTCATGAACCAGTTTTACGTTAGTGTTTGAGTGTTACCTAATGAACTTAACTTTCTGTATTTATTCAACCAAAACCTATATAATTTTTTAGGTAATTTATTAATGTAAATGTTGATTGAAAGTACCGGCGTGCAAGGACGGTACCCATTCAGCGAAGTAATTACCCTCTAAAGTAACTTTTAAACTTTCGCGTTACATTATATAATTTTGTACGGGAATCAACGAGATCACGTAACAGGTATCATATATCTTTGAATTACCTACCTGACCTTAATAGGTATTACATACGTTTAAACTACCTGACGGTTCGACTAGGTTGCACTTGCCGTGGTCGCAGGCTGACTGGTTCGAATCCATGAGGTAAAAGATTTTTTATCCACCCGCACATTTTCAATATTTTTGTTTCGCCATGTACCGTTCTATACTTACAGTGTCCCTATTTTCTGTAAGTAAAGCGATGTGTCGCTAATCTGTTTATCCGACTGCGTATAAAAGCGACGTGCATGTTTTTTATAACACTCTGTAGATAATAATTTTTTTTTTCTTTCTTTTTAAAAGACAACTCCCGCATTAGGAATTACTCCTGTGTCGCGGGGGACTTTACAAATATACAAAGAACGGACACAAAGGACACCCAGACGGATGGGAATCGAACCCACGACCTATGGCATAGCTGTCAGGTTCACTAACCACTAGGCCAACAGGCCAGTCAAATTTAAAACAATCTTCCCGACTGAAAGGTTTATATTCAATCGCTTCACGTATAAATCTTGGTTAAAGTGCATTCGGTGGAGAGGGCTTGTCTTGAGGAGTCGGTTAAAAACGGAGAAGGTTCTATGTTCCACTGTAAATATATATTTAATATACCTCTTTTACCTCCTCCGTTTTTAATCGACTTCAAAAACGGAGGAAGTTCGTCGGAATCTTTTTTTTTATGTATGTTCATCGATTACTCGAATACGCGTGAACCAATTTGGAAAATTCTTTCTTTCTTTCAAAGGGTATACTGCCCAGGTGGTCCCATTTAAATTTAATATATATTTATATATGTTCAGTGGAACATAGAACCTCCTCCTTTTTTGAAGTCGGTTAATGACATCCTTAACTTTGCGAGTCCTGTTAGAGCAACGTTAACCGCTAACCTTTTATAAGATGCGTACACTTATTTGCCAGCTAATATAAAATCGAAAAAAAAACTGAACCTTCAATAACAATATTTTTGAACAATATGTCATTTCTATAATCAATAAATTTCCACTAAATTTAACGTCACAACCCGGAATTCATTTTGTAACATAATTACATAAACATACGTCACTGGTTCAAGGTCTCATACTTATTTATAAGCCCAGGGGCAGTAAGTGCGTTCATATATGCGAGTGACACGACATATACGACTAACAAATCTAAAGCTATATGACAACACTCGCGTACTCTCACTTAGAGTGTAATTAATTATGTTCACACCCTGTATACTCGTAGGGTTGCCACATTCAGAGTTTTTAGAAAGACATTTATTGTGGTGCTTAAAAGCCAACTATGAACACCTTGAGGTTTTGTATTACTGGGAGTACTGGGCCGCAACAAATCATAAAATCATCAGGTACGATTAAAAAGAATGTAGATAAGTATACCAATGGTAAGGCTGAATGGTCTTGGTGGGCTTTATTATTCTATTACCTTTAAAAAGTTTGAAATAATTATAATATTCTGTGAGCTTTCATCTGTTGAACGCCCTAGGGTATTTGATCAATTTCATTGCTACAACCTATTGGGTAGGTTGCTAAGATTGAATTAATTAAACATGGAACATGTATGTATAGTAGAGGGATGAAACGGCCACAAATAATAAGGTTGAAATGTGACAGTATGACATTTTGACCATATTAGTGGGCATCCATTAATAACGTGAGGAGATTTTGGGGATTTTTTGACCCCCTCCCCCTCTCCCCTTGGTGAGATGTCATGAGATTTTGCTCGACTCCCTCGCCCCTACCCTGATCTCACATGAGATTTTTCAAATTTATCCCGATATTCCCACGGCATCGGGATTTACGCGGGTGAAACCGCGGGGCGCAGCTAGTAAGTTAATATGTGCTTGATTGCGTTGGATTTATTAAAAAAAACAATTTCCTTTTTATTTAAAACTAGTTAATACTAGTATTTAAGACTTACGAACGTAGTCTAGAATCATATTGACAAAATTGAACAATAAAATATGTAACATTACCATGTAATTTTCAGTAAAATCATCTGAATCTGTTCCTTCAACTTTACTCTGATTTAACCACTCTAAACCGTTATCGTTTGCACACAGAAGCTCAATGGCTCGACGTGCGACAATCCGGGCAGGTCGCGCTCTGCGCGCTGGTGCAATTGGTGCACTATTGATCGAACTCCTTGCGATCCCTTCTATTTGCAGCTCTTGTGATAGATGAAAAATAAGTACCTATCGCATATTATGTCTTTTCTAGATCACCAAGTACCCTTGGGAAATATAGGTCAAAGGTCATGCCGATGAAGCCCTTTGCAGGTTGAATCGGTAGGCAGCCGCCAATCAAGCAGGTAGAAAATGATTTTCCAAATATTTTATGGTATAGGTAGCAAACGAGCAGACGGGTCACCTGATGGTAAGAGACTACCACCGCCCATAGGCGCCTGCAGCTTAAGAGTTACAAGTGCGATGCTAACCTTTAAGGTGGGAGTAGGGGAGGGTGAGGAGGGAAGAGGGGAGAGGGGAAAAAGAGGGGTTAGAGGAGGGAAGAGTAGAAGAAGGGGGAAGAGGAAAGGGTTAGTGCCTCCGGTAACCTCACTCACTCGGCGAAACACAGCACAAGCGTTGCTATGAGGTCGTGGTATCACTCTAGTGGAGCCGGCCAATACGTGCCGAAGCATAGCTTCCCAATAAAAGAAAACATACCCTTCTACCTCCTTACCTATCAACCTGAGTGATAGGGTATGGAGGTGATAGAAATTAATAATAAACAATGGTTGTAATAAGCCACAGATTTTATTTACATTGATTAGTGCATCATATCTTTATTATAAAACGTTATCTGTATATAAATGATCTTCACATTGCACAGTATAGAAACAAGTCACATTCAAACAAAAAAAAAAAAATAACTGCTAATAAGTATTTTTTAACTATTAATAAATATTTATTAACTGTTAATAAGTATTTGTGAAAAGTCAATAAATTTTATTACATATTATTCAGCCACATTATTATGTATTTTAGTAAAGATGGTTCGGCAAGACCCCCTACCCCCCTTCCTAAACGACTCACGTAATTAATAGACGCTTCCTTATTTCTGACCTGTACAAGCTAAGTTTATAGAACTTTTACAGTAAATATCTTAAAACTGAGTAATATGAAATAAATATCTGTACGCTTAATAAGACACAGGGACAAAAACATTATAACTTCCTTCGATATAAATATAATCCGAAACAAATACCTTGTCTTGTGTGACAAAAATATTAAATGTTCGCTTCGCACAAATTTTCTAATGCCGCGTTCCAATAAACAAAAAACGACCCGTTTTGCTTACGGACGGTAAAATTTTCGTTAAAAATTTAACGCAATAAACCGTCCGCAAATGAGTCGTATTTTGTTTATTGGAACGCGGCATAAGACGATATAGCACATGGAGAGCAATAAATGACCAATCACGTCATTATTATTTGTTTGTCTCATTATTTTATATACATCACAAATTTATTAATGATATGGGTTTCAACTTAAGGAGGGGAAATCTGTGAGTTTGGTGACATAGAACTCAAAGTAAAAAAACTTGTTTTATGCATTTATCTACGCATATAACCTCTCAATTTCTAGATTCTAGAAGTTTCTTTCTTTTCTGCAGTCCGATATATTAAACACAACAAATACTACTAATATACAAGCAAGCTATGCCATGCTGATGAATACTCTAGTCTTGCTAATAAACATATATGCCCTTGTATTCTGCTCAATAACAATTCACACACTGTCTTATTTAGTGATTAGGTAAAAAGTTGAATGCATTGCGTGGTAAAATGAGTAGAACAAATGCATGGAAATTTCTAACAAACTTTTACACCAAAATTAATCATAAATGATTTAAATAAACATATACTTTTAAAGATAGGCATTTATTTTAAAAAAATCCTTGATATTAGTAATCATTTCACTGCACGGATGGCGCAATGGTAAACCATTGCGCCATCCGTGCAGTTAAAACTGGTCCCCTCCTTAGATTTCTAATCGCAACTCACAACGGAGCGATGAGATAATACAAGCCTAATCCTTATTCAGAGTGGCTAAAATTTGTCTAACGTACCTCGCGTTTACACCGACTAATAAGTTATAATACTAACTACAGTATAGTACTAGTTTCAAGCAAATCTCCTAATAAATGCCAATTATTAAGTTTTATATAGCTTTTGTTCCACCATTTCATAATCATAAATATTTGTTGACAAATAATCTCAGACCTTGCTCAAAGTGTAAGTAAAGATGACAAAAAAAAAAATTAGTATGTAATGTATATTAAAAGTCCAACAGATGAAACTTATATTACAAAGCATACCCAAACATTCCCTTATTTCACCCCCCTCCCCAGCAGACAGACACATAGAACAGAAACGGCTCCGATATAAACATAGGTCTCAACTCAAGAGGTACACTCGAGTGTCTGCGACACGCGAGCATCACTCCGCCAGTAACGCATTACGTCACGCTGTCAAACCAGTCGCACACATCCTTGGTAAGGCTATTGTTCTAATAAAAGCAGAAAATAGAGATATATTTTTATTTATTTCACTTTATTATTATTAAATAGTATAGACATGGTTACATACGTTTTGAGATTTCGCATTTCGATGTGGCGCGAGGGGAGTGCTTTCAACTGCCACGTCGAGAGTCACGAGTTCAATTCTCGCTTAGCGCATTTGCCTTGGTCGGGGTATTTCTATGTGTAATATCTGGGTATTTACAAAATGTTTCAGAGTATGTTCATAATTATCATCTATACTTACCAATATTATAAAGCTACAAAATATAATAAATAATATAGATATGCTAAAATATATAATATGTTTTTGTAGTACCCCGTTAAAGTATCAGGTCTGCTTTTGAAAAATAAATTGCTGTTGATGTTACCATTGGTTCTAATACATCAACTTTTCTGATATTAAACAACTCATAACGCGAATAGTAAAACTACAACACTGCTTGTATATCCCACTAATATTATAAATGTTAAAGTTTGGATGGATGTTTGTTACTCTTTCACGCAAAAACCACTGAACCGATTGCGATGAAACTTGGTATGTAGATAGCTGGAAACCTGGATCAACGCATACTTTTTATCCCGATATTCCCAGGGGGTCTGGTGATACCGCTGAGCGCTGCTAGTTATAACTAAATACATAACGCTCGACATTTCGTCAGTGGCATAAAAAGGTTTGGTTACTACTTTATCCGAAGGTTTATAACTAATACAGATGTCTTTTGATAGCTAATAAAATCGACATATTGCATCTCAGTTAATGTTCTACCATGTCGTTTGAAAGGCACGCTGGAAACTGATATATCCAATTCAAACTTCATATTCTTATGGTATTACTACTTGCCAAGAAAAAACTCAAACGAGAAATTTTGCATCACACAAGGTATGATAACCTGATTAGTATTTATTTTTGTTTTACTAAATTGTATTAACTTTGTGTGCTAGCAAAATAAATATTTTCTTTCTTTCTTTCTTCAAATTAAGTTACTCAAGGATTTTTTTACCAGACAATTTTGTTCTATACTGGTAATCTTCCGGTGGGTGAAAGTGCCTCACATTTTGTGTCGCATTTCTAACTAGGAGATGTTACCTAGGCCCGTTTAATTAGAGGTAGTAGAAACGTCTTGGCTCGGACCGCTGCACACTCCGGTCTACGCGTTCCAACTTTCATCGGTGACGGACTGGACATCGGCTGCTAGAAACCATAGACCACCTATCTGGTCTGCTGGTAGTGGGAAGAATACATGGTTAGTCGATTAACGAGGCATAATACTCACGAGTTCAACGCAAAAATAAGTGTATATATTTTTTATCATGAGTATAAAGTCATTTACGAATATTTAACACACATTAACACACTGTCGCCAAATGAAAAGGTGTTATCATTGCCTATAAAAACTAGGCTATGGACCCTACTCATCCTATCCATCATCAGCAAGAAACTTTTTAGTAGTTTAAACAGATGGTCTGTAAGCTTACGTTATCAAACATTTTATATGCACACGTCATTTATATGAAGGACATAAACCGGTGCGTGTAACCTAACATTTACATGCAACAGACAGATATCAATGACTGCATTAACAGTGTGACCGATGCTAATGTACTACTAAAATTACTATTGCGTATTTGGTTGAATGTATGGTATTTATCGCGTACAGTCGCTAAACAGATATCTACGTACGTGTGTAGGGAATAAAAATGTTAAACAGAAAAATGAGAGTAATAAATAGAGGTACGGCAATATGGATCATTATTCAAATCTTCCACTTGTAATACTAGTAGTAGGTAGTCTCTTACTGGAAATCTTTTTTCTTTTGTTTCTTGGTACTTCATTTTAGCAGCACGCAGCGTTTGCAACAAAAAAGCAATATCGATATTAAATCCTGAGGATACAGTATAGATAGTGATCCTTTTGATTTATTATCAGACAGTCTGTTGCTAAATGTTGATATGATAAACCTCCTTTAATTAGTTGAGAAGAAATTTCAAAAAATAAAAAAAAAAAATTAAGACCAGCTTATCGATTTGTAATCGCGAATGCAAATTTTGATACAAAGCGTTACTATTGTTTAGATATATGTTGATGTCATATATGTATACCTACAGATTTATATTAAAAATATGTTCTATATCATTTAACAAAAAAAAAATATAACAACACTTTTATATGTATTAGCGTGGGTAATAAATTAGTGTTAGGTATACGGACCCTTTATTACAGCTAACGAGCACTGCTAAGACCTCATTAATAATATTCTATAAAGTTAAAGAGAGCTTAACGTATTTATGTCGCTCGGTTAGTACAGTCAGCAACATAAGCAGCTTAAGAAAAGTAGATTTTGAAAGGTTCTTCAGAGGAAACATTGTCAGCAGATACTAGATAAAGTACACCTAAAATGGTTACCTCTTTAGTTTGGCTTGTCTTTGCGAGTTGACGCTGAAGTGCGTTTTTTTTTGTGAAACTGTAAATATTTATTGGTAAAAAAATTGTCAGTGAAAATATACAGTAAACATTATTCTTTTCGTTTCATTTAATTTTTAGAATCAATACTCCAAAAATCCCATTAATATAGTGATCGAAAGAGTTAAAATTGAACACATACGTAATTAATTTTATACTTCTACAGGCAACAAATCCTTACTTCCTTACTAATATTATAAATGCGAAAGTAACTCTGTCTGTCTGTCGCGCCAAAACTACTGAACCGATTTAAATGAAATTTGGTACACAGATAGTCTAGAGTCTGAGAAAGGACATAGGCTACTTTTTGATGCGAAAAAGGGGTGTAAGAGGTTGAAAGGTGGGGATGAAAAGTTGTATGGAAGTATCTTTAATTAGCTCTTCCCCTCCACTACCCCTCTTCCCCTTTCCCCTACCCCCACCTTAAAGGCCGGCAACGCACTTGTGACTCTTGAGTTGCAAGTGCCCATGGGCGGCGGTAGTCACTTACCATCAAGTGACCCGTCTGCTCGTTTGCCCCCTAAACTATAAAAAAATAAAAAATAAGGTAGTCGCTCTCTGTGTATAGGATGTTAATATTAGATCAGTGAAATGCATCGAATGTGACCACTTTAGATTAAAGCTAAGCTGCTTGAAAGTAATGCAAGGTTATTATTTTAGATACAAAAGGCAGGTATTCAATGAATTATCTTTAATGTATTCCTTGAAACATTAAGTGGGCAAATTTTTGTAAGATGTCCAATGATAAGACTTCATGCATTTTTATTGACGTATTATGGAACCTGTAAGAACCTTTTTTTGAAGGACATTATTCTGTAGTCGGTTTGCAGCAGCTATTCTACAATTCGAAACAATAAGCCGCCAGCAATTGCGATTATAATTCTTAGAATCCATTAAACCTTACGCGTTCACATAATTCATTCATTTATTAAGGTTCCGTTCCTCAAAAGAAAAAAAAGAAACCCTTATAGGATCACTTTGTTGTTCGTTTGTCTGTCTGTCAAGACCTTTTTCTCAGGAACCCGTGATCGCATCAAGTTGAAATTAATACAAAATACATTTCAATTCAAATTCAAAATCATTTATTCAATTAAGACACTAAGTGACATTTATGAACGTTAAATTGAAGCTAGAGTTAAAATCCCAGATCGGCGCAAACAGACGCCACAGCATGTACTGGATTGTCGAGGTAAATTAGGTGAAAACACCAAACTGCCTGCTTGTGTCGATCTACAACTTCCAGTTTCCAAAATGCGTAGAGCCTTATGAGAAGAATACTGGCAAAGAAACTCATGGTCACTCTTTTTAAAAGTCAGATCTTCAGGTACAATAGTGTTAGTGTTACACGAGAGGTAAACAGGATGCAAGCTGATTCCACCTGAATTTCATTTTATTGAAATGCTCCAAAAGCTAACGTATTAAAAAATAAAAATCACTCAGTGATACCGTTGAAGATTTTTTTTTTTTTAAAAGACAACTCCCGCATTAGGAATTACTCCTGCGTCGTGGGGGACTTTACAAACATACAAACAACGGACACAAAGAACACCCAGACTCGGGTGGGAATCGAACCCACGACCTATGGTATAGCAGTCAGGGTCACTAACCACTAGACCAACAGGCGAGATTTGAACCTATTATACATAGAAATCATTCAAGGTGCACATCTACCTTCATTCAGTTACAAAATCTACTGTTAAAAATAATTCGTGACTGGATTAAGAGGCTAGACTTAACATCTAATACTTACGTCAGCGGTTTCTGGAAGTGTAGAAAAATCAAGCTTCTAAATTAAAGTTACGGCCATTAAGCCTTAGATTTTAACAAATTTGAACATTTTACAGGTAAATCAAAACCTACAGGGTACTTCCCATTGACCTAAAATCATGAAATTTGGTAAGAAGCAAGGTCTGACAGCAAAAGTAAAGGAAAAAATCCGAAAGTTGTTAATTTGTTGTTTTATCACATAAAATAATAGTTATTGTGATTACAAACTTATATTTTTAATCTAACCGATTATTGATTTTGTCATACATCGCAACCGTTTGTCTTTCTAAAAATACTGGCAAAAGTCTTCGAGAATTAATTCCCTAGATGGACGTACTATCTGAATTCAAGTTTGTTTGCTTGCGGAACCCTCATTGCGCGAGTCAAACTCGCACTTGTCCGCTTTTTCATAATAGTTTTTAAGCTGCGTGACATGATAATAGCGACCGTGTGTCATCACAATTATCGGTAACCTTGGCCGCCATTAACTGACGTAATTCATATACAATTTTGACATAAAACCAATGTTCATATGTACTAGAACCTCAAACTAATATAATTTTGAAAGTAAGTCTGTCTCTCTATTTGAAACTATTTTACTACTAAACCTCTGAATTAATAGCAGTAAAATTTCGTAAATTCTGTAAAGCTTGGAACTTGAAAGCGAGTTAAAGAGAAAATGAATTTATCAATGATACATCTGCGGTGACAGGCGACTATTTGCGCGGAAATCGACATCCACGCAGCCGAAACCATTGAATGGGGACAACGGGAATACATCTGAACTATAGTTTAGTTTTTTTCTTTCATTTACGCTGTGTTAATACCATTGATGCTGCATTACTGGCTTTTTTAAGAACCTCTATCTATCTACGTATATCGTATATCTAGTGTACGCATATTAACACATTTACTTATTGTATTCTTTATGGGTAGTTTTTTTAAAGGAAACTTAATTGACTTGAGATGGGATAAGACTGACTGGTAGATAATGCTATGACCTAATAATAATAACTCGACACATCTCACACACGGCCGTCCGATCCCAAACTAGGCAGAGCCTGTACTCTGGGAACCAGACTGCTGATAAACATACTTATATATTTCTAAATACATAGGTACATGTTATAGATAAATTACACCCAGATACAGATCAAATACCTAATCATGCCGTACAAAGGTTGTCTGGAAGAGATCGCCGTATGCGATAAGACCGCCAATTGTTATAAATGAATGTTTACATTGTTTTTGGATTGTATCTCTCATAAAAGGTGTACAATAAAGAGATAAATATATAATAAATAATATTTGTCCTGGCTGGGAATCGAACCCACGACTTCTGACTCAGCAGTCAGGATCAAGAACTAGACCAACAGACCCGTCATGATTATACAATTTCATGAAATACATATTTATTATTTGTTCTTTATTTTCTTACACTACTATTATTAATTGAGAATATGGATCGTCAGTACAGTTTAAGACTCTTCGTGTCTAATCGTTAAGAGATCTTTAAAGGTTTTTTGCACGCTTATTTGGTTGGTAACCAAATGGGGTAAAACATAACTTAACATACCCACCGCCATTAATCATAGCCACCATCTACTACTCGTATTATATATTTTGAAATGTTTTGTATTATTCTTGTAGTATTACTGACTTGCGCTAATACATCCTACTACCACTTTCTCTTTGATGGATTCCGAAGTAACATACAGAAATTTTTCACGTAAGGTAAGTCCCGGTGAAGTGGGTATATCGGGATACAAAGTAGCCTACGTGTTATCTACGTCTACGGCTATCTACATACTAAGTTTCAGTAGTTTTTGCGTGAAAGAGTAACAAACATACATCTATACATCCTCACAAACTTTCACGTTTATAATATTAGTAGGATAAGTATTCTTATTTTAAGTCAGTTTATTTTATTCTTCATTAAACCCGAAGAAAAAAGGGAGGGTGTTATAAGTTTAACGTGATTATTTGTGTGTCTGTGTCTGTCTCTGCAATCGTAGTTCCTAAACGGATCTAACGATATTGATTTAGTATCGTTTGTTTGAAAAGTGACTTGATCGAGAGTGTTCTTTGCTATAATTCAAGAAAATTTGTTTAGCGTCTCGAAGAAAATCACTTCTTTTCTAATCGTTAAAGAGGTTTTCGGAGTCAGGGGTATGTTTAAGCATAGTGCTACATGTATCAACTATATAACGTTCATGAGAATAGGACAGATAATATCTCACATACTCTACTCACTCACTCACGCAAGAATACCTACCATCTCATAAATCCTAAAATTGGTTGTTAAAATGGAGGCTCAAAAGGAATCTAGAATATTATGAATTTTAATATTAGTTATGCAGCGAGGTAACTCGCTTGAGAACAAAGTGAGGAAACCTGGGCATATTTTTATTTAAATATGGAAAAGTCGTCCCGAAAAAATGTTTATCCTTATTGTTGGTCTAGAAATTACTATTAATAATAAATTATAGTTAAAAAATACTGAAAAACACGATTTAATAACAGCTGAACTAAAACGTGGTAATTTTTTTATTTTGATGTTACGATATTATTGTATTGTCATCGGCCCTAAACACGTGCAAATTTTGAAGTCAATCAGATGCCTATATGTTGTTGAAAATAACATACATACATAGTTGGTGAAAATAAAAGCGTGTTAAATAGGCAAAGACAACACACTTCAGTGCCTATTTCGCCGCTTTTTTTTAGATTTTTCTTTTGTTTAGTAGAGCATTGACAATAATGTTATCAAGAAAAAATAAATATTGGAACAGTTTTTTTTCCTCCGTCTCTTTAGCTTTATTATCATAATCTTAAATATTGTATACGAATCAATAAATTTGAAGTGTCTGTTTGTAAGATAAAAACAACAGCTTTTTACTAGCTGCATATGATTATTGAATGAAGGCATTGTATTGATTGTTTTTTAATTGTTATCCCTATGTCTATATGCCTGTTTGTTCCGGTGAATCTCCTAATCGGGTGGACCTATTTTGACGGGACTTTCACTGGCAGATAGCTGATGTTATAAACAGTAACTTTGGCTACTTTGGAATTGGTGCCACAAAAATAATATTCTTTACAAATGAATTAATCTAAGCAGCCTTTTACTAAATCCGTAAGTATGTTTATACGGTACATATTTTATACCAGTTTGGTGGCCAATAAGCATATGGCCGGCACAATGATAAACGGTTGCCGCAACCTATGGACGCTTTCAATTCCCCTAGAATAAGAAACCATACACATTTTTGTTCGCGTTAATCTCCGAAACGGTTGAACCACTTTTGCCGGAAATTCTACTGGCTGATTCACGACTTTTCAAAACTACTACTTTTTGTAGCTACTATTGGATTCGAAAATATTTGGGGTACACACGTAAAAAGAGAACAACTGTAAAATATTGTTACAGTTTTCACGTTACTTCGACAGATGGCGTAAGCGTCAAATTAAATCGATTTCTAATTAGATAGATTTCTATCAGGCAAGCACAATCGTAAGGATCTTTCAAAAAAATGTTAAAAGAATACTATCTGCAAAGTTATGCCTAAGATGATCTATATATAATCTGATACTATGCACAGCTATAATGTATGTATGTGTAAGTATATATATATATATGTATTAGTGTATGTGTGTATGGATGTATGTATGTATTTGTGTATACGTATGTAGTTGTATGTATATATGTGTAAATATGTATGTGAGCATATACTAGTAGTAGGTACATATTAGTATAAATTAGTATATATTATATATTTTACACCATAACCGCCCACACTAAATCATTACAGTCCAGTCCATCCAAAGGTCGCCTGGAAGATATTGCTTGTTGTGATAAAGGCCGCCCATTCTGCATTTTATGTTTAAGTTGTTTTTTTTTTATATGTATATATATCATGTGTTTGGTGTACAATAAAGAGTACTGTCTATCTATCTATCTAGATCAATCATGCGTGATCATAATAAATTATGCCAAGCCCGATCCGGACTCGCACACGAAAAACGCAATGGTATAACTACTAAATAAATTGGTGTTTACCAATGATTGTTCAAAACATACAGCTACCAAAAAAAAAATATATAAAAATATTTTTTGTTCAATTGCAATCGTTTGTGATTTTTTTAGTTAAGAAATTAAAATGTGGACCCACTTTTGTTGTGAAATATTTACTTTAATCAAAAATTGTTAAGAAGGCCTTAGGCTTTTTCGTGACGGCATTATAGCAAGACTGATTGCTTCTTAATACAGTTTACATTGTGACTTAGATGAGAGAAATAACGTGGATGGACAAATAACTTTCTACATAATAAATTAAATTAAAGCGTTTAGAAACACAATCTTAAAGTGATCAGAACACATTTATACCCCCAAAGTCCAAGCTCTAGAAAAGTTCACACTTAACTTCGGTAGATGGTGATGACGTGAAGTTAAATCGCATTATGGTGTCGTTGATATTGTATGGTTGGTTCGGTATGGTGTCGTGGGAGAGCCATGCTTCTTGTGTCTTCTTGATTGCTTTTTGTAGACCCTTCTAAGACAAAGACATCTGGGTCACCCTTCTCACAGCCCTGATTTGCTAGCATGTGACTTCACAAAAATAAAAAATCATCAGTTTTCATCGCCAGGCATATTGAATAAAGATATTTAAAAAAAAAAATCCATAAATAGTGGTAAAGAGTTATTTGAAAATATTTAATAAAAAATTCGCTCTATTAAACATTCATGTTATACCTAGGTACTAACTGTCCCACGTAATTCAACTTTATAATAGGTACACAACATAACCCATCGACAGTATACACGACGTTGTCGATTTTCAGTGAACAAATTATTATTGCTGAACATACGAGTATGTGTGTATATAACAAATCATTCCAACGAACTAAACCACATCCCTTTTGAAGTCGGCTTAAAATAAAGATTAATTAACTTTTAAACGACTATAATAACACAGCGTTGTTGTTAAAAATATTTGATTAAATTAAAATAAGTTGATTATTTACCTACCAGAAAGGATCGACCGAAAGAAATCTTTAAGTAACAAATTACCCTAAGTAATTACTCAAGATATTACGTTTATTATATATATTACCGATATAACCCTAGGCCTGTCAAATGTTTGATCTACATATGTAGCCGCAAATCTTTTGACAAACTTATAAGCCACACATTTTAAACGTGCAGTTTGAAATTTTAAGATTCCAGATTATTTTGTTTGAGAGTCTCTTGGGAACAGGAAAAGTAATAAGAAAACCTATTTCCTGTTTTCAACCACTATTCACAGTACTTACCATGTTTCAACGGAATAATACGTGAACAACTCCTTTAAATAATAAGGAAGACTTGGCAAACTGGTTGTGGCAAACATAACCGATTTGCGTTTACAATATTTGACAATATTGACTTTCGCGACTGATATTTCAGTGTGTCACCTCCTTCAAAACCATTCCTACATTGGTTGATTTGATTATTTGTAAATATTCCAATAGAATCACTTAAATAACTACAAAGAAGATACAGATTCCAGTAACACAAGCTCCTTACCTGACTGAGAAGACTTCGCAGTACTTTATCACAATGTAAGGCAGTAAAGAATTATTATTATTATTATTATAAAATAAACAGGTAATTGAAAATACGATACAACAGCATTTAGGAAATTGAATCGGCCCACTGACGGCTCTAAATTTTTTTATGTTTTTAATGACTGGCCACCTTTATGTTTAATTTACACTTGACTATTACTTTGTAAAATACTATTTATAAATTGAATGTCGGTTTGGTTTGCTCGTAACTTCATGCTAAAATCAATGAGTAGTAGCTATTGCTTTTCAAAAACTTCTGGTAGCACGCAGGACACTGACGGCACAAGTAGCCTCAGCAACGCGCGGAACGGCGCCTGAGGTCAACCGCCGAACATTACATAGACAGTACCGGTACCTTGATTTTATTTCATAATTTACAAAAGATCCTACTAATATTATAAACGTGAAAGTTTGTGAGTATGGATGTATGGATGTTTGTTACTCTTTCACGCCAAAACTACTAACCGATTGCGTTAAAACTTGGTATGTAGATAGCTGAAGACCTGGATTAACATATAGGCTACTTTTTATCCCAATATTCATACGGGATCGGGTGAAACCGCGGGGCTCTGCTAGTATGAAATATATACCAGTTAATACTGTAGCTGATTCAATGTCTCGAGTGGAGGATATCACAAAATCGATTGACTACCAATCCTTTGGAGCAGACCAGCTGCAAGACGCCTTGCTGCAAGACTTACCACATTCAGATTTATTTTGCGACACTTCAATTCGGCTACCAAGATCTTTTGTAACTGAAGTATTCCACAGACTGGTTTTCGACTCAATTTTGTGTGGCCCGGCAAGCGCAAAGATTGCCACCACTGTACGAGCGTGCGTAAATTGTCAATGCAGCAAAATTCATCGTCACATAGCTGCACCCTTTTCATTCTTTAATATTCCTGACAAAAGATTCGGCCCTTAACCATATTCGCATGATTTCAAATATTGTCTCACCACAATTGACCGTTTTATTCGTTAGCCTGAGGCATTTCCACTAGGTGACATCACCGCTGAAACATGCGCAATGGCACTCGTATCCAGATGGATCTCTAGATTTAGATGCTTGGCTCATATAACAAGAGATTGAGGTCGACAATTTCAAGCACATCTTTTCAATGCAATAGCAAATTTGATCGGTTTGCAACATATATCTTATCACTCAGCTACCTAGTAAACGGCCTAGTAAAGAGATACAGACAGCTAAAGGCTTCAATAATGTGTCATGATAACGCTAGTTGGAGCGAAGTCTTGCCGATTATCTACCTGAAAGGAGGATTGTAAGCGACAGCAGCAGAATTAGTTCATGGTGAACCAGGGGCTACTAGGGGAATTCTTCAATCCCAGCAAGCACAGGGATGATACTGATTTGACAGACTTCGTTGTAAAACTACGCAATATTGTGAAATTGTCGCCTACGCCTAGCCAGTGGCACACTTCTAACATCTTTTCTGTCAACAGAGACCTTTCCACTGCTACACTTTGTATTTCTACGTCAGGAGCATTTGGTCACATCCCTTGAACCACCCGACTCAAGTCCTTACCGGGTCCGTAGTTACGGTCTCATCGGGGGAGTGGTGTGGTAGGGTGCATATACTCGTAGCATCTGACGGCGGTAGAATGCGCGCGCTGCTACGCGCGTTGCTAAGGCTACGTGTGACCATATAAAACTATGCGTGTGACTGTCATCTCACTAAGAAATTCCACTTATCCAATTCTCCGATATTAAATATCATCATCAGCATCATCATCAACCTATCGCCGTCCACTGCTGGATGAAGGTCTCCCTCAAAGAGAGCCATTAAATATAAATATAGATCATCCTCATCATCCTCCGCGCCTTTTCCTAACTAATTTTGGGGTCGGCTTTCAATCTAACTACGATACGGCCGAACTTTGATATTTTACGTGAAGCAACTGCCTTCAGACCTCCACAACCCAAGTACTAGGCGATATCGAAGTTCTGTAGTTAGACCAGGTTGTCGGACTTTTTAGGGCTCCAACTACCCGTATCGAATGCCACAGATGTTTGTATGGCAACCGGGACCGGCGGTTTAACGTGCTCTCCGAGGCACGGAGGGGTCTCAATGTGTTAAGAATGATCACCCATCCTAGACTGACCTGGCTAGCATTACTTAACTCTGTAATGTGTTAACCTACTCAGTTACCACTTATCCACGAGCCCTTTATAAATATAAATATATCTCATATTAAATATGTACTTCTATAAACTTATAAATACTTACATTGCAGGAAGCCAATGCAAATACCTTAATATATGAAAGCGTGGCAGGAAGTAGATCGACTTGATGCATGGTTAGATGGCAAGGCCAACAACGTGCGAGTGAAGCCTCCAGTGTGGCGAGAGTTAATAAACACTGCTAATGGCTTGTTTTCAAGCGGAGCATGCACAGTCACGTGCATTGATATGTAAACGTTCACATATTTGCACATATATATTAATATTTGATTGTAAAATTGCGAATTATGAACCGCGGAATTATCAAGTAACACATGGACAGCCGGAACCGACGTTAGCACTCTTCAAACTATAACACAAATATGAATGTTTACATTATATTGAAAACGACATTGTTTACATATTTATTTAAATTGATACACATTTGTCTGAATAGTGAAAAACTGCTACAGTTTTAAAAGTGTAATACATATAAACGATAAAAAATCACAGTCATAATTTTTTATATTAAAATTAAATTGCATTGTTTACATTTTTGAAAAATTACATTGTTGACTTATCTAGACACACCGCAGCGTGTCAAGCCAAGTTCAAAATAAATGAACTGGCGACGCAGCAGCCTATTGTTATATTACACGAACCATTTGGAGCCACCTCTGACCGCTTAATAAATCATAATGTATTTAATATAATTACTTGAATTGCTTGTTTATTAACACCTCCTAGATTAACTAGCACCCCAAATTTGATAAATACAACTTAAACAGTCATTGAGATATTATCGTTTAAAAATCGGCGTTTTTATCACTGACTGACATATAGATCAAAAACCTAACCCACTTCCCGATGACCTAGAAAGTTGAAATTTGGCGTCCGGCTGGGTAATTGTGTGTATGCAAATAAAAAAAATCAGAAAACAGTAAATTTTTATTTATTTTAACTTTTAACTAACACTTTGAAAAATGTACAGAATCGCTATCCCATCAAAAACATAAATGTGAAAATAGGAGTCAAAAAGTACAATATTAAGAATATACGTGTTTATCGACTACACCGACAAAATAATTGAGATCTAAATTATTGCCAAGTTCTGTAAATAATCCTGAAGATTTATACATTACAACTCTTTGTGTAAAACGTTGTACAATGTTCCCGGGGTCTAAAGACCACTAATTAAGTCTAGTAGTTTGAGTACTTTAAATGATAAAAACAAAGTTATTTTAAAATCACTTCGCATTACACAAAACCTTGTTATAATGGTTTTGACAGAGCTTCGGCTTAGAGACAGTCGTTGTCCGCTTACCATCCTCATCGGTGACGGCCATTAAAGTCCGGTAGGTACATTCACAAATTACCACAATCTTGTGAAATTTGGCTCTCGTTTTTTTTATTACTGACTGTCAAATCAAATCAGCTTCTTACTATTAAACGTAAAATGTTAAGTCCTTTCAAAAATTGTGTATAATAAAAAGAAATGAAATTATCTTCATTTCTACGATACTTATACTGTCTTGTTTTTGATTTTATTATCTTTTATTAGGATAATAAAAAGAAAGTACCCGATTATGTGTATGTGTAGTGTACGAATATATGTGTGTATGTATATTTCTTTATGTATATGTATGTATGTGTATTATTTAGATAATAATAAAAAAATTGTAGACTTAAATAGACTGATATTTATTAATTGTATATTTTTCTTATTATTTTGAATTGTTGTGCACCGCGAGTTACCTACTTCCATACAGTATAGTCCATCCTAAAGTTGTCTGTAAGAGATCGCAGACTGCGATAAGACCGCCCATTGTACTGATACTTTATATTCAATCTTAGTTTGTATAATACTTTTTTGGTCTGCAATAAAGAGTACCTATCTATCTATGTTGATTTCGTCTTACCGCTTTTTGTGTCTCGAACTTGGTGTTGATAAATTATTTCACTAGTTCCTGTCAAAGATGAGCTAAGATGACCGCTTTCTATGAGGCGTGCATTTATACTTGTTTGTCAGCTAAGTGATAAAAAAATTTGAATGAGAGAATGAACAAACGAAATTTCTAAATAATCCGCTTGAATTTTTGCAAAGTTCAACAGTTTTGCTGACTAATAAAGTCGCAGGGAGCATAGAATCCTTTCAAATCGTGTAAATACAAAAGAATTTGAATCCAAATGATTCGTATATTACTTTCGGTTGAGTGCATCCGGTTTTAAACACAGTCGACATAAATGTATCCAATGTGTAAAAACGGTGAATAAATCACACGCAAACGTTACAAATGATTAACGATCCTCTTGTTTTATATATTTTAAAGATAATTTGGTTTGGAACTGATACTGAGGTCATCAGAATGCTGTGTTAGGTACATTGATTGCAATCGAAGCATCGACTAAAAGTGTTGCTAACTTAAATGTAGCGTTTTGTTGGACAGTTAACAATAATAACAACCAGAAATTAGTAACGAATCTATTTTTTTTTTCAGTCTTAGATAACACTTCTTCTCTTGACAACTGTAACATACGTCGGTAACGTTATGCTTGATGCGGAATTACGATCGAGGCGCTGCGGTTCGAACAAGCACTTATCTTAGTTGGAGGAATTAACAAGAATATATACCAGTATTTCTTTTCTTAAAAAAGTATTTAACCGTAGGAAATTACCCTACTGCCTATCATATTATCTCAATCTAAAACTTTTTAGATAGATTAATTATTATTATTAATATGAATCATATACAGTAAAATGCCCAATCTTTATGCAAGGACTTATCGTTAAAAGGAAGTGTTGTATTATGTCACCAAAGAATAATCGCTCGTGGTTAAGTGGTAACAGAGTAGGTTAGCACATTACAAGGTTAAGTAATACTAACCAGATCAGTCTTAGGATGGGTGATCATTCTTAACACATTGAGATACCTCCGTACCCCGAAGAGCACGTTAAGCATTGGGTCCCGGTTGCCATACGAACATCAGTGGTATTCGTTACGGGTAGTTGGAGCCCTAAAATATCCGACAACCTGGTCTAACTACAGAACTCCGATATCGCCTAGTACTTGGGTTGTGGGTAATATAAAAAAAAAAAATATATCGACCGTATCGTAGTTCGACTGAAAGCCAACCCCAACTTAGTTGGAAAAAGGCGCGGAGGATGATGTTTTTACCTAAGGGTTTCGACAAGCCATTGGATGACCCCTGCATTACATTTTTATTTACTATGATGATAGTGTTTTCTATTGTGTATGTAAGGGTGTTTGTGTTTATTTAAATACCTTAAATTTTATTACATGGGTAATAGCCATCCATTTTAGATAAAGATAGACTTCTAATTCGCTTCAAAAACCATCTTAACAATTCCTAAATCCACACACTTGTACAATCATACAAAGTGTGGGCTTAAAGGTGAGGTACTGAGTAGGTCGTCACACTTCACACACAATTAGGCACCGTCCACACTGCACAAAAGAATCCCTTATCAAACATACCGAGCGACTGCTTTCTGCTGGCCTCAACTCCTGTCGTTCGGTTTATAGACATGGGCTACGAAAATAGCGGTCGGACTATGCATCGCTATTATTAGGCGGTGCCATTTTCTTCAAGTTTAGTTTAGTTTAAACTTTTCTAGCGTTCTTGTAAAACCCTCCAAATAAAATATAATATGCTAAGAGAGTTCATATCTTATTGACAGCATGGATGGCGCAACAGTTCGTGCGTTCTACTTAAATATCAATTATGTTTCCTGTACAAATTCTCTGAATCGGGAGTAGTTTTTTGTACGTTTGTGAATGTGGTACAGGGATAATTCTCTCAGCACGGCACGGCTCCCTCGCTCCTGAATAACCGTATAAAAACCTAATTTGCGTTTCTTAAAAATAAAATCCTATGTCTTCTGACTTCAATGCACTTTTCACTGATGAGAAAATGATAAAACAGTTAACAGTACCTAAAGAATTTTATAATTATTTGGTGACACGTTATGTTAAACAATTTTAAATAGCTGACCTAATAATGGTTAATTAAGTAGTAAAAAAGAGTGGCATCAAAATTATCCTACTAACTTATCCCACTAATATTATAAATGTGAAAGTTTGGATGGATGGATGTTTGTTACTCTTGCACGCAAAAACCACTGAACCGATTGCGATGAAACTATGTATGTAGATAGCTGGAGACCTAGATTAACGCATAGGCTACTTTTTATCTCGAAATTCCCACGGTATCGGGACTTACACGGGTGAAACCACGGGGTGCAGCTTTTCATTATGATAGTAATTTACAATAATAAAAAGTTATGCGAGGTTCTTTGTACGCTGGGACACGCTTTACACAGTTAATAATGCAAGATACTTTATAAATGTTCTTTCTTACAGCAGTTTACGATAAGAAACACTAAAAGACAACTCGTTTCAAGTAATTTTTTGAAAATAATGTATTTATTACTTATTAGTTTTATTTATTAGTTGTATTTAAACAACCGTCTCCTGGCGTACTTTGAAACCAACGAGCTCCTCGGTGACAACCAATATGGTGAGGATGCTTGACTGGCCTTCGCGTCTTCGTGGGTCATGGTGAGGCAATATCCGTATCCTTAGGAATCTCTCAGGTAAAAGGCTATTTTCAGTAGGCGTCCAGCGTATGGCATACCAAAAGAACTTTGCATCTGGATATTTGATTTGTTGAGGGAACGGTCGATTCAAGACGTCTTAAATGGCCGCTCTTCCGACCTACTGGCAATTAAAGCTGGAGTACCTCAGAGATCTGTTCCCTTTGCAATCATGTTCCTATTCCATATTAATGAACTTATAACACCTGTCATTATTGGCATCAACCTTGTAGAGAGATATAAACGAGTGACCCAATGCGTGAGTAAGTTCAGGGGAAGTCCATGTCTCGAAAGAGTTCATGATTGAACAGGTTAGTTTGCAGCAGGTGTCAGATTGGGGTGACGCCAATCTTGCCAGTTTAAACCCTTCCAAAACACAAGCGTCTCTTCTCTTGCATGGAGTACTGCAGTCATATTTGAGATTTTTCTGTTAAGGACAATTAAAATCCTTAAACCTTCAAGAGTAGAGTGAATATGTTTCTCTTGGATAAGCGTGTAACATCGTCGTCTTCATAGTCACTTTCCATCAGGTGAGTTTAAAGACAAACGCCAATTCCTTTGATGAATAAAAAAAAGTTGTGGAACATGTAAAGTGTAGTTTAAAAATTGAGTCTATTTTATTACGTGTAATTTAAAGAATAAATATTTCATTCTGATGTGAAATCCTGAGCTTCATGGCCTACGGCGCTTTTGTATAACTTTATCGGCGGCACATAGCGCGCAGAGCGTGAGCAAATTAGTCCTATGCTACATTAACCACGACTCGCGCTGACCTTTGAACGTTTCACGTAAAAAAAAATTAACCAATAGTTTTACCGAGAGCATGAAACCAATTTCAGTGCTTAAAAATAATCATCAAAACTTATACATGTTTTGTATTTAAACTTCGCGGGTCGCTAAACAATTTTTCCTCTTCATCTCTGAGTTGCATTTATTCATCGAATCCTAGTTTAATTTTAGAGTGACAACACTGAAAGCACGACAATTTATTGCAGTCCTTTATAGAAGAGTCACAGTTACGCTTTGACACTGACCCAACATAGGTACTGCTAGGGTACTGCTTTGATGCTACGGCGTTTACGGTAAAGCTACGTTGCCCCAGTCTACCTTGAATGTGATCTTTCCAGACGTAGCCGGTTGTACCTGATATTTGTATTTTAATACAAACTTATTAACCTTAAAAATGAGATAATTCTTATGGACTGATTCTAACTATAAAACGTCTGTGACAGCAAAATTAAACAAACACGTAGTTGAGGAGGCAGACGCAAACTTTTGTAAAATTCATTAGTACGAGGGCGGCACTGAAAATTTCGGGAATCAAGGAAGTGACACAACATTACTATTTAAAAATGTATTTATTGCTTTTCGAAGTATTCTTCGCGAAATTTGACACATTTTTCCATACGATGAAACCAATCATTGAAGCAACCATTCCATTCGGAAGTTGGGGTCTCCAAAATGGCCGTTTTGTAGGCGTCCACAGCTTCTTCAGGTGATGAAAATCTCTAACTACGCAATTTATTCTTTATTTTAGGGAAAGTATAGAAATCATTAGGGCTTAGGTCGGGGCTGTACGGTGGATAGTCTAATAATTCTATGTTTTCTTACTCTAAAAACTCTTTTGTTCTGTGCGCGGTGTGAGAACTCGCATTGTCGTGATGGAGGATGATGCGGCGGTTGCAGTTCTCTTTAAGGAGTTCAGAAACGACCTGTGGCAAACAAATGCTAGCATACCATTCTGCATTAACCGTTCTTTGTCCCTCAAGAGAAGTAGTCGCAACATGGCCGGTTTTGGAGACAAACGTGGCCACCATTTTTTTTGCAACACAACACAGCATTCGTCACCTGATACGATGTTGTGTACAGCATTTGAGGATCCTGCGTGGAATCTTTCGAGAGTTCTGACGCACCAAGTAACGCGAGCCGCTTTTTGCTCTTCACAGAGCGAATCCATCGGGAAAACAACTTTTTTACACCTAACTGTTCATGCAAGATTATTTGTATTTGACTCATGCCAATGTCTAAAGTTGCCTGAATTTCGCGGTATGTCACATGTCGATCTTCCTTAATCAGCTTACGTACAGCATCAAGGTTTTTTTGGGTGACTGCAGTTTTTGGACGACCTTGACGGGGATCATCACTGAGCTTGACACGTCCACGTTGAAATCCAGCAAACCAGCGATAAATTGTGGTTTTGAATGGGGCTTCATCACCAAATGCAGAAATCATCCGGTCAACACACTGTTTTTGCGTTAAACCACTTCGAAAGTCATAATAAATCATCGCTTTTGAATTTTCTCGAGTCAATTCCATTTTCTCAACGACTAAACAAGTTTGACAAAACCTTGTGATAAGACCGAGAATCTTTTTTTAAATAAATAAATGGTATTCGATTTTTAAAACCAAGGAGTTTTCAATTAAAAAGATTTTAATATGACAGAAAGAGTGGAAATATTAAATTCCCAATACTTTTAGTACAGCCTATGTCAGCAAGTCATAACGCCATATTTCAAAGATGCTTTTATAACTGACAAAATATTTAGAGGTATTTTTTACATCAATGGCTCCCTTCTACTTTAAGCAGAAAACCAGTCACTCTAGGGGTGAATCGTCCAAGTCCAAAGTCACTACTTGAGAATGGAATTCAATTGAATCGGAAACACTCCCACTCTACAAGTGTAGTATTATTAGCGTTGGATTTTGGCCGAGTATGGAGTCGGCAGAACTCCATTTGAGGTAGCGGTCCTTAGTTTTAAGTAATATTTACTAACACAGAATGTTACAGTAGTAAATTAGGCAACTACCAAGTAAGATTATTTAGAAATATACTCGGTTATGTATAAAAAAGACTATTATTAAATTGCCATTACCTCCTAACGTATGACTTGTACCTGCCGAAAAGGAATCCGTTTGTTAAAGCAATTTTTAGAGATGGTTATCAATAAACGACAATTATATGGTTTTCTTCCAATTTAACATGAAAGAAGTTAATCAGTTGTAGGGATTCGGTTCCTATCCTTTGATCATTTGTCATGTCCCATTCCATTATTTCTCATCAAATCATTTTTTTGCCGACTTGAAATCAGAATACTGTTTCCTAACTTCGTTAAAGTGGTCACCTCGCCACTACGCCGCGCCGCGTGTTGTGGGTTCAAATCCCACACGGGACAAGGTTGTCCCGAGTCTGAGTGTTCTTTGTTTATTTTTTCTTTTTCTTTTTAAAAGACAACTCTTACAAACATACAAATAACGGACACAAAGGACACCCAGACCAGGGTGGGAATCGAACCCACGACCTATGACGTAGCAGTCAGGGTCACTAACCAACAGGCCAGTCTGTGTCTGTTGTTTGAATGTTTGTGAAGCCACCTTTGCGTGGTGTCCAAATCAGATATAACTAATAACCCCTACATATATAAAAAGTGACTTTCGATATTCTTTTACTGAATAGGTATATAATTATATCACAACATATTATAAAACAAAGTCCCCACCGCGTCTGTCTGTCTGTCTGTTCGCGGTTAACTGAAAAACTACTGAACGGATTTTCATGCGGTTTTCACCAATAGACAGTCCCCCGCTGCGTCTGTCTGTTTGTCTGTTCGCGGTAAACTGAAAGAACTACTATACGTTTTCACCAATAGACAGAGTAATTCATGAGGAAGGTTTAGGTGTTTGTTAACGTTTTGTGTAAATTGGTTGAAATATGATGATTGTTGATGATGTCTCTACTACCCGTGCAAAGCCGGGGTGCGTTGCTAGTTTAAATATAATTTGCATTTCGCAAAACGGCGAAATGTGCCCGTCACTGTTTAAGCCTATATATTTGTTTCAATTTACCTACAATTTAAATGTTGGCAAAATTATAAACATCACCGTATTTGGTTTCTTTGCACAGCAAAGGCTTCATTCCGCGAAGGACTTTAATTATCACGATATGTGTATGTTTATTTAAAAGCACTTTATACGTACCTGTATAGCAGTATTAAGGTCGTCCCATATATGTATACAAATAATTTCTCACATTTCGTATGAAAAACATTTTACGGAATTAATCAACTTCTTCTATCAAGGTTTTTTTCCACAACAACGAAATTTATAGAAAACTTACACTCAACCAAAAACTTTTTAATGCCAAAATTATTTTTAAATAAAAAAATCTAATTTGCACTAAGTGCGAATCGAACCCGCGACCTCCTCCTGTGTCAGCATCGTCCGACCTCGTCCAGTGTCAGCATTGTCCGACTTTCCATGTATTGTGGTATGTATTTACATAAAGTATCCGTGTTTTGGAACACATATTACAAGAAATCCTCAGATTGGGTGAAGAAAGCGTTAATGTCATATGTAAGAGAAAACATTATATTAATTAATAGTTTGTAAGCCTTCTGGTAACTCCTATAAATTCGGGTATCCACATACAGTCTTAATTTAAAAAACAACACTAGGAAACCTATTAAACTTTCTAAACTATGGAACTTTCGCGTTCCATGATAATATAATTACGTTAACGGGAATTAACGCAATCACGTATTTAAAAACCCGTTAACATAATAATGTTACTAGCGAACCTATTCCATAACACTTGCAAAGTTATAAAATAAGGCAAAAGTGGGCAAAGCAGATTGAAAAGTGCAAAGAGTGATCTTCCATTTCAAGCTATAAAATCCCAATATATAATATTATAAATGTCAAAGTTTGGATGGATGAATGGATGTTTATTACGCTTTCACGCAAAAACCACTGAACCGATTGCGGTTATTGGTATGTAGATAGCTGGAGACCTGGATTAACGCATAGGCTACTTTTTATTTCGATATTCCCACGGGATCGGGACTTACGCGGGTGAAACCGTGAGGCGCTGCTAGTAATATATAACGATTATTCAGAATGCATTTTAATTAGACAGAATTATAGTGCAAGTAATCTCATGTTATGTGTTTCTATTGTAAGTATAGAGCAAGAATAAGTGCCCGTGATGTTATGAACAAACAACCAAGTTTTCTTGTGAAATACGAGTAAACAGTCTCGCAAATCGTAATCGTTCTACCATTTAAATGCCTTCATTACTACTTCTCGGCAGCGATTCGTGCTATTTTCATCCACGCTTTCTTGTAAGCTTTCTTGCCAAATCATCTTTCATATATTTTTAATTTACCTTAAAAGGTGGAAAAACAATATGGGTAATAAAATCCAATTTATGCTGTAGCCATTTACGGTTTCACAACCATGGTCTCCACTGGGAATCTTTCTTGGCCGTGATTTTCGTTTCTACTACATGGACTCACGATTAGGTTAAAGTGGCAGGGAGCCATTAGAGGAAGGCGACACAAGACCGGTCTTTGCTCAAATCTTTAGGAGAGGCCTATAGTCAGCAATGGACGTCTCGTGGCTGAGTCGTGTCATAAACCTAAGTTACCATTATACCTATCATATTTTATGTTGTGTCCAAAACAAACACGTTACTGGAAATCTCTCTGTAACGCACTGGGTTACCGATAACACTAGAATGCGCGAGCAATGCATAATGTTGATTCTGGTGGCGGCCGCAAGTACAAGCAGTATTAATAAAACATATCGTCTATTCACAGATTTTCGAAATTTCTCCAACATTTTATTTAGTCCCAGCCGCAGATACCTATTCGCGAGATCGGTAGCTATAAATCTGAGCAAATAAAAAAAATAAAACTCAAAAATCGGAATATAATTCGTCACAGAACAGCAGCGAAGCTTCAAATTAAATCGTCCGGTAATCGACCAAACTCCATTTCGTCTCGTCAGCATTACTCCGTATGACGAAATTAACGGAGCAAGTAGGCAAAAAACAGCGATGAACTTCCTTGGGCGGGCGACTTTGTTAAATAGGTACTACTTATTTAATCACAAGCTACTTAAATTTAGTTTTAGTCTTTTGGTATAGGTAAAGATATAATATAGTATACTATTAAAGATATCATATACATTTATTCTTATTTTTATGACATATCTTTCTTTTATCTTTTCACTGTATTGTAACATTAGCATTTTAAATTACTCATAAATCTGTTTGGTTTTTTTGAAAAAGCTGTGTTTGCCAGTTGATATTGTACACTTTTTAATAAATCAAAGAGTATGTATTAGTTGTAAGAAAAAGTGTAACAGTTGTAGGCGAATAAATAAATACATATATGTGTGTAATATATATATGTACCGTACATAAATATAATTATTTACTGTCGATTGGTGGCACTAGTCTTAAAAATTATACTCATCTTACGATAATCTTAACGATTATTTCGTATTATATCGTTATATTGGTGTAAATAACGATACTTTCCCGATATTTATATCATATATAATGCCGATTTAACGGGATGTCGTTTCGCCCCACAATAGTTGACAATTGACATTTCAATAAGAATTATCGTTACATCCTTATAATATACAGCGTTACAGTTACATATAATAATTTAAGCATGTGAGAGCATTAGCCGTTATTTGACACTTACGGCAGATTTTTAAAACGTAATACCATTTTGGGCTTGTCTTTGTGAAAAACGAAAATTTACGATATACAGAAAGTAATGTGTAAAAACACATTACCTCCTGTATATCGTACATTTACATCAGTACAGTGCAGCTATATATAATAGCTTCTACGTAGCTTTCTCTCGAAGTACAGCGTGGTTCTAATATGAAACAACCACAACTCAGGACTTACTGAGTTGCAACGACTTCATTGCAACTAAACTGTGAACTGTTTAATGAACTCGCGTGATTCACGGCGAAGATGTATAATGTTTGCATTTTATGCATCACAATAAACTGGAATTAACCGGTTATTGTGGCACTCATTGTGAGAGAGAACTATGTTCAAGCAAATAAAGTATTCTTATTCTTATTCAATAGTGAACGTCCTATGATGAAGTAAGTAGGCAATATGCATAGGCATAGTATAGGCTCTGCCTAGTTTGGGATTAGACGGTTGTTTATAATGTTTCTCAAGTTATCACGACACGCGTCAGTCTGTCTGTCTCTCTACTGAACGGATTTTCATGCGGGTTTCAGTAATGGACAGAGTGATTCATGAGGAAGGTTTAGGTGTATAATTTGTACCCGTGCGAAGCCGGGGTGGGTTTTTAATATAATAAAGCTGAAAAGATTTTTTCTTTGATTGTTTGTTATAACTAGTTTGTTATATAAGTTTGTTTAAACGCGCTAATCTTTAGTCAGATTTGAATAATTGTTTTTGTGAAATCCGTTTTGCCATTCTGACAGACATACATCCACCCAAACTTTCGCATTTATAATAGCAGTAAGATTAAATCTTTGTATTAAACAATTGTGTTTGTATTACATTTCGAGTTAATGCGCATCATGAATATCTATTACAGAATATACAACACACATTCCTTTGTTCATTTACTGGAGGTAACGTTGGTTGCAATCTCAGAGGTGAATGCTCTTTAAAATAGACTAGTGCTCAGAAAGTTTACTTTTCATTTCTAACCAACATATTCCACTGGGTGTAATAACGCATTCTACAAAGTTTTTGCACATTTTTTTTAAGTACTGAACATTCTGAACAACTTAGTATTTATACTAACATTTAAACATCCGCGTCCCATGATATATAATTATGTACACGAACGGGAATTAACGCAATAGCTGGCCTCGGCTACAAACTGATAAAGATGACAGGCAATTAATAAACTACTACTCACGGATAATACACGTTACATATTCATTTACATACAGGTTTCTTTAATATTTTACGTCTACAATTATAGGAGATCACATCATGCAGTATTAATAAAAGTAATCAAACATAATAATATATAATGAAAAATATAAAATCAGTGCAATAAATAAAAAAATATGAAATCAAAACGAATAATTAGGCGAAATAAATAAAATCAATAAGGTCAAGTAAGCAAGATCACATCAAAGAAACAAATCAAAATAATTACAATAAAATTAATGCAATTTTATTATACAATAAAAAAGGATAAAATTCACAAAAATAAAATAATTAAAATCAATTAAAAGGACTACTAAACACACCATGAAATAAGGGCGGCCTTCCACTCTTCTAGCACAGAGAGGCGCGCGCGAGAAGCAGGCCCGAGACGGTGGGCCTGCTTCTGCAATGGTAACGGGCAGCCCGACCTGCTACCCCCAGACACAAATTTTGGTATTCATACACATATTCATACACTATGATAAAATCGTGTATTGCTTTTAAAAGTCCACACTCTACCTTTTGAACTATTTTTATACAGATGGCAAACTAACAAACTTGAGAACTTATTCGTAAATGCGGAAGCTAAGCAAATTAAAAAATATTATTTATTGTCTATTTTTGTTTTCCTTATGATAGATATCCTCAGAACTTATTCTCTGTAGGCGGTATCCTTTCTCCTTAATTGTTTTAATGTTTAAATAATCTCATTACAGCTAATTTACACTGTTTGTGATTATTTAACAGATTTAATAAAACAGTTTATCACTTAAAGTGTTCAAGCTCCAATTGAAGGAGTCAGCTGGTCAAAGAACAGTTATCTACAATAGTGTAGTAGTCTATACTAATATTATAAGTGCGATAGTAACTCTGCCTGTCTCTCGCGTTTTCACGCCAAAACCGCTAAACCAATTTTGGTATAGAGATAGACGGGACCTTGGAGGACTATTTGCTACAATGGAGCTACTATTTGCTACAATGGAGGCTGAAGTATTGGATAAAAGGTTGTCAAGGGCTCCAGCTAGTATCTTATCCTCTCTATAGACACCATTACTAGCATACTTACGTATCCAATGTCTAATTAGCGTTAAATCTCAGACCACAGTAGTATTTGTGCCTTTGTGCCATTAATATTCAATAAATTGTTTCGACTATGACACGTGCAGCTTTGATCTAAATGCAAAATTCCTCGATAAATTATCCGCTTTCAACTAAATAGATGCATTCATATTTTAATCATTGTACGTAAGCTCTGCTATTCATAACTCAACTGGTTAAAAAACTTATTGTTTTTTAAATAAAAACAAAAGAAATAATTGAATTAAAAAAACAGGCTAAGCTTTCTATTTGTGTGTATTGTATTGTAATTGTATATATTGTAACTTTGCTTTTCACTTTTGCGTATTAGGAAAAACAACGAAAATAATAAACAACGACTTGCGCCTCATTGTTGAGCTCTGCTAAAGACTCGAGACAATAGAAAATTATTTTAACTACAATGTTCTAGTGGAGGTTCTTTCTAAAAACATTCGACAACAACACAAATAGCCATTACCATTTGAGTAAAGCTCGTAATAGTTGTTAATGGCAGTAGTGTATACTCCTAAAGTAGTCTTATCTAAACTAAAGGTGCCAGAGATTCAAGTCCAAAAAGCCACACATCCGTTAGTCGCCTGTGATAAGACGCGTACCATAATGATCACTATACGTAGACATTTTGGCTCATTTTGTGAATTTTACTTCATGTAGACACATACGTGTGTAAATAAATAGGAATATGGTTTAGAAAATATGATAGTATTCGAACTAATGTTATAAGAAAAACTGTCGGTCTGTTTGTTATCTTATCGGCTACCATGGTGATTAGAGGTGGGATCACACTACGGCTTCTGTTTTAGCTATTAAAGTGGGGAACGGCATCCCCTCTACAGTAGACCGAGATTATTAAGAGTCGTGTAGTTGTGGTAGTAAGCAAGTCTGTGGGGGATGAAAGTATTGAAACCAGTTGTAGCCATTTTTTCTTAATAATCGGTATCCATGGAATGTAGACAAGGAATAATTAACACGAGCCACTTAGCCAGGAGCTAGCATTTGATATCTATATTGAGGAGGTTGTAAAAAAATAGTACTATGTACTTAATCTAAAATTTTGTAGCGGTGGATTTCCAATGATGCTGAAAACAGGTAATTGTATTTTCATCAGAACTAAAGGTGTGTACCAAATTCTAGATCAATCGGTTAACAGGAAGGGGGTACAATTTCAATCACTAAAGACCCAAAAAACAAACAAGGTAAACAAAACCGTTTAAAAACCGGCAAATTGCTTGTCGGACCACGCTCAGTATTGGGTTCCGTAGTTGACAACTTCATCCATTGTATGCTTGGCGTCGACTCAAAATTATTAATTATTTAGGTAGTTGTTTTGCTCAATTCACAGGCATAAAAGTCGTGTCTTCTCGAAATAGGTGTTTTTGTATTATGACACTTTTTTTGCCGGGAGGCGATATGTGTGCTAATTTGCAATGAAATATGTACACAGATGTAAAGTCAATGGGTGAACAATCATTCGTCCCCTATTTTTCTAATTTTTATTTGGAATTTAACTGGGACCAATTTCAAATCGAACTACGCTGTAATAAGTTATGCGTGGTCATACAAAACAAAAATTGTAACAAATATGTTTGCTTGAGAACCTCCTCGGTTCTTGTCGGTTAAATACTTTCTATAAATGGGAGGACATTCTGAAAACACACACACACACGCGTCTATAATTCGTTACTACAGTACATGCAATCATTACCTGACGCGACCAATGGCGTAAGCCCTAAGTCATAGTCCGTATAGGAGTAGGTGTGGACCTTCGTCTTTGGTCAGGTGATTACAATCAGAGCAGAAATTTGCTTTGCTTCTCTTTTAAAGAATTAACTCGAAATTGTTCTCATTTTCGGAAAATTGTCGGTGACAGAATCTTTCTAAGTGCCGACGCGCTATTTCATATACATTGAAATTTAGGAATACTGCAGTTCCACGTATAAAGAAATACAGTCCCTTGGTCTCAAATATAACCCGATGCAATGCTATTGCATCTGCAATTATTGGGTATACTGAACTTTAACCCAGAGACCGTCAACATAAAACCGCTTTTGTTGTTTTCTTAAAATACTTATATTGTTAAAATCAAATTAACAAATTTGATTAAAAAAGAAAACCAAGTTTACAATAATTCGATTTCGTTTTTCTAAATTGTGCACATGTCATTTCCTCTTGTAATTAGTTTTTCAAAGCGAATGTCACAAAAATCAACAGTCTATCAAGTTTACAACAACTTCATATCGATAAATAGATTAGCTAATCAAAATCATCGTTATCGACATTTCGGAAGAAATAAAATATTGAACGGAAATTAAGAGCGAATGTTATATGAGAGTTGAGTTTTCAAGATGTATTAACAATTTTAACGTACACATAGGTTTACAGTAACTTACCTAGCGACTATATTATATGAATATACAATAAAGTATTCACAACAAATGTAATTTTAGCCAAACTGTCGGCAATCAACCTAATTCTAGAGAACTTACGCGATAAGTAAACTAAATTAACTTATGATAAACTTGAAATTTTTTTTTGTATTAGGTAATTCTAGTAACGACGCAAGAAGAGGGGTGTTATAAGTGGGTCGTATCTGTGTATGTCTATCTGTGTGTTTGTGTATTTGTCTGTGGCTTCGTAGGTCCCAAACGAATTTACCGAAGATTTAATTTACTGAAGTGCGCTTTTTTCCTTTGAAAGATGCCTTAAACGAGAATGTTCTTAGATATAATTCAAGAAAAGCTGTTCAGCCGTTTGAAGATCATCAGCTCTTTTCTAATCACTGAAGGGATTTTCGAGTCAGGGGTGTTTTAAATTTATAATTATTATAACGCAATTAAATTTACATTCAGAAACGTTTCACATCGAACTGTGCGGTTTCCCAGATTTTTTTTGCCTCGTACAACCAACCTTTGGAACAAATTGTCGCCTGCGGTATTTCCGGACCGATACGACCTTCAAACCTTTAGGAAAAGAGCGTACTCCTATCTCAAAGGCCGGCAACGCACTTGTGACTCTTGAGTTACAGGTGCCATGGGCGACGGCAGTCACTTACCATCAGGTGACCCGTCTGCTCGTTTGCCCCTATAATATAAAAAGAAAAGAAAAAAAATACTGGTGGTCGCTCTACTATTTATAATTCATCTTTTAAAACAATATATATTTGTGGAATCAGTAAGAGTTTAAAAATACATACCTATATATCTTGAATATTTTAGTTTACCTTTCATGTTAAGATTTATGTTATTACTTATTTAGGTAAAGGTGGAGTGCATTCAATAAACGTTGGGAATGTTGGAGTACAAAACCTTTTAAACCCCCGACGCAAAAACGAGGGGTGTTATTCGTATTACGTGTGTAGCTGTGTGTCTTTGTATCTGTCTGTTTGTCTGTGCAATCACAGGTCTTAAACGGATGGACCAATTTCGATTCAGTTTTTTTTTATTTCAAAGTGTTTGAGAATGTTCTTAGCTAGTCGGGGTTATTTTAGTCTTTACTTGTGCCTTTTGAATTTACCACATGCCTTCCTGTTATATACTTATAGCAACTAAACAAACCTATTCTACTCTTAGCTTTATTTTTAAAGTTAAGAGTAAAATAGGTTTGTTTACACTTACAAGTACACATTTAAGATATTACCTAATTGTTTGAGAACATGAAAACATATTCTGTAAAAGACTACTCGACTAACTCACCTTTGAAACAAGAAATTGTTTAAAAATACGCCGTTTATTACGTAGCAACCACTATTCAATGAAAACAAAGCCGTGAAATCGCGGTATTAAAAGACCTTGTCAGTGAAATACTATTAGATTCGTCCTCCGTAATACGAAGAGCACTGGTTGTTATTTAATATTTACTTCCAGCGCTGCACCACAGCACTTTATTCAGATGCAACGTTATTTTAGAGATAAATTGAGTTTCGTTCTGTGCCACTAGATTGTATAATTTCTTTGAACAGTCTAGATAGCAAGATACTAAGAGATTGAAGAGATTACTGCCTGCGCTTACTGAGCTACAATAGCAAAAACTCAGTACAACAGTCTTTCTATCCTCCTCCTATCAAGATGTTTTAATATACTCTTCTGTTTTAAAGAGTAACAAAAAATATACTTGTTTACGATCCAAAAGTTCCACCTTAGAATGTTAAAAATTCTGCTTAAGAAGTTTCAAACGAAACTTTTCGAATCTAACAAATTAAAGTTTATGAAATGTTTAGTCTTATTCTTTGTAAATTTGTAAAGACCAAGGGTACTGTAGATTTCTGTTCCAATTACTTAAAGCTGTTTGCGACTGTTTATAGACACAGTTACATGTTTTCACTTTAAAAATTCATGAATAAATCACAGATAGTTAATGTAGCATAGGTTTCTAGATAAATTAGCTAGGATAAAGGCGAATAGGTAGGTATAGTATTGTGTAATCCAACATCTTATTTCTGTTGTCCTTAACGATAGATATGTACAACAGATTCTATAACAGACCCTAAAAAACTATTCTTATGATTAACTAACAATTATAATTCATATGCATTTCGTCTATCAAGGCATTAGACATATTATTATCATGTTTACAAGAGCTTAATTTTGACCAAAAAATAATAACAGTATCTACTGCAATCACATAATAAATTCTACTAAGAGTTACCGAAAACTCCACTAAACCGTAAGACAGCAAAATGAAATAAAAGCAATAGGATTACAAAATGTTAAGACTAACGAATGTCAAAGCGACAAAATTCGAGCAGTCATTGACGAATCATTATAACAAAGAGACCCAGATATTACCATTACACCTACTTTGTAACGACATCTAGGATTATAATTTTGCAATTGCGAAATGATCTTGTCATTTAAAAATGTAAAATTTCATAGAACAGATTCAAAAAATTATCCATCTACGTAGTTTAATTCTTTATCACAGAAAAAACAAAACAGTAAATTTCAGGGAGATTCGTGAACACCAAGGGAACCGAACGAACCAGATAGACCGCCATCTAATTGCTTGCTTTGCTATGTATTAGTGTTTGACTAAAATCTTACCTTGTAGTTAAGACATTATATATATATATATATATGATAGTATTTGCACACGTACGTGTTGCACAAATCAACCATTTTTATTACTTAACACTTGGTACAGTTTTAACAAAGTTAGTTTAGTTTTACAATTTTTTCTGTAGCAACTGAAACGAAAAACTTAGTAAGTGAAAAATAAAACAGCAATTTTTACAGTTAAAACGGTCATTTGTCAAGTGTGGAGGACACTACACTACAAACACATGTTTAATACATCCGTAGTCATTTATTTTAACAAAAGTTTCGGGTTCCATTTGATTTATTTATAAGTAAGTAATTTAATTAAATATTAAAAAAAAAGTGTGTGTGTGTGTACTTATGTGCGCACGTAAGAAGTTATACTTCTTTGCGCTAGCTAAATGAAGTTTATGTAAACTAACCTCAAATTCTACAAACGTACTCAAAGTAATATGTAAAATTATCACTTTTAATCACAGTAAGTTATCTTTAAATCAATTAATTGTTAATAAATATCAGTCATCACGATATATTATTTTCTAAACTAATATTATAAAGAGGAAACATTTGGGTGTATGTTTGTAATGTTTTCACACAAAAACTACTAGACCTATTGCGATGAAACTTGGTAACTTTTTTTAAAAACTAAAATGACTAACTTCAGCTTCAGCTTCGAAAAAAACAGTACTATAATACAATTTGCAATAAAGCTCGTAACTTCAAAATGCGTTTCCACTTTTACAATGAACCACACTTATGTTTATTTATATTAATGATGTTAAGACATTCTAGGAAACTCGCTTTAAATATTAAGCCATCGGTCCTTCCGACTATTGTAGAGTATGAAATATTGTGTGTATTGTGAATAAAGGTTAATGTTTCTGGCAAACTGACGAACATAGACCTAAGCCAGGATAATCCGGGTGGCCTTTATAAATTCGTCGTATTTGAAATAAACAATTCAGTAAAATGTTTAGCATTTGATTAATGTTTCAGTATTATGAAGGAATATATAAAAGTAATATATAACGAAGTGTCAACTATTTTTTAAATAAAATCAAAAATCCAATGTCCAAAAATCGAAAAAAAAATTATTCAAGAAACCTTAGGACTATTGTGTTTCTTTTAACTAGTGCTTAAGATATAAAGAGTTTATTTCAATAATATATATTGGTGTAATTATATACAGATTCAAGAAGTTCGAGATGTCTTGCACTTTTAGTCACATAAAAAAAGAATAACCTGGCAGGACTCACGACATTGCGTCATCATCGTCTAAATTGTTAAATTTGTTAAAAAAATTGTTAGAGGTATAGATAGTTTTAATAATAATGTTTTACTTTAAATCAGTTTTAGTATAGACCATTTCAATGGTGTTAAGTTAACTGATTACGAATTACCTGAGGGAAATGTGCTCGAGTTGACGCTATTCCTATTTCCTACTGTATCTTAATGATTTAGCTTCCTTAAAGTAAAATTACGGTAAAATCTGTTAATGAGATGACACTGTAATAATTTGCAATAAGTCAACACGGAGCAAGTGCCTACTGAAAGCAGAACGAGTTATAGCTTTGGTGGCTGAATTGCTTCATAATAACCTGTTAACTGTAAATACCAACAAAACTAAGTTCGTCTGCTTCCTTGAAACTCGTGCACAAAATTTAAAACTAAGCAGTACAATCCTCAGATTCCATACATTTGAAAAAATTAATATTGACTTCGGTTGTTACTGTAGTGAGATTGATGCAGCGAAATCCATCAAATATCTCAGAGTAATTGACCAGAAGTTTCCTTTCAATGAACATATAACTCTCGGCTAGATGCAGAAAGCTCATCTATATAAAAACTGTGTACACTCAGCCAATCTATTCTCATATACTATTTAGGCGTCTGGGGAGGCGCAGCAACATCACACCTTATAGAACTATACAGAGCACAGAGATCTACACTTAAAGTAATGTTCAAAAAAAGTTGAGAACTGTATAAAGTTGCTGGCGTATTAAGTATACGGCAACTATACTATAATGGGATCATCGACATGCATAAGTTCATACTGAAATCCCCTGTTTACAATATACTGCTAAATACAAGTGTCTTTAAGCTGCCCATCACAAAACGTAAATGGTTTTCGCCCAATCAATGGGAAAAGCTAGTAATAATGTTTGTATAATTTGACTCCCTTTTTATTTAACCGTTACTATAGACTGGAATAGTCACAACAATAACACGTTTAGGTAAAAGAAAATGTATATATTTATGACCTGTCCGATCTGTTCAAACTTACCCGATTTCAAGCATAAATTACGATGGATAAAACTCACAACCGAAATGACAAATATCCAATTAAACTTCCAGTAACAGTTTAAAAAAAAAACAATATTTTATAAGCTATTTCAATGAATTCTCATCAAGATAATTATCTCTTTATCGACATCTCAACTTTTTTAATTTTCAACTCTCTTGCTCGACTTCTGTCGATTATCCGATAATATTCAACTTTGGATATTAATAAATTAACCGAATCACGTTTTAGTTATGATGTTTGAGTGTATAACAAGTGTTCTATTTGTTAAATGATTTGATGACATAACTAGACATTTACACTAATATTATAAAGCTTAGGCGTTTGTTTGTTTAAACGGACAATTTCATGTTCTACCATTCCGTTTAGTGACAAAGGTGATAAGTACTTCGACCACATTGGCGGCTCACAGAATACTCGACACTTAGGTGTTTACGGGAAATTGACCACATACATCTGTGAAGATGTTTCCTCTGCTTCGGGGAAGTATTCCATTACTTCAATGCGAACTGTGCGCTTGTCAAGAAGGGTTTTTGCGTCGCACAAATAATCTGTGGAACAAATTGTCGCCTGCGGCATTTCCGGACCGATACGACCTTCAAGAACAACAACCGTACTCCCACTTTAAAGGCCCCCAACGCACTATTGAAGATATTACTTATACCTGCATGCCTAGGTGCAGTTTATAACAAGATCTTATTATAAGGTAGGGCGCATCTAACACTGAAATATTTTTAGTCCGTGAAGTTTTTTAACTTGTATATCCAATATATGTTTACTCATGATGACAAATTGAATTTATACGTCTTCAAATTAGAAGTTAGACTGTGTTTATCGTATTTGGATGTGGATCACACCTATTTATTATTCTTACATTATATTACATATTTTTTGTTATCATACAGAGACGTATAAATTTTCGTTTTTAATTGTTTTAACTTTTAACGCAATAGGATTTTTAATTACTGATTTGTACAATATGTCTATGAAAAATATCCTACTAATATTATAAACGTGAAAGTTTGTGAGGATGTATGGATGTATGGATGTGTGGATGTATGGATGTATGGATGTTTGTTACTCTTTCACACCAAAACTACTGAACCGATTGCGATGAAACTTGGTATGTAGATAGCTGGAGACCTGGCTATTTTTTATCTCGATATTCCCACGGGATCGGGACTTACGCGGGTGTAACCGCGGGGCGCTGCTAGTAATTATATATGTCAAGAATATGTCATAATATTTTTTACATAAAGTCGAAAAAATACTCTTACAATATTGGAAGTATTTTTAATAAAGACCTAAAATAACACCTCGCTTTAACAAAATAAAAACTAAACTTTAGTTTAAAAAAGGCTACACTAAAAAACTTGTTTGAGCTGATACATTAAAAAACTGAATAACTTAATACAATGCTAAAACATTAAACTAAACATAACGCTATAAATAATGATCGATTTTGGTAGAGATCGCAATACATTTACAAAATAATAGACCAGAAGAACAAAAAGAAATCATAGACAATATTGACGTGACAGTATTATCAATGGGTATTGTAGCCACACATAGAAAATAAAAAACCATATCACTTTAAAGTTTTGCAATATCTTTAAAATTAACGAATTAATCGTCTAGACATACATAACGTCCCCACTCTGTAAAAATAGTGCATAGAAAAGTTATCTGAAAGAAATTAAAGAAAAAAATAAATAAGCAACTTATATTTACTACTTTCGTTATAATTTTTGCTCAGATAAGGAGCCTATTTAAGTAAGTTAAAGTATTTGTTTTTAAATAAATATTCATATGCATCACGTATTTTGCATGCAATTGTGAAGTCCGTGGTTTCGATTACAAGCAGTGGCGTAACAATAGGGTGGCAGAGCGGGCAAAATACCACGGGCCCCCGGCTCGAGGGGGCCCCAGGCACCAAAGGTCCTGACCACAGGGGCCACTCATTACAAAATGTATTAATGAATTAGCCACGGGCCTCAGATGGTATAGTTACGCCACTGATTGCAAAGTCATAAAAAATGTTGTTAGGGTTTCTGCTAGTTTTTTTTTAATAGTGTAGATTTTAGAGACGTGCACTTTGAAATATAAATATGGCTGGTGAAAATGTATAAAACACTTCTTCCTACCGCTTCAACAACGTAGGTAAACTCTAATATAATAATAAGGCTTACATCATACTTTTTTGTATTATTTATTGAACAGAGTGATAAGATACGATGTTCATATCTTATATGTATAAGGTGACATCTAATAATGACTACACAGGGGTTACAGAAAGTCACAGTCATATTTTAGGATCATATTTGTAAATAACTTAAATCGCGAAATTTTTTAGGAAAATTCGTGATTTTTAATGTAGAAGTCTTATTCCGAGACTGACAAATCGAACTTGAAAATGGAAGGATGTTCAAGGACCTTCAACATCCTTCCATTTTTTTAAAAAACGTGTTCAAAAATAAAACTAAATCATTTAAATAGACATGAAAACTCATAATGTATTGTTTAGATATGTGCACCTACACATAACGCATGAAAACATTTTCCGACGAAAAAAAAATCATTATTATATTATACCTACATATTTATACAAAATACTTTGTTTTAAGCTAAATTTACTATTTGTCTATAATTATTAAGTTGATTGGCAGAGAACTACATGTCTACAATTTACCATTATTCCTATATTATAATAATTGCTATTATAAATTTCCGCATTGAAAAAAAAAGAAAATAAAGAAACTTAAAAAAAAACAAAACAAATTAAACTTATTGTGAAAGAACGCCTCTATAATATAAAAATTACTCTAAAGGATTCCACATTAAATATTCTTTTGTATTGGTCATTTAGTCAATTAACCATAAGTCATAAAAAAAAATTGTTGTCCTCTACACGTACACCGAGCAAATTTAAAGTTTTGGAAATCTAATACACTTCGGTGAAAAATAGGTAATACTATCAATAACTGCCGAAACAAATATTTTAAGTTCAAACAAAACTTAAAGAATAATTAATAAACTAATGTTCTAGATCGCTTCAAAACTTTGAAAAGTAATCAAAAACAACTCACAAGCCATAAATCTGTGTATCTTCCAATTTATTAGCTCCTGGAGTGAAGAGCACTCGGTACAAAGTCTTCAAGTATTTTATTCACTTGGGAGTTTTACGAAAGCTTAATTTCAGCGAGCGCGACGCGAGACGTGCTTTCAACACGGACGCTCGAGAGCGACTGAATTCTGAATCTGAAGCCAGCTAAACAACGCATGAGAGAAATACAGGTGTTTCTGGAATCGTTATCAGTTTTTACATTAAGAAGTAAATATAAATATATAATAGAAGAATAGTATAAAATGTATTATTCTAACACCTTTAAATTTGGAATATAAAAAAACAACAGCCAAATCTGAAGTATCACTTATGCCACGGGTTAGACACGTCTGTTATTTATTGTGTTGATTGTCAGTCGCGAAAGGTGAACTACTTAAATTACGTAAACAAACATGGCAGATAAGAGCGAAGATGAGCGAGAGTTAATTAATCTGTAATTCCAAATTTGAAACTCCAAGCAAAACCTAAAAAAATAAATGTTAAACTATAAAAATATACTTTTGTTTCTTGCATACGTTGCACTGTATGACAAAGCACTACGTCGTAGCAGCTACGCGCTATGCTGGCTACGAAAAACGTAGCATAAAAATGAAAATAAATGTTTAAATGAATAATAAATGAGTTTTATGAGAAAATGCAACCTTTTATAGGCAATAAGCATTAAGTGTGTTTTAAAGGTCGATGTTACAGAATATTACGTGAATTTTGTGGACAAATAAAGTGATCGACTATGATGTTCAGGTCTAACGTTAAGAAGAGAAGAAATCACAACATACGGTACATTAAACTTTTGTAATTTATACCAAAGTTATAAAATGAATATTAACATAATAAAATGGTTTATGGCTTCTCTTACATTGTCAGTACATATATAAAATTGAAGTGACGCCATTAGGTTATGTGGGTGCGAGTATATATGTATGTGCATTTGCGCGTGTGTGTGAATTTAACTACTACTTTCAATCGACAAGTATATTCTAATCCTGTATGTATGATCATTGTAATATTACTAACATATTTAAAAATTGTATATCAATCAACTTAATAATTCATTCGTTTTTCAAAATAACCTATAGTTTTGAAATTTTTACACAACTTTGTATTTATATACGAGCGTGTTTTTAATATTATTCTCTCACTTGGATGATTTAAGGATTCTGGCATTTCTGAAAACATTACACTCCTGTTTTAAAACTAGTTAGAAATGCTTGCGATGTAATCAGGAAACCGATAATGAACTATCAAGAACTAGTCGGGAAGTAATTGAGACGCCGGAGCCCGATATATCTATTACCAGCTGTTGTTGTTAGCGTGGAAAGCTGCCTATGTGCTAATCCAGACTATAATCTATCTCTGTTTGAAACTTCATCCAGATCCGTGCAGCCGTTTTTGCCTGAAAGAGTAACAAACATCTATCAATCCATCCATCCTCACAATCTTTCGCCTCTATAATATTATTAAGACTAGCTGTGCCCTGAGGTTTTACCAATCAATCGAGGTCTCCAGCTATCTATATACCAAGTTTCATCGCAATCGGTTCTGTAGTTTTTGCATGAAAGAGTAACAAACATCCTCACAAACTTTCACGTTTATAATATTAGTAAGATTAACTAATAGAGAATCATTTTAAAATCCACGCAACGCAACGCAACGATTCCAAAACCTTTACCGAAGTTAAGAAATTTAGACTAGAAACATAAAGTGCAGACTGTATAAGGAAATGCCCATCCTAAAAACGGTTTGTTCAGAACTCCGATAACTGTTTACACGCTTTTGTTAGCAAGTGAAGCTAACAGTCAATTGGGAGAGCCATGCTTCGGCACGTATGGGCGGGCTCGACCGGAGTGATACCACGGCCTCGCAGAAAACCGGCAGTGAAGCAATGCTTGCATTGCTTTTCGCCGAGTAAGCGAGGTTACCGGAGACCCAAACTCTTCCCAGAGTAAACTCCAAAAACAGTAACTAAACTAGCTAACTAATTATACAATTTAAACCTACTTCTAGTTGTTGTATCGAAATCAAACTTTATATGTATATGTAGCTTGGATGACAATACTAAAATCTCGAAGTTGAGTCTCGGAGTCAATAGGTGGTGAGGTTACCGGAGGCCCTAACCCTTCCCTCTCCTCCCCTGCCTTCTCTCCCTCCCTCATTCTCTCTCCACCTCTTCTCTCTTCTCTTACTCCCACCTTAAAGGCCGGCAACGCATTCTGCTCGTTTGCCCCCTATAATATAAATATATATATATATCTCATTCGTCAAATTTAAAACAGAACATTAAGATAAATAGTGCTTAAACTACACTCGTAATTATGTGGCCATATTGTAAAAGTGAGTTACATCGCTTTAACGCTTTTTCATCCGACAGTGCATCCGACTTCCACTTCATACATTTGCAGTTCCGCTTTTCACATAACTACTTGCACGCATCACCTTTTTAATACATTAATATTCATACGTAGGGCGCTTCATAAGTTGTGTCGTATGCAAACTAGATATCATAATATTGTGATTTGAAGTTATTTCCATTAAGTAATAAAAAATAAAACAAATTTGTAGACAAGTAATCGTTTGTTCGATTATAAAAAAAAAATTTATTTTATTTATTTTTATTTAATACTTTATTCACAATATGTACAGAGGCGGACTTAATGCCTACCGCATTCTCTGCCAGTCTACCTTAAGGTGGTGTAGAAATTAATGAAGTAGGTTTAATATTAGAAGAAATAAATATATATATACGGGAAAATAGATACATACATACATGCATGAATATATAAATATAGTTATATAAATAATAGATACATAAACATATTTTTCTACTGTTCTGATGATTCTGCCAGTTTACGGAAGAGGAGAGCACGAACCTTTGTTCTAAAAGATAGGCGACTAGGTGCCATCCTGATTTCTTGCGGTAGAGCGTTCCACAGGAGGACAGACTAAATAATAAAAGAAGAGTTGAAACATGCCGAAGAATGACTGGGACAAAGTAGGAGAAGATTGTTTGAATTAGAGCAAAGATACTGGAGAATGGAGGTAAGATATGTAGGAGAAGTGGCTGAATTGAGAATTGAATACAGAGTGTTGAGGGCGCGCAGATGACGGCGCTGTCGAATAGGAAGCCTAAATAAAATAAAAAAAACATAAGTGTTACACATTTTGTCACATTTAAAATATATATGTATATATACACATATATACATATATATATATACATAGCCACTATCACATATATAAACATTCACAAACATACACATATATAATAATTATGTGGCGACTTCCACATACAGAAACATCTACAACCTACTAATCCTGAATCGCGCTATGAGAGTTCTCGCGCCGATTAGTATATATACAACTTCCCAACATCAACCGTTGGGCCGCGGCCCGCCAGGCATGATCACCTCGCCTGGTCGGAGGATCCTCCCTTTGTGTTGGAGGAACATGACACTCGTTCCTCCACAGTGGTGACCCCGACATGATTGGAAGCAGCCTTCATGGAGCAGATCAGCAGCATCATCATCGCCACCATCGTATACACTCCTACAGCAATGAGCGGTAATCAAGTCTCAGCCAGCCAGCATCCTCGGCCTCAACAGGGATACCACACGCCTGCAGCGTCCGCTCCAGCCTGGTTACCCCTACGGCCTCATCAGCGTCTAGGCACAGCACACTGCACCTACGGTCCACGTAAGAAGAGCATCTCTCTCCCGCCCCCGTCTACGCAGCAGCCAGCCACTACGCAGCAACCGCCCCGACTCACTGGGGACTTCACCGCAGCACCGCACGCAGCACCGCACGCGGCCCCGACTCACTGGGACCAGCGGACTTCAGCCCCGACTCACTGGGACTAGCGGCATTCAGTTCCGACTCACTGGAACTAGCGGAATACAGTTCCGACTCACTGGAACTTGCGGCACTCAGTTCCGACTCACCGGAACTACTCACTACTGGCCCTGGCACGCTCCTTAATAGAGCATAGACAGCTGACTCATCAAGATATCGACCTCCAGTCTTGGAGGGGAGTGATGTGGCGACTTCCACATACAGAAACATCTACAACCTACTAATCCTGAATCGCGCTATGAGAGTTCTCGCGCCGATTAGTATATATACAACTTCCCAACATCAACCGTTGGGCCGCGGCCCGCCAGGCATGATCACCTCGCCTGGTCGGAGGATCCTCCCTTTGTGTTGGAGGGACATGACACCCGTCCCTCCACAATTATATTGCTATTTATTTATACAATATCCCAGTTGGGTATAAAATAATGGCGACAATAAAAACCTGTGCGTATCGGGACGCCCGACAGAAGTGATAACTTAAACACCAGACAGACTGGCGCCGTAACGCGTTACGTATAGAAGCGGTTTACCCTTCCATAAGAAGTTATCACTTCAAAAAATAAAAGTAAAAAATTGGATACTATACGGTTTTAACGCATATATTAGTGTTTGTATACTCTTTGGTTCTTTGACTTAAATCTTAAATCCAGAGAGTAAAGTAACACTACTGAAATCATTATCAATCATTATCTGTGCTCCCGCGCAGATATGACGATTGACGCCAGCCTAGTGACAGATAGCTGTCATATTATTAAGTAATAATAAAAATAACAGGAATCCATGCTATAACGTAACATGTCTGATTATAGTAATTATGTAACGTTTGCTTTTGTATAAGAGTGTAATTGTAAAATTAGGTGTATAGTTATATCGTGTTTGTTTTGTACTTTTGTATTTTTTTGTTGGTTCAACAGGTTTGTTCTGTATTTATTTATAAAATAGTTATCGGAGTTTAGAGCATGGAATGGCGGTGGCAGGTCATTCCATGCTCTTATTATCATCTGAAAATCAAAAAGGTTCACTTATGCCTTTTATCTATGACATGCAAGTGCAAGGGACTTAATAATCATGGCAACAAATTTTGTGTGAATAAATATTTCATACCGGCCGTTTAATTTAAAAAAAAAGCAAATTTTACACCTTCTTTTTAAATTAATTGCGATTCCCACGGTGGATAATAGAAAGAGTCATAGACTGTAGAGTCATTATTTTAGCCAGTGCACTTTAACAATGCTTCTTATATTCAATAATAATAATAATAACGTGACACATCTTACATACGGCCGTCTGATCCCAAACTAGGCAGAGCCCGTACTATGGTGACCAGACTGCTGATAAACATACTTATATATTTTTATAAATTACACCCAGCTGGGTGGGAATCGAACCCACGACCTCTGGCTCAGCAGTCAGGATCACTGACTAGACTGTAGTTATTAGTTACCTACTTAAAAAAATTAAGATACCAAAATTATTCAGTCAATACCGTAATTAATAGTAAGCCTACTGTTAACACTTACCTACACTGTGGCCTACAATTCAGAGCACTTAATCTAACTAGTTAGCTCAATTAGTTGGCTGTAGTGCATGGTTTTGGCATTCCAATAGTTCTTATGTCAAAGTTGGAACTAGATGCAACCACTACTAGACTGCGTCGGATAAGTGGGTAATTATATCACATTTTCGAGAAACTGTGGTCCGTGGACCCAAGGACGACCGCAGAGATCTAGTGATCAGCGTTTTTATGCAATAATCTCACGTAAATTAGACTTGAAAGGGCACCCCAGTCTCAATTATTACCAGTAATAATCGCTTACTTCTAGTGACAGTCAATACTTTCAAATATTCTTTATTTTAGTGGGGACTCCGAAGGTATTTCGTAGGGTCAACCTGACACGGAACCGACTAAATAAACCTTAAACTGAACAGTGTATATGATGTCAGACTAACGGTAAATTCGAGACAGATAACTGGCTGATGATGTAAGTAAGCTAGTCAGTTAAAATCGACCACAGTAAACATACATAAATCATGTGATACTAGCAGCGCCTCGTGGTTTCACCCGCACAAGTCCCGATTCCGTAGGAATATCGGGATAAAAGTAGCCTATATGTTAATCCAGGTCTACAGCTATCTGCATACTAAGTTTCATCGCAATCGGTTCAGTAGTTTTTGCGTGAAAGAGTAACAAACATTCATCCATCCATCCAAATTTTACATTTATAATATTAGTGGGATAGTGGGATTCTAATATTTTTATTTATGCAACGCAGTTGGCAACTAAACATATGCCTAATAGTAAACGGCTATTACACAAATGGTTTCACTCCTGTGTCGATAACTCTATATATCCTTGTCGAAGCGAACTCTGAAGACTCTAGTTTCAACGAGCCAGAATGTTTGGGCTACTTTAGGGGTAAAGCGTGCTAAGAGGAAAACTTTCGTGGATTCCTAGATGGTATTAAGTTCCATTAACCTCAAAACCAAGTAAATCTAACTCATTAATATCAAGGCTTATTAAATTCCCGCATAGGTACACCAAGAAGACTGCCCTTTACTTCTTTCAATTAGAATTACAAGAATCAGCATAACTAGTAATCAAACAGAGTTTATAAATTATCTTAATTGCCGTTTACAACATTATTATAAAGAAGTAAGTAGCATAGCTTAGTTCCATAAAATAGCCTTTCCAATTTTGCAGTGTAAGCTACTTAAGACAGGTGAAATTATAATACATGATACAACCCTTTACGCTCCACTGATTTGGTTGTGCTCGATAAGGAATATTAAAAGAGCTTGGCAGTCGTAAATAAAATCATGCTATTATACATTAAAGAATTATACTGAAAAGGGAAATCGTCCGTTACTTATTTATTTATCTGCACTTTGATCATCAATACAAAAAATCGGTATTTTTTACATAGATACGCAAATAACCTTTTTATAATTTACTTTAGAATGACAATATTGACGTTGATTGAAATCTTTTTTGACAAATTGTTTTTCTGTGTTCTTCTTTAGAATGATAGCTAGAATTAAACAGATTTCATGATTAATTTTGCACGATTTTCCATAGAGCAGGCGTTTAACCTAGACAATAGAGCTTCGCGTCTCACGATAAATGTCCACCGGAGAGTCACGATTATACTAATTGCTTGGTTTAATCGCTATTTTAAAATAATAGTTCAATTTCCTTGAATAAACGTAGCATTCGTGTATAATTATATTTTTTTATTAGGTTTTAATGTTGGTTTTGTAGATACCTAATACCGATAGTTATTTTTATACATCTAATTGGGCAAAAAGCACATAGCTCATCTAATAGGAAACGGTAACCGGTACTTATAAACTTCTACGTATCTCATAGCGTCAGTGGCATCCGTCATTCGTTCTGGAAAGTTCTTTTTACCAGCAGAAATACAACTGTACACAACTACACATGTCTAGAACGGTAAGAAAAAAGTGAGTAGGAAAAAAATATCTTCCGTCACGTCATTGGTTGTTTTCAAGTAGGTAGTTGATTTTTCACTGTTCCCGCTACGATCCTTTTATTCAGGAATGATCCTGAAAATATTCAAAGAATTTCTATCCTCATTTAAATAATAAACAATACAATGAAAAAGTTAGCTTCAGGCATGATGGTGTGTTTGACATGTTTTGTTACGTGGGGAAAACAATATTGGTATTCTCACTAACCTCTCTAGCTAGGCTTAATGTTTGTATTTATGTATTAAGATGAAGAGAATGAATAAGGAGAGAAAATAAATGTTGTATTAAGAGTGGGTTACACCTTTAGTGCACAGTGTGGGGTTCAAATCCAATCTCGATCGCAAGTTTAACGCTTTAACCATTACCCTACAGCCGCCCCCATTTTGAAAGAAAACTGTTTTTGCAATAAATCACAATGATTTCCAGCTATCTGCACAATAAATCTCCTAATGAGATTAAAGATAAAACGCAAACTCCTATACAGATGAAAAAGGGATATATTTCCAATCTAGTTCAGAAGCTGATAATGGATTCCAAATGAATCCGTACCGAGGGCCATTGAGAACACCTGCAATTTGTTCTGCAGTTAACTGGATAACGGTTGATTGAAAACGGCTGCTACTTCAAAATTGTAATTTTTATTACAACAATGCTGTTACGTAATGTAGGTTGTAATGAACGAGGAATAAGTGTGAGTGAGAACAATGAAAGAAAATTAATGTCTCATTTGCTGTATATACAGATACAGTGTCTACCTTTAGGCGACTTTAGTCCCCAGGTCCAAAAACACGTTGACCTTATGGTAACAAGACCTGTTAACAAAACCACTTTTGGGCAGTGAGTCCTATTAGTTACTCGAGTTATTGGCAAAATACCATGGTTTATAACGTTTAATTGTAATCGATTTTTATTTAAGTAATACGGTAAAACCGGATAGATGCCGCGGTGGCATAGGTGCCTCGTTAAAGCCGCAACATCGAAGTAATAGTACGCCACATACCTCGGTCCCCAGCAAACCGTTGTACAGAACAGAAATTTCACATTTGTACGTGTGATTATCACCTCAGCGAACCCGATAAATGCTTCAAAGTTTTAGAAGTAAGTATTACTAATGCACAACTTGAGAGAGGGACTCGTGGCTAAGTTGTAACCGAGTAGGTTAGCACATTATAAAGTTAAGTAATCCTAGAGCCAGGTCAGTCTTAGAATGGGTGACCATTCTTAACACTGAGACCCCTCCGTGCCTAGGAGAGCATGTTAAGCCGTCGGCCCGGTTGCATTCGACGGACATCCGTCACTCCGCCGGGGTTTTCGGTGGGGCCGTGTGTCGGAAACGAACCGACTAAAACCACACCTGCCTTAAATAGGAGGGATCCGGGAACAGCTTTTATTTAGAAATCCGGACCCCCCCGCCCCACTGGCGCCTGTCACAAAAGGGCGACGACATGACAAAACCTCTCAAATAGGCGACGTCTAGGCACACACAGACGTCGCCTCCAATGGCCACTATAGCAGGTAGAGGGGAAAACCCGTCCCGTCCACCCGCGGCCACACTCAGGGCGGCATGAGGCGCTGGAAAGCGCGCCTCCGGCGAAGTAAGTCCGAGTGGAGTTCGACCTCCCGGACCGCCGCCGCCTTCTGCGAAGTGACTTCACAAAAGGTTGCGACCGCGGTAAAAATCCTGTCGCTACCGGCCATGGAGCCAAAAAAGTCCAACAACCTGGTCTAACTACAGAACTTCGATATCGCCTAGTACTTGAGTTGTGGAGGTCCTAAGACAGTTGCTTCACGTAAAATATCGAAGTTCGGCCGTACAGTATTTAGACTGAAAGCCAACCCCAACTTAGTTGGGAAAAAGCGCGGAGGATGATGATCCAGAACTTGAAATTGGCCATCACATTCCACACGAGATGTGTGGAAAACTGAAAGCAATTTCAAGCCCAACCTAAAATAAGCAGGATTGATCTCCAAACTGTTTTGATTTTTATTTTATTTTTAAAACCTACTACTTAAATTACTATACGTTTTAAATGTTAATTTATTGTTAGAAACATGCTAATAATTATGGTTGTGATTAGAATTATCTCCTTAAAATCTATACTAATATTATAAAGCTCAAGAGTTTGTTTAATTGTTTGTTCAGTTGAACGCGCTAATCTCAAGAACTACTGGTTCGAATTGAAAAATTCTTTTTGTTTTGGATTGTCCATTTGTCGATAAATAGCAGCAGAACACAATGAAAAATGTTGCATACCCGGGTTTTTTTTTGAGAGCTTAAGTTGCGTGTGTAAACGGTTAAGGTTACGCAGCAATCGTCTATGACGAAAATGTTCCCCTTTAATAGTTCTAAAAAATGTCCGCGATAGCATATACTGTCTTACTTTTAATGTTGACTCACTATAACCTTTTTTAATATTATGATAATCAAATTTGTTTTAAAATAATAGTTACCCAAATAAATACGTTATTCATCACAAGTATTTAATTTTAAACAAAATTTCTCTTTTAACATCATTTGATTTGAATTAATATCTTAGGAGATATCATAGTTTTAAAATATATTTTTTTTTTATTATCTATCCCGGTTTTACACTACCACTCTGAGCGCTCGAATCAGAAATTAGGAGATACGCAGACAAATGAAGGTTACAGACATAGCCGAACGGGTCAGCAAATTGAAGTGACAATGTACGTAGAACGGATGATCGATGGGGCCAAAAAGTTCTCGAATGGAGACCACGGACCGGGAAGCGCAGCGTAGGACGTCCATTATCGCAGTGGACAGACGACCTGGTAAATATCTCAGGCCGTCGGTGGATACAGGCCGCTTCCAACCGCTCTTCTTGGAAGTCATTAAGGCCTATGTCTAGGCCGGTCATCATTTACCGTACTCACTTGCGGACGCCGGACAAGCTCTTCAAAATCCCGGACACATGTGTGAAATCAAGATTCTTTCCCGGACACTTTAAAAAAAACGCGAATTCCTTTTTTTTAATAAATTAAACAGCTCTTTCATTTGATAAATTATAAGTTGCCCCTGGCACAGAGGGTCCAGGACACTTTTTGAGACCCCGCCCGGACGCTCCCCGCACGCCCGCAACCCGGACGGATGGCAGCCCTACCTATGTCCTACAGTGGACATCCTATGGCTGAAATGATGATGATGATGATGACGAAGACCACTTTTTGTAATTACTTCTATATTTTATCGTAACTGAAAGTAAAAAAGGCATTATAGTAATTCTATATTAGTAGTTAATTTTTAGTAGCTCGGAAACTAAGTTAGGTATATTCAAATCTCGCTACATTTAAATTAGTGTATATGCAGTATAAACCTTGTACAGAAGTCTGAAGGAGAACTGCAGTCTTCTACTGGAATTGACTACAAAAAACACAAATGCTCTTGGCTTAATAGTCAATAAGTCCTTATCTAGTAAATTGCGGATTCTAAATAACGGTATAAGTCCATGAAAAGAGAATAGAATAGACTAGAATAATGTTTATTGTACTCCAACGACGTATAGAGATGTCCATACACTTTTATATTTCTTGATATTACTGTTGGTGTTCCATTTGTTGGTGTCACTTTCGAAGACGAATTTCGCCGTGGCACCAAAGCGGCACAGACGGCACGCAATACCAACGAGATGTATATTTTTTGAAGATATATATTGATCAGAAATAAGATATCGCGCCCATTCTGGAAATGATAAATATGTTGATCTCAACCAGGAGCTTCACAACCGATCAAAGAATTTACTTTTTTCATTTATCTTAAATGACTGACGCGCTGACATTCAATATTCATTGATATCTTGATTTATTTATATTTTGATTTTTTTTTATTAGTGTAATTTGACAGATGTGTTATTTAATAGAATCTTATACTCCATCCGAGCATGTAAATTTTAGTTTATTGTATTTTTTCGTATGCGTATTTGCCCGTAGGCGGAGCATAGCAGTTCTTGTCATATTTCAAGACCTTTTATTACCTATGTTTTCACGAAATAAATGATTATGATTATGACTTACGAGCGGCTTATAACGTAAGTAATATAACTGTATACTGGTTAAAACAAATTGGCAAGATTAAAACAAAACCCATGTTGATATGTGATAAAAAGTAGATGACAATCTAAAAGGTTCGTCTCCCTTGTTGCACAGGGGGAGACAGCGTGTCATAAACAGAAATCGAGTTGAATAAGGCTAATGTGTTAGCATTGTTAATATAGCTTCTGGAGACCCAGGATACAATTACTGCAAAGGTGAATAATTGCAAATGGTGATAGACAAGCTCGCTGTCAAACAACCCGGACTTTTCAAATATTACAGTTTACTATTTCATCACGGTAATACTCGTTGAAGGACATATTCAAAAGCAACATGCCAATTAAAATTAAAACTAAGGTAGGTTCTTGCAGATAACTTAAAAATGTAATATATTTAACATACGATTCATTTAAATTTATGTAAAATCTAAACTAACAATTAAATACTAACAAAAAATTATAACATAGAATGTTAGTACTTAGAAATTAACTTTTGTTTATGTAATCTGCAACGAAATAAAAGGCTTTTATATTATTATTATTATATCCAGCGGTCTCTTGATGCATTACGCGTCCAATATAATAATGCCTTTAGAATGCTATTAAGGTTGCCCCGTTATTGTAGTGCTTCTATAATGTTTATGGTAGCGAGGGTTGATGGCTTCCAATGCTTCCATCCCATCATACGCAAGCGTACTGCCTCTTTGCTTAGAAGAGTGCAGGAAGTAATATCATCTTAAGGGTCATAGCCAATAAATATGACGCCGCTATAATGAAAAGTCTTGTCAGAACTAACATAGGTTAAGAAAAACTGTATACTAACACTATTCTTTCTACTGTTCATTTTTCCAATATAAAAGCAGCCTAAGTTACTCCTTATAACAGCTATCTGCCAGTGAGAGTCTCGTGAAATCGGTAAACCAATTCTGGAGATTAGCCGGAACAAACAGACAGGCAGACAGACAAACAAATTTTAATTTTAGGCATAGGTATCGTGCAAATAAAAAAAACTATTATTTTAACATTGCAAACAGACACTTCAATTTTATTTATTTTTATTGATTGAGGATAATAATTAATTTAATTTATTAATTTAATTAATACATTTAATAATAATAAATATGGTCTTCCTAAGGAAAATGAACCATAATTTACTTAAAACTTTTATTTATTTCTTTTTTTTTTTATTTAAGAATAAGACAACTACCCCATTAGGAAATTACTCCTGTGTCGCGGGGGACTTTACAAACATACAAAGAACGGACACAAAGAACACCCAGACTCGGATGGGAATCGAACCCACGACCTATGGCATAGCAGTCAGGGTCACTAGCCACTAGGCCAGTCAAAGGCCAGTTGGTGCTAAATTATGGTGATCTAAAATTATACAATTTATTAAAAGAAAAAGAAATCTACTACCACTTCTTCCATCAGAACTTATGTCTAACGTATACAATCAAAACTGGACGGTGCAAACAGTTTGCAAGGAGCAGCGCCCTCTTCAACAGTCATTACAAGGTGATTATTATCACGCACCGCAGACATCCCGAGAATTCATTCGCGTCCCGAAGAGCAATATCGCAATTAACGGTTGAACCGCAGCGTTTTTGCACTTTAATTCGTTTTTTTTTTAAATAACTAGGCATCCTAATATAGTGTTAACATGAATACTGTATCAGTAAAATTTCTTAGTTATATTCCAGTAAAAAGTAAAAACACACGCTTTTATATAAAATCCAACTAAAAAATGAAAATTAATTTGAATAAATTTGGATTAAGAATAATAAAAATAGAAAATAAAAAGCGTGGGGTGCATACTATATTGTCAATAGTTATAAACATATTATTGACACTATATGCACCCACGCTTTTTTCCAATAATATACATTTATTTCTTATTTACAATATTCTTAATCCAAATTTATTTTCTATTTTTTAGTTGGATTTTCTATAAAAGCGTGTTTTTTTAGTTTTTTTAAACTATTTTTTTTTTATTCAATTAAAGACTGTTTTATGTACATTTGGAAACTGGTAGGGACCCAATATTTATAAAAAAGTTAAGTACTACCCTGCTCTAATAAAACAAAAATTTTAAAATAACATCATGTTTTATAAAAAAAATCAAAATTTCTCGATATATATACTCGAGAAACTCGAGAAATCATGGTCGAGAATTCTCGTGGCTCGGGAAATAGAAAAGGTCGAGAAACCAGAAATTCTAGTGTGTGTGACTGACGTGCAGCCCACGAATGACATTTTTTTTTAATTCTAAAATTCTAATGTTTACGACAGTGAGATAAGTAGGTAAATATCTATTTTCACATGTGTTTACACAGTTAAAATAGTAAGAAAGAGCAAGTGCAGAAGCGTGGGACGGCTCCTACTAGGTTCTGCAGCGAGCTCATAAAAGTGTCAGTCCCAAAAAGGCATATTTGCAGCAATCTTCAGAAAAGGCCTTTAATAATAACAGTTATTATTATTTTTTATGTAAAAATGTATTTAAAAATGTAATATATATATTTTATAGATGTGAATAAAGAGAAGAATAATAATAATGAATGAATATCAGTGAGTGTCATATGACTAAGATGATAATATCGGTAATGTTTAGTCATTATTTTACACATATATTACGTATCCGCGTTATTTGTATCTTAGTTAAGGCATTTTTAAAAGCTTCATGCGAGAGTACAAACCGCAGTTTGTCCGCACACCTTAGCACGCGACGGTGCGATCGTGGGGTATTTTGCGGCTATTCCAATTATACGTCTTATGAAATAGCAGGCGACGGTGTCGGTTTCGCCAAGGCCCGCAATATCGACGCCGATGCTATAAGCGATTGGAATTTTTGTTAGATTACGGGTAAGACATAAGCGGAGCGGGCTACCGGTAATTACTACCACACTTTCATGTTTAATGACTTTAACTTAAAAAACAAAAGCATCGGCTAAGAAATGTTTACCACAAATACATTTCATTGATGAGTATTACCCCAAAATCCCACAATGTTCTTGCCTGCTTTAGATAGAGAAACTTTTGTTTCGAGATTCGAGAGATAATTGTACTTACTTTTGTAAAGTATTCCGTTATTGACACCTTAAGAGCTTCAACTATGAAGACGGTGCCTATGTTATTGCCTTTTTATTAATTATGAATGATGAAAAATTCGAATACCATATAGTTTCTCATTATAGACCGATAATAATTATTCTGAGTGCGTAATAAAAAATTACAACTACCGCTGCCATATTAAGAAACAACTAGAGGCAACTTAATGATACCTTATATTTTTTATTACGCAACCAAAAATTATACTTTTCTTAAGACAAGAAATGCGATTATATTAATCATATTTCTTGTTGACTATTAAAGTAATCTAATTTAATTTTATATTCTCGCTTCGCTTTTGACCATAACACCTGCTTGAACCACCTCACGCGCTCCGAGCCGCGAAGAATGAGAGATATAACGGCACGATGGAGGTTTTTAAATTCACGCCAAGGATGCTCGCTGGAAGGACGACTCATTTATTAAAAATTTTATTTCTGATTGGTATTCTTTTGAAATCATATTATCGACTATTGAGTGAAAATATTTGGTAGATGCTTATCATATTTAAAGATCAATGAGATTTTCTAACTTTGAATACATATTACGTAATGGATGGGAGAGATTCAGAATTAACACGAAAATTTCTTCAACGCCCTTCCAATTTAGCAAACGAGGTGAGGACTTACAAAAATATATATAAAACAGGTGTTATATATGCTATATATACCTACTAAAACGATGTTTGAGTGAAGTGAAGTTTCTAGACTATAACGGAAGAGCAAGATGTGACGTGTTACAGATTTTTTTAGTTAATATCCTTGGACATATTACTCATGGCTATCTAGACTCTAGACCCAACTATGCAGAGCTTGTACAATAGGTTGTAGTTTTTTTTTAAAGATAATTATTTTATTCTTCTTTTACTTTAGCTTTCAAGGCTTGATTAGGATTAACGACGAATTTATGCTACTTCACACGAATTTTGATTATTATTGTTCTTTCATGACTCGGAATCTTTTGTGACTCACAAATTATTGAGGGAGTAGTTGTGACCTGTATCTGTGAGAACGCAATATGAAATCCGATTAAATTTATAACAATAGGAGTCCATCAGGGCTCATTCTTGGTTTCTAATGGATCAACGTTGACAATCTCGGTGCTGTTTTGAAATCTAAACCTATCTAATTAATCTTTTGTTCTATTACTCATGATAAATTCTTGTATGTATATATATAAATATGTAGGTATATTTCGTGTATCTCGACAACTGGTCTAACGATTTAGATCAAATTTTGTATTTAGATAAGGTTTTGATTTAGTTTTATTATCAGTCTTTTATGTTTCCTAAAGCTTGGTAGCCCTAGTAAGAGACATATGTATCCTGCTAATATTATAAACTTAGTTGTCGGATATTTTTTTAGCCTTTTGAAGGTTCCAACTACCCGTAACCAATGCCACAGATGTTCGTATGGCAAGGGGGACCGACGGCTTAACGTGCTCTCCGAGGGAGGTCAATGTGTTAAGAATGGTCACCCATCCTAAGACTGACCTGGCTACTATTACCTGACCTTGCAATGTGCTAACATACTCGGTTACCGCTTAGCCACGAGCCCCCCTGAATGAAAGCAATATTTATTAAATTTAGTCTATACGATGCATTAGGAACATAAATTCATAAGTTTAAAATAAATTGTTTCGGCCGACTGGAAAAGCATATCTTACCAACGACAGAACTCTGGTAAATTATTGTTGTGTATTTCTGTGGTAAGTATTGTCAGAATCATTAGGGCTTATAACTTCTTTGGATAGAACGTTGGTGTGTCTCGTGAAAACTATAGGTATTTTCAAAGAAATGTAGGCTTCATTTCCGAATGGTATTTACTAAGGAGCGTCAATTTTATCAAATCAAAGTAGCTCCACATTGTTTGTATTTACATATATACCCATGCAATTTAGCACACTTACTTCAACACCTATATGGTTAGAGGGTAATCTGTCGACGAAGTAATCTATCCGCTATCTAAGATTACTCTCCTGGCCGCAAGCTAAGCGAGTTACCAGTTCATTAAAATTAAAATCTGCACCTGTTGATGGTACTCACTGGGCAGTGCTAGTTACAAGGAGAAACGCTTAGGTTTCCACTAATAATATAATCTGTCATTGAGTCTGGGAACGGTTTAATTATTTATATTAATGTATAAGTTTAACTCAATATTTTTTTTCTCTAGCCCTTCAAATACATGTATCAAGTTGTATTGTGCCACTCGACATACTAAGAATACTCCGAATATCAGCTGTGCAACAATTAACAAAAACTTCTGCCAAGAGATGGCAAAACAACTAAATATTATGTAATGGAATATAAACAACGGACCTCAGAGACTCAGCCGCCGGCTTCAACTCGTTCTTATCAGTTGAACGTCACGGTGTATCTTGCCTCGTCCTGTTCAATATCCGATCCGAGTGACCCAGACGAACACAACTCTTCTTTAGACCTCTAGAATACTGCATGAAACATCTGTATAGAGTAGAAAAAATAGGTGTATACAGCAAAGAATAAGTTGGGTTAAATCTCCGGTTGACTTAAACAGACTGTGTTTAGGAATAAGATACAAAATTTTGTGAAAAAAAAACACAGTAAAGGTTCTCCGTTTGTAGAATGAATTGCCTTGAGTGTTCTTTCACTAGTTCTTTAAGGTTACACTCTATTTCTTCGGGAACATACTTGGTACTATTATTTATTATATATCTCCAGATTCATTACGCATTGTGTACGTATGTGCGTATATGTATGTTTATTTGTGTATGTGTAAATCTACCTATCATCATTTTCATTTGCAAACAATTAATATTTATGCTAAGTATCTCTAAATAGTACTTATATATTTTATATTTACATAGGCTACTTATATTGTACGCTGCGGCCCCTCTTTTCACCATGTTTCTCTATCCATCCTATGGTTGCCTGTAAGAGCAAATTGCGATAAGGTCGCGAATTGTGGGTACATAGCATTAGCTAGTAAGTAATATATGTATGTATAGTAATGTAAATATAAGTAGAATGTTGTAACCTATTCTTCTAAGATCAATCTAAGATCTTTCGTTGTGTAGCTAAATTTTCTTTCAGACACATCTATATATCATACCGTACTCGGTTCTGTAACAATAGTGTACAAATAAAGTGTTAACTATCTATCTGTCTATCAAGTAAGTTACCCCATGACAATTAAAATATTCAATAAAATTCCAACAAGATACGCGATCTGCCGCTTTCACAGTTTAAAGCTAGATTATATTCATGGCTTGTCGAGAAATAAATCAGACGGTTAACTGTAAGTAAATAAATGTTATTAGTTTAGGTGTATTATAAGTACTCGCATGCCTAGAAAAGGCGAAATGTGAACTTGTCAAAAACATTTGCTCGAAATATGGTTACACATATTTCGAGCAAATAAAATGTTTCTCTCTTTCTTTCTTTCTAACATTTGTACATTCCACTGCTCACAAAAGGCAAGAAAAGCAAGTAAATTTTTATGAAGAGTAAAACATATTTTATTAGGCAACCCAAATGTTAAATATCTTTTTTTAACATTATTCTGTATGGTAAAATATTATATACTTAGTTTCATACCTATGCTATGGTAACTTTGATTATATATACATGTATATAATCAAAGTATGGTAAATAGATGAATGTAAAACGAGGTGAGCCTGAAACCTGCAGGAAGATTTAAAAAACAACTGAATTATCTATGAACGTAAAGTAATGGTGACATTGTCATACAGAAGGTTGAAACCAAAGGCATAAAACAGCTTGCTTATTTTATATTTCTTTAAGCTGTTACTGTAACTAAAAAAATCAGGTATGACACGCACATTTTTCCTGTATTAAAACATTACCTATAATTAGATACGTGAGATACTTATAGTTAATAAGCACGCATTGCGTCACTGTCTCTGTATTCTTTCGGAACCTAACATGTTTTCATCCTGGGCAATGGACATACTCTCACACAGAACGCCTTTCGGCCGAAACTGTAACTCTGACCAGCAACGGAGACTGATAGCTTTCTGGGGTTACGTGTAAGAAGAAGAAAAGCTGTGTAAAAAATATTTAACCTAGTGATGGCGGCTGGAGCAACCCGGCACTCAATATAAAGGTCAGGTCATATAACGCTCGCACTATAGTGAACGGGATCGCCAGATGTCATGGCTCCTCCACCACCACCAGTTGGTCAGACAGTTAAACCAGTTGGTCAGACAGTTAGATCAGGTTCAAAAAGTGAAAGATTGAGGTCATATCGGCTTTAATAAAATCGCTTCGTCATGCCTACTGCGGGGTGGTTTGTCGAGGTTTTCAAACGAGCTTCGCCTTCTGAACAACGAAATAATACGGAATGAAATGTTGTTATCTAATAATATAATTATTGTTACCAAAATACTATTCTTCGTTCTTTTTATAATAACTTATTATTTTAAGCCATAATGGAGCACAAGTGCACATTTGGTACGCGCCCAGCTATTGATATTCACATGCTGAATGAGATTATTTTTCGGGAGGTGAAACATTTCAGGAACTACAAGATATACAGACCTAATTTTGGAGGTTAGTAGTAAAACAACTTGTGAGCATTTTGTAATAGACTAGCATACCCTGCACATACACACTTACTGACAAAATTACGACCTCTTATCTGAAAGCATTTTTTACCGGAGTATTATTTAAGTGTGATTCTGACTCGTGCACCGTAAGCAAACAAAGTTGTGTGTACATAGTACGCCCATCTCGGGAATTAATTCACGAGGGTTCTTGCCCGTTTTTCTTAAAGACAAACTTAACTTTGCAGTTCTAAAAAATCTCTTATACATCGATTTACGGCAAAGTCAACTTTGTTATATTTCGTTATATTGTTATATTACATAAAAACTATGGTTTTACGTAATATAACAACAAATTAATGACATTCGGCTTTTTTCCTTTACTTTTGCTGTAAGACCTTGCTTCTTACCAATTTTCATGATTTTACGTCAATGAAATTATGAAAAGCACCCAATAGGTTTTGACGTTGAATTTGTTAAGTTTTAAGGCTTACATGACCGTGTCTTTTGATTACATTAACTTGGAAACTTGATTTTTTTTTACAACTTGAAAGCACCGCTGACTATTAATTTCAATTCAACTTTATGCCTGTAAGGGTTACTGACGAAAAGGGTCTTGAAATATGGACCAACAAACAGACAGATATGACAACAAATTAACGACTTCCGGATTTTTTTCTTTACTCTTCTTTAAACGTGGGAGAGCCATGCTTCGGCACGTATGGGCCGGCTCGACTCCGCTCGATACCACGGCCTCACAGGAAACCGGTAGTGAAACAATGATTGCATTGCTTTTCGCCGCGTGAGTGAGGTTTCCGGAGGCCCTAACCCTTCCCTCTCCCCTATTCCCGTCCTTCCCCTCTCCCCCTCTCCTCCCCTCTAATCCCTTTCCTGTCTTCCCGCTCTTCCCCCCTCTCCCCTTCTTCCCCTACTCCCTTAAAGGGCGGCAACGCACTTGTGACTCTTGAGTTACAGGTGCCCATGGGCGGCGGTAGTCATTTACCATCAGGTGACCCGTCTGCTCGTTTGCCCCCTATAACATAAAAAAAGAAAACTTGTGCTGTAAGACTTTGTTTCTTACCAATTTACCTTATAGGTTTTGATTTACCTGCGAAATGTTCAAATTTACCAAAGCGTAAGGCTTAAATGGCCGTATCTTTTGATTACGTTGACTTAGAAGCTTGACTGTTTTACAGCTTCAAGAGACCGCAGACATAATGTTAGTTTTAACTTTATGAGTGTTCCACAGGTTCTTGACAAAAAATGGTCTTGACAGTTCGACAGACGGACAACAAAGTAATCCTATAAGGGTTCCTTTTTTCTCCTCTTTAGGAACGGAACCCTAAAAACGAGGTACACTTAATAACTATTTTGAAAAGTACACAAATTAATTGTTGTTTGTCAGAATCGAATCCATGAGACTAGACGCAATTAGGGAGATGACAATTTATTACAATGACTTATCTGACTATTTATACTTTAATAAAATTAAAGAGGTAAAAATATTCGAGTCTGGTAAAAACCGGTGAGGTTTATCAAGCATAATCACTTTTTGGTGACATGAAATGTTGCCAGATCATCCCGTCTTTTAATTGGACGCTTATGTTTTCATAACTTAGGTTTTTAGTTCTGAATTATTGTTATTGGGTTTTTCTCTCGAAAATTCTCAGTGCATCACGTAGTTTCGATACTGAGTAAGTGGATACAATAGAGGAGGCAATTATCTTGCTCGGAGACCAAAAAATATGGGGATACACACGCGTAAGTATATAAATAACATGAAAAATTCATGTTATTTGTATGCATGAATATGTTTCCTTCGTTGGTGGTAGTAGTGGCTGGTAGGTATTTCTGGGGACGGTTCGACTAACTGCTCTTAACTGACAGCTCTGTTCTTACAGGTTTTTTGGTCCATCTCGCATGCAACGTCTTTATATAAGTAGTCATAAAACACATCTCATAGATAGTTGGTGATATTTCCTTAAAAATCTCGTAGCAACAATCTACTTGACTCGACTGCTGTTCGACTTTCTAAAATTCAGTAGGACATTTTTATTGATAGACTATTAGTTCCAGTATTCGCTAAAAGATGGAGCCGTCCGTCTTAATTTAGGTAATATATGACTTCCTCTACTCGTCAATAGATGGCGCCCGTGGGTCAATTTAGGATTCTGTAATAATATATTTTTAGACGCTGACGACTCATGATTGTTCTGCTAATTTTCAGCTATTCCTGTGTCGACAAAGTTTTATGCACGACACGATCAGATTCGTGACGAAAGCCAGGAGCAAACGCAGCAGGTTGAAAGTTATAGGCAAAGAGTGGAGCAATCAAGGGCTCAAGGACCCAAGAACATGTACTCCACTCCAGCGACTGAAGCAATGGTGTAAGTGCGTTTTTAATAGGCTCGGTTAAATCAGAGTTGTTGAGTTCCATTTTTACAAATATTACGTACATGCGTGTTAACTCAACAACATAAACCTCTCACCTCTATTTTTGGGATAGGCAGAGATAACAGCCCGCCACTATCTTCCTCTCCTGTCATTAAACCTTTCAATACCTGGACGACCGAGATCCACTCGGCGTTTCTTTTTTTTTTGAAAAGTTGCCTATTTTTTGAGAACGACTATGTAGGTAAACTTAAAAAACAAAACCTCACCTAAATACAAAATTTTATCCAAATTGTTAAACCCATTTCCGAAATACACGAAATAAATTTAAAGAATACACAGATATACACATAAATAAATACAAGAATTGTTCGTACGAATCCGTAACGAATATAGGAACGCAGCATCAGTCTTCTGTGGGATAGAGAAATAGGTCCTAGATCTATTACAATCTGTCCAAGCTCCTTTTCTCCAGATTAAATAGTTTCTAATTAAAGATTACATTATTTTTCAGGATATTATGGGCTATTATATGTTTTCAGTTACGGCTGGTACGACACTCCGTTAGTGCCATTTAATCGCAGCGACAAGCGATTCTACTTCCCCAAGAGAGAGAGTTCGCACACGAAGGTCGAAATTATTATCCTTATGTCTAACCCACCGGGAGCAACACCGAAACCAGCTGCCAAACCAGCTGCCAAATCAGCTGCCAAACCAGGTGCAAAGCCAGCAGCAAAATAAATGGAATGGCTTTCCGCTAGGAGACCCAGTAACATTTATAAATATCAGATACTTTATTAATATTTAGCATTGTGCTCCCAGGCAAACGATGGAAGCTGCGAGAAAAAACATATTTATTGAAATTCCATGCCTCTCGTCTTCAGTATCTAAGTCACGATATTTGTATTTATTAAGCTCTAAGAGTGTAAGACTACTATGCGAAAAAGGTATTTATTATGCGAAGGTGGATTGATACTCGTAAAAAGAACTGTTACCATTGAGTAGAAAGGTTAAGACTCGAGCTTCAAAAGAGATATTTATATAGGTATTGAAATAATATTAAACATTTTGTTACCGCCAATGCGATGACGTAATAAGGACGTAATAGATTAATAGACTAATATAATGGCAAAGTTGACTTGTAATCAAAAATAACACCCACACTTGTATAAAACCGAATCAGCTTTAGATTACGAAACACAACCAGACGAAAAAAATACAAAAAAAATACTTATATAATAAAACTGAAGAGTTTTTTTGTTTCATCGTTTGTTTAAACGCGCTGTTCTCTAAGAACTACCAGTTGGATTCGGAAAGTTCTTTTTTATTGAATAGAGTATTTATTGAGGAAGTTTATAGCGGCAGTTACACTTAGCCCTACTAGTTATCCCCACCGGTAGGGCTAAGTGTAATTTTATTTATACTTTTCCCTACCGGTAGGGATAAGTATAATAAGTAACTATTTCTTATTTGTTGGTGCCAGACTTCTAGAAAATTGTTTGTAAATCTAAATTTCTGTAAATAAACAACTTTTCTAGAATCCTGGCAGCAAAAAATAAATAGTGAGATTAGTAAAAAAAGTGAATATACTTCAACTATTAAAATGTTTGCACGTAAATTCAACGTTTACCGAAAAAACAATTACGGGTATCTTTAAGAATTCACTTATTAAAAGAGATAAAAAAATCATAATAAGAGATTGCGTAATTCAGAATGCTCAAACCCAGGTGATAAGTGATGAAATCGATGTCCTTGAATTTTTGGACATGTTACGTTGAGATGGTGCCGTATACAGTTGTATTTTATTTTATTCAAGTTATACTTCTTTTGGCGCGTTATGGAAAAATGATGAGAGTGAATTTTTACACAGTCACGAAAAACCGACAGCCTGAAGTTAGCTAGTCAACATTTTAGTTTCTCTGAGAATGTTACCAACTTCACGATAGTGATAAAAATGGTTTTTACATATTACTTTGAGTACGTTTATAGAATTCGAGGTTAGTTGACGGTATGTATTTATTTATTGTGATATTTAAATAAACTTTATTAAACTAGATAAAAGTATAACTTCTTACGTACATAAGGGAACATACCCACACTACGTGACCCATTCTTTACATTTTTTATACCCCTCCCCCCCTTGGTGACCAACCGTAGTATATGCTGAGACCCCCCCCCCCTCCCTTCTAATTTTCACAAAGTAATTTATAAATATGGTTTTAAATAATTTTTTGCTGACAGAACGCTTGCTTTTTGCTACCTGTGAGTTTAAAAAGCCCTAAACGCTGCGCGCCATATTTGAATATAGCTCGAAATAGCACGAGATTTCCCTAGAGGATATTGACTACGTGACGATAACCTAAGCCCCCCTCCGCCCCTGTGACCAAGCTTGGAATTTGAAGACCCCCCCCTCCCCCCCAGAACGGGAACGTTCCCTAAGTACATACACACTTTTTTCTTTTAATTTTTTTGTTTATAATATATGGGGCAAAGAAACAGACAAAATCTAATACATAAAATTCTCGTGTCGCGGTGTTTGTAATTAAGCTCCTCCGAAACGGCTTGACCGATTCTCATGAAATTTTGTGTGCATATTGGGTAGGTCTGAGAATCGGACAACATCTATTTTTCATCTCCCTAAATGTTAAGGGTAGTCTACCCCTAATTTTTATTTTTATTTTTAGAATAATTAATTTTTTTTACTTTTTTATGATACAGCATTAGAAAATACATACAACCCTGAATTTTCAACCCTCTACGATCAACCCCTGTTTTTAATAGCGATATTAGTATTTTTACTTTCATTGGTACAATTTTTTTAAAGTATTTAACCCAGTGAAAATAGAAAGTGCGATTGTTATAATCGATTGCCGTCGAAGTCGATGTCAAACATTTTTTTAATAGAATAGGGGGTTAACGAGCAGACGGGACACCTGATGGTAAGTGACTACCGCCGCCCATGGGCACCTGCAACTCGAGAGTCACAAGTGCCTTGCCGGCCTTTAAGGTGGGAGTAGGAGAGGAGAGGAGATGGAGAGATAGGCGGGAAGATAGAGAGAGGGAAGGGTTAGGGCAACCGGTAACCTCACTCGCTTGGCGAAGTACAACGAAGCATTGCTTCACTGCCGGTTTGCTGTGAGGCCATGATATCACTCCTTTCGAGCCGGCCCATACGTGCCGAAGCATGGCTCTCCCACTGTTAAACTTTAAATATGTCAGTTAAGTTAATGTCAAAGTACTTTGAATTAAGAAAATGAATGGTTGGTGTTTTGTTATTTTTATAGACCGTCAACAGACCACAGCGCTCCATTCTTCTTTCAGTCATAGACCCCATCCCCACAATAAGTTAGTTATTTTTTATTTGACTACCAAAATATTCATTAGAAATAATTAATATGGCAAAACAACGTGTGCCGGGTCAGCTAGTAATAATATAATAATTTTTAATATAAATCGGAAGACATAATAACTGTACCTATCGTTTTAATTGAGACTTTAAATTTGCTACCTTCCAAACAAGTATAAATAAAATTATACGAATTTATTTATAAACACATTATTTATATACAGGTATAATAAACTAGTTATCCCTACTGGTAGGGCTAAGTGTAATTTCATTTATACTTAGCCCTACCGGTAGGGCTTAGTATAAATAAAATTACACTTAGCCCTACCAGTAATAATTCATTTACTTAGCCCTACCGGTAGGGCTTAGTATAAATAAAATTACACTTAGCCCTACCAGTAGGGATAACTAGTAGGGCTAAGTGTAACTGCCCGTTTATAGGCTGTGTAACATCACGCTACGACCTCCAGGACCTCTGCGGGGCAGTGTAACTGCGGGGAACGGCTACTTGATAAAGAAAACCAAAAGTTCGTCAATGGCTACTAAAGGAAACCGTGGACAAACAGAGGAAAAAGATACTGAACTGTTTTGCCTATACCTATGTATGTATACTAGAGATGGCGTGGTGGTCGAATTATTTATTTGACCAGTATAACTTGAACTGTCATTGTATAGACGTACCATGACAAGCCAACATATATACTGGACCCCTAATTGATGGAGCCGTTTTTACATAATTTTTAACTTTGTAACACATATTGTTTATAAATTTTAACTTTTTGCACTTAAACTACATATAAACTATAAGTATTCCAAATTTCACAATCCTGTCTGTGCGCGTTTGCGTAAAAAATGTGTACAAAGAATTTTCCTCACGTATTAATTATAGAATATAGATTAGTTTACTTAGCTTTCTTATAGATATATGTTATTTTTCTCACAGTTCTATTGCACTGGGAACACGGTTAAATATATAGGTGTAAAATGTAACATTTTGTTGAAATCAGAATCGTAGTCTGATTTCAACAAAATGTTACAGATGAAAATATATAATGTTTGTTATATTTTATTTTAAAGATTTCTTTTTAAATAGACCTGTTCTGTAGGAACAGTTTCTAGGAACTTGAGGATTTCAACGCCTTGAGAAAACATTTTGATTTTTTAGTAATGTATTTTATAATTATATTTAGTAATAGCAATTTAGCAAAATAGGTATTATACAACATTATCATTACTTTTAGTTTTTATTTTAGTGTTAAGGTGTCTTTTAGTTGTTGCTCTTTTGTTACCGGTTTTGCCACGAATGTTAAGTGATTTTTTTTTTATATTAAAAATTCGGCCTGATAGTCATGGGTGTTTGTTACACCAGAGGTGCCAAACACGCGTTGCCTTTTAATGCATTTTTGCCGAATCATATAACAGCATACAATTCAGCCCAAAATCATGGGCACTCTTAAATGCGTAATAATATAGCAGGGATATTTTGGGCTGAGTTACCACAAAATAATAATTTTGAAGTTATTACCTGAGAGTGTGGGCTTGAAGTTATTACTTGGGTTGCGTAATTTTAAAAGTAGACAACTGTACCTACGGTTTGAATTGGGTGCGGGCCGAGTTGTTCGTGGAGCCAGAAATATTACGCCTGCTGGCCAAAACAGCTTGGCAAACTGTTGGCCATCAACCGAACCAACCGAAACCAGTGCGACTCGCAAACAAGCTACTCTACTCAGCAGTAGGTAAACTATGTACAAGATGCTTTTTTTTTATAACTCGAAATGGCCAACAAGCAGATTGGCCTCCTAATGATGTGGTTTTTGGCACCCAATAAACTGGCAACACTGATGGTGTCCTATAACCTCGTAAATTGTACGTTTTATACAGTACAAAGCCGATCCAATTGGAGCTCTGATTACCCTATTCATCAACAGAAATATTTGGTAAGGTGTGCCATTTTGTGTAGAATGACGGTAAGACCCAGTAGAACAAGCTTTAGGGTAGGATTTCAGATAGATGTTGTTCCGGGTTTCTTCCGATGTAATCTAAGCGTGACCCGTGCTATGAGGTTCCATATTCACGGTAATGTCATCTGCAGAACAATAAAATTAATACCATAGATATGTACGTCATTATTATTCTTGAGTATAAATTGACATAGAATAGGCATAGTCTTTCGACCCAAGAATATTATGAATAAGGAGTCGACGATTTTCATAGATATAGTATAGTGAATATCATATATAAAATGTGTAAATAATTCATATTTGTTGTAAATGGCAACACCGATGGAAAACCTTTTTGCTAGATCGGATCAAAGGTCCCTTTAATCTGATAGTTTATGTGCACTACACTAATCTTCTGCTATCATTTATTTTTATTAATTTTAAGAGACTAGAAACAATATAAAATATTTATTCAACATCGAAAGAGGAAGAGATTTGACTGTATTTTTGTGTGTATGTTATGTGAAATATTCCCCAAACTGTAAACAGATTTTAATGGTTCTTTTTACATGAGTTAAATATACCTATAGATTACCCTAAAAGTAAAAAAAAATCTAAAATGGCGTTATAGCTAGTAGAAGTAAGAAGATTCTTACCAATTTCCAAAGAGTATACAAACACTACGTCCCATTTCCCAAATTTATTTTAGGTCGGTGCAATGTGTGCTTTTCTTCCATTCTACTCTATCTGTCGTCATTTCACTGCTTACTGCCTTTCTAGCCATATGCTCCCCCACGCATTCTCTCTACTCTTGTATCCGTTAACTTCCATACATACTCTCTTCACCACCGATAATCCATTGCTCCTCAACTTTTCCTCCAATGGTGCTACTTTCAGGCTTCTTCGAATGTATTTATTCTTCACACTGTCCATCCTAGTCACACCACACATCCATCTCAACATTCGCATTTCAGTTTTGCATGCGTCTATCATCTGTTTTCTTGGTTGGCCAACTTTCAGATCCATACAGGTTGGCATCTCTCCATTCAGTTTAAGTGTGGCGTAATAGATATAATGAAGGTTTCAAATGCATTAAAACTGGTTGCACTTTTCTTTTAATACCTATTTTCAATGAAAAGTAACGAAATTATACTTTTGGTCAAACTGACAGTGACTAATTACGTATTATTAGTAATATGAAATACCACTTTAGCAGAACAAATATAAAATATTGATATGACATGACATTATCTGTTCGCTTCTTGACGATATAGTATAAAAGGTTCAAGACGCATCCATTGCACTGCCCCAAATATGTAGGTACCTATACATATAGGATGTCAGTAACAAACATAGTTTTAAAAAAAACTAACCATAACATAATATGATGAAAACATAGACAAGTATTATTTTTAATGACGTTGACAGACACAACATTTTGACACAAAAAGAAATATTTATTTTTTACAGGTTTTTTATTTACCATAAAAATCAGGTATGATAAATTACATGCTTATACATTGCTACTTTTAACAGTCACCACTCGGCGAAACAACGCTGCTACTTCGCCACTTGAGCCTCTAACTGGAGAGCATCTTTCGAACAATACCACCAATACCACCATGTTCACCTGGGTCGTTTTCCCTGGGTAAGCAAAGATGATTTTTTGGTGGTTGCTTCATATCACTTAGACTTAGGTTGCGAGGGAGAAAATACATGTAAGAAATACAACTAGATATGATGGCCATGACCTACAGGTGGTTAGGCTTAATCGTAGACTTACGCACATAACGCCTCTGGCGATATTAGATCTAATGGCGAAGACACCGTGTGGTAGTAGACCTTCCACTTTAAAATAGTGAACTGCGATGGCACATAAAAATAAATATTTAATCCTTTCGATAATTTATTATTTTAAGCCACGATGGATGGCAAGTGCACATTTGGTACGCGGCCAGCAATTGATATTCACATGCTGAATGAAATTATTTCTCGAGAGGTGAAACATTTCAGGAATTACAAAATATACAGACCTAATTTTGGAGGTTAGTATTTAATAGTCAGTCTATTTTATCCCAGGCTCAATAGAAAAATCTATAGAAATGTTCTCATTGGTTGTAATAACATTCTGAGACCCGTTTGGCCCGCAGAATTACCCTTAGTAGACCCTTGTGTCAAAAAAATATCAAGAAAAAAATGATATTATTTGATATAGACCGTTTGTCAGCTGAGCGGCAGCGAGACGATGATCACGATGATTCCACAAAAATAACACATTGCATGAATAATCCCCTAAGCCGCTGTCGCTTCCGATGTAGTTCAGGACACGGCCTTAGCTCGCATGAAAAGTTGTCTACACTGTTATGAGTATACCACTGAAGTCTCACAGTTGCCGTTATTTACCACAAATATTCAAATAATTCCAACTAAGCTACAGACATTGTTTTGTATGCGTTAGTACATTATATAATACTAAAATAACATTAACACTCACTATTTACGTCAATCTACTTTTACCAGTTCTCCCGGTGGCAACAAAATTTTACGCGAATCATGACCAAATCAAAGGTGAGTCTGATCAGGATAGGCAGAGGATTGACAACTACGAGATGAACGTGGCTCAAACCAGGGCCAAGGGACCCCATAACAAGTTTCCCGCACCAGCTACAGAAAACATGGTGTAAGTATTACCTGAAATTTAATGGTTATCCACTAAAACGTATCGTGCGATATGTGTAAGTTGTTAAGTTGTGGTGTAAACATGGAATGGGCTGGACACAACAAAACACAAATATCACAAATATGTATTGTCATATTTTGTCATTGAATAAAACACACATGGAAATTATGAAATGAATGAAATGAAATGTGTTTATTTCAGCGACATGCTAAGACATACATATACATACACTTGATATGACATGCAAGTATGCATGGCCAAGCATAGCCCGCCGAAAAGGGTCACCACCTCAGCATTTGCTAGACGGTGATCCGTCCAGCGCTGATTTACAGTTGGCAACCCGCCGACGTGACTTACGTTAGGAACAGGAACTATAAAATATGTAAATATCAGTAAACAGATAGTTTAATGATACAACTATGCAGTTGAACTTAAAATGCAAAACTGTATCTGTACTTGTACAAGACTCTACCAAAATCATTAGAGTCGTTTCCAAGATACCCAAAATATAAATACATACATAAATAAATACATCATAAATGAATTGCTCGTTTAAAGTAGTAAGATATTTTGGCGTGTAGTACATAACGGCCTAACTGGTTTCTTAATACCGCGCTGTGCGCCGTCGTGAGAGGGTCTGTCTATGGAGGATTCTCTAGCATGTCTGACAAAGTACGCCAATTCCTAAAAGGTGTTTCGGAAGTGGGAATATTCGTATGTATAGGTGGGGATATATCTTTAAGTTACTAAGTAGGTATGTATAAATAACAGAAACTTTTTTTGAGATTAAAAATAGCTGAGGGAAAAATATCTATAATATGTAATAAATTAAAATTATTCGTGTCATTTCAGTTACGGTTGGTACCACACCCCGATTGTCAAAATGGACCGCAATGACACGCGATTCTACTGTCCAAAGAAAGAAAGTGCACACACGAAGATCGAAGTAATCATCCTCATGTCGAACCCGAAGTCAAAGAAGTAGGAACACTTACAAAATGTTCCAGAAGTGAACATTTTCTATTTCACTCCCCAAGAAGTCATAAGCATATAAGTCAGTAAATAAAATCAATGCCATCTAGCGGAGATTCCTGCAACATTGGTCGCAAAAAAAATCGTAGTATATTTCTGTACCTATATAAAAACCTCTTAGGACCGCCAGATTTTAGTTTAATAATCGCTTTCGATTGATGTATTTCTTAGAAGAATAATATATCCTAAATCACCTTTAAGAGGTTAGAATTTGAGATGATGGACGTGTTACTATAAGTGATACTATAATTAAAATATCCTAAGAGAATGGCCGAAAACATTGTTCTAACCTCCTCTACGTTCCTTAAAATGATTTACTTAGCCTCAACCCCCTTGACCCCTTTTACATTCTTTTTGCCTCTCTTTGGTTACTCACCATCCATAATTAGGTCACGATTATTGAGGAACATATAATTATATGTATAAAACAAAATAAGATGTTCTAGCAATATCATTCAACCTATTTTCTATAATTATGAGCATGATCATTCACGTTTATATTTAATTTATTTTGCTTACCTACTGAAACGCTATTTTCTTGTTTTAGTAAGTTACTTATTCTTTATTTTTTAATTTTGTACTAATGTATTATTTTGTAGCTATATTTATTTTGAAGTGTATCTTTTTCTTTTCCATAATATTTAACCATACACAATAATAAAACTATTCGTTGAACGTGTTCAATTATTTCAAGAGCCACCTATATTTTTTTTCCATTGGGATATTACATCAAGTAGTTTAAATTGATTTGACTCCTTGGTAGCCATTATCTCTGAGTCAATGAAAACGTCACGGTTTCCAACGGTATTACTCACCAAGATCTGACCTGAGTTAAGCAAATCCAGAAGCAGAACCTTTCTAAAGGAAGCGCACAGACAAAAGTATTATTTTCTAAAAAAAAATCGCATCGTGTTGCATTTTTGTTACGAAAGGTAGGACGCCCCCCAGCCAGATGGACCGACAACCTGAAGAAGTTAGCAGGGATGGACTGGAGAGTGGGAGACCGCCGGGGCCAAAAAGAAGGCTCAGAAGTCTCGGCGGAAAGACAAAAAGAAGGTGGCCAAAGAGACCAGAAGGCTCCGTCACCACGCTCTACGGCGGTAGTTATCACATTACCGTCTGGAGCTGAGGAGCATGGCTTGAGCTACGCCAAAGTCCTGGCCCAAGCCAAAGCTGAGATTAACCTGGCTGATCTCGGTATCACAGCATTGCGGTGCAAAACTACCATCACTGGTGCCCGCCTTCTTGAAATCCCGGGAACCACCAGTAGTGAAAAGACAGACGCGCTCGCAGAGAAGCTGCGAGCAGCAGTGGGAGAAGACGGTGTCCGTGTATCCAGACCCACCAAGTGTGTGGACCTGCGCATCATGGGCCTGGATGACTCGGTTACACAAAGTGAAGTGGTGGCCGCCGTTGCAAAGGCTGGAGGGTGTCCACCGGAACAGGTAAAGTCTGGTTCAATCCGTACCGGCTTCACTGGCATGGGCACTATAGTGGTGAGCTGCCCAGTTGCGGCGGCCAACCAAATTAAAAATGGCCAACGCTTGCTGGTGGGATGGGTGTCGGCGCAAGTCAAGCTCTTGAGGCCAAGGCCCCTAAGGTGCTTCCGTTGTCTAGAGGTCGGTCATGTTGGGGCCAAATGCACAGCGGAAGTCGACCGCAGCGGACTTTGCTTCCGGTGCGGTAAGCCCGGTCACAAAGCTGACTCATGCGATGCTGCACCACACTGTGTGGTATGTGCGGTGGTAGACAAACCAGCTGACCATAGAACGGGCAACGCTTGCGCTACACCTAAAAAGCAAAAAAAGATAGGAGCCAATAAGGGAAAGGGTCCTGCGCAACCGGCTCACCCATCGGTTGTGCAAACCAATACAAGTGTAGGAGGGGAGATGAGCGAAATGGACACCCAATAATGGCTGCCCCTAAATTTCGATTTCTTCAGGCCAATATCAACCACTGCGCCAGGGCTCAGGATCTTCTGCTCCAGTCCATGGCGGAGTGGTTGATACATGTTGCTGTGGTCTCCGAGCCGTACTTCATTCCTCCCAGAAGTGACTGGGTGGGAGACGATGACGGCTTGGTGACCCTTATAACCCACGTTGGGAATGGTTCCCCGTCCTTCGAATCCGTCACCCGGGGACGGGGATACGTCGCAGCATTGCTGGCGGAGGTAGTGGTTGTGGGAGTGTATTGCTCCCCAAACAGGTCTCTTGCCGACCTAGAGAGAGTTCTGGAAGATCCGAGTACAGTCGTCCGTCGCAGCCACCCTCATCCCGTTATAGTGCTTGGGGACTTCAATGCCAAATCTGCGGCTTGGGGTTCTCCGGCCACAAATGCGCGGGGTGAGGTTGTCGAGGAATGGGCGGTCGTGTCAGGATTGACTCTCCTCAATCGGGGCACAGTACAGACGTGCGTGCGACAGCGGGGAGGTTCAATAGTGGATCTATCCTTCGCTAGTTCCGCTCTAGCACGCCGCGTCCAAGGTTGGCGCGTAATGGAGGACGTGGGGACGCTATCGGATCACCGATACATCCGATTTGACGTCTCCCCCCAGGTCCTATTAGCGCCAGCCAGATCGGCTCCGATTGGGGGTAGTCCACGGTGGACACTGAAACGGCTGAACCGGGAGGCCCTCCTGGAAGCTACTATCGTGCAGGCCTGGGTCGAAGCACCAGACAGGCCTGCAGATGTCGAAGAAGAGGCGCGATGGTTCCAGGAGAGCATGACTCACATTTGTGATGCTGCCATGCCCCGTGTTCGGTCGTTTCCTGCCAGGCGCCAGGTGTACTGGTGGTCGCAGGATATTGCGGAGCTACGAAGAAGCTGTGTAGCTGAGCGCCGCCGGTACACCAGATACCGTAGGCTCCGCCACCGCGGCCAGGATACAGAGGCCTCCCTGGCCTGAGAGAGAGCAGAGCTGTACGAGGGGTACAGAGAAGCCAAGAGGGCCCTCCAGTTAGAGATTTCGAGGGCCAAAATTCAGGCCTACGAAGAGCTGATTGAGACTCTGGATAGAGATCCATTGGGGCGGCCGTACCGCATGGTAAGGGGCAAGCTTCGCCCATACGCGCCCCCAATGACCCAGAGTCTCAGGCATCAGCTGCTGGAGGAGGTAGTAGGCTCTCTATTCCCCTTGAGGGCGCAGCACATACCCCCGCCTATGGTTCCGGCTTCGTATCCTGACAACGACCAGGGCGACGACGATGTGCCCGAAGTGACCCGGGTGGAACTTCGAGTGGCGGTGCATCGACTTCAGGCCAAAAATACCGCCCCGGGTTTCCAAGCCGGTGGAAGACTGGAAAACTGGTCCTGTTAAGGAAGGAAGGGCGCCCCGCAGATTCACCATCCGCATACCGCCCTATTGTGTTGCTGGACGAGGTCTGCAAACTCTTCGAAAGAATAATTGCAGACCGTCTAGTCCGGCACATAACTGGGGTAGGTCCAGATTTGGCGGACAACCAGTTTGGTTTTCGCCGGGGGCGCTCTACGGTGGATGCCATCATGCGTGTTAGGGCTCTGGCGGAGGATGCTGTAGCCCGGGGTGAGGTCGTCTTGGCAGTGTCCCTCGACATTGCCAACGCCTTCAATACCTTGCCCTGGAGTTGTATAAGAGAGGCACTCCGGTATCATGGAGTGCCGTTCTACCTCCGTCGTATTGTCGGGGCATATTTGGAGGACAGGGCCGTCATATACCCGGGTCACGATGGCTGGGGTCGGCGAGAGACGTCGTGCGGTGTTCCACAGGGATCGGTCCTGGGCCCGCTCCTGTGGAACATCGGTTACGACTGGGTTCTGCGCGGTGCGCTTCTCCATGGTGTCGGCGTCATTTGTTATGCCGACGACACGCTTGTGGCAGCGCGTGGGAAGTCGCACCGGCAAGCAGCAATTCTGGTGACGGCTGGGGTTGCGCAAGTTGTTGGTAGGATCCGGCGGCTGGGTCTCGAGGTTGCGTTGCACAAATCCGAGGCCGTTTGTTTTCACGGGCCTCGGAAGACGCCACCTTCGGGGTCCCATATCATGGTGGGAGGTGTCCGCATCGGCATCGAGCGTTCGATGAAGTACCTGGGACTCGTCCTCGATAGCCGATGGGATTTTCGGCCACACTTTCGGCAGTTAGCCCCCAGACTGTTGGGCACCGCCGGAGCTCTCTCGCGGCTCTTGCCCAACTTAGGGGGAGCAAACACATCCTGCCGAAAGCTGTATACGGAGATCGTACGGTCTATGGCGCTCTACGGGGCGCCAGTGTGGGCGGGCACTCTGACGGCCCAGAATATCGCGATTCTGCGAAGGCCGCAACGCGCGATGGCCGTCAGAGTGATACGGGGGTACCGTACGATCTCCTGTGAGGCGGCCAGCCTATTTGCCGGATCCGCGCCCTGGGACTTAGACGCTGTGCTCCTTGCGTTACAGTATCGGTGGCGCAAGGATTCGCTAGATCGGGGCGACCTTCCAATGCCTCGAGAAATAGAGGCACACCGGGGTGAGCTCCGCCAGATTTTGGTGGCGGAGTGGGAGGAGCGACTTGCGCGACCCAGTGCAGGGCACGCCGCTGTAGCGGCGGTAAGACCCGTCCTACGAGAGTGGCTGGAGAGAGGGCATGGAGCCCTTACTTTCTGGATGACGCAGGTACTTTCCGGACACGGTTGCTTCGGCAAGTACCTGTGTCGGATCGGCCGGGAACCGACGTCACGGTGCCATCATTGTGGTGACTGCCCCGACGACACGGCGCTTCACACACTGGCGGAATGCTCAGCCTGGGCTAACCAGCGTCGTGATCTCGTCGCGGCAGTCGGTTCTGCGGGAAGTCTCTCGCTGCCGGCCGTGGTTCTGTCCATGGTCCGGAGCGAGAGTGCATGGAACGCTGTCGCCGCCTTCTGCGAGGAGGTGATGTCCGCAAAGGAGGCGGCCGAACGGGAGAGAGAGCGAAGCACAACTCTCTCTGCCCGCAGTAGACGCACCGGGCGCCGGAGGGCATTCAATGATCTCCGGCCACCGTAGGAATCGGCCTGCGGGCGACGAACTTTTGGGGAAGTCGTCGTCCGAACAGATACAGGCCCGAGAGGCAGAGCGCAGTGTTCCGCGCGCGCTTTTCAGAGGAGTGTGACCGATGGGTGACGGTCGCACCGGGTGACGGGACCCGTCTTGGGTGAGACGGGATAATGCCTGTCGGGGGTAGCGGAAGAATGCAATGGCGAGTCTCGCTCCCCCGATCATGGGCAAGCAGTGGAACACCGGGGTGGGTTTTAGTCGGTAAGAGTCCGACAGACCCCTTCGCCCCCCCCCCCCCCCCAAGTGCGGAGAACATCCATGAGGATCTTCCACCTCGACATCAAAAAGAAAAAAAAAAAAAAAAAGGGATAGACTGGATGCGCAAGGCGAACGACCGGGTACTGTGGCGCGCAGCCTATGTCCGAAGGCCCTGGGACCTAGGGAGAAGCCTATGTCCAGCAGTGGACTACGATAGGCTGATTGATTGAATGACTTATGTATCCTTTCGTGTGGGACGTAACGTGGTGCACACGGTGTGACATCGACATCCTTTCGCCATTTCATCTTCCAAACTGGGTGGGTTGTGTCGGAGCGATACGACTGTGTCCATGAAATAATTGAAAAATTAATACAAGAAAAATTAATACAATACTAGAAAAATTGATACAATAGATAAGACTGTGGTAGGTACTTAGGTTAGGTTTCAATCAATGGCGACAAATAAATAGCAACTTTGGCTACTAAACAATTAGCTCCAAAAGAATAAAATCAACAATACATATTAAAAACCTTTGCTTAGCGTTGGTTTGCATGAGCTATGTAAGTGATAGAGATCGCCTGGTGGTCGAATTTCAACCATAATTCATTTTTGGTTATTGGACCATAAGTCATTGTATAGACTTGCGTACCATGACAGGTCAACATTTATACTGGACGCGTCTTCACGTTATTTTTAACCGACTTCAGAAAGGAGGAGGTTCTCAATTCGATTGAGATTTATGATCCGATATACGTGATTCTTCTTTAGTTTGATGCTAAATAGTTGCCATTTGGTCCCATAAAAATTTAACATAGTTTGGCCCAGTAGTTTTTTTATGAACATTTTTGTTTACGTGGACGATGAAATTTTAGTTTGTGGACGGCTTTTTTAAGAGTTTTCATTTAGGTAAATTATTTAGGTAAATTATGTATTATTATTAACCCGTTTCCCGATAGGTGGATCTCAGGCTTCCTGTCATTGCGGAGTAGAAGAAACTGTGGAGAACAAGTGGGAGAGCCATGCTTCGACACGTATGGGCCGGCTCGACTCCGCTCGATACCACAGCCTCACAGAAGACCGGTAGTGAAGCAATGCTTGCATTGCTTTTCGCCGAGTAAGTAAGGTTACCGGAGGCCCAAACCCCAACCCCCCCTCCCCCCAATGATGGCGCCGTTAAAAAGTACATTATCCCAGGAGGGTACCAGCAGCGCTAGCGTTGGAGAATCTCTCCCTTCTGGAACTCGAACTTTTTGGTTTCCTACCAAAGCTGTCCAGGGGAATTTCTGTAGACCATCCCTTCCACCCCTGCAAATGGGAGATAATTGGCCCACGACGCTAAGGAGAAAGCCGGCCCTTTTAGGAAAACTCAAATTTTGCGTCCAACTCGACTTTGGATGACGAGGGAAGCGTACCGCTGACCATACCGCGGTGCGACAGCTGTATGCCGGAAGTCCGCTTCTTCCAAAACTCAGTGCATAAAGCACTTCTTTCCCTCGATAAGTCAAGTGGGCCCGACGAAATCTCTCCCGTCGTGCTGAAGACGTGTGCTCCAGAGTTGGCGCCGGTTTTAAGGCGCCTTTATCGGCTTTCCTACTCCCTCGGCGTCGTCCCGAACTCATGGAAGACAGCTTTAGTGCACTCGATCCCTAAAAAAGGTGACCGCTCGGATCCATCCAACTACAGACCTATATAGCCATAACCACCTTGTTCTCCAAGATAATGGAATCCATTGTCAACCGCCAGCTCCTTCGGTACTTAGAAGACCACCAGCTACTCAATGACCGCCAATACGGTTTCCGTCGGGGTCGTTCAGCTGGTGATCTTCTCGAATACCTGACTCACCATTGGGCACAGGCGATCGAGAGCAAGGGGGAGGCGTTATCAGTCAGTTTGGACATAGCGAAGGGCTTCGATCGGGTCTGGCACAAAGCGCTTCTCTTGAAGCTTCCTTCCTATGGGCTATCACCAGTTTTCTCGCAGACAGAAGCATCAAGGTCGTTGTCGACGGTGCATGCTCCGACTTCAAGTCAGTGAATGCTGGTGTCCCACGAAGCTGTGTGCTATCACCCACGCTGTTTCTTCTGCATATCAATGTTATGCTGCAAATCAGCAGCATTCATTGCTATGCCGATGATATCACGAGTGATGCCTTGTACGTCACTGAAAGTCGATCCAAAGTTGTGTCTGAAATCAAAGGCTCCTTACAAGGAGTTTCCGATTGGGGTCGACTCAATCTAGTCCAATTTAACCCAACGCATATCTCAAATATCTCAATATATTAAATATCTCAAAGACCGGCAACGCACTTGTGACTCTTGAGTTGCAGGTGTCCATGGGCGACGGTAGTCACTTTCCATCAGGTGACCCGTCTGCTCGTTTGCCCCCTATAATATAAACAAAAAAAAAACTGAGAAATATTATAACCAATACGATTGCATAAAACCACAGAACGAAGAAATAAAAATAAATTTCAATAAGAAAACAATTAATCTAAATTTAACGGTCTTAATGGTTGCATTTCCTGTAGTGCTTTGTCATCATGTGGTCTGTGTACTAATTTAATTTCCGTTCCCGTTTCTTGGTATCTATATTGTTTAAGGCACGCGGCACCTTTCGGAGGCCTACCCAGTACCCATAGCTACTTAAAAAAATTACTATTTAACATATGACAATAAAAAGCAACGAAATGTTATAGTCTACCTGATGTAATCTAGAAAAATCCTACTATAGTTTACAGAACAACCTATTACAGACACTAAAAAGTAAAAAATAAAAAAAAACTGCGTTTAAAAAAACCGACTTCAAAAACTTAAAAGTACAAAAGAACTTAATAAAGATTTAATTTAATACACCTCTTATGCAAACCTAATACCTTTAATATTAATAAAATACTATTATTTGTATATGCTAACTATTGATAGGTTTGAAGTCGGTAACAAGCCAGGGCTACATCACTCACTCGAGGCACAGATAAGATAATAGTTACTTCGTAACAGATACATCACTCCCATACAAAACTCAAAATACCTACGTTATAATAGCCTACAAAATTGAAATAATAATACCTGGCGTTGGCTGCGACCAGAAATATATCTTATTTACGCTTTTCGAAAGTTGAGAACGCCTTGCCCACCGCGCGACCTTCGTCTGTGCATGTAGCCGAACTGCCGGACACTCTAGGGTTGTACAAAGTACACAAATAATGAAATAAATTATTTATTTGGGGTATGTCCCGATATACACTGCGAGCACTGTTCAGTGCTCTTACTGGAGATAACTTCGTTCCGTTATGGACTGACAGAATACTGCCGCAGTATCCTAGGGAAGTATATGACGTCATAAATCGTCGCCATTTTTGTACTGTGAGCACTATAGTTTTCGAGGAAAGGTGCTCTCGGTGCTTTGATCATGTGATCAACTACAATTTTTTTTTCCAGTTAGATTATAAACAATTATTTGTCGAAATATGTTCATCACTTTTACCGTACATAGCCCCATTTAAATAATTCGGTTATAAAGTTATTATGCATTCGGTTACTTAAAAAACAATATTTTCTTTTATTAAAAAGGAAACTTACTTTTATTATGCGAGTAATTGTCAATTGACAATTGACTTGAATATTAAATTTTTAAATATAACTACATTCAAACAAATTTTTTTCTTGTTAAACAGATAACTTGTACCTATAATTATATGATAATTATTTTCACGTCAAAACAGCGCCAAAAAAAATAGATGGCAGTATACTGGACTGTGTTCCGTATTAAACAGTAACCAGTAAAGCTAATTATAAAGTATAATATATACCGTGGACGGATAGCTAAATTGGTAGGTATATATAACGCGACCTCGAGCAGGGCTACATCACTCACTCGAGGTCGCGTTTTATATACCTACCAATTTAGCTATCCGTCCACGGTAAAAGTGTCAGTAGGGGCAACAACGCGTAGCTGAGAGCACGTACGCACGGCAGAACGGCATTCTCCGTAATAAAAACAAAATGTCCAATCGAACTTATTATGAAGTGGAGATGTTTAGTTATTGCTAAATGTATTTATTATGTTAAATTGCGTTATTGCTAAATGTATTTATTATGTTAAATTGCGTTATTGCTAGATGTTAGTGATCTGTAAAATCCTTTAAAAATAAGTTGCAAAAATGATTTTAGCTATTACTTTTTTGTCAATATAATATAAAAATACTTTAAGTGTTTATTCTTTATTCGCCATTGCCGCGTGGCTGTACTAATAATAAATAATAGTTATCTTCTCAACAAAAAATAAATGTTACTTATATATATATATTCTATACAATGTTGCACTAAATCAGGTTTTGAGTGATTAGCCAGAGTGAAGTTGTAATAAATGTAGTCTATTAAACCGTCAATAATAAACCCATAATTTCTACGAAAGGTGACGAACTTAGAAGGTGTGGACTGCCAGCGTATTCATTTGTTGTAACTTGTATGCAAGGCGAACTGACGGCTGCTTCTCTTACACAATATGTAATATAGTTAGAAATATAGTGAAAATAATAATAAGAGCTACTGAAATGTAAAACGTATTGAGAGCGCCACGGTTTTACGTTCCGGCAGGACAACGTCTGTCGGGTCCGCTAGTCATATATATGTACAAGTTATCTGTTCAACAAGAAAAAAATTAGTTTGAATGTAGTTATATTTAAAATTCAAGTCAATTGTCAATTACTCGCATAATAAAAGTAAGTTTACTTTTTATTAAAAGAAAATATTGTTTTTTAAGTAACCGAATGCATAATAACTTTATAACCGAATTATTTAAATGGGGTTATGTACGGTAAAAGTGATGAACATATTTCGACAAATAATTGTTTATTATCTAACTGGAAAAAAATTGTAGTTGATCACATGATCAAAGCACTGTGAGCACCTTTACTCGAAAACGCCAGTGCTCACAGTACAAAAATGGCGACGATTTATGACGTCATATACTTCCCTAGGATACTGCGGCAGTATACTGTCAGTCCATAACGGAACGAAGTTATCTCCAGTAAGAGCACTGAACAGTGCTCGCAGTGTATATCGGGACATACCCCAAATAAATAATTTATTTCATTATTTGTGTACTTTGTACAACCCTAGAGTGTCCGGCAGTTCGGCTACATGCACAGACGAAGGTCACGCGGTGGGCAAGGCGTTCTCAACTTTCGAAAAGCGTAAATAAGATATATTTCTGGTCGCAGCCAACGCCAGGTATTATTATTTCAATTTTGTAGGCTATTATAACGTAGGTATTTTGAGTTTTGTATGGGAGTGATGTATCTGTTACGAAGTAACTATTATCTTATCTGTGGCCAAGCCAAATGTAATAGTAGGTACCTACACTCGCCGCGCGTGACTTTGAGCGGGATAGCTGCGTCTAGAACAAAACGACCCAAGCGGACAGACACGACAGTCAGACGACACGACACGACAGACAGAAAAACAGTAGACATTATTTTAACATAAAAATAAAAGTGCCCGACATTTTGTTTAGTCTGTAAATAGTGCCAGACGTCCCCAAACATGTATTAGAATTAGATTTAAAGAGAGAGAAAGAAGAAATTAGAATTGTCCAACAGAGGTATGTTAGTTCGAATGAGATCTATAGAAATAGATATATTTATTAGAATAGAATTGAATAATCTTTCGTCTACACCAACGACATATTGCTTAAAATAAATACAAAAGTGGATATGTACAAAAGGCGACCTTATCGTTAAGAGCCATCTTTTACAGGCAACCTTTGGATAAACAAAATCAATGATTAGATAAAATGATATGAATGTAACATAAAAAGGAAACGTATGATTCACAAAACATACATTTTATTCATCAAACGTCTTTTCTTTAGATGCATACTGGTTCCATCCACGAACGCTCTGGTTCTTAAAGTCTTTCGTCTCCAAAGGCCTTAAATGAGCAGCAGCAACGCGATCCCTGCAATAAATGTAAAAATGTCATGTAGTTGTAATTACATTAAGAGAAAAGGTTTAATAATCTGTGAAAGGATTTTAGCTTGTGCCTTTTTCACCGAAGAAACCAAACCCGGGACATACTTAAACTGGTTTGTTAGAATCTAACCGACTAAAATAACAGATCTTGATTATCTGAGAGCCCCGGCAGACCTTGCCCGCCTTTTGGTAAGCTTGAGGTCCTAAAAAACCTGTTTCGCTAAAAGTGCGTATACATTCATTACTTACGCGAACTCTTCATAACTCTTGGCCGTGTGTATGGCATCGCATTTGACGCTGTTGACTCTCCAATACTTCCTATCATCCTCTACACAATTCTTCAACTGGTCTTCCATCGCCACGAAGTCCTCTTTGCATAGTGGTTTGTCCATCTTTACTACTCACAACGCTTTGACAAACTATAAACGTATGATGCGATATATTTAGGATAATCTTTTTTGTGGCTAAATTTTCCGTGTGTTGTTTGTGCGACTTCAATGGTAAACGCTTTGATTATATATATGTATATAATCAAAGGGTAAACGTCTAACGTCGTAGTCTTTGGGTGAACGTAGACATTATCATAGATATTGATATAACAGGTTGTTGTTATGGAAACGCCGTCCATAGTCAGCATAGCTCTTTGATAGTCAGGGCAGGTGTAATATATGGAACTTGAAAAAAGCTAGGACGTGTAAGAGTAAGCATAGGCTAGCATAGTCTTACAGTCTTTATATCCTAACTCCTGTTTCTTGTTTTGCAATCATCATCTTCTTGCCATTGCAAAGGGTTTTGGCTGGGTATGCCTACTGGGTAACCAAGTATTTGTATTTTGCCACGTGCCTTGTATTTTGCATTTTTTCATGTTGTGTATGCTATATTTGAATCACTGTCTTGACTTTATATGTACCTATCTCCTAATGTTTCTTGTCATAGTCTTACAGAATACTGCCATGTATGTTGTCGCCACATCAAAAACTCTTATTTATTTTATTAAAAATAGGGCCTAACTATAATAGATGATAACACAGTTCACTATTTAATAAAAATAAGTTAATAGATATTATTTTGACTGGTTATACCGATAACGCAATACTATTGGTCGATGGATAAATATTAACAAATTGTGGGATTATAAAAGGGTAGGAATATGTTTAGAACGATTGACTTGAGTGCAAACAGAGGTACGAACAACTTGGCTGTTACTGTTAGTTAGTGATTTTCATAGTTTATATAAGTGGTTGTGAGACTGTTTTTTACATGTAATCTGTAAGAGTACCTTTCAGAAATAAATAAATAACATTCAACCCCCATGGGACAGTGGACACAGCTAGCTTACCGCTAACATCTGAGCTAACGGAACAAGAACTTTCAAAACAGAGACTCCAGTTTAAAACTGAAATACCTTCATCGTTTGAAGAACTACGTGATACGATCGACTGCATGTTCAGGGCTTGTGGGTTCGATTCCCTCTCAGTGGAAATATTTGTTTGCATGAATATGTACTAATTGCATTGGTATACACAGGTGTGTTTATTATGTACTTATAATATCAAATTCCATATCAAAGGTCAAATTTTAAAGGAGGAAGAAAAAACTATTTGATGAACTAGCTAAATATAAAATATAGACAAAATGCTTTATTTACCTTTAAATATAAATTGTGCTTATGTTTGTTGTAACTATGTTTTAATAAGTGATATCATGATTAAATTAATAGACTTACGAATATAAAAAGCAAAAAGTTAAAAACAAGTAGAAAATAAGAGTGATTCCATCGTGTTCGTTACAGCATTTTACACTGATGGTAGAAAAAGTTCGAAAATTTTAGAGTAATGAAGTTTGAAAAATAAGCTATTGATCATCATCATCATTTCAGCCATAGGACGTCCACTGTTGGACATAGGCCTCCCTTAATGACTTCCAAGAAGACCAGTTGGAAGCGGCCTGCATCTACCGACGCGACGGCCTGCGATATTTACTAGGTCGTCTGTCCACTGCAATAATGGACGGTAACGGTCTCCATTCGAGAACTTAAGCCATCGTATTAACTTTTGGCTACTAAAAAAGTGCTTTTACATCATAAATGATTTTTTAAATTGTAAAACCTAATAGTTTTAAGTAAAATTTCGCATGCCTATTAAAGGCGAATATGTCGGGCTCCTTTTTAATGTTACCACCTAATGTACAATATTCGTGGCAATAAATATCTTAGCTTATCTTATCTTTTGTAACAAAATAAAACTATCTTTCTATAGGTATATTTATCCGTGTTCTAAAGCCCATAATTCGATCATATTCATGATCATTTGAAGTTTGTTTTTTTGATGTTCTCTTGAATTCGGATTTGAAAAATTCTTTTTGCATCACGCTACGACCGCAGCGCGCAGCAGCAGCACACTTAGGAGCGCAGCAGTGACCATAAACATAGGTGAAACTGCGAAAAAGCTAGTATTTATTAAAAGTGAAAAAATCACAGTACCTACACCAAAGCATTAAAAAATCAAACATAATCCATTACGTTGATAAGTAATTCTTTGTAATACGATGTTGGGCAAACAATGGAATGCACCGCTAATGTAACTCGATCAATCATTTCACAACACTTGAGCTCGGCTTTTTTAAAAGTGTCATTTTGCCTTTAGCTTCAATCCATTCACGTAAACTGTTAGATTTGTAAGTATTTTACCAGTTTTTTATAATTTAGTAATATGTTATATATAAAACAAGCAACCCGCCCCGGCATCGCACGGGTAGCAGAGACATCTTCAACAATCATCATCATATTTCAATCAATTTACACAAAACCTTAACAAATTATAGAGTTAAACCTTCCTCATGAGTCACAATCGATAGTTTTTCAGTTTATCGCCAGCGCCGGCCTTGAGGGGGAGATGGGGGGGGGGCAGTTGGTAGGAGCGCTATGACGCCACGGGGGATATATGTTTTTCAAAATGTATTCGAGAGATTAAAGTACATTTTTCATGATTTCTTAGCAAACTTTTAATAAAAATGTATTCAATTGTATGACGAATACTAACGAAGTCTAAGTTAAGTTCTAAAATGAAAGAAAATACAATCATCCAAAAACATTAAATGATCCTATAATATGCACGTGCATGCCTATATTTATATATATGTATAGTACCCTAAAATTTGCCTAAGGGCGCCACGTGCCACATGTACTAAGGCTGGCACTGTTTATCGCGATCAGACAGACAGACGCGGCGGGCGACTTTGTTTTATAATATGTAGTGATTCACTGACACGTAAGTTACAGTAATGTCTGTTTTTCTACAGTCCATAGCTCATACTTTGGCGTGCCTTTGCTCAAATTCAAGTTGATTTTTTTTACAGATCAATTCCACTTAATATATACATATATCTTTCAAAATAGGATAACACTCTTTAGATCCAAAAAACATTTCCCTTAATACATTTCACAGAGCAAGTAATCCTTTTCGGAAACACGGATTATATCGAAGAATTAAAGACACTTATATTTAATTATATTATATTGAGCTATAAACTTATATTGAGCGAATACTCAAACGCTAGTTAATCGTAAGAAGTCAAAAATCTTTCTTAACGCTAGAACTCACCTTAAACTGATAATCGAGTACAAAAAACTTACCAACATCTTATAATTAAGTGGCGTTTGAGTATTTTACGGTAAACAATGAAATTACGTCGTAAATGTTCACGGCACAGGAATGTCTTTGTTACGGAATAATTTTACTTTAACGTTGGTAAGAATTACGTCTACATATTCAAAATTAATGTTACATAAATTTATCTGCTCTATTTACTACTGAACTACTACATTGACATGAATCGTTTTTATTAACTACTAGCTGCGCCCCGTGGTTTCACCCGCGTAAGTCCCGATCCGTCTCCAGCTATTCGACATACTAAGTTTCATCGCAATCGGTTTAGTGGTTTTGCGTGAAAAAGTAACAAACATTATCCATCCATCCATCCAAACTTTCACAGTTATAATATTAATATATATAGTGGGACTAGTAGTTCCCACTGGGCTATATAATAAATAAAAAATAGGCAGTCAGTAGACTGCCGACAGAAGTAAATACTTAAACGAAACGACGAATTTAAAACGTCACATTAGTGGGTTGGTGTCATTAATTAATAAGGAGCTGACGGAACTCAATGTTTAGATTAGCGCCCTCTAGTGGATTTATATATTATGTAATATTAGCGTGACGGTCACGAGGTCAGTGCTTTTTCGCCAAGCAAAAGTGCACAAACGTGGCTAAAGAAGTTTTAACTTAAAGAAAAAAAAAAAATAGTTGTTTATATATGTGTGTTTAATATGGGTGTTTAATTCGCCACTAGCTACCCCTTTGGGTAAGTGTACATAAGTTTATGTATGTATGTGTAAACGCTATAAACCACGTGCAGTTGTACATTATCACATGGTTTGTGGATACTGCACGTGGGACAGGTTTATAAACACTGTGCTTTCATACAGTTAAAGAGGAAACAAACGAAACTGTATCAGATTAGGTGCACGCGTGATTGTAATAGAATTGCATTGCTTATTCTAGTGAAAGTTTTTATTTTATTAGAAGGGTTATTTATCAACATTTATTTATTTTAGTGTGCAATGTGTACTAAATACAGTTGCTTACGTAAGTATCTTTAACTGTTGGAAAAGATATTATAAATTTTTATTCCTTACGCTTGGCGTGTACTAAGAGTCTTTTTTCGCGCGCCAAATCATATTTCAACACTTATACATAACCTCTCCTCATCAGCAGTCTTACTATTATGTATTCTGTGGTCTTATGCAGCTTTCGTCTAAAAGCTCCATGCCATTCTCACCAGGACATCGTTCTCTCTAGTGGGAATCGTTCCACCGTTCGTGTTCCACTGTGGTATAGAGCCCTTCATTTTATTTTACAAATTACAAGAGCTATATTTGATTTACTTAAATCCTTCATGATGATCCTGATTTTTTTTAAGATGGTACGGATGGGTGATTCTTTTAATCATTGTTATAAACTGTTTTGTTGATTTATGACCGCCCTTTTTTAGTCACACGTCCACTACGTGTTACTGTACTCGTGATGAAAATCAATACTATTTTTGAGAAAATCATTATCATCATCTGGGATAGGTCATTCATTTTTTAAAGTAGGTTTCTATTAAATTCATAAAGAGCGCGTGAAATTACCTATATTTATTTTTGTTGTTTGTTTTTTTTTACTTATGGGTTTTTGTGAACTTCAGTTAGGGGCGCCGAGATGCTCAAGGGGTTTATCATTGAGCGATAAATACCTACTGAGTGGGTTACAGACAGATTCTGCTTTAAGTAGGTAGGTAGGTTTGACTAGCTATGTACTAACTTTGGCGCGTTCAAACAAACTAATAAATATCTTTAGTACTACAATCATCATCCTCCGCGCCTTTTCCCAACTAAACCTAGCCACGAGCCCCTCAAATATCTTTAGTTCTACAATATAAACATTTTTATGTTTCAGGTATAGCTTTATTCTCAATAAACATCATTTATAGCTATGGTTACGTGAACTACGAAATGTTCAAAGGCTTTAATATCAATACAAACGACATTGCTTTCTATGCCAACGACACTTCAGCAAACACAGATGAGATCATGGTTGAAAAGAACACAATAAAGCCGTTGAATAAAGTAAACTATATTTTTATTCAGTTTTTATACCAATAAGGTATCACTATATCTATACTATTCCAACAGTAGTAACGTAACGGTTGATGTTGAGAACACAAATAACACCATGGCATTGCGAGCGTTACAGGCCACTAAACTTAACGTCAAGTACTACCTACTTGTCATCATAATGTTGAGGAGGACCATAAGTTATCTCCCTCCAACACAAAGGGAGGATCCCCCGACCACGCTAGGTGACCGTGCGAGGCGGGCCACGGCCCAACGTTTGATGTTGAGGAAACAAATAACACTCTGGTATTGCGAGCGTTACAGGCCCCTTAACAAGAGGTAGGTAATCATAATGTTGAGGAGGACCATATGTTATCTCCCTCCAATACAAAGGGAGGATCCTTCGACAAGGATAGGTGATTGTGCCTGGCAGACCGTTGCCGCGTCGTCGTCGCCCAACGGTTAAAGCTGTTAAGTTGTACAGGTATACTAATTCTACAATACAGGTACTTAGTTTGGACGTTCTTCGCTAGATGTCGCTAAAGTTGTTTTTTCTATGTGAATGTCCCTTAATGCCTATGTTCCCGATTATTTTCAGACTACCCCAAAGACACATACCAAAGAACCTTTAAAGTACAAAAATTTTACGAAAAGATGTCCTGAAACTGAAGTTCATATGAGCTTGGGTACTTATGAAATACCAACACATCGCGATCTAGTGCTATTCACAACTAGGACTCTACTGAAAATGTTTAATAGCTACCATAAAAAGACTCTGTTTCTGCTTAAGGATATTAAGGAGGTACTGTACCCGCCTGTTACATGTTTTTATAGATTCTGGCTAATGTATTTTCAATATGAAAATCAAATCAAAATCATTTACATTTACTTAAACATGTTATGTGTATTCTCCGTTAGAGATCCTAATAAATAAATTTATTTTTATTAAGCCCCTTATAGGTACTTTTGAATTGTCAGGAATATTAGTCAGTCAGACTAAGTCAGTCGTAAAGCTAGTTGCTGACATTTAGGACATGTTTTAACACAAAGATTATACATGTTAACTAGTTTTATAATACATTTATGTAAATAACTTTGCTGGTCGTGTTGACTCGTTTTATAAGTGTCGCTTTTGGTGACACTGTATCTTGTACTTAATAAACGAAAACCTGGGCTATAAGCAACATCAACTTTCTAAGTTAGTAAACATTTGGTAAGGCAGTCTTCAAGTTGTACCCTCACAGACCTGTGCAAAATGTTTTGACAGCAAACAAAGCATAAATTAAATGTCAGTGTACATATGGGTGTGAAGTGTGACTTGGTAGGTATGACGTGGCTTGGCATGAATACGGGTGTATGCATCATATGCGTTCAATTGCATAAGTCTGTGTGTGTGTTTCTATCAATTGTATGCTAGTAATGGAGCACATCCTGGTGTCAATCTAATGTCACTTTTATAATTAATATAAACGAGTACCTACTACCTACCTACCTAAAAACTAGGACTAGGCACTATGATCAGGAAATCAGGAGGAAAATTTCTAGGTACTCTTTTCTACTAGTTACTCTTGTAAAGCATAATATTTAAAAAAAATCCGTTGTAGAAAGTTTTCTTTTCATGAACTGCAGGCAACTACAGCTGCGCGCGATTATGAAAAGAAATGTGTACCTAAAAACAGGAAGTCGTATAAAAAATGCGTAATACGAATTAGCAAGAAATGTGTATCAATTATCAAAGACTTAGTGGCATCGATGGAGACGAAGAAGGAAGCAGTTGCTTCTTTATTAGAGGTAATCAATGTTCTTCGCGTGCTGTTCTGTTTATGCTGATTGTATTGATAATGACAAAGAATAGCTATGAGCACATGCAAATTACGTAGATTTCTTTTTAGTGCTTTTTATCATAAAACATTGTATACTTAAGGTTTTTTTTGTTTTGACTTGCGCTCAGTCACCTGCAGCCCGCAGTGCATAGCAGTATGTGTAGATCAATTTAATTTGAAATATTTTCTAAAAACCTAGATAAATATATTACTTACACTAGTTCTAATGTTGAATGTAGCTACTACACTGTCAACTTACATATTTTGAGCAAAAAAAAAAGAAAAAACTACGCCTAATCCGTTTTCGGTGAAGACACGACGGCGACGTAAAGAATGCAAGAACGAAAGATAGCATGTAAGACAACAACAAACCAAAACCATGACTCTTCTTCGTAATTGCACAGATGATAATAGTTACTTAAATTCGTAAGTAATGGTTATTTTAGTTGTTTAATGAAAGTTACCTTGAGATCTCCTTCATAGATGTACCTACCTATCTACTTACAAATTTGTTAAATACTTGGTACATAAGTAACGTGTCATTTTCTGGAAGTCAAGCTTTGCTCAACTGAATTTAAATTAACGTAAGAAGATATTTTAAAGTAAGATCGACATACGGTTGGTTATGTTTCTGCTTTGCCGAGGTTACCTAGTGTACCGTTAGATTTCCCCACGTTAATAAAGCAAATTATCTTTACTACTTTAGGGTAAGGTATTAAACACAAGAAAAGCTCATGTGGATGCTTTATAAGGAGCCATCCATAAATTACGTCTAACGTTAAGGTGGGGAGGAGTTAGTTAACGAAGTGTGACTTTCTGTGACAAGGGGTGGGGGGGTCATAAGCTTCGTGACGTCACATGTCAAAATATAAAGTATTAAACACAAAACATTACCTATAAACGAACACTACATAATACGCTACTACACTTTTACTTAAAAAAATAATTTTAGAAGTGCTCTTTTCGAATCTGGGTGTAAAAATTTCAAAATGACGTCACACCAGGGAGTGGGAATCCAAAAATCATCAAATTCGTGCGACGTAATTTATGGATGGCCCCTAAGACCAAAAATACATTTATTATAGGGCGCAACCTGCAACATGACGACAATGGCGACCGACCCAATACAGCTAATTAAAATTCTAGCCGTGGACGAAGCCTCACTGGAATTTGCCTTACCAGCCTTTTTAAGATTAATTGGCGGATGTTCTACTCATTGTCCTAAGTATGATGTTTTTACAACTAAGTATTCATTTCATTTAAATTAGAACATGTCTAAAACACGTAACTTTGCAGGCAATTAGAAGATGGGCGGACAATTCGTCGTCCATCACGGCACATGACGGATCAGGATCTAGTTGTAAGACATTTTCTGACAAACAAAAACTACATCCAACTTATCATGGACTCCGAGTTGCATGCATAAGAATCAAAGAATGCGGCTCTTATAAACTGGATGCATTCCGCGCATTCGTAGGCAGTGAACGCACCCACTATGATCGATCGAGCTTTGTTAATTTTTGCGTGCCATACGCTAGATGTCGCTAGCATCAATGAACTTTTGACGTAAAGTATGAACTTGATTGGAACTTAAAATAACTTAACCAAAATATTCAAAGCTTTTTAAGTGATGTGAATAGTGATATCCGTGGGAATATGTAACGAAATAACAACATATTATAATACAATGTGTGAGAATTGTTTATGTATGATATAAAATAATGTTTGAACTCTGCATCCTGGTCCCAACTTTTCAACTTCTAAATCATTGACGAATCTTTAAGCTAAGGTATGTGATGTTATTTACTATTACAATAAATCGTTTTGTTATACAATAATACTGCTTTTGACTTTAGTAACACTTGCTACTTTACTCAAGTGTGACTGTGCAATTTTAGAAATAATTTGTGCGGCGAAAGTTAAGTACCCTACTTTCTAGAGCGTGTAATAAGTAATGAACAAAATTACACGTTATCATTCCTATGTTAACATCACTCAATAACAAAATTGACGTTTCACTTAAAATAGATAAATTGGGCGGAGTTTTTTTAAACCATAAAATAACTGTCAAGTTACCATCAAATTGTAGTTTTCACATTGATCATTTTATCTAACTTGCACAAATGCCTTTAGTGTACCCATATTAAATATCCCCAAGTTCCCCAACTTCCACAAGTACTCATCCACTAGGTACATAAGATTGTCTATGCCTCATTGGTGACACATTAATGTTCTAAGCTATAATTGCCTTTTATTTCACTTTAACTGTATGCACACTGACTGAAATTTCCATGCCTTCCAAAAAAGTACATAGGTACATATCAAAATAATATTTTTAATTAATATACTTAAGTAGTTGTTTAATCACCTGTTGCAGACAAAAAGAGCTCTATTTATATATTGTACAAAATAAATATTTAAAAACCCAACCAATAAGCTTCTTATGTACAGAATACTTCCCAGAGGCACATGAAAATAAACATTATTACTATAAATATGTAGTATTTTCTCTTTAAACATACATTCCACACTTGCACTAGTGAAGAATCAGTTGAGTATAGTCTGCTTTACCATTTTTTTCTTTCTTCTCACATCTGAATGTGTTTGTGCATGTTTTATAAATACATTTATTTTCTTCTCTTTATTTCTAAATTGTTCAATTTGTAATACCATTTGTGCTTCTCAACAAGTCATGAAATATCAAGTCATAGGACTATCTACTTAAGAAAAGTAATATAAAAAATAAACATGATTAGTAGGTATCAAATTAATCCAAAATAAATATAGGTATGCTATAAAGTGCTGTAAGTGAAGAATGTTATTTATCTGTTAAATATCAAGTATCTAGTAATAATTGTTTCTTTGGAACACTTGTTGCTCTCACCTAGGGGCTCGGGCTTGTTACTTTAGATAAGGTACTAGAAAGAGTTGTACAAGACACAGCTGAGAAAGGTGTCATGTTTGAGGAATGTTATAAACATCCAAAAAAATTAATTTCTTTCAATCCATCTCTTTTTGACTAGGTAATTCAACTTTTGAAAAAAACATTCTTCTGAAAATGTTTTTCATTGTGTAGTTGCACATTTCTATACATAAATTTTCATGTAAATTTCTTTACTTCGTTTTCTTTTTATTTTTGACAAATCTGGCCATTCCTTCAACCAATATTAAATACCTATCGTTTTATTCATGTTGACAACAGAGAGGTCTCTTACGAAATGTTACCTTTATTAGACAAATTCAACTTGTCAATTTTCAAATAAGATTTATGTATTTCAATGCAAGACACCCTTTCTGATTTACTGCTATCCTGTTTACCACGCAGAGTTAGTGGCACAAGTTCTTAATATTCTTGCCTATTAAAAACAATAGCCTAATAGTTCATAGTTCATTTCTTCAGAAACAATCAGAATCAAAAAACACAAGGCATGTCATCATTTAAAATATTAAACACTAGCTGCGCCCTGCGGTTTCACCCGCGTAAGTCCTGATGCCGTGGGAATATCGGAATAAAAAGTAGCCTATGTGTTAATCCAGATCTCCAGCTATCTACATACCAAGTTTTATTGCAATCGGTTCAGTAGTTTTTGCGTGAAAGAGTAACAAACATCCATACATCCTCACAAACTTTCACGTTTATAATATTAGTAGGACTATATATTTACCAAAAAATTTAAGGGTTAAAATCGCATCGACTTATAGATACCATCAACAGACTTGTAGGATAGATGCTCATAGGTGTTTTTTTTTACTTTATTGTATAGGGGGCAAACAAGCAGACGGGTCACCTGATGGTAAATGACTGATGCCGCCCATGGGCACTTGCAACTCAAGAGTCACAAGTGCGTTGCCTGCCTTTAAGATGGGAGTAGGGGAAGAGGGAAGAGTTAGCACCTCCAATAACCTGACTCACGCGGCGAAAAGTAATGCAAACATTGCTGCACTGCCAGTTTTCTGTGAAGCCGTAGTATCACTCTGGTTGTGCTGGCCCATATGTGCTGAAGCATGGCTCTCCCACGATCTCTCACATAGTTATTTACTAATTTTGAGAAATCTATCTCTATATCTAATATCCATTGTCATTACACCACTTACTGACAATGGCATACTCTGGCATTAAAGAAGTAATGACATAGAAGAAAACAATACAAAAAAAACACAATTATAATACTCAAATGACACAGCTAAGTCAGTGCTGCACATATAATGCCCTTGGCAGTAGTCTTTTTTGTTTCAGTCACATATTTGTTTAACATCACCACATTTCTAGATTGACACAACCCATTAGCGACGATACAGCTGATATATACAGTTTGCGTGTTGGCTCTCTTCTCTTTGCACATACAGTATGGCACTTTAAATTAAATAGAAAATAAAACAACAATTCACCAGTAAACTATCAGTTTATTCAAAAATATCATTGAGAACAGTTTTAGTACTTGTATAACCAATATACTGATTAAACTACTACTGTATACTACATATTTTAGTCAGCCTTACTTATTTTTATTACAGTTTGCTTAATGTGAATCCTGGCATGAGAAAATAACACTTGGAAATTAATAGGAAAGGCACTTCTAACCTTCTAACTGGATGTACACAATCTTATTATAATCTATTAACTCAAAATTATATCAGTCAATGAAGTTGTTTCAAGCTTAATTTTAAACAAGTACAGACTCAACCGAGTGTCTCTTATCCTCACACCATAGAAATTGTACATCTGCAGTTTGACCAATGAAGTCTTCAGAAAAATAATACGACTTGCATGTGTCAGAAATTATAACCTGTTAATGCACATTTTACAACCCAAATGCAGGGCTTAATATTACTGGTAAGTAATGAGCAAAATGCTCAGATCACATGTCCAGACAGACTTTCAACCCTTATTATAGAACGGAATGGGCATTTTTATATGAGTATACTAAATGGCAAAAGCCAGACTCATGACACCAGAAACTTATTTTATTTTATAGTATTCAACTTAAAAATACTGCTCATGTTAAATAATCCAATAATGATGATAAAAACGAGAAAAATATCACAAATATATTTATAATGAACAGAAAAAAATGATAGAATCATTATACTGAGTTCATATAATTAGCAATACAAATTTACCTAATGTCTATTACAAGTTCTAATAATGATTATATTCTTATTAAAAATTCTAATCAAAAAACCTGGTGATAAAAACATCCTTAGTGGGTAATAAATTAAATAGAGGCAAGCCTCCGACTATCTGAGATGACCCACCAGCACTTATTACATACAGTGAATCTGCACAAGTATTTAATGCATACAGCCTGTACCGAGTTTTATACTATGTGCCCAACCAGGATATATAAGCACTGACTACCAGCTATTTAGCTGAATGATCATAGGCTACAGTTTTACTAAATATTGCAAATGCATACTGTCAAGTAACTAAATATTGCAAATGCATACTGTCAAGTAACTAAATATTGCAAATGCATACTGTCAAGTAACTAAATATTGCAAATGCATACTGTCAAGTAACTAAATATTGCAAATGCATACTGTCAAGTAACTAAAAACTTTATTATCCTTATTATAGTTAGATAACCTAAAAATGAGATACAAACTAATAGTTATTTTCTTCGCTTTTTATGCTCTTTATGTGATTTCTTAGATTTTCTACTTTTCTTTTTAAGTTTCTTTCCCCTTTTGTCATTAGAGTCACTACTGCTGGATGATGTGGTTGATGATGATGATGTAGAACTGCTTGTCGATGAAGTGCTGGATGACCTATAATAGATAAAAGATTATCACTATGTTAATAACATATGAGTATATCATCTACATATCTATCACAGTATACAGTATAATACACAATTGTAATAATATAATAATAATGTCTATATTACCATGAACAAAATCAAGGTCAAAATATTCTGACATATGAACCCTGATGTGTTACAAACAATATTATTCTATAGTGGTATGAAATGACATGCTTCCAGTGCTCCAGCTGGTAGCATGTACAGCCTGAGACTTCATTAGTTAGTTTATGAACATCGTAAATACAAACCACACAATAAATAAGCTGCCAAGTAAATTTAATGTATAATGACATCCATCTGAAGCAATCCTTACCAATATTATAAATGCGAAAGTAACTGTCTTCTTGTCTGTCTGTTCTTTCACACCAAAACTACTGAACCGATTTAAACGAAATTTGGTACACAGATAGTCTAGAGCCTGAGAAAGGACATAGACAATTTTTTTATGTGAAATAAGGGATGTAAGGGGTTGAAAGGTGGGGATGAGAAATTGTATGGAAGTATAGTCAATTAGCCTAAATAATTAAAAATTCTACCCAAAGACACTATTCCACAACATATATATTTAATATTTGATAAATTAAATTTGATTGAATTGTTTTGAATGTGATTTAAAATGGTGATTATTAGTGTACATACCTTGATCTTTTCCTTTTTTTACTCTTCTTCTTGTCCTTGGCCTTTTTCAACTTCTCCTGCAGTTTCTGTCTCAGCTCTGCTTCTCTAAGTCGCTGCAGTGGAGTAGCATATTCCTCTTCACTGTCACTACTTGTACTGCTGATATCTAATACTATCTCCTTGTTTGGATCCACCTAATAAAAGTAGATATGTGTAAAATATGTATAAAATATGTTACATAGTTATCAAATCATGTTGACTGGAAGCACTTTGGTAGCTATACATATTGTCAATAAAAGTTAATGATCCAACAACAAATAATTATTTAGAAACTGCAGAAACTCGATAATCGTTGGTCCACAGACGACCACAGCTTCAGAATGTAAAATATATATCATAAAATCTCTAAAATTACCTTTATGAAATTTCTACATTGAAACGTGAGATGTCCAGCATAACCGCACTTTTTACACGCAGATCTGGTCGCCTCCTTACCGTATTTATTCACCAAATCAGTATAGTTTGACATTTTCTTATATAACATATATTCCAATAACTAAAATAAATACCATGCTAAAAACAACCAGAAAGTAACAAACAAAAAGTGACCGAATTAGATGAAACGTCAACATACAAACAATACCGTTCCGTTTCTGGTTCTGATGATGATGCGTGTCTTATTTTAAGTCGTTAAAAGTTTATTATTATTTATTGTTTTACAATGTTCGAAAAGACACCGAAAAACCATTTCTGGTTTGCACATTTTTCAAAGTAGTTAACTTTTTGATGTCTTAAAGAGCTTTTAAATAGCATAAATTGAACCCGAAACATATTTTTAATGTTATAACTTAGAACGAAACGTAATCGTGGGAGCGTTCCATTACAGTCAGAAAAGCTATTATTATTGTACTCTAATATATTTTAATTATTTATTTATCTTTTTTTAGCCAATGAAGAAAAACAAAGAAAATATTCGTAGAAAAATAAACAAATAAAAGAAATGTTTGGAAATGGCCGAGTTCCTGCCTTTGTGCGACGTGCTTTTCAATGTGATCTCTTTGGCCGGGTATTTCTGCGACGTGGTGTTCGATGTCGTGATGGGCTACGCACTCTTAGAACGAGGATATAAAGGCACGTTTGCAGCTGCTATATCTATTGTTATCACGTCGCTGCTTATATCTCAGGTATAAAAAAATATTTAATAATTACAATTTTTTGTGCCCTTTATTTAATCTTTTATGAATAATGTTTAAACGAGGAGGTCAAATGTGGCCTGACTAAAATGGATAGAGCCACATGGATATTGGCATCGGAAGAAGTTAAAAATGCAATCCCATTTAGCTAATAGCATTTGGATACTAGTTTTGACGCCTTAGTTTACCTCAATAACAGCTTCAAGTGTGTAGGTAATTCATATACGTAATTTACCTATGTTTGTTTTAAGATTTAAGATACTTTTCGTTAACTATTCGTTTAAAGCTCTCCGTAACTCAGGGATGATATATTATTATTATTCGTTGAGTTCTATTCCAACCCAGAACAAATAATTGTGTGATGAGCATGATCATTAATTGTTCTGTGTCTGGGTGTAATTTATCTATGTATTTAGAATATACAGCGTGTAAGTTTGAGCTACGCAAAAAACTTACAAAAACCTTTTTCTCTTTATACTTACCACTATACAAAAGTCAGTTCATCATAAAAATGTCAATGATTTATAGTCATTTGTTTCATTTGGCGCTACGCAATGCATGCGGTATTCTTTTTGTGCGGTACGGTGAATGACTTTCAACGTACGTCGCAGTCGAAGCAGCTGATTGCATAAATTTTTGACCGTATGGGGTTTTTTTTCGATAAAACGTTCTGTTTACTCATTGTGATATCACTAATAACCAAAAAAAATTAATTGTCTATAAAGTTGGTTTACGGACGATAATTTTACGTGATAACGTCATAAGAAAACACTGGAAGAGAGATGCGTCACAAGCCGAACGCTTAGGCCAACCGTGCCTCTCTACCATCTATCTATCTCTGAATACACTATTATAATATTCGATACGGTGTTTCTTACACCCTGTAAGAATAAGTATGTTTATCAGCTGTACCATCGTACAGGCTCTGCTTAGTTTGGGATCAGACGGCCGTGTGAGATGTGTGAAGTTATTATTATTATATCACCCCGTCAGTGATACCTTCCATTCCTTCCAACATTAGACTAAATAGCTATAAAAGTAGAGGCCCAGAGAATTCTGTAGACGATAAAAGATTACGATAGCATGCAAAAACCTTAGTCAATTAAAAAAAAAGCAAAACTGTTCTTATAGGTGCTTTCCCTCCGGTGGTATCTTCACGTGTGGTGGGCGGGCGAGGGCCGGAAGGGTCGGCCGCCATGGCTACCGATTATGTTGCACTGCCTACAGCTGGGCGTCTTGTGGCGATATGCAAGATTGTTAGTGCCAGTGGAGTTGCGCCGAGTGAAGCATCAAGTGAGGGACTTGTGTGAGTAGACATTTTATTGCTCTTAAATTCAGTTTCTCGTAATTCTAGCTACGTCCAGTGCCAGACTGCGTCGTCTGAATCCTAGCATAGGCGCTTTAGTCTTAACTTTGGTGACGTAAATTATTTTGCTATAAATATATACTATCTACTAGCTGACCCGGCACACGTTGTTTTGCCATATTAATCATTTCTAATGAATATTTGGGTAGTCAAATAAAAAATAACTAACTTATTGTGGGGATAGGGTCAATGACTGAAAGAAGAATAGAGCGCTGTGGTCTATTGACGGCCTATAAAAATAACAAAACACCAACCATTCATTTTCTTAATTCAAAGTACTTCATTAACTTAACTGACATATTTAAAGTATAACAGTGGGAGAGCCCTGCTTCGGCACGTATGGGCCGGCTCGAAAGGATTGATATCATGGCCTCACAGAAAACCGTCAGTGAAGAAATGCTTCGTTGTACTTCGCCCTCTATCTTCCCCCCTATCTCTCCATCTCCCTTCCTCTCCTACTCCCACCTTAAAGGCCGGCAAGGCACTTGTGACTCTCGAGTTGCAGGTGCCCATGGATTATTACAATCGATTATAACAATCGCACTTTCTATTTTCACTGGGTTAAATACTTTAAAAAATTGTACAATGAAAGTAAAAATACTAATATCGCTATTAAAAAACAGGGGTTGATCGTAGAGGGTTGAAAATTCAGGGTTGTATGTATTTTCTAATGCTGTATCATAAAAAAATATCTTATAATTTAAAAAGAAATTTAGGGGTAGACTACCCTTAACATTTAGGGGGATGAAAAATAGATGTTAGCCATTCTCAGACCTACCCAATATGCACACAAAATTTCATGAGAATCGGTCAAGCCGTTTCGGAGGAGTTTAATTACAAACACCGCGACACGAGAATTTTATATATTAGATATTCATGTTTTAAAGTAATTAGTTATATACGCTTCTCTACAGGTATGTTGCGGTTAGTGCACGCGTTCTGCGAAGCTGCGCCGATGTTGCTACTACAGCTGCACATTTTGTTCAAAGACGCAAGTCGGGACCAAATTAACGAGCTCGGAGTCACTCCTGAGCCAAACATAGATGAACCTTCGGGTAGCTTTTCTTATTTTTTGTAAATTTTAACCAATTATCATTATTTCAAGATAATGTATACCAATATAACAAAGTTTTTTTATAAACGCGATACATACGCGTGAACATTATTTAATAAATTCAAATCACTTTTCACAACAAGTAGTTTCTAACAACGTACTTCATTTCTTTATAGCAAACAAGGCATTTGCGGAACTAAACGTGATATCAGCATCGCTGTCTCTGTTCTCCGTGTGCTGGGCGCTCGCCAGCTTTAGTAAAAACGTGCGACTGCAGAACGTGCATCGACTCGTCCTCACGTGGCTCGGTGTTATATTCCAGGTATTGAACGTTTACAATATTGAACCAAAACTTACCTTTACAGGAAAGATGATATAGACGAAAACTGGTGATGAGTCTGACTAGGCATTTTGTTATTGTTACCTGCAAGTTTGCAAACTAATACAGTTTTAATATTTCTCTGTTTTGGTGCAGTTCCTATGGAGGCTGGGCACTATATCAGCACGGATCTGCGCTCTCACCGTGTACGCTCTAGTCTATGAATATTGGGTTTTCTTAGTTATAGGTAAGTGTTATATAATAATAATAATAATAACTAAACACATATCACACACGACCGTCTAATGCCAAACTAGGCAGAGCCTGGTTTGGGATGGTAACCAGACTGCTGATAAACATACTTGTTTATTTCTAAATACATACATATTATAGTTAAATTACACCCAGAAACAGAACAAAAAATGATCATGCTCATCACACAATTATTTTTTCTGGGTGGGAATCGAACCCACGACCTCTGGCTCAACAGTCAGGATCACTAACCACTAGACCAACAGACCAGTCCATCACAAAACTATTAATATCATTCACAATTAGGAAACTAGCGAAGAGAATCAGAAGTATCTGACGCAGAGCAGAATACTGGACGCAGTGATGATAAACGAAATGACTAGCTATTTGTAACATCTTTGGAGTTAAGTGGTCTAGTTAATTGCCTACACCCCACACATTGCCTGAGGTAAAGCCTACTCACTATTATCTGATTGTTTGTAACATTATTTTGACGATGAAAATGTGAACGTAATAGAAATATCGCTCATTGCAACAATATATAGGTACTTCACAGTTAAAAAATTTTGATTTAAATAAAAAAAATGTATTAAATGTAATATTGGCCGTCACTCGTGTGTACATATTTATATATTTTACGCGGAACTATAATTCTTTTTTCAAAATAAAAGTAGCCTAAGTTACTCCATAAAACACCAGCTATCTGCCAGTGAAAGTCCCGTGGAAATTGGTCCACCCGTTCCAGAGATTAGCGAGAACAAACAGACACACAAACAATTAAAAACTGATTTTTGGGCCTAGGTATCGTGCAAATAACTGTATGAGTTAAAAACCCTATTATTTTGACATTACAAACGAACACTTCAATTTTATTTATTTGTATTAATCTTATAAACAAATGTTCATTATTTATTAAAAAATAATTGTATTCATAATAAATAGCTTAAGCTGCGGTAGCGTGATGGCCAAGGCTTTGAACTTGCGATGGAGTGGTTGAGGGTTCTAGCTCACCCAGTCCTTGTTCCTTTACAGGTCTCCACTGGCTGTCCATGTTCCTCTGGCTGATCTCCCCGAAGAATGTGTTCCACGGCGAGCGCATCAGTCGCCCGCGCAAGGCATACCTGTCGGCGCTCATCGCCTTCGTCTACGTGTTCGCGTACGTTAATTTGCAGGAGCTTAATCACAGGCAGAAAATGGTACGTAAATAAATCTTACTCACGTCATAGAATTTAGAAAATAAAGGCTTTTTATTTTGTTTTTTTAGAGTTCCGTACCTCATATAAGAAAACGGATACCTTATACGGTCCCTTTGTTGTTCTTTCGCATGTCTCTTAATACCGAACAGTCACATGTATAGAGTTGAAATATATATAAATTAAGTACTACTGTCTACCGTCCATGATTCTTAAGATAGGTTCATATTATTGTCTTGTCGCGCCAGAAGCATATCGGTTTCATACATAATATGGTTACATACACATTACTACCTAGTATTGTGACGACACGACACACTAATATGAACCTAACTTTAATTAGGAACTAACAACCCGCCCCGGCTTCGCACGGGTAGCAGAGACATCTTCAACAATCATCAATATATTTCATTTAATTTACACAAAATGTGAACAAATTATACACCTAAAACTTCCTCATGAATCACTCTGTCGATTAGTGAAAACCGCAAGAAAATCCGAACAGACAGACAGACGCGGCGGGCGACTTTATTTTTTTTTATAATATGTAGTGATGTAGTGATAAATATCAAACAATACCTATAATCACAGAACTGAGACCATGTAATTGAAATTGAATTGAATGAATTGAAAGGCCATCAATTGTATTTTTTGCATACACTTTAACAATAATCATATTTTACACACATACAGAACCCTCTTACTCACAGTCTACACCAATTCATTCAACATGATTTATTAAATAATACTAAATACACCCTTACATTGTTTCTCATAAGGTAGCGTTTTGTAGACATACTTGCAAGCCGTTACGTCCGAGACAGCGGTATATCAATCAGGCGCGGTCCGAAGGGACCTTTCCTTCAGCATTTGATTTGGGGGGGGGGGGGCTCGTACTGCACCTCGGCAGACTCTTCCCGATAATGACGAGGAATATTTTCGGAGGCCTGTTTACATTCCACTGAAAGATAGCATAATGACTGACCTACAGGGCCGACTTTCTGCGGATACGATGAACCTGTTCGGATTAGGCATTTTTATGCCAAAATCTGAATATGGGTCATTCTTTTACAAACCGAACGCCTTTCTGACCCTTTTTGATTTGGCTGAATTTCTTTTTACGGGTTCTATATCGAAAAAAGATATCCGTGTTCGAGGATCTCTTTTTTTCCCAATATTTTGGGAAATAGAGGGGATCGAAAATTAGAGAATTTGATAAATTTTGGTTTGGAGACCCATTTTCAAAAATTCATAACTCCGATTCTATTAGAGCTAGACACTTTAAAACTAAAAGAATGTACTTTTCGAAAAAAAATTTTTTAAATAAAAGTAAGTAGTAAGAATAACTTTATAATCGTTTTTAACAATTGTCCCACCCTCATAGCGAGTTTTAAATATTATCGTCGTATTCTACGTCAAATTTTATATCAAAGACGTATTAATGGAGAAACTATTTTTACTGTTAAAGATAAATTAATGAATCTAGCGAGGTACGTCGTATCGGCGCGCGGGTTCCTATGCACGCCATGCACATTCTCTAACCCCACATCGTTATCTCAGTAATATTGATAATTGTTCTATAATAAATGTGTCGGTCAATTTTTGTCCAAATCTGTCCGGTTTGTAAAAGAATGACCCATATACAGAAGAAGATCTTCTTTCTTCTTTGAATTTGAATTTGAATATTATTCCCATTTCTTGAGTGTTTCTGCTGCCACTGTTGTAACAGAGTATCAGCTATGGATTTCATAGTGGAAACGAAAGCTCTAAGAAAATACTGATACAAAATTTCCCAGAACAACATTTTTGCCATTTATCGACAAAATTGTTTGGGCTTATAGTCTGTTCAATAAGTCCGTTTACATGGGTAACTTATAATGAAAAATAATTTATAGCAAGACTGTGATTCTGTGAAAGAATCATCGATAAATCAAACAGATTTGATACTTTACATAAATAAGGAATTCGATTTTAATTAAAATAACTATGCACACGTAATCGAAAAGGTGGAATGAATGTCTGATTAGTGGATTGAAATCGGCATTGTTATCTTTTGATTTATTAACTAGAAGTAGGTATAAACCCTTCTTCTGACGTTCCCCAAGGAAAATGTGTGATGATGGACCAGGTTCATTTTCACTCCGCCAGCAGTTTGAAGGCCGATCAAATGTTTTTTAGTTTCCGGAGGTACCACACGAAGTTATTGCTTAACCTTTAAGTATCTGAAGCGCCATGCGGCAATATCTGTTCTTTCAATGAGGATTGTTTGCTTGCTTCTTAGTTTTTGTATTTGGAACCCAAATTATTTATCACTATTCTCAAGGTTACATGATTTCCTTGAAAATTAATATCCACTGTAAGTTTCCGTAAAAATTTGTTCCGAATGGCACATTTTGTCAAAGTCATCTAAATCAATGAGAGGACGTCCAGACATCGATCCTTTTCCTTTTCCTGGCGTACCAAATATGCCATCATTCAATCTAGCCTCTGCTTTAATTCGAGTAAACGTGACTCTTGAAATATCCAAGTTGTTATATATTCATTTGCCACTTTTGTTTCATTTTTGTTTACACGTTCAACTTTAAGTGACGGATACAAAACGAAAGATAGTAACGAACGAAAAATGAACCGTCTGATCCCACCTTTATTATGAGTATGTTATGAACTATGTACCTTTCGCCAGGTGACGTTCTACTGCGTGATGTGCGTGGAGAACTGGTTGTTGGTGGTGGCGTGGTGGTGGTCGGGGCGCGCCTCCCGCCCCGCGCCCCTCGCCGCCGCCGCCGCCGCCAGCTTCAGCGCCGGCATCGCCTTCATGCTCGTGTACTACAGGTAACTGTCATTGGCTCCTGACCCCACCACTGGGACTCACTGGTCCCTTAAAGCACTACATTGACTTCTGGATGATTGTCAAGAGCGAGCGCGTGTGTATATATTACGGCCGCCGCTGTATCAAGACAATAGCACGGCAGGGGACCCGCCAAGTCGAGAAAAAAAAACAAACGCATAGTCGTACCATCCTTTTCTCGAATCCAATCAGAATATTTGACCCTGTGACTAGTTGTGAATATAGCTAAAAGTCTGAGTTTTTAGAGACCAAGTGAGCAAATTATACCAAGATATTTTCCTAAATTACATTAAATTTAAACCTGTAGTTTAAGAACTATTGCAAAATCAAAGTGCCTTTCAAATTTTGTCACTGACTCCCTCACGGATCATACAAATTCTAATAATTGTTATTCTTTTCTGCTTCGTATAATATACCTACTTACCTACAAAAAGAAATAAGATCCCATCCATTCTTGCCATGCCAAGCCATGCTTCGGCACGTATGGGCCACCTCGACTCCGCTCGATACCACGGCCTCACAGAAAACCGGTAGTGAAGCAATGCTTGAATTGCATTTCGCCGCGTGAGTGAGGTTACCGGAGGCCCTAACCCTTCCCTCTCCCCTATTCCCGTCCTTCCCTTTTCCCCTCTTCCCCCTCCCCCTCTTCTCCTACTCCCACCTTAAAGGACGGCATCGCACTTGTGACTCTTTGAGTTACAGGTGCCAATGGGCGGCGGAAGTCATTTCCCATCAGGTGACCCGTCTGCTCGCTTGCCCCTATACCATAGAAAAAAACATGTAAAACTGGCACCTCACGAAACGCAGTTTGTCAACCACAATAACCATACCATAAGTTGTGAGATTTAATTGTTACCTAATTAGTTAACTAACAATATTTTATAGTGACCGCATCAATATAAGACATCTTTATTTCTTTAATAAATAGAAAAACTTGGCTATGTTTTATTGGGATAATACCAATTTACTCAGAATAAAGAGCCGTGTATTGGCACTGAGGTTGCTGATTGCTGACAACAAAACTGTTGTATCTAAGAAATTGGCACTAAGATTGCCAATACACGACTCTTTATTCTGAATAGGTACTATAAGGTCAAAAACGTTACCTTGTAATTGTCTAGTCTATCGTCCATGTCTACAACGTAAGGAGACTATGAACGATATAGTACTTTGTTGTTATTTCAGATACTTTCACGTTCGGAGATTAGGCTACATGTTGGGTGAACATCAACAAGGAACAAACAGTACCAACACATCTTCACAAAATAAAGATGGTATGTAGATTGTAGATAAAGATTTAGAGTTAGCTAATGCTTTCGGCAAACCTATTACACAAAGTATCAGATATACACATGTAGAATTATAAATCCTATTACTATATACATATTAGAATTACACAAAACCAAATATTTTTTAAACAATGGCTCAAAATCAGTGTCGGGCAAATTTAAATATTAATTGTTAATCGTGGTAGTTAATTGTGACTACCACGATTAACAATTCATTAATTGTTAATTGTGACTACCACGATTAACAATTAATTGTTAATTGTGATTACCACGATTAACAATCAATTAATTGTTAATCGATAGACAATTATTGCTTTGGTTTATTTGCCGCTATCGTGCAAGTCAATTTGAACATTATTATGTAAAAGTGAAATTCGTTATTAATTTCTCTTAAAAAAGGTACTTCTAGTACGCAAGTATTATACATTTTCTTGTTTTGTTAATTGCAGGAAAACAATCGAACCAGGCCGACAACGCGACGATCCCAGGCGTATTTAACTGTCGGTTCTCGAACCCCGTGACAAACAACGCGGCCAATGGTCGCAAGAAGAAGAAGCCCACGTCATTCGTGCCCCTCCCCCCGCCCGCCGCGCCCCCCCACCCCGCCCCGCAGCCCGCCTTCTGGCGGAGGCCACTGCCCGCTGCTCATAATCACCATGTAAGTGCATTGCTTTAAACAGTTATTCACCAATTGTCAGTAATAGAGATGTTGACAAATATTCGAAGCTGCTTCGGTTAACCCAAGAAAAATTTAATTCTATAACTTTCAAAGTTTCCCGCTAAAACACTCGCATCTTATTTGATTACGTCACTAAACGATTAACATAGTTTTACATAGTAATATATTTAAAAGTGTGATACCAGCTGACCACTTGTTCATCGGTTAATGACGTATTGGATTTGGTCACTTGATATTAGTTACCTACTATTTTTGCATTTTTCAATAAATTTTATATATAATTACAGCTTTTAAAATTAAAAAACAATAAACGTAAAACATCATAATTCATCATTTAGTTAAAAGGTAACATTTTGTAATTCGTGTCAACATCTTTATCAAGGCCTATCTACGGTAAAGAAATGCACCCTTCCTATCAAAACACTTCGACCTTAAATACTAAAACGATTAGGGCTGTGAATTAGTATTGTTTCCTTTAGACACCGCAGATAAAAGTAGGTACACACTTTTCTCAACCCTAACTGGATAGGGACCCAACCTAGCTAGTAAATACTGGTTGGTACATTTACTGGATAAGGTTTGACCCATTTATTAAGTGGTCAAGTGTCAATTGGTCAACAAGGCAACTCTTCTGTACAGGGTGGCTCATCAGAAAATGAAGGGTCAAGCGTCGGCTCACGCGTCAACATCCAGCAGAAACTTCAAGAGAAAAAACAAAAACAACTTGCCGAGTTACGTGTCATAGAAGAAGAAATCAAACAGGGCAAACTCGCCAAGACGACTCCAGTCGCTGCCGAAGAAATATACAGCAGTTTACAACGACAACCAATACCAAGAGCTAAAACTCATGCAGAACCCCCCGCCTGGCCCAGCATAGAAATGACCCACTCATATCAAAATTACCCTGTATGTAACATTTACCCTACGTACACTGAAATTAAACCAGAGTTCAATATTAACTTCCAAAGTAACGAAAACCCTCAACAAGATATGAACGATCCACTAAAAATGAGAAGGTTGCCGAACAGATACGACAATACACGAACATTTTACGAAAACCCGGCCAACATCAGAAGTGACGTCACAAGAACTCCATTAGGTTCACCTAATTACCTCGCGTTAAATGAAAATAGGAGTTATGATGCGAATGGATGCGGTAGTCCTAGAAATGTTTTAAATAATAGTCCCAGGACTTATATGCCTGATGTTAGTAATAACTACCAAAGTGGACTAGATAAACCAAGAATAGTTCAAAATTCTATATATTCTGAAGATCATAGACAAATCGGCGAATATTCTGGTTACTGTGAAGGAAATCAGTATTCGAAATATGAAACTAAAGAAGAGTATGTGTCTGCATTACACAGTGCTCTGCACGTGCAAAGTATAGACAATATAAGGAATAATTACGACGGTTGCGGTCAGTACAGTCAGAATTGTGAGAGGTTCCAATACCCAGGTCTTTCTGGCAAGAAGATGGAGCAGATGAGGAAGATGCAGAGGTGTAGAACGCCTGAGATTCTGCTCGCTCCGCATTATTTGGAGGGGTGTAATCGACAGGTGTGCTGCCATTGGGGAGCACCATATACGTAAGTCAATTCGACCTATATTTTTAAATCATACGCTCGTTTCTATGTTAACGTGTTGTGCTGAATTTCACCTACACGCGTCCAGTCCTTTCAGGTGAAAGAGTAATAAATATACTAAAACACATACATAGACGTGTGTATAATAAGCTAAGTCAGTCCTGGAACTACCTGAAACAAAAACAAAAATACCTGTATTCATGTGTGTGACGGCTTGTTCTGTCCATGTTAAGTCCCATCCGTGCTCGATATTTTAAATGCGAAAACCTTGAACATGATTAGAGGAAGCGTTCTTTATTCTTTTTAGGTGGTAAGCAAACATACTGCCTAAGTAGGCATAGAGAGCAGTCAACGTTGCTTATGCACGGACACTGCTTCAGCTGAAGACCTATTTGCCCTTTCTGTCTTTCTCAGCAACTGCCTGTTACACCAAGCGTATAAAAATTGCAATTCAAACGCAATTGTAATATCTACTATCACTTTTAGGAGCATGTTCTGGCGATTTTTATGTCCTTGAGAATTTAATGGACATCTCTCAAGTATGAAGGTTTCCTCACCATATTTTCTTTCACAGTTAAGGAAGGTGATAATTAATCATAACTAATATTATAAATGCGAATGTGAACCGAACCGAATCATGAAATTTTCATATACGTCAGGGATACAAAAAAAGTACCTACAAGGTGTAGGTACTTTTTTTACACATAAAAAAGTACTGTTTGCGACGGATGGAAAACTATCTTTACCGCGAGCAAAGACGCGGGCAATAGCTAGTTTCTAATACAAACATGAACTTTGCGAAGCCAAAGTAGCTTGAGATGCAAATAGTCAGACCACTCTAAGCTGCATGCCCCCAATGCAAATTCTTTCCTGCCCCCTTTAGACATGATGACGATGGCAAAAAACTTTAGTTCCAATCACATACATACATTGATTTAATATTATATTTAGCATATTTAGGGAGATTGAAACTGGACTTGGGTTGATAGGAATTCAACTCATTGCTTGTAATCTTACACAATTATGTAACTAATTATTAATATATGTCAGACACAGGAAAAAGGAAGAGGGTGGAGCTAGCAGCGGCGAAGAATCGAGTCCCGATGGACCAGCGAGAGAAACGCCACGCCCACCCAGCGACATTGATAGCCAGGTGAGACGAGGAAGACTTCGAAAATATTTTTCCTAAAAATCAAAACAATGCAGAAGATTCTCAATTCAACATTGTACAGTAATAATAAAAAAAGTATCACTGACTTCAATGCGCCTCAAAATACCCAAATCGCTTTTCGTCGTGGGAGAGCCATGCTTCGGCATGTATGGGCCGGCTCGACCGGAGTGATACCACGGCCTCACAGCAAACCGGCGTGAAGCAATGCTTGCATTGTTTTTCGCCGAGCGAGTGAGGTTACCGGAAGCCCTAACCTCCCTCCCCCTTCCCCTACTCCCACCTTAAAGGCCGACAACGCACTTGTTACTCATGAGTGGCAGGTATCCATGGGCGGCGATAGACACTTACCATCAGGCGACCCGTCTATCGCATAAAAAAAATCGTTCACACAGCTCGGGCTACAGTTTTGAGACACCAATTTCCAGGCCGAGTGATCTCCCGTTTTAAAGATTTGAACTAGGGCTGTTTAAAACCTCGCATTTGCCACAACAAACTACAAAACTACAAACCTTTTGCAAGACTTGAAAGCTAAAATTTAAGCCAGATGTTTTGCGAGCAACAATTCAAAATGTCGTAAAACTAGTACAATATTAATTAGCATCAACTTGGTGGTCATTTGATCGATATAATTCAACTTATCATTAATCATCAATTAGTCATCAATTTTACATTTTCATAAACTTTTCGTGAAAATAGAGCTGTTTTTGATATCCAACAAAATGGTAAATTTACTAATGTAAATTTACCATTTTGTTGGATATCAAAAACAGCTCTATTTTCACGAAAAGTTTGATTATTACGCTATATCTTTACAAAATGTTTATAGATTTTAATATTTCTTTTGTTCTTATTGTGACTGAGCTTTTTATTTTTTGTTTGACACATTTTTCTATTTTTAAAAACACAACACGTATTATACACTTTAGGCCCTAGTCTAGGTTCTAGTTTTCAAAATTAAGTTCTAAACAATCAATTCAGACGCTTATTAAATTTTTAAGTACATTATAAAATATCTTATCAGGTATTAATTAATAATAATAGCAAAATTTTAGAAGTATACCTAATAACTATTTTTTCAGATATCTCTACCTCGCTCGTACACACTACCGCGGGAGTTCAGATATTGGCGACGGAGACCGCGACTTAGAGACGCACATGTACCTAGCAATAATAGCAGTGATGGTAAGTTTTTGTTTTGTGCTTTGATTACTCGGATTACCATAATATAGTAATAAGTAATACAATATACTTGTAAATTGTTTAAAGCACACTGTGCAACTTCTATGGGTATACCTACTGTATAAATAGCTCACTGTCGCGTTGAACCTGGCCACTGGCAGGCCAGGCCACCAAATTGATTATAGCAATGCTCATCGGGAAACGATACATCCTACCCGTGTGCGTTCGCGCAGCGGAATGTTGTTGAATTTAAAGATTTTAATTATGCAGATATTTAGTGTATGCCGTCGTGTAATTGTGTATGGTAAAAAAAAATTTGTCCTGGCGGAACTTTTTTGAATCCATGGACTTAAAAGAAAAAAAATGTGTCCAAAAATAGGTGTGTATTTGTGTGTAATTGTGTATGTATGAATAAAATTAGTGCATGCATAAACTTCGGAGAAATTAAAGTTTCCGCTACGCGAACGTTTGGCCATTAGCTAGTTTTCATATTATAATAATAATTTATTCGCATTTAGTACAACAACATTTTCCGTTACATTAGATTACAATAATTAGAATAATGTACATGATATGGTTGCACAATTTGATGCATATCTTAGAAAATATATGTAACTATCTCCTACACTAAGCAAAGCTTGTATGATAGGAGTTAGTTGGTTCGGCATCGTTTATCAACGCGCAGCAGCCTTTATAGTGTGTCCGTAGATGTTGTTCAAAGATGGCGATGCTTATTATAGTTACAATAAAAATGATTGTAATAATGTCGGTTATAGTATAAACCGTTCCAGTAAGTTAGTAGTGATGCGGGCGCGTAGCCGATCAGCGACGGGCATGAGTCACCTTGCGCGTATCTTTAACTCATAGCAGTCGTAGCAGATGTCAAGCACTAGATCGTGTATTTTACCGCCTTGATGACTTGTTCATTTGGCGTAGCGGCACAAACATTGGTCCCGCAACGCAACCAACTCAGGTTCGCGCCCAGGCTTCACCAAACACAAAAAATGTCTTTTCAAAGCAGTAATTAACAAAACAATGCTATCTCACTCACGTCCCGCCCAAGGGGAGGAGTCCGTCCACAAGAATGCCACAGGAACGACAAGGAATCCAGCTTCCAGTTGAACGCCAATCACAATTTAGCGGTTAGAAATATATTAACTTTGGAAATTAAAATTGCACAAACAAATAATACGTCTACACCCCACATTTGCCAAGCGGAGTGTCGATAAAGCGCTTATATAGAGAGCTGTAGATTTTTACATACGTTGTTTTGAATTTGTTTATATTTGTTTAAAAAACAGATTTAGAAAAAATCCTAGGGTTTAAAAGATGTTTGAGAGATGCTTTGTCGGTATTTTAATCGTTTCTCTTTAATTACTGAATTTAATGAGATGAAATTTTGCATTTTTTTTTCTTCTAAGTCCATGGATTCAAAAAAATTCCGCCAGGAAAACGTTCGCCCAGCGGAATCAGTTTTTAGCGAATTTCTCGACAATGGCTGCATGCACAAACTTTTTTTTTACCATACACAATTACACGACGTCATACACTTAACATCTGCATAATTAAAATCTTTAAATTCCACAATAGGCCATCCTTCTTAATTGATTTCATGTTTCGGCTTACGACTGAGAAGTGAGCAACTCGGAACTATCAAGTATGTTTTGTTCGCAGGTGACGTGGACAGCGGTGACAACGACAGCGACCGCCGTTCCAACTGCTCGGCCACCTCACAGCTACAAAGCCCTACGTACGACTACTACCGCGCAGACGTCGTGCCGCGTGACGAGGCGCAGTACGCCTCCGCCCTTGGGCCATCGCCCCTTGCCCTCCCTCTGGGGGTTGCCCCCCACCCCCACCCACTGCCAGCTGAGCGCCGCCCGCGCCGTGGGCCCCACATCACACAGCCGCACAGGAAACAACCCAGCAAACCGGAGACCAAGCTATAGTTGCATGAACATTATGTAGGCATTTCATAGTCAATTAGTTTGAAGACTCCCAATCGCTCAACGGTTGCAACAAAAGAAAGACAGACTAAACAGTGCTAAAGAGTTCTTCTAAGGTTCATTGATTGCAATGTGACTTTTATATTTTGCATTTTTGAAAAATAATAAAAAAAATGCTATTAGCTTAGCTGATCCAAATTTCAACATATAAGAAATGTTCCAATTCAGAAACTTGTATTCCGACTCTCTAGAACTCACCCATTAAAGGAAGCTATAAATAATATTTATTGCTTGATCATGTATTATTATTTATTACATATTTTCTTCTATCCAGTACACAAATCTTATTTGAGAAGATATATGACAATAAAATCATGATAGGTAATTATCTAACATTGTACCTTGAAGTACCGTACCTACTAGGCAGTCTCTCTTTAAATATTACCGAAACATTGTGGACGAAATTTAGAACACGCCAGGCGTGTCGCCGGCCTTGAAAGTGTGATAACAGCTTATTACAAAATTGTGTAGAAGTGTAGAAACTTTATATTGTTTTCAAACTTTGCGACAAAGGTTTAAAACTGTGGTTTTATGCACGTACATACAAACAAATGCAGTTCTATGTCGAAGCTCATTTAATTTTATACTTGAAAAGTAGGTACTAATCATTATATCACAAACTCGAAAGGTTATTAAAAATGTACGTAATTAAAAAAAATATTCATGTCAATGTATCCAGGTTGGTTATACTCCAGTATGTGATTAGGTCTCGATCTTGTGTGACTTGTGTCGTAATAATGCACAATAAATCATTCAAATATATTTACTAACAACAATTTAATATCGTGTATTTATATTCCAGTTAGACAAATATTTTTGTATATACTAACTTTTGTTTGTATAATCCGTCCGGTAACTGGATCTCGACTAAACTCATTAGATCGTAGTACAACTTTTAAACTAAGTTAACTTAATGTAACATAACTTTGTATAGTGTATATTAAACTAATAGACTGTGGAAAGGAAAATAAAAATAAAACAATTAATTTCAAACTTTTATTTACTTTATTATCTATTATCCAATTGTAAAAAGGGAACCAGTCACACTATCACTCCATGTCACTACTTTGCTACAGATCTCAGCCATTTACACATTTATAAAGAAACATCAACCGAAATAAGGTTAAAAATTCACAAATACACATTTAATGTTGATTAAATCTATCTTAGAACTAGGAGGTTCGAGCGAGCGGGGAGGCGGGGAGGAGGGAGAGGGGTCGAGGGAGGAGGGAGGCCAGGGTCAAGGGGAACTGCAGAGCAGCCGGGCGGGCCGCGTCACCGCCCGCTCGCGCCGCTACCTACCGCACCCTTACACCTAGCGACATCGGCCACGAGTTACATAAAAAAAAACAAATATCAAATGCTATAGAAGCACCTAAAATTATAAGAAGCGGTTGATCCTTCGAAAATAATAAACTTATACACTACTCCAATGTAACAGAGAACTGCCTGTCTATGTAAGCTAAGCTCGGATTGACCACAAAAATATCTGATATGATTTATAGACGTCGATCGATTAAAAATAGTTATATGTTGTTACGCATTTTATTATTGCACTAGGGGGGGGGGGATTGTAGAAGGTTAACAGTAAAATATTGGTGAACACTGTCGTATTAAAATGCCAATCGACAATGTCGCATTCATGTGAACACATGTGCTGAATGTTACGCTAGTTTATCGAAAACAAAGTACTAATTTACAACGCGGGCATGTCCGTGTGTTCCAACAAGCGATGGAGCGATATCCATACATATATACGGCTACTGTAGAGTTTAAATTTAAATGTTTTAAAACAATAACAGTACACTCCAGTAACTATACATATGTCTTGTATTTACACCAGACATCCCAGATTGCAAGTCCTGTGTATTATTTACACCTCTTAAAGTACACTTAACTGACTAATCAAATACATTAATTTTGCGATAGTGCCAACCAGCGAAAGCTTCTACCACCCACGTTTGCGTTTACAAGCTTAAATCCTGTGTAAAAATATTTTTAACATCATAAACTAATGTAGAAATTTATTTTCACAAAGAGTTTCAGTAAAAATAATGTTAACATATAACTGTACTTTTACACTTCAATTATTCGAAGATTTTTTTTAAATAAAATTTCATGCTATTCTCAGGTGTAAACGAGACTTAAAATTTGCGACATATATATATATATTATTAATGTTTACTCAATAATAATACCAACGCCCTAGACAATTTAGTCCCTGATCCCAATAAAAAAATAATTTTGGATTTTATAAGACTAATATTTAAAATCCTAACTTTACCAGGTGAATACATAAAATATCACTATTAATACGTGGTAGATTACTTCTGAATTTTGTATAATTCACACTCCATACCATCATGCCGATATTTCACAGAACTTTGTACAATCATGGCATACAAAAATAATAAATGATCACGCGTGAGCGAAAGAAGACGGCTCAAGTGTTAGCGAGTCCTCTAACATAAATATGTACTTTACAAACTAGAACTTCCAAAACGCTTCAAACGTCGACGTTACTACTTTCGAAGATACATAATGACGCGGGCTGACCGCCAGAGCAGACTCTAACAAAAATTGTTGAGCCGTTTACCATAGAGATCAGAACATAGATTGAACATTATATTACGACTGTTATATAAAGATAAAGTCACTGTGCAGCAATTAATGGGCGTTATTAGCATATGTGGCGAATGTGATGCGGTCCCATCACAAGTTTAGAAAAAAGCCAAGTACATGCTAAACTTTACACAGTAGCATTTTTAATAGCAGATGTTTCATGTTTCTCTCTTGTTATTTTAAGTACTGAACAGTCGCTTTGTCACTCTAATTACGTCACAGGTGACTGAAAATGCACAATCGATGCTTCTATGTTTAAACGTATGGCGGTCAGGTCGTATCTTTATTAAAGACAAAACTTATATACCTTATGTAATTGATTAGGAAACAATATGCATTTTATTATCAAACTATAACTTACAGTATAGCTAATTATAATGGAAATGAGCCTAACACCGAGCCGCGTGAACATAAATCAACAATGGAGTTTACGCAACAGGCACAGTAAATAAAACGACCTTATAAATCCTAGAGCTGTTTTACTTGGGTTATCCTTACGCTAATGGGAATTATTCCTACAACATAAAATTACATAGGACCCTCGCGACAACGCCGGCGAAACAAACCATCGTGTCTAGTGTAGGGACTCACGTGTGGTGTGTGGCGTGTGATGTGTGGTGTGGCGAGTGGCGTGTGGTGGCGGACAGCTGTGCGAGTGGCGTGTGGTGGCAGACAGCTGTGCGAGTGGCGTGTGGTGGCAGACAGCTGTGCGAGTGCCGGCCGGCGCCGCCCGCGGGGCAACATTAGTCTAAATATTTTAAGTGGTGTAGCTTACTCGACTATGTATGTGTGTGGCCGTGTCACGTGCTCACGATGATATGAGCTGAAACAGATAATAATTTGTCAATATTAGGCATTCGGTGTAAACAACTTGAGTTTACCACATTCATCTGTAAAAAATATTAACAATGCATGTAATATTTTATAATAATAAACTACTAAATGGTAAATTAGCTGACAAAAGAATAGTTACTAATGCGAAATAAAACAAACTAAATTAGAATAAACTGCTAGGGTATTGACTAGTTTTAGTTGATATTGATGACATTACACTCCAGTATTAATATTTATAATAAGACACGGAGAAGACGCACTGGAACTGGACTGGATGACAGGGAAGAATTGATGTGTAATCTTCGCAATAGTCGTGTGAAAACGAATCAGCAATAGATTAAGAAAAGTATAACACATTACCAAAATCTTCTCAAAAATAAAAATAAAATAAAAAACATGCAAAATAAAATAAACAAAACCTCTACCTTGATAAGTTAAGCGGGTGTTTATCCATTCCACTTCGTCTTATTATTTTTTTAATTCATAATATATTATTATTGTAATAATATATAACTATGTCCTTTATAATCTATAGGTATACTATGTAGACATCTACACTCCGCCCTTACCGCCTAACATCTTAAATACACTGCAACAAACAAAAAATAAAAGAAAAATAAAAAAGGTTGCCATGCTTTTGGTGCTAAGTTTTTAAATAGGCAGTTATAGATAAAACGTTATCAACATAATAGCTAAAATAATAATGGTAACTAAAAGCTGTATTTGTAAACTAATCAAAAGAAGATGTTTTCATTGCAAAATTGCTCACAACTTTGGGTTTAGTTCAACTCAAACTCATAACTTAGGTACATAACATATTAAAATTTATACTTCTTGAACCGCAATATATTTTCTATCTACAGACCCTACCACCAGCACAACACATGAATATAATATTATTACAAACAAAATGTTTCAAAATATTGGTCTTGTTGATCGAGTGGTTAGTGATCCTGACTGCTGAACCAGAGGTTGTGGGTTCGATTCCCACCCAGGACCAATAATTGTGTGACCATCATTATCGTTTGTTCTGTGTCTGGGTGTAATTTATCTATAAATGTATGTATTTAGTAATAATTACATACATTTACCAACCAGATTAGCAGTCTGGTTTCCATAGTACAGGTTTTGCCTAGTTTGGGATCAGATGTGTCAAGTTATTATTATACTTTTGGTTGATTGGATAACATAAAATGAACTGATGCAATTCTTACATTATTACAGAATCGGTTTCTTCTACAATTACACTGCAAAAAAAAATCTTATTACAAAGTTAGGTGTAGTTTTACCGTTACCGTCTATGTAATATTACCTATCACACTAATAATTATAAGTACGTAGGGTTTATGCACTGACCGACTTGACTGTCGCCTTGATGAAATCCTTCTTGTGTGCAAGGTCGAACTCTGGGTAGTGGCTGTACACTTGCTTGCACACGGTCTTCATCGTGATCTGCTCTAGGTTCGCGCCCTCCAGGATCTGCTTCACGTACTTTTTTATCTCGTCATCCTGCATCACACAGTCGACTGTTAGTATACACTAAGTATATATTTTCAAAATTGCGTTTGTAAATCTTAAACCAATAATTTAGTATGATCTTGAAAACCTTTTTTTTTTACCTCACTGCACCAACCTCTGAGTAATTAAGACTTAATGGAAATGCAAAATATCTGTAGAGAGAGTGTTATACTTATCATCAAGTGCAATACATGAGGCATTATTAAAGATATATGCGGCTCTAGATATTTGCGTGAGTACAGACAGTGATTTCAATGGCGTTTTGTATCTTCAACAATCAATAGAAAACGATGTTGCTTGTTATAAAAGATTTTGCAAGACCACAAGCCAAGAAACGCAAAAGCATTAGATTAATATTTAAGAAAGAAAAATATTAAATCATTAATTTTGTTAAGTTTAAGGTAGATTTTTCGAAGAAAAGTCTACCTGTTGGTTTTGTACCAGTTGTCGAGTTTTCCAAAAAATTCTTCACAGGAGGTATAGTTATGATCCCTAGACCCCAAAACAACCGCCAGTTAAAAAGTATATTTATTTATATATACATATATATATATATATATATATATATATATATATATATATATATATATATGCAATGCGGACAGATGACAAAACTTCTTTATAGGTACGGTTGCGAAGATCATTTTGACGTAAGTACCTGGTATCACAAGGTTTTGTCAAACTTGTTTAGCCGTTGAGGAAATGGAATTCACTCGAGAAAATTCAAGAGCGATGATTTATTATGACTTTCGAAGTGGCAACTTTAGACATTGGCATGAGTCAAATACAAATAATCTTGCATGAACAATTAGGTGTAAAAAAGTTGTGTTCCCGATGGATACCGCATTCGCTCTGTGAAGAGCAAAAAGCGGCTCGCGTAACTTGGTGCGTCAGAACTCTCGAAAGATTCCACGCAGGATCCTCAAATGCTGTATACAACATCGTATCAGGTGACGAATCCTGGATATACGCGTACGAACCCGAAACAAAAAACCAGTTACGAGTTTGGGTGTTCGAAAATGAGTTAAAGCCAACCAAAGTTGTTCGTTCACGGAGTGTTGCAAAAAAAATGGTGGCCACGTTTGTCTCCAAAACCGGCCACGTTGCGACTATTTCTTTTGAGGGACAAAGAACGGTTAATGCAGAATGTTATGCTAGCATTTGTTTGCCACAGGTCGTTTCTGAACTCCGTAAAGAGAACTGCAACCGCCGCATCATCCTCCATCACGACAATGCGAGTTCTCACACCGCGCACGGAACAAAAGAGTTTTTAAAGCAAGAAAACATAGAATTATTAGTCCATCCGCCGTACAGCCCCGACCTAAGCCCTAATGATTTCTATACTTTCCCTAAAATAAAGAATAAATTGCGTGGTCAGAGATTTTCATCACCTGAAGAAGCTGTGGACGCCTACAAAACGGCCATTTTGGAGACCGCAACTTCCGAATGGAATGGTTGCTTCAATGATTTTTTCCATCGTATGGAAAAATGTGTCAAATTTCGCGGAGAATACTTCGAAAAGCAATAAATACATTTTTAAATAGTAATGTTGTGTCACTTCCTTGATTCCCGAAATTTTCAGTGCCGCCCTCGTATACCTATCGTTCTGTATATTATTTCTATCATTTCTTAATAACATTTGAATTTCCGCGGATAGCTTTGATGTTCGTTCACACAGATGATGTTCGTTCGTTCATGCCTAATGCCTACCTACTCAAGGAGCCAGGGCTGTACCCAGACCACGGGAGAGCCATGCTTCGGCACGTATGGGCGGGCTCGACCGGAGTGATACCACGGTGTCATAGAAAACCAGCAGTGAAGCAATGCTTGCATTGCTTTTCGACGTGTGAGTGAGGTTACCGGAGGCCCTAACCCTTCGTCCGGTCAATGGCACTGTACGGTGCACCGGTGTGGGCGGGAGCTCTGACCGCCCAGAATAGGGCGCGCCTCTGGCGCCCTCAGAGGGTTATGGCGGTTAGAGCCATACGGGGATACCGCACCGTGTCGACGGAGGCGGCGTGCGCGTTGGCCGGGACTCCCCCGTGGGATTTGGAGGCGGAAGTGCTCGCCGAAGTATATCGGCGAACGGCTGAGTTCCGGGCGGGAAGTGCAGTCGGCCCCCGCCCGAAGAGGTACGCGAATGGCGTCAGGCCGCTCGCCGAGCAACTATGGCTCGTTGGTCGTCCCGGCTGGAGGCTCCACGTGCTGGCTTTGCCGCCGTGGAGACGCTCCAGCCGGTCATCGTCGAGTGGGCAGGGCGGCAGCACGGGACCCGTTCCTTCAGACTGACGCAGGTTCCTTCCGGGCACGGCTGCTTCGGGAAGTACCTGCACTCGGTCGCTAGGAGGGAACTGAGTCCCGCCTGCCACCACTGCGACTGTAGTGAGGACTTGGCTCAGCACACGCTGGTGGTTTGCTCCGCCTGGGCGACGCAGCGTCGGGCCCTCACTGCAGTCATCGGAGGGGATCTCTCGCTACCGGCCGTCATACGCTCCATGGCCGGTAGCGACAGGAATTTTACCGCGGTCGCGACCTTCTGTGAGGACGTCATCTCGCAGAAGGAGGCGGCGGAAAGGGTCCGCGAGGACGATCTCCACTCGGACCTAATTCGCCGCCGGCGAACCAGGCAGCGGAGGCGCGCTTACCAGCGCCTCATGCCGCCCTGAGTGTGGCCGCGGGTGGACGGGACGGGGAAATTCCCCTTCACCCGCTATAGTGGCCCCCGCGAGGAGGCGGCGTCCGCGTGTGCCTGGACGTCGCCTAATTGAGAGGTTTTTCATCCGAAGGTGGTGCCCGCGCTTTTGCGGGCAGCAGGCGCTAGGGGGGGTCCGGATGTCTTAATAAAAGCTGTTCCCGGATCCCTCCTACTTAAGGCGCAGTACGGCACACCGTGTGGTATTAGTTGGTTTGATTCCGACACACCGCCCCACCGAAAACCCCGGTGGGGTGACGGCCCGAGGGGGTTTCCACACGCACAAAAAAAAGAAAAAGCCCTAACCCTTCCCTCTCCCCTATTCCCGTCCTTATCCTGTCCCAGTCCCCCCTTTTCCCACTCGTCCCCCCTCTCCCCCTACTCCCACCTTAAAGGGCGGCAACGCACTTATGACTCTTGAGTTACAGGTGCCCATGGGCGGAGGTATGACCCGTCTGCTCGTTTGCCCCCCATACAATAAAAAAAAAGAGGTCCCCTGAGCGGGTGGGTGATTTAGTCATGTGATAAACGCAATCTGTGATTATGCGTGAAAGCGCGCCTGCCGCCGGGCGCCCTTGTTTTATTTGTATCCTATGATATACAATCAGGCGAATGTTTGTTGTGCTTACCTAATTTTTTAAATATATATTTTGCTAAAATGCAGTGCATTTGGATAAAATGGTCAAACAATAGATTTCGTCATAGTCAACTTCGTGTATAGCTAAAGATTTCTCTTGTTCAAACTGAGGGCTCAGTTGGGTTTGTGCTTTGCACTTGTTAGAGATAATGTTTGAATGATTTAAATAATCCAGAAAAATCTCATCCTCAGAACACGCAGTTAAAGTGGGTAAGTAGGTAGTTAGGTACCTATTTTAGGTACTCAGTAGGAGTAGATATGTATAGACTTACCGTTTCATTTTATCCATACAAAACCGACCTCCATAATAGGTAACTACCTACTCGTATCTATTTAGATATCAATAGATACTCAATGTCAATATAAATACTGTTATACTAATTATATACCATCAAATTATAGTAAAAACTAAATAATTTACATGCCACGACATGAGCGAAACGGTGAATAATCTGAACCAAACTGACCAAAGTTGCGATTTTGCACGGGTGGCGGGCGCAATTCGCGACGTGTGACGTCATCATACCAAGCGCAGCTCCGAGCAAGCGTTTCGAAATAGCCGAAAAGAAAACTTTATTAACTTTGTCATTTCTTGTTGGATTTGAATCATGTAAAAAACGAAATGATCAGAATGTTATAGCGCATACGCCCCCATATTTAGAAATCTAATATTTTGTTATGTGACTGATCCTTATTATGCACCGATTGCTTTCAAACTTGGACGACAAATCAACAGGGCAAAAATGAAGGTTAAGTTCGTGAATAGGGGATATTCCCCCAATTTTCAAAAATCTGTTTTTTCAGCATAACTTTATTCCTATGGAAAATTTTTGGACTGTTTAACAGGACCGTTTAACATTAATGCCCATAGTAAATACGAACATTTTTTATTATGAACCCTAAATGATTCCATCTTTAACTTGGGTAGGAGGGGGAAAACCAAAATTGTTGGAAAAAAATTCGTAGCTCCAAAACTGTAAACCTTTTTACAATCGGTAATATTTTTAAATGAAAGCTAATTTTTTATTTTACTCTACAATGTAGACTAAAAAAGCTTTTAATGCGACTTATATTTTTGGAGATAAAATTAAAAGAAAACACGAAGTCTACCTCTGCGGCCTGCTGCGGGACCGGATTTTGTTAGCAATAAGTGCACATTACTTTTATATTTAGGTTATTATTAGAACATACCCCCTTATACGCGAAATCTTATAAATCCCTACCGATTAATTACTTGTGAAAGAACCGTTCGTATCGATAAAGTTATTTGCATACAGTGAACTAATAATATCTCTTCCTATACATTCAGTTCAAATAAGTAAATTGAAGTATACTAACAGTAGGCGGTCGCTTAGCTTTCTTGTCAGCGGGAGCATCGGACTCATCACCACTCTCCTCCTCTTCCTCACTACCTTCCTCTTCATCCTCTTCCTCGCTGCCTTCTCCAGACTCTTCCTCTGATGAAGCTTTTTTGCCTTTCTTAACTGGTCGTGCAGCAGGTTTACTAGGAGGTGCAGCTTTGCCTTTTTTAGCTGTACACAAAAAAAAACCTTTTTGTTAAGGTTTTCCGCAATACAGGGAATTTGTTTCAATAGTGCATCATAGTGTGTAACATACCTGGGGGTGTGGGCGCTTTCCGCTTGACAGGCGTGGCCTTGGCGTTGGCGCTCTTGGCCACCGCGCCCTTGCGGCCCTTGGCCACGGGCGCCGCGGGCCGGCCGCGCTTCGACTTCGGCTCCTGACAAATTGGCACGCTCGATATATTGACACTCACAACAGACACTACTTCCAAAAGGCATAGTCCATAATAACACTATTAACTCACATCAGACTCTTCTCCTTCACTTCCAGACTCGTTTTCACTCTCACTCTCTGATTTTTCACTCTCTTCTTCGCTGTCTGACTTCGCTCGTCGACCTCGGCTTCCTTTACTCGGCTACATGACAAAAATTATCCATTTACATAATTATGTATATTTATAATATTTATTTGACAGGATTGCTCAAATACACTTCGAATGAATAAAGTACCTAATACACACACATTAATTAGAAAACGTCGGAGCCTTACCCGTCCCTTTTTCCCTTTAGGTTTCCGTCCCCGTTTCCCGGCGGGCTTGGCGGAGGAGCGGCGGCGGCCGCTGGACTTGCGCTTGCGGCCCGGGCCGGCCGCGCTCTCGCCCGCCTCGGGGTCAAAGTCACTGTCGCCCTCCTCAGAACCGCTCGGGTTAAACGAGCCCTATTAAATACATATAGTTTTCGTTAGGTGCCAGCTAAGGCTAAAAGTAAAGCTGAGAAACTGCTCAGATTTGAAAACAGTTTAGTATCGTGTTTGTGTCCACATACAATGTTATTTAAAATATTTTTGGACGAGAGAAACGATGGATTGTTACAATACGTGAAATGCGGTTGAAGCTGTGTATGCTCTATTGCTCATAGATAATAATGGAACACTTATTTAAATCACTAAAGGGCATGATCTTAGCATGCAGTTACAAAAAGATTTTATGAAAAAAATACTATCCTTTTACAAGTTATGACTGTTTGAATTTCCAGGTATTTTTACCTCGGTTTCTCATAAAAGCAATGTGTAAAGTTGAAGATTTTAAATCATACATGTTTTTTTTTATGGTGGTCAGGTGGTATGAATAGAAGCTTCTATCCAAAGTCATGGTGGTCATAATGGTAGTGTGCGTGTTTCAGTTTTTTACGAGACAATCACGACAAAATGTGAACAACGTGATGCATTATACATCATTTTTGCTTAATTTCTTCATAGATAGGTATATTCTAAAGATAAAATAAAACAAAATATATTCTAGCATACTTTCTTCCTCGACTATAAAAAGCTTCTTCTATTGTACTATGTACAATTAACAACTAAAACCGCTTAACTTATTATTTAAGTGTAGAACATGCAAAGGTATTGAAAGACAGAAGTATAAAATGTTGTCTTCTAAATATAGACTTATTCTGTATTCTATCTAATATTTTAGCCAGCTAAGTGAAGCTACTATCGTTCCTAGACTGTATAGGAAAACATTATGATTTATGAACTTACATCTGAATCTTCCGATCCATCTTTGTCGGGTTTAGGTCCTTTGACTTTCGCTTCTGGATCGGTTTCATATTCCTCGTCAGAGTAGCCTGGACAATAACATCGTTGCATTAATGTAAGAAATGACACTCGACACATGACAAACGAGAGAGATATATCAGATGTGTACCTCTGTTGTGCACCTTGACGGCGGCGGAGCGGCGCGGGCGGCCGCCGGCGGCTGAGGGCGGCGCGGGAGGAGGCGCGCGCGCCACGCCGCGCGCGTGCGGCGAGTTGGCCGTGGGCTGCTGCAGGAAGCCCACGAGCCGCGCCGCCAGCTCCGACATTGAGCCTGGACATTACGAACGACTCCTTAGTCTTAGTCTAAAACTACATCTATGCGCGTCTAACGTGAAACTTAAATTATTTTCTAGTAATGTTTATTTATGATCACTGATTTTGCAAATATTGATCGATTAACATTATATTCATTGTAACTTCAGTGAACGATTGTAAACTAAAGCGACGATTGGATATCCTTACGGGGCACTGACCTCTCTTATCTAAATCCAACATCTCGCACATTGTGCGCAACTGCTTCGCTTCCATTTTGGTGGTCTCCTCCAACTTGGCTTTGTAATCTGACGAGCCGATGGACCACTCGTAACCCCTGAACTTCTTGATGTTACGTTTCACATTGCGATCCAAGCATAATTGCTGCACATAAATTTAATTAAACAATAATTTAGTATGAACAGGCTTGCTTCGGGATAATATGTGAATAAGACATTAAGCATCGAACTCTATTAGTGCTAGATTGACATTTGAGGGGTACAAAAAAGGATATCTTAAAATGTAATTCACCACTTATGTTTAACAAATTCTGACTGGAGAAATCTGCATTGAAATTAGTTTTACCTCTAGTCTTAAGGAGAGACATGTGACTTTGATAGATAGATAGATAGATAGATAGATTACACTTTATTTGTACACCAGGGTTTTACAAAGAATATGTAACAGAAGATGTATCTTATAAATAGTGTACAAAGGGCGGCCTTATCGCTTAAAGCAATCTCTTCCAGGCAACCTTGGGATGGAATGGAGTTATTTTATTAAACAGGTGGTAATCGTTGAAGTTAAATTAAAATGTGGTTTATGCTTATCATCTATAACATACATACAATACTCAATAATTATACCTACTTATACTTACTCAAGTACTCTTATATACATAAATAAAAATACATATATACCCACAAATAGACATACACATATACACAATAAATAATGTATACATCATATTTTAAATATAGTTTTATAGTGACAGATAATACTCTTGTAACATTGTTTTGAACTTAGCTAACGATTGTGCTCTTCTGATAGCAACAGGCAGTCCATTCCATAAACGCACGGCTTCTACAGTAATTGATTTGTCATAAAAATTGCTGGAATGTCCTGGCATTTCCAGTCTCAAGTTTTCAGTTGACCTCAGGCATTTTAAATGTGTGTCATGGAGGAACTTAAAGCGTTCTTTGAGGTAACAGGGAGTCAATGGATTAAATAATATATTATATAGAAACGTAAGGATATGAGTATTCCGGCGAAAGCGAATTGGAAGCCATCTGAGCCTTTGACGGAACTGGGAAACGTGATCATATTTGCGTAGACCAAATATAAATCTGATGCAAAAATTGGTGAGATTAAGATAGCTGATATCGGCATAATCAATAATCGGAAGAAGGAGCGTTTGCGCAAGTGTAATCTTAGTAGCAGTCGGAAGAAAGTTCCGTAGCCTTCGCAGAGATCCTGCTGCGGCATACACTTTACGGTTAACCTCTTGAACCTGAGGACCCCACGATAAGGTATTATCAATAAAAATTCCCAAGTTCTTGACTTTACTGCAGATTGGAATAATAGTGTTATTAAATTGAACTTTAGGTAAAAGTGACCAATTAATTTTAGCAAACATTATGGGACTACCAATGACGCAAACCTGAGTTTTTGCAGGATTAATCTTGAGTCCATAGTCCCTACTCCATGCAGCTATAAGTTTTAAATCCGAGTTAATAACATTCAGCGCGGTCGATAACAGATTAACAGGTGATTGAGTGTATATCTGCAGGTCATCGGCATAAAGGTGGTAGGATGAAAGTAAACGATTAGAGATAGAATTAATAAAAATTGCGAAAAGTAATGGAGATAGAACGCCACCCTGAGGGACACCAACAGTAGCATTGCACCATGAAGAAATGGAGTCTTCCAGGCGAATGCGATGCTGACGCCCAAATAGGTAATTATGAAACCAATCAATTGCCCTTGGAGATATGTTAAGAGAGCGCAGAATACCAAGCAGAATGTGGAAATCAACGGTATTAAATGCATTGCTGAAGTCAAGTAAGGATAGTACCATTACATTTTCATTATCCATGCTTTCTCTGATGTCATCTGTTACGTGAACTTTGATTAATAAAATTTGAATAAAAGACTTACCCCATATAAATACTGATGCAGAAGCTTCTGATCTTGTGTCTTAAACCGCGACAGAGATACTTCAACATTGCTGATGTGACCCAAAGGAATACCCTTGCCAGCTGGGAGAGGAACTGGTGGTTCAGTAGGCTAAAGAAAAATGGCATCTTTACATATTACAAAACCACTCAAGTTAAATTTTATTGTTACTACTACTGCGCTCTTACGAGACGTAGCATGGTAGGGTTCGATAGATTCTGAGTGTGACATGCTCGCCTAGAACTCCTGCTGATCTGGATGCTGGTTGATCTGGACGATGGCTGGAGCGTGCGTCATGCTCGTGAACGGATGCCATTAGTTGGGGCTGGACATCTCTGATGAGACTGCTACCTACCCAAACTGACGTAATTACCGGTACTGTTTAGGTATGTTTTAACATTATGTCACATCGTCCTCACATATAATTTCTAGCAATAAGCAATGTAAATACAAAACTAAAAAAGAAAAAAGTGTCCTTGGAGTTTCTTTCCTGTTCTTCTGCATGGGATTTATTGGAACAGGCGTCTAACTTCACGACTGTTTTATACTGCCTGACTTCTGACAATTCAAAAACACCTAAAATTGGTTTAAGGGGCATTTCACGTGAAGCGGGCAAAAAAGTGAGGTTCCAAAATTGGTTCATATTTGGGGTTTGTTTGCTTGCTCAGTGCGACCTTTACCTACTTAAATTGATTTATCTTCTTAACCCATTTAGATCCCACTCTGCAACTTTTATAATAACATTTGTATACTTTAAGCTTTATTTTGCAATAATAAAAATAAAAATGGTTGAAGTTACTAAAATATTTATTTAAAATATTAATTTCCGGTTTAAGACAAGAATAATAATTCAAATTTAGAATAAGATTTAAAAATCCAAAAGAACTGTATTTTTTCTATACAAAACATTAAAATTTTGATTTTATTATAAATAACTTTAATACGAAAAACATCCACTAAAAAAACCCTTCCGCCGATCAGGTCAATTCTTTAGAATACCATAATTTGAGAACCAAACCTTAATTAAAAAAAAATAATGTGTACATGTTCAACCCCTAGCAAGCAAACAAACCCCAAATATGAACCAATTTCGGAACCTCACGTGAAATGCCCCTTAAATGAAATAAATGATTTTGATTTGATTGATAAAACCCTCCTAATATAGTATAAATCCTCTAAATAACTTTTTGAAGACCAGCCAAGCCGAAACAAGTCAAGTCATTTTACTTTCAAAAGTGAACAATTATCACCTATAATTAGTTTGTTGGTCTTCTCAATCATTGACTATACAAATTGTGAGTGTTTACCTCTTTCTTAGGCTTAGGTTTGGGTGCCTCTTCCTCCTCTTCTTCCTCCTCCTCCTCTTCCTCTTCTTCCTCGCCCTCTTCATCTTCTCCTTCGTCATCGTCTTTCTTGGCTTTCTTTGCCGGTTTCTTTACTCTGTAGGTTTTATGTTTTATAATATTGTATTTTGTAGGGATATATCTCTGGATATTTGTACTTCGAAAAACTTCACATACAATTAGTACAAGTAATAATTTTTGCAGTTAGTAGTGTCTAAAAATACTCGTACAGCGTAGTCACTTAGCTGAGCTTCACCCAGAGCCTACTACTTCTAGACCAGCTAAAACAACACTAAATACTAGGTGCAAGTAGTAGTGCTGTTTAAAAGAGGTTTTTATAGAGTACTTGTATACAATAATGAATGCTTACTTAAATTATAGTAGTATTTATTGGTAATGAGAGATATTTTTCATGTAAATTAAAAACCTACAGGTATTTTTTTCAAATTGAAATAAACAAATGGATGGTATATGAAGTGTGGTCACTTATAAATGATATACATGATGATTACAAATAACAGGGAATGTCACAATTTTTTTTTTTTTTTAAGGAATCATCTTTGTGTGTGGTATTTTGAATTCCAATCATTAGAATTTAAAAAAAGTTAACGATGGCACCAAAAATGCAGTTTCGTTTATGGCCAAAACTAAAAGAACTGGGAATGTCCATGACATAACGGCAAAGAACAAGGATTGTCACATCTGACAAACATTTTAAATAATATGCTAAAACTCATATAGAGCTTGCTGATTTTTTATATAAAGATTTTTTGCCAATAAGCGAAGTAAAATATAAAGATTTAAGCCACGTTCCAATAAACAAGAAACGATTCGTTTTGCTTACGGACGGTAAAATTTTGTTGAATTTTCAAAGAAAATTTTACCGTCCGTAAGCAAAACGAATCGTTTTATGTTAATGGACCGCGGCATTAATGTGTTTAATGCCATTTTGTACCAGAGGAGCTCAATATTCTTTCGTGGGAGAGCCATGCTTCGGCACGTATGGACCGGCTCGACCGGTGTAACACCACGGTCTCACAGAAAACCGGCAGTGAAGCAATGCTTGCATTGCTTTTCGCCGAGTGAGTTAGGTTTCCGGAGGCCCTAAGCCTACCCTCCCCGCCTCTCCCTCTTCCACCCTTCCCCTACTCCCACCTTAAAGGCTGGCAACGCACTTGTGACAATTGGGTTGCAGGTGCCCATGGGCGGCGGTAGTCATTTACCATTAGGTGAATCGTCTGCTCGTTTGCCCCCTAGCCATAAAAAAAAAACAATCAATAAAATATGATCCAAGTACCAAAGATTCAGATGACTGAAATTGTACATTCCTTGTTTATGTTGATTTGGACATTCCTTGTTTTTTATTTGTCAAAAGAAGTTTAATTTTGTTTTGGTAGGATTTAACTATTATTATAAAGATTAAAACGTCCATTTAACATTAAGATAATATTGCTTATTAAGCACTTAGTTAGTTCTAAGCAAAGGCAAAAATTGATCTAACAAAAAAATAATATAATTTTAAACTTTCAAATTGTTATTTCTCAAAGTTCATTAATTAGGACTTTCCCTGTTATTTGCCTGTGCCCTTCAAATAGAAGCAGACACTTGTTACTTCGTTCTATTCTTCCATTAATGACGTTCGATTCGATACAGTTTTGTATTTTTTTATCCTGTTTAATCAGGAAAATAACGTGCAACATATATAAATATAGCGATTGCTGATTTTAATGAACAGAACTCGTAAGGCATAATAAAGATTATGAAATACTCACTTTTCTTTAACTGGTTTCTTTTTTTCTTCTTTTTCGTCCTCCTCGTCTCCTTCATCTGCTTCCTCATCCTCTTCCTCCTCTTCCTCTTCATCTTCGTCTTCTTCCTCAGTGTCCTGCACCAACAATGTAGTTTAAGATTATGTATCATCTTTGCAGTATAATATACACTACAAATTGTATAACATCGCTTTGAAGATTCTTCACAACAAGACTGACAATTACATGTTTGTGGCGATACGAACCGTGAGCCATACCAGAAAAAATAAAAAGAAAGACTGACAATTCTGATAAATTTGGAATAACAGAATGTTAACACTAAAAACCGTATTTTTGTTTGAATGAAACCTTTTATTTTTTTATTTTTTTGCTTCAACACATGTAGAATGCCCAATTTTATTCGATCCTATGGGAATCTCGCTTGCTCCCATTTTCGTTCAAACATTATTATGAGAACTCATAAATTATCTAAATTAAAAACTATTAGTCAAACGATGTGCATTTCTAGATGTAGTTAGCAATGTATTAACAAAAGGTTACGATATAGTAAACACTGTATTAAAAATATACGGATCGTCTTGAAAACCTCCTCCGTTTTTTCATCGGTTAATAAAGAAATCAGACATGTTGTTATAAACCACATCTTCAATTGTATAATAAAATTATAATACTACTTGAGATATTTTGTCCTTCATGTTTATTAAACTTCAATGTGCCGCTAAAAGATATTTCAGGTTTATCTATACGTTATCGGACACACTATAATAAGAGCATAATGTTTTGAACTCAAAGATTATAAAGATCATTGTTTATTATAATCAGTCGTCAGTCTTACCTCCTTCTTAGGCTTCTTTTTTGGGGCGGGCTTCTTTGAGCCCTTGTCGTTAGGCTTTACGTCATCCTTCTCATCGTCATCATGGGTCTCCCCATTTTCTTCCTGTAGACAATACCCAAATTTATAATTTCATCTAAACTAATTACCTTTTTTTAATAATTTTGAAGTACTTTCTCTTATTGATCGCACTGTATCACCTGTGACCATTTTTTAATAAAAAATAAAGAATTTGTATACCGGGTGAATCTGACAATGGAATACTTACTTAAATCAGTGGCAGAGCATGACTCTAGCATGCATTTACAAAAAGATTCTGTTTAAAAGTTTTGATCCTTTGAATTTTCAGGAACTATCACCTCTGTTTCTCATAAAATCAGGTGCAATGTGTAAAGTTAATAATTTCAAATAAACCATATCTTTTAAATTTTTTAATAATTTATTTCGTTGTTGAGAAAATCGATAAAAACTAACATGCATAATTTTTAAACTTAGTTTTTATGGAATGAAGTGTATTTTTTTACAATTATATTCTATAAAAATATGATTTTAACACATTATTAGTATAGTATCCACCAAGTAAATGATTGTTTTTCTTTATAAACATATAAAAAAATCCGTTGTTTGTAAAGTCGGTTTACTGACGATAGTTGAACGTGACAACTTCATAGGAGGTAACGCTGCATGAGTCATGTTTTTTCGTGCGTGCAGCCGGCTTCATCGAATTATAAGACGTTGTCACGCCAAAAATATATTTGTATTTACAAAAATAATTAAAATATATACATGCATTTAAATGTTTTAAATCTACATAACAAAGCCCAATAAAGATCTTCAATCAGTTAACAGTAGTTACGTGTAGGGTCAGACTGGCTATATAGTCAGGCCTGGCATATTTTAATGGCATTTGCCAGTCGGGCCTTAGCCTGCGCGGGCTACTAATTTGTTCTAGTTAACGAGCTACATGTTAAATGAATCATACACACTTAGAAAAAAATAATGATCTCTAAAATTTCTGATCGTAAAAAAGGCGCTTTCTTCCAGGTCAATGACTGTTTCTCTTCAAGGAGAACTTTATATTCATTTTGAAGGCGGAAACCAACGGAACCCTATAACTAAGCCTCCGCTGTCTGTGCGTCTGCTTGTCAGCGGGCTCTATCTCGTGTACCGTAAAAGGTAGACAACATATAATAAAAATAAAATTAAAAAAAACGTGTGCGTCTCGGAGCGCCCGACAGAAGTGATAACTTAAAGTAATCTAAGTTGAACTATTGAGAGAGGAAAGCCAGACAGACTGGCGCCGTAACGCGTTACGTAACGAAGCTGTTTACCCACCCATAAGAAGTTGTCACTTCAAAAAAATGCCCGGGCAATACAAGAAATGAGAATAATTGTAATTCATTAAAAATATCTTACCTTTTTTAGATCACTATCAGACTTTGCATCTCTTTTGTCGTCTTTGGAGTCATCCGCGCCTACGTCGTCATCTTTGCCGTTGGCTGTAGTAGATTTAGCATCACCTGTTAACAATTAAAATACATTGTAGATTTATCTATTTTGTAAAAATACTATCATAAGTCCGTGAAGAGTTGTTCTATTATTCCTAGACCGTGAAATTCATTTCTAGATGGTTTTTGTTCTATCTATAATGATCTATGCTAATATTATAAAGAGGTAAAGTTTGTGAGTTTAGATGTTCGGGATAATCTTCGGTACTACTGATCCGATTTTGAAAATTCTTTTAGTGTGGGATATCCCATTTATCGAGGAAGGCTATAGGCTATATAACATCACGCTACGATCAATATGAGCGGAGCATCAATGAAAAACGTTGCAGAAACGGGGAAAATTTACAAACGCAGACGACGCTGCGCGGCTCAGCTAGTGTTCTAAGTTAAGTTTAACGTCATCTGCCTCACAATATTAATTAATAATTTTAGTTTGGATTCAATCCTAAACTCAAACCAAGCAAGTATTGATTCACTGAACTAGTTACTTACTCAGCATTAAACCTCAAGCTCGCATATTCGCATCGATTTCGCAACCAATTGATTTCCGGGATCCCGGTTCCGGTGTTGCTTCTGGTAGAGGTAGGCCCAATAGTTACTATTGTACGGTATGTAAAGCTACATTTGACTGTTGTAGTGTTACCAGAAAACATACCTTTAATTTTAAGATATTTTTTTTGTCTAAAAGGACACACTCGAAACACTTTTTGGACAAGTTCTTATTTAGAATATAAGACAATCTATTGTAAACTTATAAGGTTATTTTAAGCAGTAGTAAAGTCAGAAACACAGGCTGTTGCTTATGTTGCATGCTTAGGATACCTGTGGTGCAGTACCATTAGATTTAATAAATGTACTACTATAAAGTACAGTAGTAGTTTAATGGTCGAGCTCCTGAAAAATGTATGTACTCGTAATCATAGGTGTCGTATTTGTTTTTTTTTTTTTTTTTTGAAAAAAAGATTACTAGTAACGTGGGTCACACATTACTAGTATTCTTGTTAACCCCTCCAGCTAAGCTTAACGCTTGTGTTAGGAGTGGGTTCACGTAGTGCACTGGGTGGGGTTCGAACCCGCAACCACTTGATCGCAAGTCCGACGCCTTAGCCATTACGCTACCGCCGCTTTTGATATTACCGTGGTACCACTGGTATTCAGTGCCCTTTGACTACGTGTTAATAAGCGTGCTTTGGTTAACAACTCTAAAGTCCTTCGGAAACTCGAAATGGGGGTAAGTACCCATTATTTTTGTTTTTGATCTTTAAATTTACTAAAAAAAACACAATTTTACCTTTATTATAAATTTATAATATATCTAACAATAACACGTTTATTAACGTGCGGATGGAGGAGGAACACTTTTCTGTGCATAGCAAATACTTAAGACATTTGTAAATGAGAAATGTTTAAAAGATTAGGTACTACAAGTATGAACGATAAGGAGACGATATCGTCCAATGACTCAAAAATTGCGAGAAATTTAGGTGAATTTCTATACGAATGCTATATAGTGTAATTATATTAAAGCAATGTTACTTCTCCTTTTATGGAATATGTCATAATCGTTGTCAACTTAGTACTTTAAAAAATTGCATTTTTCTCCAATTAATTTAAATTAGAATTTTTAAAAATGTTCAAATTGATTTTGGTAAAAATGCAATTTTTTGTAGTACTAAGATGACATATAAACAGCCCCCTCTTTTCTAAACGATTATTTTATTTTTGTCTAATTCTCTTTCTTTTCCTTTGTAGAGTAAGTTCAGTAAGTAATAAACACGTTCATTATAATCGCTACAGCGCTCACACCGCGCAGAAGTTACGGTAATCGCATGGTTGTAAATTACTACAATACCCATCAACTTAGGTACCTGCTTAGCTACAAAATGTTACATAATTAGAACTATTATTACGTTGATATCAAGTGTAAATTTGATTAAACAAAAATCAATGTGCAGAAGCGATAAGGTGTCGAACCAAAACACTATCGATTTAATTTATATAAAATAATAATAATTCAACATTAAGAATACAAGTAAGATCTTGCTCCCCGAAAAGCATAAATAAAGCATCTAAAAACTTATCGCAAGGTCAAGAAAAAATTTGTTCGTGCGTTATAGGTAGATCGCCTAAGTCCGGTTCTGTCCCGGACATAGATCATAATCTATGCGCGAGACATACACAGTTCTTGATTATCTCAGGAACTTATTTAAAAATCTTACTTTATATCCACTTATTGAGTAAGGCATTGTATAACATGTTACAAAGCCGGTCAAGTTGGAAAGGGTGCAGTAATCATAGATATTTAATGAATGTGAAACGACATGCGACATTCATTCTTGTCTCGCTTACACTGTCTCTGTGACTTTCCTAATCTATGGACTAACGCGTTTACGAATTTAAGTTCTTTTATTATGGTATAGGGGCAAACGAGCAGACGAGTCAACTGATGGTAAATGATTACCGCCGCCCATGAGCACCTGCACCTCAAAAGTCACAATCATATAATAAAAATATTTTACGGAACTCTTCGTGGGAGAGCCATGCTTCGGCACGTATGGGCCGGCTCGACTCCGCTCGATACCACGACCTCACAGAAAACCGGTAGTGAAGCAATGCTTGCCTTGCATTTCGCCGCGTGAAGTTACCGGAGGCCCTAACCCTTCCCTATCCCCTATTCCCGTCCTTCCCCTCCCCCTCTTCTCCTACCCCCACCTTAAGGGCGGCAACGCACTTGTGACTCTTGAGTTGCAGGTGCCCATGGGCGGCGGTAGTCATTTACCATCAGGTAACCCGTCTGCTCGTTTGCCCCCATACCATAAAAAAAAAAACCCTCGGTGCGCGAGTCCGACTCGCACTTGACCGTTTTTTTTACTTCAGGGCCAAAAATCCCTCAGATCCATTTATATGCGCCTGCGCTCATACTCGCGGACGCGGTGACATTTTAAATGTGCCTGGAGAATTTTTGCATGTCCAGATTTGTCTGACTGCTTACAAATAGCATTAAAATAGTTCTTTAAACATCAGATATAAAAATCAAGGCACAAGATAATTTACGTTATTTTTCGAACTTTAAGCCGGCAGGTATAAATAATCGCAGTTAGAAACTGTCAGGCAATATTGATAATAACTTTTTTAATGATCTTGTGTACTATATACATATAGTTAAAAATCAGCACTCAGAATTTAAGGAAGTGACCAATGATTTTATGTAACTGAAGATTGGCCGCCGGCCCAAGCTAGTAGGTATGCACACCTTCAGTCTCTACTAATACTACTCCATAGGACACATTTTGTTCGGCAGAAAATAAGTAAGATCTGGGACTCTGGGATCGTATTCTATTAGTCTCACTTTGTTTATTAGTCCGATACGTACACAATAGTATATTAAATAGGTCAATGTATATCAATACCATTACACACAGACGCCTATAATTGTCAAAATATTTTGTTAAGAACAATTTCCAAGGTACGATATTGAAATGTTTCTCAAAAAATGTAAGACCAATAAGGTAGTGGGTATTAAAGAACGGTCGTGTTTCCCTCAAACACGAATGAATCACTGATAGAGGAGAAACGGCAGGATTCAATTTTCTTTACAGGATTTTATTTATTTATTTATCTCTTTATTGTACACTAAGTGTATTGTACAATAAAAACATTTAGGTATATCAATAGGCGGTCTTATCGCTCACGGCGATCCTTTCCAGACAACCTTTGTACGGATATTATTAAATATATTTCAGGGTAGTCTGTGGTGTTACTGATATAGGTTAATATTGGTTATAATATGTACTTAGTATACTATACTTATATTACCATAAATATACTACATACATACATAAATATATATATATATATATATATATATATATATATATATGATATCCTCTTTTTAAACAGTTGAAGCAAAATACAAGCCTATCTTACTTTTTAACCACGTCAATTTTTTTTTTTTTTATTAAAGACTACTAGTAACGTGGGTCACACATTGCTAGTATTCTTGTTAACCCCTCCAACTAAGCTAAATGCTTGTGTTAGGAGTAGGTTCACGACGGTAGTGCACTGGGTGGGGTTCGAACCCGCAATCACTTGATCGCAAGTCCGACGCCTTAGCCATTACGCTACCGCCGCTTATTATTTATTTATTATATTTATTATTAATTAGTTGATTTCAAGTCATAACGTCTCCAGAACATATACTATACATATTCACTAGCTAATCATTAGATACATACATTCGGTCTAAGTATTCCATTGTAGTTCACACGCTTCATATTAGCTTAACCTGTATCTATGTATGTAACAGAATCTTTCAGAGTAGTTTTCACCAACTTCAAGACGTCCATCAACTTGAAAATTTGCAAATTTAAAATGAAAAAGAACTGAATAAACACGATTCAGTTTTCATCATTACATCAAATCTACACTGCACTGCTACGGAAAATAAAATTACAATTAAGAACAAAAAACTGTTATCAAATTGTTCTAAAACCGGTACACATTAGTTTGCGCGGCATGCTTTTAATACCATTGTTAAACAGATATCTAATGCCTCAAGAATTGAATAATCTTAGTAAAAGACTGAGTCACAGTTTAGTAGTCTGAATCTTTAATTAGAAATATTAGAGACATATCGTGCGACACGAAAGAGTAGTTTTTTGAACGAGTGTGGATACCAGGGATTTACTCTGTTATTTTGAAAGGCTATATAAGCATCTGATCATGTGATCGTGGAGAAATTGACGGAACTGTTCAAATATTATAGGCACATCTATAGCCATTTCGGTATTTTCTATAGTAACTCGTGCATTTGCTATCGGAAAACACTATTGGGTGAAGTACGAGGGCGGCACTGAAAATATCGGGAATCAAGGAAGTGGACACAACATTACTATTTAAAAATGTATTTATTGCTTTTCGAAGTATTCTCCGCGAAATTTGACACATTTTTCCATACGATGGAACCAATCATTGAAGCAACCATTCCATTCGGAAGTTGGGATCTCCAAAATGGCCGTTTTGTAGGCGTCCACAGCTTCAGGTGATGAAAATCTCTGACCACGCAATTTATTCTTTATTTTAGGGAAAGTATAGAAATCATTAGGGCTTAGGTCGGGGCTGTACGGCGGATGGTCTAATAATTCTATGTTTTCTTGCTTTAAAAACTCTTTTGATCTGTGCGCGGTGTGAGAACTCGCATTGTCGTGATGGAGGATGATGCGGCGGTTGCAGTTCTCTTTACGGAGTTCAGAAACGACCTGTGGCAAACAAATGCTAGCATACCATTCTGCATTAACCGTTCTTTGTCCCTCAAGAGAAATAGTCGCAACATGGCCGGTTTTGGAGACAAACGTGGCCACCATTTTTTTCGCAACACTCCGTGAACGTTGTTGGCTTTAACCCATTAGAGGTCAAATGAAAAATACAAATAGTTTTTAGGAACCGTCTCTATTTATGTATTGAAATTAGAACAAAGAAACATAAATTCAAAGAAAAAATAATAAAATTATAATTTTCACGAAATTACAGGCGTGTACTCAAATGAGTACACTGACCGTCTAAGTGTAAAAATTTTCGAAACATGCTTTCTTGACACAAAGTGTTTTAGGCACTTCTTACATTGCCAGCGCACTCTCGAATGATAAAGGACACACCGCAGCTGTTTTTCAATAACAATCCTGCCATATGACAGCGGAACAAGTGTTGATCCATGGGAGCATCATCACATGTAAACGCTAGGAATTAGCAATAACCATGTCCAATCACCACATTTTTCTGAATAGCAATTGTATATATCGAGATGGACTGATCCAGTTCATCAACCTCGCCCCCTTTTTTTGTTATAATTTTGGAACAAACGTGGTATTGTCACGTCAGTCGTCTTCCGCTTTACTGGACACCATCGCTTGACAGTCTCTAGTGGTACATTGGTATCGTAGTTGGTCTTCATTGTACATGCACTACTGTCTACACCTTAGTCGTAAGAGGAACGGTCGTTCTTTTGTCGGCTTGAGCAATCAGTTCCACGCAAATATCTTTTCGATACAAGCTACTTGTGATATCCAGATAATATCAAGATCCCTAAAAACTTAAAAATCATGACAGTCGAGTTGAAAATCTTGTCTGTTCTTTGGATTTGAATGAAGTATACTAGTAGATGTAATACAACAATATGTTCAATCAAAACGTCTTTCAAATGTATGGATAGGGTTTAGGCTCCTTAGTTCATCACGACTAGCATTTGTCTTACCACCTATATTGGAAGTACGTTGAGAAGTTGGGGTATACGCATGGGGACGTTTGCGCCAGGTTGGAATTGGCCGACGGGTAACATCTTGTCGCCTTCTTTCGACGCCAGTGGTTCATCGTCACTATTATCCCTACCACTATCTTCGTTACCACCATTCACGTGATTCGTCAACACTCAAAAGTACCAGGCAAGTCATAAATGAGAACACCATATTCTTCTCGGCCCCTTCTTTATCAGTCCATGCACTTAGATTAGGGTAGTATGATAGCCATATCAGATTTATCATCGTCACTATCACATATAATGACATTTTCAAGCCCCTTGTGGCTGTTTAGAGCCAAAAATTGTTGTGTGCTCATTGTTAAGGAGCTAAAAAAAAAGTTATTTTTCTTATGTTTGTTGTCACTGTACTCAACCGAGTACAGCAAGGTTTCTATAGCTATCGTTTTGTTGTAATTATAACTATTTAGTTATATTGTTGTTTATTACTTACTTTGACATGTCTTGTGTAGTAATTGAATGTGAAAACAAATTATTTTAGAGTAATTATTATAATATTTCCTAAATAATTCACTTACCTGCACATTACTCCCGTGACACGACTTCAACTGGTATTTTTATTTAAAAAAAATTACACTACCCACATAATATTTACGTATATCTTTGAACAATATTATAATGAAATAAAATAGCAATAACAATAACGTTAATTGTTTGAAGTTTAAAATTTACACTTCGTGTAACGTGACTTCTAATGGGTTAACTCATTTTCGAAACTTCCATTCCCGATACTTTTAGTGCAGCCCTCGTAGAACTGATGATGCACAGATAGCAACCGAAACTACTCAACATATTATGGGTTACGATTCGATTACTTTAATATTACTCAGTAATTTATGCTCGGCACAATGCATAACGTTGCGAGTACCAGGAGAAGTCCTCAACAATTAAAGTCCCTGGATCGGAAAAGCAATATTTTGTATAAGGTATTGAACAATTGACGTTAAGCTGTTGAATGCTGATAAATTACAAACCGAAACACCCAAAAGTGAAAAATAAAAATGTTATGTTTTATTACTCAAAATCGATTCCAAAAAATAAGGTGATTCTCAAATCGACTGATGTTTTTAGGGTTCCGTACCTCAAAAGGTAAAAAAAGGAACCCTTATCCGTCTGTCTGTTCGTGTGTTACCACCGATTTTCTCAGGAACGAGTGGACCTAGCAAGTTGACCAGATACTGAGGTCTAATAGTCCCTATTAGGTGTATAAAAATCAAGGTCCTGAGTCAACACGATAAAAAGATATTATGGGCAAATTTAGATTTTTGCGAAAACTTGTAAGTACCAAAATTTACCTTAATTTTTAACTTTTTTATTTTTTGGAATTTTCCCTTTACTTGTGCTGTAAGACCTTGCTTTTGACCCAAAACAATGCAAGGTCAACCGCAAGTACCCTATAGGTTTTGGGTCGAAAACCTATAGGGTATTTCCCATTTACCTAGAATCATGAAATTTGGTAAGAAGCAAGGTATGATAGCACAAGTGAAGAAAAAAATACGAAAGTCGTTAATTTGTTGTTATATCACATAAAAAAAGTTTTTGTGATTACAAACTTATATTTTGCGGTTGGATTGTTTACTTTGTCGTACATCGCAACCGCGAAGTTAAGTTTGTCTTTCGAAAAAGAAGTCAAGTCATGAATCAATCAAAAGTCAAAAATCACTAACAAGACGAGGCGTATTTCAAAATGATCTAGAAAATTTACATAGTAACCCGCCACGGATTGGTGAACATTGGTTACTACAGACGAGAACAGCAATTTTTGGGGCTGCGAAGCATAACCCCTACAATAAATTCACTAACAGGGGTGGGCTATTTGCCCTCTCTGGATTCGTTTCGGTGGACAAGACTTCTGTACGGCCAACCAATAAACCTCAATGTAACGTATAAGAGCGGTGACTATTCGGAAAAGAAAAGCTCCGTAACAAATACCCAGGTATAATCAGTGGCGTAACTACACCATCTGAGGCCCACGGCTAATTCATCGGATGGGGCCCTCCCTTAGAGTGCCACCACACACGTCGATTGCTGATAGAATGAAACAGTTGTTACCACGCCAATTGGTCTAAAAAGGCCACCACACCAATCAATCAATCGAAGTCGTCAATCAAGGTTGCAAGACAATGAAATTGTAAACAATATTTAATAAGTAGGATAGGATATAGATAGGCGAAATGTTCTTAATTGATTCTGTACTTAAAGGATGCCAACGGAACCCTATTCGTTACTACGAATTCGCTGTCCATCTCGTTGTGTTGAATAGGTAGATAGTTGAAATTGCCGCTATTATACAACAAATAATAAAAATAAAAGTGGGAGCCCATACACGGAACGTGATTTTTTCGTAGCCCTTGAACTAGCCTAAAGCCTTCACGTATCTTGTCTGTCTGTCGGTGCTTTACAATTCAAGGCCTACGAAAAAATCAGGTTCTTAAAAAAAACACCTTATAAAAAGTGGGTAATGTTTTTTTTGCTCGAATAATACATACATAAAATTTCACGGAGTGGGTATTACTTATGTTATAGTCTCTTTTGCTCAATCTTAATAATGGCAATAGGTAAACACTTGGAATTGTTAACAGTGTACAAAAGCGCCTCTTTCGGTACCTCCGGCGTTCAGGGCCTTTGAGTCCTCGGGGCCCTCTAGGGCTAGGGGCCCGTGGCATTTTGCACGCTCTGCCACCCTGTTGCTACGCCACCGGTTACCAAATATCCTTTTGTTATTTACTCTTGTAAGTCTTTTTAAATGCATTCTCTTTATTGTTATTATGTTCTTGAAGAAAAATATGTTCTTACTCCTTTCTTCTAAGATGAGTTTTTTGTTGTAATCTATTCCGAATAGAACACAATGTAATTTACCAACTTCTACATTTTAACTTCCTTACTTTTTAAGTTTTTAGTGTCAACACCATCACATTGTAAAGACATACCTACATCCTATAGCAAACACAATCAGTTCGTTTGTTTGTTTGATATATATAAATTTAGAAAGAAGCACACTCTTAAACTATTAAAGACTAATTATACGATTTTTAGACTAGTTGGAGATTGCTTGAATATTTTATCACAGTTATATTAAAAACTAGCTGCGCACGCGACGCGTTTCACCCGCGTAAGTGCCGATGCCGTTGGAATATCGGGATAAAAAGTTGCCTATGTGTTAATCCAGGTCTCCAGCTATCTACATACCAAGTTTCATCGCAACCGGTTCAGTAGTTTTTGCGTGAAAGCGTAGCAAACATCCATACATCCTCACAAACTTTCACGTTTATAATATTAGTAGGATATGGTTGTGATATAACGTTTATTTGAGACAATTTTAATAATCAATATCTGTTACTTAATTAATAGTAAACTTGTGTCTGTCATCGCTATACCTAGCCACACTAGGTCCAGCCTAGTGTGTCTTGGCATTTAACAGTAGGTAAAACTCTTAGGTATAGTAATGATTTTTTTTCTTGGGATTTTTTTTCTTGGGTTCACAGGGATTTCCTTTCTAGGTCACACCTGAGACCTAGGCATTAGAACCCGTGACGGAACACCGTGTGGCTTTAGTCGGTTCGAGTTCAACATACCACCTTGCCATTGACCCCGGTGAGATGGTGATGTTTGTAATAAAAGTGTTATTATTAAAGCTATTTTAATTTTTATAAAAATAAAGGCGATGACAGTGATAGTTCGACTAGGCTTGAGAACATTAGATATAGTCTTGTAAATTAAATGATAATAAAATATAATATGATAAACTAATTGAATTACACGTCTGTATTATTTATACAGGCGTATAATTCATCGTATTATTTATAAGTTTTTATAAATATATATATTTATAATTATTATACAGGAGGTTACAGAAATGTGTGTTGTCGCCACATTAAAACTCTTATTTATTTTATTAAAAATAGAGGCAAACTATAATAGATGATAAAACAGTTCACTATTTAAGAAAAATTAGTTAATAGACATTATTATGACTATTTATCCCGGTAGCGCAATGCTATTGGTTTAATGATAAATATTTACGAATAGTCGGGTTATGAAAGGCCATAAGTTGTTAACAATCACTTGAGTGCGGATAAAGGTACGAACAACTTGGCAGTTACTGTTAGTTAGTGAATTTCATAGTTTATATCAGTGGTTGTGAGACTGTTTATTACATGTGTGGTTATATGTAAGGAGTAAGGGCACCTATATCTGATACCATTCCTAAGAAAAATAAATAACAAATAAATTTAAAAAAAAATAAAGCGTGTCTGATAGAGTGGGACAAGAATAGACGATCCTAATAATTCTGTTATCAGGCCCGTCTCAGGGTAGGGTTTAAATATGCCATAACTACTTGCTTCAATAATATGAATAAATTATTGACGCAAGTGGGAAGAAAAGTGGTGGGGTTTATTCGCATCAACTGTCTATTCTGCAAATTCTTATCGGCCAAGTTAAAAGTCTTTTTTCACGTCATAATTAGAAATACAGATTTTACTCTTCGGTGGTAAAATACTTAGATTGTATACACAGTGTGTATCTTAAATTTAACCACACCTATATAGGTACCCACGCACACATACGTGAACCAATATTCAGTTCTCTGCTTTACGTTAACGCTAAGCTAAAAACATAAGTTTGCCAGTCTATTTCAGTATAATATATATTATTACAAGCTCTTATTTTTACAAACTTTTTTTTAGTTTCACTTGTCCCGTTGTCTGTCTGTAATCAAACAAATCTTGAAAGTTAAATTTGACACACTTCCCGGTTTCCGATAGACCGGAAATTTTGCACGCATAGAAGGTGGCCATAGGAACTCTGTAATGAAACGACGCAACCCTGTCGAGTTTGGACTCTTTTGATTCGTCTTGACGAGTACTTTGTTTTTAGATGGTATCCAGGGTCAGATGATGGAGCTGGAAAGTGGCCATAGGAACTCCGTTATAAAACGACATAACCCTATCGAGTTTGGGCTGGTATGATTTGTCTTGACGAGTACTTTGTCTCTAGATGGTATCCAGGATCTGATGATGAAGCTGGAAGGAGGCCATAAGAAGTCCGTAATAAAATGACACAATCCCATCGAGTTTGGGCTCGTTTGATTCGTCTTGACGAGTACTTTGGTCCTAAATGGTAACCAGGGCTTGATGATGAAGCTGCCATGTGGCCATAGGATATCCGTAATAAAACGTAACCGCATCGAGTTTGGCCGTAGTAAATCAGAAATAATAAATATAAAAAAATAAAAACAAATTAAACAAGCTTTTATTTACTAGTTAACATAAAGAACTAAAAATTAAAAAATATAAATTAAATTCTGATAAGAAATATACCATTGTATAGGTACATTATATGCCATTTTAAAAAAAAAAAAGCGTGTTACATTTTGAAGGCAAGAAAAATAAAGAAGGTATATTATCAATTATCGTAGAAATATATTAGATATTTTCGTAGAAAAGTTTCATCATATATGACAGTATTGCCCTATGTGTCAAAGATTGGCAAATTCACTTTTAAAATTACACTAAAAACATTTTATCGACTATCAGATGAGGGTCTTAAGCGCTTTTTAACCTCCTACTGCACAAGTATAACATTTGTTTAATATTTAATATCCTACTCCTACTAATATTATAAACGTGAAAGTTTGTGAGGATGTATATGTTTGTTGCTCTTTCATGCGAAAACTGAATTAACGCAAAAAAAATTATCTCTCTGTCTATTAGTGAAAACCGCATGAAAATCCGTTCAGTAGTTTTTCAGTTTATCGCGAACAGACAGACGCAGCAGTGCACTTTGTTTTATTATGCAGTGATTACACAACTCAAGCCTAACTTCAATCTTAACTAATATTATAAAGTAAATGCTAATGTGAGATTATTTGTTGCTTTCACGCCGAAACTACTTAACCAATCATCATCAAATTTTGCATACACGTTGTTAGGAGTGCAGGAAAGGACTTAGGACATACCTAGACAAACATAGCGAAGTCGCGGTCAAAAATAAAAAAATATAATATTATAAATGTGAAAGTTTGTGTGTACGTACGTATCTACATAAGTATTTATGTCTGTTACTTCTTCACGCTTTAACGTCTGAACGGATTTTAATAAAATTTTGCACACAGACTGACCGAGATACCGACACAGGACAGACGAAGGACTAGTTTTCTATAAAGATGCTCTCAGATGCGGTAATACAGCATCAAAGTAGAAAAACAATGCATACCAAATAAAACATAAATTGTCACTTCTTTGTTCGCGAACTCCTAAACTAATGAACTAATTTTAATGAAATTTCGCACATTGTGTGCAGTTCGGTCCAACTTGAGAGATAGGATAGTTTTTATCTCAATTTGTAGTTAGAATATTTTTTATTGCAAATTACTCAGCCACTGCAATGCGTGGCCGGTTGACTAGTCTATATATTCTTTTTAATATGTATATATATAAATTCCGTGTGATGTTGTTTGTTCGCAAATAACTCCTAAAGTAATGAATCGATTTTTATGAAATTCCGAATTTAAAGAGGAGAAAGGTTGTTTTTTTTTTTAATTACTTAGCCAGCAACGCGTGGCCGGAACAGGTTGTCCAACCCTATCGCGTGAGTGGATCCAAATTCATTTTCTGTTTTAATCACAGGATTTCAAGAGCTCCAGAAACCGTTTACTTTCTTAATTGAAACCTTTGGGTAACAAATGGTTGGTAATATATTTTTACTGATGGTCTAAAGTGAACTTCGAATTCTGGATCTCTGACAGATGGCCCTCTTATGCCAAAGGCTGAAAGTTGAATTGAGTTAGACATCTCACGTGCCTACTATTATTTTTTTTTTAGTTTTTCATTTAATTTAAATAACAAACGAAATTGGTCATCATCATAATTACTTCACTTTACTTTACTCACAGCTTTATCAGACAATTGCATAGTTTCTTATTTAGAATTATCCCATACGAAACTTAACTATAGCAGGAATATATATACTAAGGGCCATTCAAGTTCTATAGCACAACAGGTTTAGTATACGCGGCAGACGTCCGGTCATATTTATACGTAGGTACAGAAATCGTTACTAATTCAAATGCTTGCAGACTTATTAAAAACCAGTTACTAATGCTTACACCACCGAATATAGCTGTACTTAAACCGGGTACCTTTTCACTGACAAATATTGGGCTTCGAATCCTTCTCCCTTTGACGATGAAGACAAAAATACATATTTCAAGATACTAGTCCGTATGCCGATTAATTGAGAACTATGCAATATAATATATATTTTTTAATTTAGACATATAAACGATATGACAAAGTATAATAAAAAAAAATGGTTACAAGATTTGACAAAAACCGAACTGCGAATGTCTAAAGTAGAAGGGGAATCCACTGATGAAAGAGCGAAGTAAACAGCGGAAAAAACGATGAATGTATCTGGGTAACGCTGAAGTGACGCTGACGTTTCACAATCCATATCGTGAAAGCCGTTGTTCGGATTTCAACAACGCTCGTACAGTAATTTTGTGTTACATTTTTGTACGATAAGATTAAATAAACTCATGGTTAACTGAATATAAAAGTAATAAGAATATTAATGTGATCTAAGTAGTGTGAGTAGTACAAGCAATGTAACACCATAGAGGGTGGTAACACTCGTCCCATTGTGGATTATTATTTTATTCACTGTGGATTTGCTCATCCATGCCCTAATGACTAATGACAGAATACATTGTCGTCGAGTGGCTCTCTTCATATAAATAAATGTTATTGTAATGTTGTAATATCATAAATGAAAAGTTTTCAGCTCAATAATGTCATACAACTCGTTGTCTGAGTTAGGTGAGATATTATTATATCTCACTGTATTAGCACATAGCGCGTCAATTTCACACCTCTGTCTTGCCAAACAGTGAAAAAATTAACTGAATTTCGAGAAGACTCAAACCTATATTTGAAAGGATAAACTTATGGTGTCAGTATCACCACAAAATCTTATTGTGTGTATTTTTACAAATATATTTTAAGTTTTGTGTGCGTGTATAAAAGAGTTAATTTACGTTTGTACCTACTATTTTATTTTATGATAAACCATTAGAAGTTTCAATATTCTGATGTTCTCTTCAAAGGTAGATAGATACTTTAAGGTTTTAGTATACACTGCTATTAGAATGTAGTGGTACCAGTATCAAAATTGCAGATATACCTAGCTTTTCGGCAAGTGGAGCAACAAAAAAATGTTGCCATCACATCAGTTTTATTTATGATAATGAACTTAAGTTAGTGGAGTTGGTGAAATAATATATAAAAAATAACATTTTAAATCACTTTGTTACAAATAGGACTGACTGAGTTATTTCTCTTTTGATTCGTCATGTTGGAATGAGAAGTATGTAATCTGAAAAATCACGCAAGCAAAGGGCAGACACCTCATTCACTATGACGGTTTTCTCGGCTAAAGGTTATCACACACTATAACGGCACAGCTGGCAGCACGGCGCCGCCTGAAATTGAGGCTACCGCTAGCCGCCACCGTGCTCGCGAGGTACAAGCTAAATTAGCTTGTACCTCGCGGGCAACGCCTTCATGTGCGACATGACGCGAAGTTTTTTCGCTGGCGGCTCACAGTCGGCGCCTGCGAGTCGAGTTGTATGGTTGCAGCAAGCGCGCTTACTGCCCGTCGTTGGCTTTTTCATATTGACATAATGAAATATATTATACGACCACATTTTAATGCTCAGATATGAATGACAACTTAATTGCTGGGTTGGAGCCGATACCGTGAGGGTATATAGTGTGTGATGACCTGAACATTTTAGTTCGCCAAACAATCATCTCATATTGTCAAAGCGATTCTGAGAAGCGTCTGTATTTTTGCTAGTATTTAGTTTTAGTACAACAGTTATTCTTTTATTGTACAATTTGAGAATAAGCGTTGTTTAGACGCACCATAGCAGGATTCTTATCAAGTAGGGTTAACTTCTGTTTCATGGTCACTATGGATACATCTACCTACCTACCTAAGATTACTTCTTTTATACACAAGTACTCAATGGGACGTGTTACCAGTTTTGGGACTTTGCGACCAAAATTAGGAGAAGTATTCCACATAATTATTTCCCATATCACCTTGCTGGGCTCATTTTAGGGGGGGGAAATGATTTAGTTTTTTAATGGGGGGCAGATATTTTCAGAGGTTTTGGGGTGTTAGGTTGCCTCGTTTTAGGAAAACAAGAACTTTAGGAGTTGGCGAAATTGCTGACTACACTAAGACACAAACAAGTTATGTGTGCTTATTCTTGTTTTTGATCTTTTTTTTAAACGGGTCACCTGATGGTAAGTGACTACCGCCGACCATGGGCACCTGCAACTCGAGTCACAATCACAAGTGCATTGCCGGCCTAGTGGGAAGAGGGGGAGAGGGAAGGGTTATGGCCTCTGGTAACCTCACTCACTCGGCGAAACACAATAAAGCATTGCTTTACTGCCAGTGTTCTGTGAGGCCGCGGTATCACTCCGGTTGAGCCGGCCTATATGTGCCCAAGCATGGTTCTCCTGTGAGATTGGACAAAATTTTAAAATAATAATTGATACATCTCGCACATGGCTGTATGATCCCAAACTAGGCAGAGCCTGTACTATGGTAACCAGACTGCCGATATATTATAGATAAATTACACCCAGACAGAACGAATGACCATGCTCATCACACAATTATTTGTCCTGGGTGGGAATCGAACCCACAACCTCTGGCTCAACAGTCAGGATCACTAAACACTAGACCAACAGGCCAGTCAAATGTCAGAAACCGTCAATGACTCACCTTTAGAGTCCTGTGAGGACTCATCCTCTGTTGTGTGGCCATCATCTGCTCCGGACTTCTTATCGTCATCCTGCACAATAGAAATATTTTGTCTTTATTTTTAGTAACCATTCACATCAGGCTACCTGGTTCTATCTACTATATATATTTTGAAGATTTAAATAGGCTGCACACTAAACAAAAAATACTTTTATTTCCTATAGTATAACTTAGATTAAGGATCACACTTTTCCTCATTACTTTTACTTCAACATTGAATTTGTGTAGTAATTAAAGAAATATTCAGTATATGTTATAATTCAAAATCTACTTTAATTTAGAACCCATACATAAAAGTGGAAGGAACACTTATTCAAAACCCTGTCAATCTTTTGTTTTCTTTTCTCTCCAATTTAAATTAGTTCAAAAATTCATTAATTTCATTGTTATCACTTTGTGCCTGACAAGCTACTAAGATAAATCAATAATTACTGTGTTGATAGCTAATATGTTTTTCAATATAAACTTTGTTCTCCTGATAAAAAGACTTGGCAAAATGTAATTTTTTTAATAATATAAATAAGACAATATCATTCCTGTAATTTGCTGTATTTACCAGTTATGTTTATCTTAGATTTAACAGATGGTGAGCAATATTTAATGTTGACCAATCAACAGGTGTTAAATAAAATGAAGTACTGTACTCTTACATACAGGTATAAATGTCGTAAAGATCATCATATTAATACATGTCTCCTTTCTATATTGACAATTTTATTGAAATGCAATAAGCAATGTTTTTGTGGAAATTGAGTTATACATTGTTGGAATCTACAAATATTTCCACATCAAGGGTCTGCAACGAGTCTTTCATGGGTCCGCCAAGATTTTATTGTCGGCTTTCTCAACAATGTTTATGAAGGCAACATATTATTTTTACACAAGCAGTTTTAGAGCATAATTGGATAAACAGTTTTTCTAATTGATTTTTAACTTGTGCTCTATTACCTTTCTTTTTTCTAATCGAAAAACACAGTTATCCCTTTTTACCTGAAAGAATATTATGAAATTATTTTAAGCGAGACCTTTATTTCTGTCTCACAGTTTGTAGCTAAATAAGATAAGCAACATTAATTCCTAAGGTACCCAATAATTCGTAATAATATTAGTACCATTGCATGAGAAAAAACTTTGGAATCATTTTAATACTAAAACAAACAAAATCCAAATATGAACTGATTTTTATTGGTTTTATTTTATTTTCTTTAGTTTTTGGCTCTTCGTAAATTTCGCTTAATGTCACTTATTCCCTTTAGCCTTTCAAGTGGCTATATTAGAAACTGTCATACAAGCAAAAGAGATTTTGGAATAAAAATAATTTATTCTGAGATAATGAAACAATACAAGTGTTGTTGCTAAGGCTTTTATCAATTCGTTGTAACTGTGTGTTTGAAGGTTTTCATCCTTATTTCTTCTAGTATTTTTTTAACTTTTAACAAAGTTTTCATTCGTAGTTGAAAATGTCAAGATAAAATCAAAAATTTGCAATCTTGCATTGCCAAATCTGCATGTCGAACACCCATTCTATTGGAGAAGACGGCGTCACTACCGCGTGCTATCACTCAACTATCAACCTTATGAAAATAGAAACAAGTCGCAAAATGTATTGCCTTTCACCTAGTACTATAGTAGACATATACAGATGGGTACTTATAGCAACTAAATATGTATGTGCAAATGCTGGAAGGAATATTTTACATAGCTCCAGTGAAATCTACCTTAAAACTTTTTTTTTTTTGTTTTTATTTATTACATTCGCGTCATAGGCCTGTAGATATGTAAGAAAAAAAAGGATATCAGCAATAAAGGCCCCAAAATGATACCCATGTTTTATTTACATCGCCGGCCGAGTTCCGAGCGTAACTAATGAGTCGCGAGGCCGCGGTTCAGTGGAACAACAACATATCACGCTGCCTTTAAAATTGAATAATCGCTAGAAACTAAATATCAAGGTCATGCGGATTTCATATCAATGTCATATAACATCGTGCACATTAACAAAGGCCCTGCAACAAAATGCAAAGGGGCGGGGGTGACCAAAATATACGAAACCCCGAAATATATCCCATTAGAATCAGTTTCGATAACTGATCAAAACGGCATTCACAGTTTTTATTGCAAAATATAGACTAGTATCACAACCCTCGGTGGCGTAGTTCCCGCTTTTAGCGGGAAGCAAACGTTCTGTCAGCCATGTTGAGACGCAGGCAAACATTAGTGATATAACACGGAAATAACATCACTTCACAACTTAAATTGTTCTTAACAGACGCACACTATTACGTAGAAAATTGATATAATAATATATTTCACAACTATACCTGATTATCACTGATTTTTGCTTTATCGGTATCACCCGACATTTTTACTACTATGAAATTGAAAGCGAATTCCAAGCGTCTTCAAACACCGGACAACACAAATGCACGCACCCATAACATAGAAAAAAAAGTTACAACGTTTAGTTGTCTCCGATGCATCTAGCACTTTTGCAACAAAACTATACACAATTTATGTGTTTTCTTGAGAAAGTAATTGACCTATAAGCTATAATAGTTACAAAATAGCCGTTTTTCGTAAGATAATTTCAAAAATGTTGAATTCTACTATTTCATAAAATACATTTTAAACACGATACAACTTTACTACTGATCAGATTAGCAAGTGAGGTTTACACACGATACAATTTAACTACTGATTACTGATCAGATTTGCTTACAAGCCGATGTCGAGTCCACACAGCTAAATCGCCGATATTATTTTATTTATTTATTTTAGTATACCAACAGCATAGTACATACATACACAGAGAAGTAAATAATAATATAGAAGTCTGGTGTGCATGCCCATTACAGGTACAAACAAAAACAACATTTTCATTACATTTTATTATGATTATCTGCTGGACGGACGGATTGTAAGAAAGGTATACCTAATAGTTTTACTTTTTGAAGAAATGCTACCTGTATTGAGTTTATAATATAAATATAAACCACCGAACTGATAAAACGTTTAATAACATACCACTGTAAAAAATAAGAGGAACACATCTAGACTAATTTAAAATGATAAAATTGGCCGATTAGCGTATACCCGACGATTTGTGTCCACACAACACGATTTGATTGAAAATCTAGTGAAATTGTGTTGTACTTAATAGATACATTTAAGTTATGGTATTCTATTATGGGGGAATGCCGCTGATATTCAATCTGTCTTTGTACTGCAGAAGAGGGTTATCCGAACCATTTATAATTTAGGCAATCGTGATTCAGTGAGGCAGAAATTAAATAAACATAATGACAGTGGCATGTCAGTACATCTATGTAAATTTGATTAATATTCTAACTTTTAAACTTTCGCGTTCCATGATATCCTTAAATATGTATTTATACGGAAATTAACGCGATCACGAAATAGTTATTACATACCTCTGAATTGCCTGACGTTTCAACCAGGTTGCACTGGCCGTGGTCACAGGCTGACTGGCTCAGTGGTGCACTCCGTCTGTCGTCGAGCTCGTGAGGAAGAATATTCTTCATCCACCCGCACATTTTTGACATTTTTGATGTTTTTGTTTCGCCATGTATAACACACACTGGTTTGAATGTAGTATTTCTTTAACACGGAGCCGATCTTATCCGTTACTGCTTTGACAATAGCATGTAGGCTGGTTGTCTGTTTACCTCCGGATGCTTTAGTCGCATTGTCGGTTGCTTTCATCTTTTATTCACCTCATTGCCGTTAGTTTTGCGAACCTCCTGAACATGATCCAACTCTCGCTCCAAATGTATGAAATACCCTATACTACTACTTTCGGTTGACCCAGAATTGTCTATTTTGGTTAAAAGCAATGTCTTACAGCACAAGTAAAGGGAACATTCAAGACACAACAAAGTTAAAAATGAAGGTAACTTTTGGTACTTATAACTTTTCGCGAAAATCTAAATTTGCCCATATCTTTTTATCGTGTTGAGCCAGGACCTTGATTTTTATATACCTAATAGGGACTATAGACTTTAGTATCTGGTATAAATTTCAACTTGCTAGGTACACCAGTTCCTGAAAAAATCGGTGGTGACACTCGGACAGACGGACAAGAGAGTGATCTTATAAGGGTTCCTTTTCTTACCTTTTGAGGTACAGAACCCTGAAAATTGACCTATAAAGCTTATATTTCACATGAGAAAAGGCTGACATTAATAAAACTATCGGTATTTAATACCAAGGATGTTAATGGAATGTACAATTTTTTCCGAACATGTCTGCATAAAAAATAAAAAAACAAAATCATGGAAATTGACATAAAAATTCATAATTATGTTGTTTAGAAATGTGCATCAACATGAGGAGAAGCATAATCTGATAAAAAGTTTTCAAGTAGTAATTCAACTGTTTGTTGGCAACAAATAACGCTCCTAAAATTTGACCACACCTTTCTGTAACATCCTGTACATAACAAGCACTCGTATTCCTACAATATTTGATGTTATTTAAACAATATAATTATAGCATTTGATAGCACGGCTATTTACGGGATACATAATAGTTTTCCAAGTACAAAAAAAAAGTTTCAAAGTTAACAAAAACTTAAATATTCATCAAATGTTGTTAATTTTAAAACATTACAGTAATAAAAATCTTTTTAACAAAAAATTAAACCGACGAAAAAAACTAAAAGTAGTCTTAAGTATTGAGCTTATTTACATATACAATAAAATTTTATATAAACTTATTTCGAGTCGGCGCCAAACAACAAACTGATTAATTATCAGAATTGTATATGTACCTACGAGCTACGTAGAAATGGACATGGACTCTACGTAGGTAATTAATCATTTTATTATTTGGCGCCGACTCAAAATAAGTTTATATAAAATTTGATAGTTTATGTAAATAAGCTCAATACTTAAGACTTAAGGTTTATTTAATTTTTGCTTTTTAGTTCTTTTCGTCGGTTTAATTTTTTGTTAAAAAGATTTTTATTTTATGATTTTTTTCATCATCAGCTCAGCTACATGATGTGATGATTTCTAAACGCAATAGGTGATAAAGTAATGAAAAGTAAACAGAAACACTATTCGTTCCTATAATTTTCGAGGGTTCCTCTCAATTTTATCAAGATCCCATCATCAGATCCTGACTTCCTTGACATGGGACCACCCTTGAGGTATACCCTATCTAACAAAAAAAAAAAATCAAAATCGGTTCCTAAATAACGTGAGGGCTGAACAGACATAAAGAAAAAATGATAGTAAAAAAAAAAATTATACGGTCGAATTGAGAACCTCCTTTTTTTCGTCAGTTAAAAAAAATATATACTTAAATAAACTTTTATCGCCTCAACTTACAACTACTTACAATCTATACAAGAAGGGCTCTAAGAAGTAAAACAATTTTAGGTCAAATATTCAAACTTGTATGTCGATGTTTGTAACAACAAAGATTGGAAAAAAAATAGTTTAGTAACAATTGTATAACATTTTAAATAATCGAGACATTTTGTTTTCAATAACGAAACTTTATTCTGTTTAGTGTCCTGCTGACACCATAATTTTTTCAAAATTTTAAATTAATATTTAAATACCATAAAAAAATATTTTGTGTGATGCGCTCATACTGTAACGACCGCGCGGAAAACTCTTTTCGGCGTTGAATAAAAATTTAAAATAATGAAGATAGAATTCAGAGAGTCCAGACTTTTTATTGGCAATTTCCTCCTCTTTAAAAATCTTTTTTCAAAAATTCTTAAATATTTAAGGAAAAACTGAATATCTTTTATTTTGTTAATGACAATTGCAATTTATTATGTGCAAATAAATGCTCGAGATATCTTTTTCTAAACGTCATTCCGAATCAAATGAGCTATCACACATATTTTAAGGACCGGGAACAAGAATTAACACGTTTTTTAACTTGTTGACTGGACTATTCTAATGGCAATGACCAACAAAATTACGATTTTATGCAGTACAAAATAACCATATAAATATAACTTTCCTCTGTTTTTTTTTTGCTTAAAAACACAATAATTGATTATTTGTATAGTAAAACAATAAATATCAGTTCATGGAAGAAAAAATAATTACAAAACAGCATAATGTATCACTAGGGGTGCCCACTTCAAAAATATATCGATATTTCTATTCGATGTAAAATATCGGATCCCAGCATCGCTGTTTATCGATATATCGCTTGAAAACTTTGATAATATATCGAATGCTTTGCACAAAAGTTTACTACTATTTTCGATGAGTGTTACTTGAATAGAAATTGTAATACTAATGCAGTGGCGAGGTGACAGAGGAGTTATTCGTTTGTAAGTGAAACAAAAACAACAAATTAATAGAATTATTTTATTACACATCAGAACACTTCAAAACAGCAAAAGAAAAAAGAAAGAATATTACTACTAGTCTTAATCTACAAGCAAAAACTTACTTTCACTTTACCCATTTAAGACGAATGCTCTGTAGACAAACTTTGCAAAAATAATAGTTTACTCATGGTATGTTCCGAAATTACTGCGAGCACTGTTCAGTGCTCGTACTGGGAAGAAATTCGTTCCGTCCTGCCGAAGTGTCGTAGGGAAATATATTACGTCATAAATGAGGACCTAAACGTCGCCATTTTTCTACTGTGAGCACTGGAGATTTCGAAGTAAGGTACTTTCAGTGCTGTCACACTGTCACTTCTATTATGCGATTTGACAATTGACTTGAATTACCAACTGACAGTATACTGGACTGCGTTCCGGTATAAACAGTAACCGGTATAGCTAACTATAAAGGAACGGCTTCGCAGTATACTGAATTGACGTCATGCCTAACAGTGTATATCGGAATGCACACCTAATATTTTACCTTTCATTCTAGTTCTTTGTTCATGTCACTACCTGTTAATGACTTATGAATCCTTTATTGAAAATGGAAATCATCAAGTACCTAGTGTGTTAAAAATTTACTTCTGTTTTTAGTGTAATTATTAGTCAGAATTACTTTTTTTAAAAGATTCGACAAAAAAAATTAAGATTTGTTGTTTCTATAAATAAATATATCGATAAATCGAAAAGAATTAATATTTGTCAAAATATCGATTAAATCCGATATATCGTATGGAAAACATCGAATAAAAACGATATATCAATGTTAAATGAATATCCTTATTACAACAACATCATTCTCCTCCGCATGTAACGATGTGTAACTCACAAAATTTATGTGAGCTGCAACTCAGCTCACGGTTCAAGTACTTGAGTCAGAGTTGTGAACCGGCTCACAGATCAGCTCAATTGAGCAATACAATCGACTCATATGCCGCACTTTATAAGTGATTCATATTCATTTTAAGTAACAAAAATGTGACAAAAAGACTTAAAATATAATATATTTATGAATAAAATTTTTAAATAAAATTACTTTCCTTTAGTTTAGATAATGTTAGTTGACGTTTAGTTGACAAAATATATAAAAAACGAGTACCTATGCTACAATGATATTTAAAGATTTTTTATATAATATCATTGCTATGATACATATATTATACATCCTAATGTGTTTTTATACAAACTGTTTTAATTACAATAATAGACATTACTTTTTTATACTTACCAAAACCTATCGATCGAACCAAACCTATCATATATAATTACACATATTATTCATATAATTTACGATCTATTTACCAAATTTACCAAAATTATTTACGGTTAAGTCGTTATACATTCGTAAAAAATAATAGTATAGTCAGTTGAGTCAGTAATGTAATGTCATAAAATAGTCACGGCTCCGCTTGAACTGATATTGAATAAAGGACCACTCTAAACATATATCAATGAACAGTCTGTGACTCACAACACAAAGTATTCATTTAAAGCATAAAACAAACACGATCTGTAGAGTCGTAAGCTGAGCTGCGAGCTGTCAATTGAGCAACTGAGTCGCAGCTCAGCAGCTCAAGTCAGTGCGATCTGTATATTTGAACCGGTTCAGAGCTGAGTTACACACCTCTATCCGCGTGTGCCTTTTACCAACTAAGTTGGAGTCGGCTTCCAGTCTAACTACGATAGAGCCGAACTTCGATATTTTACGTGAAGCGACTGCCATCAGACCTCCACAACCCAAGTAGTTAGACCAGGTTGTCCGACTAATTTCTGTAAATTCATATTCATTTCGTATTTTCAAATAATTGCTTATAAAGTATGGAGGGCATTCGAGGGTAGAAGAACCAGAAGTACCTCTACCTTCCATATTATAAAGTTCTCAAGAACTGTTGATTGAAATGCCAACCATAATAACTAAACGAAATTTCTGAACATCCAAAGACAATCTATTTGACTTTTAGAAAATTACAATAGTAAATTTTAAGAAGAAGTTATCTAGTGTGTTTACTATTTTATCATCAATAACTTATTTTCGGATATTTGTGGAAACCTTATTAAATAATTTAAAGTTTTTCAAATACAAAACAAAATACCACTTGGTAAGCGTTAACATCTTCCATTTTGTCTATGGTCCGCGTCTTTCTCGCGACGAAGCGAACTCGCGTTGCGAGAGAAAACTTTCATAAATTTTTTGGGTCATTTTGATCCTTTTTAATGGCAGCGGTATTACGCGGTTGAATGTGAAATTGGGTTCAAATATGAGTGATTATTCTTCTATGGCTACGCTTCAAAACAATAGCCAAACGGCGGGATTTGCGGCTGCTTTAGAACGTGCTAGACTGGTAAGCGTTTCTTCTCTTTATTAAAAATCGTGTCTATTGACATTTGCGTGTTATTTACCGTTAATTTTTTTGTGTTTGTACCTTCAACATGGAAATTATCATAAATTTTCGATCCAACCTGACCTTTTTTGTACAAACTATTGATGTTCCAATGAAGGTTCGTAGGTAAGACAGTGAATTACTTTTACCTAACCTATTTATTGATTGTAAATTTGCGTAGTGTTAATTCCACTAGTAGTGAAAACAAGGAACAACGCTGTGCGGAACTGTTATTATTATTAACCTCAAAATCTGGCATTTTTATCTATACAAAATACTGGTTCCGTCGTAGCACTTTATGGTAAAGCGTATTGGGCGCGAATTTTACAGAATGGCTTACATTGTTAAGTCTGATGATTCACATAGTACATGATTTATACTTCTCAACATGTTGGACAGTTATGAAATCTGTGCAAAGATGTAAGAGTGTGCATAGTTATTGTTTCTTGATAAAATTTGTATGTCTTGACTTTTGTTTGTTTGAGCAGACTTCCATTATGAACTGAGCTTGAATCACAAACTATAGTTATTATTTCTGTAGCTTTATAGGCTCAGAACAGGCAGAATCAAGGAACTTACATGCATATAACCTTTATTAGTTGTTCTTAAATATATTTGGTTAATATGCTAATATCTGACTGTTGTATTAAATATACCTATACTATTTTAATTCTTAATGAAATGTTTGCCATAAGGGTTCATAACAAGAAAAACCATTCAATTAATATTCAACATCAGTAAAATCAAAGTAATTTTCACAGTTTGCTTTATCTGCTGTTATATAAAATTCATCAATTAATTTCACATTTTATGGTACTTTACAATTGATTTGTTTCTACTTTTCTTCTTATATACTGTAAAAATATCTTTACTTCATATGATGATGGTTTAACATATCACATTAATAGAGCACTATATTACAGAAAAGTAAACATCACTGTAACCATTTCTTTTAAATAATAATGGTCACTTATTATCTGATGATATAGTTGTTAACCACAAACACATAAAAGGATATCATTTTCATCCCCAATATAATAAGTTTTTAAACATTCACAACTTGTAAACCTATTACATGTGTAAATCGGAATATAACTTACACATATTAAATTAAATAAATATGTTTAAACCAATATTTTCAATGTTCATTATAATCATAGGTTGCTGCTAAGCTTGAGGTAGGTGGCAGTAAGAGACCTTTGGAGGACGGTCCTGAACCGAATGCAAAGAAGTTGGCTTCAGTGGACACTGGTTATCAACAACAACAAATGAGGTGAGATTTATACTCTGTTTACATATTAACAAAATAAAAGCAAAACTTGTCAGCCTCTATTTTACTTTAATTATTTATCAATTTTAATCTCAACATCTGCATTTACTACATTAGATTGATGTAATTAATGTGTGTCCACAAAATTGATATACCCCAAATTGTCAAATATTATATATAAAGTCTAAAGATAATACAACAGTTACAGTTGAAGTCAATTAGTCACATTTAAAGTGTCCATTGGATACTTATGCAAACATAATTAAAACCATAAATGACAAATGTGTGACATTTCAAAATGGGTTTTGCTTCTGCATCAAGAATGGAGCAAACAACATTGTATGAGGGTACAATTGGTTTTTGGCTGCAGTCTTGAGAGTGTTACATAGTGTATATTCACTGTAAAAAATTACAATGCACATGCACTATGTAACAGTGGGTGGGTGGCTCTATTGGTTATCTCCATATAATTCAAGTTAAATAAAATTGTTTAATGTTGGTTAATTATAATGTGTTTCGTACTAGTGGATCGGCAGCAGTAGTACCTGGAGGCCGCGTATCAGCGCCCCTGGGAGGTCCGGTGGCACCTCCGCCACCCGGTGGACCGCCTAACCTTATGCCCGACCAGACTCTCAATGAGTATATACGGGTTCCTGATAAGATGGTCGGACTCAGTAAGTTAACATGTATTTTAATATGGTCTATTCATTCTAGCTCCCAGAACAGCAAGGAAAACAATGTAGTGTTAAAATTAATGTTATTTAGTGCCATTTTACAGGAAGAACACAATATAAGTTTATTTTGATTAGACCTCTTCAAATTTTACACACCACATATTGATGCTGAGGTAAAGACTGTGTTTCTCATGTTTTTGTGCCATTTAATTCTTCACATATTATGTCACTATGTGCTGCTTTAGGTGGTTAAAATTATGGGATGGTTAATGATGGAATAGAGGTGAAGTTGGGAGGTAATAAAATTGATTCAGTGGACACAGTGAAATTTCTTCTCATCACTATAGATTCCTGACTAAATTTTTAACGCCATAGACAAATAAAAAATTAGATATTATAGTGTTATGTTTTGGGGAAACAGTTATAACAATAATGTAATCAAAAGACTTTCATACTACATAAACATGCTATAAGAACTAAACGTTTTTAATTAATTACGTATCCTCACAGCACCTAATATATACATAAATAATTATTTTAAATAACTCCACCAAATATATTCACTTGTATGAAACACGAGAGGAAAGAACTTTAAGGGAAAGTATGCATAGAAATATCATTAAAAATTAAATATATAAGGGGCATACTGAAAGTTTCTGGAACTATCCATTTACAATAAAAAAAATGCAAAGCAATGACTGAATTTTAAAATGGAACTCTGTTTTTAGCTCTTTAGCTAACAACTGTTGTAGATGGAAGAGATCGCTTCCAAATCTTCTTTATCACACGTAATGGCGGTGTTCCTCAGGGGTCAGTACTTGGTCCCATATTTTTTCTTGTTTTTCAATTACTTGGCTGAGAGTACATTAAAATGTCAACTTCGCTCTAGTGGTTTAGAAAACTGGTTTCCGAGCAATCATTTAAACTAAATATTGCAAAAACTAAATGCATGTTATTTATATTGACAGCTAAAAATAATAATAGTATAGATGTCCACTCAAGTAGTGGCAAGATTGACATGGTAGAAAAAATGAAATTTTTAGTTGTACACATTGATTCTTTACAAAATTGTAAATTTAGAATTATCAGTATTAGTCGATTCCTTAAGCTCTGCCTGCTACCCAATTAGGAATTTAAGAGATGAGTCAACTCAAAACCAAGATACAGCATCTTACTCAGGGCTAATAGCTACAACATATATAATGTCACTTCAGTGTTTGTTATGCAAAAAAGCCATTAGAACAATGTCCGTGAATCTGAAGAGACTGAACATTTTGACAGTGCCATGCCTCTATGTTCTAGTCCTTCTGACAAATTTAGTTAAAAATCTGAATAAATTTGAGACAAATGAGGAAAGAGAAGTCAGAACAAATACTCGCAGGACGAGATCTGAATACTATTGTTCCGACTAGGTTAGATATTGTGGAACATAGCTTAAAAGTACAACAATGAAAAAAAAAATTGTTGTGGGAGAGCCATGCTTCGGCATGTATGGGCGGCTCGACCGGAGTAATACCACGGTCTGATAGAAGACCGGTAGTGACGCAATGCTTGTGTTGTATTTCGCCGAGGGAGTGAGGTTACCGGAGGCCCGAACCCTTCCCTCTCCCCCCCTCCCTCCACTCCCTCCACTCCCACCTTCCCTTCTCCCCTCTTTCCTCCGATTCCCTAATCCCACCTTAAGGGCTGGCAATGCACGGCGCACTTATGACTCTTTGAGTTGCAGGTGCCCATGGGCGACGGTAGTCACTTACCATCAGGTGACCCGTCTGCTCGTTTGCCCCGTATCCCATCAAAAAATGGCTCAAAATCAATAGTGGAAAAATGGCTTCCGGAAAAGTCCTATTATGATTTTGCCGAATTGTTTTTATCTTTAGTTTGTTTTTAATTGTTGTTAATTACACTGGTATGCAAAAAAAATGTTTTTCCTCTCCTTTAAATGTTATGCATTTATCATGACCACATGATGATACAATAATACTGAACGTAATTATAGCATTTAAAGTCATCTATCACGTATATATTTTTTTGGTATGGAATTTTTTAATAAAACAATTCTTTAACATGAAATTTTAATTATTAATTTAATAACTTAAATAATGTTCGATGTACACTATTAGAAAAGTTTAAAACGCATATGACAATATTATTACTAGTTGTTAATCACATTTTACTTATTAGTTTTTTCATTTTCATATTTTCTAACGGAGTTTCCCGACAATTCGCTCAACAAAAATCTGCAAGCATTGCTTCGGACCGTTTCCCGTTGTTCCGCATCTCTATGTGCAAAATATGAATATGACCGCTTACATCGTCCTCTATTTCATCGCTGTTAATTCGCTTTAGGGGTAAAACATTTTTGCTTCAGGAACTGGCCTTTGTGCAGATGGAATATTCGGATATTGAATTTAATTTTTTTTCGTAAATCCTTTTGTCGTAGTCATACAGACATAACAATCGTTTTCATGGTTTTGAGGTTCACTCCAAATCATGGGTGTTGCGAATGGCATGGTCTTATGACTTCCGCCGAGCCAACCTTGTAATGTCCTTGAGCAACTGTTGCAACAAATCTTTGGAAGCCAATTTTTGTCTCTTTCATCAACTTAGAATTCAAAGTAACGCTGATAGGCACATTTAACGGAACTAGACAATGTACTTTGTTGCGATTTTATAGTAAATTCACCACAAACGTAGCAAAACATGTCTGGAGAATTTTTGGAAGTTCTTGGCATTTTGAACCTACAACAAAATAGAATTTGCTATAAAATAAGAACAATAACCGAATGATTTGAGGTCATTTAGCTCGGTAGTTGCAAATACACATAAATTTTCACTACATAAATCAACATAACTCTAAACTTACCAATATATCCGACTTAAATCAGAAACAATCACAATAGCGCCACGGAGTCACAACGAGAACTGCGCAGGCGCGTGCATTATTCGTTTAAAAATGGCGTCAGACAATATCTTCCTCTCTCTATCAGTGCACGCCGTTTTTTTGTGTGCAAATACACTCTCAACTGATTAAAGTTGCGTTAACGCGAGAATGACAGTAAAAAAATCCCAAAATTATTAAATATTTAAAATCAACTTTAAAAAAAAGTATACGTGATAGCACAAAATAAAAAGCAGATATAGATTTAGCATGCTAAACTCTAAATACGGATCATACTTTTATTGAAAGGAGGATTTCGTTGCAGACCAGTGAAATCTTTGTTTGTAATTATCTCCAAATGCTTAATTTATTATTATGTATACCACATTACTGACAGATCTATGTATTGTATGATTTTATTTAAATGTGGTTATGTATATTATTGTTTGTGTTTATTAATATTAATTAACGAATTTTGATGTCTATGTATGTTTCAACACAAAGTACCTTTTTTCATGAAATAAATGACTTGAGATGTACGGCAGAGTAGTGCGAATATGGAGCCATTTGTCTTACATTAGGAATTTATTGGTTGAAGAACGTAACTAAGTCAATTCTCATTTTATGTTCGGTTTGATTGACCTTCAACTAGTTAAGCCAACGCGGTATTTTGTTAGCTCACCGCATATCCTTTTCCGCCGGCAGTGACACGTGCGGCTCTGCGTGTTCTAACAACAAAATATATTGTAAAATATAATTAAATAAACTAAAATCTTTTTATGTATTGCGGAAATTACACTACAATTGCCGATTTTAAAATATACTTATGTGAACGATACAGTTTTTTATTATATAAGTATGTTAGCATCCAAGCAAGTGGCTTACCTTGAAGTTAGCTGATACCGGTTTTTATAAACACATAAGCAGTTACGTCCCTCGAGCATTAGCGACTCTACGCACCAAACAGTACTACGCCAGTAGTACGTGATAGTAGTAGAAAAGTTAAAACTAGTAAATTCTGTAGCAATGTTAACTAACCTCAAAGACTGAGTCCAAAAATGAGGAACCTCGCTTTATGCTGTAAAGTTTAAAAGCCACATAAATTTAATTATAACTATATTCTAAAAGCAAACTTACCAGATTCTCAACAATTATCGAGAATCACGAATCTATAGGTTGATCGACTTAACAACACTTGCTCTAAATTTAAAATGGATTCTATCAGATATGGTCCGTTCGTCAATGCTCCAGATTAAAAATAAAATGTTTTTGATGTTATTCCTTATTATGCTCCTGCATTACAGTTATTTTTTTCACATCACACAGTAATTGGCCGCGGTGGTGAGCAGATAACCCGTCTGCAAGCCGAGTCTGGATGTAAGATACAAATGGCGCCGGACTCAGGCGGCCAGCCGGATAGACTGTGCACTCTCACCGGATCGCGGGAGGCGATACAGAGGGCTAAGTATGTTGGACAAACTTATGTTTTAGCTATCACAAGAAATAATTGTATTCTATACAGTAGGTTCACTCTAGGACGACACGTAAAAACTACATGGCACGAGAATTCAGGTAGAAGTCAATTGCGGTCAGAGTACTAATTCTGTTTTATCATTTTCTTTAGTTACAATAAAGAGTAGACTAAAAGGATTGGGACTGACAAAGAAGAGTGACTGGCCTGTTGGTCTACTGGTTAGTGATCCTGACTGCTGAGCCAGAGGTCGTAGGTTCGATTCCCACCCAGGAAAAATAATTGTGTGACGAGCATGATCATTTTTTCTGTGTCTAGGTGTAATTTATCTATAATATGTATGTTTTTAGAAATATATAAGTATGTTTATCAGCAGTCTGATTACTATAGTACAGGCTCTGTCTAGTTTGGGATCAGCAGCCGTTTGTGAGATGTGTAAAGTTACAAAGAAAAATACAAAAGTTTGATGTCATAATTGTTTTTTCAAATTTTTCTCTAGTTTTATCCCCACTTTATCCAAGTTTGACTGGTAGGAAATATCTTTGGCATTGAGTTTGTACATTTTATTTTGTGCAAACAATTTCAATAAATAAATTACGAAAGTTTACAAGGGCCCTCGAAACATGTATGAACTTGCTTATTCATATAAATTTTTCGCTCTTATGTTATCATATAATTTTTAAATATCATAATTTTTTGATTTCCCTGATGGACAAAATGTCAAAATATCCAATCCTTCCATATTACACATACATTTAATGATTGATAATTAAATTTGAGTCTTCTCGAGCTGATATCTAAATTGATAACTCCAACTGAGACTTCTTGTCATATTTATTTGTTTTTTTAATTGATTTTTAGGCTTTTCTCTTTTTTTATTATTGTTAACCAAACCAATTTAAGCCTATGAACTTTAAAATAGTGCATTGGATTAAAATTCACATCTGAAAACCAGATTTCAATGTTTATCCTTAAACTAATATACATTGTTGATAATAGTATGAGTAATAATTACTATTGCTAAGTATTAAATATGAATTAAGGATAAAAACAGTATTATACATACATATGTACTGTCTGTGTTGTGCGTTTAACAGTGATCCTATTTGATTACTGGTATAGTGGTATTATTGGTATTAAAAATGTTTGTCACTATGTTCATAGATTTATATAGTGCACATGAATGATGAACAATATAACAAACGAAAGATTTAAGTTCTTATTTAAGTTCACGCCTTTAAAACTTTACTAGAGGACAGTTTTGCTAAGTACAGTAACATATTGTCATCAGGGAGTTGGTGAATCAGATTGTGAATCACCGTGGTCGCGAGAACGCGCCGCAGCACCTGGACAGCCCGGGTGGTGGTAGCAGCAGTGGTGGAGGGGGTAACGGTGGCGGTGGCGGAATGCCACCGATGCTTAGGGGAGGTGGCGGCGGAGGCGGCGGCGGCGGCGGTGGCGGCGGTGGTGGCGGCGGTATTGGTGGCGGCGGAGGCGGCGGCGGACTAGCTGTAACGGTAAGCAGATAGAAATTATAACGTAATATTTTTGTAGTGTACTTATCATTTCCAGATGACAATGAATATAATTTTGTATGAGCATAATATAACTGTAAATTAATAATTAAAAAAATCCCCAACACAAAATAATAAAAATAGTATGAATGGTCATCTTGGATTTAAAATTTATCATAGTGTGTATTCTACTAGTCAAGCTCTCTCAATGTGAGTAGAAGTTTTTTTATTTTATGCGCAAACTTGTGTGAATAGAGTATAGTTTTATTAAGACTCTACACTCTGTTTAACAGGAAGAAGTAATGTTGCCGGGTCCAAAGGTGGGACTTATCATTGGTAAAAACGGCAAGACTATCAAACAACTGCAAGAACAGTCTGGCGCCAAGATGGTTGTCATACAAGACGGGCCTAACACAGAATATGTATGTGTGAAGTTGTTTAGTTATTATTATTAATTGTTATTTTCTTAAGTCTTAGTGTTGTGGATGAAATATTTGCATACAGTATTTTTACGTTATATAGAAACCCTTTTTATTTAGCTTCTTACTGTGTTGTTAATTTTGTTTTAAATATTTTTTTATGGAGACAGAATTTATGTCTTTCCTGTCCAAGGCACACTAGATTTAATAATTAGTTATATTTATTAACTAAAACCATAACTATATCTAACCATATTAACTGTAACCATCTAAAATTGTACACGCCATTGCGCTTTTGTTCAAGTAAACCGGGATTATTTTTTTTTCAAGGGGGAGGTGTTGCTAAAAGGGCGCATCTGGTAATTTTTTGTTTGCAGAGAATGTTAGATAAATCGAGAGTCTATTATCGATCGATGATCTGATATGTGATATGATTTATTATCGGTCTGAGCTTGACCGAAACTTTAGACTTGAAAATAGCATTCAAGATTTACATAAAAATTTGATCAGCTTAATAACTGAAAAATATGATATTTGAATGTAACTAGTTGTATATTTAGAGGTAGACATTATAACAAGCATACTCTTACATAGGAGAAGCCACTGCGTATATCAGGCGATCCATCAAAGGTCGAGCACGCCAAACAGTTAGTTTACGAGCTACTGGCTGAGAAAGACATGGGCGGTGGTGGCGGTGGCGGTCCGAGGCAACAGTACGACGACGGGTACCCGCCACAGGACCAGGGCAATGGGCTCGCTACCAATTCAACAGAGGTATGTAAATAAGTATTTGTTTGAGTCAATACTGTACTTGTTGAATATAATATATATATATATTTTTTTATAATAATAACTTACACATCTCACACACGGCCGTCTGATCCCAAACTAGGCAGAGCCTGTACTATGGTAACCAGACTGCTGATAAACATATTTATATATTTCTAAATACATACATATTATAGATAAATTACACCCAGACACAGAACAAATTATCGTTAATAATAAACGTTAATAATTATATACATTTTGTTTTTGCGCAAATGTGTTCGCTGTTACAAGTCCGAAGTTAGTACTAGTAATTACTGATTTGCATAACTGCAGAACAAGATACAATTTATCCTGTTTTTAAATTTAGTCAAAGAATTTTTTTTATATCATATACCATTCTATTCATTGTTTTGCAATTTCTACAAAGTCGCTAAATTACTTAAAAAACGTGGTGAATAAAAGATAACGTCGAATCAAAATTCCTTGTCCACTGCAGACATAGTGTGGGTCAAAGTCTGGTACGGCGTCAATGTTATTTATTTTTTAAATAACATTTTTATTCATATCACATTTCCGCAGACACATTTCATAAAAAAAATTACAGTATATGTAATTTTGTTCTTCTACTCTACTAGGCAAGTGATAGTCACTTTAACTATTGTAAAGCTGTTTAAAATAATAAGATAATTTTAATAGTTTTAAATATAATTATAATAAATTAAAAATACCCCCGACTCGAGAATCCCTTCAACGATTACAAAAGAGATGATGGGAACGAACGGCTGAACAGATTTTCTTGAATTATATCGGACTATATATAATAAGGACGCTCTCGATCAAGCCATCTTTCAAACAAAAAAAAACGCACTAAAATCGGTTCATCCGTTTGGCACACGTCAAACTTATAATACCCCTCTTTTTGCGTCGAGGGTTAAAATCTAGCTTTTGGCCGCAGCTTCGCTTGCGTTAATGTAGATTTTGGCAATCAATCTGGTAAACCTCGGGAATAGTACTTTTTTTTGAGATGTAAGGTACTCTATATCCTTTCTGTACCTAGGGGTACGTTGTTAGGACAACATTAATGCAACATTACCGGTTAAGTAATTAAAGTTTGATTATTTATTTTGCTTACAATACATGATCCTAACAAAACTATCTAAGCTTAATTAAAGAGGTTGTAGTAGAATATGTCCTACCCCTTTCACTAATATACTGAAATTGAGTTAGTACCTAAATCTTTCCGGCGACAAAAAATCATACCACTACCTATTCATTGTTATCTATACTACACGTGTCCTAAAATGATTGAATATACTTGTTGTTAGGTATTAGTGCCAAAAGCAGCAGTGGGTATCGTTATAGGCCGCGGCGGAGACATGATCAAGAAGATCCAGGCCGAAACCGGCGCCAGGGTGCAGTTCCATCAAGAGAGGGATGACGGGCCCTGTGATAAGAGGTAGGCAGGCAAACTTGCAACTTAATATGCGCAGATAATGTTAAGGTATTTTATTAGGATACATTAGTATCGTAATAATATTATAAATGTAAATTATATGATATTATTGCTCTAAAGATAGATTGCCTCCCACATAGGCTTCCGGGAGCCAAGTTACATGCCTGCGCCTCTCAGTATAAGTATCACTCTTATACTTGATAATTCCTTATTTTTAACCGACAAAAAAAAGGAGGTTCTCAATTCGACCGTATAATATTTTTTTTTTTTTTTTTATTTCTGTTCAGCCCTCACTTCGTTATTTATGAACCGATTTTGATTATTCTTTTTTTGTTGGATTGGGTATACCTCAAGGGTGGTCCCATGTCAAGGGAGGGAGTCAGGATCTGATGATGGGATCCTGAAAAAATTGAGAGAAACCCTCGAAAATTGTAGGAACGAATAGTGTTTCTGTTTACTTTTCATTACTTTATCAGGTATTGCGTTTAGAAATCATCACATCATGTAGCTGAGCTGATGATGAAAAAAACCATAAAATAAAATCTTTTTAACAAAAAATTAAACCAACGAAAAGAACCAAAAAGCAAAAAATAAATAAACCTTAAGTCTTTATTTTTATTTATTTTTTGCTTTTTAATTATTGAGCTTATTTACATAAACTATCAAATTTTATATAAACCTATTTTGAGTCCGCCAAACAACAAACTGATTAATTATATAAAATTTTATATGTAAGTAATTAATCATTTTATTATTTGGCGCCGATTTATTTATTTTTTGCTTTTTAGTTCTTTTCGTCGGTTTAATTTTTTGTTAAAAAGATTTTATATTATAAATTATTGCATTTGTGTGATGATTGATTAATGTGTATATTGTCTTCACAGTAAATAATATTTAAACTATTTGCAGATGTTACCTGCAAGGCAAGCCACACCAAGTGGAACAAGCAAGACAAATGATTGAAGATCTCATCTCCAGTGTAAATGTAGTTATTAATTCCCTAACTATGGTATAGGTATAACGAGATTTGCCATTCAAATTTGGGACCATCCTACTTTGGAAAAATCTATATATATATAAAAATATGTGTCACTTTGTTTGTTCGCGATGAACTCCTAAACTAATGAACCGATTTTAATGAATTTTTGCACAATGTGTCGAGTTTGGTCCAATTTGAGAGATAGGATAGTTTTTTTTTTTAATTGTGAAGTCGCAGCTACAGCACGTCGCCGGGTAGCTAGTATACATTTAAATTAAACAGCACAGACCTACCACGGTGTCGACGCTGGTGTTGAGACTATAGACATATATACTCACAGTGAGTGATGGTCTCCAGAGGCGCGAGCAGGAGGTGCGCACCGGGCGCGGGCGCGGTGCGCCGCAGCGCAACGGCGAGCGCGACTACCAGCAGTGGCAGGACTCGCCCGAGCTGCGCGTCACCTTCACCGTCTCCAACCTCAAGTGTGGTCTCATCATCGGCAGAGGTCAGTCGCATTATATATGTACGCTTCCATCCTACGTAACTCAAGCATTTTACCCTATTAAGATTGGATGGATAAAATAACAAATGTATGGAAACTATACGTGTATGTTTGTATAGGTGGTGAAGTAATAAAGCAGATAAATGCTGCGTCGGGCGCCCACTGTGAGTTGGACCGGCGCGCGCAGGGCGCCGACCGCAACAACCGCACCTTCTACATCAGGGGACACCCCGAGGCCGTGGAGCACTGCAAGAGGATCATTATGGAGAAAGTTGGTGTGGTGAGTGATCGAGCCAGGATTGTTGGAGATGTTGTCTTTCTCTGAAAATTTTAATGGCAACAAAAACAAGCTACAAATTACTAGAAGGACCACCTATGTTATTATTTCTTTATTTCCCTCTTTACATATGGTGGAACATGACTGAAAAACAGTTACATAGAGAACGCAAGTAAGCCGGAGCCTGTTATTGTATAAACTTTTCGTAACATTACTGGACCTCTAGCTTTTTGTAGCCCTTTTCACGTAATTAAAACATAAAATTCAATCAGATGCAAAACGAAATATTGATATCACAAAAACTCGTAAATATCTACTAAAGAAAAAAATTAAAATCGGTTGATGAAAATAAATATACGAGAAAAAGGTTCTTAACCGTTTTTGCCTATTTTAATATATAAAAATGTCGTGTCACATTGTTTTTCCGTCATGAAGTATCACTCTAAAACCAATGAACAATAACTGGGGATCGTTGTTCAAATTTAAGCTTAAATAAAATTGTACTTACAGCCGGTTAACTTCATCCAAGAAGGCAACGGTGGTAATGGTAACGGAAACGGTGGAAACGGTAACGGTAACGGCGGGGGCGAGTTCTACGGAGGTGGCGGCGGCGGCGGCGGCGGCGGCGGCGCCGGCCCGCCCGCCTGGGGGTACAACCCGCACTGGCACCAGCCCGCGCAGCAGCAGCCGCAGGTAACTACACTTGGTTCTAATATGTTCGAACTTCAACATGTTAACGAAAAGTTTATCTACTTGGAAATAACGATTAGTAAATATGTAAAAAAAAAAAGGTTTTTGATAAAGTTGCATTCATATGTAGAATTTAAATTCGTATATTTCCTTCGATCTGATTACGGATCTTGACGGATGTTCTGAGGGTATGCTATATGAAAATTAAAAAAATTAAATATGACAACATTTTAAACTGAAAAAAATCAATTGTTTCCAAATCAGACAGTGATGTAATTTGATTAAGTAGTTAAATGATAATAATACTTATATGAATTCATTTTAAGCTGCATAATATGATGGTAGTACATAACATTTTGTTAAATGACAATCTAAATCGACACCTTTTACCTAAAACTAATTCATTAATTTTCAATAATGTGTCATTTTTAACCTCCGACGCAAAAAGAGGCAGGGCAAAAAGAGCAGAGACGCAAATGACGTATCTGTGAACTTCAGAATATCTGTGGCATCGTAGCTCCCAAACGGATGAACCGATTGCGGTTTTTTTGTTGGAAGGTGACTTATCGAGAGTGTTCTTAGATATAATACAAGAAAATCTGTTCAGACGTTCGAATATCATCAGCTCTTTTGTAATCGTTGAAGTTATTTTCGAGTCGCGGGGGTATTTTAATTTTTTATTTATGATTATTTATAATTTAATTGGAAGTGTAGGTAATTTAATTGTGCAATTTATTATTCTCGTCGAAATAAGCTTCGGTCTTATTTCATAATTCGTTTTTGTTATCTAGCAACAAGTGCAAATAAATCCTGCTACGGGTCAACCCGACTATTCACAGCAATGGATCGACTACTACCGTTCTATGGGACTGATGCGGGAGGCTGAGGCTATTGAACAACAAGCCAAGCAGCAGCAACAAGCTGGCATGGACGGTGTGTAAAATATTTCAATAATAAAAGGATTTTCAATACGGTTGTCGAAAGTTTGACAATGGTGCCGATTCTGTAACATCACTCTAAACTAAAATCTGCCTAAATTTTCTTCATATAAGAGTAAACCTTGTACACTTTGAAACAAGGTCTTATTTCAAATTTATACAAGTAGGTAACATATGTCGCTATCGAAATAAGCAATTTATTTGCTGACTATAGTCTGACACGCTTATATAAACTTTAATACCACGTAGCGAGAGCCGCTATTAGTTGAATGCCATCTCTTTTCCTCTGTGTTTTGTAGCTGTCTTCGTAAGTGCCGATTAAAATAACGTCATCTTAGTTCGTTTTGAATAAGTTTTTATATGGCATTTGAATAATTGAGGACTATCGCTGCGTGGAAATGAAGTTGAGTTTTCGTTGACAGGTTTTAGTGAAATTTAGTGGCGCTGAGAAATAGATGCCAGTAACAAATTACCTTGTTACGAAGAAGACAAGGTGGATTTCATGTGAAGAATTTAAGTCAGATTTTAGTTAAGTGAGTGTGTCATAGAATCGGCACAAATGTATAGCGTACAGTAAAAAAGCTGTTGTACATATTTATAGCAATATTTAATTGGTACTGAATTCCTGGTATTTAACCATGAAAAGCCACAGGATGCACTCGCACTAATAGTAGAATTATATTATTAAAATCAGTATCTGTTTGTCAAATGTTTTTGATTATTAATTCGAGTGTCTTGGTTGGTAGACAGTCGATTTGCGTGAGTCTCCCTTCAATTAATTCAAGATATCAATACGAACACGGCGGTGATGTTGATGTTCGATTGAGCGCGTTTACTGTTTTTTTCGGTTAAACTCTGGTTTTGAAAAAAATCATCTTCATTTAAAAAAAACTTAGTAAACTAGAAAAATAGTTACATTCTGAATGACGAAAATTTATATTTAGAAAAAGTTGGAGTTTGGTACGCATTCTGTTTTGGTGACATCATCGATCTATACTTCTCAGATGAAGAGTGATTATTCATTTAGGTAGCTTATTATTCACCCAGATATTAAGAAGCTAATTGCAAATAATGTTGTTAATTCATAAATTACAAAAATATCTAGCGTAGCGTTATATTCTCTTTGCATTAATTTAGTTGTATCGGTCGGCATCAAGGACTTCATCATGGAAATCCATGGTCGGCATTACGAACGAATTATAACCCTTACCCAGCTCCCTGGTCGGAGTGATATCTTTGACGAGGTAACATTAAACCATTTTGCTTTGATTTTGCATATTGTTAATGAATTATGGTTTTCATTTCTTAGTGCACACTGCACAGTCGATTGAATCGAAAAAATTGTGGAGTTTTAGGTTTGTTCATTTATAATTTTCAGTTGAAATTTTGATATTGATAAAAATCTTTTTAACAAAAAATTAAACCGACGAAAAGAACTAAAAAGCAAAAAATAAATAAACTTTAAGTCTTAAATATTGAGCTTATTTACATAAACTATTAAATTTTATATAAACTAATTTTGATGACATGATGACATGATGTGGTGATTTCTAAAGGCAAATACCTGATTAAGTAATAAAAAGTAAACAGAAACACTATTCGTTCCTACAATTTTCGAGGGTTTCTCTCAATTTAATCAGGATCCCATCATCAGATTCTGACTTCCTTGACATGGGACGACCCTTGAGGTATACCCTATCCAACAAAAAAAGAATAATCAAAATTGGTTCATAAACAACGGAGTGAGGGCTGAACATACATAAAAAAAAATATATATATACGGTCGAATTGAGAACCTCCTTTTTGTTTCGTCGGTTAAAAATGCCAAGACGTAGACGTACAAACATAGGTCGCAGAACTCGCAATCCCGCAAATCAAAGATATTTAAGAGCAAGTCAAACTGATGAGCAACGCAAAGCTCGAAATGAAGTTGAACGGAATCAATATCAAGATAAAATCTTTTTAACAAAAAAATAAATCGACGAAAAGAACTAAAAAGCAAAACATAAATAAACCTTAAGTCTCAAGTATTGAGCTTATTTACATAAACTATCAAATTCTATATATACTTATTTTGAGTCGGCGCCAAACAACAAACTGATTAATTATCAAAATTTTATATGTACCTACGTAAGTAATTAATCATTTTATTATTTGGCGCCGACTCAAAATAAGTTTATATACAATTTGATAGTTTAGACTTAAGGTTTATTTATTTTTTGCTTTTTAGTTCTTTTCGTCGGTTAAATTTTTTGTTAAAAAGATTTTATTTTATGGTTTTTTTTCATCATCAGCTCACCTACATGATGTGATGATTTCTAAACGCAATACCTGATAAAGTAATGAAAAGTAAACAGAAACACTATTCGTTCCTACAATTTTCGAGGGTTTCTCTCAATTTTTTCAGGATCCCATCATCAGATCCTGACTTCCTTGACATGGGACTACCCTTGAGGTATACCCTATCTAACAAAAAAAGAAAAATCAAAATCGGTTCATAAATAACGGAGTGAGGGCTGAACAGACATAAAAAAAAAATTTAAAAAAAATATATATTATACGGTCGAATTGAGAACCTCCTTTTTAATCGTCGGTTAAAAATAGAAATGTTGCATTTGATCCACATCGAGCTGCATTCAATTATAACGTGGCAATCGATTAAAGTTCACAGCAAATCACGTCTTTGTAATGGCACTCGGCTTGCGGTAAAGAAATTAATTAACAACGTCATCGAAGCCGTAATTTTAAAAGGGAAGTATAAAGGCGAAGACTGAGATGATGAGATTGATTCCACGCATCCCTCTGATTCCGAACGACATGCCATTCGACTTAAAACGGTTACAATTTCCAGTGCGGCTTGCATTTGCAATGTCAATAAATAAATCGCAAGTGCAGTCGTTAAGTGTTTGTGGCATTAATCTTGAAAATCCACGTTTATCCCATGGCCAACTGTATGTCACCTGTTCCCGTGTCGGAAAACCATCAACATTATTTATTTACGCGCCAGGAACAAAACTGACAATGTTGTGTATCAACAAGCATTACAATAAACAATATGTCTATCTATGTTATAGAGATAATAAAAAATTACAAACATACAATATCAATATATACAACAAAAAAAATTATTATTAGTGAAGTATTCCAGTTTGAGTTGAATGACAGGACAACGTCTGTCGGGTCAGCTAGTATTAAATATAGAAACAGAGTATCAGAAGGTAATTTTCGTAAGCAAATAATAAAGAAGTACGTATGTTTCTGTCGGTGCAGCAGCGTCGGGCGGCGGCGCAGGCGGCGGCGGCGCGGCGCCGGCGGGCAGCGGCGCGGGCGCGGGCCCGGCGCCTGCCGCGCCCGCGCCGCAGGCGCCCGCGCACGACTACAGCGCGCAGTGGGCCGAGTACTACCGCAACCTTGGCAAGCTCAAGGAGGCCGAGGCCATCGAGGCGCAGATCAAACAGAAGGTAACGACCCCGCTCTTCCTACCGTCGTTCTAATCGCTCCGTGACACGCTATAGCCAAACGAGGTCTGTTAAATACTTTAATGTGAATGCAATAAACATTTTAAACTTTGCATATATAATTTCTTGCATTTTACTTTGTACTCTACCATTATTTAAAAATACTAGCATATTTGTAAACATTGTTTTTTCTAGTAAGTTCAGGAGTTTTTGTGATAAGTCAATATTTGAACATCTCTTACGCACCAAAAGTGTGCAAAGATCCTTACATGATACTTACACTATTTGTTTTGTACTGACAATTCAACAATAATAGAATTAAATAGTTCGTTAATTGTGATTGCCTGGTGGTCGCATTTCAATCATAATTTATAAAATTTGAATGTTTAGTTCTATTTAAAGAACAAGGATCACAGCTACTTTAGAATAGTTCATGAAATGTTCGTCATTGATTACAGTTAACTGCTACTAGATTGATTGCCAAAAACCTCCCCACGTTACATCCTAGGCAACAGGAGCAAAAACACCTCTTTTCTTTGGTGGACTCATTTCTGCTTGCAGAGCATTCGGCCAATACGTATCCAGTGCTCCACAATTTATATTGGTCTGTTTATCCGCGTATCTCTCTGGTAGTACATAGAGTATAATTTGCCATCTCTGAATTTTTATTTACCGACTTGGTATGGCACATATGGTAGTACTGACCGACCGACAAAGGACTCTCTCTAACTGTGGCACTTCGAAGGCGAAGAATATAAAAATCCTGTTTCTGTGAACACGGTCTGACAGATCTCTGCGCAGCCCTCTCGTAACTCTGTGTGGCAATCTTGTCACCAAATCAAAAAAGGTCAAGGAGGGCTAAATATGTGAACTTTTCTTACAGCATTTGTCGTTACGACTATAGGATATTCAAATGTTTATGAATTCGATTCTTGCTTTGACAATCTCAAAGTAGTATTAAAAGATGTATATGCGTATAAAATATTATTATTATAATATTATTTCGTATTTAGCAGGTTGAATTCCTCAAAAAAAAATAATTTAAATAGGCTGTCATAGGACAGCCGACAGAAGTGAAAACTTAAAACGACGTATCACATTAGTATGACCGTGACGCGAACCCATAACTCTAATATTAGCACGATAAACCACTAACTACACACACTAACCTCACAATGTAAACCAAATAATTGTTAAAATAATTCTTACATACCAATAATAACTATTAAATTAATAATGACAATTATTACATATTCCTTGAATATAGTAACACAGCGACACAACAGCGAAGAGCAGTTGGCTGTATCTTTCTCGCTCGGGTACACTCGGCGGTCTCGAGTTCACCCATCGAGCCTTTCACATCAGAGCCTGACAGATCAGCCTAACTTACTACCTACGAAAAAATGTGTGTGCGGTGCGCCAAAAAAGTTTTCACTTCAAAAACATCCTACATATCGTATATTTTAGAAGTGAAACCTTCTCGTATTCTGAAACATGGCAGCAAACGAGGAAACTTATCAAAGTTTTTATTTAAATTTCGAACTGATTTGCAAATAGAAAACTGTTTAATTTAAAAACAAAAAGCGTGTAAAAAGGAGTTATTCTTCCTAGAAATTTTACTTGAACTACGTGTATTCCATCGAAAAAAGTGAGACTGATAAAAATATTTCATACCGCATGAAATGTAGGAAGTGCAACAATTACAACAGGTCTAAACAAGCCTTGTTTTCCAACTAGGTACTGATGGACCTACGTCTGTTTCGTATGTGTGTGGGTACTTGTAGTGTGCAGCAGATGACTAATAGAATATTCGTCCTGCATCAGCAGTCAGGCGGCGGTGCGGGCGGAGCGGGCGCGGGGGCGGGCGGCGCGGCGCCCGGCGCGACGACGCCGGGAGGCTCGGCGGCGCCCGCGCCGGGCGGCGGCCAGTACCCGCAGTACGGCGTGTACGCGCCCGGCGTGTACCCCGGCTACCAGCCCTACCCCGGCTACGCAGCGCCGCAGCCCGACCACCACCACCAGTAGTGACCAGCTGTGAGTTCATACACACACGATTGCACTTCTTTACCGCATTGGAAAATGCAAATGGGTCCCCAATGTTGAACAGATAGAATACGTAAGGGAACATTTTCTGTACATACACGCGTTCTATCTTGATATCTCGCCTGAGGATCGTCATGCAAATTTATTAGAGCCAATATCACTTGTAAAAAGAATAAATTGTAAAACCTTTAAATACAAATATAATAAATTTGCAAAATTGGTGTCTTAAATGCAGACGTCATCCGATATACATCGATCAACATTTGAGAATTCAAATATATTGCATATTCTATAGCAACATCTCTAAATGCAATAAATATTCGTATATGATTAAGCTTATGTCTGTCATTAGGCGCTTTTTAGTAAATCTATGTAAAAAATGTGGAAAAACGATTTATCACTTTTCGCTTTTTGTATCTAAATCCACTTATTTGGGTGCTTTACGGTTTACGCTTAATTTTGTATATGCATAGTAGTACACCTGTCTAATGCACTTCCACATATTTCCATGATATAAAGTACAAATATTAATTAGTTATTATTTGTCAAGGAGACATCGTGTTAAAATATGGAAATCTCTAAATAATAACTTAGATTATGTTAAGTATCTTTTATTGATAAATAATCTAAAAGACCTAAAAATTTTAATATAACTATCATTTTTCTTCACTTATGATAAAGATGAGTATAAAACGTAATATATGTGTATAATATATAGATCGTATAGTCTATTAAGTACTACTTGTATTTGAGTGTAATGATAGTACAAATAAAGTTTGATTAAAACTTTTTATCTCGTTCAGATATAACATATAATATGCAACACGAATAATTTATGTATTCCTAAATTTATTTGAGCATGTTATGATATATTTTGTGTACTTTATTATGGGTGATTGATTTGTTTTTACACTGCAATTGAACTTTATTTTACAGACGTATTTTGGTTATATATCACCGTAATATATTACTAAAATGCATGTGTTAATATATGTTACATTCTTTTTCAGTTTGCATGATTTAAATTATATTCAAAATGTAAAAAAAGTAATTTATATGCTATATATTTGACGTGTCTAGTAGTAATTTGAGATGTTTTGAGGACGGAATATTTAGTGTGTGTAGTGTTGCAGATGTAGGCCAGTTCCGGGGTTGCCTGCTCGAGAGCGCATATCTACAATTGAGTCGTACCATATGTTGCCATGTTCGTTTGTTTGTGTGATTGCAGAGCACGCCGGGGGGCAAGCAAGCAGCCGACGTGTGAATTCCTCGTTTTAGATGTTAACGAATTAGATAAGAGTTTGGAAAATATAGACACCGCGACCCTTAAACATCTGTTGCTAGCACTACAAGCCGGGGAACCGCAAACGTATAGATTCTTTCTCACGTGCATTTAGGTCTGAGCGGCATAAATATTACATTATATTACATACAACATGCTTATTCAGAAAGTCCGTTGACATCAATCTGATTATATTTTACCATTTTAATTGTTATTTATGATTGCAAATACAAATATATTGATAGAAATTATTCAATTTCGATCAGATAATAGCCTGCTCACATCTAAATTCATGTAACTTCAAATATACAGTACATAGTCGCATATCAGATACTTTTTCTTATAGGTTACTAACACTTAAATATTGTCAACTAAACGTATATAATGAGATTATTTTTTATTTAAATTTTACGAACGGCTGTGTGGTTTATAATTTTTATTGTGTTATACTTATAATTGATATCATGTCTTGTGCATTAAAATGTTATGATTGTTTTTGTGCCAATATTGATCATTGACATGCCAGTTTGTCCAGGTATAAGTTAGAAAGCCACACTGCCTTTAAAGATGTAACAGAATGATCCGACCTACTACGGAGCTATAGAGAGAGAAATGAAACATAAGCGGACTTCGACGCCGCGAGGATGCGAGGTAAATGCACTGTGCTGAATGACTAGCTGACACACGTTTTAACTGTCTTTTAAATTGTGTAATATCCATGTGGAACGGGTGATTTTAGATTCGTCTTCCTACAGTTAATTGGGAAAAATAGGCGCCTAAAATTTCCCCATTCACGAAATTAACTTTGTTTAGCATAAGTTAGGATATAATTTATCAACTATATCTCTCTTGACGGCTCACTAGGTTGCAACGTGCTGACTATCAGTAATGTACGGTTAAATGCCGACTACTAGGTGTTAGTTTATATTGGAAATACATTAAATAAGGTAATGTAACACTATGTACATTCCCTTGGCACTATTGAGTAAATCGACGCGATAACGCTCGAGACGGTTCAGTGGGTTCGGCCCCCAGACTTGTATTATTTTTAAGCATATAAAGTGTATATTGATTCACTGTGTGTTCATTTTATTTATAATGATGGTTTCTGTCCACAGTCCCCGGAGGTAAGTGACCCTATAACTAACAATGTGATCGTATAGATAATGGTGTCCACACATAAAGTTTGATATTGATACTGTTTGAGGTACATATTTCTGTGTCTGTAAGATTTTATTCGACGATTGTTGTTTTTGATTGTTTACCCATATATGTTTAGGGTTCGTGCTCTGGTTAACCATATTTATATTTGGCGTTTGATGATATCTAATAGATTTTAATGAATTTATCGCATTATGAACATTTAAGCCAACAATAAAACTATGTTGATCACACGTCAAATACCACCATTTACCACAGGTATCGCAACAAGCTACCATTTTTATTTTCAACTTTATCTGATGTACTCTTAACTACTTGTAACTTCTACCGATTTCATGATGCACTGTTATTTCATATTCCTTTTATGAATGTTTGCATATTATAAATGTGCTTTTCACAGAATCGCAAATCCAGAGATATAACATCACAGTCTAACATCAGACAAGCAAAACAACACCACAAAAAGGCCGCAACATGTTAGACACTTAGAAATGATCTTTTAGTATTTTTTTGTGTTACTTATTGTAACGTTTCCATGTTTCTATATCTTGTCTTGCACTGTATTTTACATGACTGTTGTACTGTTATTATGCATTTTTTCTGAATAAGTCGAATCCAGTTGAGTACTTTTGAGGAGTTGATGATTGTATCACTGTATTTCTATGATTATTTTGAAACGATTTTTTTTGTATACACGTAATGTGCCTCTCATCTTGCTATTGCATCACTGCCCTCATTTGTTGTCGATCTGTTAAAGGTGGAAGAAGTACTGCCTACTCGTTAATATAATTGAAACAGACACAAAAATACAAATATAATTGGATAATGGTGGACCGAGATGATGCTGAAATAAAGGTGGTATTTCTGAGTTTTGGTAAGTGACTATAAATGAATGAACAGTGGGGGGTACCCTCAAGCGTAATTAATAAAAAATAACATATTTTAGTAGTTCGTAATAGAAAGTAGTTTCATACTACAAGACAAGCTAGTTTGTTTAAAATGGAATAGACCTTTGGGACAGTTCTTTATTCATTTTGTATCGTTTTTGTTTTTAAATGTCTAGCAAAAAAATATTAAAGGTAGGGTAAACACTGAAACAACAAACGAACCTTTTTGGGCGAATTTAGTCTCGAATTTAGCTCTTTTTTCTTTATTTCCTCAATTTTCAGTGTTGTTGCTTATTGCTACTTAACTGCTATACGTTCTGAGGGTAACCCCTAAAAGAAACTATACCAGTGTAGCATTACTTTTGATAACGTAAATGATGATTTAGTCAAATCAGTAGAGTTGACTAAAAAAATTAATAATTCATTAAACTGAGATAATAAAACAATTATTTTTAAAGGAGTTACATTCCTTTAGACAGGATTCTAGAATGTTTAGGTAAGTTGTAGTCTATGCCTTCTCGGTGAAATGTGACGAAATCTTTTTTTCATATAGTATATTTATCCGCAATCTGAAGAACTTCTATTTAACAATAATTAAGATTTTTGGTCAATAAAATGAAATATTACTATTATTGTTAGTCAAAACACTTACATCTGCAAATACGTCTTTTAATATAAAGAATCGGGGGGATGTTGTAGATAGGATTGCCAAAGAAAGTTAAAATTATGTAGGGCTGTAATTAAATCAAATATATTTCTAAAAATTCGTGCGTCATATCATGTGTATTTATATTTTATGTATATGTGTCACACGCTGTAGCTGTAATTTCGTCGGTATTTTTTTGGTTTTAGATACTGTAAAATATTCTGAAAAAACTTAAGATCTAGTTAACCATATGTATTCTTAATTAGTAAAATGTACCTCTATCTAGTATGAGTATTTTCTACACTGCTCAAAGATTATTGTTTTCGAGAGCGTACCTCATCCCTATGCTGTAGAATATTTCTAGTATAAAACTTACATTCTTTTTTGTGTAATAACGATAATAATATGATGAATGTTTGAAAAGAGCTCTAGAAAAGTAGTCTCTCCTATATTTTACTCGTACTAGGGGTACTAACTACATCTACATCGTGTTGACATTATCAATTATTTATTTTACCTTTTATTTGTTATTTTCATGTTGGTCATTTGAGAGAAGAGTGATGTAATTACAAATTTTCAGATCCGAATTAAAAAGACGTTACGCACATTGACTAAGCAACATTTATTATGATAAATTTTTCGATAGATATATCACTATTTTCATGTTGGTCATTTGAGAGAAGAGTGATGTAATTACAAATTTTCAGATCCGAATTAAAAAGACGTTACGCACATTGACTAAGCAACATTTATTATGATAAATTTTTCGATAGATATATCACTCACCCTTCTCGATAATAAGCGATGTGTTAAATTTCATATACCGTGGCAATTCGGTCACTCAAACAATAAGTCTTTCGTGTTTATTTCCTGTTAGAATATTGAATTTATTTCATGGGTTACTTGATTACAACATTAGTTTCACAACAGTGAGTTCGGGGCGAATATAATAAATTATATGGAAACTATTTGTTGTTTTATTTCGCCCCAGTAGCTCGTAAAATCTTGAATTGAAATACTTTTTATTCTATTATCATTCATATTCTATATTTTTATCACATTTAAATTAGGTACATATTACATACAAAGATTTATACAACAGCTTCGTTTCAACTTACGTGATACGTCAGTAAAACCTAAAATTACAAGTGCCGGTCATCACTGTTTCAAACAGTTTCAAAATTATAATATGCTTTAGTAATATTTTGCATAGTACAATAAATATTTGTCATAGGGAAGCATCGTTCGTCGATGGCAGTGTAGGTATGTAAATATTCCATTGACCGACCCTCACATTAAAGGTTTCGATAAAAAATAAATTGTTACATTTCTGTTGTACATATTTTAGTACCGTTGTTGTGTCAATCGATCAGATTCATCAGCAGACGTCTGTGAATGGAGGGAGGCAGTTGATGCACTTGACGATCTTATGAGTTTCGATAGCCGAGATAGCGGTGCTGTCGCCCAATGCTGCAACGGACTGCCCGCATCAATGACAGGCGTAGGAGACACACTGTAATGAATTGTTGGTTAAAAATTAAGCACATTCAAAGTCGTTTAAGATTTGGATACTACGTCCATAGTTTAGGTAGGTATACGCTTGAACAGTCCAGTCATCTAGTATCCTGTATAGTCCAGCGTATGACTGTGAAAATAAGGTACAATCCCAATTTTTTCAAGAAAAATTGATTTTCTTGTCAATTTTGAATTAAGCTCAATTTACCTTCCACTTCAAAATCTACCCTATACCGATGTGTACTAATGACTCTTAGGGGTGAAAACTAACCCTAATTGACCCAAAATTGATAAATTCATAAGTTTAGGCATTTAACGAATGAAAAAATGTATATAGCTTTTGATTAGAGATAGTTTTAGTTCGAAACACTATTTGTGTACCCCTATTTTATTCTTTATACCCTTTTTAAACACCTTTGTGCCATATCTCATGGATAATTTTTGAGAGCTACAGTAAAAAAAAATTATAAGTTAAGGTTTTCCACACACGCTATATCATTAGTCATCATCGGACACAATAGTTTTTTTTAAAGGCGGGGCAGGGTACAAATTCCCCTCGTGCCAATCTGCCTCTACAAATTAAAATTTTAAATTATATTAAATAGACTGTAGATGACACCGACCAGGAATATAACCGTTAGATAATATGCAAAGGCGTGGTAATATGTTAGGGTCGTCATATTATAGGCGATAAATATTTTGCATATTTCTAAACAACTTGTAATGAATTTTCATGTTAATATCAATGTTTTTTTTACACGCGTACATCTATATATATGTCGGTAACGTAGTTCTCATCCACTACGAGACGTCCGATTAACTTGAAATTGGACACGTTACAAATTTTAATACACAGTAAATCGCCAACTACTTTTGCCTGAAGGGCTATTACTCAGTGGTGGATTATATGGAAGATAAAATCGCTTGAGACTAAGCTATTTTATTTTCTGTCTTATTATGTTTTTCTGTTTTTACTTTGATTTTATCTTGTTTCGTTTTTAGTGCATATCCATACAGTCAAAGCTTGATTTTAGTTTGTTTAGTTCGAATACTAATAACATACTGTGTTCGAATACAACACACAAGCACAACAAAACAGTGCTGTAATGTGGCCGTGAGTTTGAATATAAGACAAAAGCTTTAGATGTAAAGCTTAATAGGCCTGGGTTTCAAAGGCCATTTGAAAAAACCTCTTCTTGTAGGTTAACCTCAACTAACCTGACCTTGCATATATATACACATATCAGGCAGATGGCAGGTCAATATACAATACTTTTGATTTATATTTAATTTAAAAGAATCTGCAGTTTTTTTAATCTATATAATATATATTATGTCATATATATTACTCGCACTTGAAGGACAACTCAAGCTGAACAGAATTTGAATGTCAGTTTTAAGAGACTTGTCAGTCCACGGTTAAAATGATAGCAAGGACAAGTGCACATCTAACGCAATGTTAAGTCCTTTAAAACTAAACGACTATTACATTTTGATTTGATTTTGAGTTTGCCCGATTTCATCTCACAAGGCTTCTTAACTATTTCCAAAAGGGCTGTTATAGATCGACACTGGCAGATAGCGATCTTACTTATTTTCAAGAGGTTTTTTTTTTATATATAGGTATTACATATTCGTTTTACTGTCGACAAAGCAACTTATTATAGCGTTGACATTATGATGGGTATCTATAATTTTCGTTAAATAAGACTATTCCAAGCAATTTATAAGGATGAAATGAAATAATTGGGCTATAATGGTAGGTACGTAAGTGCTTTTTGTTATTTACGGGTTATACTTTACGATTAAATAAAACATTTCTGTCAAGCGACATAGTCATAATTGTGGCTAAGCTCCGTAAATAAAGATTAAAAAAAAAACATTTCTGTCACACCATAAAGACGGAAAAACCTGTAGTCGTGTAATGGTTAAAATTACACAATTACGCACCATTTTTGTCGAGATCCTGTTCTGAAGAAATTACTGAAAATATCCTTTTTGTAAACTTCAGTAGTTTTATGATACTTATTTGGTTTCGCTAATAATTACCTACTAATTAATGGGTAGCACCAGTAATTTTTTTTTATGGTATCTCTACTCAACTAGGGTTGCCACCCGTACCTACTATAATATAATAGTATCGGACTATATCAATTTTATTGTACTATATATTATATAGATACCGTACCCGGTACGAAAAATACGGCTGTCTTAAGTTGGCGGGGAGAAATCGTTTTTCTACACTTTTTTTTTGCTCTTTCAACTGTTCTTAACTGTTCGATCAAAATTTTTATTTGTTCGATCTTAGTTCTTTTTTAAATAAAATTACGGGTGCGGACCCGTGCTTCACCTAGTTTCTCCACCTGGGTGAAGCACGGGGTCTATAAGGGGTCCCGTGCTCCAACTGATGACGTTATTGTACAGTGATGCAGTAAATTGTTTTCCCTGTATGATTCAAAAGATTTAAACCATTATTTAATAGGGGTGAATTTATATGTACAAAAAAAAAACACGAGTATGGAACAAGAGAAGCCTTTTACAGTTTCACAAGAGAAAGCCCAGAGAAAACCCAAAGAAAATCGGAAAAAACAAAAGAAGATCATTATAGATCATTTAGACAATACTGGGTTCAAAAAATGGATTTCGACCTTATTACTTTAGTTTTTTTTTTGGTGTTTTTAGTTATATTCCAGTTCTTATTTGACTATTTTGACGCTGAAAGACAACAATTTTTTTGTCAATAAGGTCGAAAATCGCGTGCACCCATTTTTTCAACTCATTGTCTAAATGATCTATAATGATCTTCTTTTGTTTGTCCGATTTTCTTTGGGCTTTCTCTAGTTTCAAAGGCTTTTCTCCATCCTCATGTTTTTTCTGGTCACATTTATTAAGATGTTGTGGGAGGCAAAAGCCACATTTTAGAAAAATAAAAACAAAGCCATATTTTTAAATTATACTAGCCCGCGGCTTCACACCAGCGTGGCAATCAGTTTGTGACTATAAGTTTGATTGAGGGAAAAAACTACCTACGAGGTGGTATACCAGCCGCAAACAACATAAAGACCATTTTATTTTAGACTAGCAGCGCCCCGCGGTTTCATCGTAAGTCCAGGTGCCGTGGGAGTACCGGGATAAAAAGTAGGCTATGTGTTATCCAGATCTCCAGCTATCTACATACCAAGTTTCATCGCAGTCGGTTCAGTAGTTTTGACGTGAAAGAGTAACCAACGTCATCCATTCATTCATCCATCCAAACATTCACATAATATTATAAATTAGTGGGATTCGCAAATGCAATTAATTAATAAAGAAATATCATTAAGCCATTTTTTGATAAAATGCGTTAAAATAAATCCTATTGATTATAATATATTAAATTATATGTATTTTTCTTAATTACTACTGATCATCACCTTATAGGTCCCCGTGCTTCACCCAGGTGGAGAAACTAGGTGAAGTACGGGTCCGCACCCAAAATTACCCTCAAGTTGGCGGGGAGAAGTCGTTTTTTACATATTTTTTTTTGCTATTTCAACTGTTCGTTAACTGTTTGTCATTGTTCGATCAAAATTTTTATTTGTTCGATCTTAGTTTTTATTTTTTAAATAAAACAAAACATTACCCTCAAGTTGGCGGGGAGAAGTCGGTTTTTACATTTTTTTTTCTATTTCAACTGTTCGTTAACTGTTCGTCATTGATCGATCAAATAAAATTCGGTTCTAACCTAACCTATACCTCGCCACTTCTGTCGCTCACTTAGTAATTCAGTCGCAAGCCTAAAATTTTAATATTTAGGTAGAACTGTGATCATAACGCACGAGACGAGCGAGCGAAGCGAGTGTGCCGCGGCAGCGGCCGGCGAGTGCCAGAACCGAATTTTATTTGATCGAACAATGACGAACAGTTGAAATAGCAAAAAAAAAAAAATAACAAATGACTTTTCCCCGCCAACCTGAGGTTATTTTTTTATTTTATTAAAAAAAAACTAATATTGAACAAAAAAATTTTTATCAAACAATGACGAACAGTTAACGAACAGTTGAAATAGCAAAAAAAAATTTACAAATAACTTTCCCCGCCAACCTGAGGGTATTTTTTTATTTTATTAAAAAAAACTAAGATCGAACAAATAAAAATTTTGATCGAACAATAACGAACAGTTGAAATAGCAAAAAAAAAGTTAAAAAACGACTTCTCCCCGCGAACTTAAGAAAGCAAATTTTTTATTTTATTTATAATAACAAACTAAGATCGAACAAATAAAAATTTTGATCGAACAATGACGAACAGTTAACGAACAATTGAAATAGGAAAAAAAAAACAATTGAAATAGGAAAAAAAAATAAAAATACGACTTCTCCCCGCCAACTTACGGGTAATTTTCTATTTTATTTAAAAAAAAAACTTAGATCGAACAAATAAAAATTTTGATCGAACAGTTAACGAACAGTTGAAAGAGCAAAAAAAAAAATGTAAAATAACGACTTCTCCCCGCCAACTTAAGACGAAAAATACTATCATTTTGTTTGAGTAGGTTGTGCCTAAGGTTGCCACCTTTTTTTTTTGGAAAACCTACTCAAACTGCATCCCCGAAATACACGTGAGTTAAACCGTATATCTTTAATAAATATATGTACGTTCCCGTTCGGTATTTCTAGTAAGTATATCAAGGTCCTCGATTCTTTATCGGTTAAGTTGGTTGGTTCGGCGGTCAACAAAAAGTTTAGACTGTTCATTTTAATTTGACAACACATTTTGTTCACACATGCTGTTCAAGTGATGAATTAAAAGTCTTACACTAAAAATCTAAGTGGTAGGTTGATAACCATTTGTATTTCTTTAAAAAGTGGTAGGTTAGTGACTATTTGTACGCTTCTCTGAAACGAATTTGTTAGTGTTAAGTACCACGCTGGAATTTTTCGACAGACCATAATAAAATTCTTTCCATAAGCATTCTTTAGTGAGCTCTTACCTACCTATATCTTTAGATATAAGCAGCAAAGATTCTTATTGTCTCTTGTCCTTGATAACATAAAATAATAGTAGGTATAAGTACATATCCTACCTACCTAACTATAATAGCACTATTGTGGCATGCTCGATTTCCTTTCGTGTTATTTTCGTCCACGCCACGCTATCATATAGAGGCACCAATTCCGATCAAAACATTGCCCTGAGTATGATGAAATTGTTGACAAACCGATTTCGTCGCATCCGCCCTGTTTTCGGACGTCTGCTTTTCATGTGTTTCGTCTGTGTCGGCATGGGAGAAGGCGCCGCGCTTTCCACATCAACACCACTTCCGGATCCTGTTGAAAAATGTTTAATAAGTTGAACCATCAGCATAAACTAAAATATAAAAAGAAGCTAGAACCTAATTCTGCTATTTGCCTCCCATTACCTTCCTGTTCTAGAATCGGATTCTAACTTCGGGAGTAAAGGTTGCACCTACCTTTGGGCGTGTCTAAAAATGATCTAAATTTTATTGGGAGAAACTGGAGATCTGGGCATTTTTCAGAAAATGCACCATTGTGGATATGACATGTCCTGTGATTTTGATAGCTATTTATTCAGAAAAAAAAATTCCCGAGTTGTAAATTTCTTTTCTTATAAATTTTAACCTTAAAATTATTAAATTAATAAACTAATAACTGTATTATTTAAAACTTGTGGAAAAAGCTTAATACATATATAAAATATTGCTAAAACAAGGCAACATGCTATGCAATATTGTCGTGTCCCATGACCTCGCTCAGTTTGGGTGTGCGTTACGATTGCTCCGCCAAGTTATCCAAACAGAAAAAATCTTCGTAAAAAAAATTGCCTGAATTTGTCAAAATCGAAGGAAACAAACCAAAAATTTGTCAAAGTAGAAATAAAGAAGTTATAAGGGTTTTAAATAGGCCGCGCGAACGTAACGTGGAGGATTGCGCGGCCATGGAGATCTCAGCAACTACTTGGATTAGAGATCTAATTCTTTTTGTCAATTAAAGACTGAATTTGTCAAAAATGTTCGAAAATGGAATTTTATGCTCTAGATCAATATTTTACGAAATATTGATCTTGGAAGTTATGGCCGCGCATTCGTTCACTTGCTGTTTCTTTATTGTTGATTATTTCTTTAAAACTTAAGACTTCATACAGTAAAACAAAGAAGAAAGGTCTTAATTAGTCAAAACTAACGAAAGCAGTAAATACTACTAAATTTCGATTTAATTAATTTTCGTCTATTATATACAAAGAAATTATATCGATATCTCTTAAACGGTACTTAGATTTGATTAATTCTATAATTCAGGTTTCAATCAACCCTCGTCAAGGCGTGATTGACCCCTAGGCGCGTCGCGTCTTGACGCAAAATTCTAGACAAACAACGTGGGAGTTGTTGAAGCTGAATGAGGCTTGACATACGGTTATATGGGAATTTGTAAAAATTACTCCAACCGTTGCAGTACTTAGCAGTTAATCTTCAAAAATTGGTTCATTTTTTCACAAGTCGAGATAGGGGGAAGCTCGCGAAGCTTACGAAATGTTTTGCGATTGCTGTAATAAGTCTTACGATCGAGAAAAAAATAGGTACGCCATTGTTGTCTTTGTCTGAAATTGTTTTTTACTTCAATTTGCGATTGACCCAAATATTTGGTAGTCGGCTAATGCTACACTATATGACTATACCTATCTGAACGTAATAATCAGCGTGGTCTGCCGAGGTATTTATACATCAAGACAGTGAAGTCTACTATTTAAAAATGTTTATTCCTCATTCCTTAAATAACTTTTATAGAATGGAAGATAAACAATATATGAATTTGCATTTTTTACAACGTACCAACTACCAACATAGAGTGCTCCACTTGATTTGCCCCCGGCGGTACCGTAGCGTGTAAGATACACAAAGGTCTTGCCGCTCTTATGCGAGCTACATCATCTTTCCTACCTAAAGCCCTGAAAAAAAAAACTAAATTAGTAAGTAGATGTATGTATAGGCAGACTTATAAAAAGTATAATATATTTACTTTTTTACAAGTGAAGAAAGAATCGTAATATTATTAAAAATTTTTTTTTGTTAACTCATTTATTTTAGTTAGCTATAAAGGAAGGTATATACGTGGGCATTTTTATCCTGAGCTTTCACCTTTTTCAGTACTTCATAAGGTACTATATTCAAGAATGTTAGTATTTTATTTTGTGCAACTTGTAACCCCATTGAAATGACAGCGGTTTGTCATTACTTGTCAATACAGCATCAAGTCAATTCATTCATATCATTGCAAGCAAAATCGTCAGTTTTGGACGTCAATCCTGTTTCTTAAAGTACCTAGTTTATAGAAGCTATGCAGGAAGAAGAGGAAGATACCTCTAGTTCAGATAATAACGCGTGCTCAACCAGTGAGGCACGACCTCATGAGGTAGAATTCGTAAAAACTTACGAACGTTTACCAATATTATGGGACGTTAACCATCCAGATTATACAAATAAATACAGAAGAGCTGTAGCCAACGATGCTCTATTAGAGATTATGAAAAAATGGGATAAATCTGCAACGCGAGTGAATGTTCGTCAGAAAATTAACATATTGAGATCATGCTACAGGAAAGACTTGCGTAAACATTTAAAATCAAAAACTATTGGGCCGAATGGTGAAGAAATGTTCGAGTATAATCCAAAAAATTGGAAATTTTATGCATTGAGATTTCTAGGTGGAAAAGGCGACGACGAAGAAATTGAAAGCAATAAAGACCAAAATAGCATAGTAGAAATTAAGTTGGATAGTTCATATTTTGAGGTAAGTATTTTGATTGATAATATGTATAGGTAACCTACTTATGTAAATATGTTAATAATCCGGTTTTATTAAATATACTAAGTAATACCTACTATCTTAAAAATAATTGATGGACATAACTTTACTAGGATGGAGCCAATGAAGGGACAGAAAATGATGCAATATCATTGCATACAATTAACATGCAACAAACATTTCATGAAGATGAAGCACACGAGAAAAGTCACGCTGTTAATAAAAAAAATAAGAAAAGGCGAATGAAATCAGCAGTAGAAGATTTCTATGTTGATAATAGTATTCTTCAGAAGGAGTTTGAGGCTATTAGCTCCAATGTAGTATGTAAGCTGCGGAGAATGAACCCAGAGCAAAGATGCCATGCAGAGTTGCTGATAAACAAAGTACTTATTGGAGGTTTAAAAAATTGTTTGACTGATGAAACTGATTTGACTGAAGTATATAAATAAATTAAAAAGGTAAAACACAGTTTCATATTTATGGTGTTGTGTTAACATAAATACGTACTTAGTGATTTTAAATATAAGTAAACATGTTTAGTGGAATACTTGTTATTTTTTTTAAAGATTGATAACTTACGAACTGTTTCCCGAACTAGGTTGCTCCTCCCAAGGCGCGTCACTTTCCACAGCACTGCTCTCAGATGCTACTAAATACATGGACCTACAAAAAAATAAGTCGCAATCTCAAGACTATGATTTTCATTTAATATACGTACTTATGTAGATACCTACTTATTCAAAATAAGACAAAAGTAGAAGCAATTTTATGAAAACGAATAATTATTTACAATAACACGCATAGAAAGATGGTATTTTTTCCATATTTTGACTAATAACATTGGCACAAATTATAAATTACCTGGCTGGCACGTATAAGTGCGGGGGAGGAGGTGCGGCTCTCCGTGACGCGGAGCGAGCCCTCCTTGCACGAGACGCACGGCCAAGAAGAACCGACTCTATGACAATATAATAAGATAAATTCAATATTATTACTAACAATTAAAGTCATACAGCACGTTATCTATCAAAATCGAATTTCGACCAGTGGGCGAACAGTAGTAAGTACTTACCTAAAGGTGAAAATGTGCATGAAAGGTATCTTTTAACAATTAATAGCATCTTATCTTGTATTGTCAATATTCTATACAAACCGGATATAGGATCGCTGTCACTGTTCTCGTTACGGTCTCGTCGCCAAGCAGCTTCAGCCGCCGGCTGAGCATCAGCTGCGACCCCAAACAAACCGGATACGGCACCTGCTACTACACGACGCGATGATTTTGCTGCTGTCTACCGTTAACACAAGTAAAAAGAAAATGCTTGTAAACAGGTAAAAATTTCAATTGATCAACAATTTTCTTGTAATATAAAACTAAAGCTTACAATGCAACAACTGAGTAGCATATAATTTTTGATTTTCAATATTGTGCTTTAATATTCTAAAATATTTGCCTCAGTCACACTACTCAATCCGAACATTAGAAAATTCAATCAAGCTTAATTAAATTACTTGATCATGAACAAGCCAATTTTTCGTAAAAAAATCATTAACCGCATTATCCAAAAAAAAAAAAAAAATATTATTCAGTCAATCTGAACTGCAATAGGGATCGGAAAATGCAGCGGAATGTTGTTGAATTTAAAGATTTTAATTATGCAGATATTTAGTGTATGACGTCGTGTAATTGTGTATGGTAAAAAAAAAATTGTGCATGCAGCCATTGTGGAGAAATTCGCTAAAAACTGATTCCGCTGGGCGAACGTTGTCCTGGCGGAACTTTTTAGAATCCATGGACTTAGAAGAAAAAAAATGTGTCCAAAAATTAGTGTGTATTTGTGTGTAATTGTGTATGTATGAATAAAATTAGTGCATGCATAAACTTCGGAAAAATTCAAGTTTCCGCTACGCGAACGTTTGGCCATTAGCTAGTTTTCATATAAAGCGCTTATATAGAGAGCTGTAGATTTTTACATACGTTGTTTTGAATTTGTTTATATTTGTTTAAAAAACAGATTTAGAAAAAATCGTAGGGTTTAAAAGATGAAAATATAAACGTAAAATACGCTTATTAGGTCTTAGTTCGTAAAGTATGCACTTTGGGGTCTAGATTTTCACAGAAATATTTGAATTTTTTCATCATATTTAACGCTTTTACTGCCGACACGACGTCCGTGATGATGAACGAGCAACATGGCGTCTAGCGTTTCCGGAAACGCGCGGATCTTTATAATGTAAAATTGAAATGCATTTTAAAGCCACTTAACGATTGAATTAAATTTAAGTAAATGTTGTGGTTCTTTACTGTTGCCTTAGTATCAAATTAAAACAATTTTCAAAAAAGGGTGTAATAACTAGAGATCGGATAATCGGGTGCATATTTACCTAAAGTTATTTTTTGGATAACAAATTATGGAAGCGGCTTCTAAGTATATTTTTATTTACGAATGCAGTTGTATTGTCGCGTCGCTACTTGCGCACAAGCAAGTATAATTTGCTCACTCGCACTCTTACAAAATGCTTACATTTCCTGGGGTTTAATAGGCCCGATTTGACACTTGTTGCAACGTAATAAGGTTGTTTTTGCTTCGTCAAAAATCACTGACAATAAAAGTAGGGCAAAGCAACCATTATACGTTGTAACAGAGCAAGTGTCATTTGTGTCAAACTGGGGTTTATTACATCTCACGGAGTATAGGTACACTTAAATTTGAATTTCCTGGAATCGCGGGATTCTTTCGATAAAAAAGTGCTTTCCATAATAGCCAACATCTCAACTTTAGGTAAATATGCATCCGAATATCCGATCTCTAGTAATAACCCTGTTTCAATCAAGGTATAGAATTAAACCAAACATGAGTGTACCTACAGAAATATTAATGTCGATCTCGGGCACATGTGTCAAATCAGCGGCTCCTTCAGCCAAAACCTTCAGCTGTACGCTATCACACTGTGGTGAATATGCTAGTTTGATGAGCTCAAACAAATAGTCTCGATACACTTCGTCTGGAGGAATAACTGTAAAAAATTAGAGTCAAATCGTTGCTCGTACTCTGTAAGACAAGAGGATTACATTACACTGAAATTAATTAATTAATTATCTTGTAGCGTGCTGGTGCGGTCAAAATAGTTTTTTATTTGTAACGGCATTATATAAAAGTTAAGGAGTTGTGTCCATATTATATTATCAAATGTAACTTCACTAAAAGGGTGTCATCCCTTTGTAAATAATAAAAAAAATTTCAACTTTCACTACAAGTTTTATTAACGCGATGTCAAGGTAACACGCAGAATATAACTACGAAGGTGCTTCATAGCACTTATAGAACTACACACATCAAAAGTGTTTAAGGATCAAGTACATTTTTAACTATAAAAACTTATTCAATTAATATTTACCAAATCTAGTCTTCCAGCCTGGTTTCTAACTTTAGTTCCTAATGTTTAAGTTAACAACTACCTACCCTACATTTTGTAAAAATTAAGAAAAATTGTAATTTTTGCAAATTGTGGGAAAAGAACCTAAATATTAATGTCGTCAATTAAATGGCAAAAAAGACAAAAATAAGGATTTTTTAAAATTTTATTGTAAAGATAAAAAAATAATAATCTGTGTTTCCACCATTGACGCGAATCACACAATCACAGCGATTTGGCATGCTTAAAATCAGTTGTCAGTCAGTGTCAAATGGTATCGTTGCTCCATATCGATGCATTTTTTGTCAGGCCCGATGCAGAAATTGTAATGGTTTTGTAAAAACGCTATTACACACTTTTATAGGAATCCTAATTGACAATTGATTTTCTACTTTTAATCAAAAGTTAAAGAAAATTCATTATTCAAATAGTGAAAATCACAAAAAAAAATCAATAACATTCCAAAAAAAACCGGGCCCGCAGCAGGCCCGCAGAGGTAGATTTCGTGTTTTTAATTTTTTTTTGAAAATCTGCCCCCCAGTCCCTGCCCCTTTGGGGGAATATCCCCCATTCGCGAACTTAACCTTCATTTTTCGTACAACTTAACCTCTATTGTGCCGGTAAAATTGAGGTACTTAGGTACATACATGTACCTCAATTTTACCGGCACAATAGAGGTCGCAATTATTATTGGACGACAAATCAACAGGGCAAAAATGAAGGTTAAGTTCGTGAATGGGGGATACTCCCCCAAAGGGGCAGGGACTGGGGGGCAGATTTTCAAAAATCTGTTTTTTCAGCATAACTTTTTTCCTATGGAAAAATTTTGGGCCGTTTAACATTAATAGCATGGCCATAGTAAATACGAACATTTTTTAATATGAACCCTAAATGATTCCGTCTTTAACTTGGGGAGGGGAGGGGGGAAAACCAAAATTTGTTGGAAAATAATTCATAGCTCTGAAACTGTAAACCTTTTTACAATCGGTAATATTTTTAAATGAAAGCTAATTTTTTATTTCACTATATATAAAGTTGCGACTTATATTTTTGGAGATAAAAATGAAAAAAAAACACGAAATCTACTTCAGCGGGCCTGTTGCGGGCCCTGTTTTTTTATTGTTATAAGTACGAAGCGAAGCGAATCAACTAGCTTTCGAATTTGATAATTTTTTTTTTTATAGTCCTAAGCGTTTTTCATAGTCCTAAGCGTTTTTCATAGTCCTAAGCGTTTTTCATAGTCCAATTTGTGACGAACATTGACGGCTATTGAAGTGAAAACTTCTTTAGGTACGTTGAACACTTTCGGTTTGGGGAAAAAGCATTGAACTCGCGTGACCGTCATGCTCAGATCATATATACAGATGTATGTGTATTTTCCCTTCTGACGTGCAGTCCTACGACTGACAGTTTTATTAACATTATGCTACAACCCTTAGGAGCGAAGCGGTGACCATAAACGCAGGTGAAACTGGAACGGTTAGTCACACAATAATTGCTATTGTATGATAGATACTGTACCTACCACTCATCTCACCGTATAATCGATATCTACTCAATAATAATGAAACAAATATTACTAACCTGGCTTTTGTACCTGAATTTCTATTATCTGCGTTGTATTCTGTATCAGTATCTGGCTTTGTGTAGGTTGACCCTGCTGCAGGTTAATGGGGCTTACACTCGTTGGTAATCCTGGACCAGCAGCCATTGGCAATGTAGCTCCAACAGCCATGGGTACACTGGGAGGAGTGCCCAACGGTATATTCGAGGAAGGAAGTATTGTACTAACACCTGTCGCAGTTGGCCCGCCTCTCATTGGTAATATTTGCCCAACGTTTGTTGGTAAACCCACACTTGCTTGCATTCCTGCGGTTCCAATTCCGACTTTAGTCTCCAAACTGGTCTTGGAAGGATATTGGTTAACGTTGCTAAATAGTGTTGTTGGGACATTTAGTTGATTTGGAGTAGTGGCTGCAGGCTGAATCGGAATTGTTGAGGTTGGAACAGAAGGTACTGATTTTCCATTGACTAGCAGATCTGGAGTTGGTTGTGTAGGACCTACAACATATTTATTTTCGAAATTTTATTTAGTTTTATTTATACATACTTGATGTTAATAAAAAGTCTACTGCTGAAACCAATGATACATTTAAAGAAGTAAATACTGCCAAGAACTTACATTCACTTTACAAAGATAAGATAACGAATCACAGAATTTCACAGGCACTCGGGATAATTGTAGACGCTACAGTACGCCTAGAATTATATAAGAGTGCCTGTAATGTGAATTGCAATAAAATAAAAACAAAAAGCAATGGACAAGCTAATCAAATTACATTGTTCGGTATTCCATTTCATAAATAGATATAGAATTAGGTTAAGCGATTAAATCGGTTCAGTTAGGTGCAGTTCGGTGCCACGATTAAGTCCGATTTACGTATCTAATCTCGCCCATTGCAACATCAGTAATCAAGCAACTTTTGAGTAAAACTCCAATAAATAGAATGCAAACAAGACAAAGTTGCCTTAATAAAAAAAAATGGTTATTGTGAACTTTAGGATAGTCTTATCATAATTCAATGCGTATATATAAAGTTCCGTGTCTGTAATGTTGACCATTGAGGAGTTCCCTCGCCTGGAGCCAATTCTAGGCACAGTTGCCAGGTCATGTTGAACTTTTTAAACAGACTATCATAATGTATACACTCAATCAACCTGTATAAACTCAATGTGTACCAATCTAAAATTTCATCTCTGTAGTTTAGGAGTTCTCTTGTCTGGAGCCAATTCTGGGCACAGTAGGCAGGTCATTTATCTACATTTCTGGTAAAGAATGGAATTAAGTCCGCCATTGTACAGAATTGTGTTTATTAATTTCTGCCGTGGTAATAGAGATAGTAGTAAGTCAGAAGACGTGTCTTCCTGATCTGCTATCTGAACTATTTAGCGGTAGATTTTTAATCTATATAGGTATATAAAGCTTTATAGCTTTTTATTTGTACCTATTCCATTCCATTATGCGTTCAGATAGGCTGACTAGTGTAATCAGCCTTTGTAGAGGAACTGGTGTTATGTCCCTCCAACACAAAGGGAGGATCCTTCGACCAGGCGAGGTGATCATGCCTGGCGGGCCGCGGCCCGACGCTTGATGTTGGGAAGTTGTATATATACTAATCGGCGCGAGGACTCTCATAGCGCGATGCAGGATTAGTAGTTACTTCGTAGTTCAGCTCGTCTTCGTTAGATGATGTTGGAGTATGTTTTTGCTGTACAGCCTTTATAGCTTTATAGGTATAAATAAAAAAAAATTATAAATGCCTAATAGAAACATAATGTCCTCTTACATGTTGTTTATATTAATTTGACCTAGGTACCTCCGTATACGAGTATGGCTTACATTAATATATTTAATAAAACATTTAAAACTAAACAAACCAGTGGGGCTAAGTGTCAGGTCCATTTCATGGGTGAATGCCATGACATTGAGTGCAGAAGACAGTGCGGGGCCGACGCCTTCTCCCACTGCTCCCGTCAGCGGTCCTTGAACTCCAGGAAGGGTTATGCGGCCCACATCTGTTGAAGCTACGCAGTCAGGAGGCGGTGCCACAGCTCCGCGTCGCCTAAAAGTAACCAAAAAGTTTTGGGTAAACCTACGGAACCAAGTAGTGTTCCGTAAAACACTTCACATGACTTTATAATTCAAAAACTTAAACATTGTTTATGATAAACTTAGAGGTGTGTTTGGCATGCAATGAGTGGTTAAATATTTTTAAACGCATTAAAACATGTGCTAGCCTAAAAGTGGATCCGATACGAAGAGCGAGAAAGAAAGCTGCTAGTGAGTCCCCTTGTGTCCTTGTTTAATCAACGCATGCGCAGTGCTTACTTTTCTGTGATAGGCTCCAGAGAATGTCCACGCTTCTTCTTTGAAAATGTGTGTTTGTGTAACGTTTATGCATATATATTTATATTCACTGTATGATTAAATTTACAATTTTTTAAAAAGGTTGTCTTTCTTATAGAGTACAACTACTGTCTAGGTGATGTAAATAGAAGCGATACAAACATGAAAACGTTGTTTTTTATTTTTTTACTGTAACGATTAAAAATTAGTATGAAATTAGTTTCAATTAAGATGTACAAAATCATACAAAACAAATTTGTTTAACATTATAAAATAATCAATATTTACATTAGAAGTTTTCCAAGGCATACATTTCTTTCGAATCTTTCGTCAAATAAAGAATATAAGTAATTATAAGAATAATAATCACAACATGTAAAACTTTACCTACATTTAATATCGAAAAGAACGTTCAATAAATATTTACGTTGTGATGACAACAGACAATACAAGCTACAGCTGTATATTGCTCCATACACATCTAGCCAATCAGTGGCGTAACAATAGGGTGGCAGAGCGGGCAAAATGCCACGGGCCCATGGTCCTAGGGGGCTCCCAGGCCTCCAAGGCCCTGAACACAGGAGGTACCAAGGGAAGCGCTTTTGCACACTCTGTTAACGTTTCAAGTGTCTACCTAATAGATAGTTGTAATAGAAGTAGGTATAGATAGACATATGAAGTTTTCTTGTTGCAGTTCAAGGACTATGTACCTACGTTTCGTATATGGGGGCCCACTTTAATTTTTAATTATATATATTTTTTTTTAAAGCGGCAATTTCTACTGTCTACCTACGAGGGCGGCACTGAAAATTTCGGGAATCAAGGAAGTGACACAACATTACTATGCTATACTAAATGTATTTATTGCTTTTCGAAGTATTCTCCGTGAAATTTGACACATTTTTCCATACGATGGAACCAATCATTGAAGCAACCATTCCATTCGGAAGTTGGGGTCTCCAAAATGGCCGTTTTGTAGGCGTCCCCACAGCTTCTTCAGGTGATGAAAATCTCTGACCACGCAGTTTATTCTTTATTTTAGGGAAAGTATAGAAATCATTAGGGCTTAGGTCGGAGCTGTACGGCGGATAGTCTAATAATTCTATGTTTTCTTGCTTTAAAAACTCTTTTGTTTTGTGCGCGGTGTGAGAACTCGCATTGTCGTGCTGGAGGATGATGCGGCGGTTGCAGTTCTCTTTACGGAGTTCAGAAACGACCTGTGGCAAACAAATGCTAGCATACCATTCTGCATTAACCGTTCTTTGTCCCTTAAGAGAAATAGTCGCAACATGGCCGGTTTTGGAGACAAACGTGGCCACCATTTTTTTTGCAACACTCCGTTAACGAACAATTTGGTTGGCTTTAACTCATTTTCGAACACCCAAAGTCGTGACTGGTTTTTTGTTTCGGGTTCGTACGCGTATATCCAGGATTCGTCACCTGATACGATGTTGTATACAGTATTTGAGGATCCTGCGTGGAATCTTTCGAGAGTTCTGACGCACCAAGTAACGCGAGCCGCTTTTTGCTCTTCACAGAGCGAATGCGGTATCCATAGGGAAAACAACTTTTTTACACCTAATTGTTCATGCAAGATTATTTGTATTTGTCTCATGCCAATGTCTAAAGTTGCCTGATTTTCGCGGTATGTCGATCTTCCTCAATCAGCTTACGCACAGCATCAACGTTTTCTTGGGTGACTGCAGTTTTTGGACGACCTTGACGGGGATCATCACTGAGCTAGACACGTCCACGTTGAAATTCAGCAAACCAGCGATAACTTGTGGTTTTGGATGGGGCTTCATTGCCAAATGCAGAAATCATCCGGTCAACACACTGTTTTTAATAATAATAATAATAACTCCACACATCTCACACCCGGCCGTCTGATCCCAAACTAGGCATAGCCTGTACTATGGTAACCAGACTGCTGATAAACATACATATATATTTTAAATACATACATATTATAGATAAATTACACCCAGACACAGAACAAATTATCGTGCTCATTACACAATTATTTGTCCTGGGTGGGAATCGAACCCACGACCTCTGGCTTAGCAGTCAGGGTCACTAACCACTAGACCAACAGACCAACAGGTCGTTTGTGTTAAACCACTTCGAAAGTCATAATAAATCATCGCTCTTGAATTTTCTCGAGTCAATTCCATTTTCTCAACGACTAAACAAGTTTGACAAAACCTTGTGACAAGACCGAGAATCTTTTTTTAAATAAATAAATGGTATTCGATTTTTAAAACCAAGGAGTTTTCAACTAAAAAGATTTTAATATGACAGAAACAGTGGAAATATTCCATTCCCGATACTTTTAGTGCAGTCCTCGTATTACACAGATACCCAGATACAGCACGCTGACAGAAATATGAACAGCGGAGGCCTAGTACCTTATAGCACAGATTGCTAATAGGGTTCTGTTGGAATCAAATATTTAGATTTCTGTGGTTGGCATCGTTCGAGTACTTCTGTATAGTCCAGTCAACAAGTTAAAATACGTGTTAATTCCTCTTCCCGGTCCTAAACATATGTGCGATAGCTTTTTCGATTCGGAATGACGTTTAGAAAAAGATATCTCGAGCATTTATTAGCACATAAAAAGTTGCAATTGTTATTAACAAAATAACATTGGTGACACACATATCACTTTTAAGTTGGACTAACTCACAGAAAGTGATGGCAGCAAACATTACTGCAGTAGTTGACTGTCACGTCAAATTAGTTTCTTTTTTTTAAATGTTGGAATGATAGGTTCTTTAAACTTATACGATTTACAGATTTTGACGTCATAAGCCTTTATTGCCTAAAAGTTTAGTTTAGTTCTTGCACAGAAATCTGTGGTTCTTGGTAAAGTGTAGTTTCGTTTAATCGTTAAAAAGAATAGAAAACGTCAAGTAGTAAGTGAATCTAATTTTCTGAAGGACCTCTGAAACCTCTAAATTTTATTTTAGAAGTATAGGATACTAGATACGTTTTTAAAATTAAAAGTGGCCAATTTATGTGGGTACATTGATGCAGTCCTTTTTTTTTATACGAATACTAGTGACGTGGGTAACACATTACTAGTATTCTTGTTAACCCCTCCAGCTAAGCTAACTGCTTGTGTTACTTGTGTTAGGAGTGGGTTCACGTCGGTAGGGCACTGGGTGGGGTTCGAACCCTCTTGATCGCAAGTCCGACGCCTTAGCCATTACGCCTTCCATTAATCACGTGATGTTTTTTTAGCAGCTTTTTACCACCCTTGGTGATACTTGGTGAGGTTTTAGACTAACCTCACCCCCCTAGCCAAAATGACGTGTATTTTTAGTTCAAAATATATTTTAAGTTTTCAAAATATTATCTTTAAATACAGATATACCTAATCGCGCGTTCTACGAAAAAATAAATACAAGTGATATCTCACCACATCCCCCCTCCCGCTTTGTAATATTTTGTGATTTTTTTCGAACCCCCTACCCCCTGTCGAGCCTCTCGTGATTAGTATACAATGCCTTTGTTAAAAAATACGGTACCTACCTACGTACACATTATAGGATGACTCTTTCAATGTCTTTGTGTTAAAATTAACCACGCAATCAACTACTGCTAGGGTACAATAAGCTGACATTGAGTAAAAACTCACGGCTGCTTGGTGGGTGTAGAGATGGACACGCGGCCCCACATCAACCGTCTCAACTCCTCGCCGCTGATGCCTCGTCGACGAAGTTCCGCAATTGTCACTTTTCCTACGCGCTACAAGATTGTTTAAGAAGAATAAATTGACAAGCATTTTGTTTCTCTACTTAAATCTACTTTGACTGGCCTGTTGGTCTAGTGGTTAGTGACCCTGACTGCTCAGTCAGAGGTCGTGGGCCGATTCCTACCCAGGACAAATTATTGTGTGATGAGCATGATGATTTGTTCTGTGTCTGGGTGAAATTTATCTATAACGCAGTTTCACTTGCGTTTATGGACACTGCTCCGCACCTATTGGTTTAGTGTGATGTTATATAGCCTATAGCCTACCTCGATAAATGTGCTATATAACACTAAAAGAATGTTTCAATTCGAACCAGCAGTTCCTGAGATTAGCGCGTTCTACTAAACAAACAAAATGTATTTAGAACTATATACATAACATAAGTATGTTTATCAGCAGTCTGGTTACCATAGTACAGGCTCTGTCTAGTTTTAATCACTAAGACTCTGACCACTTACGAGTCTTACGATTGTTTAAAAAAATCTTCAGTAGAGTCGTTCTTTTTAATACCGTCTCATAAAATAAAATATCTGACCTTCCAATTGGCCAGCGCCCCTTTCCTCTGCTTGGCTCTCGTCTTCGATTTACTCTTGATGACCATCACGGCTCGCACTTCATATCGAGGGTCGTCAGACGGTCCAAGACCTATAGAATACTCTTGAAGGTATTTATGAGCATCTTCTTGGGCCACGGATCTTTCTAGGGAGACTACAATTTTTGCCCACTGAAAAGTATTTAATTACTATTTTAGGTGGTGTTTTAAAGAAGCTCACAAAAAAGAGTTTTTTTAAAGGATACCGATTTACTTACTTTAATAAAGTAAATAGTTTGTGTAGTACAAAAAATAATACAAATATGGAACACTATTCGTCTAAAAATACATATAGAAATTGATGAAGTTTAGATTTTACACTAACTTTTAAACTTTCGCGTTCCGTTATATAATTTAGTATTTAAACGGTAATAGGTTTTCGTGATCGCGTTAATTTCCGCTTAAATACATAGTTTAGATTTTACTTTTGTGAAAATGATTTCGATAATTAAGTAATTTCTAGCACAGTTCAGCTTACCTGTTTGACCCACTCCTTTTCAGATTGTTCAATTACATGTGCGTACGTGTTGCCCATCATAGCAATCAACATGTTTAGAAGCAAGATCGGCACAAATACCATAAATATTGCAAAAACCGTTTTCGACAAGTTTGGATATGTTGTCATGCCCAGGTCAGTGTACTGAAATAAAATCGCATGGCGGTCATTCCCATAATTATTTTCTCTTCTATTCCCAATGTGACACTTGTACCTACTTAGAACAAGACACCAAGCTTTAGAGCGGTCGTGAGTCGTGACAACACATGTTACATTCTCAGCACAGAAACAAAACATTTGTGTAGTGATAGAGACGAACATTGTTTATCCAAAGTAAAAACCAACACCTTTGAAACACTTAAATACCTAATAGAAATAACACCATTAACATCATAAACACGTACAGATGCATATCTAGAAGATATCATTCCCTTTAATGAAAGTTGAGAGAAACACAGATGTACACACAAACTCATACATAAACTTTGTTATCCACAAAATTAGAAAGTATTAATTCCATATAAAACATGTCCCCCTTAGTGATTGTCACTTACCCAAAGTCTAAGTAACGGACGGTTTGATGTTCCCTATAACAGGATTTTCCTATCACTAAACTTACATACCTACCTAATTTACTTAAGTATTACCTAAATGTTATTCCTAAACAAAATTACTTGATACAAAAAACTTAATTATCTTGAGGAATTCTGTTCAAATAGCTGGTATACATAAAAAGATTTTGTGGTGTCATAAGAACTAACAGGCAGGTAGCGACAACATTCTATTCCAACCCAAGTTACGGTCTTTTCTATTAAGATTTTGGTATTTTAAAGATTCGGGACGTGAATATGAGGGAATTTTTATTTTAGGTAATTATTGTGTACTGTTTATAATAAAAATTTACTTACACTGTAGTCTCCTAAAGTGATCTGAAATAGAGCCATCCACGTACTCGCATAGCTACCGAACAGCGTGGTGTGAACATTAGGAAATCCTGGAACAGATAAAGCAATGATATAGCTCTGCGGAATAATGAAGAGCTTACTCAGGCTCAATTTTTTATTTCTGAAATTCATTCAATAAAATTTAGTAAATTTCGATGATAAAGGACCCTGATAGAAGTTCTGTCAAATTGGTATCTTTTTATCAAAAGAAATATTTTTATATCTCTACTTATTGATGTCGGATACAATAAAGCTTGCTCTAGCTGTATGTTTAATTTCATATGTTCGCCTTTTATAACACCCACGGGAGGAGATGTGAATCCGCTGAAATCACACGGCAAAAGTAAAGAACATCCTTAAAAGCTATCGCAGTATTTGTAGCAATCGACTTACCTTTGTATAGAAAATAGAAAGATTGAGAGAATCCAAACAGTACGATGCAATAAATAATACCGAATGTGAACATATCGCCTGTGATCATGCTGTAAATCATCGTCACAAATGGACCGGTCAGCTTTACTGCCCTAGAAACAAATAACACTGCTTAAAAATTGACTTACAATTTCTTTTAAAGGTATTTGATTTGATCCTGGAGGCTAAAAGCAGCTTCAATACTATGATTCAAATTATAACGAAGCCAGACTAGTGATTGGACACAGCATTCTATTCCATGGGAAAGTGGGACAGAGGTTCAAACGTTAAAGTGACACCACTGCTGCACTGGTGCAGTTAATGTTTCAAGGTAACAGCTTCCCATTAGGTGAGCCGTGACCTTATTTACAAAAATTTATGTTATAAAAAGGTTTTTTATATAGGATACTAGCTGCGCCCTGCGGTTTCACCCGCGTAAATCCCGATGTCGTGGGAATATCGGGATAAAAAGTTTTATCCTGGAATTTACATACCAAGTTTCATCGCAATCCGTTCAGTAGTTTTTGCGTGAAAGAGCAACAAACATCCATTCTCTCTTACAAACTTACACGTTTATAATATTAGTAGGATAGTAGGATTACTGGATATTTTCGCTATAGACCAACTGTTATGATTTTTTTTTATTTGATAGGTTATAGGTATATATACATATAATCTCCACTGTTAGAACTAATAATACACAACGAACGAGACTATTTCGATATCTTTGGCCTTCAAAATTTTTCATATTTTAAGAAAAAAATGTGTGTGTCAGCTCGGACGCACGACTGGAGTTTGCTCTCTCTCTCTCTCTCTCTCTCTCTCTCTTCTCTCTCCCTCCCTAACTCCCTCCCTCCCTCTATATATTCTGTATATATTTACACATATATATAACATAAAGGTATACACATATCTACTTACATGCGTCGAGAATAAGGAGTAAACTCCAATAAAGCATAAAAAGCACAATAAAGCGTTACGCTGCCCTCCGATCACTAAATTTTACTCTTCATATTTTTTTCATACCGGGCGCCTTATGTGCAAATCGATTATTAAGGAGTAAACTCCAATAAACTCCAAAAATTTGAAAGAGTGTAAAGATGTAAACTTACCCCGCAAAGAACATGAGCAAAAACCAAGATCCAGGCAACAAAAATATGAGCAGAGCGTTTTCTAACATCGAATGTTTCATCAGCCGCGCAGGTATGCATGCCAACAGTAATATGTTTGATGTAAGGAATATGAACTTGGCCGGCTCGTGGATCTATAACAATAAAAATTTTTTTTGCAAGTCCCGCACTCTAACTATTTTGTTGGTATCAAAGATAGATGTGTTATTTTATTATTATTTATTTGTATACTGTCTGTTCCCCGCGCGGCTTCCCTCGCGTGTACATATTTATATATTTTGCGCGGGACCCTTATTTTTTTTAACCGAAGAAAAAACGGAGGAAGTTCTCGAGTTATCCCGTATATTTTTTCCAAAACAAAAGTAGCTTAAGTTACTTTTTATAACATAAGCTATCTGCCAATGAAAGTCCCGAAATCGGTCTACCCATTTCGGGGATTAGCAGGAACAAAGAGACAGACAAAAAAAAATAGATTTTTGGTAAATGTACTTTCAGTGTAAATGTACTATTCGGATGCATTTAGTAAAATGCTGTAATTATGACTTTATAAACAGACACTTTAAACCTACCCACTCATATGTATTGCTATTAGAGAAGCTGGCTATTACCATCTATTTCTGTATTTTTGAGCTACTTAGTAAAATAATCAGAAGACTGTGTGACTATAATAAAATTGTCGCTGTCAAAATAAACACTGTCAACGTAACATTTCCAATGTTATATAATACTAGCAGTTCCCGCGCGGAACCCTAATTCTTTTTGAAATAGAAGATTTTTATAAAATGATCACAATTTTAGGTGTAAATATTACTTAGGTAGGTACGTTGGGATTGATTTAATACCACTTCAAAAATTCCGATATATATTTACGGTTAAAAACTGATGACTTTTTTGGAACTACAACGGGTCATCACTTCCTCGAGGCAAATAGTAAAGAGGTATGTCCCAATCAAACCGACTAAAACCACACGGTGTACCGTCACAGGCGGGTCTACCACCGTCTCAAAGGGTCTAGGCCATAACATAAGAAGGAAGTCCTCGAGTCCAGGCTAAAGACATGGGCCGTAACGTAGTTTTTACAAGTACGTAGGTAGACAAGTACACCAATATCTTACCAACTGTTTAAAATATGCCACTAAACCTTGATTTTTGATCTCATCACCTTGCTGCAGGATAATATAACATAATGTGCTGGCAATAGTGCCCAGTTCGCTTGCCATCCTCACACCGGTTTGCCCATCAGTGACTTCTAAGCCCCAGTTGGGGTTCGCATCAGCTTCCGCGCTTCTGTGTCGAAGGTATACAGAGATAGACAGCAGCAACAGATGCAGCATCAATATTAGGAGACGTTTCAGGAACTTGTTCTAAAATGATAAAACAGTAAGTTGCAGAGGGCGAGTAGGTAAACGAGTAGTTGGACCTACTTGCCTCGTTGGTTGGCGAGCACAAGTTAGAACCTACAGTTACAGGGTTTATGAGGTCCTGGATTCGATTCCCGAGTCGGATAATTTTATAGTGATTACACTTTAATGGTGGACGATAAACGTCGTCTTTTAAATCGAGTCTTATTTTATTGAAAAGCTCTGTGGAGTATTTACATTGGTCGGTATTAAATTAATGAAGAATAGAAAAATTTACCTTATAAGAACTTCGGCAAATTTTAAAGATACAAAAAACTATGGTTAGGAAGTCACGTACCCTTGCAAACGTTTTCCACTTCTCTTCGAGCAATCTTTGAATGATACCACCATCCAACATGTTTAAATGTTCTTGTTTGGTACCATTTAAAATAATAAACAACGCCGAATTCCAATCTGAAAAAGACATTGATATGTAGTTCTAAGCATTTAACAGTAATTAAAGCTTTCTATTAAACCTAACACATGACTAGGTTTCGTGAGGTCCTGGATTCCATTCCAGGGGTTGGACAAACGCCAGCCCGCGCGGTTAAGGATATATGTTTGGTTCCAAAGCATTAAAATCAAAGTGTTGATTGAATAATTAAAATAAATTAAATTGTTATTAACGTGACTGCAGGTGGAGCCGTTAATTTAAGATAGACTTGTTAGAAATATTACTTACTGGTTCTCCCATCAGGTAGCAACGTATCTAGTGCATTAAGAGGGTAAGCAGAACAGGTAATATTGGAGTACCGCCAAAACTCTTTAGCCGAGAGTTCTAACATTTCCCTGAAGACTGATGCTCGACCTAGCTGACATGCTAAAGTGAGAGGAGTGAAGCCGGCCAGATTCATGCGTCCATTGCTTGCCGGGATTCTTGGATGACGGAGCGCGTAGCCGAACATGTCCTAAAACGGCAACATATAAGAGAATATGAGGGGGAATCAACGATTTTAAGTCAGGTTTTTGAAGCAAAATCTTAATTCAAAGCCTGATTGAGCTACTTTGATAACACCGAGTTTGTCATTTATGCTTGATATCATTTTACTAAAAAATAAGTAAAACAATAAATAAAAATATTATATAAAAATCACATACCTAAGTACGCCTCTCACATAACTGTTTATTAGGTACTTAAGTACTAAGTGATTATTACAATATGAGTTTCTTCACCAAGAGCAATAAGAGGTTTTTACAAGGACGATAACCCTTGCATAACAACACTGGTGTTTAAACCTTCATGGGGCGACTCCATGAAAAATTCAATTTGAAACAACCCGCCTGATGGTATACGCTCACTATGATGAGCGCTTACCTTCAGAGGGGGGTTGTTTGCCATTTTAATGATATAAAAAAATAACCTAGGTAAGCTTACCAGTTTATCACAAACGACCACCATATGAAGAATCATATTGCCGAACGAATCTTGTGCGTCAGGATCTGCTCCGGAATCACAAAGTAAATTGTAGACTCCCTCATTAGCGCAACAGGCTGCCCACGCTAGAGGGTACTCTCCGAGGTACGCCAGACCTTCGTAGTTCGTCTGCCTCGCAGGTGGCACGCGTTGTTGGTCACGGGGAAGGAAGAAGCTGCCTTTTTGCAGAAGGGAAAATTAATTCTATATTTTTTTTATATATAATAATGATTTTTACAAGAAAACGAGGGCCTTACATTTTTTTTTTATTATTATTGATTTGGGTGCCTGGTGCTACCTCGACCATTTCTGGTCTTTTGTAGCGCACCTCTGGTTTACAGTTCACTGCTCAGACTTATGGCTTTGAGAAACCTCCAGATCCTATCAGCAGTGATTGTTTGTATTTCCTGCGGTTGCATCATGTGCAACCCTAGGTGAATACTTCGGTGCCGCATTAGTGGGCCACAAGAGCATAAAATATGCATTGCAGTCTCTTCTGTTTCTTGACAGAATCTGCAAATTGTGTTCTCACCCAATTTTAGGTTGAACATATGTTTGTTCAGTTTGCAGTGTCCGGTGAGGACTCTTGTTACTGTACAGGTTTTGTATCTTTTGAGCTCCAGAAGTTCTTTAGATACTTTATTATCATAGCCCTTTATTATGGCTTTCGAGTGTCTTAGACCAGTCGTGGTCTTCCATCTGTTAATAGGCAATGATGTATATTTGGCGTTTATGATAGAATACGCTCGCTGTTTGCTGATGCCGCAGAATGGTTCTGGGCCATGCTTTCGGTTGTCTGCACCAGCTCTGGCGAGTTCATCGACTTTTTCGTTGCCATCGATGCCTGAATGGCCTGGTACCCATCTTAATGTAATTTTGTTTGATTGCCCCAGTGTGTTCAGGCTTTTCTTGCAATTTTGTATTAGTTTTGAGCTAGTCTCAAAATTGCCTAGTGCCAAGAGCGCCGCTTGGCTGTCTGAGTTGATGTAGATGTGTTGATTTTTTACTTTCCTTTCAAGGTTGATCTCCACGCACATGTTTAATGCAGAGAGCTCAGTCTCTGTTTGCATGTCATCCGCTGGCATGTTCAGAGATTTTATTCCGAAAACCGACACTTTTAGCGAGTTTAGTGTTCGTGATTGCCACTTTGGTTTCGTCTGTGTACATATCCTGTAAATGCTTTTGGCAGCTTCTTTTTGCACATAGATGCTGAGCGGAGTCAGGCTTAGTAGTGCATTTAGAGCTTCCCCTGGCGTCGAGGATAGCGCACCAGTGGTTATTAAACAAGCCGTACGTTGTAGGCTGTCTAATTTGTTCGAGGTAGTCGTTTGGCTTACTTTACGGTACCAGACGGCAGCTCCATACGTTACGATTGGCCTTGCAATCGCCGTATATAGCCATAGGGCAATCTTGGGCTGAAGTCCCGATCTGACGCCGGCCATGCGACAGCTCATCCATAAAGCCATTTTTGCTGTATGGATTATGTTTGTGATATGTGAGTTCCAGGTTAACTTTTGGTCAAGTGTGACCCCTAGGTACTTGACTTCACTAGAGAAAGAAAGGATTTTGCCGTTTAGTTTTGGATTTGACAAACTTTCTAGCTTCCTTTTCTTTGTGAATGTAATTATCGTAGTTTTGTCTGCGTTAATTGATAATTCGTTATCTCTGCACCAGTTGTTGATGGTGTTGAGTGCTCCTTGTAGTAGTGTTGAGATGGTGTGGAGGCATGGTCCTCTGACTATGATCACTAGGTCATCTGCGTAGCCCTGTATGTCATAGTCGAGGTTAGACATTTCTACAAGGAGTTGGTCAACAGTGAGGGTCCAAAGTAGTGGGGATAGAACGCCTCCTTGTGGGCACCCTCGTGTCGTATAAAATTTGTGCGATGTTTCATTTAGTGAAACTGTCGCAATTCTGTTTGAGAGCATGCTTTCCACCCATTTTATGGTGGTGACATCAATGCCCTTTGCATTCATTCCTCTGAGGATTGTTGCTGTGGGTGTATTGTCAAAAGCGCCCTCAATGTCAAGAAAAGCAGATAGAGCAGTTTGCTTATCCTCTAGAGCCTTCTCCACTTTGTCGATCAGATCTAATAAAGCTGTTTCCGTGGATTTGCCCTTTTGGTAAGCATGTTGGTAGAGACTTAGTGGTCTTTCTACTAAGTACGTTGCTTTAATGTGCTGGTCTATAACTCTTTCCATAGCCTTACATGGTGCCTTCTCTTCTCTTTTATAGAATTGTGCCTATTTCATGTTCTCTGATCTCAGACTTTTCTAAGGAAAGAGGTAGATTTTTTAATTTCATTCTCTACGAATTTACTTTTCATCAAATTTGTTGAGGAAACTTTTTACAGTTTTGGTCACTGCTGTTAATTTTTGCCAACTATACTGTGAAAGACTTTTCTAAATAGGTAGAAGAACAGCTAGGCTCAACAAAGTCACATGAGGAATAACCTCTGCTGGTGAGTGCTAAGCTCCACTGGTATTTACAGGCACCGGTAACCATTTGCCATCAAGCAGACTGTACGTTTGACATCTAAAATTTAAACACGTTTCTTACAAATTAACTTACCGATAGCTCTCTGCATGACATCAGCGCCTACATCAACCAAGTCTTGCACGAGTTCGTTGTTACTGTATGCTATAGCCAGATGTAAGGAACTGGCCCCTAGAAAAATGACAACAGTTAGTAAAGTAAGAAACGAAACGGTCGAAGCATCGAAACTGAACGATTATATTAGCGCTTTAGTGACATCCATTTAAAGTGAAAAACAAACTTCAATGTCATCTGACACTCAGAATTACGCAATTCTGATTTTGCATCGCGCAATGAAAGCACGGCATGATCACCTAGCCTGGTCGAAGGATCCTCCCTTTGTGTTGGAACACATAATAACCCCGTTCCTGTAAGGAAAAAGAGCCTTCGGCCTAGTCCCAAGAAGAGTTTCCAAGGGTTATCAAATTTAAATCTCTTTAGCAACATTATATTAGAATAGCATTACTACTTATACCGTTGGAAAAAAAACTACGCGTCTGCTCATTTGCCCCCTATAATATAAAAAAAAAAAAAGGAAGTGGTCAAATATCTGGCGATTATAGTTAACATTGAAGGGTAGTTATTACCCATACTATCTCCTTTTTTTCCTTTTTATCTATATTCGTGTTGTAAACTTACCTAAATATTCTTCACCTTCAACGACATCTAGTGACAGTTTTGGGAAGCACTTTACTAGTGTTCTGGCTAACCGTGTGTGTATCTGAAAATTGGTAAACTATGATTGATGTACCACATACAGTCGAATGAAGTAAATCCATTTGTCACTAAATTCATTCGGTTGAGTCTAAATTTTTAGATCCACAACTTATTTTCTCAAGTGTTTAAAATATATAATATTACCAGTCGTCAAACCCTTATGTATTTCTTCCTTTTTATTTTATCAATTTCAAAGTCATATAGTCAAATATTTTTAACCGACGAAAAAAAAGGAGGTTCTCAATTCGACCGTATAATATATTTTTTATTTTTTTTTGTATGTCTGTCCAGCCCTCACTCCGTTATTTATGAATCGATTTTGATTATTTTTTGTTAGATAGGGTATACCTAAAGGGTGGTCCCATGTCAAGGAAGTCAGGATCTGATGATGGGATCCTGATAAAATTGAGAGGAACCCTCGAAAATTATAGGAACGAATAGTGTTTTTGTTTACTTTTCATTACTTTTTTTTTTTTTCGGTATTTGCGTTTAGAAATCATCACATCATGTAGCTGAGCTGATGATGAAGAAAGTCATAAAATAAAAATCTTTTTAACAAGAAATTAAACCGACGAAAAGAACTAAAAAGCAAAAAATAAATAAACCTTAAGTCTTAAGTATTGAGCTTATTTCCATAAACTATCAAATTTTATATAAACTTATTCTGAGTCGGCGCCGGCGCCAAATAATAAAATGATTAATTACCTACGTAGAGCCATGTCCATTTCTACGTAGGAACATATAAAATTCTGATAATTAATCAGTTTGTTGTTTGGCGCCGACTCAAAATAAGTTTATATAAAATTTGATAGTTTATGGAAATAAGCTCAATACTAAAGACTTAAGGTTTATTTATTTTTTGCTTTTTAGTTCTTTTCGTCGGTTGAATTTTTTGTTATTTAATAAAACTCCTTGAATTTTTTTAAATGATATATTATAGATATGTAGGTCTATTGTTCTACTGTTCCACAACAATAGATTGCTTTGTCGAAAGTAAAACAAATAATATATAAAAAAAATAATACCGTGTTACAAATAGGTAACATCGCTATCTGCCAGGGTCGATCTATAACCGCCTGTTTCAAAGTAGTTGACCCGTTGTGAGAAGGAACCGGGGAAACACAGCACTCACCGCCACTCTTATATCGCTAGATAGTCTTACAATATTTAGTGAAATGTGATACAGAATTGTTTTCGCTATTATGTTCTTAAGATTCAAAGTAAGTTTACTGTAACAGGTCCAATTCTGTACATTGAAGATATATTGATTTTTTTAGAGGGCACTCTATTATCGATGCTGAAGTCAAAACTATATTTTTTTGCATTTTTATCTGTCTGCCTGACTGTATCTTCACTTTTTTGAATCCTTCTTTCACACTTTTTGAATCCTTGTCCAAATAGTAATTCGATTCATATTTTCAATATCACGCGAGCGAAGGAATGACGCAGTAGCAACATCTCACCCGCGCTCTCGTTGCCTTTATTTACTGTTTATGAAATGTGTATCTTGGTATAGTTAATAAAAAATATTTCACACATTTCCTGGCGCTTTAAGCATTATACTCATTTCCTAGGAATCTATGTAATGACGGATTACATACATTGCCGATAACAAATGTAAGAAATAGTCTCACAACCACTGATATAAACTATGAAAATCATTAACTAAAAGTAACTGCCAAATTGTTCGTATTTCTATTCGCACTCAAGTCAATAGATCTCCACTTATTTCTACCCTTTTATAATCCCACTATTCGTTAATATAGTATTGCGTTACCGATATAAGCAGTCAAAATAATGTCTATTAACTTATTTTTATTAAATAGTGAACTGTGTTATCATCTATTATAGTTAGGCCGTATTTTTAATAAAATAAATAAGAGTTTTTGATGTGGTGACAACAAATACCTATATAATATTATATATTTATCACTTTTTTTTTACCTTGTCTTTATTTTTAATGAACACAAACCAAGTTTTGATAGACGTACTGACACGCCACCGTCATTATGGTTATTTCCACCTCAGTGAATCACTTTCGTAAACATATACTTGTATTATTGTTATTAATCCTACTAGTCCTACTATCCTACTAATATATAAACGTGAAAGTTTGAGGATGTATGGATGTATGGATGTATGAATGTATGGATGTTTGTTATCTTTCACGCAAAAACTATTGTATGGATTTTAATGAAACTTTACAATAATTTAGCTTATATATCAGAATACCACATAGGCTATAATTTATGAAGATATTGTGTATATTTGCCAAAATATAACGATAAGTGTTAAGTAAGTCGGAAAAAAATCTGTCATCTGCGAGCTATTCTAGCGTGCGGTGCAAAAACTGTAAGAGTTACACGAATATAATGTATGGTGGGATTGTTTCTCCTAAATAGTTCTACAAAAAAGTCCGCGACAGTATATATCTATCTTTTATGTGTAAGCCATTATTACCAAAATAGTGAACCATAAATAAATTCAGTAATAAATAGATTTTTATCAAAATAAACACTTTTATCGCTTCTGATATTCAAAGTAGATAAACTTTGTCTTTTAAACTACGTAATTTGGTCAAATATTATAGAAGTTACAACGAGTTAGAGCGGTTAGGTGCACTGCGGGCGAAGGGGGGAAAACATCGCTCATCGCCGCGTGAGCCGCCCGAACACGAGCAGACAGTGACGCGTGAGGGCAGACGTTATTGACGGTTGTGTCCGTAATGGGAAATTTCAAGACACTAAGGATTATGTAATAATTTGGTATTTAAATAGCTGGTAACCTGAAATAACCCATAGGCTACTTTTTGTCTCGATATAACCACGGTACCGGGACTTACGCGGGTGAAATCGCGGGGCTCAGCTAGTATAACATATACAAACAACAAACCTACAATGTACCTACAAACAAACAACAAATTTACAAACCTAGGATAGTATTCGAGATAGAGCTTGGCTCAGCATATCTATACTAATATTATAAAGCTGAAAAGTTTGTTTGTTTGTTTGTTTGCTTGAACGCGCTAATCTCAGGACCTACAGGATTGAATTGAAAAATTATTTTTGTGTGGGATAGCCTATTTATTGAGGAAGGCTATAGGCTTTATAACATCACGCTACAACCAATAGGAGCGGAGCATCAATAAAAATGTTGCAAAAGGGGGGCAAATTTACAAACGCAGACGAAGTTGAACGGGTCTGCTTTAGAGAGTTTATTATACTTGTCAAGTGTTGGGAGACGCATACATGAAAAAAGTGTTTTATACAATAAATTCCCTTAATTTTAACACAGAAAGATACTTTTTGTATGAGCTAATTGCAAACTTCTAACTATTGAACTGGACTCGTACGCGGCTTAGGTAAGAATAAACCTAATAATTTCTATGCAAAACTTCAGAGTCTACTAACGGCCGTTGCGTTGTCAGTAACCTATCTATCCGTAAATTCACCTACTTAGGATACCTACACAAATCTATCCGTTTGTCCTTACTTGCTTTTCAATATCCTACTGGGGCATGTTCTATCGAAGTTGTCAATCTATCGTCGAGAGGACAGGTAGCCTACTAGAGATAGGAATCCCATAAAAATGGTTCTTACTTTCATGTCAATATAAATTTTAAGTTACTTTTCGATAGACGGAGCTAACTCAAGTAACATCATTCTCATTTGCTTGACTGTCAACATCGGCCGTTTTGACAAGGATAACTTTTTAAAAATGAATAGTTGAAGTAGGAAAAATGTACTAATAATATAATACATCGGAACATTGTAGTTGGAATTATTTAAATTAAAATTGTGGTGAAGAAATGAATTGACGTGAATAATATGCATACAGATTTATACTGAGTCTGCTGTAAACAAGTTAAATAAATAATTTAGTGCTATTATAAACTTATATAACAGATTTAGTGTAATACCAATTTAATAACTATAAATTAAAAATTTAAAAACCACCGACACAAAATAATAACAAAATTACCTTACATCATATTGGAAAAGAGCTGATACTCTTATGGCACAATTACACTTGATCGTTAGCTCGTATTCGATTGCCTATGGAAAACGGACAAACGACTAAGTGTAAATGAACGGAGACGAGTACTCCCGTCTTCGTACAATCTAGTTCAGCTTTCATTTTGATTACCCGAATCAGAAAAAGTGCAACTAGATTCTTTCGAATAAGACCCGCCATGCGTCATGGAGCACAGTTAGCACAGATAAGATAAGGCTTTGCACGATGTTTATACAAATTAGGTTTTATTTTTTATTGTTTAATCAGATACTTAAATTGCTTTTATTTCATTCTTGTAAATATTTGTTACATGGCAACCGAATATTTACAAGACAAACAAGGTGAATAAGGAAGATAACCTGCGACCTTAGATCATTTATATGACAAATAAAATAATGATCTAGCCTGCGACGACGGAAATTAAAATAAAATAAAAGTGAAAATGCAACAAAGGGAAGATATTGCCTGCTCGTCTGTTAGTTATTAATCGACAATATTAAATTAAAAGAAAACCTACTTAATCGGTTAAAATTTAGTAAACCATAGCAGAAGCAAATCACGTGGTTTATAGGTTTAAACGAATTAAAATGCGTTCTATTTATGCAATGTATGTCTATTTACATATTATATTTTGTATTTACCTTAGTATCGCAAATGATGAGTACATGCAGAAGGGATTCTCCTAATGCGCCCCTATAGCACATCTGCCAGCAGGCCGTATGATCCTCCCATTTCGCTAGCGGGTCGTGCGGAGAAAGACACGCTTCGATTGGCAACACCACCTAAATACATGCTTTTTGAAGCAAATTTGATCCCAACAAAAACATAACATGTAAAAAATTGCCAGTCTCGCGACGAAGCCTTTCTACCGCAAAAAGTTGTGTAATCTATATAATTATTGTATAGGTACCTAATTAGTCAATTAACAACATTTTATACTGACCATATCCATTATCTATTTTATCCATGTCATCTTTGTCTTTAATAAATAGAATGACTTGACCATCGCGTGGCAACATACATAGAAAGGTGAAAAGCGTATATTCCTACCTGCTCCTGGTCCCTGAACTTCCATCGAAGGTACTCGGCCCTGTTGATTACTCTTCCCCTGCCTCCAGAGTACATATAAGCTGCAAACTCCTCTTTAATCAACTTTTCTGCCGCTACCATTCCACCTTTAGCGTACGTCTCGAGTAAGAGACCACCTAGAATTGTACGGATTAATTTTTAAATAGACAAAGAAAGGAAAGACAACAATTTAAATATGTATACCTTAAAATTACCTAACTCTTCTTTAGTAACTCTTCTTCTCGTCAAAGTTTTAGGATTCAAACGACTGGTCAAAATTTTTTTGCTGATGACATTGCAGTAACTCCTCACATAGTACCTATTAGCGGTCATCCAAAGTGGAGTTCGGAGTGAAATGAATTTCTGGAGCAGACTGTCCCTCTAGCCGACAACTGCACAGCTGATAACTCTGTCATTTAACTGATTTTGCGTTTTGGGGACAATCGGACACATGGACCCTTACCTACTCTCCGAGATGGTACAACGATTAGAATGGGGGAAGTAACTATGTTTAATTTTTGGGGAAGGTGTGACATTTGCCCTAACTACCGATGTCTGATATGATTCTACAAGTAATATTCTGTCGAGGAAGGGGCGGTCTACTATTTGGCTAACACTATTTTCTAGCGATGCGCTGATCAGATCTGATCTTTTCGAAGCTCGGATAGTAGGCATATGATCCAATTGATTTTCGGATCGATTTATATCAGTAGTAGGAAATTTTGTATCGTCAGAACAGCTCTATTTGTCTGCTAATTGAACACTATCTGAGAGTCGAAACAGACTAGATGCACATCGTCATTCATAAATGTTTTATTTCTATCGAAAATCTATTGAAAATCTGATCAAATGCGTGCATTTTGATCCACAGATCGGATCGAGACTTTAAGATCCATTGCGATCCACAATCGTCGTTCAGGCCGTAATTGGTATAGTAAGTATTATTATGTATTCTGTGATAGTAGTCACTACGATACCAATTAGGGCCTGACTACTGACTGACTACTTTTATGTCTATGTTGGTGCAATTACCCATTACCTTTTATACAATAACTATACGTTACCCTTTTTATAATCGGCAAGTTTGTACAATACTGTGTGATCTTCACTGCTCGGCTGCGATATGACTCGGTCAAGAACTGACCCTTGTTGCACACCATCCGCCGAAGCTACCTTGCTAAGCGCTTTACCCATTATAATCAGACCTTTGATTCTTAGATTACCTGTGCAAAAAAGGAAATGAATATTTATCAAGTGCAAATGCTTCTTAATTGTGTTATAATGGATAGAATTTTGTTGTCGGCTGAAACAATAGCGAATTTAGGACATTATACTCGTATTTGGCATTTGGCGTACATATTATGTTTTTGTAAGATTTTTACCAAAGAACACTTAAATTTAACGGTGAAATACATATTTCACAAACAATACTGTTAAGAAGGTAAAATAGCCCTAGGTAGTTTACATACAGTTATTTGTTATTTGTGCTAAAATATTGAGTAAAACGATCAAATAAATGTGGAAGAGCCATGCTTTGGCACTTATGAGCCGGCTCGACCGGAGTGATATCACGGCCTCACAGAAAACCGGCAGTCCCCCTTCCCCTACTCAGACCTTAAAGGCTGGCAACGCACTTGTGACTCTTGAGTTACAGGTGCCCATATGCGGCGGTATTCACTAACCCATAAAAAACAAAAAGAAGGGGAGATCAGATCATCTTAAAACGCGTAGTTGTTTCAATATTTTGAAAAGAAAACGCTTTTTACATTATTTAGCATCTTATTATTTTTTAGAACTGATAGAGCTCTAACTGAGCACTACCTTAAAGAAAATCACGGTAAATCAATAAATACTATTAGCGTCTGTTATCACTAGAGATCGGATAATCGGATGCATATTTACCTAAAGCTATTTTTTGGATAACAAATTATGGAAGCGGCTTCTAAGTATATTTTTATTTACGAATGCAGTTGTATTGTCGCGTCGCTACTTGCGCACAAGCAAGTGTAATTTGCCGTCTCACTCGCACTCTTACAAAATGCTTACATTTCCTGTTGTTACAACGCAACCACTTGTTACAACGTAATAAGGTTGTTTCTGCTTCGTCAAAAATCACTGACAATAAAAGTAGGGAAAAGCAACCATTATACGTTGTAACAGAACAAGTGTCATTTGTGTCAAACTGGGGTTTATTACATCTCACGGAGTATAGGTACACTTAAATTTGAATTTCCGTGAATCGCAGGAGTCTTTCGATAAAAAAGTGCTTTCCATAACAGCCAACATCTCAACTTTAGGTAAATATGCATCCGAATATCTCTAGTTATCACTTATCATTGGTATGTAGAGTCGCAGGCGTCGGCAACGCGATAGATGATACCACTAATTAAAGGATTTTCGGTTAGTTTCATGATCAGGTTTATCGTATGCTACATAGCTAATTTGACAAAAATATATATGCACGCCACCGTAAAAATATAATAATAATAATAACTTGACATATTATCACACGCAGGGCATCCCAAACAAGGCAGGGCCTGTTCTAGACTGCTAATAAACATACTTATCTATAGTTATAATAAAACTGTAACAGATCCAATTCTGTACATTGAAGATATTTAGATTTTTTTTTAGGGGGCACTCTATAATCGATAAGCCGTTTCCACAGGAGCTGCGCTGAGCGACAGTAGAAAAACGAAGCGATTCAAACATATCCCTCGCTACTCGCTACGCATCCTCGCACATCTCTAGTGGAAACGCAACCTAAATCAAAACATTATCTGTTTTAATAAATACAATGAAGTATTTATTTACGCATGAAATGAAACATTCCTTTAGTAATCGTAGCTGTATAATTCGTGCATCCTCTGTATACACATGAAGGCATGATTTCCGTGGTAGATTCAAAGTTTTGATTATAATTTTAAATTACGTCTAGCCGCGAGGAGAGAACGCAGGAGAACACGACTAAGTGAAAGCCGGGCAATTACCTTACTTTTGTCTTTCCAATATAGAATGCGGGCAAAGTATCTATCTATGCCTATAAAAACATCTTAGGCTTAAAAAATCATAAAATACAAATATTATAATGCCTACAATGTCAACACAGTATATAGGTAATGTTGTGTAAAAATTAACAATATTAGTCATTTACCATCGGGTGACCCATTTGCTTGTTTGCCCCGTATACATACGTAGTAACTACTTAGTAATCCATGTCTATACGATAAAAAAATATAATATAAATATCACGATGAGTAATAAAAGATATCAATAAATAGATACATGACAGATAAAAACTATTACACAAGTGAAAATTCAGAAGCAGAATCTAAAGACAAGTACCTACATTTCATTTTCATTTACAGTGGCTGTGGAGCTGGACCAGCAACGCTTATTTACAGAGCGTGCGTTTTATATAGGTATATATTTTTTAATTCTTCTCATTTAGTTAAAGAATATTAGGAGGTATTTTATCATGGAACTGAACACAGTACCCCATAAACGACATTTGCACTTCTGTTAATCTAAATTCTGGTTGAACTAATTTATTTTCATCTCTGATAATATAATTAGGTAAGTCTTTCACATATTTGAATGCTTCGGCCCATACGTGCCTGAGCCATGCTTCGGCACGTATGGGCCGGCTTGACTCCGATCGATACCACAGCCTCACAGAAACCCGGCAGTGAATCAATGATTGCATTGCTTTTCGCCGCGTGAGTGAGGTTACCGGAGGCCCTAACCCTTCCCTCTCCCCTATTCCTGTCCTTCCTCTCACCCCCTCTCCTCCCCTCTAATCCCCCTCTCCCGTCTTCCCCTATTCCCACCTTAAAGGGCGGGAACGCACTTGTGAATCTTGAGTTACAGGTGCCCATGAGCAGCGGTAGTCATTTACCATCAGGTGACCCGTCTGCTCGTTTGCCCCCCCTATCCGAAAAAGAAATTTCTTTATTTGGGCGCTAGCTGTTATGTTACAATAAAAAATTTCGGGAGTGGTATTCACGTTTATTAAAGACTTGCCGAGACGGCGTCAGGCGCTTCATTCCTTTAAAAAGAGACCCCGTCGAGTCTGAAACTAGTCGGGCATCCCCGAAATACAAACGTGAGTAAAACCGTATAGTCTTTAATAAGCTAGCTTTTATGTTGTGAGCAAACCATGATACACCTTTTACATGTCTATGCCTACTGTGGCCTCCTATTCTGCTAAAGTCGTCAAAAAAAAATAACAAGAGACGCTGGAAATATAATATTTAAGTACATATTTACAGAGAAATTGACGTAAGAGAAGCATGATGCACCATGGAATTTCTAGATAAATCATATGTCTGGGAGTTTCTTCAATATCGAAAATGCATTATTAGTTTTCATCGTCTGTAGCAATATCTTGCAAAATTTATTAAGTCATTAACCAGTTAAGACACCTCGAACGTTGAGCATTCTACACAAGAACAAATACTTACGAGTATGTAGTGGCTAGGTTAGATACCCACCTATAAATCGCAAATGATATAAAATTTGAATACTTACTTCAAATGAAATGATCGATGTTTGGCTTCATTTCAGCATTACTTGAAAATGCATAAGTTCTATATTCGCACCTTTAGGCCGCAAATACACCATCATATAATAAATTCTCTCACCAGTATTCTAAATGAAATACGGCCATGGGAACAGGCAGGTCCCTATTTCTCTCTTCAATAGTTTCACTATGTTGTTACTTAATGAGGTCACCAGGTCAAGCGATTAATTAAGGGCCAACTTAAAATTGCTTTGTTTATGACGTGAACATAAGATAAAAATAAAGTACAGTATTGTATGATAAGTATGATAGGAACACACTGAATTAAATAACAATAACAAAGTACAAACGTTTCTTAATTTTTAGTTAATTAGGTAATAAACACTTGTGTTCAAAATTGATTTTTCATAAGTATACATTTTGTTACATCGTTCTTATGGATCGCTTGGCATATTTAAAAATATTAACATTATTAAATAAACTTCGACTACATTAACAAACACAGTTTGCGTACATTTATGGAAATAAACAAGTAGCCGTTGTTATGGTAACGTAAACATGGCGGATGGAGATAACACGATAAGACGTGCATGACGAATTACTAGCTGTCACCAGAGTAGACAAATAAGATTTTTTTTATTTACTTAAGACGTGACGACGCGCGGGGCGAACGGTTAGTGAACGCGTATATTATATACTAGCTGTGCCCGCGACTTCGTTCGCGTTTATATCGGAAAACAGCAATATCGCTTATAATAGGCGTTGCATCCTGAAAGGGGTTAATCCTCCAGGCAGGATATGTAATCAGAGCTCCGTCTACAAACTGGGCGACGTCCAGACACCCCCAGGAAACTCTGCTGCGGGTGAAGAAAATAAAACTTGTCTCATCCACCCCCGGCCACTCTCAAGCGCGAGATGTTCTCCTCGCAGAAGATCGCGATAAAACAACTGTGACCACCTAACACTTCCTAGAAACTATGGGCTACGGAGCCCATACCGGGGGTCGTCACCAACATGTCATTGGTATACTTAACAGATTACTCCAAGCCAATACTAAACTCCATCCCCGCAACAAACAAATGTTGTGTTTTGAGCTTTGTTTAATCACGCTGTAACATAAGACACACACCCACCCACACGTCTGCATATGGACCTGAGCGTGACGGTCACGCGAGTTCAGTGCTTTTCCTCATACCAAAAGTGCCCAACGTTCCAAAAGAAGTTTTCACTTCAAAAAGTAATCACGATAAATATGGCACCTTCAAGGCACCTCCATTTGTTTTAGTTCGTTCGGCAATTTGACATTGAATTTGAATTGTAGGTCGGTCCGTTCGGGATTCTAAATTCAATTTTGAATTATATTTTGGTAGAGGTAACCAATAAGAACTTCGGCAATCAGTCAGACCTTTTTTTAGCAACTAAGACCTGTTTCTTAAAAATAAAAAATAACAAACTCGGCTCCGTCGTATGAATTTTCGATGGGGACGGACATCAGGGTCGGACATCATTGTCTGACATCAGGGTCACGTGTCCTGACGCGAGCTTAACATTTTTTACCCATCTAAAAGTGAACAACGCCGCTAAAGAAGTTTTCACTTCAAAAAACAAACAAGTTTGACTCGCACTTGTTTTGTTTCCGTAACCGTTGCGTTCCATACCATACTACTTATTAGGTTTTCTTTTTTTCCTATTGAGGAACAGAATCCTAAAAATAATTAAATGGTTATTGGTACAATAACCATTTAATTATTTTTAATTTTTAATTATTTTTAATTTTTAATTATTTTTAACTAGCGATCACATAATATAATAGTAAGTATAGTTTTCACAATATTATTATAGACGGTCGCGTGTAAGAGACCGTCTGTTGTGTTTGTGAAAGTGTATACAATAACAGTTAACGTTATAGTTATTGGTAAATTAAATAAAACAAAACATTCAAAACTTAATGAGTTATATGGCACAGAATACATAATAGTACCGTTATGGTCGAATATCAGGCTCAGGCCACCTCTAGGAATAGTAATGATACAATTGCCGCGTACAAGACGTCACGCTACATAATCCTGACGTCACACTAGTCAGCTAGATAGACTTACGTTTTACAGAGAAACGATCCAATTGGCCAATCTTGTGTACCTACTTATATATATTCACCTACTAACGTTCCTAATTGTATGACGGCGGCGCGCCGATAAAATCAGAGATCTAATTGTTTCATATTGATTACTATTCATCATTTCATACGGATTCACCCGCGTAAGTCCCGGTACCGTGGGAATATCGGGATAAAACGTAGCTTATGTGTTAATCCAGGTCTCCAACAATCTACATACCAAGTTTTATCGCAATCAATTCAGTAGTTTTTGCGTGAAAGAGTAACAAACATCCATACAACCATACATTCTCACAAACTTTCACGTTCATTAGGATAAATTATTGCTCGTTTTAATTCATAATCATAATCATTTATTTCGTGAATGGTAATGTTATTTAGTTGTTGGCATATGTTTTGGTTTAATAATGGTTTATTCTGTAATCATTTAGAAAAAAAACCTAACAGAATAGCATTTGTAAGCTTGTGGCTGTACTATTATTTATTCTGTGCTTGTGGCCTAAGGAAGTGACGGTTGAGGGAGGATTCGGTTAGCACCCCGGGGGGTAAACTTTCAGGAGGCGGCGCGTCTGGCCAACAGGGGAATCTCTCTGGTGGTCGGGCGCATCGAGGCGCTGGGTTTGCGGGTGGCCCTGGATAAGACGGAGGCCCTTTTATTCCATGGGCCCCGTCGTGGTCCCCCCCTGGCACCTCTATCGAGGTCAACTCGGCCCTCGTACCGGTTCAGGCCCACATTAAATATCTGGGCCTGATCCTCGACGGTAGGTGGCGCTTCGACGAGCACTTCCAACAGCTTGCTCCCAGGCTAGTCGGCGCTGCGTCAGAGGGTTATGGCGGTTAGAGCCATACGCGGATACCGCACCGTGTCGACGGAGGCGGCGTGTGCGTTGGCCGGGACTCCCCCGTGGGATTTGGAGGGTGCTCGCCGAAGTATATCGGCGAACGACTGAGTTCCGGGCGGGAGGCGACAGTCGGCCCCCGCCCGAAGAGGTACGCGAATGGCGTGAGGCCGCTCGCCGAGCCACCATGGCTCGTTGGTCGTCCCGGCTGGAGGCTCCACGTGCTGGCTTTGCCGCCGTGGAGGCGCTCCAGCCGGTCATCGTCGAGTGACGGCCCGAGTTGGTTTCCAAACGCACAAAAAAAAAAAAGGATTCGGTTAGCATAGCAAGTGGTGTCGTACACCTGCTACACTATTAGCTCTTATTCGTTAGTTAGTTCATATTAAGATTTGTTCATAGAATCACATAGCACACTCTGAACTTGCGTTGGAGTTGAGTTTTCCAAGAACCATGTTCGAATCCCACCCATCCCCTACCCACCCTCTACCGTCGCCGCGTCGTGAACCCACTCCCTACACAAGCATTTCGCTTAGCTGGAGGGGATAACAAGAATAGTAATGTGTGACCCAGGCCATGTTGCCAGAATTATTTCAAAAAAAAAAAAGACAGAAGTGAAAACTTAAACGAAACGACGAAATAATAAAATATAACTATGTATAAAAAAAATCGTTCTTTATCTTTACCGAAATGTGCCCGAGGCCTTGACCAATCACAAAAGTTCCCTAGAAAAAGACATGGGATACAAAAGTACCTACTGTTCCTGTGGGACAGAGAAATAACTAAGTTTTTACAAGTGAAGCCGCGGGCGCAAGATAGTGTATACATGAATCACAGCTGTTGTTTATTGAAAAGAAAATGCTATAACACTATAAAAGCATCACAACTCTGCTTATACCATTTATATTGGCACATAATACCTATTATAAAACGTGATCGGCGACCGCTATGCGTATTGCGTTGCATAGATAGGTAGATAAGCTAGCTAGCCAGGTCATGAATACAAAAATATCACCGATTTCAAAATAAGGCAAACTAAACTCTCTACTGTACACATAAAGTCTATTTTGATGTAGGTACACAAACATACAAGTTGGGGTGACGTTTCTTCAATTATTAAGAGTGTGTTCGCACAAACCACTCGCACACGACACGACTTTACGTGCATGATACGAGTACGACTTTGTTTAGAATGTAACTTTCAGATAATTATTAATTTCATATGGAACGTATATTTTGATATTATAAATGCAAATAAAGTTGAGCACGATTATCAAATTGCAACAAATGTAAGCTACATTTGTTGCAATTTGATAATAAAATGCATAAAATGTAAACAACATATTTTATCACTTACAACATTATTACATTTTGTCTAAGAAATATCACAAAAATAACTTTCATTCAGATAGAATATCAATTATGATTTATGATAGTGATCTTCACACGTCTTTTTTTAAATGTGCCAAAAAAAAAGTGCCAAGTGTGTTCGGTACTGACAATAACGATTAAACCATAGAATTAAGTCTAGTATAAATCAATATCTTTGAAATTTTAATAAAAAACTTGTGGAATGCCTACTTTAAACGAAAAGTAAACCAAAACGAAGGCTATCCTTTAAATATTTTTGTATCATCCACTCTACCTTATATTTATATTTATTTATTTCCAATTTATAAATTTGAAAATTACTTATACCTTTATACAATTTACAAGAAAGCATATTTTTTAAGTTATCATAAATATTCATTTATTTCCTTAGAACACAAAATGTAAAATAAACAAAAAAATATAGTATCTTAGCGCATTGATAGCTTGATAATGTTCTAGGAGAACATAGACTTATCTAGAGTTAAATAATATTAGCATAGTAAAATTCGATAACATTAATTAGCCTTTACAAGGTATATTATAAAATGGGATTCTGAGCAGTCGTTAACAAACCCAAAATTAATATGACTCACACTACGTACTTGCATATCATATTAATTGCAGTCGAAATATATAGGTAAGCTTTAAATCCGAAGACAAGGTAAACAATATAAAATATGTACATAACTTTATGTAGTTATATATCATAAATTTCCTATTTGATAATGGAAACGAACATAATTAATCGTAAAAAAAAACCCCTACCATATTTGTACCTATCTAAGCATGCCGGTAGTGTATCTCGAACTACACTCACAAAAAACTCGACATTGCGTTATATGAAATGATACAACCATAACAGTAGTAGAATTCAAAATAATCAAATTGAAAAAATATGTAAAATAAAGTTACTCTCTGGAATGAGTGTTGATGGATTGATGATGTCATTTTAAATTTTACACATCTACTTAGGAAATAGGTTACCTAGGAATTAGTAATGCAAATTCACTCTTCAATTCAACTTATTTTCTAAGCTCATCTTGGTCAAAGCTAACGCATGAAGTATAATTATTAATTTAAATATAAGTATTATTACCACTTTCTTTAGATATATATTCCATTTATGTTGTTATAAATAAAAAAAAAACCTGTTCTTGATCGTCCAGTGGTAGGTGCTAACGGAGTAATATAAAACTATAATTATCACTGTCTAAAACTATCAACAATATTTGAAACGAGCAAGGTCAATAACCGAAGTTCATGGTAGGGGGCATTCTGACTATTTCATACAAGTATACAACCTATACGTTCGTATTGTATCAGAACAAGAATAACAACAATCAGCTGGTTATGAGACTGCTGCTGTTAGCTGTGGGAAATTCCTAACATAAACAGTGTAGTAGGTAACTATTAAAGAAAACATTTTTTAAAACTGAATAAGATTATGAAAATACAAATTAAAGATCTCTGTGACTCTACTTTCTAAAGTTTTCAATAAGAATTCACTAAAATTTCACCTAAAACACTCGCTACAACTTTATAAACACGACGTAATTGCAAGCGTTACGTCTATTATTTGATATTATTTTTCAATGTCACGACACGTCCAACCGCCTTAGCGTCTACATATAAAATGGTTTTCAACTGACAGCGTTCAATAAAATGATTCCATCTCGTTTGCGCTGTTCAGCGGTCGCGGTGTGGAAAAGAGAGAGCAAGTGCCTCTGTCCCAGCCGCACTCACGCTGTTCGTTTTCATGTCGATTCGAAGCGCTACGATACGAACGTGGTATTCTCGCCATTTTGTTTTGAAACGTTGACGTGTTCGCAAGTGCAAACCGAAATGTGAAAGTGAACTCTAATTTTATTTACTAAGGACGTGTAAAATTGTTTTATGACGGTGATTCAAGACTTGCGGCCCGGTGTTTCTTTCATACTATGGGTAATATAACATTATTTCTTTACCAGTAGTCTTTTAAAATTGTTTAACTATGATCAGATAATTCATTTCATTCCGAGCGATAGACGAGGGCAGACGTCAGTCTTGTGTTGCCAGTCTACTACTTGTATTTTAGTAAATTCAAGTTCTTCGAGACTTGATTTTATGTAATGAGAATTGGAATCATTAAAATATTAAACATAAATTAGTGTTTATGTTTTTTACCGTTATATTTTCTTATTTTAATAACCGACTTCAAAACGAAGGAAATCTTCAATCTAGGTAATTTTCTTTATTTGTGCAATATTTTCGACGTTTGAAAATTTGCTTTTAATTTTATAAGGGAAAAATAGTTAAAAAAATATTTTAGTGTAATTATTTAAACACATTATTTTGTTTAGACTCATTATTAATTAAAATTATTTGATTATTAGGTATACAGTAAATTATTTTTGTACCTTGCAAGTAATTCCAGAATTCGTTTTAAAGTTTTTAACGTGGCGAAGTAAATATTGGGTATTTTACCTATATGTTTCATTGTTTATTATTCGTGCTATATCAAAACAATAAGGAGGCAATCGTTTCTTTTTCGTTAAACTTTTAACCAGCTTAAGATTTTAAATCCATACAAAGCATTCAGACACTTTACTTACATTCATTGAGACACTTATATTTTTTTTTAACATTGTGAATACTTAATTTGCAATTAAATTCAACTATGAGCGTTTCGTACATTTTAATATGCTACACGGACTTTTAACTGAGGGACGAACATTCAGTTAAAAGTCCGTGTAGCATATTAATATGTACGAAATTTTATTCACCACCACATAACGCGGTCGTGAACTAAAGCATGGAAGTGTGATGGTACGTTTACACGCACGCCGTGCAGCCTGGCAAGCAGCATGGCACGCAGCTCGGCGGGCAGCCTGCCACGCAGCGTGCCACGCAAGCTTTTCACACCAGGGCTGCCAGTAAAGACAACTTATTTTATACCGCTAAGACTCGGAAATTATACAAAATCATGTACTATTATACAAAATCAGTGTTGTACAACTATAGAACGTCACTCTTTGGGGATTTTAGTAAAAGGTGTTTTAACTTTAACGTATAAGGATTTAACAGTTTATCACAGACATGATTTGTTTTAAGTATCTCTATGTGTATGTACGTACTTTTTACGCTATAACATCAGCAATGACATTGTATCCAATTATGCAATGCAATCTACTATACAAACAGGATACAAAAGATAACCGATATTATACCAATTTTGTATCCAATTTACACTCTGGCAGCCCTGTTTCACACACTTGCAGGCATGGTCCGTAGGGTATTAGTGTTCTGTGGACATGGTAGTCAGTGCAAACATGGGAGACGATGTAGACGTAGATCTCGTGGGAGCTACTGCTTTGGCCTTGATCTATTTTTATTGAAAAAAAAACAGCCCGACATAATTATGCATGCGAAATTTTACTTAAAACTATTAGGTTTTACAATTAAAAAATCATTTATGGTGTAAAAACACTTTTCAAGAAGCCAAAACTTTAAATTTGATTTTTTTATTTGACATGCGTTATAACTATTTTTACATCGAAAAGTGCTTTTACATAATTCGTTTCTTACTTTAGTGGGATCTCTTTGAATGAATTTACTATCTTCGCTAACTTTTGAATATAATTTTTTATTATTTCTAATAAACATGAACATAATTAACCATGATAAGCATTGGGGGCGGCTTCTTCATTAAATGTGTTTCGTAACTGTTTTAAGGCATACATAAATCTATTTTATTTACTGCACATCATTGATATGCGATTAGTTACAATTCTCTAATCGTCAATCAATCAATACTAACTTTAATCCTAAGAATTGGCACTATTTTGTTTCATATTTTTTTGGGCCCTGATAAACAATATTTATTTTTACTAAAAGAATAGTTCAGAAACATCTTTCTGAAGTCTTCTTTTGCTTTCGATTCATGCATGATAAAGGTTCAGACCACTCCGATATATTTGGTGTCGTCAAAAATTAATTTCGATCGTTACGTCGTCTGTATGCCACGAAGATGAAAACTATACTAACGCGGCCGAGAGCGTGTGTGTGTGTGTGTAAATAGGCACACAAGCACATTCACCCTTTGAAGTGTGTCAAAAAACCGACAGTCGTCCCGATCGGCGCCAAGCGCGTGCACATTCACGCAAGCATGCACAAACACCCTGTTCACATGCTTGCGTCGTTGAATGTCGGTTTGAACGCGAGCGTGTGAACGCAGGCGTTAGTCGTCCCGATCGGCGGCAAGCGCGATCACATTCACGCAGGCATGCACAAACAGCCTGTTCACATGCTTGCGTCGTTGAATGTGCTCGTTGAATGTCGGTTTGAACGCCAGCGTGTAAACGCGCCATGAAGTGAAGGAAGAGAACAATATTACCACGCATCGGATGTAAGCGTGGGTTTGGTGTTGCCATTTCTAAAACCAATGAAGGAAGTAGGGGAACTCCAAATATTTTCGTTTGGGCTTAATAAAATTAACATTATGTTTAAGGAATATTTTTAGGATATAGAACCTAACTCTTTTTATGTATGAATTTTGGATTTCAACTTAAATATATATATATATAAGTTGAAATTCAAATAGCATAGGTGCTTTAGTAGCATATAATATAGCAGCTTTTTGCCTGCATTTGAGCTGTTGGACAATCTAATTACTTCCACCTCACAGCAGATTGAGGTAAACAAGCTGTATTCACTGGTTTTGCGAATGTTTATAATCACAAGTATTAATACTGAAAATTTATGGATGTAGCGCGAATCCGTTAATATTGCCTACTTATATACTTTCTATAAATGTGTGTCATACATGTGCAACACTGGTGTGTTGCACATGTATGATCTACTTTTTATAATTAGGTTTTCATAAGTATTTTGTATCATAAGTACAATACTGACTAGTCTGTTATTTTACGTTTTAACGCAGTAACTGCTTAATCTAACATTATGATATTTTGCATAAACGTTGTCAGGGGTACAGAAAAAGACTTAAAAACTACCTTTCATTCAGAAAAAAAGTATTGTTCTTAAATAATAGAAAAATACGAGATTAAGGATTTAATATCATTAGTTTCTTTTGGCGCTACGCAATGAACGCGGTATTCTTTTTGTGAGATACTGAATGACCTTAAACATTCAGGGCCGTCGAAGCAGTTGATTGTATAAATGTTGTTTAATTGATTACATTGCTGTTTTTGGCCGTATGGGGCATTTATAATTTTTTTTCGGTAAAATGTTCTGTTTACTCATTGTGATATTACACTTTTGACAAAAAATTGGGTGTCTGTAAAGTCGGTTTACGAACGATAATTTTACGTGATAACGTCATAAGTATAATATTATTTATGTATTTACGGGAATTAACGCGATCACGAAAAGGTATTACATACCTCTGAATTGCCTGACGTTTCGAACATGTTGCACTGGCTTTGGTCACAGGCTGTATGCAGCATGCATGCTGCATACAGCCTGCGCATGTGCTGGTACCTTTTCGTGATTGCGTTAATTCCCGTAAATATTTAAATAATATTATATCATGGAAAGCGAAAGTTTAAAAGTTAGTATAACGTCATAAGTAGGCCGATCGTGCCTCTCTATCGCTTGTCACGCGCTCTCGCTTGTACGCTCGACTCAGGCGTAACGTGACAATGAGTCATGCTTTTTCGTGCGTGCAGCCGGCGTTCATTGGTTTATAAGACGTTATCACGTCAAAAAAAGTGTGTATCAGCTCTGATGCATGACTACAGTTTACGATATTACGGTCTCTCTTTTTCTCTCTCCCCTCTCCCCCCTCCCCCCTCTCTTATTCTATGCATGACTCGAGGTTACAATACAGTTAAATTTACACACATATTTATTTTCTATACACATGCATGATTTTAAAGTTACAGAAAATGCAACGCTTTTATTAATTTCACTCTTTCCAAAATGTCAATACCGGGAGCCTTATATGAAAATCGATTCTTAGGGAGAAAACTTCAATAACTTTAACACGGTCGAAGTCGCGGGCAAAAGCAAGTAATTTACAAATCTAACTGTGTAGAAAAAAACAATGTCCTGTTCATAACGTTGACCTAATTATCAGAATTCGTTACTTCAAAAACAATGTTTTATTATTTTCTAGTTCTAACTAAGCGAAATATTAGGTGTATAATGTAACATTTGAACATTAATACACATTAATTTATAAATGGAACGACATTTCTCTTGCTGTTGTAAAATTTGCCGCGTCAGTGTGGACTCATGAGTTTTGATGACTGCCGACGTCTTGCAATAATATTGGCTATATTTAACGAACTGATCAGAAAACTTACTGGAACATGAAAGAGATTTCTGAATTTTCGGAATTCCGAGTTAAATATTATTCTTATAGACATCTATACGGATTATTCTTTTTCTGAATATCTGTATTATGGTTGAATATCTTAAAAATGCGTAAAAAGAATTCTCTTCACGTATAAATATATAGATTAGGTGGGGAATATTCCATTTTTTTTGTCATCACTCTCACGGAAAACGGATAGTTGTAGTAGCAACACCAGTAATCGAACTTCAAACTAGTTAAAAACATTGTAAAATATCTTCTCTACTATATGTAATGTTTCAATGAATTTAATTTGATAAGCCATTATTTTATTATTGGGTTAGAGTTATCGTTAGGTTACTTAGCAGCTTAGGTATCATATTTGTAAATTAAAGAATAGCATTTCCAGTGCATATTATGTAAACTTGAGAAACTTGTTGATGTTCTACGCTTTAAAATACCTACGCATTTATGTAAATAAACTTGCTATCTCACTCAGAGGCGAGTTTCTGATATCTATACAGGGCTGATATGATTATTATATGAGTTAATTACGTTATATTAGTAACTTATAAAAACTTAATAGAAATAGGTACCTACCTAATATAATGTTTGTAGAGTTAGATGTACATAGGTACTGAATGTATTTATAGAAATACATTCAGTTGATATACCTACTTACTTTTTTTCTATATTAAATGAACAATAAAAAGTATTTTTAGATTACTAAAGGGCAGCCTAATTCAAAAAGTTTTCATATTCTCTAGTAGAAGTATCTACAAATTCTAAAACTAAAACTTTAAATCGTTTTTGGATGTTTGTGTTTTATAAACATCCAAAAACGATTAAAATTAATGATTTAACATTTATTTTTAAATGTAGGTAACAATATTCTTGCTGTACATGTACAGTTTTCCATATTAAAGTTGCATTTTTTTATAATTAGGCCAACAATATATGTAATAACATTTGTTGACCAATTATTTACATATTGTTAACAATTGTAACATTTCTCAGATCCCATAGTTTTGACTGGAACAGCAGTAGTAAAGAAATAAATGTTTTGATCAAAACACCAATCACAATTCTTTTAAGTTAGCTGTCACATTTTCTAAGCACTTTAAAAGCTGTCTTAGCTTCTATGTATACTGGATTAACTTAACGGTGTGATTGCCTTGTAGTATCTGAGTCAACTGTATCTAAGTCTCTGAAACAATTATTAATATAATATTATTATTATTTTAAGTACCTCAACTATTTCTGATCTATAGTAGCGCACTCTTGCTTTATAGTTCACTGCTCAGACTTATGTCTTTGAGAAATCTCCAGATCTATGATTGTTTGTATTTCCTGTGGTTGCATGATGTGCAACCCTAGGTTTATACTTCTGTTCCCCATTAGTGGGTTCAAGAGCATAGAATATTAAATGCAGTTTCTTCTGCCTCTCGACTGCCTCATATTCTGATCTCGCCAAACTTTATGTTGAATATAGATTTGTTCAGTTTGCAGTGTCTGGTATGGATCTGTGTTACTGCACATGTTTTATATGTTTTGAAGTAAGGTAATAAGACAAGTTATGTATTTAAGTTGCCATAAATCTAGGATAAATATTTCTTCACAATTCATTCATGGTCTACCCAAAAGATGTTTTATTTAAATTGGACTTTCTGTGCGGCTTTTGACTAGGTTGTTATGATGGGATGAAAGTTTCCCCTTCCTGTTCAAGTGGTCTAGTCTGGTCAATAAAAAACTCCCAACAAGCCACATCATCCAATTGAAAAACAACATGTGAAACAATTATTTCACATGGTCTTTTTGGAATAATGTGGTTGGACTAAAAGGCAAGTCAATAGTTTTAAAATGCTTATGTGGCGAAAAAGTATACTGTATGGATATATATTATTATATATATTATATGAATAAACTAAAAAAATACCCTAAATATTACTGCAGTATGAAGCTCTTAACACCACTCATGAAAAGTAGTTTAGTTAGTTTAAGTACACTCCCCAATCCAGCCATATAAGCAAAATATTTTTTCTTACCATTGCTTTCCGTTCCTGCCTTTTGTGTAACCAAATTATATTTCTCAAAATGTTTACCACATCTTTGCCAATCCTTCGGCGATATAGGCGTCGGTGTATGTATACATATGTATGTATTATTAATTTAGGACTAGTAAGGGGCCATCCATAAATTACTTCACACGTTAAGGGGGGGAAAAGGGTCAACGAAGTGTGACATGGGGTAGGGGGGGGGGGGTTAGAAGGTTCGTGTCATCACATGTCAAAATCTAAAGTATTAAACACAAAACAATACCTGTAAACTAAAGACTACATACCTACCTATGCTACTACACATTTAGTCAAAAAAATTTTTTTGAACTGCTCTTTTCAGTTCTGGCTGTAAAATCGCAAAATATGTGACGTCACACCAGGATTTCCACAGTTGCGAGAACCTGTGACAACGACGGTTTGAGGGTACAAAAATCATGAAATTCGTGTAACGTAATTTATGGATGGCCCCTAATAACCAATTGGTATAACAAATAAAAAGTCTGTTCAAAGTTTCGTTTTTTTTCAAAGAGCAGACGAGTCACCTGGTAAATGACTATCTCCGCCCATGAACACCTGCAATTTAAGAAGTAGGGGAAGGGGGTTAGGTACTCCGATCAAGCCGACCCATACGCGCCGAAGTATGGCTCTCCCAGGATTATGTTCCAAGTTGTGCCCATATGTCCAATTGATGATTATTTCCTTTGACAGCAAATAAAAAAAAAAGTTTAAATTCTCCTGTAGGTCCCCAGCTTTCGAGTCTGGGTGCGATATGATTCAAATGGATATTCTTTAGAGTGACGGGTCATTTCGCAAAAAAATTATCCTTACTTGGAAGGAGTCTTTCTAGTAGTGACTTTTAATGCAAGCTGATACATAAATAAAAAAATATTTGGCCGTTGCCTTGGAAAATGTACGGCTGTGCCCTATGTGGAATATTTGAACATCGAAAGAGTAAAATAAAATCGTGTTGTATGAAATCATTAGGTGCGGCCTTTAAGCATTGCGAGGTCCTTGTCCTTTGAGGAATTTATGTGAATTGAGCCTATGTTTAATTTTAATGCTTGAGCTTGACGAGAAATGCAAAAAAATATAGTTTTAAAATATACAATTTCAAAACTATAATTTACATATTTATGGAAATTAACATAACTTATGTAAATTTCCTTCACTTTTCTATTGAATGGTATTCACATTCAACCAATTATTGACAATCTGCTTTATTGTCCGCTAATATCTTTCAAAGCGTCATAATATTTCGCTTAGTTGATATTTAACGACCTTCATCAACTCCATCCTGCATTCCTTCGTTTTTTTCTGGGATAGCGCTCAAACGAGCAGACGAGTCACCTGATGGTAAGTGACTATCGCGACTTGCAATCTAATGTGGAGTAAGGTTGGACACGTGCAGGGTGCGGTAGTGACTGCACAAGTAATAATGCGCGGGAATCCTTCCAAAAGTTGGAGTCGTTTTAATTTTCCGGATCCGATGACCGAATCCGGTAATATTCATAATCATTTACCATCAGGTGACCCGTCTGCTCGTTTGCCCCCTATACCATAAAAAGAAAATATGGTAACGGATCCGGTTGACGCCGGATTTCCGGATCCGGTTTTCCGCATTGCCATCTCTAGTGACGCACCATCGTACAAGATTAGACATTTGTATGTATTGCCTTAATCATGTATTGTTATTATTATAATCGACCATTATGCGTTAAAATCAAGCAAAAAAACTCCAAAAAACACGTCTCCTGTATGGGGTGGAGACCCTCTTTAATTTTTAAATATTATTTTATTTCTTGGATTTTTTTTTGTTTAATTTATTGCAATTAATTTAAATACATAGTGTTTATTTCGTGTATAGAGCGGTGTTTTAATCTAATCTCGGACACCGGTTCATAACTCGTAAGTTAATAATACTGTTACCGAAATGGGTACGGTATTGGAATGAAACGACGAACACTCTGTGATGGTTTTTTATTTACACATATTCACCCGGACTGAGTGATGTGCCCCCTCTTGACGTGGCGTAAATCTTCTGACTACACTACCCTTTTTCTTCATCTATCCCCCTTTTTCGCTTTCTTAAACTTTTTAACCTGTTAGACTCGTTATTTCTATCTTATTTTGGAACGGGAACGACACGCAAATTATATATTTTTGATATAGGAGTAGTAGTACTAAGATAGGATTTTTGAAAATTTACCTACAGGAAGGTAAACTATGTGATGGAAAACCTGATCTGGCGTACGCTGGTAAAAGCAGAAACTTGTAAGGTATTTCATACATCCATTGATTGCAGAGAACAATGAAGGACATGGAAAATTACCGCCCAGCGGCAGTAATATTGAACTGGAAAAGTTCAAGCGGCGGTTGATTCGGGCCGTGGCTCGGATGCTCCTGCATGAAAAGAGAAACGAAAATGAAGTGTGGGAAGGTCTGAGGAAAGAGACAGGCTGTGATTGTAAGGAGCTATGGTGAGTAAATATTTACACATTTTAGCATTAAGTTTTCATTTTCTAATCACGACCTGCCTGATAGGAGGAGACTCGCTCCTTATTTCTTTTCTTATCCCTTTCCAAAGAAGAGTGTGAAGAAGAGTAATAGAATTAAATAATATGTAAGTAAAGATAAATGTTATAATAATCATCTTTATTGAAAAAAGCTTGCCTTGAACTCCGTCTTAATCAGGCAAGCAGCATGAGCAAGTACATAAAATTTCTTAAATACAAAAATAAGGTCGGTGCAAGCTACCTTACCTGCGTGTTACATTGTCGCTTTGCTTATCTGTTTGTTTGTCAACTTATTTTATACCAAAATGTAACACTTTTAGCTACGATTGACGTCGATTTCTCTTTATATGAAAGAGAAAGAGACGATAACAGTGACAAACACAACTCCTATATCTATAGTTTTACAAACCATAAGCATAAGTATTGTTTTAAAATAATTGATACTGATTGACACCATTAAGTTTAAATTAATATCAATACATACTATAATATTAATTTAACATCCTAACTAATATTATAAATGTCAAGGTGAGTTTGTTTTTTTCACGCTTTCATGCCTTAACCACTCGACCGATTATGATGAAATTTTGTATATACCTTGTTGGGGGTACAGAAAGGAACATAGGGTACGTTCCATCAGGGTTTTATCAAGAAACCCAGGTTGTTATTTTCTATGTTGGTACAGACGCTTCCCCAGCACTTAGTTCTCCTGATTCTGATCCGCTTTTTGTAGTGATGTCGGGCTTGCGTAAAGCATCCCATCGTTGGAAACGGATTCTGAGACCTCAGAACTGTTGGTGACAGCTCACTTCCCGGGATGCCGTATACCAACGACAAGGACAAAAGATAGGAAAACGCACCAGATTATTAGACAGGACCACTGCTCGCAAAATCGTAAATCATGAAAAATTAAGGTGGTGATATCCACAACTTCCTTCCATTCAAATCGGAAGGACTGAACGGTATGTTTCCAGGCCAGTTAAGATGGTGTGATATAAGACTTATAGATCACCTCCAGACCATCTACAGGAGTTGCTTGGCACACCACTATATTCCTTTGAAATAAAGAAAAATCAAACAGTCTTCATTCATAAACCCGGTAAAGGAGATTACACACAACCTAAATCATTCAGAACTACCAGTTTTACCTTATTCTTACTGAAGATTCTGTAAGAATAAGGTAAGTCACTCTAGTGACCAATAGACAGCCAAATCAAGAGCATTGCATTAGTCAGCCACCCCTTTGATGTTCAAATCGTGTGCGTTCGCGCAGCGGAATGTTGTTGAATTTAAAGATTTTAATTATGCAGATATTTAGTGTATGACGTCGTGTAATTGTGTATGGTAAAAAAAAATTTGTGCATGCAGCCATAGTGGAGAAATTTGCTAAAAACTGATTCCGCTGGGCGAACGTTGTCCTGGCGGAACTTTATTTTAATCCATGGACTTAGAAAAAAAAAATCTGTCCAAAAATTAGTGTGTATTTGTGTGTAATTGTGTATGTATGAATAAAATTAGTGCATGCATAAACTTCGGAGAAATTCAAGTTTCCGCTACGCGAACGTTTGGCCATTAGCTAGTTTTCATATAAAGCGCTTATATAGAGAGCTGTATATTTTTACATACGTTGTTTTGAATTTGTTTATATTTGTTTAAAAAACAGATTTAGAAAAAATCTTAGGGTTTAAAAGATAAAAATATAAACGTAAAATACGCTTATTAGGTATATGCACTTTGGGGTCTAGATTTTCACGTTTATACAAACCTTGTAAGTGTCTGCAACATGTTGCCAAGTATCAATGATGTTCCGTTAGTAATTAAAGAGTTATAGGACAATTTACCATGAATAGACCACTGTTTACAAAGCAGTCAAATATCACTACGTTCGAAAGGAATTGCATAGTAAAATGTATTCCAATAATTAGTGTATTAATTCAACTACTCACATGCAAAACTTCATCTCATTAAATTTAGTAATTAAAGAGAAACAATTAAAATACTGACAAAGCATCGAAAACCTACATAACCCGACCAAGTTCGGATGGCTACAAAAAAGCGGCCGTGCAATATATTTAGGTAACATTCCAAAATTTGCAGGTGACAACACAATTGTTGTTTCGATATAATTTATAGGTCATTTATTTTTCTACACCTACTTTTTTAAATGTATTTGACTATGACAGAGTACTATTTACGTAGGTACTTTATTTAAGTATGCGCTTGAGACTTGCGTCAGTATATGATATTACCGTTGTACTGGTAGTGACTTATGTATGTATGCATTTTAAGTCTATTGCTGTCTCTAAACAATGACAGAGTATGTTTAGCAAGCGTTTGTTAACGTTAAGTTTTTATGAACAAGAGACTAGTCATGACAAGCGCCTCAGCTGCGCTCCGGATACGCTCAAAATACACGCGCCTGTGCGCGCACATGAGTAGTATGCCAAGTTCTGCCGTTACTGGGGCGCGCGCCCCAGGGATTGTCGTGACTAGTCCCTAAGAGGGTTAGTAATTATGAGGTTATTTTCTTTATTTTCATTCATTCATTCATATCCTCACGGCTGTTGTCCCAAAAGGGGTAGGCAGAGGTGTGACATTCCCACATTTAGCAAATTTTTGAGTTTCTACGTTACAGGTGGCGAGAAATAAATAATAAATACATAATTATTACATGTAATTAAAAATATTTTTGTACACGAATGTTTAATTAGAGAAGTACTTGTTAATTGAAGATTTATTTTTATCGTAGATAGTGGCGTTATTATTAAAAAAATATTGGCGTTATTATTAAACATGGGAGAGCCATGCTTCGGCACGTATGGGCCGGCTCGACTCCGCTCGATACCACGGCCTCACAGAAAACCGGTAGTGAAGCAATGCTTGCATTGCATTTCGCCGCGTGATTAAGGTTACCGGAGGCCCTAACCCTTCCCTCTCCCTTATTCCCGTCCTTCCCCTCTCAACGCCCCACCCTCCCCCTCTTCTCCTACTCCCACCTTAAAGGGCGGCAACGCACTTGTGACTCTTCAGTTACAGGTGCCCATGGGCGGCGGTAGTCATTTACCATCAGGTAACCCGTCTGCTCGTTTGCCCCCTATACCATGAAAAAAAATTTTTTTTTCTTTTAAGAAATACAATTGTTTTATTTTTTCCTAACGCTTGTGTACGCAACTGTGCCATATTAATAAATACTATACTGGAAGGTTAAAAACGTTACTTTGATATATGGCTAGACCGCTTTTTTGTAGCCATCCAAGTTCGGATTATGTAGGTATTCGATGCTTTGTCAGTATTTTAATTGTTTCTCTTTAATTACTGAATTTAATGAGATGAAATTTTGCATGTAAGTAGTTGAATTAATACACTAATTATTGGAATACATTTTATTATGCAATTCCTTTAGAACGTAGTGATATTTGACTGCTTTGTAAACAGTGGTCTATTCATGGTAAATTGTCCTATAACTCTTTAATTACTAATGGAACATCATTGATACTTGGCAACATGTTGCAGACACTTACAAGGTTTGTATAAACGTGAAAATCTAGACCCCAAAGTGCATATACCTAATAAGCGTATTTTACGTTTATATTTTTATCTTTTAAACCCTAAGATTTTTTCTAAATCTGTTTTTTACACAAATATAAATAAATTCAAAACAACGTATGTAAAAAATACAGCTCTCTATATAAGCGCTTTATATGAAAACTAGCTAATGGCCAAACGTTCGCGTAGCGGAAACTTGAATTTCTCCGAAGTTTATGCATGCACTAATTTTATTCATACATACACAATTACACACAAATACACACTAATTTTTGGACAGATTTTTTTTCTTCTAAGTCCATGGATTAAAAAAAAGTTCCGCCAGGACAACGTTCGCCCAGCGGAATCAGTTTTTAGCGAATTTCTCCACAATGGCTGCATGCACAAATTTTTTTTTACCATACACAATTACACGACGTCATACACTAAATATCTGCATAATTAAAATCTTTAAATTCAACAACATTCCGTTGCGCGAACGCACACGTTCAAATCATCAGAATCTGCCTTACATCGAGTTGTCTCATACATAGAGGACAATCTAAAATATCAATTCCAACAACTTTCGTTAACATTGAAAGTGTCTTTAACAAAACTAACTTCACCAGCATAAGCCAAGCTCTGTCAAGACATCGAGTCGACAATATGCTTAAATGGTGGACAACATGCTTAGATACAGGGCCATACAAATCACTGTGAATAACATAACGAGGGGGTGGTGGCCACAGGGTATAAGGTCAAGGCGGAGTCCTCTCACGTCTCCTGTGGATCATTGTAATTTATTAACTTATCACCCAGCTCAATGAGCGCAAATTCGTCACAGTAGGCTATGCAGGCAAGCTGACCATCCTCATTAGTGCTCCCTTTGAGAGCGTGGCATAAGGCCAACTGAAGTCTGCACTGAAGATCGTCGAAGAGTGGTGCGAAAAACACAATCTAAGAGTGAACCTGACAGAAACCGAGATGATCGTGTATACAAATAAACTCAGTTTAGAAGACCTTAGACTTCCTAAACTATTTGGCATTCGTCTAGCCCTTACCAACGGAGGTCAAGTGTCTAGGAGTGATACTTGACAGTAAACTCCTATGGAAATAGTAGTTATGATATTAAATTTAAGTTATGTTTTAGGGGCCGTATGCACGCTTTGACCATAAAAAAATTGGACCGTTTGTTGAAAGTCCAGGATCGCGTTGATTTATTGCCGAAAGCAGCCCGTATGTCGATCACCGATTGGTTGATGTTTGACACGGTACTCGTGCATGAAGAATTCGACGTTATTGGTATGGTAAGTGGATCCAAAACCTTTTATCAGGGTCAACATTAAAATAAATTATTATTAGACTTTACGTAACTTTTAAAAGTTTTGTTCCCAATAATTATAAAAAAGAAAAACAAGAAAATAATACATTTTAATATGTTGAATGTATTGAGAGAAAAAAAGTATTATTATTAATCTGTATTTTTTAAAGATTTTAGTAAAAAAATAAGTTAGGAAGCAAGTTAGGTATGTATTAATAGATAATAAAATTAAATTTTAATTAGTTTACTTACCCTAATGTTTCTCTTCACAGGCAGACTAGCCTAACATATAGGCAGACTTTGTTTATCTTTTTCATCAGATACTTAACATATTACGCCAACTTCATAATATTTTTTTATTTAATTTAGTATTAGGTATGTCGATTTTCCAAATTGTCAAACTTCTTTAAAAGCCTAAACCAGCCGTTTTAATCACTTTCAGTCTCAACTGCTCGTAAATGTGTTTTATTCTTATTATTGTTTTAAGTGCCTAGTGCTACCTCGACCATTTTTGGTCTTTTGTAGCGCACTTCTGGTTTACAGTTCACTGCTCAGACTTATGGCTTCGAGAAACCTCCAGATCCTATCAGCAGTGATTGTTTGTATTTCCTGCGGTTGCATGATGTGCAACCCTGGGTAAATACTTCGGTGCCGCATTAGTGGGCCACAAGAGCATAGAATATGCATTGCAGTCTCTTCTGTCTCTTGACAGAATCTGCATATTGTGTTCTCGCACAATTTTAGGTTGAACATATGTTTGTTCAGTTTGCAGTGTCCGGTTGTAAATGTACGTTCAAGGCATAACATTTTTTTCAGACTGCAACTACAGCCGAAGACAAAAAGATCTTAGTGGATCTGTTCGACCTTGTAGAGAAGTATACAATAGAGTTTTTAGCTGGCGACGAGTTGACCGACGCCTGGTTGAAAGTAACCTTGGAATATAATAAGGAGTAAGTAATATTTAAAAAATATATCATAAAGCACTTACTTGTACTTAAAGAGGATGCGGCTTCTACCGACATAGCTACATACGGGATGTACCTATGTTGATATTTTTTTTTTTTATATTATAGGGGGCAAACGAGCAGACGGGTCACCTGATGGTAAGTGACTACCGTCAATATAATATTGGATACAACCTTGCTCAAGAAAGCTTTTTAGGGTTCCGTGGGTACCTAAAGGATGCCAACGGATTACTAGAGACTTAGCCTCCGCTGTCCGCAATAGGTAGACAGTTGAAAATTTCAGAGTATGTTTTTTATTGCTCATATAACAATAAAAATAAAATTAAATAAAAAACAAAAGTGGGCTCCCGTACAAGAAACGTGATTTCTTGTTGCCTTTGTTAATTCCTGTACTGAAGGAACCTTTCGTATGCGAGTCCGACTCGCACTTGGCCGGTTTTTGTTATATAACTAAGCTAGCATACAATACGCCCCTCGATAGTAAAAGAGCTGGCAGACACCGGGCGTTTCATATTGCATTGGAAATTATGTTTAATTAAATTATCAATTTTCCATAAAGACGAAGCAAGATGACGTCCCATAGCAATTAGTTATCCTTCCTTTAGCGTAATTCTCATATGCCTTTGTGTTTATTCTAAGTAAAAGCTATCTCCAGCCTAAATGTAACTAACCCAACGTTCTAACTAATTACAAATGTTCGCACTTATAATAATAGTTATTGATTATTTCAGCGGCCGCCAATGTACTCCAATGTTACTGCAACGACGCTGGTACCAGCTTAAATTGGCCACCAGAGCCCGATTCTACAAATTCTGGTCAATGTACAAAGGTATTATCAAAAGGCAGTATTTGGGCGAACCATTTAAACCGACGGCGTTGCAGGCAAAAATTGCTTTACGGTTAGTATCTTCATAGGCATGATATTTGTAGTACGAGTTCGTAATAGGGGCAAGCCTATTGCCATCAAACTTTGGGAATGAAAGGTGTGAACATTGGGAATATATTGAAAGGGAAAGCTAAGTAAGAAGGCAAGTATATATTCCTTATACATAGGGATTGGAGAGTGGAAGCAATAGGTCGAACAGGTCATTTCGGTCAACACGGGAAGTCCGAGCCCTTAACATACGAAGTTATCACAAATAAAAGTGACTTGTGACTTACGCAGCTACTGTTTTGTACCAAAAGACTCCCATGTCCCATAAGACACTGGTAACAGCATATTTGGGGAAGAAGAAACAGAAGGACGAAGCTTTTTGTACACGCCGAGCTCTTTAAAAATTCATAGTCGTTTCAGTAACATGCAAACTCGTACTAGGAGTGCTGAATAGCTTGTCTACGTAAGTCAGGAGTATTACAGATATTATATTGATTTATTTTTTCAGGTACAAGCCGTTGGTAGTTAAGCCTTTTATGTTATGGGAAGAATTAGTAAAAAATAACCTCGTCGTATTACCGGAATCGTTTGTAAGTATATAATAAAATTCATTTGTTCGTATTTTATGCATTTCTGAACTGCCATCCTTTGCGATGACACTTTTCATAAATACTGTGTTGTTTGAATTATGCGTTTGTTATACTCGTATTTCGTTACTTAGTTAGTTAGAGGTATTAGTAGTTTGTTTGTTAGTTCATATTTCGAATGTCACAATCCAAACGTAGTGGTGTAGTAGTAGATGAAATCTTTAGACATCAGATAGATAAGATAATTTATGTTTCAGGAACGCAAAGAAAACATCAAGTCAGCCAATAGTAACGGTAAGTTGAAAATATTATAAACCCATGCCATTTCTCAACATTGCACACTTTGTATTTAAGTTCAGTTAAATAAATTATTTAAATTGTAGGAATATAGTAGGTATGTTGTTGATATTAACAAAAAAAAATTTTTTGATCAAACATAATATGCTTGTTAACTTCAGAAATCGACCCTGACGTGATGTGCGTAGAACCAGTCGTAGAAATAATCGACTTAGACGCCGAATCTGATTTAGAATTAGAATACAGGAAGACAGCCCAACAGAATCATCAGACGCAAATAGTGATAAAACAAGAACCGAAAGATAAGAATGAATTAGATATCGATGAAAATACTCCTTATGAAAACAGACAAGAAAAAATCCTTCATTTTGCTGAAGCAGCTATGGAGGCAACTGCCATGGAGCTTGATGAAATTGAACTTGCTGATGATATAGATGGTTTTCTGTCCCCAAATCCTGGAGTAGAGATAGATATTCCTTTAAACGAACATAACAATGAAGATCAAAACCATGACCACACATATTTACAAGGTGATAGCGTTCTTCCTATAGTTGACGATGAAAATAATGAACCTGTAGTTACAGAAAACGCATGTAAGGCAAACTTGGTAAATATAAGTGAAGCTAACGGTGGTCTTGTAATTGGAAACGAAACTAGCTCTGATTGTGAAAACGTCGCAGAAGAATTGCCATTAATTGAAGATGTGAAATCCGAAAATAATGACATAGAAATGCATAAAGAGCAAGAACCGGTATTGCCACAAATTACCAGCGTTTTTGGTGGCGTTGATGTCTCGAGTGAAACACTATCAAAAATTAGCCTTTTGACAGCGCAAATTTCCAACTGCGCAAATAAAACTATACTTGAAAATAAACCAGAAGTCGAAAGCGCTACGTCTATACCACTCAATAATGATTCTTCAGATGATGTAATCCTTGTTGATGATGCTAAAACGGACGATGACGAAGATACCAATAAAGATGAATCTGTATCTGTTAAATCTATCGACAGTAAATTAAATTGCAATGTCAATACAAATCCGGATATAACTAAAAGCAGTTGGTTTGGTGATTTGGCTAACGACATCGACTTTGCTGATGATGGTATTCAACTTGTAGATGATGGAATCGCATATATAGATAATGAATCTGAATACCAAATGCGTAAGTACCCTTTATTACACGTTGTTCCTTTATATGTCATTTGTAATTGCTTTCATAAACTCTTTGGTTAAGGACATGTTTACACTATACAGTTTCGATGTTGGGACTAGATTAGCCAAACTTGCACGAAATTACGTAATTGATCTTTTAACGAGCTCCAGATTACGTAATACAGCGGAGTGGTAATTCGCAATAAAAAGTAAATGTTGCGGATCTCTGCATAATACCAACTCACGAGCAATCACTACGTTGCGGTTTCTCTTGTTTTTCAAATATTTGTAAATATGTTGTAGCTTTCTGTAATATTGGAGTAACTGTTTTTCATTATAATTACAGCTGAAATAAAAAGTGAAATAAAAACTGTTATCAAAATAGAAGAACATGAAGCTGTACTGGATAAGATGGAAGAAGACGAACCAAAAGTCGATGAAAAACTGCTTATGGTTCCAGTAGTAAACATGGTGAAACTAGACGACATGGGTATATTACCCATACACATGTTAAACCATATTGATAGTAAATGTTTAATAGACATTATAACTTCTAAAAATAATCCGATTAAGAAGAAGGAACGTTTATCAGAACCCATTAAAGAAGAAATAAACACATCATACCCTATAAAAAAAGAGGCAGACGACTCAGAATCAAGTGATGAAGATGCAGTTGATAACGTTAAGCGAGTAAAACTGTCGAGCAATTTGCTCCAGAAACCACGTAGTCGTACATACAATCCTATACAGTTATGCAAAAACCCAGATTTTAATACTAGACTTAAAAAGTTAAACGTTGGTTTCTTTAGCTCGGCTCGTAATCGATTGTTACTTAAATCTTGCAAACCACTAAGTATAGATGTTAGCAAAGCCTTTGAACATAAACTTGTTAATGGAACAGTGTATTTAGAAATGAATGACAGTGAATACTTACATAAAGATATAGAACCAGGAGAGAACAATCAAAATGTTTCTGTAATTCCATCAGCAATGGCCGTACAAAGTCTCATAGATAATACTAGGGGTGATATTCCACCGGTATCATATTCTCCCATAGCGTCAAAACCCGCTGAATCAGCTCTTTTAACATGTGAGAGGAACAAAATTATAAACTTGCCTGATATATCTGAGATTCGGAGAATCAATCAAAAGCTTTTAACAGCCGAAGTAACACCACTACAATTAAAGAGCGGATCTACTCAAGTACCTGTGACTCTTGTCACGGCAACAAATATTGAAAGTAATCCTAGTCATGTGTATACCAAATATTTTAAAGCGGGCCCTGCTAGTAGAAAAAAGTTAATGCAGCCACAAGTGGTAGATATTACCAAAGAAGATAATACTGGTAAAGACGACTCACAAACAAAAAATGTAGCAGGAAATAAAGATAGTTTGAAAACAATCAATAAGCTACCTCCATGGAAACCCAGGCACAAACCAGAAGTACCTTGGTACAGTAATAGGAACAGTATTTATGCGGAGGACACACTCTTAGCTTTAGATTCTCTTAATAAAATGTTATATCTGATAACTGAAGGGGATGGAACCCTACCCGTTCCTAGCGGCAAGGGTAATAAGGGAAAGAGAAAAGGTGCTGGGCGTAAAGAAATATCAACTGTTAAACCCTTACTTAAAGATGACGATAACGATGATGTACAAGTTGTTAGCGAAATTAAACTTGACAATGCAGAAGCTAAAAAATCTCGAAAGGGCAAAATTGCTCACTCCAACTCCGATAAAAAACAAAAACTTCTTTACTGTTGTTGGGCTCGTGAAAGAATATGTCAGCTGATTTTTTCAAAGAGGAAAATAACCAAACATAATTGTCCATTTCCGTTATGTTTGTGTTGCTGCAAGACTGCTTTGGTAGAGTTCATCAGGAAAAAAGAAGAAGTCTCTAAACCAAAAAAATCAACAGGTGCACTACCGTTAGGTGATATAACATCTGAATTAAGCGATACCGGTACCGAAGATGTTACTTTTATAAGTGAAAATAAAAATATTTCTGCAGATGTGGCAGAAATTATTCCTATAAAAGAAAAAACTGCCGAAATTTCAACTTCCGATTCTCTTTCATGCAAAGAAGATAAAGAAACTCAAATTGATACAATTGAAAGTGAAGTTAATATAGACGCTGTGGTTTGTGGGGATGATTCAACTCAAGAAGTGATAACCCAAATGACTCAAGAAAATTCGAGTGATGTAACCATAGGGGCAGAGATATCCGTCAGAACTTCTGAAAGTACAGTAACAATAGATTCAAACAACACTACTGCTACTAAAACCGATATAATTCCAATTGTTAAACCAAAACCGCTTATACGGGTAAGAGCTGCACCCGCGTCCAGAAAAACTGCTGACACAAATCTAAGGAAAAAAATTGTTCAAGAACAATCTAGTCGAGTACCACAAAGTCGACACCTGGTTCTAACACAGAGCCTAGAAGTTGTTGAAAAAGGAATCGCTGATGATCTTGCAAAACCATTCAGAATACGAGAAATATCCCCTGAGACACTCCCAAAACAGTTTCTTAACTCTACAATTGCCAATGTATCGCCAAAAACACATTCAAATCAAAAAATGATATATTTAAATAGTAAACAAATTTCGGAGCTACCTTCTGATAATCCAATATTCTTAGGTAAAAATAAAATATTATTAACTACGGCGATATTTCCTCCCAATTTTAAAGCGTTTGAAGCGTTTCAAGCTAATATAAGACAAACCTTAGCTCTCCCTAAAGGCATACAATTATTACTGCTTCCCTCTGGACGTCTAACTTATATAAGAGATCGTAAGATAGACGTCAATGAAGAATTTATGGCATCACTGCCACTACTAATCACGGCAATTCAGCAACAGATAAACGGTTCTGTTGCACAACCTGTTGAAAACTGTAGTTTACAAACCGAAGTTATTGATCTCTCTGGTGATGAAACGACTAGTGTTATAGAAAATACTGAAAAACAATCAGAAGTTGCGGTTTCTGAAGGTAATGTAGAAGATCAAACAAAAAGTTCTCAGAAGTTGCATACAGAAAATACTGAGAAGATTAGGTCTCACGACATTCCAATAGTTAATCTTACTGAAGAACAATCAGAAGTTGCGGTTTCTGAAGATAACGTAGATCAAACAAAAAGTTCTGAGAAGTTGCATACAAAAAATACTGAGGAGATTAGGTCTGACGACATTCCTACAGTTAATCTTACTGAAGAACAATCAGAAGTTGCGGTTTCTGAAGATAACGTAGATCAAACAAAAAGTTCTGAGAAGTTGCATACAGAAAATACTGAGGAGATTAGATCTGACGTCATTCCTATAGTTAATCTTGAGGAAACAAAAACTACAGAAAGTGCTGCAAATGTAAATAAACAATCAGATGTAATTACTCCTGAATCGGCTATAACACCTGAAGCCAAAGAAAATAGTGGAAAATTTAATAACATTCTTTCAGATTTGATGGCTATGTCAGGTATTGAACCAACATATGTTACATCTACCTCCAAAGAGTGTTTATCTCCATTGAAAACCTTAGAAGAGTTACGGACGGCTAACGTAGAAGGAGTGTCTAGTCAAATTACTGACTGCAAAGACTTACCTGTACAGCCCATCCAACATTCAATAAACCCTCCTTTATTACAACCTATTAATTCTACATTTGAGCAAAATTCTTCTCTACAACTTGTACATACATCGAAGGACGACAATACTGTTGATAAAACAGAACCAAGTATAAATAAGGTTATGACTAAATCGCTTACTCCTATTACGTCACTATCTGAACTGAAATACGCATGCGCACAAAGCGGTTTATTCTTTAAATTAGACCTAGATACGGGGTTACTAGTGCCAATAAATGTCTGCATGAAAAAATTTACGGACTCCAGCCAAAGAAGACAACATTATGTACGAAAATTAAGTAACACATTAGAACCCAAACCGATAATTGATTTGACTGATGATGATGTTGCGGAAACCCCTGCCATTACACAAGCACAACTAGTATCAAATTTGGTAGCAAGTCAATCGACTAAAGATCCAGATGAAAACGTAGGCAATAATAGCCAAGGTACGTCTAATGTTGACAAAAGTACAAGCTCGTCTGACTTAGATGTGCTAACACATGAAGTAGTAAGTGCAGGTTCGGAAAGCGTTGGTACAAGTAGCTGTGATATAGACCCAAGAATTCGCGGTAACAATGTAAATAAAAACGGCGAAGTAAAACCGTTGAAATTATTCAAATCAACTGTACGCCGCCCAACTATATTAGAGCGAAAATTAAAAGAAATACATAAAAGGATCTTCGACGCCAAGTTGACGCAAGATATGATCCGTCGAAAGTTAAAAAGAAAACAGGAAATCGAAAGCTTAATCCGGGTTGAGTATCCAGAGAATTTAGACGAGAGAGTGTCATCAGACGACACATCCGATGAAGAACCGTTGGCCAAAATAGCCACAAAAATAAGAGCAGCAGAAAAGACTGGAACAGAAAACAATGAAAATGTAAGTGAAACTGCTGTAGAAGAAAAAGAAACAGATTTACCGGCGAACAGTAGACTTTATATGGAAGTCGAAAATATAGATAAGTTACCAGATGCAATCGATGAGCCTATGGACGACGAACCTAACGTAGATCTGCCAATGGAAGAAGACGAAGATATGTCCATCCAATGCCTGGATGAGACGATATTGAATGAAGACGAACCAGAAGAATACTGCATTTTAGGCGTTTGAAACGTTATGGAATATTGAATTGGTTTCAAGGACTAAGTATACAGGAAGTTATATTTTACCATAAGTGATTACTAATTATTATTTATAATAATATATAATAATGACAGCTCCCCTGTTATATTTAAAATATGTAAATAACTAATCTTGTGACAGTACACACTAATATTTTAGATATCAATGTTCCAAGGAACAGTTTTTCTTGTAAAGTTTCTTTATTTTTAAGTAGGTTTTATAGAATACAATACATCATACTTAAATAGCAATGAAAATAATAGAATGATGTTGTCAAAGTCTGTAGTATTTTGAGCTATGCTTCCTATTCACGTCTCCATACAAAAGCTGGATGATGTCATCATAACACGCTGTAGATTAGATCAGACTGATCCGCGATGTTTGTATTGCATCGTCTGCGATCCAATTGCAGTTGTGATTCTATCAAAAACTTGTCTGTTTATCCTCCACTGTAAACGACATCGAAATCCACACATATTTTATTCCAAAAATAGGTCAAAAATTTATTAAAATAAAAACCTACTTTATGAATGTCAGAATTTTAAAATTAGGAATAGTATTCTTCAAATAAACAAGATAGGTAATTTAAAAACGATTTTTTATTGACCTTCTCTTTTTATACAATATAAACTCGTTTTTTAATATTATATCGTTCAGAAACTGAATTTAATCGCCTATAATAACTACAGCATTTTACAATTAATTTCTTCTAGTTTTTAGTGGTTGTACGACGTCGATAGTGTGTACCTACTGTTATATACGTTTCAAATTACGTAGAACGTGTGTATAAAACGTGTAGTAGGAAAATATTTATTATTCGAGACTGCAGAAGATTGTTACAACAAAAGTTAATGATCTGTTTTCTTCGAAAAGAACATAACATTCGACCAACCGTGACACCTGTAATAGTATGTAGGCAATTTACTCAATCTACAACTGATACTCAGCCACTAACCTGTTAGGTAGTGATATTCTGTGTGTGTTTACTGTTTTCTGATGGAAGAAAGCCATTGTCGCTTCTGGTGCCTATGGTTTAACCACTAGAAGGTTTGGTAGTTAGGCACCTATAAAATAGATATATATCAATTCATTTATTAAACAGTTTAAATGTTGTTTTTTCTGTACATTTTTTTTTGCATGTATTTTTCATTCATAGTATATTACTACGATTAAGAAAAAATATTGTAAATACGTTGAATTGCCGACTATGGGTTGAAATGATTTGAATTTATATGTTATAAATTTAAATTAAAGTAGTCTTTTAAAAATGTAGTAAGTAGTAATTGTAGATAAATAGTTAACCTGGAAACTTTGAAATCATTGTTTCAGTATTAGCATTTAGATATCAACAATCATAGTTGTTTCAAACCTTAGTTTTCAACCCCATTTGGCCACTTGCGTCTGTATGTGTCTGTCTGTGGCATCATAACTCCTAAGCGGATGGACCGATTTTGTTTTACTTTTTTGTTTGGAAGGTGACTTGATCGTAAGTATATAGTTGTTGACATTGTCTGTAAAGTCGAATCATTGTAAATTAATAGTTTCTGTTTTTTTCAAGGGTTAAATATTATCACGAAGTTCTACTAACATAGAGCTTCATGGGTATTATAGTATGGCACTCGGTACATAAATAATGCTAAAGAAAGAGTGCGACTTTGGTGAGTTAATGTGTAATCATGTGTTAAATGTAAAAATAAATGAGCATGGAGGGTAATCTTCGGAACCGCTGCACCAATTTAAATCAAATATTTTATCATATCACAGATAATATAGTAACTTGCTTTACGCAAAAAAAAAAAACAGTAGCAATTATTTTGAACTTGTAAAACTAAAAAATGAATTATAGCAGCGCCCCGCGGTTTCACCCGCGTAGGTCCCGATCTAGTGGGAATATCGGGATAAAAAGCCTATATGTTAATCCAGGTCTCCAGCTATCTACATACCAAGTTTCATTACAATCGGTTCAGGAGTTTTGGCGTGAAAGAGTTACAAACAGCCATCCATCCAAACTTTCACATTTATAATAGATATTAGTAGGATAAGTTCACTGTCTGTTAGTGTTCTCTTATTATCCTGAATATATGGTACTTTTCAAATTGAATTATCAACAAATCTGTTCTTTGAGGAACTGTTTTTTTTTAAATCTTAGACTTGTATTTTACGAATAAATGCATGTTTTGTTACGTAGTATAATATTGAAGGTTCTGTTAATAAACGTCAATATAAGAAATATATAATACTTAATCAGCGTTTTGCGACATTAATGTGTGTTTTATGTGATGTTTTTGAAAAATTATAAACTTAAGTCGGTATATTAAAGTAAGGAAAGAAATTAATAGCTACATAAACGTTAAACGTTTCACCAGCTCAACTTGTACGTGTGTGGCCAAATCGGCTTCTACCCTAATTGTATCTGACTGTGATATTAGTTAATTAGCAAGTAGAAATATTTAAGTAATACTATTTGGTACTATTTAACACCCAAAAAGAGAAATGCCGAGTTTAGCAGACAAAATTAAATATGATTATTTTATATTTTTGACAGTAGGTATGATTATGAGTTATTGTTTTCTTTATAGTTGCTTCAATCTAATAAAAATGTAAATTTTAGATGTTGTTTGGGATAATTTTAATAAACACCACCCCAACTAGAGCAAATCAATATCGGTACTTAGCATATAAGGCAACTAGCTCTAAAGTGCACTGTGTTGATGTTCGATATGCGTTTTTAATAATTATATTTAAAAATTAAATAAGTTCAAAAATATTTCTGGCTCTTATTTATAGAACAAGTGTTTTCATTGACATCAAAAATTTTCACCGAATTTGAAAATAAATCTATTGGACGGCCTTTCAAAATACCGAAAGATCCAGGACATCTAAACTTTAGGCTTCTGTAGGCTTATTATAATAATAATATCAACTTGACTTCTTACCAAATTTCATGATATTATTCTAGGTAAATGGGAAGTACCCTATAGACTTTGATGTACCTGCGCAATGTTATTTTTTTTATAATCTAAAGCTTATTGGCCCTGCCTCTTTTGATAACGTTGATTTAGAAAAAAGGCAAAAATTTCCCAGAATTTATTTATGAATATTGTCTACACACAAGTTTGTCTGATTATGGAACTCTCGCGTCGGTGCGCAAGTCAGACTCACTTGTCGGGTCTCTTCGCTTGCGGCTGATCTAGATATTTATTTCTATTATTATGTTCTATTGTTATTAATATTACATTTATATAGATTAATATTATATGTATTATTATTACATTGCAATATTTTATGACCTTTTTTGATAAACTCATATGAATTTAATGTCTCCTGGGATATTAATGCTTTTGATGCAGATCATCCCACAATTATTGCTGCTGTTGACTGTATACATAATAATGGCCTATCAGGCGAAATGGCTTGATTTTGTCATATACATATGTATTTGTATAGTACAATGTACAATGAACGTTGGCCGAGTAACTACTTCAGGTAGGTCTATAATAATAATATAAATTCTGGAACATATTACACAACACTACTATGGGGTTTAGAACTTGGATAAACATATTGAGACCCTTTTAAATACATACATATTATACATAGAAACACCCAGATCAATGCAAATAGACATATTCATATTTATAGCATACAAATATTTGCAGTCGAATGTACCAGAGGTTGTCTATAAAATATAGTATTAAATGGCAACACTTCATTCCATTCCATTACAGGAAACGAAAAAGACTGGAAGTAACATTAAATTTATCTTATATAGTTAAATAAGTCAAGAATAATAGAATTTATCAAAGAAAAAATCTTTTAATTTAATATCTCATGTCATTAAATTGCAATGTTAAATAAAATTTAAATATCAAAGTTATTTTTCTTAAAATAATTATTCTAATATCGCGCTGTGTCAACTGAGGATCGTTGGATAAAATTGTTAACTTGTCAGAACGGAACGTAATTGTTGTAAGTTGTCTTCTGTCGTCAACGTGAACATTACTGAGATTTCGTCATTATTTTATTTATTGCCTTCTAAAAGCAACAAAATAACTAGAAAAACACAAGCAAGGTAATCAAACTACACATCATAAACACACTTTCATCCAAAACTCGTAACATACGTCAGGTGTAAGGTTATGAATGTAATAATTTTTCAGATGCCTCTTTCGTGTCGATTTTATCAAGAAAAATATCCTGAAGTGGAAGATGTAGTGATGGTGAACGTAAGGTCTATCGCAGAGATGGGAGCTTATGTCCATTTACTAGAATACAACAATATTGAGGGCATGATCTTGCTCTCAGAGTTGTCGAGAAGACGTATCCGATCTATCAACAAATTGATCCGTGTTGGCAAAACTGAGCCTGTTGTCGTTATTAGAGTGGACAAAGAGAAAGGTATACGAAGACTTTATAATACCATAAACTAGCTTTTGTCCGCAACTTTTGCGTACATGAAATTTTATTCGCTTTCCTGGAACAATATTTTTTTCAAGATGAAGATAACCTATGCCTTCTTTTGTTCCTTTTCACCGAGTAGTTAAGGTGTGAAAGCGTATCAAAGAAACTTACAAACATTTCATTTACATTTATGTATGTAATAGCAGGGCCACCCGCGTAAGCCCCGATCCCGTGGGAATATCGGGATAAAACGTGACCTATGCGTTAATCTAGGTCTCCAGCTATCTACATACAAAGGTTCATCACAATCGGTTCAGTGGTTTTTGCATCGTTCTTTCACATTTATAATATTAGTGGGATTTAGAAATATATAAGTATGTTTATCAGCAGTCTGGTTACTGTAGTACAGTCTCTGTCTAGTTTGGGATCAGACGGCCATGTGTAAGATGTGTGGAGGTATTATTATTATTTATAATATTAGTTAATATTAGTTGCACATTTGGTTTTTATTAGGCACAGAAAACAAATTTGACTTGACAGTTAAGGTATTCACAGAAATATTTCATTGATAACAAAGTTTATTTGTAAAAATTCTCTTACCTATTGTGAGCTTATTATTTATTAGCTAGTGTGTGTGGTCTAGGACAGACATAAATATTTATATCACTAAAGTTGAGAAATGATTAGTCTCCCATATCTGGTATGGATAGTTTTTCACACCCTTCAACTTTTATTTTCACAACAAAAAGTAACCTATATCCTTCTCCAAGCTCTCTTCTAACTGTTTACTAAAATTCATCAAAACAGGTTCAGCAGTTACAGTTACTTTCGTAGTATAATGTTAGTATAGATAATGTGCTAAAATGTCCACTGATTTGTAAGAATCAACTCATTGAACATCTTGTTTTATTAAAAAGGTTGTTCTTTATAGGAAGTCCAATAAAAGTTTTAGTCATTATTGCAGGTTTGGATTTCTTTATTCATATACTAGCTGTTGGGACCAGACTATAATTTATTTCTGTGTCGAATTTCATCAAGATCTCTTCAGCCTTTTTTGAGTTAACATAGTAGTTAACAAACGTCCATCAATCCACCTATTCTTTCTCACAAACTTTCGCCCTCATAATATATTATTGATAAACTTTTAAATGATAAATTTAATGATGTCAATATTAAACATATTTTACTTATATCTTACAGGGTACATTGACTTGTCAAAACGTCGTGTATCTGCAGAAGACATAGATAAATGCACAGAAAGGTATGCTAAAGCCAAGGCAGTGAACTCGATTCTGCGGCACGTAGCAGAGCTCCTGCACTACGAATCCTCAGAACAGCTAGAGGAGTTATATAAGAGGACTGCTTGGCTCTTTGAAGAGAAATACAAGAAAAAAGCATCAGCCTATGACTTTTTCAAACAGGCTGCTGTGTGAGTACTTTAAATTACTGTTTTTTTTTGCCTGCAGAAAGTAGAATAAGCCTAGTAGAATAAATCTTAATTATGTAAATAAAGAGACCAGCAAATTATTAAATAAATTCATAACAGCAAATCTTGATCAAGCTCCCTACTTATGATTGGTAAGAGCACAAAAAATCATTGACCTACATGCTATGCAATTATCAGAACTAGAGAATGGTGGTTGAATTAATATTTCACTAATATTATAAATGTAAGGGTTTGGATGGATGGATGTTTGTTTGTTACTCTTTCACGCAAAAACCACTGAAACCATTGCAATGAAACTTGGTACTGTACCCCTGTAGCTTTTTCGCATAATATTTATAACACACTAGCTGCGCCCAGATGTTTTCTTGGCGTAAGTCCCGATGCCGTGGCATAAAAAGTAGTCTATTTGTTATACAGGAGTCCAGCTATCTACATACCAAGTTTCATCGCTATCCATTCAGTAGTTTTTGCATGACCAAGCAACAAACATCCATGCATATATATATCCTCACAAATGTTCACATTTATAATATTAGTAGGATATTGATTAAAAACTTGAGCTTACTTTACTTCTACATATAAACTGTAAGTATTCTAATGAGCAAACTTTGGTTAAAAGTGGTATAAAAATTCCCTTTACATATTAATATATTGAGATGAGATATGAAAGTAATTTCCATACCATGATTGCATAGTATGGAAATATTATCTAAAATAATAATGCTTAATGCATTGCATGGGATCCTTGCCAGCACAAAAAGTAGTAAGTTGTGATGACTGACCTATTTTCTTATTTCCTTTTTTGTTAGAGACCCAACAGTGTTGAATGAGTGTGGGCTGGATGAGAATACGAAAGAGGTTCTGCTCGCTAACATCAAGAGGAAACTAACATCTCAAGCAGTCAAGATTAGAGCAGACATTGAATGTGCTTGTTACGGATATGAGGGCATTGATGCAGTGAGGGCAGCATTGAAGGCAGGCCTTGCTCTCTCAACAATTGAGTTGCCCATTAAGATTAATCTTATTGCACCACCTTTGTATGGTAAGATTACAACTGTAACATAAATGTAATATAAAAACACTTTATTTGAATAAAAATTCTGTAATTTTCTGGTGCAAAAACTGCATGATTGTCTTTCATGTAGAAAACAGTACCCTGGATGAAGTGGAGGGGTGCATTTAAAAGCAGGTTCAGAGTCACTCTTACTAGAACATTTTCACTGTGTATCAGCTGCTCCATAGGATTAAGATGGAGTTGATAGTGCTTGATTGACACTGCTTTACATGCTGGTGTTGCAAATGTTTTTTACTAGTTAGCAGATCGTCGGCTAATTTTCATTACAGCTACTGGTTTGACTGTAAACTTTTATTTTTAGTAATGACCACATCAACACCTGAAAAGACTGACGGGCTGAAAGCACTGCAAGACGCTATCGATAAAATTGAAGAGACTATTACGGTCTCTGGGGGTGTGTTCAACGTACAAATGGCGGTTAGTATTAGAATGATACACAGGCATATTATGAAATTTGTCTTTTTGGCTAAAAAAAGTAGTTATGAAGTCAGTAACATCTTTTACACATACAACTCTTTTATTTTATAAAATCTAATAAAATATATGTGTGTGTGTACTTATGTACGCACGTAAGACGTTATACTTATCATAATAAATAATACATACCAGATAACCTCAAATTCTACAAACATACTGAAAGTAATATCTAAAAACCATTTTTATCACATATATTCACTGTAAATTATCTTTAAATCAATAAATTGTTAATAAAATGTGCGCGCGCATCGTAAGAATTTACTCTCATCATTATTCTCTAATGCGCCTATTCAGTTGTAACCACAGAATTATATATATTTATCTTAATTTTGATAAAGAATTCAATATGTGACATTTTCGTTAATCCGTTTTCGTTGTCCATTCCAGCCTAAGGTAGTGACGGCGACGGACGAGGCCGAGCTCGCACGACAGATGGAACGCGCCGAGGCTGAGAACGCGGAAGTTGCCGGCGACTCGGCGGAGGAAGACGAAGATCAGGGTATGTAGAACTTAACATCCACCATGTTATATAAAAAAATCGTCGGAAAATGTGATTTGGTGGAGGACGAAAGAACTCTTCATCTTTGTTTTTTTTCAAATGAAAACCTTTGAGAATGAGAACTTTCTCAAATGAGAACTCAATGATTTTTCCCCATAGCAAAAGTGCACAAATGTGTCTAACGTTTGTGCACTTTTGCTATGGGGAAAAATCATTGAGTTCTGTCAGCTCCTTATTAATTAATGTCAATTCACTTCTGTCGGCAGTCCCACAACTGCCTATTTTTTTTTTTTTTGGTACTGATTAGGTATTGGTATTTTTACACGCTATAAACTACCTTTACATGTATCTATCTATGTAACGGAATCTTTCAACTTTTCACCAACTTCAAGACGATTAACTTGAAAATTTGTCAAGGCCAATGACAATTCAAGACTAAAAAAATTTTTTAACAATTATCTTTGTCTATTACATTTTCTACTTACTGCAGTGCTTAGTACTACGCTAGTCAGCGTTGCCTCCTATTGTGTGAAACAAAATATGTAGATGTGTTTTTATCCATATATTTCTAAACTAGCCATTTCACTCACGTAATTGAATTATTCTCCTCTATTAGAATTTTAGTAAAATTCTGTAAAGAAAGTAAAGTTTGTCATTAAATAAAAATCGATTGAGATATAATAAACTGTTTTTAGATAAAACAATTTAAAATTAAAGTTGCACTGACTTCGAAAAACACCAACAAATGGCACTGAGAAGTGAAAAATAATTGATTACAAACTTAATTGAAAACACTACAATACATGTGGCACTTTTAATATAATTGGTAACTCTATAAAGGCACTAGGCATCTACTGGTCTGTTTTTAGTTGAACGCAGAGAGGAGAACCGCCTTATTTTGATGATGATGTATTAACAAAATCTTCTCTCATAGGTATGGGCGATGTTCGCGTGGATGACGAACCGCAACAAAATGGCGCGTCGGACGAAGACGAAGATTGAACTAAAATCTTACTGTAACATTATATATATAACTATCACGATAGCTCGCGTTACTATCTATATATACTTGTTTTATACACATACGGTGTCTTATTTATGTCCAACTAGCTTTCTTTTTAAAGTGGGTACTGTTCACGAGCGAGCATAGCCGCCCATGCTCGCTCGTGAACAGTACCTACTTTTTCAGGTTGAAAGGTGTACCTATGACACTGTCAATGTTTATGCAACATTGTGTGTGGTTCGTTTGAGTAGTTAGGCGTGAAAGTTTTACAAACAAACCTACTTTCGCATTTTTATAATATTAGTTACTAGCAGCGCCCCGCGGTTTCACCCGCGTGTGTCCCGATCCCGTTGGAATATTGGGATAAAAAGTAGCCTATGCGTTAATCCAGGTCTCCAGCTATCTAAAAGTTTCATCGCAATCGCTTCAGTGGTTTTTGCGTGAAAGAGTAACAAACATCCATCCGTCCAAACTTTCACATTTATAATATTAGTTATACTCTGTCCATTCGTTTATCTTCTTTTTGAAAGTTGCTTGAAAACGTAACTGTGCCATAATGTGTAATATTTAACTTTAATACGCGCAGTTAGAAAAATATATAGATTATCAATTTCAATTTGATTATACTATTTTATAACTAGTTGAAGACATTGTGATACTGTAATGTAGTATTTCTTTTTTAATAAATGTTTTTATTAATGAAAAATGTTAAAAGAATAACAAGAGTTATGTTCTATTTTACGTAGTAACGTAAACAAAGTTTCTGCTGCGTAATCAAAAATAGATGATAAGCTATTTTTGATTTACAATAGTTATAATACTTGCAATAAATAACTTTTAAATTAAGATAATTAAGATGATACACACTAGATTCATCACTTGAGTACTTTTTAAAATTAATAATGAATTCTTATAATATGATTTATTAATAAGTTCAGTATTTTTAGCTAAAATTAACTTTTTGTAATCGAAGAAAACTGAGTCATAAATAAAATATTGATTGTTAATCGAATCGCTTCATCAACTACTCTGGTAGCTAAAAAATAATAAATTAAATATTTCAACTCAGCGCACTTAACTCCGTCTTTAACTGCTAAGTTCATATCACTGAACTATCCAAAGAAAAATAAAACAATAATAACAATTAGATAAGTTTCTATTTACAAATAACTTATTTATATACAAATTTTATAACATTGGAACTATAACAAAGTTCACTATCAAAACTTGTCTATTGAAGTAAATTTTGCATAATACTTTCACTAATTTTATTAGACTTTTTTACCATTTATTCTGTTTAGTTTACTTCTGTGTAATTTGTCGAAAAACAATAGACCCGCAGCTTTCTCCACTGTTTCTGGTGGAACCTGAAATGATTTTTTTTATTAATTTGCCAGTCCTATATCCTAAATACCAATACAACGTGATTTCCGTCGTCATCTCGGCTATGGACCATTAACTCAAGATTTCAGTCCATTAAAAATTATACAGCGTGTAAGTATTACCGTCGCGAATAACTTACAAAAACGTCTTTCTTTGGATACTTATCATAATGCAAAAGTCAGTTCATCATAAAAATGCGAGATTAAGGATTTACAGTCAATAGTTTGATTTTGAACTACGCGATGTAACGCAAACACGCGTACTGTGCGGAATGATATTCCACTCAGAATGATGGTCTGAATACACTATTTCAGGATTCGGTACGGTGTCACTTACACCCTGTATGTATTTTTACAGTTTACGTGTACGATAAATGGCATCTACTTCTGCGGAGATAACAATGAAGAAATAAAATATTTTTTGCCATTTCTTGGGCTCTAAGTATTTCTGCATAAATCCCAAAATATCTAATACCGTCCGACTCAGGAGTCGATATTTAGCACCTTAACAGGACAATCGAATCGAATTGCCGGGTGATAGAAATAAATATAAAATTACTGTTTAGTCATAAGTCACGAAATTAAAAATACTTTTAGGAATCATATTTAGGTTCAATTAAATAAAATTAAAAACAACTTGGTGGAGAACATTGCATACAACTGCTGTCCTGAGACCCAAGTTTGAATTCCAGGTCAAAAAATATTTTGTTGTCGTCCTGAAATTGGGACTGTACCCAAACACGAACGAGCCAAACGTAGTTGTCATACAACTCTACGAAATAAAGTCTTTAAAAATCTCACCATATAACTAGAGACGGGCGTTTCATCGGGTATCTTCTGATTAGGCATGACGTAGGCTTCCATATCTAGGGTCCCATCGCTGGCTTCCCCCACTACCACCTTGTAGAAATGCGTCGGTACTGCTACAGAGTTCGCTCCAATCACCTGGTACCGAACGTACGACTTGCCGTCCGATTCACGCCTGGAAATTAAGGATACAATATTGAAAGGTGTAGTACGAATGGATATAGGTAGTTTCAGCCAAGTAGGAAAGTAGGAACAAAATTGCCAGACGATATTCATCTGAAGTGATTAATGGTCGCTGAGAGGACGAAATTCGACATTAATTCATTAAATTATAACGATAAAGCTATGCGTCGGAGAAGTAAAGTTTTCCAAAAAAAAATTATTGGTAAAAACTCAATAGCGACTAAATAATAAAGAAAGTCCTTTGACAAGCAACACAGAAGAAGGCATGGAATCGTTATGTCGTTGCCTATTTAAATAGCAATCAATCAATCAGCCTATTGCAGTCCACTGCTGGATTAAAGCTTCTTCCAATTTATATATCGATACAGCAAAATATCAAGTGGGTGCTTATCATTCCGTTTTTTTTAATAAAAGGAAAAGCTCCAAATGAAGTCCAATGAACAGAGCCTGGTAATTAGACTGCTAATAAACATACTTATATAGACTAAGTATAGATAAAGTAGCAGCGCCCCGCAGTTTCACCCGCGTAAGTCCCGATCCCGTTGTAATATCGGGATAAAAAGCCTATGTGTTAATCCAGGTCTCCAGCTATCTACATTCCAAGTTTCATCACAATCGGTTCAGTAGTTTTGGCATGAAAAGTAACAAACATCCATACATCCATTCAAACTTTCACATTTATAATATTAGTGGGATTTCACATTTATAATATTAGTGGAATTTCACATTTATAATATTAGTGGGATTACAACCAGACAATACAAAAATGATAGTGCTCACACAAAATTATTTGTCCTATGTGGGAAACGAACCTACATCTTCTGGCTCAGCAGTCAGGATCACTAACCACTAAATGACTAGACCAACAGGCCAGTTAACAGTAAAAGATGCTACATTTTTCCATCAGCAAAAATGGTTTTAAAATTTGACTTCCTATAATCAGAGACCCGGACCCCAATGTCGTAAGTCGGGAAATACGGTACCGTGCTTTTATGCTAATTATAATATCATAGCATGCTGTGAGCATGAGAAGTAATTATAGAACTAACCTAGGTAAATACAGGGGTCCAGTACAGCAGTAAACATTGTCATACACCTTGGTAAGTTTCCGTACATGTTTCTCTAGCTTGTTCCACGCTGATCTATTGAAACCCTCGCCTACCTGAAATTATGGTTTGATTATTGTTTAACTTTTTTTAGGTTAATTTTTATTTTATTTTACCCAGTACTAGCCATGGGCGTACCTTTTGCTCAAGAGGAGCAAAGATCATGCCCACGCCCATGATAAGTGGTCTTTTACCGGATTTTTACCTGCGTTTATAGTCACTGCTCGGCTCCTAATAGTCGTAATGTGTCCATTTATCCCGTGAGGCTCGAAAGGAGGGGGGGGAGGGGGTTCGGAAAAAATTACGAAATATCACAAGGGGGAGGTGTAGTTAGTGTATTTAACGGTAATATTTTTTTTTTATATGGAAATAAAAAAATACACGTGATTTTGGCTAAAGGGGTGGGGTTAGTCTAAAATCTCACCACGTATCACCAGGGGGGAGGGGGGTTAAAATGTTGCAAAAAAAACATCACATGATTAGGCCGCTAAGCTTCCAGGAGAATGTAAAAAATCTGAGTGCCAGATCAGTGCATTTAACCCAAAAAAAAGTACTCATCAGTTGTATTCCATTAGCATAGATGCTGTACCAGGGGTATTCCATGAAAACCTAAACAACTATTTCCAATTTCATTATCTAATCCTACTAACTTGTGGAGCCATGTTGCTGAGGAAGAAAGTTTGATCCACATGTTTCTGGTGAAGCCTATGGTTGCCAGCTGCAGCCATGTGGCCCCGATCGAAACCAGAACGCTTGTAATCACTGTTCTGTGATCTGCAACAAAAGCCAATGCATGTGTACCTTTTGCTGAAAAAGCTATGCCAGGTGGTTATGCTTACTGACTAAGGTAACTTATTTGGTAACATCTTGAACAGATACTAGATGATTAGTAAACAAATTTTGCTTTTTAGAAGACCTTACAGTTGACAGCCGGACAGTAACTAACCACTGCAGAGCAATTATTATTTTAAAATTTTACAACTTGCATAAATATTTATTTTAATGTTAACTTGATTATAATATTGTTACGAGCTGAGGTTCGGGATTAGAGAATTATACCAGATTGTTACCGAAATAGACATACTTTATTTTAATAGATCACAAAATTCACAGGGAAACTAGCAACAACACAATTACAATAATTTATTATCACTAACTTCTTAACTCACTTGACACTCACTTGAAAACTAACTCACTTGACACTCACTTGACACTCACTTGAAAACTAACTCACTACTCCGCAATGCCACGCTTTATATAGCAAAACGGTATTTCTAGAAACATCGCGACACCTCTTGTAAATTCTACAAAACAAATAGAAGCCTCTAAAACAAACTAGTATTTTCTATGAATGGGTTACTACTTAGTTCCGTGTTGCATCAACAGATGGCGTGTATCTTTATTTTGTAGCTCTATACGAGTTCCCCAGTCGCCAATAGATGGCGGGTTATTCGTAACAATATGGACTTGGGTCTACTCCTGACCACGAATGGTGGAATTCAATTGAAATGTCAAGTAACAAAAGGGGCATTGTGCCTTATAAATATTATGACAAATAAGTCCCGATTTACTTTGTAATTCTAAGTACTCATAAATATCTTACCTAAAGAAAGGATGTATGCTCTCATCGGGTTGAAATTCACACTTGCTACGATCCACTGCATCATTCTTAGCTACATGATCCTTAGTTATGTGTTCAAACACCCAGTGTGGAATTCTGTTACGTCTGTCGTAAGAAAGTACAAAGTCGTCATATGATCGTACATTGTCTAAACCAGGGAATCCATACTTCATGATTTGTGATATCTACAACATATTATGTAAATTTGTAGGATCACATAACTAAATAAAAAAATTTCAATAAAAAAAAAAACAATGTTAAAAAGTAGCACCTTCTTTTAAATAATAAATATGAAAATACCAATCCTTGTAAATTATTATTTTATCAGAGGTATTGTTTCTACCTACAGCACAGATAAGATAATAGTTACTTCGTAACCTACAGTATATTTATAGACATTTAAAAAATTAATTAAACATAATTAGAAATCATATATAATCATAATAGGCGGTAAGTACAATGAGCGGTCTTTTCACTAAATGCTATGTCTACCAGAGACAGATTACTAACACGACGACGATAACTTATACGAGAGTTACAAAAGGAGGTGAATGGAATACATAGATAAATATACAGGACATCACATACATATATGGTGAAATAAATATAATAATTAGTAAGACAATTTAGTGGAGTTAATATGGAGTTGATTGCACAAAACTAGAGGGCTGACAGAGTTGTACACCACTTATATTGTTACAAAGTGCCCTTTTAAAAAATTCTATGTTAGAACTTGGTTTGAGCATGTCTAATTTGTACAAGTAGTGCCTTCTATAAACGGATTGCAGTTACTTTGCAGTGTGGAGACATTTTGAGTTGCAGATTTTCACAAATGTGTACAATGAAGGAACTCGCATCATGCTTTGAGATAGGAAGGTAGCGAAGGGTTGAACAGTACATTGTATACTTAAATAATATTTTAAGAAATCGCCGGCATACTCACGTTCTTTATGTGAGTATTTGGGCGAGTTCTTAAAATATTAAGAGTTATTCCTATTATATCTGAAAAAGAAAACATCTTACCCTATCCTTTGATCCACCAGTCTCGACGAAAGGGGTGGCTGCGGAGACTGTACCAAATACAGGTAAACCAGGCTTATTTCCAATACGTTTGCCATCGATTGTTACGGAGTTTCCGTATAAAAAATCACAATATTTGTCTTTATTGTGCCCAACATAATAACCTCCAAAACCAACAGCGCTTAATTGCGCTAAATACAAGAGTCTCTTACGTAACATTATATATTTTACCTCTATTCTATATAATTAAAAATAATGCAGGTAGAATATTTTTTATTTAATTCAAAAGTTTGATCAAAATAAACACGTAACAGCTGCAATAATCTAAGTTTTTTGACACAGATAACTATATATTGTATGAGATTAGGTTATGTAAAAGTGACATTTAAACATTCTATTAAACAAAAAATCCTATATTAAGTAAGTATAGAGAACATTATGGATTAACAGTTTTATTGATTTTGTCAACACAAAAAATTATTACTCCAGTCAAGTGCCTTAGGTTCATCCTAGACAACCAGTGGTAATATTGAAGTAACTATTATTTTATTTCATAAAGTATAAACACAGAGTACATTTATATATATGAGTATAAACAATAATAGTTACTACGACGGGTGCGTCTCAGTAAACGGGACTTTTACTACCATGTGATAATTTGATTTGATACCCGTCGATGTATGGGATTTTTTTTTTTTGAGCTACGGTTATGCAAGAGGTGTCAAAAGTTGCGGTTTAACACACACATTATGATTATCATAAAATTTAATTAGATATCAATCATCTTGAGGCCTCTACCGGTCCTTGAAGTTATACAAATTCGTCATTTTCAGGGGTTCCTAACATAAACTATAAATCATACAAAACTAACGTTTAAATTGTTTTTATTAAATCAAAGAGAACAACAATGAGTGTGGTGAGAGAGAAAAATGAATAGGTCATTTTATACTTTAAAAACGAAACTGGTTTTTGTGGCCAAAGTAAGGCATTTCGGCGCGAGATTTCAGTTTATTCCTAATAAATCCATCCCGACCTGTGGTATCTGTTGCGCTTTGAGAAGCCTCTGTTACCAATTTTACACATCTTTCCACTGCCTGTGTGTGACAAGGGAAGTCTTCAATATAGAGGCTTTGCTCTTTAGCCTTAATTAGTTCATCGTCGGAGACGTGTCGCAGGACCGGTGGAGCTGATATTTCACAGTCTTGCCAAAATAGCATATCTATGTAATCTTGTCCTATGAAATTGATTTTCGGTGACTTAAATACTCTGAGACGACAAGCTTTTTCTCTTCTTTAGCTTTTAATATCCTGCGAGATGCAAGCTCTCGAATATGGTCCCTATCGTCGAATAACATGGCAATAAGCAAGTTTTCTGGATGCGCGAAAAAAGCATTTCTTTCGATCACTGAATCAATAATACATCTTTGTCTATCAGGTAAAAATCGGGAGTACATAATCATTTTAAAAATATGCTTGGCTCCGTGTTTAAATGATGGGTTTTGCTTAATGAGAAACCAAACGGGAGCGTAAACTTTGACCACGTAGTTCACAAGCAGTTCCAAATTATTTGAAGGCCAAAAAAGTACTTACGTAAAGTCTGAGTATTCGATTGGCAGTAGTAAGTCATCTCGAATGTGCCATTTTTCCAGGTTGGCGGCTCGCTAGCTCGAGGCAACAGGAACCAGCCATCACAGCATGGCACATTTCGTATAGATACTTTTGATCCGTGCTTAATTCCTTCACTATATTATTAGGTAATTCGAGCAAATTTCCAGTCACTGCACAGAAAGACACTAGAGGTTTACTTTCACAAACAGCTAGCTCTTTTCCAATAGGCCCTGAATATTCTTTTGGTCCATATGTGCTTCCATCCAGAGACAAACAAATGGCTAAGCGGTAATTCATTTACGTGAAGCATACAAACACACCATTGCAATGGTCTCTTCAAATAGTTTTCTAGGTATTAAATGACACCTCCTTTCCAACCTGTATTCGTAGCAGTACCATCGCACCCCACACAGATCACCTCTTCCAAGTTAAACCCTTGATTTTCTAATAGAGATATGACAGAAGTGACGATCGCTTTGGCAGTCCCACGACTTGGCGTCGTGTGTCCCAAATAAATCGATCCCGGTTCTGTGAGAACTGAAATATGCTCTTTCAAGACTTCTCTACGGTGGTACCTATTACCTATTTTCTCATTTACGAGTGTTTTCTCCTTTCGTCCATCAAAGTAAATACTTTTAACTACAATAGCATCAATGTCTTGGATGGCCTTGGCCCGTGCTTTTGAAACAGCTCTATAAATTTTATTCTTATCAATAACAAGACTTTTATCTTCGGAAGATACCAATCCTACATCAACTAAGACCGCCGAAGCGACCGCAGCCGCAGATAGCGTTCATAGTCCATACCGATCACATACCTTAGCTACCGTTGGCAGCACCAGAGTATTCCGAGTCAATGAACTAAACGAAGTCTCATTTACAAGCACATCAGTATTTTGAGGAAGCTCTGTTACAGGAGACTGTGATAGCCGTGTTCGAGGCGGCAACTCGCGCAACGGAGCAGGATTGGTTTCTTGTGATGTACTTGGTAAACATGCATCCATCAACTCCAACTTTTCTTGTCTTTGATGTTTCTTTAAAAGTCTTGCCGTTGCTTTTGTATCTATACCGCTTATGGCCATTTTTCTATCACTTCTTTGGTCCCGTAAAAAGTCTCTTTCATTTATAGGAACTTTCTTAGGTTTTATGCAGGAACAAACATGAAATGAAGTGCACTTACAAGCAGCAATGTCGAAGAGCTTGTTCGACAATTCTGAAAAGCACTTTAGTTTGTTTTCGTAGCTATGTTGTTTTTTTATTTTTGGGATGTCTTATTATTGACAGGTATTTATCAAAATTAGATTTCAGCAATTGGGTAACACGTTCTTTGGAAACGATGGGAATCGAGGCTTTAGCCCAAATTACACTAAGTTTCTCAGAAACGATTGAAAAGACTTCAGTGTTGGAGGGATCTTTCCCAGTCCTTTGTAGTTTTAGTTTGTTTTTTGTGAACAAAATAAATTTTATAACGTCGCTTATCACCGGTAACTGGCGATCTTCAAGTTCTTTATATGGTCCCAATATAGCACAAGTAGTCTCACTTCGTGTTGAAACCATTATTATCTACTAATTTATCACAAGAAAGTACGAAGCGTCACTGTTTCAGCACTAGAAATTGCCTCACAATTGAAGTAGAGAATTTGAGTAAAGCAAGTCAAAACATGTATTTCGCGAGTTCGAACGAAACCTATTCTTAACTGGAAACAACCTGTCGTTACTTGGAAATCATAATTTATTATTCCACTATCATTGTGATTAGAAAATAAAATGAGAGTAATGTATAAAGAAAAAAAAAAATGTAAGTGCTGAAGTGTTACTTGAGCGATTTTTCGAAAAATTAAACTGCCGGTAGAGCCCTCAAGATATTTTTATAATTATTTTTTATTATTTTACGATAATCTACAAGTTATAACGCAACTTTTGAGGGGTCTTGTGTAGCGCAATCAGAAAAAAAACTTTTTTGGGACACCCTGATGTGTATGGCTGCAATCTGTAATACAGCCAATACAGTTTTGCCGTTTCCGTGTGTGAGCCATCCTTCGGCAGATATGGGCCGGATCGACCGGAGTGATACCATGGTCTCCCAGAAAACTGGCAGTGAAGCAACATTTGCATTGCTTTTCGAAGAGTGACTGAGGTTACCCGAGGCCCTGACACTTCCCTCTCTCCCCTTCCCCTATTCCCACCTTAAAGGCCAGCAACGCACTTGTGACACTTGAGATACAGGTGTCCATGGGCGGCGGTAGTCACTTACCATTAGGTGACCCATCTGCTCGTTTACCCGTCGTGTATTTTTATTATTTTTTATTTTTATGTTATAGATAACATAAAAATAAAAAATAATAAAAATACGTGAGGAGAATACTTTGTACGCATTGTTAAGAAAATTTCACCTGTCTGCTCGTTTGCCACCTATATCATAAAAAAAAACTTAATCCGTACATGATATTTCTCATCTCGTCCCATTTCCTCCCTGACATATTGGATCCTCTCCGTTTCCCAGTTTTATCAAGCATCTAATAATTCTAGTTAAAATATTTTTTTAGTTACTCTACAGTCTACACCCAGTACTTTTTAAAGAAATGAAGTAGCTAATTTTGGAACGGCAGCTATGCTGTCATGTCAAGTCAAGTGGTCAAGTTCTAATGTCAGTCACTGCGATTTTGTCAAAGTGTTATGAACATCGGAAGGAATCGTAATAATTGTTTAAAATATAATAATATCAAAGTTTATGTAACTGAAAACGGAATATAAATACTCTTAATGTAACTTGTTCCTCAGTTCATCTTATAAATCATGACTAAATTATTTTTCAAAACAAACCGCATCCTGTCAGCGGTTTTATCAAAACATTATGTTAAATATAGTACAGCCACAAAGCCAGTCACGACAATTCAAGTAACTGGGAAAGAATTCGTAACGGACGATTACACTAATATCACTCCTAAAATTATGTCATATCTTGGCCGTAATCTGCATTTGCAAAAAAACCACCCATTGTCTATAGTAAGACAGAGAATTGTTAATTATTTTTATTCGTCTTTCACTCAAAGGGGTAATCCTGCCTTCAGCGTGTATGATAATTTAACTCCTGTAGTTACAACGAAGCAAAACTTTGATGATCTATTAATTCCTTTAGACCATCCAAGCAGGGCAAAATCTGATTGCTATTACCTAAATCGAGGAACTTTACTTCGTGGACACATGACGGCTCATCAGAGCGAGCTATTGAAATCTGGTTTAGACAACTTTTTGATGATTGGTGATGTCTACAGGAGGGATGAAATTGATGCAACACATTTTCCAGTGTTTCATCAAGTATGTGTTTAGTTTTATGCAAAATGATTTCTACTTTCCAATGGCCAGTTGATGTCCCTGCCCTCTCCAATCACAGGAGGGACATATGTGTATGCAACCCCTGCCTTCTTTCTCTTTCCATACCTTCTTTCCTTGTCCCGTCTAAAAACTAGTGTCAGGCCATAAAAGAAATCAGCTAAAAAACTTTTGCAATGTTACACATTGCACCAACTCCAAATAAAATGAGGAACAGGACAGAATGATAATGATGATTTCTTCTTTCCAAAATATTGAAAAATGTTTACTTTAGTGTCAAGTCCAAATATTTTTTAACTAGCAGAAGTGGCAGTGGTTTACCCAACCTAAAAACTGAAACCATGTATCTAATTAAATAAAAGAGGAAATTTAATTAAATGTTTGTCAGTACTGATATAATCTAAGTCAAATACAGCCTGCATTTTTTTTAAACTTGTGCTATTTAGGCAATATTTTTTATAACAAATATTTTGTTCTTATAAATTGGTGAGAAATAACATAGTTAAGAATTTAATTATTTATTCTACATACACTAATTATTATTTTTACAGGTTGATGCAGTACGATCACAGCGTAAAGATGAATTATTCCTTAATAAGCAAGACCTACATATATTTGAGCCAGAGTTTGATCCTAACAATCCTCACGCTTTCATCAACTCTATTGACGACCCTATGAAACAAAGATGTCACACTTTGGAAGCTTCAAAACTAATGGAAACTCAGTTAAAAACTCATCTCATTGGTTTAGTGAAATCTTTATTTGGTGAAGATATCAAGTTCAGATGGGTTGATGCTTATTTCCCATTCACTCATCCTTCTTGGGAGTTAGAAATTTATTATGAGAATAACTGGCTTGAAGTATTGGGATGTGGTATTGTTAGAAATGAGATCCTGGCTAGTGCAGGACCTAATAACACTATTGCATACGCATTTGGTTTGGGTTTGGAACGTCTTGCTATGGCTCTATATAAAATTCCTGACATCAGACTAATGTGGAGTACAGACTCAGGATTTGTGACACAATTTGAAAATGTGGATATAAATACCAAAATAAAATATAAGCCAGTGTCTTCATTCCCACAGTGTACAAATGATATGTCATTTTGGCTGCCACCCAATCTAACCATAGACAAATTTATGAGTAATGACTTTTATGATGTAGTCAGAGATGTCGGAGGTGATATTATTGAACAGGTTAGTTTATAATCAGTATGAGGGTGAAAATCCTTTTTGAATCCTAATGTAGAAATATAATTAAATAAATTTTTTTATTTATTATTTGTGGGTATTTGTCATAAAATATTATATTAGTTTTAACAAGCACATGACAAAATTACAGGGATGTAGGTATTTCCAGTTAAAAGATTAACAACATTTCTAAAGATTTTTAAATTACTAATAATTAATAATTTTGCTACACATAGCTAGCTAAAATGATCAGAAAGCAGCAAAGATAGTTGCTGAGAAGTCATTTATTTTCAAGCAATGTAACAAAGATCAAAGTAAAATTTCTTTATGGTGCATATTTTGTTTTTCAGGTGAAACTCAAAGACAAATTCGTGCATCCAAAATCAAAGAAGCATAGTCTGTGTTACAGTATAGTGTATAGACATCTAGAGCGTACTCTCACTCAGGCAGAAGTCAACCAAGTGCATAAGGAGATTGAGAAGGCTATTGTTGACAACTTTGGTGTAGTCATTAGATAAAAGAGTATTTATTGATAAAAAATATTATAATGTTGAGTTTCAATCGGAGTTTTTTTTGTAGACCTTTAACCATTAGCTTATAATTTGTATATGTACTGGACACAGTCAAAAGAAGCGCTGGCCTTATTGATTTGATGTACCTACTCACTATCATGTATAGTCATAGTAGACTCAAGTATTAATTTATTTATACATAACTATACAAGTATATAAACTGTATAGTCTATAGTGTGAACCAAAGACTACAATAGTATATAGGATATAGACAGGCAACTCTGCTTCTTTTTATTGACAACACAAAACTCTGCCTAGTGGTCAGATACCGAAAACTAATATAATATACATATCTATAGGTATATATATATATACAATTGAACAATATATAGGTACCTACTTATACGGTGTATGAATGTGTTTTGTTGTTACCTGTTTCTTGTTTTATTGGTTATAACATGAGAATTTTATACTTTAGCTAATTAATGTATGTTTATGACTAATCTCCGATTTTTATATTCAAACCAAAACTTTTATTGCAAAAAGAAAAGCACAAGAAACCGGCAATCGGTACTTATACGCAGCCATTTGCAATATAAGTGAAGTGTTGCCAACCTAATATTAATAAGTTCCAAATATAAAAAAAAAATGTTGATTGTTACGATTGTATTTTTAATTAATATTATTGTGTGTTGGTGAACAAATTGTTGTTTGTAAAGAATTTGAAGTGGTTTTAGATATTTAATATGCAATATTTTGGTATTTACAAATGCGAATTTTAAATCGTAATACATTTGTGGGTAATAAATTTTCCCTCATACAAATTATAAATTTAAATATTGTAACACAGTAATTTTAGTTCCGGTATCTATCCTTGGGATGGCACTGGACTCAATAAAAAAAGTGCAATTCTTTTATGTTCCAAGTTGCCATAGCATGGTGTGAACACTACACTGCTAGATCAAGTATTCATAGTCGAGTACTTGTACACTACAAATTATAGATGGCTCTAGCGTCGAATTTGCGATCGAGTGGTTGTGGGTTCGAATCCCACATGGTACCTACTACTATATTTCATACCCAACCAGAATACCAGTAATGGGTGATCCATGTTATTAGTACTTACCTCTTCTTTACATAAAACCTCTTCTCTCTAATAATCTAGGTATCATTTTATAGGCATAATTTGATAAGTACATAATAAAAAAAAAGTGTGCGCCTCGGGACACCCAACAGAAGGGATAACTTTATGCGTGAGGGAAAGGGAAGCCAGACAGACTGGCGCCGTAACGCGTTACGTAACGAAGCTGTTTACCCTCCTATAAGAAGTTATCACTTGAATAACCAGTGGTGTGTGTGGTGCCTACTCTTGTATACCAGGATCGACAATAGTAATTCACTAAAACATCCAACTTCAGCAGGACACTAAAAAATTATCGTTTAACTTACACATCGAATTACACAACATTTACAAAACGACGAACGAATTTAATATTGATACGAGCAATTCTTGTTTGAGGTAGGTACTCAAAAAGATTGTTGCTTCAATAATGTTCTACCTACATGATTTTATATTAGATACCTATTTTGATAAAATGTTAGGGTCATTAAAAAGAGTCGATGTTTTTCATAAAAAACAGTATATTTTAACTTCGTTATATCTAATTATATACACATAAGGCAGTATTTTTAAATTATCCATTGTAACAAGATATAAATTACTTAGGTACAAACTACTACACTTATTAATTATCTTCAAATCAAAGTAACAAAATTATACAATAATAAGTCTGATCGAATCAATCACAATAAAGGGGTCCTATCTATTTTATAACAGTTAATAATAGTCTGATTACATATAAGCAGCTGTAGCGTAATATGTACTAATTGTTAATTGAGTTTGCGTAACCGCGCCATACGTTTTGCCGTAACTAGGGCGGTTCCAGCGGTGCCTAGGCACGGCGCAGAAATGCCAACCCAGCGCAATTTTTAAGAGTATACCCAGCTGATACAATAGGTATATTCTTCTTCTAAGCAAATATTTCGAATAAACGATTTTTAAACTTTATTATAAGTTCTGGTCTAGCTATAGGTACTTAAACAAAAAGTAATTTTGGATGATAATTTTGTACAGGGTGTTAGAGAAACGCTCCCGAAAACAAAAACAGACGATAGTACTACCTAATGGTATCTTTGATGATGGGTCAGAAAAAAAAATTCACCATTCGAATAGACATGTAGTTTTGTGTTGATTTTAGATATTAAATAGTATTAATGAAAAAATAAATATACAAAAAGAAAAACAAGAATTTATGTCATGGTAAATGATTAAGTGGATATAAGGTGCATTCAATTGCGAAATTACCATAAAGATTAAATTTTGACCCGTTGTTTCTGAGCATTAAATTGTGTAAATTGCATTAAATTCAAGGTGTGTCATCAGAAAAAAAATCGAGGTACCTGCATTAAATTGCGTAAAAAGGTATTTTAGCAATAAGTTACCAAGTGAGCTAACAGCATTAAATTGCGATATCCGAATCCGGAGGACCAGATTATAGACCAAATAGTTAAAAAAGTCAGTGAAATATGACCTTAGGAAAAATAATTATAGAAGCTAATGTGTTAGAAGCCTTAAACAGACAACTAGAAAACTTCGGCCAAAAGCCGGGTGATACCTCTTCAATAAACAGAATAGCAACAGACACTTAAAAAGGAATTGTTCTGAAACGAACAATGTGGAAGGTGTGGAAGTAGTAAATATTATTCACGCGATAGAAGCTGCCCGGCAAGAGGAAAGGCGTGTTTAAAATGTGGGATTATAGGACACTTTAGATTTCATACATTGAAGTCTCGACGAGGGAAACTCAAAAGAGGAAGATAGAAGCAGGGAACATAAACAACTATGGTGGTAAAAAAATAAAAAGTACAAAGAAGACAGAAACAACAGACAATATTAGTAATGAAAACAGTATTGACATAAAGATTACATGTAACAGCGGTGGAATAAATATAAACATGCTCATAGACTCTGGCTGTAAGCATAATTTAATTACACAGAAGACCTAGGAAACCATGAAACATAACAACGTTCGAGTATCAAACCTCAACGGCAAGCTCGACAAGACCTTCGTAGCTTATGGTAGTGCAACGCCTCTAAAACTCTTGGGATAATTGTAAGCCAACATTAAATTTATGGAAGCTTTATGGCCTGGGCCATGAACTTTTAGAAGAAGGGGTCAAACCGCTTGTTGACAAATACCACTATAAAAGATTTCAGAGCACCTGAAACAATTGCAGAATTACAAAGTTTAATGAGTCTAGCCAATGTCGTAAAGAAATGGATTCCCCACTTAGCCACACTTATAGAACCACTTAAAGAAATACTACGACAAAAATCTGCAAGAACAACGCTCAACAAAATTCATTTAATAATATTAAATCTGCACTCACTAATGTTCCCGAATAAGGTTATTATGATACCTCTGACAAGACCTTAGTTATAGCCGATGCCATTCCAAGCCAGTTAAAAGATGTATTATTGCCTGTCTCCATAACTGCTGATAACGGACGGCAATTTACAAGCGAAGAGTTCAAAAGCTTTTGCCGTGAAAGAAATATTACCATCCATAATAAAATTCCATACTGGCTTCATCAGAACGGAGAAGTCGAACGCCAAAAGAGGGATATATTAAAACGGCTGAAAATTTGCCAAGTTTAAAAACAAAGACTGGAAGGAAGCTTAGAAGGAGTACATGGTGATGTATAATAAGTACGCCTCGCTCTGTAACTGGGAAGACTCCCGCAAAGTTATTCTTCCGTCGCCATTTCCGAGACAAGCTTCCAATGATTCAGGATATGCCTTACACATAAGATCAGGAGATGAGAGACAGGGACAAACAGCAGAAAGAGAAAGGGAAATAATACAGATATAGGGCGGAAAGCATCAGACTGTATATATGTCAAGAACATTACAAGGAATAAGTTAAGCTTAAATTATAACCTGGCTCCTCACACGGTGGAGTCGAGTAACGGTGGAGACATTACAGTCCGTAATCACGAGACGAATGTAGTACATCTGAAAAAAGTTGAGGGACAATGGCGTGTATTACAAGGCGAAGACAGAAACGAGGGTGATACAGCTATTGTAGAACAAAGCGGTGATGCTAATTAATAGCGATAATCACAAACGAAGGCTGAACGTTAATTATTGTAAAATAAACTGAATTAAGATTTGTGATTCAACAAAGCGGTGATGCTTATTAATAGCGATAATCACGAACAAAAGCTGAACGTTAATTATTGTAAAATAAACTGATTTAAGATTTGTGATTCAGAGTAATTAATAGTCGTACCACTACACATATTTGAATTTACAAGAAATACTGGATGTAGTGTATACACATATAGAATAAGAATATGAAGCAGTTATATACTGTTTATCAATATGTAACTATCTCTCTGTTTCGAGCGACGCGCCCTGCTAGTCGCGCGGTGAGGAAGGGACAAGGGACTCGTTAATCAACCGGTGCGGAGTACAGAGTGCGTATGCGATATTAATATCATTATAATACCTACCTCATAACATAATTGATAAAGTGTATATTACACCGGTAATACATGAATATTATTCGTAGGCGCACTTACAGAAGCTACGCTATACGTAAGGGGTCATCCAATAATCACGTGATGTTTTTTCACAACTTTTTAACCCCCCTCCCCCTGGTGATACGTAGTGAGGTTTTAGACTACCCCCTCCCCTAGCCATTATCACGTGTATTTTTTACAAATACATTTAATTTTTTCTAAAATACTATCTTTAAATACAGATAAAATCCGGCATTCTACGAAAAAATAAATACATGTGATATCTCGCTACACCCCCCCTCCCTCCTTGTGATATTTCGTGATTTTTCCGAACTCCCTCACCCCTTCATTTCGAGCCTCGCGTGATTAATGGACAATCTTTTTTACTAAGGTATTATGTAGTTAATAACTAATATTTCCATATAAATATGCATATCTCATAGGTATTATTCTCACCAATTATAAAATACAAAAAATGTAAAAAAACTGATCTAGTTGCAACAGGTTCCACCTACGGTCTCAATCATATCATATCAACGGTATTCAATTTCTCTTAAGCATCTTAAGATAAATTTGAGGGTTTTTTTTTATACTAATATCACAGAAAAATGTCGACATGATGATTTTTAAATTCACTTGTATTTTTTGAACCACTTGTGTAAATAAAAAAAATAAAAAATCGGTTTCTTAAATGTTAAAACGAGCGTAGTTTACGAAAAAAATGTGTAAAGTATGACGTCATTCATAAATTAAATATAAAATGTGCGTCAACCTTCACTCTGGTCTTAATACGAATCGCAATATAAATATACCTATTTTTTTACAATCTAATACAAATTCTTAAAAAAAAAACTTAGAAAGTATTATTTTAATAAATTACTTACGAAACTAAAGCCATTTTTAGTTTTGGCCTTGGACTATTCTGTGAAAATATTTAAAATAAGACCAATTGCTTTCATATTTTTAACAATTTAAACGGCTTTTGGCCATAGTTTTGAAGAAAATCGCAGATTAAAAAAAAAGGTGAGCCGTAGCCATCATGACATGGAATCTTGACCTACAAATTCTGCCATTACTAGGAATTTAATTCTTTGGCTAAGGAAGGCCTGTCTCCGACACACTCTCCTCGTCTCGATAGGTGAGACGGAGCTTTTACAAAGGAAATCCTTTCCTCTCTTTCCTCGATTCCAGCCGATTTCCAGTTCATCTAGTCTGGAGGGATTTCAGGGCAAAGATTGCACGATTCTCATCTCATATCTTTTTCTAAAGTTTGGTTAAAAATTTCATTACCTATTTATTCCTTCCTTTTCAGAAATTTTTATTTTCAATTGTGTTTTAGTCGAGTAGGTATAGAATTATGTGATTAAATTCTAGAGTTGGTTATAACTGTTCAACTTTAAGAATTTTTACAAATTGGTCTACTTCGAAAGCTACAACAGCATTTGAAGAAGATTCTTGTTGCAGTTTAATAGATTCATTAGTGTCGTTATCTGAATTTGGATATTTGTCAATTGAATTCCGCGTTTCTACATTACCGTCGTTACTAATGAAACATGTGTCATCAACTTTGTTTGAGCAACACTCAAGGGGTTTGTTAATTAATGTAGGTGACAAACATAATGGTGCATCTGACGTATAAGAAATATAAGACACTTCACAAAGGCTTTTGCTGTCAGATATAGAAAGATCGGAAATAGTTGATTCAATTGGTTTGCATGAAATTGGTCTAGGTAATGTGGATGAAATTGACCCCGGGGATTTGGATGGAATTGATCTAGGCGATTGAGTTTCAATTGGAATGAGTGTTTTGGGTTCTCTTGGCAAAGATAATTGCTTGATTGATACCGGAGCACAGTCTTGTAGGGCTGTCCGATTCCCTGTAATGCACACGTTTATAGGCACAAGTGCTCCAGTGTCTAGATCTAACTTAAAAAATAAACCATTTTGTAAATAAGCATACTTCAGTTCCGACACTAATTTAATTTGAGTGAGCGTTTTATAAAATAGCATACCTAAACAGGATTTTATTTTATTTGCAACGCTAGGATCTTTTTTGATTGATTCTATAGGTTCCTGTTCAAATTGAGCAGGTAATATATTTTGAGAAGTTGCATTATCCGCTCTGGTATTAGGCGTACTGCTTAGCTGATTAAATTCTTCAACTAGATCTATTATTTCTTTTAAAATTTTAGTGTCAACATATCCTCTAACGTCACGATTGAGAACTACTCGACCATTCGGCTGCAAAATTAACTGGATAGCTTTGGGTAACGCTAGGGTTTTATTTACATAACGTTGAAAACCTGTAAACATTTTGAAATTTTTAGGAAACTTTGTTGTAGTCAATAGTATTTTATTATTTCCCAAAAATAAGAACTTGTCTAAAGATTGATCAGAAAATTTTTTTGCTACATCGGCTAGAATGTCATCAAGTTCATTAACTTTTTCTTTAGGTTTATCGTTTCTAATAATTGTGGGAGATTTCGAATATTTTTTTTTTGATATCTCACCAACAATGTAATAATTTGCTAATAAAGTTTTACAGCAACATTGGCATGATGGAAATTCGCAATTATGTTCCGGTAGCACCCTCCTCCGAATACTAATTGACTTTAGCTTTGCTCGCGCCCAACAACAGGGTGCTGAACGACCGTTATTCCTTTTTCTATTTTTTTGCTTAGTTTCAGGCTTATTCGAAATTTTAGTAATTGATCTGTCCACAACTGATTCACTAGTAACTTGGACATTATTACCACCCTCGTCTACAATTTTTGTTTGATCTGCCATCGCCTGCATATTATTTTGTGCAACTTTATCCTTTTCAGCATTGGCTAACATACACAATAGTTTATTGAGTGTGTACAAGTCTAATAATCTCTTTCTCTCCATACAATTATTAACCTGCGATAGCTCTGTGTTGGTTTCTGTCGTTTTTAAAGGTACGATCGTTATAAATTTTTGGGAAGGTGGATAAGTATTTTGATTTAGATTTGTTCCAAATGAATCACTACTTTTATTAGATTCTAGATCATTTAAATTGTTTAAGGTTGTGATTGCTACTTGGGATTGACCTGATGTTGTGCTACTAATGCTACATGTAATCACGTCATCTAAATATTCCGTATATAATAAACTCGTAGGACTATTAGTAGATACAACAGTGCCAGGTACAGGAGTTAACGATATGTTATCTTTAACAGGTTTTGGTGCCATTGAAATGAATGCTTGTTCAGAGTTAGTATAACCTATAACACTTTCTGGTGATTTTATATACATTCTTCCGTTCACAAGTTTCTTTTCAAAAGATTTGTCAACATCTACACAAAGTGGTTTGCATGCTCTCAGCAACATTCGATTACGATCTGATCTAAAGAATTGCCGATTTAGATTTTTAAGAATAATATTGAAATCGGGATTCTCGGATAGCTGAGAATAACTATATGAGCGTTTACGTGACTTGTTATAATGTAAGCTAGACAATTCAACTTTATCCGAACTCAAATCTTTCCTACATTGTAACTTTGCACATATATTCTTCGTTACTTTACTTTTTGTATTAATAATTTCTATTATTTTTTTGTTTTTAACATGACGCATTAAATGCATAGGTAATACACCCATGTCGTCTAGTTTTACTGTGTTCACTACTGGCATCATAATCAGTTTTTTATCTATGGTAGGGAGGTCTTCACTTATCTTTTTATCTACCACAATCTTGCGTTGCTTTTCTTCGTCATTCGCTTTAGCTTCATCTGAAAGCATAATTATACTTATTATTATTTTAAAGATAAATAGAGTTATAAACGACTTCAGTTATAAAAACACTGTTACTTTTTGACAATTAAATTTTTCTGAACATAATCCTCTATAGAGATCTGAAGAGTTAAGCATATTATTATAAAACAAAATGGAAAAGAAGCAGGCTGCTAGTAGAGTAGTAGTTGCTATAATTAGTAGTAATTTGATGCTATAAAGCAATGCTTGCTGTTATTTTCATCATAGAAATCATTATAATACACCTACCGATTCGATCTGACAGAGTTTTCTTTTCACACTCTACTAGAAGACCATCGTTGATATGGTTGTTTTGTTCTTTATGAGAAACATTAATATGTCTTTCATTTTCAACATTACTATTAGCGATTTGCGTAGCCAATACGCTGATCTTTGACAAAGTTTCAATAGGTACGTGAACGTTACCGAAAATATTAGTTATTTTCGGTAAAACTGGTTCTTGTTCGTCAAAAAATGTAGTTCCACTAAAGGGTCCAGGTATTTCTACTGGATTTGGTTTGCCAGTAACCGAGATTTCATTGAATGGAATATGCATTTCTATGTCCATCTCATTGTCGACTTCCCGATTCTCACTTTTAATAACAGTAATTGCGTTACTTTGTTCTGTCATCGTATCCATTGCCATCATGTCTAGAGAAACATCGTTATCGTTTTCCTCTTTAAGCGAGGTGTCGTTTTCAATTGAAATTTCTTCACTTATTTCGGCAATTTGTGACGTTTGTTGTTCTTGTGCCTCAGAAGACATGTTTTCATCTATATGTAGGAATGGATTAACTTGCTGCAGTGTGACGGTTTCGAATTCTCCAGGTTTTATTGAACTTATTTCATCTTCTGTCGAAGTTAAATCTATAGTTATTGGCGTTTCTGTAAGTAAATGTAATATTTATCTTCTTATTGTTTCTTATTGGGATTATTACTGGCTATAACATCGAAAAACTAAGTTTTTACGACCACATTAAACAATTAAACAAGCAAAGAAGTTCATGGTCAATGAACTTTTCCTGTATCGCGAGCAGTAATGGTACCTAACTGGTTTATAGGCATTGTATAAACTATTCACATTAAAACCTTTTTCTTAAATACACCAAGTAACTAAATCATCCGGGCCTCGACACAATTTCTGAAAAATTTAGTTGATTAAGTCAACAAACAAAAATCCAACTGACAATGACATTGGGCTTTGTCAACTCTAGCTACCGTTAAAAAAAGGCTCTGGCAACTTAACCTAACTTTTAACATATTACGTAATATGAGAAACATCCAGTCTTTCAAAGCAATTTATGGCAAGATAATAACATTTGTTCACTTACCTATTATCTGACTACCTGGTACTAGACCTTTTTTGCTCTTATTCATTGCGATTGATGCCTGAAATTTTTATTTCTAAATTAGTATTTTCAGCAAATTATGAAAATTAATAATAGGATTGTGGTGACTTCCACATACAGCAAAAAAACATACTCATACATCATCTAGGAAAGACGAGTTGAACTACGAAGTAACTACTAATCCTGCATCGCGCTATGTGAGTTCTCGCGCCGATTAGTATATATACAACTTCCCAAATCAACCGTTTTGCCGCGGCCCGCCAGGCATGATCACGTTGCCAGGTCGGAGGATCCTCCCTTTGTGTTGGAGGGACATAAGACCCGTTCCTTCACAACGAAGATACGTGTGCAGTAACGGTGTGTCACCATGACGTTTTTGTAACCGATTTATAAAAGACGAGGTTCCAACTGATGCTGGCTTTCTAAAATACCTTCGTCGTTTGTCAACCCATGACACAAACGTAGTAGTTACAAACAAGATGTTTATGACTGAATCGGATCCAGATCGTAAATGACGTTGTATTATTAACTCCCGCCCATATGAAGTTTACATGTACCTAAAGTCCCACGCAATAGAACGAACCCTGTTTAAAGTCTACCAAAAATGTTTGCACACCCTGTTCTATTTCTTCACCTATAACAAATAAGCTGGATCTGGGAATTTAATACAGAATTCAATCCATTTAGCGTCAGTATAAAATAGGTTTATGTTGGCATACTCACGAATTGTTCCCGAAGTATGACCCGTTTGTTCTTGATTTGATCTTCCCAAGACATAAATGGTTCCAATGCCAATTTTATATACCTACAATAATAATTACATTTGAATTCCTAGATTTCTTTAGTTATATGATCTATGAATAATACATCTGTTTACTATATAATATATAACGTTACACTTATACTTCCAACCAAGTTGGTTGGAATCTTACTAATATTATAAAGGCAAAATTTTGTTAGGATGGATGGATGTATGTTCCTCTTTCACCCAAAAACATCTAAACGGATCTGGACGACATTTAGCACTGAGTTAGATTATAGTCTGGAATAGCATAGGCTCTTTTATCTCGAAAAAAATGAACATTTCCGGTGCCGTGGGGTAGATTTCACAAAAACTTCAACACGAACGAAGTCACGGGCACCAGCTAGTAGTATAAATGCGAATATGAGTTTGTCTGTCTCTTGTTTGTTCAGCTTTTACGCCTTAACTAGTAACCGATCAGCATGAAGTCGAAAACAGCACTGTTCTCAAGGGATGTCTGAATTTATTGATAAAATGTACATCTATTTGTTGTATATGACATTATATAATTGAATTTGTCTATATACAAATAAATAAAATCAAAGTGTACGTTAAAGTAGCAGTTCCCGCGCGGCTCGCTCGAGTGTACATATTTTTTTTGCGCGGAACCCTTTTTCCAAAACAAAAGTAGCCTAAGTTACTGTTTATAACACCAGATGCAGCAGCAGATTAGCCGAAAAAAATAAACAGACAGAAAGACAACAATTTTAAAAACTAATTTTTAGGCATAGGTATTGTGCAAATAACTGTATTGAAAAAACTATTATTTTGACATTACAAACAGACACTTAAATTTTATTTATTTGTATTGATAACAGCTTTTTACTAAATGCATATGAATAATTGCACGATACCTATACCTAGCAAAAAAGGTTTTTTATGTTTTACTGAGACAGTAAAACATAAAAAAATGTCTGTCTGTTCCGGATAATCTCCGAAACGACTGGACCGATTTTCACAGAACTCTTATTAGCTGATGTAATAAGGAGTAACTTAGGCATTTTTATTGTAAGAAAATAATTAGGGATCCGCGCAAAAATATACACAGCCGCGGTGAGCACATCTAGTATGAAATAAATATGGATGATTGAATCTTAATGTCATATAATCGCATTCAATTAGTGCAAAATTTAAAATGATCAGTAGCAAAATACGGATAATACATCATTCAACCCGGCTTGATTTCCTTCATAAATGTTCATCTATATGGGTGGATGAAGAACCTTCTACTTCACGATCTCGACGACGGATGGCATGCACCAGTCAGCCTGCAACCTGGTCGAAACGTCAGGCAATTCAGAGGTATGTAATACCTATTTCGTGATCGCGTTAATTCCCGGATAAATACATAATTAAGTATATCATGGAACGCGAAAGTTCTAAAGTTAGTGTGCATCTATGTTTAGTACGCACCGTATAAGGATGGCTACCTGCAACGGAGTAGGTCTGTGCTTTAGAAGTAGGTCCGTATTTTTCAGTGATTCTAGATAGACAGACCAAAACTTATAGATCCGTTCTCTGGCGGATAACTTTAACTGGTACCAACGGCGTTGTAGTAACATCGGAGTACACTGGCGGTCGCTGAAACAGTTCACGTCTTCTATTTCAAAACTTTCTCGTGAGAGCCATGCTTCGGCACGTATGGGCCGGTTCGACCGGAGTGCTGATACCACGGCCTCATAGAAAACCGGCAGTGAAGCAATGATTGCATTGCTTTTCGCCGCGTGAGTGAGGTTACCGGAGGCCCTAACCATTCCCGCTCTTCCCCTCTCTCACACCTTAAAGGGCGGCAACGGACTTGTGACTCTTGAGTTGCAGGTGCCTATGGGCGGCGGTAGTCATTTACCATCAGGTGAACCCGTCTGCTCGTTTGCCCCCTATACCATAAAAAAACTACAAGTCTTTCTAGGTCAGTCCTAAGCTGCTTAAATATATTGGCATAAATAGCTATATTGAATATCGTCAAAAGGTTGGGATAAGTCATTTTATTTTTATTCTTATGTAGTATAGCTACATAGCTAAAATAAATATTAATAAAAATAATTTATTTGTCGGCGAGTACGACAATTTAGCGATTATAAGACAGTCAATTGATTGTATTATACGGAGGCGGGGGTACGCCGTGACGTTTTAAGTCACGTAAGCGGAATCGTTTGGAGGGGCGATGGTTACGTTTTGAGTCCAGACGGACATTAAGGTCTGACGACTCTCTTTTGGAAGCCATCGACGAATTTGAACCCTCAAAACGGCGGTCAAAAAATAACTCTGCTCTAAAGTGTAGTCATGTCTGTAAGTAAATGTGAGAAGTGCCATGTCTGGTACGTGGCACTTCTCACAACGAACGCTACTGTTGACCGCTCAGTCGCTAAATTATCGCATTCCTTATTCAATATTATGAGCCAGAGGATATTCACCCCATTTTTCCTTTTGTTTTAGCGTTTCACAGTATCGCAGCAAGGTAATTAACATCACTCTACGACTAAGGTCGTAGCGGAGTCTGATAGAGTCGGAAACTGAGGGGAAATGCTAGTACTTTTATATATGTGCATGGGCGTACTCGCATTAGCATCAAATATTTTACTTAAACATTGATTTAATAAACTTAATACTACGCAAGCATACAAAACCAGGGGAGGGGGCAGCTGCTCTTCCATGCCCCCCTTGCCCATATAGATAGGAAACAAAACAAACTTACCTTTTGTTATATTCTAAGGTGAGAGCTGCCCATGCTTCCGCCAGCTGGTCGCCTTCTAATGACTCTATATCATACTTCCCTACCAGGTGAAATAAAGCCCGCAAAGCTGGTAGGTCAGCTATAGTTGTCCTTGTCTAAAAAAATAGTTGTCAGTAGTCACACTATTTCTTCTATAACGAAATGAGAAATCAATTTTGAACCAACTCACCATATGAATAACGTCGAAATTTTCATGCACAAGCAACGTGTCGAATAGAAGCCAATCTGTGATGGACATTTGGCAAGATGGAGGTAGCCCTTCGGTGCGATCGTTGGCGCACAATAAGAGGTTCAACTTATTCGTGGTAGTGGTTCGTAATTTGGATCTAAAACATAACGTAATTGTGTTAGATGTAGAGACATACATTAACAGATACAATATTTAGGGAGCATCGTCGTTGTAAGGATTACTTAAATAAATTAAATATATATAAAAAAGAAATAGGATAATTAACGGCATTAATTAAATAAAGGCATGTTTAAATTTTTGAAAAAAGAAAAGAAAAAATTAAATATGTTTTTTCATTTCTGTAGACTAAGGTATCAAGCGTACAGCCAACATGACTAAAAGCGGTCACTGTTGCTTACACATATTTGCAATGCCCAAGATTATTTTTGTGATTGTTATTGTTTGGAATGTAGAACTAACATAGTTGTAAGATCATTGTTACTAACACATTTATGGATCAATATCCGAAATAAATTTATTATTATTAAGGTGCTCCCTCACCGGGAGCAGTCGCCTGCAATGAAACGTTACAGATCCGAGTATTACATTAGTGAGGGAGGAGAACCAAGTATTACATACAGTGCGCAACCTGTAATATTTTGATACAACTAGTAAAACCACCTGTGTTTCGTCGGTTTTGAAATAATTTATGATACCAATATGGTTTCTTCTGTTTTTTTTTAGGTAAATATAAATTTCGAAATAATATTGTTGCGCTCAGCACAATGACCCCTTCCTCTGACTTTGTGGAATCAACTAATCAACTCGAATCATAAATGTTACATTACAGGCATTTTTTATAGTAAAATAGTACTAGTAATGTGGGTCACACACTAATATTATTCTTGTTAACCCCTCGAGCTAAGTGCTTGTGTTAGGTGTTATGTTACATTACAGGTGAATGCCCGGTGAGGGAGTACCTTTATTTGTACTACAGATCGCCTGGTGGTCGAATTTCAACCATAATTCATCACTATATTCAATTTTGAAGGTTTTTTTTTTATTTAATTGACCAGTATAACTTGCTCTGTCGTTATTTAGCTTTCTGCACTTCTTCTATACATGAACTTAAAGTAATCCAAATTTCATGGTCCTTCATTTGCGGTTTTCTCTTAGAAATGTGTACAAAGAATTATGTTCACATGTTAATATAAAGATATTTTGCATTAAGATGGTTATAGCCGAGATATAGTTATAGCTTATATCCCTAGGAATATCTATACTTAGTAATATAATAAAGCCGTAGATTTTTTGTTTGATTGTTTGTTTAAATGCACTAATCTCTGAAACTATCAGTCAGATTTGAATAATTATTTTTGTATTGGATAGAGTATTCATTGAGGGAGGTTACAGGCTATATGCCATCACGACCCTTAATAATAGCAATCAATTTTACAATAATTTGACTAGTCTAGTAAGATAATTATCCTAGTAAGATGTTATGAACCACTTTCAAGTAACTATCCTACTTATAATTATATCCCTAGGCATATAACTATATCACGGATATAACCATCTCACTGTAATATATGTATATTAATTATAATATAATAACTCCACACATCTCACACACGGCCGTCTGATCCCAAACTAGGCAAAGCCTGTAATATGGCAATCAGACTGCTGATAAACATACTTATATATTTCTAAATACATACATATTATAGATAAATTACACCCAGACACAGAACAAATTATTGTGCTCATCACACAATTATTTGTCCTGGGTGGGAATCGAACCCACAACCTCTGGCATAGCAGTCAGGGTCACTAACCACTAGACCAACAGGCCAGTCAATATTGTATGTATATTCAGTATATAGAAAAAAATACACTTACATACTGTTTGTGCTAAAATCATTTAAAACAGCAGCTAAAGCATTCAGTTTTTCATTGATTATTTCTGCAATTTAAAATATATGTAATTTTTAATTATTCTGCTGTAACTCTTGCTATTTAAAAAATTAAAGAAACTAGAGAATGCATGTTGGTTGATATATGGTCATAATTCATTAAGTTTTGAATGTTTGTTATATTTCAAAGGCCAGTATAACTTGAACTGCCATTCTATAGACTTTCCTAATAAGACATGTCAACATACATACTGGATATTTTTAGCTTTTTGTAGTTGTTTCACATTAATTACATTTAATGAAAAATCTATCCTATCTCTCGAAAATCTTCATTAAAATAGGTTGATTAGTTTAGGAGTACATCACAAACAAACAATGTGAGACGAATATTTTATATGTAAGTATAGATTTTTGATAAATGGCTTAGTTAAAATTAGCAAGCAGTTTTAGCCACTCTTTTTTACATAAAGTTAATTACAAGTGTTTGTTCACACTTGACTGTACTAATAATAAATTTTTTGGTTAAATAGGTTTGAAACATATTGACAAAACTGCAGAAAATTTCTAGTATTTAATATATGTAAATAGCTAATACATTGCTGTCGCATTTGCAATAACTTTTATATTATCATTATCTATATTTAGAAATATATATTTTAAAAACTAACCTGGTGCAGGAGTTAAAGCTTCAGTTGATGATTCACAATGAGAAAGCTGTATTTTAGGATGCATATTTATTTCTTTTCCAACAACACTGAGTTGACATCCTGTGCGGTGTCTGCTGTAAGTCCGATACTTCTAAAAATATTGTAAAAGGTCGTAGTAAAATATACATTTTAAATCTGGAAGTGTGTGAAGAAGTCTCTTAAAGAAGTCCAATGGACATCTTTAAGGGACTGTCCAGGAGATTTAAAAACCTGTATTTACTAACAACAGAATACATCTGCTGAACACAGACATGAACATAATTATAAAATATTTACTAAAATCAGTAAACTATCCCCTTAACAAATTTAAAATTAAAATATTCATGTGCATCTTGTTGATGGTTTGAGAAATCAAAATCCTGTCTATATGTATTTGTTAGCACTCTTTATATAGATCCATGAAATCATTAGAATCATCTTCTAATTACCTTACCTTTTAATAACTACAAAATGTGTCAATATAGCAGTGCCCTGGGCATTGCAAATATGTGTAAGCAACAGTGACCGCTTTTAGTCATGTTGGCTGTACACTTGATACCTTAGTCTACAGAAATGAAAAAACATATTTAATTTTTTCTTTTCTTTTTTAAAAAATTTAAACATCCTCTTATTTCATTACACCAAGGTAGCCTTTGTAAATGAAAATAACATTATGTGTTTATGTACATTAAAAATATTATGTAATGTGAAAAAATATATTTATCTTTAAAACTTGTTACATGTAGGTATATTGATTTGCCTATTTCCTTCATACTTATATCAAAAATATTTGTGTTTATTAGTTTAATTAAATTAATATTGTTAGAAATCTATTAAGTTGCATAGTTTAGTATGTGGTATAATATTATGTATCATGTTATTAACAATCAATTGTAAGTTTTATATCATAGTCTTTACTAGTCTCTACTGTTAGATCATTTTATTGGAATTATATCAACACTGAGCCTTATATAAATAATGTTGGAGTGATCTATATAAATATATATTATGAATGCAAAAGTAATTTTATCTGTCTGTTGTCATACCTAAAGTGCTGAACCAATTTTAATTAATTTTGTCATAGAGATAAACAAAGGTGGTGAAATAGGGGATGAAAGTTTGTATGTGAAAGATTCTACCACCAGCTAGTAACTAAACAAGTTAAAGTGCGGAACAAATGTGACATACCTCCCTCCACTCCTTTGCTGTCTTCTTCGGGCCTTGTAAGGAATTTAATTGTTCAGCAATAATATCCCAACGACCCAAGATTTTTGCAACATTATTGTTTTTACTATGAAATTTTGCACTTTTGAGCTCTTTATCTTCATCAACAAGTCTAAATAATAGACACCTTTGCTCAGGACTTACATTCTGGCACCGCCTCGCAATTGTATCTTGCCCATACATGACTTAATAATAATATTACAATCAATGGTTTCTAGTTATGGATCAGTGGTTTAAGTTGTTTGTTTATATAAAACTAGGCTACTCAACCGAAAAATATAAAAATAAATTGTAGCAGTGGAATACCTACAATAATTTCAGAAAAAATACATTTAATTGTCATTATATTAGCAACTTTTATTAATAAAACCACATATTTATAAAGAAACAATGTACCACAAAAGCACTATTGAGCCACTCAGCAAAACTTAGAAAAAATGAGAAAAGATTGTGTACAATATACATAAATATTGAGGTCCATCTCGTTATTTACATAAAAAATTAAACTATAATAATAAAACACACTTTTTTTTTTATAAAACACTTTCACTTGCAACCAAAACGTCTTCTAGTTGATTTGACACCTTTTTTATTTATGTCTGTTCAACTGTCAACACCAGTCAACACATATTTACATGATGGCAACTTTTAAATTGATAAAGGTTGCCAAAAACACATAATTATTGAAAATCAAAAGTTAAGGTTCATTTAGATGGAAAAAGTTCATTACACGTCTTGAGAAATAATACGCTAGTATCGTAAGTATTAATGGCCATAATAAACTAAAATCTAGTCTACGATTATGTCATACGAGATTGGCAAGTAACTTATTGCCTACTGCGGCTATAAATATGACTGCGACTGTATCTATGGTTTACATGGCGAAATAATATAGCAAGGAGATGCATGCAAACGAGTTCTTGTTTTGTATAAACATGAACATGGCACTAAATACAAGTATCATATTACAAAGCGATTTAACCGTTTTTGAGTTCAAATGTACGAGACTTGCCTGTAACTGTACGTGCTTACTTCGATATGATTCTTTTTCAAAACTACAAAATTATTATATTCTTAACTCCTGATAATATTACCTACTTCCTTTTCTAATGTATATCTATCGTCCAAATCTAATTGAAAACCATAGATTATTAGATGCTTCAAAAGTATTTCTTAGCTATTCATTATTAACCCAAAATTTTTATTCGTTTTATTTATTCTTGTCTTAGAGAGATAATTGAAACACAACAGACAGACAACAAACATCGAGTTCTTTCGATATCTTCGAGAAAAGAAACTCTCTCCGTTTCTCTTCACGAGACGAGGTGTCAAACGAAAGTCAAAATAAAAGGGGACCTAGTAATGATCACTGAGGAAGCTGTATTTTGAACGTAAGAGCAAAACCAGCAAAAATTAAATAATTGGGATATAAGTATATCATGGTCAATTCGATCGAACGCCTTGCTGTAGTTAGTGTAAATTGTGTCCACCTGGTTGTTATGCTCCATACTGAAATTGCTCAGTCTTAACCGACTCGCCATCTGAATAATTGTAGGAACCATTACTAGCCATTTGGGTTTAAATCTGCATCTATGATTGATAAAATTCATGATACTTACGTAATTTATATAAAACAATAATTAAATACAACCATAAAACAAATAATTCCTGAGGGGAAAGTGGGAAAAGCTTCACTGATTTGAAAATCAGTTTATCAGATGGTTGGAAATGTCGTGGTTTGAATGTATTGGTTGAGGAACTTACAAGTTTGAACCAAATCAAAAGATATTTAATCAGCAGAGCTACTTAAATTTCTCTCTCAGTGTATTGCTGACTATACCTACCTGTAATTATCCTAATAGGCGAACTATGATTCAGTAAATTAAAACTTACCTAATCAAGTTCTACTATATGTCAGGAAATTCGTCAGACCTTGATAGTGTCCATCGAAAAGCCATTGTGCAGAAGTTAAAATAAAAGCTACAAAACTAAGGTTAAAACCATCCCGGCTTTTCGTTGAATTGATTGATGGTAGTTCATTTATATTTTTTAAGACTGGGTGCAGTATAATAGTGTAAATAAATGTTGCGGAACAAAGTTATTGACTGTTAATCGTTCCCATCTATACAACTTGCCACCTCACTTTCCCGAGGAAAGACGGTAAGCACATTGGCGTTGTCTAGCGCGACAGAGTAGTGTGAGGGAGATGGACATTTTTTTGCTGCTAATTACCATGTCAACCGCGAGAGATACCACTATTCTTGACAAACAGCTACACCTTAGATATTTATTTGATAGGTCCATCTAATATTATTTATAATGACGGATAAGCAACGGCACAGTATAAGAACACTAAGGTTCTGAATATATAGGGGTGTCACTTTGAGGTCTCGTACCACTTAAAAATGTAGCTTGGGCCGCCCCTGGTTGCCTAGGGTGTCAGACGATGAAATTATCGAACCAAGCTCCGCAAAGTTTTAGATACATATGTACATACTCGTCACTGTTTTGGTCCTTAGCGTCATAGCGGGATGTTAAATAGTCTATTTCAAGAATTCTTCTTGTCCAAGAATTAAGAGCTATTTGGTCTTTATATAATAAAGTGAAATTGCCGATTTGTCAAACTGGCCACTTCGATCTTAAATATCTGGCGTTTGGTTAGAAATTCCAAATTCAAATTAATTTCAAGTTTGGGCTTGTGTATTTATGTTTCGAATTTAGTGATTCGTTTGTTTTCGCGTCATTTGATTCTTATTTGACATCGTTTTGTTCACAATAAGGAAATTTAAAAAATAGCGTTATTTACAAATACGAGTTCCGCCGTGGCAACAGCTCGCCGCCGCTGCTGAAACAGCTCGAAAGATTAATAGTAGACAATAGTAGACAATGAAGAATTAAAAGAGATCGTAAAAGCGGATCCATCGCAAACCACATCAGAACTAACGGAAGGCTTCGTTGTAAGTGTTAAAACAATTTTAATCCACTTAAATCAAATTGGAAAAGTGAAAAAGCTAGAAGAATGGGTACGGCATGAATTGAGCACATCAACAAACACGAGTTGAGTTGCGATGCATTACTCAACCGTAACGCTAACGAGGAAATTTTGGATCGTATTGTTACTTGTGATGAAAAATGGATCCTGTACGATAATCGAGAATGCTCACCACAATGGTTGAATCCAGGAGAACCGCCCAAATCATGCTCTAGGTGAAAGTAGAACTTTAAAAAAGGTACTGGTGAGTTTCTGGTGGACCAGTGCTGGTTCACTACAGCTTCTTAAAATTTGGAAACCCAATAACGGCAGATATTGTTAACAATTGTAAACATTGATGGAAAAGCCAGCCGTTAAACAACCGAGACTAGTTGACTGTTCTAGCCCATTGCTACTTCAGGACAGACTAGGCCACACACTGCACAACCGACGGTCACAAAATTAGAGTAGCTGCGATTGAAATGGCTCCGACACCCAACATTCAACGGACTTTGCTACAACAGAATACAATTTGTTCCGGAATTTGGATAATTTCTTGCGAGGAAAAAATCAATTCCGACGAGGCACTTAAATCCACCTTTTGAAGGTGGTTTTGACTGTGTCATGGGAATTGATTTTCTTTAGTACAGACCTAATATTACGAGCAAATGCAGAAAGTAAATGTAAAGAGATTTTTTTAATCCGACTCTCAGTTAAAGAGATCCGCGTTTTCAACAAAAAAGAGCTTCAGCTTTATAATATTAGCATAGATATGTATAGTTACGTTGCAAGTCAATATGAAGCGTGCGCACGCTGAGTCATTTAAGAATAATTAAAACTGTTACATTCCGCATTGTAGGCATTTATGGTCATCTCCAGTAATGATTTACGATCTCTGTGATATTTAATCGTTTGTTAAAGAGTAGGAGTGGCGTGTGTTTATCTTTGTTTTATTAGAACCTATTAAGAATGTATCTAAACCATCGCATTCTTTGCATTAGGAACCAACTGTTCTACGAACATGACCTATTTGGTTATTTTCTTGAAACAGATGAACGAAAAAGAATTAAGCAATTGCGTTATTGCTTTTCTACCTTTAAAATTTTAGATCTCTGGGCGATATACGAAATCTTTTTTTGATAAGACTTCTAGGAAAATTTCCTGTGACTTTACGAACATGCAAACAACGGACACAAAGAACACTAAGACTGGACAGCTATTTGTGGATCACACAAACTTTTGTTCCGTGTGGACCTCGAACCTCTAATACTCGTCGCGGCGTAGTGGCCAGGAGATCACTTTAACCATTGCGCCATCCATGTAGTTCGTTTATAAATAATTCTAAGTTCTATATTTAAGCAACAGTTTTCAAGTGACATCATCGTAATGTGATGTAGGTATTTTTGTGGTAGCGTAAAGGCTAAGGCTTGCAAAAAAATCACTAGACATGGTGAAGCTGCACTCTCCCTCTCCCCCCCCCTTCCTCTACTCCTACCTTAATCGTTTGCAAAAAGTGTTTTTTTTTGTGATCCCCTATCGAATAAAAAAAACGAGCAGACGGGTCACCTGATGGTAAGTGAATACCGCCGCCCATGGGCAAGTGCATTGCCGGCCTTTAAGGTGGGAGTAGAGGAAGGGAGGGGAAGAGGGAGAGTGCAGGGAGGGGGAGAAGAGGGGAAAAGGAGGAGAGGGAGGGGTTCGGGCCTCCAGTAAGCTCACTCATCCGGCGAAAAGCAATGCAATCATTGCTTCCCTGCCGGTTTTCTGTGAGGCCGTGGTATCGATCCGGTTGAGCCGGCCTACTAAATATAATAGAAATATAAAAGAATATAAAAACAATTAAAATTATTAATAAGAAGTAACATTTTCTTGACGTGTCATTTGTTACATGACACTGACATTAGTTTGTAATATACTCAGAGCAATAATGTAATGTATGACCCATGTAAATTGTAATATATAAAAAAAATGGGTTAAGCGCAGACGGCCGGGTTAGGCAATTTAATACTCCTTGGGGTCTATAATTAAAGAAAAACCGCCAAAATGGTACCGGATTGTACACGAACAAATTCTTGTCTTTTACTTTGTAACAAAATATAGCGGAGATGTATTTTATTTATCATATTTTATAATTTAATAAATTTACAATTCACCATAAATAAACAATCGATTCTCTTTAAATACAAGAGAGAGATTCCAGAGATTACCGCGTTTATACAAACAAACAAAAAACCCTTCACTTTCATTATATTACTGGTTATTTGTTTAATAAATTACCATAAGTACCTATAAATTAATACCTTCGTAGACACTTTCAAGGAATCCCAAGAGACAAAGGCTTCTATGTTTTCCTAGGTCAAGGAGTAATATTTCTTTGCCCTACGTAAACGATGACCCAAAAACCATGTCGTATCCTTTGAACAGTTTGCCCGTACCCACCCAGCGTCTTATTGTTTCGCATACGAAGTAAGTCATCTAATATTTATTTGTGGTAGTGTGTCAGGCGAGTAAATTGATATATGAAATTGTATCAGTGTGTGAAGACAAATCTCAGTAAGAGCTTGTTGAGCTTCGGTGGCGGCGCGCTGAAGTGCGCTTGCGGATCTTAATGTACAATTGAAATATTCGCGGGAGTGTGTGTTACTATGGCGGGTTTTGGGTAAGCTTTTTGTTAATATTTCTCTTTCTCATCTTCAGGTGTAAGTAAACTATTTTTAGGCTACTTTTCAACTAACTATATTTCCTAAGGAGTAGTTCATCATAATTATCATAGGATTAAAAAAATATATGAAAGAAAACATTTAAGTAGGTAACAATTTAATTTGCAAATATTTTAGTTATGACTATCTCAGACAATAAACGAGAATCGTATCAACACTGCAAAATTTCTTTCTATTATACTTTGAATCTTTTTGTAAGTAAAGAATTTTGAGTCCATTATACTCGTAATTCTAAAGACAGTATGAAAATAATAATTATAAACGAACATTACGACTGTTTCCCGAAAATCAGTACACTACAATAACTAATAAATAATAATCAATACAATCCTAAATCTATAACTCAAGTTAGTAAGTTTCTTAATATATAGGTAATGTTTGCCGAGCCGAGATACTAGACGGAATTTAAGTTCTGAGTTTCAGATGATTCAGTTGATATCGTTTAAAACTTTCTTCTTAACCTAAGATATGATAAAAGATATTATGAGTTAATACACATCGATGTTTTTAGACTGGGGAGCATATTCTAGTAATACGGCTGTAGGATAAATTAGAACCCACGAGAGAAATTACAGTAAAATTAATTCTGTTGTGATTTTATGTATGTATTAACTCAAACAATGTTCCCCGAAGTTTCAGTCTGTGTTAATGCGTTGTTTTAATGTTCCGCTCTTACGAGCCATAGTGGGATGTTAAAACCGTCACCTACCTTAAGAATTAGGCTACCGCATGCAATTTTTTTTTTTAAATCGAAATGGTAAATCCAAAGACTAGAGCGTTCGACAAACTAAAAACCATAAATGAAACTAAACATTCATATTGATAATTGGACTAAGGACTATTTACCTACATGAATGCGTTAAAGAATTTCTAAGCATCATCGCCTACTGGTAGCGTTCCCAAAAGGCTGGCAACATTGCTACGTCGAATGGCAAAGGCAGTTGTCTGTGCAAGAAAAGCCCCGGCTTCTGGTCACGAGAAGTGTCGATCAGTCGCTTAGCTAGTTCCTAGTAAACGGAACGAGCACTCGGACCCCATGACCCTAATATCTTGATCCCAAACGGCTCAAAACATAATTGCTGATTAAATTATTGTAAGTATTTACGCCGTTTAAGGCTTTTTGCGGATGCAGTAGTAGCCGCAAGTTGCGACAACATTCAACAGATTTCCATTAAATTTGGTGTGTGTTTGTGGATTATTATTTTTTCAGGCATTCCGACTTTTTTAAACAGGGAAATTAATTGTTATCTGTTTACGATGAAGACAAAACCAAATGCATCAATTGATTGATCTTATGAGAAATTTTTGTGGATCCTCCATAGATGGAGTTGTTCCGTCTTTTTTAATCGCGGTATATGTTATTTACTTAGATCATATTATTTATTTAAATATATTGTCGATCAAGATCGGAATACAGCGCAGTGGTTTCATTCCACAAACCCTACTCATTCAGTACACCCACCGGTCGACTGCAGATTGCGACACCTAGCAGCGTGTCGAACATATGGTCCTTCGAGCCGGATCGATTGCAACATCCTCTGAACAGATTGCCAGCGAGTCAGAGAATGTACATTTGAAGTTTCATGATTCCCACAGTCGGGTAAAGCAATAACGGTTCACCGATAAGAAAATGTCCCGGGGTCAAAGGTACAGGCATTTGCACGCAAATAAAAATGATGAATGTCATTTAGCACTGTCCATCTAAACGAGCCAAATGAATACAATGATAATATCACATCTCCGAATTGTAAGAATTAATACGCGGTTGCATTTTATTATTGAGTCATACGTTTCCTGAGTGATTCGTCTTTCTGGTGACATCAGCTGTCTATAGTTTATTCAGTTATGTTGTAAGTTTTTCTATTAGTTAGCTGAGCTATGCTGGGAGAGTGTTTTCTTCCACTTTCATAAAAAAAAAAAAAATTTAACTCAGCGCAATTATAGCTAGGTTCATATCATTCTCTTTGGCTATACTAGCGCCATTCTGGTCGGTTCTTGAACTATTTACTACTTACAACTGGACACAAGATGGTATTCTTATTTAATTTTAATATTTGTAGTGGTCGCTCATTACTATTCTAGATAGATTCTAAATATTCGATGCCAGAGAATTCTGCATCTGAAAAGAAATCTTCTTTGACTTATTTACATCAAAATCCGTAACACCTAACAAATATTTCTAATGCGAAAGTGAATTAATTTGTAAACATGTTCACGTCTTTACTAATCAACCGATTATCATGAAATTTCGCATACAGAAAAATATTATATACAATATATTAAAAATCTTTTACGCGAGCGAAGCCGCTATCAAAAGTTGGTTGCTTGTAAAATCTTGCATTTCATCTATTATTCGATCCTGTTCCCAGTATTGTTTTTCTAGATTAATGACATGGTCACTTTTTTTCCAATCGACGGCAGTTATTTTACTAAAGCATTCATTTTTTAATTTGCAGCGGTCTTTTGCATATGTTTTGTCATTTTCAGCTGCAACTTGGCTTTTCAGTAATGCAGAGTAATTGTTCAAACGTATCAAAATTGTACAAATTGTAGGCAATGACAACGACAAGTTAGATGAGTTTGATATTTGCCTCACAGTTGCCATGTTTAATCAACATTAGTTAACTTTTTGCCTGGCACGACTCTCTTTTCGAACAGACTAAATACAGAAAAACTATATGTTTGATAATATTTATAAATATGGTAAGTTTATGAGTGTTTTATGTTAGTAAGAGCACAATCAGGACTATCTAACTTATACAGCCCGATTTCAAAGTCACAATCCTGAGTTGTGCACAATTGTCAAGTCACAACCTTAATCGTGAGTAGAGTGGGGCTGTGGCTAGATCTAAATAGGCTCCTGAAGATCCTAACAGTCACTGTATGATGGCTGTGCGTTTTTATATAACACGACGTATATGTAAATCGGGACTCCGTTTAGGACGCAAGTAATGTTTATAAGAAATGTATTTTGTGCGATTTCACCGTTACTTCGAAAAAAAACAAAAATGTATTCTATGTTATAGATATCAGTGCGATTAAGTACCGATTAATATTGTTACGAGCTGAGGTTCGGAATTAGAAATGTAAACCAATTTATTACCAAAATAAACACAATTTATTGCAATAATTCACAAAAAACAAACAACAACACAATTAATTCTCACTATTTAAATTCACTTTACGCACTTTACAATTACCTATCGCTCTGTTGTCTCGCTCATTGCTCAACTAAAAACTCACCTCATTTGTTCTCAACTGTTTTTACTTTTTCCGAAAACGTGAAACTATTCTGGCATTTTCTAATATAATGTGGGATGTTCTATAAATAGATTATATGGTTCTGTTAAATTTCAAAAGATGATGACGTGCATCTCAATTTAGGTAATGACTTCCTATATTCGACAATAGATGGCGCCCGTGGGTAGAGTTTAAACACAATGAGTCGCAGAATTGGGTTAGCTTAAAGTAGTGTGGAAATTGTCAACCAGTTTAACTGTAACGTTTTTAATTTATTTTATTGTAGTCAAATTAACATTAAAAGTGCATGATTTGACAGATAACATACGAGCCTCCGGTTCTGGCGTTTACTAAGAAGATACTGGATATGACTTGCCTTTACGACAATTTATAATTAAATTAAAGTTGTGACTAATTGAGAAAAGTTTATACATTTAATGATTTTATGAACTACAAATTGCAGACAAATTTAAAATTTAAAGGTAAAATTGTAATTTTTGCCATATCTTATAGAAATTAAACATTATTGATATAATTTTGTTACAGTATCAATCTTTATTTTATTCTCTTCACTAAATATATAAATGATACTATTTGTGTAATGTTATATGTTTAAGTTGTATAGATGCAAGCAAATATATACTATTTTTAATATTTGTATGCCTTAACCATGGCGGAAAACTTATATTATTATTACTATTATTACTTAATGACATAAGACCTTTTGATACGTATGTTTTAAATACATCTATACTAATGTTATAAAGCTGAAGAGTTTGTTTAGTTGAACGCACTAATCTCAAGAACTACCGGTTCGAATTGAAAAATTTAGTGTTGGATAGCCCATTTATCGAGAAAGACTATAGGCTATAATAACATCACGCTACAACCAAGGTGCGCTGATCAGCTAGTTATAAATATACTCAGTTCAAGATCTTGTTGAAAATTTAAAACCTTCAACTACTTTTTACCTCGTAACATTTGGTCATAGTCAAAACTAAAGTTTCTTTTCTCAAATTAAAAGGTAATCTTTGGTGATAACGTATATATAGTAGTTTATATGTAGTGATGTACATATGTATATCACATTAGTACTATTCCTTCATGTTAGTACATACTAGTCCATAAATTAGTCATTAAAAAGAGCCACTGAGTGTTATTATGAAATATGTGTTGACACTAATGTAGTCTTGAACAATACGGAACAACATTGTAAAGGTACTCGTAATTTATTAATTATACTATTTCTGTTCAATTAGACGGAAGTGTTTGTCGGTAGGAGATGAATTTAAAAAAATATATATAACAGCTTCAGATTCTATTGATCAGTATACAATGATTACTGGCATTCCTTGGAGCAGGTTTTTAACCGAAGGGAATCATTACAAACTATATTACATTGTTTATTTTTGGAGTTTACTTAAGAATCGATCTTCATATATAAGGTATGAAAAAAATATGAAGAGTAGTAAAATTCGCGAAAAATAGTTTGCAATGTGATATTTTGGGAAAAGTTTTTTGCTCATACATTATTAAATCAACAAAAACACATACAGTGGAATGGTAACTATTTAGTTATAACTAATGACTAATTATTCCTTCAAGCAGGAGATTAAAAGATTTTTTCAGGTCTTGCGACGGTCTCGATCAGGTAGGCCGTATGCTTCTCATCTTAGCTCAATAAAATAGCTTCTCATACCATGATTTTTATAAAACCAGAACGAACATTGACCCAACTCGTCAATTTCAAGTGATTTGACGTCACACAACGTTAGAGGAACCGTCAAATTGGCTTGCGTATTCATTGACTGTTGAAGGTCGTCTCAAGTAGGACATCATACAAGATCAATGAATCTGTTGACCTACGGGTATCGAGATTCAATGGCCGAAGTGGAACGAGTTTGATGTTTCAATTTATTTCATACTTTGCAATATGTTGGCCGGTAAATATTAGGTTGATAGCCGAACAACAAATATTTGAATGGTTGATTAATTGGTCTTTAAATGAGAATATATTTTATAAATAAACCGCCACAAGGCTATTTAATGAAGAAATAATTCTGCATATAATTCTGTTTGTCAAAGAGCTTTTGCTATTTGAACCAATATGTTCAGTACAGTCGCAGGATACCTCTAGTAATTTCTTAATCATATGCCTTCTCAATAATCTATACTAATATAATAAATCTGAATAGTTTTTGTTTGTTTGTTTAAATGCGCTAATCTCGGGAACTATTAGTTGGATTTCAATAATTAATTTTGTATTGGATAGAGTATTTATTGAGGCATATTATAGGTATCATCACGCTACTACCTTTAAACCGGTAAAACTGTGGGATTCGGTTATATCTAATAATTTTGTTGTTCGTTTCAGGCAAATCATCTTTATGTTTGTGATATCTACATTGAAGACGAGTAATGGGCAAACAGGTGAGAATTGTCTATGATACATATGACACAGCGCTATCTAGACCCAAACTAAGCAGAGCTTGTACCAAGGCTTCTAGGACGTGAATAAACATACCTACTGAGATACATTTTGAAGTGAAACTTCCTTAGAAACGTTGTGATTTGAAATTCGATGAAACGAAAAACTCTCACTAAAAAGAGACAAACAAGAGAAACATTCATAAATAGGATTTAGCCTGCGAGAGAATGATAGAATACAAGTATCAGTGTTTCCTATAATCCTTGTCTTTGCGCCTGCGTACTACGAAGCCTTCAGAAAATGCGTCAATGTTAACGTAATGTAATTTTTGGTGAATTTGTGTATTAAAATTCGTTGGTTAAGTAATTTATGTTAATTTTATTTAACACATCTGTGTTAATTTGACCAATAACGTTTACATAAATTATATTTAAAATTTAATTTATTAACATTAGTAAATTATTTGTGTTGATTTTACTTTTTATTTCTCAGGCTTTTCTGAAGTTTCACTTCTGCTGTGTGCGAATTGCACACATACACACTTTTTTTTCCTAAATACATACATATTACATACAGAAACGTCCAGATGCTCCGTGGTCCAGACCAAAGCAAATACACTAATACAATTTGGCAGGCCTGTTGGTCTAGTGGTTAGTGACCCTGACTGCTAAGCCAGAGGTCGTGGGTTCGATTCCCACCCAGGACAAATAATTGTGTGATGAGCACGATAACTTGTTCTGTGTCTGGGTGTAATTTATCTATAATATGTAAGTATTTAGAAATATAGAAGGATGTTTATCAGCACTCTGGTTACATAGTACAGGCTCTACCTAGTTTGGGATCAGACGGCCGTGTGTGAGACGTGTGGAGAGTTATTATTATTATAATTTACAACAGACATACGAGTACGTACAGTCTATAAATGGTTAGGCCAACTTAAGAAATAGAATAGATCTAGACAAGGAAAGGTTTGCTATTATGTAATAACAAAAGTATCTACTCAATTCTTGTTTCGCTGATGTATTTTCTTACAAAAAAAGAACAATCTCAAAATATCAACAAATGTACACTAATACATTTACCCATCTTTTATATATTAATACGTGAAGAGAATTCTATGAACCCCTTTTTAGTTTTAAGTTCGCACACGAAGCAATGTGATCTTTGGAATATTTTAAATTTAGATGTAGAATAAAAAAAGAAGACATTTTTAAACAATACTTGTGTTATAAATTTAAAAATATGTGAAAACGGCGACAATAATCTACAAGTGTCCAGTAAATGCGTTGACCTGTATGACCTGTATGGGCACGGCATGTCTATACAACAACAGTTCAACTTGTACTGGTCGATTAAATAAAATAAACCATTTTAAACTTACATAATTATGATCTAAATTCGACCACGAGGTGATTGCTAGTAGGTATAGGTATACCATAATCTTACGGCAAATAGGGAAATGTAGCATATTCACGGGTAAGTGATGCCTCCAAACCCGTTGCATGCATCGTTGTAAACAAGCACTGTAAAAAATATTGTATGTGTATTCCTAAAAGTCCTAGTCCAGCTTGTAGCAGCAAGACTTGCGGTATCCTTTAGCCCAGGTTCCTCTCCCTACCCATTTTTTCTTATATAAATTTATTTCGATTTATTTCCTCCTTATTTCGAGTCTTAAAACGACTATATGCCCAAGGAGGGTTGGCGTCAGGCGACGGCCGGCCATTAAAAAAACTAGCCAAAATCTTTTGCAATGTGACACTTCTTGCCGACCCTAATGTAAATTTGGAATAGGGCAGGCAGATATGATTCCTGAAAGTCCTTTACATTTAAATTACTTCTGTATTCTTTTTCAACGCGGACAAAGTCACAGGCGTCACAGGCCAGCTAGTTATCAATAAATTTAATAACTTAATTATTAAAACTTGGAATTTCGACCTCGAGGTCTCTCCAGTTAAACAAATTGTTGTAGAGTCTATTTCAGATTTTTCGGGGCAGTATTTCCTTGTGTAATCAAACCAAAACCGTTTAGGTAACGAGAACAAAACGCGCCCTATCACAATGGTCGACCATATTTTTTTGCCTGTGATTTATGAGGGTTGTTTTTGTTTGTTGAAAGTAATTTACTGGTCTGGCCACGTTCAATACGTGGCCATTTTACATTTTTCCAAAACGGGTTAACGCACATAGATTTATTACAAATAGACAAGAAAAGTTGTGACCAATTTATTGCCATGTTGTATTTTTTCAAAACATGTTTTCATCGTCATTATTATAAACAAGACAATATTATTTAACGGTTTTATGGTTTATATTTATATGATTTTGATTTTTTTACGCAATAAGGGATGTAAAGTACAAATTCATCTTCTTATTTTTTTTTTCTAGTCGATTTCCTAATTCAGTATTATTACAGTATTCAGAACATTAACAGTACAGTAACCACGAAATTGAAGCGATACATCCTGTCATAGTTTGTTTTGATATCCATCACCCTTTGATACGGAATACTATTTTAATTATTTGTTAGTCGCTCAAAGTAAAAACCGCAATGAAGTAAATTAAAAACTTAGAAAATTATAATAATTTAGCATACTATCAATGATTATAATTAACTTTAAAATGGATAAGGCATAATATATATAGGTAGGTATATAAAAATGAATCCCTTGGGACCCTTGGTCAAGCCATAACTTAAGAACGATTTAATCTATTTCATTAATCTTTTTTTTACCCGACCTCCAAGGAAGGGTTAAATTTTTCGCGCGTATCTTGTATGTTTGTAAAAAAAAATATTACCTCGTATCTTCCAAATGGCTGGATGGATTTCAATAGTTAAGGTATTGTTATATTCGTCTTAAAAACCCAAGTGTCCTTTGATAGGTGTTTGAAAAAAAAACAATATGGCGGATTTTTGGCGCGAAATAGTAATATGTCAATAAAAAAAAATTAACCAAACCTACGATAGGTTTAAACCTATCATGTAGACCATCAAAATAAAGGAAATTAAATTAAGAATAATAAATTATTTTAAAAAGTTTTTGATAGCGTAAAAATAAGCCATGTTTGTGTCGGACCCCGTGCATGAAATGTAGAATATTTATAAATATAGTCCAATAATATTTAAAACGTAACAAATAAATTGTTTTGTTTGTCCTGCAATCATCTCTACATTTTGCGCGACCTATATAATTAACACAGTTTTGTTCATAAGAGTGTGCCGGGACACTAAAAAGTCTAAATATAATAAAATAAATAATTTTCTTTCGGTTTATAGTTTGCTATTGGGTCTGCTACTAAACTTAATGCGGGTATTTAACGTAGGCTTTCAGCTCATAATCTGTTAAACTGAAGTAGCGTTTAATTTGTTTATACTTCATTTAATTTTTTTTCTATTCTCAATCTTGTTTCGGTCTTCTAGTGCATTACTTTTGAATTGTCTTGTTTATGGTTTTTTTTTATTCTCAATCTTGTTTCGGTCTTTTAAGAGTATTACTTTTGAATTGTCTTTTTTTGCAGTTGGGTTTTTGATTTTTTAAATTATTTATTTTATTTATGTTTCCTAATACTTTGTAGAAGGTTCTTACGGTACGATATTTGGATAGATTTCACCAAAATTTCGAACGTGGTCACGGTCAACAGCTCGTGTGGACATAAAATTTAAGAAAACTCTTCAACTATTTGTCAGACAGTAGACATAAAGTTCCTAAAATATTACCTTATGGTCTTTCCGTAGCTCATAATATATTATAATTTACTTTCACATGATCAGAAAAAAAAAATATTTTCCTTCATTTACAGAAGTTTACATTCAAAACACTACAACAACAATATCACCTTTGGTTAACATGCCACCGTGTTCTCCTAACGCGACCGGTCATGTGGATTTCATCAGTACGGTGGACCTCATAGCCGTGTACCAGCTGGATCAGCCGAACACTAAAGGCATCACTAGGGTGGAAGGCTCTCAGACCCTGCAGAAAGCCTACAGGATTGGGAATGAAGCGAACCTGACGAAGCCTTTAACGTAAGTGTGTTTGTAATGTAATTCAAAAAGAAAAGTACTAAATTTTCTACACAGGGTCAGATTACTAAATAGTTACTACGTAACAGATAAATCACTCCCTACAAAAACGTCCATACCTACCGTTTTAATTACCTACTCTTTCCGAGCGCCGACCCCTGCATGCGAAAATGATCTTTAATTTTCTTAAAACACGATTATTATTGCCTCGCAATAGCGCATGGTTGCGTTGCCGTAAGTGAGTTTAGGGTTACCTCTTTTATGTAATATTAAATATCTATATTTTAAAAAAAAAAGGCAATGGTGCCGATTCTCTTGTACACTCGACTAAACTAAAACCTGACTTAATTTCTTCATATGAAATCAACCTAGTGTTCTTCGTAATAAGGTCTATTTGTTGCTAGCATCTATTTCTCAGCGCCGCTAAATTTTACTAACACTCTGTCAACGTATACTCAACTTTATTTCCACGCAGCGAGAGTCTCCATTTATTCAAACGCTGTATAATTGCCGTTTAAAAACTTGTTCTAAACGAACAAGGATGACGTGTTTTTAATCTACACCTACGAAGATGCTTACTAAAAACAAAGAGCAAAAGAGATGGCATTCAACGGATAGCGGCTCTCGCTACGTGGTATTTAAGTTTATTTAAGCGTATCAGACTTTAGTCGACAAATAAATAGCTTATTTCGATAGCGACATATGTTACCTACTTGTTTCAATTTGAAATAATACCTTGTTTTGAAGTGTACAAGGTTTACATCTTATATGAAGAACATTTAGTGAATTTTAATTTAGCGAGTGAAGTCACAGAATTGGGACCAATGTTAATTAAGTAAAGTTTTACTACACAAAAAATCGGGTGGTCCCCGTAACTAATACGAAACACTTAACAACAAATCGCTTCTCCGAAAAACTTATCGCCGAAGCCACGCGACCTTGCTTAACCAAACCTCTAACGAGAAACATCAATAAATTATTCGAGAAAAGAAACTTAAAGAATTTGTCGTAGCGTGATGTTATATAGCCAATAGCCTTCCTCTATAAATGGATAGTCCATCCAACACAATAGTATATAATATATAATATTAGTATAGATGTGATGTAGTGATAAATCTAAAGAACAATGTTGCATATGTATATTGTTGATGGTCCTTAATTAAAGTTGAGTACCTACATCGAAATCTTTTCCCATTCAAACGCGTGGAATTCACTACACGAGTAGATGCGTCCGTTGTCCTTGACGACAATAGTGCCGACAAAATCTAAAAACGAAAAGTTTTGGTCGGCTGAACGGCTGAACGCGGTGGCGTTTTGCTTTTAGATAAAAAAATAAGATTTTATTTCTTGTAGTGTTATGGCATTCTTACAAATATAAACTAATAAAGTAAAATTATAAAGATAAGGTAGGTATTTAGTACTTCTCTAAGTATATATTTTTTCCATAAATAGAATCTTAAAATCATTTCAAAATTACCTATTTTCTTTATTATTATAAATATTTAATAAGAATGGTAAACCATTATTAATTACTTTTATTACAGAATTAACTATTTGTATTCGAAATAAACACTTGATTAATTCAATAAATTGTATTTATTATTATTAATTAAGTAGGTATTTGTATATTAAAGAAAGGGCATAAAAATCCTTATCTAAAAAACAACTCTATGTGACAGTGAAAACCGTATTAACCCTTATTTATTTGTAACAGAAACCAAAACATCAAAATAGAACAAAATATATTTGAAAACAAAAACAATTACAGATTTTGTTAATTTTTTCTCTTACTGGATCTACATCCATGTACAGTACATAAACTACCAGAAACCATGTCAATTTGTCTGTATTTAAAGTATATCAAGGTATAAAAATACGATTTCGATACGTAATAATAATAATTCAAAAACAAAAGCGTGAGCGTGCGGTACAGCTGTCGGCAATCCACTGCGCGAGACTGCGCAGAAGGGCCGCCAGCGGCCATGCGGCCGGTAGTTGTTTAGCGCACGTAAGTACATCGAGTGGCATAGGCCTGACAGGGTGTTACAGAATAAGGTCAAATTTTAAGGGCGGTATGTGTATACGACCTATAGTTGATTTAACTTAAAAAAAAAAGGATTAAAAAAATATATATTTTATTTGTTGTCACGTTTTATTTTAGAGTATAAATAAAACGAACAAAGTTTAGGATTAGTGTTATATTTAAAAAATATAAATAGTAGAAAAAAAGTGGGTAGAGTTCGGTTAGGCCGGTTCAAAAGGTTGGTCCCCGTATAAGGCCCACAATACCGCACTCCCCTCCCAATGAAAACTGATTAGATTATAATTTGAAAATTGATTAGTTGGTAAGATTGCAGTATAATTTGCAAATAGTTATGCAAGATTGATTAGGTTAAGTTTTATCCTTTTTATGTAGGAACAGTATCTAGTGATCGTGACATTGTCTTCTGGATTTGTTTATTCTAGTGTAAGTGGCAATAAACAACATATTATTCAATTTCATGTCAATTTTAAAGATTTTGTTATTTTTTTTTTAGCAGACATTTTCAGAACAGTCTTGACCGTTCTATCAACATCCTTGGTATTAAAAACCCATAGTTTTATTCATGTAAGCCCTCTCCTATGCGAAATAGGAGCTTTATCGGTCAATTTTTATGTTCAATTTGTCACTTTCAAAATAAGATTTGTGTATTGAAAATAAAAAAAAATCCTAATATTATTAGCGCTTTACAAACGCTTTATAAACCCCGTAAATAAATGGGGTTTATACGACCCTAAAATATGACCACACCTTTATGTAACACTCTGTATATAAATAGGTAAAGACATATAGATCAGTAGGTTTTTCTCCCCTGTTTGTCAATTCTGTGGAGTTTCTGATGAGTGTTGTCAATAGAAAAATAATGGAAACAGTTTTTTCCCCACCTGGGACGGAGCTTTATTGGAATCATTAATTTGACGAATTGAGGTCATATTTCGAACTTTGAACTAGTACTAGTATTGGTAAAACTACAAATCAAATCTAAATTGCATGTCGTAGCAATTTAGAGCCACATCCCTGTTCAGTATTAATCTTTTAGCTCAGTGTAAGCAAGTTGTGCCGCTGATTTTTAGACTATTCACAGTGCAGTGTAGGATATAATACCTAAAAATATATCTTTAATTTAAAACTTAATATGTTATCTTGGTATGGACAAGAGGACTGATGAACAAAATGTGATGAAAATAATTTTGTGTATGGAAGTTGACGGGTTATGAGAAGAGGATGATCGGAGATATGATGGGTGAACTGTGTGAAAGAACATATGGCTGAGATAGTAAGCAGTGAAATGACGAACGATAGAGTAGAATGGAAGAATAAAACATATTGCACCGACCCCAAATAAAATTGGGAGAAGGGAAGGCAGATGATGATGATGATTTACACTTAAAAGGTCGTACCAGATCGGCTAGGTTACCGTTTAGCCCCGGTGAGGACATGTGGGGGTTTCCACACGCCAAAATATCTTGGTTAAGTTAATAATATAGTCTGTATGTTCCTTTAAGCAAAACTAATTATCGAAATAGTTTTTTTCTGACAAGAGCAGTAAATTTCATGAATACACCAGAAGATTTTTCTAAGTTATATTTAGTTAAAAGAAGCACAAATAACTTTGTTGTATTATCTCTAACCAATATAATAATAACTTGAGATACCTCTCCACAGCCGTCTGATCTCAAACTAGCCTAATTATTAAGTACATGCACATTATAGATAAATTACACCCGGACACAGAACAAATGACCATGTTCATCATACAATTATTTCGAATCGGAATCAAACCCACTACCTAGCTTAGCAGTCAGGATCAATAGCCACTAGACCTACAGGCCAGTCAATATCTTTAATACATACCTACATAAGCTCATGCCTTTTTTTCTTCAGGGTAGACAGTCCATAGCTCGCCACACTCTTCTTCTTCTTCACGAGCTTCCTCTACTATATGTATCGAGTGCTCCTGACCTACCCTTTCTTCAGAACATCAGCTACATGATCATGGTATGTTCTGCGTTGGCGACCCCTACCGGCATTCCGTTCCGTACGTTCGTTTTTTAATTATTTTAATATGTTCAAGCTCTAAATACGAGAAAATTTTAAATATATATTTTGTTTGGTTAAAAATACAGGCAAACTATAATAGATGATAAAACAGTTCCCTATTTAATAAAAATGAGTTAATAGACATTATTATGACTAGTTATACCGGTGTCGCAACGGTATTAGCCGGTCTGAAAACGGTGGGGTGATAAAAGGCTAGGCATGCATCATAAGTTGATAACGATCACTGGAGTGTTGATTGAGGTACGAACAACATAGCAGTTACTGTTTTTTAGTGAATTTGATAGTTTATATTAATAGTGGTGAGACTGTTGCTAACATGACTATTTATCTGTATGAAAGAAAGAAAGAAAGAAAGAAGAAAGAAAATACATCATGAAAAGGTACCATATGTCTTTTTCTGTACCTCTAAAAACGTGACAAACAAAATTTAGAATGTTAGTTAGGATTAGGACTAAAGAGTTGTTAAATAGGTGTTTGGAGGTTCATGCAACGAATCAAGTACACGTGTCCTATTTTCTTTGAAGGTTTCGTTTTCAGTTGTCGGGGTCTCCAATTTGGGATTTCTTCATTAACTGTTATTGTTGGGTTACTGTGTTCAATAATATGCAGACTTCTTGATATATAGCCATGTTGGAACCACTTATAAATATACATATGTACTTAAAATCACGACCTAACTCATTGCTTGTGAACAGACAACTAAAGCGCCGGGCGAATGCTCGGGCCTTCGTATACAAACCACTGCGTCACCATTATGTTCATATAGGTAGAAGATATTGTTATTTTTCAAAGGAAAATTAATTAATTTATGGTTTTTTTGTTTCAGAGAGGTGTTTCCAGCGGGCCTGCCTCTATATTTCAATATCATCGGCACATTTAATTCCCGTGGCTATCGTCGACCCTGGAGTTTGGTCAAAGCCAAGTCTAAAAGACTACTGTTTTCATTGAGTTTGTTGCCAGTTACCAAGAAGATTGCTGTCTTCTATAGAGGAGCTAGAGTGCTGTTTAGCAGTTTAGAGGTAAAAAAGTATACAAAAAATATAGTTAAATGTTAAATAAAATATATAAAAGCATCTCCTTAGTTGTCTAAATTGGATCTAATTTTAATCCTTATATTGTCGGTAAAGTCGGTAAAGCAACTATAATTCTTTTTTGGGTGTTAGGTGCTCGATATAACAGATCGATGTCTGTAAAGAGCTCCTACATCACAGAGGCATAGCGGTATTCATTGATCTGGGATTCTCCATAATATATTTGTATGTATTTACAACAAAATATATTTAAGTAGATACGTTGGAAAGTTGCTGCGATTAAAAACATGATGTGCCTTTACGGTGCAAAATTATGACCGTCTCACTCATCAAAACGAACCATATCGGTCGAAATTCGAGGGGCTTACTGGTATTATTAAATTCCAAGATGCCAAATATAGTAGGATCCGAACTACATATACATAAAAAGTTTGATTTGGGTACGCCAATTACAAGCTTAAAATCTTAGAATTGTTAGTTAGTTACAATTGAAACTAATAAATTGTGTTAAAAAAAGTATCGTAATATTAGATCTGTAAATTTGGCCTTAATTAACCATATAAATTTAACTTTATGTAAAAAAGCTTTTTGTTCAGCCGTCCGACCGATTTGCACCGATCTCGGCTACCAACACCGCCCACCTATGACCGCGATCGGTCGACCATAGATTGGCTTGTTCCAGAGAGTGAATGTATTTTTCGCTAGTATTATTTATCCCACCTTACATACTTACCAATCCAAAGACCTCGGTTAACAGTTAATCTCTTTTTTTAGATATTCACACCAGGCTGGCATAAGCTTCACGCAGCGATTATAAATGATACGGTTCATATTGCTGTCGACTGTGTCGAGGTTAGTATTTATGTGTTCTATGTAAATGAAATTCAGTGAAATAATAATAACAATAACGTTTATTTATAAAACAGATTTAAAAAAAGGAAGGAAGTAAAACATAATATTTATTCATATTTACACAATCAAACAATTTATTTGACTTGATTTTTTTTTACATATATCTAATTATTATTATTGTTTTAAGTGCCTATTGCTGCTTCGACCATTTCTGGTCTTTTGTGGCGCACTTCTACTTTACAGTTCACTGCTCAGACTTATGGCTTCGAGAAACCTCCAGATCCTATCAGCAGTGATTGTTTGTATTTCCTGTGGTTGCATGATGTGCAACCCTAGGTTAATACTTCTTCGTTTTGTGTTCTAGCCCAATTTTAGTGTCTATGAAGCTGGCGTAGCCAAGTCATAGGGCCGTAATAAAACTTACACTATATTTTTTTGCAAATTATTTGCTATTTTTTTGCCAAAGAATTGATTTTTTTGCTATAGCCATTTCCGAAAAACAATGGTCCTGCTGACTTGATACTTAAGCTAGCGTAGCCAACCCTATATCTCCGGATCTGTTACACTTATCAAAACAAGCTTTACGGCTTATTTTTTTGCTAATTATTTGCTACTATTTTGCCAAAGAGTTGTTTTTTTTTGCTATAGCCATTGCCGAAAAACAATGGTCCTGCTGACTTAAGACTTAAGCCAGCGTAGCCAACCCTATATCTCCGGATCTCTTACACTTATCAAAACAGGCTTTACGGCATATTTTTTTGCTAATTATTTGCTATTGTTTGCTAAAGAATTATTTTTTATATGCACGTACGCTTGTTTGAGGGAAAAGTAGGTATAGCACACCTTACGCTATACATGTCGACTAATCACCAAAATATCGTAAAACTGATTCGTGCGTATTACTGTTAGTTTATTTATATTGCAAATATATTCAGAAGGGCCTCTGTAAGCCATTTAGTAAGCGTAATACCCAAATTATTTAATAATTACTTATTTCCGATAAAAATATAGGTTATGTAAACTTCTGTTATAGGGGGTAAACGAGCAGACGGGTCATCTGATGGTAAATGACTACAGACGCCCATGGGCACCTGTAACTCAATAGTTACAAGTGCGTTGCCGCCCTTTAAGGTGGGAGTAGGGGAAGACGGGAGAAAGGCATTAGAGATGTGTTAAGAATGGTCACCCGTCCTAGACTGATCTGGCTAGTATTACTTAACTTTGTAATGTATTAACCTACTCGGTTACCACTTAGCCACGAGCTCCTCTGATGATGAATTAAGTTGGTATATATACATTATATATATATTAATATTAATTGTATTAAAACTCGATAAAAGCACCTCCACTGAAACTCATGTTCACGATATTTCTACTATACTACATAATAATGCGAGTAAAATGAGACCAGTCCCTAAGCCGTGCCTCAAAACAAATTTTTCTTCAAAAACGAGGGACATTTTTGACATGACAATGACATTTTGCTTTTTACATCATAGTTAATTAATAATCTCTCATTTTAATATTATTAAACTATCTAATATTATTATTCATCTAATAAGATCACTTTCATTACACGTCAATGCACTGAAGGTAAAATTAAATTTTAATAATTTCACTTAACTTAATTTCATTAAACTGCAGATTTTTTTTCAAAATAAAATAGTTTTATAAGTTTTAAGTATTATTGTCATGGAGGTCTCAGTTCTTTCAATCGTATCACTATATATTATAAAACAAAGTCAAGTGCCCAAGCATGGCTCTCCCACGTAAGAATTACCATAAAAATGGAAATGAAAGCGGAATTTTATATATCTTCTGATTTTACCGGTATGAGCAAAGAAGTTTACATAACCTATATTTTTATCGGAAATAAGTAATTATTAAATAATTTGGGTATTACGCTTGCTACGAGTAAATGGCTTACAGAGGCTCCTATATGCAACATAAATAAACTAAAAGTAATACGTACGAATCAGTTTTACGATATTTTGGTGATTATTCGACATGTATAGCGTATAGTGCTATACCTACTTTTCCCTCAAACAAGCGTACGTGCGTATAAAAAATAATTCTTTAGCAAACAATAGCAAATAATTAGCAAAAACATAAGCCGTAAAGCTTGTTTTGATGAGTGTAAGAGATCCGGAGATATAGGGTTGGCTACGCTAGCTTAAGTATCAAGTCAGCAGGACCATTGTTTTTCGGAAATGGCTATAGCAAAAAAATCAATTCTTTGGCAAAAAAATAGCAAATAATTTGCAAAAAAATATAGTGTAAGTTTTATTACGGCCCTATGACTTGGCTACGCCAGCTTCATAGACACCCAATTTTAGGTTGAACATATGTTTGTTCAGTTTGCAGTGTCCGGTGGGGTGAGTCTATATAACTAGTTACCCATTTAAATAAAACAAAACAATAGAAAGTGGTTGGTAAATTAATAACTGAAAATGAGCCCTTGGACTTGGGTGTTCTATAAAAAAAAAACGGTAAAAAACGTGTAGAATTTAAAAAATAATCCTCTCCGAGCAAACATCCTAATAAAGTCTTAAAAGATTGTTTTTGAGACTTTTTATTAGGAAAGAATTGTTTCATTTCTATTCTTTTCATCTGCAAGTTATGAAAAATGTTTTTTTTTCCTTTTTACAGCTGCAGCCTGCAAAAATTGCTGTCCAAGACTTCATTAACGCTACATCTGTCACTATAGTATCGAATGAAGACGGCACCCCGGCACCGGTAAGTGGTTGAAAGTACCAAATGACATGGACAATAACGTAGATAGATAGATAGATAGATATGCTTTATTGTACACCAAAAATAGGATACATACAACATTCAATATTAAGTAGCATACAATGGGCGGTCTTATCGCAGTCTGCGATCTCTTACAGACAACCTTTGATGGACTATACTGTATAGTAATAGGTAACTTGTGGTGCACATTAGTACGTACCTATACGAGTATATACGCATTGTTGACAATCTAAAGAAACGAGTGTTATTCATTAAATCGTGTAAGTGATAATGAGTGTGATCTGGGCACGCGATTTTCTTCTCTTTTAACTGTAACTTGTACTTAGAATAAAAGAGTTTCATTTGATGATTTCTTTAAGGCCTTTGATTAAATCGAGATTGATTGAATGATTAGATTAGATTGATATTATGTGCAGTTCTTATGCTTGCTCATTTTATTTTTATTATACTGAAACTGCTCGCTGTTTTGTTATTATGATCAATACCTCCATGGCAGATGGAAAGTCATAAAAGAGTGTGATTTGTATCCGATGCAGTAGTTGTTCAGTCATTAGCTCTTTTAGAATTAGAACAAGAAACTACAGATTAATAAGTTTGATTTTATTTCCAGATAGACCTTCAGTGGCTTTCTTTGAGCTGTAACAAATACAACCTGACTAAGCAAAGCTGTGAAGAAATTGTAAGTAATTTAACCACTAAGTAAGAAGTGATGATGAAAAAAAACGAAAATTGAATCTGAAAAAATAACAACATGATTTGGGTAAAAAGAAAATAAAAAAGAAAGCAATAGGTAGGTACGGAGTTCCAATTGTATCACGACAAATCACGTGACAATATTTTTTCCACCTAGTAAAAATACACAAATTAGAATAAGTAATCTGGGTATATTTTATACACAAAATAAATCATGTTTCTTTTATCATATATCCGTCTGCGCATTGCTAGAATGTTCTTAAACCAATGAACCAGGAACACTTCTTCTCCAATTATAGGGGAAGACGATTTTCCGGCTTACTTCTGTCGAAGTGGGAGTGGTCAACGCTTTGAGCCTCCTCTTTTTTTACCTACTAATTAGCAGATATTAGATTGGAGAGATCTAAATACGTTGGTATTATTTTTAGGACCCGCCTCCAATATTGACTACCACAGAGACAATTACGGTAAGCTGTTTTATTGTACTTCTAAGACTATTTTATTACTATACCTATCACTGTTCAAATAAGACAATCATTGTAGGGTTCCACCTGAAAGCCGAAACAGAACCTTTATACTTCTGTATAGGTGTTTTCTTTTTTTAAATGAATGACCAATGGCTCCTTGGATCTACAACAAGCAATCCTGGGAGAGCCACGCTTCGGCACGTATCGACCGGAGCGACACCACGGCCTCACAGAATACCGAAGTGAAGCAATGCTTGCATTGTTTTTCGCCGAGTGACTGAGGTTACCGGAGGCTCTAACCCTTTCCTCTACTCCTCTCCCTCTTTTCCCCCCTTTCCCTACTCCCACCTTAAAGGCCGGCAACACACTTGTGGCTCTTGAGTTGCAGGTGCCCATGGGCGGCGGTAGTAATCATTAACCATCAGGTGACACGCCTGCTCGTTTGCCCCCTATCCCATAAAAAAGCTAATATTTGATAGCTATAAACAAATACCGTTTATGGTGCATATTTTCCACTCGTAAGAAAATTAAGACTGACAGAAACTGTTTTTTCCCAAGCGTATGCTATGCGTATGTATGCTAAAGCCTTCGTGAAAAAAAGCAAGGTTTTACACCGACTTATAAAAGAAAACAAGCCAAAAGTAGTCATTATCTGATACCATTTTTTCGATCAATAACTTTGGTGTTGAAAAATTGACCGTAAGGGGGAGTTGGCGTATAGGAAGACATTTTTCCTCTTTAAAGACGAGTGTTATTCCTGCATACTTATCAGTATGGTAATGTGATATGTAATGCAGTATCAATAGTCGCCAAATAGTTTAACACGTCTCAACTTGATAGTGCTAAATATAATGTTAATGTATGTACAGTTCCCCATTAATAGTGTGACCTAGCAACAATAATAGTCTAATAGAAATTTTCCCGCAGAATGACATAGACAACGTTTCAAAAAAATATTAATTCTAGATTAGAGGGCTCGGATTGCCCGGCAATAACTAGTTCGAGCTACAGGTTGCTTACACTCCCCAATTAATCTGTAAAAGCAATTTTTTTTTTATGGTATAGGGAGCGAGGGAACGAGCAGACGGGTCACCTGATGGTAAATGACTATCGCCGCCCATGGGCACCTGTACCTCAAGAGTTACGAGTGCGTTGCCGCCCCTTAAGGTGGGGGTAGGAGAAGAGGGGGAGGGGGGAAGATGGGGTAGAGGGGAAGGACGGGAATAGGGGAGAGGGAAGGGTTAGGGTCTCCGGTAACCTCACTCACGCGGCGAAATGCCATGCAAGCATTTCTTAACTGCCGGTTTCCTGTGAGGTCGTGGTATCGAGCGGAGTCGAGCCAGCCCATACGTGCCGAAGCATGGCTCTCCCACGTTAAAATATCCATTTCTTGAAATTACTTTCCCTTCTTACCTATCATTTTTTCTTGCTTTCCAATATGTTCCTAATTTTCCCTTCTTTGATTCCTAAAGTATCCGGTTGACGGCAAAAAGACTTTTATAGTTGCCAAAATGCTTAATACTTCTCTGCAAAACTTTTTTGAGTTACAGGCGTGAATATGTGTATGTATCAACTATATTGTGTTGCTTATTTTAACTTATAAGAGGTTAGTAATAGGCCCCATTCTTATCTCTTGCCTTGATTTTTTTATTCAGGATCCGCCTCAATTACTGATAGCAACGGAGTCGCCAAAGGTATGTATGTGAACGATCCTTCACATTTTTCTGCTTTCATTAAATTAAAAACTTATCTTCTTAGGTTTATGTAGCCCACGCATACATGATCGTTTTCATGTATGACATGAATAAGATGTGATACGGATAGCTTAAACGTCGCATGAAGATTTTACATCTGGTAGTAGTACACTGGTGTCAAAGACTTTCTTAGACAATATTCCCAAACATAAGCTTCCAAATGTGAGTCTCATACGTGTCCAAAAACAGTTACACTTCTAATGTGTAACAGCGTGTTCAGGGATGAGACGTAGGTACAAAACAAAAATTAGTTTTCATAGGTAGCCCTTTTATTGCAGCGTTATTTAGGTATGTTTGAAATTTGAACAGAACCACAAACAAGGTGTAGGTACTTACAAATTACATTTTTGGAGCTTTTTTCTTTGTTTTATTCAAGTTAGAGTTGTGTTTATATATAGACCATTAATGTCATATTTTGTGCTTTTTTCATTGCATTATTACAGCGAATATTTGATTGTCGTATTAAGTCAGACATCTGTAATTTTAAATGAAAATCTGTAATATTTATCTTTTCAGATCGAAAACTCAACTCAAGTCCTTGTGCCTGTAGTGGTAAGAGACGAATCTTTTTTTATTCTTAAATTATAAGTTAGTTTATATTCGAAATATATATTATTAATTTTAGACACTTGAAACTTTGGATGAAATCAAATATTACTTCGGTTAAGGTATAAGATGCGCTCAATTTTAAATTTTCTATCGAAAAAGAATTAAGTATTATTAGTAAACATGTACAAAATTTCAGGGTCCCCAAGGACCTCCAGGACCAAAAGGAGAGCAAGGTTTTAGAGGATTACCGGTAAGTAGAACTATCAGTCTTGTTGTAATTCACCACAAAAACGTTACCATATTTTTCAAAAGGCTTGAAAGTTTTTCGACGACATACATGTCGAAAAACTTTCAAGCCTTTTGAAAAAAAAAAAATATAAATATATAACAGTTTATACTAAATGGAGTCAAGGAGTATTGTATGGATTGTGCCATAGGATATTAGCGGGCTTACTTCGAGTCAGCTTTAAATTGGAAATGACTTCTTCAATATTACGAAAATTACTCAATATTACGATCCTAAAAATGGAGGTTAGGAGTTTTTTGTCAATAGAAAAGGTTTCATATTGAAAAAATTGTTGCACAATGGCTAGAGTAATAACGAAAATAATATAAAATTACTATGATTTCTCTAGCTTGTTTATTTCTTTTTTATTATTGTCATAGGGAATACGTGGTACGAAGGGTGACCTTGGAGAGAAAGGAGACAAGGGAGAGCAAGGACCTCCAGGTGCTGTTGTCAATGTAAGTTACTAAATATATACATAATATGTAAACTACAGTAAGTACAATTAGCGAGGGAGCTTAAGCAACATTCTATTCTATTCATTCGATTTCTAATAAAATGCTTTTAGAGCTGCCCTATGTTGTCGCCACATCAAAAGCTCTTATTTATTTTATTAAAAATAGGGGCAAATATGCAAATATAATACACGATAAAACAGTTCACTACTGAATAAAAAATAGTTAATAGGCATTATTATGACTAGTTATATCGGTAAAGAATGCTATTGGTCGGTTGATAAATATTGATGAATAGTGGGATTATAAAAGGCTAGGAATGTATTATAAGTTGTTAACAATCACTTGAGTACTGATTGAGGTACGAACAACATGTCACCTACTGTTAGTTAGTGATTTTCATAGTTTATAGCAGGGGTGGTGAGAATGTTTTTAACACCTACTAGGGAAGAACTGCCACACAACGGAAGCCTGTGGTATAACTGAGTACATAATTGATGTCATTGGTGTTGCTATAATTTGGGCATCCATCAGCTGTATTGCTTGCCCGATTACCGACTTATGGATTTATTAGATACTGTTTCACTGTTTTACTGTTTTGATAATCGAGTTTATATCTAAATTATAAATTTTGAATATTATTTGTCCAAGGATACTAGAATCAGTTTACCGGGGACACAAGGAAATCGTGGACCAAAAGGAGATAAAGGAGATACTGGACCAGAAGGTAAATATAACTTTCAATAGAACAGAAGCTTCTACTCGTAAGAACTAAGAGAAGGGGAACCGAAAAGAAGAAAGAGTACTGTAAAACTTTAAATGGTTAATAGACAACAATTAAAACCTTATAAGCCATACCTGGAAACTTTACTTGTTACTGCAATATCATCTCAATTTAAAAACACAGTTTGAAATTGTGTTGTTCGATGTAAAAGTGGCGCTTAGTACGTTAAACTATTAATTTAACATATATACTGGTTTAAAAATCGCCCCACCTGCTTATTTTCGAAAAGTTCATTTATTTTTTCTTCTGTCATCCTTTCCCATTCTTTCTCTCCGATGTCAACTTCCAGCTCCCCAAGAGTTGTGAGTACTGGATTTCGAGCTCTTCAGCTCGTCCCACAAGTGTTCTATCGGGTTCAAGCCCGGACTTTGAGCCGGCCAATGCATTATAAGAATTCCGACCTATTCCAAATACTGCATGACTAATACCCGCTACGTGCGGTTGTGCGTTACCAAGTATTAACTGAAAGTTACCACCGATAAGCCAGTTTACCACCATTAGCCAGCATAAAACACCACATGTACTTCCACTATTTCTAAATGTATCGATGAGCAGTTAAAGCCCGCCTCCTTAGGAAGACCAGCTCCGTGCCTCCAATCAAAGATATTGCAGCCCAGAACATTACAGAGCCTCTCTCGAAAGTTACAGTTTCCTGTATAACACTGAGGAAAATGTTTACCTGGTCGTCGTATAATATGACGTCGTCCATCAGAGCCAGAATGGGGAGTAAATTTTAATGTTCACTGTGACAAAGACTAGCTTAGTTCGTTAATCGAATCGATCGTTAATGAGATGAAATAGATGGCGATGTGCGAATGATGCCACTTTTTAGATCGCGCTTAAAGGATCTTCAGCTACCATTTATGAGCTACGTACAAAATTTTATACATTATAGCTAAAAAAAAGATTTTAAAAAGTTGAATTGTAATATACCACAAGTGCTCGAAACTGTAATTTATTGAATCAAAATCGGTTGACAGATCCCTGCAGAAACAGAAAAATTCGATATTTTTCTACGTTAACAACAATTCCAACCGTTTTTTTAATGTACCTGCAAATTATACAACTACATATTATCAATATTTTTGCCCTCTATACTTCAGGTAATCCTGGCCTGCCAGGCATAGTGGGGCTGTCTGGAACACCAGGTTATGATGGCAAAGATGTAAGTAGAAAAAAACTTTTGAAATACTCGGTAGGTACTAGGTTTATTTAAAAAAAAATAGAAAAACGTTATAGGAGAGCAGCAGCAGAGAGAGGCAGAGTCCGGTAGTTTCTTCTCTTTTTCCATGTTCAACGTTTTACTAAGGAATATGATATTGCTAATATCTCTAATATGCTTCTGATTAACTTAATTTAGGGGTTTTTAGACAGTTTCATCTTCCCTGGGGCTCGTGAAATGTAATGCTTCGTGTTTTGTGGGAGATCCTGATGTACACAGGAGTTGCATCAGTGACAATGTGGGAGAGATGATTATATTGTTTATTTTCTGGAAATTAACCATTTTTATACGTAGATTCTTTTAATATAAAATTAGGTTAGAGAATTGTTTTATATCTCCTGTATAGCATTTTTAATTTATTGGGTATATGATTAATATCTATGCTGTAATATACAGGGTGAGCCTGGCCCACCAGGTCCTATGGGGCCTCCTGGTGAAATCGGACTTCCCGGTCGTCCTGGACTACCAGGTCCTCCGGCGAATATTAACGGGTCGCTAATGCAAGGTAAGTAAACGAATTTTTGACTTGGTGGTAGACCTCTATATCAGAAGACAAACCAGTTCAGTACTTTCTTCTCACGTTTGAATTTCGACCTGTCACATCAATGGTGTATATAAATGAGCCATGGAAATGACGCTTGATACAACTTGCAAATATGATCGACGTAAGTGTTGGTAGTACCAATTTAACTTAAATAATGTTTTATATGTTTTCGGGATAATATATTACATGGGTTGCAACTATTCTATATTTTGTTATATTACGGCTGAATGACAAAACAATTATATAAGGTGAACTTTAGTGCCTACCTCAAAGGGAGAAAGGCATATGTGTGTGTTATATTACGGCTATATTTATAATAAGAAAAAATTCCATGAATGATATACATACCTACCTACATACTTATTAAAAATATACTCGAGAGCAAAGAATCCGGATCGCATAAAGAAACGAATCCGTGTCACATAAGCATACCTGAAAATAATAGTATATAGATAAATGCTAGGTTAGTGAAATAAATCGTTTAATAGACAATTAAATAGTCCTTTTTTTAATGAAAGTAATTACATTTACGTCGCACATTTTATTATATTCATAAAATTAACTGAAATAATAAAATAACCAATCTCAGCTTAAAACAAAAATAGAAATACACAATATTTTTTACAACTACAATTTTCTCACATTTTTGTACTATGTGTTACCTCCGTGCTACCATTACTGCGGTTATGCTATTTAAATGCTGTCCGCTTCACCAAGTTTCTAATACGATCGTTAGTCCCTTTTTTATTTTGACATTTCTGATGGCATAACTTTGCAATAAACAAGTAGCTTTATTACTTTTATTTAAGGAGTATTTAATTTTCTATTAAACACAATTTATTTCATTAAGATAGCATTATTGGCTTCCGAAATTTTCAGGTATCTTTATGTCACCCGGATTCATTGCTCTCGAGTATACACTAAAGAGCAATGAATCCGGAAACATATACATGTTTTAAGTAAGTGTATATTATACAAATAGTAATAAGACCCACTATACGCTACACAAACACAACAGGTCGCTACACCCCTTGATAAAGTGCACGCGATCACAACCATATAACTTTAATAAATATATTACTGCTTCTTAAGTAACTACTTTTGTCTATGGCGTATTCAATAAATGTAGTAAATTTTATCGAATGCTTTCAAGGTTAATGCGTTATGAGATGCAGGAAAGAAAGAGATAAATTATGAGTGTTTATGTGTCCAGGTGCGAAAGGCGAAAAAGGAGCTCAAGGTCGTCCGGGCAGGGATGGCCAAGCTGGTCCTCGAGGAACTGACGGACTTAATGGCGCTATGGTAATATTTTACATTTAGTTTTTATACAAAACCAGCTAAACTCAGATACACTTCGCTCTGTCTGTATTTTTAAAATGTATTATTTTCAGGATTCCGTATCCAAAAGGTGCCAACGAAACCCTGGCTAACCATATGAAATGTAAACGATTATAATTTATTAGACATTTTTTATTAGGTCCATAAAATTTTTATATTCAGGGAGTCCGAGGTTCTTCTATTGAGTCTTGTATATGTTTCAGCTACCCTTATGGTCATATATGATGATGTTTTTGTTCCAGGTATCATAAAATAATGTATGTTATGGAAGCTGGAAAAATACCACTTCACACATTTTATATGTTGTTCATTTCAGGGCACACCTGGTTCCCCAGGGTCAATAGGAGCACCAGGGTTACCAGGAGACAGAGGACTACCTGGTACTCCTGGACCAGTAGGGGAGCGTGGATTTGAAGGTCCACAGGTAGGTGTTTTTTGTTTGTTTGTCTATTATGTGCCTGTCGTGGAATACGAGTAAGTGGTATCATTACCAGTACCTTCATAGGTACAGTAGTTCAAACTTGATCAGGTATCTAAAGAAGGCTCCCTGCTTAAGCTTTACTAGCCCTCACTTTCGACTTTTAAAGAAGCATAAAATGTAAAAGTATTTTATACATAGTAAATTCAGCAGTTCAGTATTTTTATGATCGATTATTTTTATAATCAGAGGTTTATACTTATTAAGACCGCATGAGAAAGACGCGGAAGGTCACTTTAGTTCTTCACTCCTTGATCCCCAAATACGAGTACACACGTGAATAAACCGCATGTACTTAATAAATATGACCTATGACATACCACCCACGAAAGTTTTTATGAAAAGTTTTTTTTTAAAACGCCTTGAGACTTTTTGTCTTTCGTTATATTACAATGATGACATAAAAATATAGGTATATGGCGACTTCCACATACCTACAGGAAAATACGTACCTCAACATCATCTATTGAAAACGAGCTGAACTACGAAGTAACTACTAATCCTGCATCGCGCTGATTAGTATATATACAACTTCTCAACATCAAGTGACGGGCCACGGTCCGCCAGGTATGACCACCTAGCCTGGTCGGAGGATCCTCCCTTTGTGTTGGAGGGCGTTAACACCTGTTTCTCCGCAGGTATATAAATAAGATAAAAATGTTAAATATCATTGTGTTATCACAATTGTTAGTGGAGCTAAGATTGCATTTATACTACCCCCTCCTATACCTAATAATAAGTGAGCCTCGATGAATAGCGCAACCTGCGTACATAGGCATGTTACATGCTACATTAGCATTTTACGTTTTAAAAGACACTGTAATAATTTATGGATGTTTACCTCTTGTATATAACCCTTTGTATATTTCTAGGGTCCAGAAGGTCCATCTGGACAGCCAGGACCACCTGGCCCTCCAGGAACTTCTACTGGTAATGTTCCGTATAGATCGGATCCACAGCCGGGGCCACCAGGACCTATGGGACCAGTGGGGCAGGTAATAGGAGAAACTTAATTTGATACATAACTAAATTAAAAGTTATTTTTCTATCCCCCGGGAACAGTACTTTTTTTTCTAGCAAAAAGGTATGTCCCTATATGTACCCGACGGCAACGCGTATGCGAAATTTCATGATGAGGATAGGATTCATATCATCTTGATACTATTTTGGAGTGACGGTAGTGTAATGGCGCGTTGGACTTTTGCTCCGATGGTTACAGGATCAAACCCTGCTCAGAACATCGCTGACGTTTACCCACTCCTAACCGCATCCTTCTTTAGCTTTTTCGGTGGGGTTGGCAGGAATACTACTGCTGTTGTCATGTTACACTAGGGTAGTGTAGCATAATAGCGCAAAATACTGCAAGTTTAAACCTAGCATTAACTCCATAAAAAGAAAGCAAAGAATAGGAAGTAGTAAATTACATTTATTTACAGAAAGGTGAAGCCGGTCTTCCAGGGTATCCTGGCAAGGATGGATTGAACGGTATTCCAGGAGCGATGGGAACACAAGGGCCTCCTGGTCTACCTGCACCACATCCTAGTGTCTTTCAGGTACATAAATACCAGCATTTATTTAAATTGCTCAACTTACCACTTGTAAAATTTCCTTATGCACGAGATATAAAAACTCGTGGAAAAGTTTTTTTAGCTTCATTTAAAGAAACTTGTTTAGACCCCCTAAAACAAGTTTCTTTAAAAAACTTTTTGTTTTAAACTTTTTTTGTTGATATTGTTGTAAATGTTTGTACTGTCATTGAGGACTATATACCGGATTTATCCGTTATATTAGATGTATAGATCAAGCCTTAATTGTAATAATATTTACAAGGTACCGTTTTTGGTTACCCAATGTTTCGACCAAAATAGTAAAAAAGTGTACAAAAGTCGCGAAAGTTCAGGCTTTATAACACGTGAAAAGAAGCGGAGCAGTAATTATAGAAAATTTAATGATGACCATTTTTTATTCTTTCAGGTTCCAACGATGTCTGAGAACGAAGTAAGAAATATATGTGAAGATATTATTAAAGGTATATTTTTATCTATATACTAGCGGACCCGACAGACGTTGTCCTGCCGGAACGTAAAAAATAATTATTCCTGGAACCCTATCGCAGCGCCATCTACCGGGTCCAATTTTAAATCTAAACCATTCTCGAATCCACCTGAAGACACACAAAAAAATTCATTAAAATCAGTCCAGCCCTTTAGAAGGAGTTCAGTGACATACACACCACATAAGAATTATATATACAAAGATTTAATAAAAATAAATCACTATTTCCCTTGGCCACGCCAAAACTTGAGAACGACTTAAGCGATTTTATTCATCTTTTTTATTTTGTTTTCTAATACTCTGTAGAAGGTTCTTACGGAACAAAAAGTTCAGAAAATTGAGCAGAAAATCGGTTCCCGTGGGATAAATTTGAATGTCCATGTGAACGAAGTCGCGGGCACCAGCTAGTAATTATATAAAAACCGCATCAATGAAAAAGTATGGCGACCAGCAATTTTTTGAAATTATGTCTTTAGCCTTTTTATCTATTTGATAACGCATAGTTATTTTGATGAACAGATCGACTGCATACGCTTGTTGCAAATCTCGTTTTGCCAACGCAGAATCCTGTTGGAAAACGTGGTCATCCAGGTCGACCAGGGCCTCCAGGACCACCAGGTACAGTTCAGTTATTTTTCACTGCTTTTGTTTTGTGGTCTTGTACCGGAAATCAAAGGTGGACTTGTGCCCACTTCAATTTAATAGTGGTGTCGTTACAACCACCCTAAACACAAGCATAAGTACTATACAACAGAGTAATGATTCTCTTGGTTTTTCTTTAGCAAGTAATAAGTCAAGTGCATGGGCTCAATTCGTCGAGAAACCTGTTGTACCTTACCCTCGCCTAAAATACTAAATAATCAACTTAGTGTGACTAAATATAACTTAGATACCCAGATTTTTTTAGGTTGAAAATAAGTTTTTTTGCTTGCAATTTTACCAGGTATTCAAGGCGATCCAGGAGAACTAGGTCCAAGAGGCTATCCAGGTGAGACCGGACAGCCAGGGAAAATCGGCAGTCAAGGCATTGCTGGCCCGAAAGGTGACAAGGGTGACAGAGGGCTTGAAGGCATCGGTGTGCCAGGATCAGAAGGGCCTAGAGGAACTATAGGTAAATAATACAATCTATATAATTAGAATGAAATGCTGTTCATTGGTAAGCGCATCACTTGAGAAACACTTTGAAATAACCGTAATAGTACGAACTAAGTTTTTAGACAATTTTTTTTTAATTTCCTAAAAATTAAAATTTTTTGAATAGATTGAACGTGCTGTTTTGCAAGGAATTTAAACGATTATAAATAAATCTATTTAAAAACGATAACACAACGTGTTTCGGGTCAGCTAGTATTCCACAATATAATATTCTTGGGTATCTAGCCAAAACTAAGCTTGCTTGTACTTTGATTCTAGAATATGGAGAAGCATACTTACATTTTTTTTTGTAAATACTCAGAAACACTCAGATTAAAGGAAATATACATATTGATGCATATGAATATTTACACTGAGCAGGCGTCAACTCCGCGCCCTCAGACTGAGAGTTAGCAGATAAGAATTGACTTCACGGACGTTTAAGTAATAACTCCACAACTGGCACCGGCCCGAGTGTTGTGTTTTCAATCCCTACATCTAGAATCAATTTATTGTATCTTTCAGTAACTCTAACTTTATTTTTAAGCCTATACCTACGTAGTTTGAGTCTATAGTCCTTTGAACAGGGATAATTACCAATCTTGGGAGTGGTCTATAAAAAAACAGTGAATAAATTCGGCTAAAGTCGGAATCCCTTTGACGTCGACTGAGAAGGTTTTAACATCTTGAATTTGTAAAGTATCTTTAATCTTCAAGACAAGCTGCTAATTTGGAAAGGCCTTGATCGATATTCTGTGGATTTGGTTTTTATTTTCATTAAATATTTTTCAAATGTTTGCGGCCCCTGAGACTCGACTCGACTGAGTTATTAATACCTTACTTCCGATTTTTCTTTTCGTAGAGGGTGCTAATTTTTATTAGAGTAATTTTGTCTTTCTAATATGTATCATGTACCTAATGAAAAATAACAAAAAATAAATACAAGCCTGAAGAAAAATATCCCAAACTCTTCATTAAAAGTCAACTGTGCTGATACCAGGATTCACATAAATTAATGTTCAGCACGTATATAATTTCTAAAACTTACCTTTTTTACAGGTCCTATCGGACCTGCTGGTCACCCAGGTAGAATAGGAGATAGAGGAGATCCAGGTAGAGAAGGTAAACTTTTTGTTAATATGCACATACGTTGCGTGGTCAGGTGCTAGATTATTTTTTTTGCCTCAATTTAATTTTTGTTCTGTTAACAAATCACAAACAGATAGTGACATTCAAATCCTAACTTCCTAACTAATATTATAAATGGGAAAATGTGTTTGTATGTTTGTTACATTTCACGCCCTAACCGCTCACCTGATTATCATGAAATTTTGTATTTATACTTTGTCAACGTACAAAAAAGAACATGGAGTACTTTTCATCCCGAAAAAATCCCTCCTTCTCTTGCGTTAAAGTTAGTTCGTCCCCGTGCCATAGAACTAATTTTAACGCAAGCAAAGCCAAGGGAAAAAGTTAGTTTATAATGTAACAAATACCAGGCGTCGTCTGCGTGGGATTCAGTTTTTGGTATGCTTACGTCAATACAAGACAGTCTCTAGGTCTGCTAATCAAACATTTCAGCTTGAAGGCCTAACGAATGTTCACTCACACACAAACTGTCGCATTTATAATATTAAAGCAAATTGAATATTCGGTCAAATGATATTTTGAACTGCTGTGATGGCAAACAATTTTATTTGTTGAAGTTTGTGACTACCCAGTTTACAGAAACTTTGTTATTTTTTGAAGTGAAACTTCTTTAGAATCGTTGTGATTTAAAATTCGATGAAACGGAAGCATCACGATAAAGTTCCTACGATAAAGTTCCTATAATCTTTGTCTTTGCACCTGCGTACTACCAATCGTTATCTTTGCGCCTGCGTACTATATGTCAATGTCAACGTAGTGTAATTTTTGTGCATTTTTTCTCCATATTTATACTTAATGGATTCTTTACAAATTTACATTTAAATCCAACCTTAAAATATATTGAAAACGAAGTATAGTTTGTTTTGAAAGTTGTGTACAGTTGTAACTGGACTTCAGGTTTGCTTACTGTTTATTATTAAGGCCATTCTTTGTATGCCTTGATCTGTTTTTCTGAAGTTTCACTTCTGCCGTGTGTGAATTGCACACATACACTTTTTTTCTTTATTTTCTATGTGTACTTAAGAATAAGTAGTGGGAATAATACTACTGGACAACTGTTTATTTTCAGGACCGATAGGCCCCCGCGGCTTCCCTGGACCTCGAGGCACTTGTGATTGCCCTGTTGCCTCATACTACGCCTACGCGCCGCAAGGACTCAACAAGGGACCCTGAATAGAATCAAAGTGTCTACTTCATAAAAAAAAAGTAACAGAGGTTGTCTTTTAATTTATTGTCAAACTCTTAAGAGGCCGTATACGAAATTTTGCCAATTTCGCTGATTTACGTGGTTTTACAGACGTGATTTTACAGTTAAAATACTATATTTCTATAAGTTTTTATGAACAACATAAAAGATCACTTTAATTTAGATCTAATGAGTGAACCACTTTTTTACTTTTATTAAAAATAATAATGCGAGATTTAGGTTGTTTTAAAACATTTTTTATTACCATATTTTTTAAATTTTTTGCAATTTTTTTTCAGAAAATGGGTTAACTTTGAACTGAAGTTTATTTCTGTTGTTGTAATTTTATGAATGCAAGTTCCACGCAGCCGAAATCAAAAGCAAAACTTTGTCCATTTTCTGTAAAATTTGACTAAGTTAAACATTTTTTTACTAAATTTTTTTATATTAAAATGGTAAAAAGTGTTTCATACATTGTATAGACGACTTTTACAGCAATACATTGTAATTTTTTCATACCGTTGGTACTTCAAAACAGTTCGTAAATATGTGATATTCTAAACCTCTTACGGCAAAATTTACAAAACAGTCACCGGTTTGAGGTCGATGAATCAAAATTGAATAATAAAAGTAAAAAAGTGGCTCATACATTAGATCTAAATTGAAATGATCTTTTATGTTGTTTATAAAAACTTATAGAAATATAGTATTTTAACTGTAAAATCACGTCTGTAAAACCACGTAAATCAGCGAAATTGGCAAAATTTCGTATACGGCCTCTTAATAAAACACGTTATTCGCCCAGGCTCTGTTCCTATAGTCACGCGTTTGTCAACGCTTTAAACGGTTTTTATTACGTGTTCGCTTTCGTTACACACCATAAGTAAAATTCAATGGAGCTAAGAGCGCCATCTTGCGTCTATCTAATATTAAATCCTATAAACACACACAGACACATCACACACACGGCTGTCTAATCCCAAAGTAAGCAGAGCCTGTACTGTGGAACCCAAACTGCTGAAAACCACTTTTTAAATACATACATATTATATATAAGGCACAGAGAAAATGATCATGCTCATCACAAAATTATTTGTTATAGGTGGGAATGGCACCCACCTCTAGCTCAACAGTCAGGATCACCATTAGACCAACAGACCAGTCAAATAATTTGTTATACGTTATAAATAAATAATATAATTATTTATGAGTATTTTTGAATTTTAAAAACTTGTTATTAAATAATTATAACCATGTCATTCGGCTCATCAATTTATTTATTTTTATTTAGCAGCGCTATGTCAATCTCATTTGATTCCTTTGACACTATAATAGATAATACTATTACCAAAGAAAAAACATATCGTCGTATCGTAATAAATAAAATATAATTTATTAAAATACACCGAATTATTATCGATAGTAAGTACTAAAATGATCATCATACATTATTTGATAAAAAAAGATATAATGATGGATAAGACATCCATTGCTATAAAAACATGTACAATTGTACAATCGAAGACAACTTTCAATATGGCGTCAATTGCTAGCGGGTTCTATTTCTCGTACAGAATCGATTTCCGCTTTGCAGAAGAAACATTGCTTGCTATTTAGCAAATGTTGCATTATACAAGCTCTGAAATAATAAAGAAAAACAATTTTTTATAGCTTTCGAGCTTCAAATTAATGAAAACAGTAGTTTTTACATTGCAAGGATTGCAGTTATATTATTCTCCGCGCCTTTTCCCAAGTGAGTTGGGGTCGGCTTTCAGTCTAACTACAATACGACCGAACTTTGATATTTTTCGTGAAGCGACTGCCATCAGACCTCCACAACCCAAGTACTAGGCGATATCGAAGTTCTGTAGTTAGACCAGGTTGTTGGACTTTTTAGGGCTCCCAACAACCCGTAACGAATGCGACAGATGTTCGTATGGTACCCGGGACCGACGGCAACGGTTTAACGTGCTCTCCGAGGCAAGGATTGCAGTTATATGTCAAAACAATATATGTTATATTGTCCTGACATTTAACATTCACGGATAAGCAATGTAACCGGAAAATTGAAACAACACGTTCAAAAATACAGTCCTTGGAGTTTGTTGGCTGTACTTTGTATATAATCTATGTATTGGAACTGGAAACTTCAAGACTGACTAATTCTGACTGACTGACTCCTACTCCTCCTTACTAAGTTAATTATTAATGAAATGTCATACCGGTAGTTTATAAGGTATGGAACACTAAGACATGACGTCACGCTCTACTGTTGTCAAAACATTAAGTTTGAATTATAAAATAAATAAAAAAAAAACTGGACGACACTTTTCACTGTATTTTAAGTTATTTTATTTCCCGACTTGGCAAAATAGTTTATTTTGAGCAGAGGCATCTACCCATTTGGTAAAACTATATAACTCAGAAAGTAAATGTTCGAGGTAAACTTAACACATTACCTGCAAGAATGATGTCCACACGGTATAAAAGCTGTGTCAGCAGGTCTAGCATAGCATATGGTACACAACAGGTCAGATTGTGTCCCGCTGGATCCAGGAGACTTTGACTTTACTAAAGCATCGCGGGCCATCTGCAACCTGTCAGCCACTACTTCCAAGGCCTTTAATTCTTCTGTTGTTACGTCTTCAGGATCTAGAAATACAAGACCAGGGATATTAGCGTTAGTCAATATACAATAAGAGAAAATAGGGAAATAAGAATATTTAGTTACTTTTCGTTGCAAAATTACTCTTCATAATTATATATATAACATTAATAAATGAAAGAAAAGCAAGGCTAAAACTTTTAACATAACTAACATTTATAAAATGAAAAATTGCTTCTATCTTTTGTCTTGCCCAACATCATGTCGAGCCCATCCATTTTGAACAAAGGTTCAGTTACCAGCGCTTTCGTTACTCTATCCAAATGCTGAAATTAAATAACGTACATAGATAAACAGTCCATCATACCAACTCAATGTTGTTGGCAAGTATACCGTTCTTATGATGGTCAGTCGTAGTCTATATTGCATTAAGGTTAGAGTTAGAATCATTTTCTATACGATCCGAGGAATCTCTTACTTAAATGAATAATAATAACTTGAGACACACGGCCATCTGATCCCAAACTAGACGGAGCCTGTGCTATGGTAACCAAACTGTTCATAAACATACTTACTACTCGTACATTACTAAATACATACATATTATAGATAAATTACACCCAGAAACAGAACAAATGATCATGCTCATCAAACAATTATTTCTCCTAGGTGGGAATCGAACCTATCGGTCATGACTAACCACTAGTCCTAGTTGAACATTAAGAAGAATCAAATATTCCGAAGCGCTACAGTACAGTACAGTACAGTTTACATTAATTTGTTCTAAAATCTTGATTATCAAAAAAATCAAACCCCGAATTCATTCGAGCTATCCTGGACTTTCCTCCCAATACAACAAATTCACAGAAATTCAAGGTAAGTGAACTAAGTGTGCAAGTTTGGAACTTAAAATGGTGAAAAGAGGATGGCAACGTAGTTGTTTTACAACTGCAGTAGTGATTGTTTATAAGCATCGGTAAACGCTTATTTTATGCGTATCTTAATCTTGTGTTCATCCATTCATTCATTTAGTCATAATTTTTGCAATAATTTAGTCACTCATTTATTTATTGAAACCTCGGTGTGATAACGAACATTTTCAAATGGAATAAAGCAGTTAAGTAGCAAGTGGTAAACAAGTAGGTTGACTATCATACTTACGTCAGGTGGAAGCTTAGGATTTAACATCCTGATCAGACACCCGGCTACCGGTGCCAGGGCTACGTAATAGTGAACTCGATCAGTATCTGGTAGACCTCGAGCGACAAGTCGAGAGAAGCTGGCGCCGCCTCCACCGCGGATGCACACCCGTGATACTACGGCCATTAGGATCTATGGAATAATATTTAATCATGTAATTGTTAGAAAATATGATAAAATGCGATTGGTGAACATATAATCATTATTGATCCCTGTTTAACTAATTGCATGTACATATAAGCGTTTTATTACCATTACAGTTAATTTATTGTGCTCCAGTAAATACGGTTTCAGAAATCTAACTCTTTAAATACTACTTTTATTAGCGTGGTAATTTTTTCTAGAGTTATTACATAGGTAAAAGTTTGTTTGAACAAAAATACTTAAACTACAGATTTAAAAAAAATCTAACCATTTCAGATCAGATCTGATCTTTATAAAAGTAATTATACATTATGATTGTTTGATGTTACGGTATCAATTGTCAAACACAAGGTCAAAATAAAAACAGTTCAAACCTGGCAAGTTCTTCCCAGTAGCAGTTCATTCTGATTATCACAAGCTTCTGGTTTTGTGAGCAACAAAGGTGCTAGATGTAATGTCATCTCAAGAGCTCTAGACAGCCCATGATACAGGTCGAAGCAGGTTGCACATAACTTGATCTGACGAGGTTCCAGGTGGGAGTCTATGTTAACTCTGTCCATCTGGAGAAATCAAGGAGACTTGTCACACATTTTGCCTGCCTTTCTTCGTAAGAAGTTTTAAGTCTTTCGTTAGAAGTAGAAAGGGTTTGGTACTCCACGATCATAGTCAAAATGCAAAGATGCAATAAACCATGACACAGCTATAAATATAAAAGGAAGAGGCGCTCTTTCCAAAGTTAGCATACTTAGCATAGTGCGTAACACGAACCTCTCCCGAGGGAGTATTCGTCATCGACGTTGGGCTTGTCAGGTGGACTGCTGAGTGTGCAGGTCCAAACTGCAAAATTGACAAAGATAATATTGTTCTTGTCCTGTACAAATTCTGTGTTACCGAACAAATAAAAATAAATACTCATAATCACTAAGATAATAAGTTCGTATTTTTGGTTCAACACACTGGTCTCTGGAACTGCTAGTCGGATTTCAAAAATTTCTATTTGCATTTGATAGCCCGTTTCCTAAGGAAGATATAGGCTATTTATAGGCATGCTACTAATCTTAGGAGCCGAGCAGCATCCATAAACGTTGGTGAAACTGTGAGGTCTAGCTTGTAACATAATATAACTAAAGGAATACACGCAGAATATCGTAGTACAATACGAATTTTTTGGCCAGCGTTAAATACAGTTACTACTACACGTCTGTTCTGTGGTAATCGCAGAAGAAGTATTTATCAGCCCTGCTTTGGTGTTTAACTTACGAGTAATGTTACTACATTTATGTATGAGTACCTCTTGCATCATGGTGATAAATTCTGAGAAGGCCCAGTTCAGTTGACTGAGCAGCGAGTTGAGAAAGGCTGCCGCTTGTACAGGATGCTTTGCTAAGTAATCCCTTATTCGATTCTGGATTACTTCTGAGGGACATGGACCTACAAAATATGATCGTTAGCATAATATGACAAATATGGCTTTCCGGCGGGTCCGGTATTTTTTATTTCACTCTACAATGTAGACATTTAAAGTTTTTAATGCGACTTATATTTTTAGAGATAAAAATAAAAAAAAACACGAAATCCACCTCTGCGGTTTTTTTTAAATATCTTAGTTATATTAGAGTTCTAAGTAGAATAAAAGATATGGATTTTCACACTAGCCAGTATTTAGTTACCGTCAAAAACTTTTGTAGCTAGTAGCCGGCAATATTAGTCAGACGAAACAACGAACAAGATCCTTCCAAAACAGCAACAGTTCAGGTTATGAATTATTACTAGTCTATGTACAAATATTAATACAAAACAAAAATAGAAATTATTTCTTCAAATACTCTTGAATTCTTGGGTACATAATATTCTCTCAGCACATAAATCAAATATTAATCAAAAATAGCACTTACCAAAACACTGGCTCATCAGTCCGGCATCTACCTTGGCCCCTAAGTTATTCACAGTGGGCTCTCTATCACCGTACCTGTGTAGAACATACGTCACGTAAAGTTCATATCATGTCCCCATTCTAATTTAGTTAATAGACCGGCATACGAGATAGGGGTAGATTGACATAAACTTCATGTATTAATATTTTGATAGAGTTTAGAACATTAAATTCTGAATTCGCCGTTTGAGTTTGGTTTATATTTTTTTATAACACTATGTTGATAAAAAGGATAAGACTGTCGTCTGATCGTGAGCTGTCCGTCGATAGTAAGCACTTGGTAGTTTTTTTAAACTTTTAGAGAATAGAATTAATTTCTAATAAAATTTCTGAAGGAGATAAGACGCAGCAGATTTTTGTTGGCACCAATGCCTACTGACTGAAGACATAGCTGTGCGCTGAAGAAAACCGTGTTTTAACATTGTCACAGTATCATGACAGGATGAGTTGGCAACGCGAGAGTGCGTTGGGACTGCGTGTAGGAACCGGGTATCAAATCCGAAATCAACGTAAGTGTAACCTGGTCCCAATATCAGGCAGTTCATAGGTTTGCAAACCTTCGCAGCGATTGATCGCGGTATAGATCAGAATCTCATGGCAAATACAAATACTAGGGAAATTGGATAAAACGATCTTGACACTGGTTCTTTTTTAACCAACGAAAAAAAAAATTTTTTTTAACCATGAGATTTTGGTAAACATAAATAATTCCTTTACACGTGAAAAATAAGTAATGTTAAGTTATTACATCGAATATACACATGTGTTTTAAAATGGCTGGTAATATTATATTCTCATAAATTTCATATTATACACGTAGAGAAAACATTACTCGGTACGTTTTGAGGAATTTTATATTTATTTTTCTTAGTTCCAATATTGGTTAAACGGAATATATCCGTCAAATTGTCTAGGATCGGTGCCTCCATGTAGAAATTGGCGATAAATCTGGAAGACATAGGGGGCTGTATTTTATGAGAGAATCTTTGATGTGAAGTACTGGACATTTTAATTTATTCGTAAACACTGTTTTAACCTAGCTAACTATGGTTAACTTACTTTTAGACTTTCATAATTTTTTTGCCTCCCCAACTATGAAAGTTTGGATGTAGGATGTAGTATATTTGAGCTTAACAAAAACCATAGTTACATAAACTGCAATAGTTTAAAAATCACATCTATAATATGAAAATGAAACTCTGAATATGTTGCTAAGCGCAAATATCGAGAACAGCTGAACCGACATCCCAATTTTTTTTTTAGAATATTCCTTGAAGTACGAGGATGGTTCTTACGCGGAGAAAAATTAAAAAAATTTCCTGAAAAAGTCTAAAAAAAAAACACTTTTCTATACTCCCATACAAACGATTTCTAATAATACTTAGTGGAGAGGTTCCGCGAAAGCAAAACAATTGAGTGATGTTAGTATCATATATTAGATTTTAAAAATGTAGAATAATGTCAGTAATGGAAAAGGATTGACATATATATTGGTTGGCAAATATTTATGCGTGCGTTCAGGAATTTATTTTGTGTAAACTAAGGAAAATATTTCAAGCTACAAAGTAAAAAATAAATTAAACCCGTGCAAAGCCGGGGCGGGTCGCTAGTTTACAATAAAATGCTTGAACTGTATTGAAATTATTCTATGTATTTGTTTTCATTGCGATATAAAACTTGTTCTAATTTAAAATGCTTTTTATTGTAACAAAACCTAAAGCTTTAAGAGATTTCTCTACTTCCAATTTATCTTTAACATAGCTCCGAGATTTAAGGCGTTAACCTTTTTGTTACTATCTTGATTCCCTTGAATACAAAAGTTTAAACTGCTCTTTGTTTTTTGTTCAAACAGTTTCAGGTCTCGTCGAAACAGCTTCAAGTGTTTCAAGTTGTTACGAGGGCTGCTCTGTATGTTTTGCGACTAATAAGGAAAACTCGGAAATTTTTGAAAATGGTTTTCTATTTTTTTAAGTATTCTCCATGATGATCACTTCTGCATTCACTCAAATAATTTATTATATCAATTTTGAAGTCGTATAATTATGTTAACGGGAATTAGCGTGATCACATGTTTAAAATACCTTTGATTTGCCTAACGTTTCGACCAGGTCAGGTCGTTGGTCGAAATTATATTATCATAGAATGCCAAAGTTTAAAAGTTAGTATAATTTTCAAGTTGCTGTAAACATCACTGAATGGCAAGGACAACATTGACAAAATAAAAGAATATTAGTAAAATTATCACCTTACTTTCAACACAGAATTTACGTTATTGAAACTATAGAACAAAAATAAAAATAAAAAAAAAATTGGAATACTCCACGTATTTGAGTTTTTTTTTAATTTTTGTTTGGTAGGTTTCAACAAATAAAATATACTTTTCTTTTACCTGGCAGCTAAGTGAGGCCACTGTCTGTGTCGGAAACCGAAACCTGTACCGTGCCAGAATCGCACCAATACCCAGTTGGACTGTGCCCATGCGCGATTTTGGTATGGGCGCACTAGCTCCTCCACCATACACATCTGCCTGTTGAATATTAAAATGGTGAAGAGGTAGTTATACAGATAAGAAAAAATTATTTAGCATAACAAAGACATCAAGGGAGGGCTATGTTCAGTAGTGGACATTATATCGTTGAGATCATTAAGGGAAGCTTTTACAGTAAATGAGTTACATATACCTAATATCTACAGTCCAGTATAATTGATTAACAGTCTGACACCATTGACGGCAGAGTGATTCGTAGTAAACTAAGCTATAAAATGTATAGGAAAACGTCTAAAAATTTTGTTATGGGGTTTTTAATCCCAAAACTCACATGTCACCTGGGTCTGTGTTATTTGAATCATTTGAAACAATTAATCATGTCGGTTTGTGCTCTTAAATTGGAAAACCTTATAACACAGAGATTACTTTTAATCATTCAATTTATTTTAATTAATATTATTTTCTAAGGAAATACGATTCTTTATTTAAATATTTTGTAGGTATGTTTGATTAGCAGCTGCTGTCAGTTGATTACGGGGTAATTTTACAAAAATCGTCGTCGTAAAAATGATGCTATTCTTGTTTTATTTTATTAAAAAATGTTTATTGCTGAAGAAAATGTTACCTTACCCTTCTAAACTTTACGTGTAGCATTCGATTTTTTAGTCATTACTTATTTTCTTATAGAATTGGGACAAAAAATCTCAAATTAACACCATGTTAAGTACGTTTATTATGTCTATACATTGAATAACACTGATGTACTTAAATTTGTTTTGGCATGGGAATACTAACTGCTTCAAAGGCACTCGTTCAATAGCTCTCATGGTCGCCGGCTGTGTAGCAAAAGAAGCTAGAGTCTGGACCAGAGACTCCCGAGTGCTGGCCAGTACTATACGTTGATCTGCAAACTCCGCGCACAGGAAAGCAGCACACGATACTACCAATTCTTCCCATTCTAAAACATGAGACGAAATATTTTATATTTCGAGGTCGTCTCGGAAGAAGATCCTATAGGCATGTATTGTTTCGGATACATGGAGATATGTATGTCGTCCGAGATCCATACATAGCAATAATACATTGCTTTTGATACACGAATAGTCTAAATAGCTAACTTCTTATCAGTTATATGTTTTTCCTTATGTATTTGGTAAACAAACGCCAATTGTAATAAAGTCAGTTGTATTAGGATAGTTACACGTTTTTGCTTAGGTATTAATGTTTTTAGCTAATCGAGAACCACATACGACCTCAATAACACTAAAAACTGCTGCCAATGAATAATTTAAGCACATTATTTTTGTTAAAATCTAAATATTGTGAGAATTATTTCCACAGATAAATTATGAAGATGACTTATCTTTGTATCACAAAGATGGGACAAGCTAATAGCTTGTGAAATGGTGAACTGAACTTTTTGAATGATAAAAAAACAACAACAGTGTTGATTAAAAATTTCTAAATTTTTTTTTGATTTTGGTCATTATAAAAATCATTCAGTTCAGTCATTCGTTCAATAAATTCCCATACCTATCTATTGTCTGTGGTTACCAGTACACCATGTTTGTTAACTAAATAGGAAAATTAAGAGAAAACAAGCTATACATAATTATATTGCTTCGGATGGTTCCGACATTTCGCCTTATTTCGGCCAAATTGTTCGTGCATAAGTATCGTTGATACGTCTTTTAATTTATTGATTATTACCTGGTACCTGTTGCACGGGTATAGTGGGATGCATGTACAGCCTTAGCGTGTTGCACAGCTCCAACATCGCGTCCACGTGGTACTCGGGCACGAACGCGAAGAGGGACTCTGCAAATTCTTGAGCACCTGTCTCTGATGTCAACGTTACATGAAACCTTTGATTATTTACCTGCCTAGATGACATATTCGGCCGCATAGAACAGCGCTAATAAAGTCTACTACATTTGGTAGACTCACGTCACCGGCGTCAGTATCATTTGAATCACTAAGCGGCGACGTGCTTAACCGGTTAAGAAAAACAATTAATCATGCCGGTTTGTGCTCTTAAATTGTGTTGCAATTAAATTGGGAAACCTTATGACAACATAGAGATTACATTAATCATTATATTTATTTTAATTAATATTATTTTCTCAGGAAATAAGATTGTTTATTTAAATATTTTGTAGGTATGTTTGATTAGTTGGTGCTGTCAGTTTATTATGGGGTAATTTTACAAAAAAACATAGGTAATCGTAGAACTCTGATGCTGTTCTGGATTTATATTATTAAAAATGTTTATTGCTGAATGTCGCTTCAAAAATCGCTTACCCTTGTAAACGTCACGTCTAACATTCGATTTTTGGGTAAAGAGGTCTTAGGATCTTATGATCTAAGCAAAGGCTTAGATCCTAAGACCTCTGCTCTTAGATCCTAAGATCTTAAGAACCATTGGGGTTTAGATTTCCTACGGATCCCGTATGGACATGGAAATGGATAGAAAGAGGTTATACAGCGGACAAGAAATTAGGACAGAGAGAAGAACATTTTCCTGATGATGATTTGATGACAAAAAAGGGTTGCAACGGCTGAAGAATGGATCTGTGCCAAGCAATGTAGTTTTTTTTCTTTAACCTTTTTAAACTGTTTTACATAAAAAAATGCGCACAATGGGCTTTGTATATCTGTCCGTCCATTCCGTACCTAAAGGTTTTATCCGTAATTATCCTATTAATATTAATACAGTCTCAATTAGGTACGTAAACCTAAAAAGATTGTGAAAGAAAAATAAAAATACATTTAACTCAATATACACCTAAAATAAATTGGTCACTGACACGGAGCAGATATCTGCTCCGTGGTCACTGGTGTAGATGTATAATAATGATCAGTCAAACCGATAAACGATTTATTGTAATTTTGACTCAAAGTAGTTTAACTATTAATTTTAGATAATACTGACTATTATTATTATTTATTTATAAAAAAGACATTTCCTCAATTGAAATCATTTTCACATTTAAGTTATTTACATAATCTTATTCTTTGTAATTTGAAATTGACCTGTCTTTTCGTTTCAATAATTTTACACCTCTATTTACAACATCCTTTCTGAATTTTGTTCATTTATATGTTTTTTATTAAATTGATTACCTTTTAAATCATTATTATATTAACCCTTCAACTCCTTATTATCAGACAGAAGGTCAGGAAATAATTTAGAGCAGGCAATTATGGAGACTGTTTTATGGGTATCGTTCATTTAAATTATTTTATCTAGACAGGTAAATAATCAAAGCATCAAACTAATTGTCTGTCTAAGATTTTGACCTAAGACGTCTATACTTATATGTAACAGTTTTCCATAACTAATCCACCATCGCATAAAAGTACTAAATAGAAGTTGATTTTGTTCTTGTTTGTCTTATTTTCATCCAGCTGGTTACAAGTACTTAGGCAACTGAACTCTGTAGTTGAATTGTGAAAATAAAAAGCCTACACAATTCTGTAGTTATACGCTTTTTACGCCGTGGTAATGTTAATCGTTGGTGAAGACGTTTCTTTAACGGATGTAGAACAAATACAGATAATCTTTAAGAAAATGCTGACGACGATAAAGGTGACGGCTGTTTGAACTACTTATGAGTATTAAATAGAAAAGGAGAATTTACATGAATATAGAAGTAGCTCCGTTATGTTAGAAGACTATTTGTAAGAAATACTAATTAAAAAAATTAAAATTCTTAATGACACATAAACTTACGGTTTGATGGACCAATTTGTATATTAGATCCGGTTCGCGGTGTTGTTGCTCTTGACGTAGGGCTTTGGGGGCTGTACAACAAATGTATTTGACGATAGAGATGGTAATTTATTTGTAGATGATTCGCATTACAACGAGCCTAGCAAAAACAAGTCTTTAACAAATTGGAACAAGTTTAAAACGAGAAATACTTTAGCGGAGTTTTATGTCTTTTTTTTTGTCGTGTGGTAACCCCCATGGGCCCTCACTAGGTACAGAGGCAAAGTGATATGTCGGACTCGAGCCAACATAAACCACGAGGTGTTCCGTTACGAATTCCTATTATTGCCTAGTTTTGTATCTGCAATTACAGTTCATTTAAATTACTCAAATGTTATTTAAAATGACTACGACAGAAGTTTAGTAGTAAAATTCGGATATTATTAATTTTGACTTTAAATAAGCAAGTACAGGCGGTCAGATTACAGATGTTGTATGTTTTGTTGAAATAAATGTTTTTGTTTTTCAAATTTTCTGCACGTAGCAGACGCTTGAGTAAGAGTGATATTACTGGTGTGGCAAGCATGGTTAAGCTATGATGACCGCTTACAGAAAAAAATGGTTTTGTTTTAATTTGCCTGTACCCGATTGACTGTTAATAATAACTACTTCATACATTTTGCCTTGTTGTGTTGGGCGTAGATCCCTCCTGGCCTGGCTCGTTCTAATGCGAAACTTCAGGTTTTGAGCCCTGACAAAAATACTTAGCTCAGAGACACTTATATTACGGACAAAATATCTTAATATCTACTTAGGTATATTAATGTTGAAATGTTTGTATGCAAAATGCGTAAATTACATGAATTATGACACATTTTTGTCTTCTTAATAAGTCAATTTATCAAAATTTTCTAATTTTAGTTCACGTAATAAATTTACTACCGAATCAGAAACTTATCTAAAGTATGTTAAATGTGATGTTGCTGAATCTGGATTATGTCAATATGCATAAAATTGGTCTTTAAAAATGTGAATTACAAACCTTTGATCAGAACTTGAGGTATACTCCAACTGAAGTGACGCATAGCTTGTTCCTCCCAATAAAGAACTCTTACCGGGTAAAATTTCTTTACTGGCCACCTAAGAATTTAAACCCTGATGTAAAACTATGAAAAGATACATAGATAGAGTATACTTTGTTGCGCACCAAAAAATAGGATACATACGATAAATACAAATGAAGTAGCAGTACAATGTGGTCTTATTGCAATCAGCAATCTCTTACTGACAACCTTTGATGGACTATACTGCATAGTAATAGGTTATCCTTGACGAGTTTTTGACAAATAGTTAGTTACTTTGCCCGTCTGATAGCTTCTGGAAATGCATTCCCAGAAAGAGATGTGGAGTGGATTGGAATTTCCAGTGTCAGGTTTTCCTTGTGGATCGTGAGTGAATGCGAAACGTTTATTGAGGTAGACAGGGGTAGTAGGGTTAAACAAGATATTTTGCAGCAAAGATATGTGTATTTTGAATCGGAAGCCACTTGAGTTTGGTACGAAATTCAGAGATATGATCATATTTGCGTAAGTCAAATATTAGTAGTAATTATTGGTAAAATATCATAAAGGATTCGCATCCTTTATGATATTTTACCATGTTACGCTTATACAATCAGTGCCAATTGAATTGGATGCGATAGATCGAATATTTTTCTCAACATCACAAGCAGACAATTAACTAACAACAAACGGAGGGTAGTCTTATTAAAGTTAGACGAAGTAAGGTTATATACTCTAAAATAGAAACATTCGTAACATCGTGTGGCATACTTGATAATCAACAATACGGATTTAGGAAATCAAGCTCAACTTCCCTCGCGTGCTTCTCATTAGTCAAACAAATTACACAAAACCTTGATGCTAAATCTAAAATTGCTTGTGTGTTTCTAGACATGACCAAAGCATTCGATTTTGTCCGTCACAAAACATTACTTTCAAAACTACACAATTATGGTATACGAGGAATCGCTAACGACTGGGTAAGAAGCTACTTAGAGAAACGACTGCAGTGTGTTGAAATATCAAAAATCGAACAACACCTACAAAAAACATTTAGATCTGAGTATCGTCAAAACGGCTACGGCGTTCCTCAGGGAAGTCTTCTTTCTCCCCTTCTGTTCTTGCTCTATATAAACGACCTTCCGAAAGCGGTAAATCATGAGTGCATACTTTTCGCCGATGACACAACCTTAATTGTCAAAAGCGAGAACAATAATAGCCTGAAAGTCAAAATTAAGGAAGCAATAAATAATACTAGTACATGGTTAGAACAAAACAACCTAAAAATAAATACAACGAAAACAAACATCATCCAATTTCAAACCTATAAAACTAATTTAACAGATCTTAATATAATCAATAACTGCAACGAGTGTGTATTCTTGGGCATCACGGTGGACAAATTTTGCAACTGGAAGCCACATATCGATAAGATCCTCTCTAGAATCGATCGTTTTGTTTTTGTACTAAGAAGAATCAGACAAATTGTCAATATACAAACAGCAATTATCACATATCATGCATATGTATCATCGATACTTCGCTATGGAATTATCATGTGGGGCAATTCAGTAGATGCGGATAAGGCTTTCATAGCCCAAAAAAAATGTATTCGTGCAATGTGTGGGGTTGATAGCTTAACCAGTTGCAAACCACTCTTTAAACGACACAAAATCTTACCCTTACCATGTTTATACATCCTGGAGATATGCGTCTTTGTAAAAAAACATTCTCATTTATTTAAAAAATTGGGGGATATGCCAAACAGCCGAACAAGGCATAAAAATAGACTGCAAGTCCCAAAGGTAACCCTGTGGGTGTGCAAAAAAAACTCATACTGTATCTGCATAACACTATTTAATCATCTGCCAGATTGTATAAAGGAACAAGAAGGATCATTGTTCCGTAAGAAATTATATGAAATCTTAAGTGAAAAAAATTACTATAAGGTTAATGACTATTTGGAAGATAAAATAATCTATGAAATCTAATTTAAACGCATTTTAATATGAAATTATCTAAAATTCTGGTTTACTCAACACTCTAATTGACTACTGACATTCACTTAATATTTAATATAACTTTGCTGACATCTTAATAGAATTAATTAATCTTGTGACATTTTTTATTCATGTATAGTCATCATAAATTTATGTACCGTATAACCGTTGAGATATATTTCCACGCCATACATGGCAGAATATGTGGCACTTAATATTAATGTGAAACCTATTGATACCATACTCTTAAGGAAATAAAGACTGATTTGATTTGATTTGATTTAAGAAAAGGTCGTCTTAGAAAAGACAAATTAGATGATGACATGATTTCCATATCAAAAGGCGCTTATCACTTGAAGGTGTCGCTTTCGCTGAATTACGTTATAATATTACAAAGTTAAAACTACACAATATTCAGAATTATCCTCATACGTTTTGTCAACGGGCCGATGTCAATGCGTTACAGGCGTTGCTATGTTTAGAAAAGACTGGTGATCAGAAATAGTTAATACGAATTTCAGATCGTTTTCTAACAGTGTTGAAATAAAAACTAAAAAAACAACACTGAAAAAACTCGCTTTAATAGCAATCCTAATTAAAAATTAAAAAAAAAACAATTAGAAGTAGGTTAAAATTTACTTCCGAAATTTGTTTAGAGTGTGAAAAACAATTTAATACGACACTCACTGTACAAATTTTTGCAACGAAAGGCTGCATAAAACTTTAAGGCTATGTTCAGCGAGCGTTTTGATAACACGCGTCAACAAGTACAGGAATTTCATCCACACACAACAGCACACGTTTTAAGAGCGATCAACTAGGTCTGTTTAATAGATGATTGGCAAAAGTACGTTGTAACAATGAATTTAAAGACGTTTATAGGCATTGTTACGGAATGTTAACAAAAAAGTAAAGAATTAGAAGGATATACCTGAACATGAGCAGAATAATCAGGATCCGAAGATAACCTCAAAGAGTGTAGTGTGCCAGCAAAATGCTTAGCTAGTTCCGTCTGCCGTTGTTTTGTCCAAATAGCACCTATCACCCACGCCATTTGTAAGGATCCCGCTTCTAATTTTTCCTACAAAAGTTTTTCATTATTAATCAGTAAAGGGAGTGGGGGAGGATTGATACGATTTTCAAACCATGCCATTTTTAGGTGTCTTACTATTAATTAGTCTGAATGAAAAGTATTTGCTCGATAATATTGGTTCTTTATTTAAAACCGAACGAGCTAATTTGGGTGAAATTGTAAAATGTACTAGTGTAAAAAGTGACCTAAAAATAAAATGGCCTCTGTATCAAAGCTCCCCTTCCAAGGGGTGGATTGATACAGAGATTGGGTAGGAAAGAAACATGGATAAATTAATCAGTATGTTTATTATTACGTTGGAAAACAGTTTATAATTATGCTCCTAAGTGAAGCTCGTGCTGAAAAACAGCAAAATGTAAAGTATTATATTTTATTTATTTATTTATCTCTTTATTGTACACCTTTCATGTGAGATACAATAAAAAAACAATTCAAACATTCAGGCATAACACTTGGCGGCATATATTTTGTCGTATCTAGCCACTTAGCAGGGGGACAATTGATACAGTGTATCAGACCACACCTTTGTTACCTGTATCAATGCTCCCCTACAAACAACATAAGTAATAAAATGTATTCTCATTAAACACCAAGCAAATGTAGTTGACAAAATCCTGAGATTCAGCTAAAATACACCTACACGGGTAAAAAATGACACTTACATAATTGAAATTCGTAAAAATGCACTGTTTCTTGTACTTTTTCCAAGCAGGAAAACAAATACTTCAGACATGTCAAAACACGAAGATCGAATCAAAAAAAAGGTGGCAGCCGATACAATGGCGCGATTCATATGCTTTGACCAACTACCAGAGCCATCTTTTGGTCATACTCATAACTACGTTGTGCTTTGCGGATGCTTTTTATTTCATCTGTATCGATCCTCCACTTGTATCAATCCTCCCCCATTCCCCCTATATACATCAAATAAGCGTGTTAGGTTGTGATAAATAATAAATTGGCCGTATTCAGTTATTAATAATCAATACAAAATTAATACAACGTATGCCTCAGAACTTTCAATCACGGTGGTTCATCCCCACATGTTGGTCAAGCAGTTCCAAATAAGGGCCGGTGGAAATGATGGAGAAGAAAAGTGAGGCTAGTACTCGTAACAGACATTTTTTTTTCAAAACAAATTTCTACCAAACAAATATAACAGAAGGAAGAAAGTACCTCATATACACTTTTAGACCTCTCCAGCTCTTGTAGCATTTTCGTCATGAGTTGCTTTTTGATCTTGCCGTCTTCACTTGATTCGGCGTTATCTGTATAAAATCTTAGTTCGCCGTTACATTTCAAATGTTCATTTAAATGAATGATCTGTTAACTAGCTTCAATTTAACACAGTTCAATTTTAACATGCCTACGGCTCGTAAGTGTCTTTAGAGACTTGTTAGGGTTTTTTAAACAATGCAACCAACTCTCAACCAATATAAGGAGATTCTTCGACGATGATTTTCTTTTATATACTGAAACTAATAGTTATACAGAAGCAGGTGAAATGCTGTGCTGTAGGAATGGGCAGGGTTCAATAGCCATATCTACAGTATAATCATGGACCATGGACTCATGTCGAGTTTTTTGGAACACCATAGGAAATCGAATAACAGGAATTGCTTCTACATATATTTCACAGAGATATCTAGTATTGTCAAGAGGTAAAATAGCCTAAGTATATAATATAAAGATGTTTATCAATCAATCACGTCCTAAACTCAGAACGGATTTAGATATAATTAGAAACACAGATTTATTGCTGAATATTGCAAACGAAAAAAGTGATTGAATCGGAGCTGCAGACTAAACTTCATCTATATAATAACGCATGGCCGGAAAAGATAATAGTTTGTTTATCGATAAGAGATATTACAGATAGGTTTGTTATGATAGATTTACATAGGCAAATCTGTTCCAGTTTAGCCAAGCAACATGTAGGAATGGATTTGGTCACCACCGAAACCCTTGAGGTATGGTAATGTAAGCAAATTGAGTTACTACATATAAAATTAAGAAATCCTGGCAACAACTCGAATAAGCTATCGCCTAATGCAGTGATTGACGGTTGCATGATGAGATTTTAATGTCGATATTATTCCATCAATCACTAACGAATATCCGTCAATCATGACTTTTGGTAATGATTGACGTTTGCATAAGCGTCTAATGGACGCCTATTACGTCCCATTGTGGTTTCTAATAAACTACAGGCTCTATACATTTTTACTTTTATATCAAACTATTACAACAAATATTCACAGAAACATTAATGGTATGGTCTGGTTAATTATTACGGTGGCATATTAAATGCATGCACGTTAAGTAAGGTGGCACCATCGAGTGCCACTATTTGACATGATTTTTGTAGGATCTACCTAAGTTACGCACAGTGATAAGTTCTACTAGTCGACTACGGGGTATTATACCAATGACACTGTTCAAGTGTTTGCTAACCTCTTGCTCGCAACTCTGTCGAGACAGTATAAATCCGATATTCAATGTCGTGCAAACAATCCGCCATGTCCAGCTGGTTGTCTCTTAGTTCACATAACTGTAAGAAAACAAACTAGAACCTATCCTATAGATGTATCTACGGGAGATAGTACTTAGGTGTTTTAGCCATGAACTTGTTTCCCAACATTTATATGTTGATGAGTAATTGGACAGTCAAATATTCGTAAAATTAATTTAGCCCAATCGTTATAAATACTTTCATATTCTTTACAACTACATGTATATTTGTGAACGATTACTATTTGTTGTAAAAATACCTTTAAAAACAGTATTTTTTTGTATATTATTTATAAATAAAAAGAACTTTTTTAAATTTTAATTTTGACTGCACGGATGGCGCAATAGTGAAAGTGGTCGCAAGTATTGGAGGTCCAATACCCACACGAGACAAACATTTGTGTGATCCATAAGCAGTTGTCCCGAGTCTGGCTGTGCTTTGTGTCCATTGTTTGAATGTTTATAAAGTCTTCGTTCACAGGAAACATCCCATCAGTGTGGAGGTTGTTTTTAAAAAGATGTATGAATAACACTTCACCTTCTCAGCATGCTTGATGGCAGCTCCATGATATAGAGCTAGCAGCCCATCCATCAGTCTCAAGTACGCTGTTCTGACATCAATAGCACCAGCTCCTGGCATCATGGATCTGGTACCCTTCAACGCTAGAGCTGTTTCACCTGTAGTCCTGCCGGAATTGAGGTTTCAGTCAAAATGTTGACGAAGGGTCAAAATATTAATGTATTATGTTTGTAACTTACATAGTGTACCTAAGCAGGGCATTAGATACATGGATTCTACAAGAGATACGAAAAATAAGAATTAGAAAAAGGTTGTAAATCTGACTGACTCGTCAGCCCGTCCCAAACTCGTATTATTGGCACAGAATACATAATAGTACATGTACAGAAGTACTATTCTGCCAAATCATTAAAATAATTAACGAAAGCATGACGAGACACAGCACGTGAGTGAGCATCAAACTAACGTGCGGCTCGGCCGGCGTGCGGCATCAAACTAAATTTTGGCACGTTTTGTCGACCCTGTCGTGTACTTGTAGCTCGTAATATACCTACACTACGGTGTGGACCTGGCCTGCTATTGGGATGAATTGACGAATTTCAAGTTTAATATTTTTTATTCGTCATCTCGTCTCATTCTTGTATGCCTTTTAAATGTTAGTTGATTTAGTACAGTCAAGAAGAAAGCTTTTAAAATAAAATACAATAATCAAGATCTTCGGGGGCTAGCCAACCGACCCAGGCTGCCACCGTTGTCATTCCGGCGTCGTCGTCGTCGCCCATGGAGGAGGTTGTAGAGACGGTCCAATAAATGGACCAAGTCTCTAGCCTCCTTGTCCAGACGAACCTTAACCACTCTGCCGGTTCGCAGGATCTTTTCCTGCAAACCATGGCAAAGTGGTCGATCGGTGTAGCCGTAGCCTCGGAGCCCTACTACGTTCCTCCCCGTCCAAACTGGATGGGTGACCGGGACGGCTCCGTGGCAGTCATCAGCTCCACGGCGGCTCATTCCCCGCCCTTGTCGCTAAGAGACAAGGGTACCGGATATGTAGCTGCCGAGTGGGGGGGTATCACCATATATGGTGTCTACTTCTCCCCCAACCGGAGTCTGAGCGACTTCGAGGTATTCCTCAACAACTTGGAGACCTCGATGCGGCGACACGTCCTAGTGCTGGGGGACTTCAACGCAAAGTCCGTTGCGTGGGGTTCCCCCAGGACGGACGCACGGGGCGATGCCGTGGAGGAGTGGGCGGCATCGGTGGGCCTCTGTCTCCTAAACAGAGGCTCCACCAACACGTGCGTGCGACAGCAGGGGGGGTCGATAGTGGACCTTTCGTTCGCTACCCCTGCTCTCGCCGCACGAGTAAGGAACTGGCGTGTCCTGGACGAGGTTGAGACGCTCTCGGATCACCTCTATATCCGATTCGAGCTCTCCCGGATCCAGGACCCCAGAAGGGGTCACACGGCGCGGCGTTCTTCCCGCTTCCCGCGGTGGGCTGTTACAAAAGTGGATAGGGACCTACTGGAGGAGGCAGCCATTATTTACGCTTGGCTGTCTCCGCGGCCTCAGACTGAGGAGGCAGACATGGGGGCGGGCCGCTTTCGCGATGCGATTACGCAGATTTGCGATGCGGCCATGCCCCGCATCCGAGGTCGTCGGCCTCCAAGGAAGGAGGTCCCAGGAGTTGGCGGACCTCCGTGCGGCCTGTACTCGTGCCCGGTGGTCCAACACTCGCAGCCGGCGGCGTCACCGCGAAGAGGGGGAGGAGGACCAGCTTCATGAGGAGTACCGAGAGGTGCGGAAAACTCTGAAGCTGGCCATTAGCCGCGCCAAAGAGGACAAAAGAAAGGAGATGCTGGAGGGTCTCAATGGTGATCCCAGGGGACGCCCATATCGCGCGGCGCAACAAAAGCTTCGCGGGTCGGGAGCCCCCCCTTACGGAGACTCTCCAGCCCAGCTTCCTGCAGGAAGTGGTTGAGGGCCTTTTCCCGCAAGGGGTGGAGCACGTACCCCCGTCGATGGCCCCCTTGGCCGGAGACGACGGGGAGAACGAGGAGGATGGTGTTCCGCCCGTCACGGAGGCGGAGGTAGGGGCGGTTGTTCTACGGATCCGTTCCAAGAACACCGCCCCCGGGCCAGACGGGATCCCTGCCCGAGTGTTGGCCCTCGTCCTCGACCACATGTCCGACCGCCTCAGGGAAGTGTTCGACGCTTGCTTGGCGTCCGGGCGCTTCCCTGACTGCTGGAAGAGCGGGAAGCTGGTCCTTTTAAGGAAGCCGGGACGGCCTACCGACTCGGTTGCGGCCTACAGGCCCATCGTGTTGCTGGACGAGGCGGGTAAATTGTTTGAGAGGGTCCTCTCTGCCCGCATCGTCCGGCACCTATGCGAGGTCGGCCCCGATTTGTCGGACGCCCAATTCGGTTTTCGAGCGGGGCGTTCGACGGTCGGTGCTATGTTGCGCCTGAGGGCCGTGACCGAAGAGGTAGTGAGCTGTGGCGGCGTGCTGTTGGCGGTGTCGCTGGACATCGCCAACGCGTTCAACAGTCTGCCATTTAGCTGCATCAGGGAAGCACTCCACTATCACGGAGTGCCAGGGTACCTGAGGCGGCTAGTGGCAGACTATTTAGAGGAGCGTAGCGTCATGTGCGAGGACCGAGATGGAGTTTTGAGTCGTCGGCCCATGTCGTGCGGTGTTCCGCAGGGGTCTGTCCTTGGACCATTCCTGTGGAACATGGGGTACGACTGGGCCCTTCGAGGCGACTTCCCCCCCGGGCTCGGCGTAATCTGTTACGCCGATGACACTTTGGTCACAGCCCGGGGGGTAAACTTTCAGGAGGCGGCGTGCCTGGCCACCAGGGGAGTCTCTCTGGTGGTCGGGCGCATCGAGGGGCTGGGTTTGCGGGTGGCCCTGGATAAGACGGAGGCCCTTTTATTTCATGGGCCCCGTCGTGGTCCACCCCCTGGCGCCTCTATCGAGGTCAACTCGGTCCTCGTACCGGTTCAGGCCCACATAAAATATCTGGGCCTGATCCTCGACGGTAGGTGGCGTTTCGACGAGCACTTCCTGCAGCTTGCTCCAAGGCTGGTCGGCGCTGCGTCCGCCCTTGGGCGACTCTTGCCCAATTTGGGTGGACCCAGCGTCGCTACGAGACGGCTGTACACGGGGGTTGTCCGATCAATGGCACTGTACGGTGCACCGGTGTGGGCGGAGGCTCTGACCGCCCAGAATAGGGCGTGCCTCTGGCGCCCTCAGAGGGTGATGGCAGTTAGAGCCATACGCGGATACAGCACCGTTTCAACCGTATATCGAAGTATATCGGCGAACGGCTGAGTTCCGGGCGGGAAGCGACAGTCGGCCCCCGCCCGAAGAGGTACGCGAATGGCGTAAGGCCGCTCGCCGAGCCACCGTGGCTCGTTGGTCGTCCCGGCTGGAGGCTCCACGTGCTGGCTTTGCCGCCGTGGAGGCGCTCCAGCCGGTCATCGTCGAGTGGGCAGGGCGGCAGCACGGGACCCTTTCCTTCCGACTGACGCAGGTTCTTTCCGGGCACGGCTGCTTCGGGAAGTACCTGCACTCGGTCGCTAGGAGGGAATTGAGTCCCGCCTGTCACCACTGCGACTGCAGTGAGGTCTCGGCTCAACACACGCTGGCGGTTTGCCCCAGTTGGGCGACGCAGCGTCGGGCCCTCACTGCAGTCATCGGAGTGGATCTGTCGCTACCGGCTGTCATTCGCTCCATGGCCGGTAGCGACAGGAATTTTACCGCGGTCACAACCTTCAGTGAGGAAGTCATCTCGCAGAAAGGGTCCGGGAGGACGACCTCCACTCGGACCTAATTCGCCGCCGGCGAACCGGGCGGCGGAGGCGCGCTTACCAGGGCCTCATGCCGCCCTGAGTGTGGCCGCGGGTGAACGGGACGGGTTTTCCCTTTCACCCGCTATAGTGGCCCCCCGCGAGGAGGCGGCGTCCGGTTTTCAAAGCACTAACAACAAAAAACTTTGAAAGCACTAACAAATCATAATACATAGACATATTTATTTTTGTGGTATATTAATATGTCACCTCTGTAGTATATAAAAAAACTTGTGTTTATGAGGAACTTTTCTAAAGTGATTTGCAACTCACGGTAATGTTTCATAATAAACTCATTGAGTACCTGGTCGATACAGGAGGCATTGTCGGATGCATAAATCTGGCCATCGAAGATATCACCTGCGGCAAAGTCGCCAGGCCAGGGGAACCTGCAGTCATATCGCTCACACCTATAAAATTTAAGAAAATTATCTGTTCACGCATTGTCGAATACTGTCTGGTGTTGTTCAAGAAAAGCACTGGAAAAACTCTGGGACGTTCTACAAAATTGCCGAATCTGAAAGATTAGACGACCTCTGTAGCAGCGGTAAGGCATTTTTATTTAATTATTTACAAAGTTTACATTTTCTTTTCTAAGCTAATTAGTGTAACAAAAATCAGAAAGATTTATTCGTACACTAACATTCGTCACTGTACTCAATCGACGCAATTCACAATTCAGTAAATATAGTAAGTACATAATACACTTTACGAAATAAAAATGAAAAACACAAGTAAGGGGGTATGTACAAAGCCAAACACTAATATTTGTATTTTGTATGCGGTGCCAATAAATTTTACGTTTATATTACTGACAGTAATATTAATTTGCATCATATTTGTGAAAATGTCACTATTTTTTTTTACCAAATGTATATATATAAGTATGTTTATGGGTGTTCTAGAACCAATAGAACAAGCTATGCTGTATTTGGGTTTAGATATGTAGTGTTGTGTAATCACACCCCTGGATATTACTATGTTTATAGATCAAATATGGGTACATAGAATGGTTCATAACACTAACCAGTATCAATACCGCCAGCGCGGTTGTAATTGGGCTCAAAACTTTGTATAAATGGGTTGTCCTCACCCAGCACGTTGATCAGGTCTTGTCTGTGGATAATTTCACGAAATATTGTTGGCAATTCTTTAAAAGTAGTCATTCTCAGCCGTTCCATCCGTGTTTATGGGCTTGGGATATCAAATAAAAAAATCAAATTCATCCTCCTGAGTATTTTACTTAAAAATTGCCGTGGAAAACGGTTTTTGTAAAGGCAGCAATTAAAATCTATCCAAAACAAGCTCTTGCATGATAGGATTTTGTTCTGCCAAATTAGGGAATGTGTAAACATCGATCGAATGTACTGTTCTATCTCCATCACTAATCATAAAGTTTACTATCCATCTCATGTAAAATTTGGCAAAAATTGCAATAATTAACGCTTTTACTACCCACATGACGTCATGACGAATGAGTTAGATGGCGGTTTAGAACTGTCATCAATTTACTTGCTGTAATTTATTTTTTAATTAAAATGCATTATAACACCACTTATCGATTAAATACAATTTAGTAACTTTTCTGGTTGTTTACTATTGCTTTAGGATCAAATTAAAACTCTTTTCAAAAAAGGTTGTAATAACCTTTTGACAGTGGGAGAGCCATGCTTCGGCACGTATGGGCCAGCTCGACCGGAGTGATACCATGGCCTCACAGAAAACCGGCAGTAAAGCAATGCTTACGTTGTATTTCGCCGAGCGAGTGAGGTTACCAGAGGCCTTAACCCTTCCCTCTCCCCCTCTTGCCCACTTCCCCCCACCTCCCTCCTCTTCCCCTACTCCCACCTTAAAGGGACGCAACGCACTTGTGACTCTTTGAGTTGCAGATGCTCATGGGCGGCGGTAGACTCTTACCATCAGCTGATCCGTTTGTTCGTTTGCCCCCTATGCCATAAAAAAAGCATATTACCATAGAATTATTTTGCTTCTCATAATAATCATAACTTTACTTTTGTGGTTAACTGTAAAACTAACTTAACACTTCAATGAATAAAGTTGATTTTACCTCAGTGTTCGCACGAGAAAAGGTAAAACACCTCCGAGACGGTCAACGTTGTAGAAATCTAATTCACCGTCAATAAAAGTCCTGGCCGGTAAATGAGGAGGCAAGTGTCTGAAATATAAATTTCTCATTTAAAAAGAAAACACATTTATTTGAGCGAAAACGATACACACATTTTGGTATAATGTTAGATTAGATTATTATAGACTATATAGTACACCATAAAATATATAATGAGTACAAAAAAATATTGTTTATAATACATACGCGCGTTTAAAGCACATCGCTCTAACGATGTGCTTTAACGGGCGGCACTGTATATTGAATGAGTCCGCTTACTAAAACAAATTTTACAGGCTGACAAACACAAGAGTTCCAAGGTATTTGGACTTGGCAGGGCTACCCTTTGACAATTAAAGAAAACCTTTTACTAAATCAAAATCTTATTGTTATTGAATGCAATAACGAAACGTAATAAGTCAAAAGAGAATGTTAGTCTGCAAAAACCTTACGGGGTCCCAATAGGATTTTCGCCCCACAGCTTTAGAACGGCGGTCAGTAGCCTCGAATGGCAACACCAGGAGATAGCAGGTGAGTTCCGGGAGATGTTGAAGAGCCTCTGAAATAATCCCTCCTGACACTTTTTTATGGCAATACTTTTCTGCTCTATAAAAGTCGTAGCTATAATGTATAAAGGTATAATTATTGCAACAGAAATATAATATATTGGGATACGATATGATTCTGTAAAAGTAGAGATCTAAAATCTGGGAAAAAAAATGATAAATTGTTGGATTGGTCCTTATCGTACTTAGACCGCAAAAATGATGTATTCCGAATACATTTCTTTATTTATTATTGTTACGAATAACCCGCCATCTATTGGCGACTGGGGAAGTCGTATAGAGCTACAAAATAAAGATACACGCCATCTGTTGAGGCAACACGGAACTAAGTAGTTAGTAACCCATTAATAGAAAATACTAGTTTGTTTTAGGGGCTTCTACTTGTTGTGTAGAATTTACAAGAGGTGTCGGGATTTTTCTAGAAATACCGTTTTGCTATATAAAGCGTGGCATTGCGGAGTTGTGAGTTAGTTTTCAAGTGAGTGTCAAGTGAATTAACAGCGACTTAAGTGTAAGTGAATTAAGAAGTTAGTGATAATAAATTATTGTAATTGTGTTGTTGCTAGTTTCCCTGTGTATTTTGTGATCTATTAAAATAAAGTGTGTCTATTTCGGTAACAATCTGGTATAATTCTCTAATCCCGAACCTCAGCTCGTAACATTATTTAGGTATGCGAATAGCATGGGGACTTAATTTATGCCGCGTTCCAATAAACAAGAAACGATTCGTTTTGCTTACGAACGGTAAAATTTTGTTGAATTTTCAACAAAACGTCACACGTTCAAATCGTTGTTTGTTTATTGGAACGCGGCATTAGACATTAATAAAGGTAAAAATATAATGCCAAATTATAAAAAAACATAAAGGAAATAAATACCATGTCAAGAATACAATTGTCCATGATGTAGCGCCGGAACTTGTCGAGGAAGATTTTTCTGGTAGAGGGCACCATGTTAGTGCCATCCGAGTTGTCCAAGAGCATTAGGAGGAACTCCAGCTTTAAGGAAATATTAAGGTGAAGAAGTATGACTTTTTATATTTCGAAGTTGATAGATAACCGCATGATCCTCTTGATGATATATATGGCTACCGGTGTATGGATTAATGATTACTTAAACGGCAAATTCATAAAATAATCAATTAACAAATGACCTAAGCTATTTAGTTTGACAAAAATTTATTATCATTAGACAGCAGAATAGGTGTGAACACTTATTTATTTTAAGATATATTGTATAAATAAATCATTTGAATTTGAAATAAAAAGAATTCGTGTAAACTCTGGAAACAAAAAAGCCTCTTTTGGCCGCTGCATGTGCATACGTTATCCTTCTCAATAAGTGACCCTAGTCTTCCAGAAGAAAGACGAGTTTGCAATCAGCGTTACTCGCTTATATGCCACAAGAGTATAGACGTTTAGAAGAAAGAAACATAATGGTATGCTGTTCGCAACTTACGATGGGCACATTTAAATCGGTTATATTTACCAAGTTTTTGAACATCTAAACTAATTTGAAACGAAATTAAATATGACAGAGACTGCCAAACTTTATAAGGTTTTTGAAAAGTGTAACTTTTGGAGCAACAAATTCTAGTTATTGCTAAACAAAATTCTGTTAGACTTTCACATAATAACAAAAGATACTTTAATTTGTTTTTGTGCCAAATTCCTACGACCAATTGTCACACAACGGAAGGTCCCGCCAGATTTCTATTTAATAAGCAACAGTCTCTATTAAAGGTGAAAGCAATTATTTACCAGTGCAATTGGCAGTTATTTTGCACAATAACCGTGGCCGAGATTTCGATGCCAAAATTTACCAACAGTTTGCCTTGACATAAGGGTAAAATAGTGAACTTTTCTTTTTACTCTTACACGTAGATGACTGTTTGTGGAAGTTAAAGCTGGAAGTTGAAGTTTTCAAAGATTTAAATGCTTTAAGGAAGTTGACATTATACAGTATTAGTATGGTGTGTTCTGATTGTGCAGAATGCGCGTATGCGTAATTTTTTATGCCCCTTTTTCTGTTTGTCTGGATATTAAAAATCATACGCATTTCACTACAGAAAGAGGCAGAGGAATTCCTGAAGTGAAATGCAAAATGGTGAAACATTTTTGTTAAGTATGGTTACTAGAAAGAAAATAACACGTTAGACTTCATGTAGCAAATGGTTTCAGGTGCTACAATCAGGTGTTTTTGAGCAGCAGCTTAAATAAGCCTCTTTTTGTTAGGGTGAAGTTTTAGCACTTAGGCAATCTTATCACTTGCAGGCGCATTCCAAGGAATTTCCATAGATACCAAAATAGTTATGAATAATTATAATATACCTGCTTATTTTATTATAGTATTATGGCGTTGTTTATTAAAAATGAAATATTTCATGTTATAACTGTCTTTATCTCCTAATCATAATTTAAAAAATTTAAGTCTTATGAAAATTTTCATATTACTATGCTAGCTGATGATGAAAATAAGCGTAAGTAACTGTATTATTTTACTGGATTTACCTCCTAAACTAATTCAAACATTGCTGAACTCACTAAAACAAAAATTCTTGTTGAAATTAAAAAACTATAAATTCTGTTTTAAGAACGCAAAGGTCATCTAAAGGAAATAGTTGTAATAACAACAGCAAAGCTCACTTGGAACGAGTCCAGATGCTGACTCAATTAAAACGAAGTCCAAACACTGCATAGTCTGTGACAAATGGCCTATGGAATTGTCTGAATAGCTTTTGTAAACACTTCTAGCTTCAAATGTATTACGGAGAGAAAATAACACTCTAACGCAAATGTAACAAAAACCAATTCCTAAATAAGACTCAGATTGCTTTTGGGACGAGTGGATATTTTTTTTATTTTTTAACCATGTTTTTTTTAAATATTGACTTTATGCGTTGTCGCCATGTATGGGCTTGTGGCTATCATACCCATTATCACAAAATACAAGTGCTTTATAGCCGTGGTTTTCTGTCCCTGCATTACCATCATTTTATACAACCACAAAGCAAAACAGCCATCATATTAAAAGGGAACTGAACATGTCTAATTTTGGTACTTCGAACTATTTTCCCTTGCTCAGTAAATCAGCAATAAATACATAAGTGTTAAAAGCTGAACTGGTAATATTACCTGAACTTGTTCCAGGGGTGCAACTGCTTTCGTTATTCTTTCGCAGTCTTCTCTATATTGGGCTTCTGTCATCGCGTCATCTGGGTATGAAGGTAGTAGTTTCGAAATTTTGTCTGTAGACATTATTATACTCCGTCACTTCGATTACTTTCTTTTAGACAGTTGCTCGAGAACGTAAGGATGCTTCTCTACCGCCGCCATCACCGGGACTTCAACGAGAACGGTGGTACTTCGAGCCAAGTTAAAGATGACACGATGGCGATCGCGCAACCGATCCCGGTGTACTTCACGCCATGCGCTCAGCCGCTACGATGGCGTCGGGTGATAGGAGTGAAATGGACAGGCGGCTATAGTAAACGTGTGTATCGCTACTTCGGTACCGTTATCTCCTACTTGGTGACATGGTCCAGCCGGAGACGGACAAGCGCCTTTACGTTCCGTGCCACGTAGTGATGTGAACAAATTTTTCTACTGCATATTTATAAATTGATATTGACTAAATCTAAATCTGTTTAAAATTAACTGTTCTCCTTTTCTTTTAATCGATCAAAACTTTTTCCCAAATAAAAGCTATTGTTATTTTTATTCGAATCGGCAGCGTGTTAGAGCATCACTTGACTACTTATCGAACTGTCAAAAAAGATCCCAATCAAACATTGTACCCTCTATAACTCTTGACCAGTTTTTAAAAGTAACATAAAACATAACCACAGGTCTTCTTTAACACTTAGGCCTAGGACACGAAGTCAACGGGAGCGGGGCGGCGGCGGCGACGGCGGCGCCATTCATTAAAATGGAACTGGCTTTGAAGGCGGCGGCGCGGGGAGCGGGCGGCGAGCGGCGTACGAGCGGTGCATACTAATCTAGCGGTGCCCGCGCGTGTACAATGATGTAGTGTTGAGTTGTAGTATTCTTTTTTTGCTTTTTAACGAATGAAGTTTCAAAATACTCGTCGACGTGTTGGAGCAAATTATTACAATGATTTTTGATAGAACATCAATATGGAACAGCTCTACTTTACTCTATTACAACACTACGCCACTCTAGTGCCGTGCGGTCTGCCCGCTGGCTTCGAGACCGGGTACAGCGCCAGCGTTGCCGCGCCGCTCCCCGCGCGGCGGCTCCCGCTGACTTACTGTCCGAGGCCTTAAGGACTTGCGCCTTAATGTAAAATATATTGTCACTTTCATTTGCATTATCAATTGAGATTTTTGCAACTTGGTGAAAATATTTGAATGTAATGAATGTGTCTGTTTGAATTTCTATATGTATTTATTTGCAAATAAAAATAAACTTTTGGATTAAACAGTTTGTTAACTTTAAAACTTTCGCGTTCCCTGATATAATATTATTAACGTATTTACAGGGATTGTAATTATGTAATACCATTTCGTGATCGCGTTAATTCCTGTAAATACGTAAATAATATTATAAACAGTTTGTTCTTCAGCAATGGTAATCCAGAGAAGACAAAAAAGAAAGAAAAAAAATGCAAAATAAATTAATAAATAGAATTACATGTCAAGATGTACCTGTTCCAGAAGGCGCAAAGGCTGAATTCCTTATCGTTCCCTTTTCTGTCATTTCTATGAAGAAAATTATTTTAATTAAAATACCAAGTAGGAAGAAATAAAAATAAAGATAAAACATGAGAGTACCTGCTATCCTAGGGTCCGTCTCCCCTTGAACCGCAGTGGGTCTCTGCCACCAAGGTTTCCGGATTACTGTTCGCAGGACACTGTCATCAGGACATTTCACGTTCAAGAAGTTGTCAAATCTGTTTGGGTAACAATAGGGTTTGCACATTAAACAATGGAACAAATGCAATGCAGAATTATACTATTCTTCAATAGCATTATGGCCCGGCTACACGATCGTTCAAGCCTGCGCAGTACCAAAACTGTAGCATAACTGTACAAAAATATAGACCACGATGCAGTGGTTACACGCGAAGGTAAGATTGTGTAAACTATGTTGTGAGAGCGTGTCACGTTACGATGTGGCCAACAAAAGAGTATTTTTAATCCGAGCATCATTTTACAGGACATTACTTTTGTACAGTTTACTACATAGGTGTGTTGTCGAAAACAACTTATCCGGACTGAAGTGCGGCTTGAATGACCGGCCATAGGCTAAAATAAACTCGCAAGCAAAACCGTACCAACCAAAACTGCACAGTCCAATCTTCAGCAGAATAACAATTGCACGTTGCACAAGCCGCGCTTTTGAACTTGCGCGAGCTACCGTATTGCCGTCCAAAAGCACACTCTTACCTGCACAAACTGGTTTTGTGCAGGCATGCTCGGAGGCAGGACGGAGCGTGTAGCCGGGATTATATAGAGAGTAGATAGAACAGATAACATAAAAGTTTAAGAATACTATGCAGTATGCTTGCTAGCTCTCAAGTAATACATAAAAACCAATGTTTGTTGGTTTGTATTTTATGCGCTGCCGTGCTGTTAATTCGATCATCATGAAATTTTGCATACACGTTCCATGGATTCAGAAAATAACCTAGAATACCCTTCATACAGAAAAAAAGTACTGTTCCCGAGGGAGGGAAAAGTTACGATTAGAAGTTAGTTTATTATAGAAGTGATTCTTGCACCGCAATCCTATAATCTATATCTACTTAATCTGATTTGAATTGTTATAAACAGAAGTATTTACTTTCATTACACATGAGACCTTTGACTCGAACGTCTAATGATACACTTATTTTCTTTAATGTTTTTGTTGTATCTGTCAATCTGCCAAAAAGGAGCATATAGCTTTAAAAAATGAACAAGTCGTTATTGAAGTTGTCGGTCAATGTTTTCGATTTTATAATTCCAAATAATATACAAATTTTAAGTATGAACAAATTGAAGTCTACAGTGGAACGCTAAAGGGTAAAGGGTATGCTAAAGGGCTTATTACTAAATAGTGGATTATATCGCTATACGGTTGGGACTAAAACATTTTGGATTGGGTTATTTCAAATACTTAAAAGAATTGTTTTTAAACTCTGGCGACTTTGATACATTATATAAGATGTGTAATTCGGGACTTAATCGCGATAATATTTAAAAGGTATAATACCTATTGATTACCCGACGTTTCAATCGAATTGCAACGATTGTGGTCCACTTGTAAAAAATTAAATGGAAGCTAATATGTTTATCATGTTCCATGTTTCTTGAACCAGGAACCCTCGTGGGTGTCTCCAGTATACCCTACTAAAGTTTCATCACAATCTGATCAATGGTGTCGGTACGCATAGAGGACAAACGAACATATATTGATTTTGATATATATAGATTACATGAAAAGAGCTAACGTGATTTTATTGAAGAAGACATATTTGACAAGATGGTGCCTCGTTTCCCGGTGCTGCATCAGACCGCACAGTACGTACACACCGTCCATTTGCTGGTAGAAGTGGATATCCTGGAAATTACCACAACATTGTTTATGTGCTAAATTTCATAGTGTCAAGAAAAACACTTCTGCTGAAGACCAATATCGATAAGTTTATACTTAAATTAGAACCTGGCCTGTGCTACTTAGTTAAGTTTACCGAAGCTACCAAGGTTTATCTAAAGCTCGGATATGATTCAGTTAAAAGTTGTTCAGTGAAGTCGTTATACGTATATTGACCACAATATACGTGTCTTGTGTTAGTGATGTCAGTAAGTGGTGTTATGGCAGACAAGCCTATGTTCAGCAATGTAATGAATATATATTATAAATCTTCTAGAGTCTTCCTCAAAGTGCGGTTTTACGCCGTTCATCCAAGGACTCTTTGTCATTTCGACCAGAACCTCGAAATATCTACCTACTGATGTCCCACGCTGCGTTTCCAATCCGTCACCATTTGACCTTTCTAGTAGTTGTCGGTATTTCAAACGATATTATTCAAGGGTAAACTTCTTTTACATACCTGTGTGACCAAATCGAAGAGTAAGCACTCCCTAACTATGCAATGTTCAAGAATATCACAGAGTGCTGATTCGTCTAGAAAAGTCCACAGCAGGTCCAGCATGATACAAAGACGAGGTTGTGGTTGAGCAAGAAGCTTGTTCGCGAGACCAACCTGGTGTAATATTAAAATTTAAATGTTAATTCTCTTATCGTCTTTCTCTTTTTTAAATCGAACTTTTATTTTTCATCGAACCCATTGTATATTATATTCCGAATTTTAATAACATGAAAGCTTTACGGTAATGCCTGGATGGTGCGACAAGTGCGAGTCTGACACGTGTGCCGGTTCAGTAAGCAAAAACTTGTATATAGATACGTCGTCAATCTCGGGAAACAATTCTCTAAGATTTTTGTCCGTTTTTTTTCCGAAAGACAAACTTTACTTTGCAGTTCTAAAAGTACTCTCCCATATATCGATATACGATAAAGTCAACTTTCTAACCGCAAAATATAAGTTTATAATCACAAAAAATATTTTTTGTATGGTATAACAAAAAACTAATGACTTTCGGATTTTTTCCTTTACTTGTGCTATGAGACCTTTCTTCTTACCAAATTTCATGATTTTGATTTATCTGGGAAATGTTCAAATATGAGTCTTAAATGATCATTGATGCCTTCAAGGGTTCCTGAGAAAAAGGGTCTTGACAGACACACTGAAAGACAGATTGCTTCTTACCAAATTTTATGATTCTAGATCAATGGGAAGTACCCTATAGGTTTTGATTTACGTGCGAAATGTTCAAATTTGGTTAAATCTAAGGCTTAAATTGCTGTATCTTTTGATTGCATTGACTTAGAAGTTTGATTGTTTTACAGCTTCAAGGGACCGCTAGTATAAGTATTTGATGTTAATTTGAACCCGATGCCTCGACGAATTCCTGAGAAAAGGGTCTTGAAAGACAGACAGACAGATAGGTAGACGGTCAACAAAGTGATCCTATAAGGGTTCCTTTTTTCCTTCTGAGGAACGAAACCCTAAAACAATTAGACCAATTAGTTTGAAACGTATCCAGGTTCCCGCAACCGATTACAAAAATGAGTTTTATATTGTATTTGAGTTGAACCCAAACATAACTAGAATATAAAAGGTAATTTTACGGTTAACGTTTGAGAGAACCTTTTAAGTAATAATTGGCTTTAGTCCTGTTCATAAATTCAGTTGTTGTGTTACAGAAGAAAAATGCAAAATGGTAATTTAATTTTTTTAGGGCTCTGCACTGCACTAGTAAAAACGGTACATTTGTAGCATAACGAATAATAAGAAAATAATAAATGTTTCTATATTTTCTTAGGAACAGGTACAAGTATCAACTTTTAGTATAATTGTATATTTAATAACTTTAACGAGCAATCCTACCAATATTATAAACGTGAAAGTTTGTGAGGATGTATGTATGTATGGATGTTTGTTACTCTTTCACGCCAAAACTACTGAACCGATACTATACTAGCTAAACCCAGCCACGCTTTGCTGTGGTTTAATAAAATTTCATACATGCTGCTATGAGAACCGATGTTATATCACCATTTGTCATATCAACGTAGCTATATATAATTTTAAGTCAACCTAAAATCCATAGAATTTTTCGTTTCCAGTCAATCTAAAATGCATTGTATTTTCCGTTTCCATTAAAACTTCGTATTAAAGAGTATACAAAACACTTTACTGTTAAAATGCAATGTTGTGTAAAGATTTTAAGTCAATTCATAAAATACTTTCCATTTCTAATTCCAGGTTTGCGGCTACCAACACAGGGATTTGGATCAGGTTTTGTTCTTAAATTTTTTTAGCTGTCTTTCAATAAAAAAAATAAAAAATGCTGAGCAGAGCTTGGTTGCCCAGGTACTTTTTACCTTTTTTATGTGTGTGTGCTTATTGTTAATGATAATTTTTGTTTGTTATGGTGTAATCAGAAACTTACAAAATTCTCGTCTTTGACTTTAGTGTAGAAATCTACCGCATGTTGATCAGGGTGTAAGCTTCTAGATTTAAGGCCGAGCTGACCACGCATACGTGGTAGTAACTCAGCCACCACCACGTGTGAGAGCCGGAGAACTCCTCCCAACTCCACCACCACTAGCCGAGCTAGAGACATCAGGAAAGCCTGGCAACAATTCGATGTATTGGGGTCTCTTGTAAAAAAATAGCCACCGTGTAACAAAAATGTTTGACAAAACTGTATGTTATATAGATTTGAACTGAAACTATAAGAATTGACTTCATCCAGTAAAAAAAAAGATAAGAAGAAGAATCTAAGTTTACATTTACTTAATTAACTAAAAATAATTTCAGTAAAATTAATGAGTCCTAATTAGACTTGCCTTTCTAGACATCTTTTTATTTTCTGCATTCTGCGTGTCGATATCAGTGTGCGGAGAGGCACGAGGACTATACACAGAATCTGTGCTATGAATCCGCAGTGCCACCTCTTCTTCCATTCCTTTCGATGTGTCTGATTTCGCCTAGGTATAGGAAGGCACACAAATATATACTATGTAGATCCAATATGTTTTGGACACAGTGAAATCCGTGTAAACTGTCTACGACACTCAAATTAGCATAGTCTGTCCGCGACACTAAACTCAATGTAATTTGTCCCAAACATTGTAAATTCAAGATAATAAGCATAAGGAAGCTTCAGAAGAGAATCTGAAGAAGTCTTTTCCACACACACATCATCATACACCCCATGCAGCTTTTGTGATACAGCATTCTGCTAGTAGTGCTATTTAACCAAGACCTTCTTCTTCTCTGGCCGGTAGCTTCAACTCTAGTAAAGAATTTGGTGTTTATTACCTACAGATTTGTTGTAAATAAAAAAAATAATTTCGACTGAAAAATACCTTGCTACTCTTCGCAGTCAATGTAGTCTTTAATTGTGAAGGTCTACTCAGCTCATCCAACAACGCTTCAAGAGACTTGAAGAGCAGCATCGCACGGGTGCATTCACGACTTGGAGCAGCCTGTAGTGGCATGAAGTTTTCTACAGGGAAACTGTAGCCACAAAATATGCAATATTGAAGTTGATTAGTTGAAACAATCATTCAGTTTAAGTTTCTATCATTTAATAATGGATGTAAACTTATTCATACGTCAGTACGGTTTGTTAGTATAAAGATATCAAAACCGCTCACGTTTAAGTCGTTCCGATGTGTGCCTACATCTCTCACTCGTTCAATATCTATCTAAAGATCAGTAATAACACATAGACTTACACAAACGGGACATGTCCAAAGTTAGCATACAGATGTTCCTGCATAGCTAGCGACACAGCTGGGAAGTAGGCTAGGCCAGCTCCATGTGTCACATTGTCAAACGCTACGCCCAGTGATAAGCCGTTCCTAGAGACAGAATAAATAATGACTATGAGTTCCTTCTCCTAAGTCTTTGTGAATACGGCAAAAGTTCTGTGTACATATATGGTATATCATTAAATAGTTGCTCCCAGCGCACAAGGCAATTTTTTTATTATTTTCAAGTTTGTTTTTTTTTTTATTTATTGAAGGGGCTTGTGGCTAAGTGGTAATCGAGTAGGTTAGCGCATTACAAAGTTAAGAAATACTAGACAGGTCAGTCTAGAAGGTTGACCATTCTTAACACATCGAGAGAAATTGTCGGTCCCTGGTGCCATACGAACATCTTTGACATTCGTTACGGGTAGTTGGTGCCCTAAAAAGTAAGACAACCTGGTCCAACTACAGAACTTCGATATCGCCTAGGGTGGTGGAGGTCGGATGGCAGTCTCTTCACGTAAAATATCCAAGTTTGGTCGTATCGTAGTTAGACTGAAAGCAGACCCCCAACTTAGTTGGGAAAAGGCGCGGAGGATGATGGTTAATATTTTTTATTGCAAATCCAAAAATTATATATCACTTATTTGCACATAGCATAGCAGTTTTAACAGAAACTACCGTTGACGTTAAAAATAATCTGATTTGACCTGACTGGTAACTACCGTTTTCAGAGGCTTTCACAATATCTATTTGCTGCATACAAAAACACTTTTAACAGTCACGCGATCTATTGCTACAAACGCAAGATAATACCTATAAAACTCCAGTGATCCCTTATCCAGATCAATGCAGGTGCCAATGACATCACCAGGTAACCAAGCCTGGCCGTAAGGTGATGTAGCAACGTTCCATTTTCGAACTCTGCCACCATCATACGCGTAAGAGTGAGCTGTATCCCCCACTCCGGTGTCCATGGAGAATATACAGGAAGCAGTACACCAGCCGACCTGCAATGCAGTGATTAAAATGCTGACTGGTTTTATAATTTTCAGAATTTCTCCGTATTAGGATCTTAGTATTTTTTTAAATCTTTTTAAGTACAAAAAGTATAGTATTCTTCCTCACTGTTCTCGTAATTATGGTCCTCTGTTCAATCAAAACTATGTAATAAAATAGCAATTTTTATAAACGGTCACTCCCACCGAAGCTATGCTTTACGTAAAATAGCTGTCGAGCTAATTTACATAAGGGTTCCTTTCAATGAACCCATTACTTTTTCCATCGCTCAAGTATTGTTTAAGAATTGAAATTACCGACTACATGTGTTCGGGCTCACTGTGAGTCCTCATTGTTTGTGAATAAGGGTGTAATTTTTTTTCCAAAATAAAAGTAGCCTAAGTTACTCCTTATAACGTCAGCTGTCCAGTGCCAGTGCTATACCAGTGAAAGTCCCGTGGAAATCAGTCCACCCGTTCCGAAGATTAGCCGGAACAAACAGACAGACAGATAAAAATAAAAAAAAACTGAAATAAGTTTTTAGGCATACCTAGGTATCGTGCAAATAACTGTATGAGCTTAAAAAAACACTATTATTTTGACATTACAGACACTTCAATTTTATTTATTTGTATTGATACATACCTGCATGATCCCTTTAGTGCCAAGCTGAACTTCATACATCCATTTGCCAGCGAACACACAGGCTGTTCCTCTGATGGTGGCAAAGCTTGAGAGACCTTGAACACTTACTCTTTCGTCTCCTACTAAAACTAGACGGCCCGTACCTAAGAACAGAATAGACATGTCTTCTAAAAACTTTCTATAGCTAGCTCATTACTTAAATGTGTATTTATTGACTTCCAGGTTTTCGTTCTTCTTTTACAAGGAGCCGCCACTATTGCCACTGACCCCACCAAGGCAAGTCGATATGTTATGAGTGGATCATGTTGACAGGATTCTTGGTACATATACATTTATTTAAGAAATAGATGCAACGTTATAGTTGCTTGTGTTTAGTAGTATTTCTAACCATCTGTACAATTTAAATTGAGGGCGGGGAATATAAAAAACAAAATACTGTAAATCGAATAAATACAATCCAATAATTTGATATTCAGCGTCCTCTAGCATTGTATAAGTGTGTTTCATTTAACAGGTCTACGTAATATTTAGGCTTAGGAGTCGTGCTCAATAATATGAAAAACTTAAGTGACTTACCAGTAGACGCATCGAATACAACAATTTTTGGTCCAATTCTACCAGGTCGGTTATCTGCTGTTTCTGTTATTACCTGTAAATATAAAATTGATTCCTGCATCGTATGTTAAATGGAGAGAAAAAAAATAAATAAAATGCAAAAATAATTAGGTTTAAATTTTGATTTTATTGTGGCAAGTGCTACTCTTGTTTCAAATATTTAAAAAAACACAGACTATCATAGTACAGATTTCATTTATACAACTTGTAATATTGGGCCAGTTCTGCGAAGCAATTAATTTGAGGAGTTAGCAGGCATCCGGCATTGAATAATAGTAAAGATAAACACATACACATGTAAAATAGATTTAAAGGTGTAATAAGCACGCTAATTCTTTTCTTCGTGATATATTTGTTCTTAAGTCTCGCAGCTTTTTTAATACAAAAATAGCAGTACAAAAAATAACATGCTTTCATGAATGATTAAATTTAAATTTTCGTTATACAGTATTCTCACAGAAAACCGGCGTTAAGCAATTCTTGTGTTGCGTTTCGCCGAGTGAGTGAGGTTACCGGAGGCCCTAACCCCTCTCCCCTTTCCCCTTTTCCTACCATCAGGTGACCCATCTGCTTGTTTGCACCCTATACCATAAAAAAACAGTGTCAGCTAGAATTAAAATTAGATACAATAAAAATAATTACTGTGCAAGATGGACGTAACACTAATCAAGCGATTCCAATTTATATTACTTACACTAGTAAATTGATTACATTCTAAATAACTCCGCTTATAACCAGGTAGGTAAAAAGGCTTTTTCAAATTAAATATTGAAGACTTTTACCTCCGGTGCAGGAAGGTGTTTCTTTGAGGTCTTGACTTTGTGGTTTAACACCTTAGTGTCCAGCATTTTGGGTAGGTTTTCACTAATGTAACTTACGTATTTAGTCCTTCTGGTACAAACAAAACACATAGATATGAGGTACACATAGGTTTGAGTTACAAAAATTAGGAAATTTATTCATGTATTGAATACTTACTGGGTATATCGATCTGTGTTGTCTTTCATCACCATCTCACTACCGAAAACTTTTCTAATGATATCATGTACTTCTCCTTTCTCAGCAGAGCTACTGCAAACGCCAAACATAGAGCGAAGGACATTCATGATTATTAGATTTTGGTCTTGTTTTAGCGAATCTTCTGAGGGTACAAGCTAATCTAGATCTAGAGCTAAGGTAGATCTGACGTCTTTTCTCGTTTTAGCACAGCCGATCAAAAGTTGTTGCTAGATATAAATACATCTCTCACTAGGCAAAAGCCCTGTAATGAAAATAATTTCCGACCCAATTTTAGCGGGTCTTTAGTATTTTAGGTTATTATATTGTTGTTTAACAAAATTGCCAACTGGAATAAGGATTTGAATAAAAATTTAAGGATGTAGTGTTCACCGCTCAAAATTGTTGCTAAAATATGTTTCAAAATCATATCAAGAGTATTGAATTATGTAATTAATCATATGGTAGTGTCAAGAATACGATGTCACCATGAAGTTTAAGATATAAAACCTTGTTAAAAAGTTTTGACAACGATTCCCTTAAAAACTCCTTGTTTAAGGAAATATTTTTTTAGGATTTATGAAATTTGGTAGAGAAAGTATTACAGTTGACTAATAGACCAAAGGTAACATTAGACTAACATTAGAACCAACTGTAGTGGAGGTAGAAAGGGTCAAGCCACATTGTGCATGTAATTGAGTTATAGCTGTCATGGTACTCAGGTTGACGTAGAAAATAGCATTGTTAAGAGATCTAGGAGATGGCAGTCTTATATTCAAATTCATTCAAATTCAAAATCATTTATTCAATTAAGACACTAAGTGACATTTATGAACGTTAAATTGAAGCTAGAGTTAAAATCATAGATCGGCACAAACAGACGCCACAGCATGTACTGGATTGTCAAGGTAAATTAGGTGAAAAACACCAAAATCTACTGCCTGTTTGTGTCGATCTATAACTTCCAGTTTCCAAAATGCGTAGGGCCTTATGAGAAGAATACTGGCAAAGAAACTCATGGCCACTCTTTTTAAAAGTCAGATCTTCAGGTACAATAGTGTTAGTGTTACACGAGAGGTAAACAGGATGCAAGCTGATGCCACCTGAATTTAATTTTATTGAACTGCTCCAAAAGCTAACGTACTAAAAAATAAAAATCACTTAGTGATACCGTTGAAGGTTTGAACCTATTAAACATAGAAATCATTCAAGGTGCACATCTACCTTCATTCAGTTGCAAATTCTACTGTTAAAAATAATTCGTAACTGGATTAAGAGGCTAGAGTTGCAGTTGATCGAACCAAAATAATAGTATAGGCTAAAGCATCGCTGACTAGGCCGACCAGTCACCCCAAGCAGCACCCGTTCACGAGTATGACGCATGGACCAGCCATCATCTCCTTCGCCATATCAGAGGGAAAGAAATGACCCGCCCCATGATGACGCCGCAAGCAATGACATTTTAGTGAGCATGACGAACCATAGTCGAGATACTGATAAAAATCACTACTAGTCAAATTACCATAATAATCGTCACGCATTACTTTCAACTGACAATGGTTTGTTAATAATTTAGCTTAATTATAAGACAAAAAAGTTTGTGTGTATGTACCTAATGACACCTCAAGCCCAAGACTGTTTGTCATTTAGATAATCGTTGATCGTATAGTAGGATTTCCTAATAAGGTGATTTTTTACCGTTTGCTTGAATTTATCTATAGGAAGGTCGATTACATGTGTAGGAATTTTATTATAAAAACGTATACCAAGACCTTCGAACGAGTTGTGTACTTTATGTAAGCGATGATAGGTCCCAACGAGTTTAGACTTGTTTCTTGTATTAATATTGTGTATATCACTGTTTTTCTTATAATTATTAATGTTGTGCCTTACAAACATAATATTTGCAAATATATACTGTGATGCAACAGTTAAAATACCTATATCCTTAAACAACTCTCGAAGAGAGACTCTAGCACCTAAATTGTATATGGAGCGGATGGCTCGTTTTTGAAGAATAAAAATCGTTTCAACATCAGCCGCCTTGCCCCAAAGTAGTATACCATAGGACATAACGCTGTGAAAGTAGCTAAAATAAACTAGCCTAGCTGTGTCCGTATCAGTGAGCTGACGTACCTTCCAAACTGCATAAGCTGCCGAACTAAGCCTACCTGCAAGGCTGTCTATCTGGGCTCCCCATTGTAGTTTACTGTCTAATGTAATTCCTAAGAATACTGTTGAGTCTACAATACTTAACATTTCATTATTTAGAGTTAAATTAGTACCTAGCTGTTTTACATTTGGCATAGTAAATCTCACACACTTTCTTTTATTTGAATTTAGTAGGAGATTGTTAGTTGAAAACCAATATAATACATCATTTAGTGCCCTATTCACATCGTCAAAAACTGTTTTCTTACGATCGACTTTAAAAATAAGTGACGTATCATAAAATTCACAGCAGCAATTCAGCCTTCGATATATTATATGGATCTATGTATTATTTAAGCGTCTTGTACCTTTTATCAGATAAAGTTTGAGTCATAAAATTAGAGTGGTGAAGAGTACCGAATATAAGTACATCTACGACAAAAAAAATCATTTTCTTTGCAACTCTGGTTACTCAATTTTTATGATAGCATTTGGTTCAGACTGTTCTTTATTAAATTAAAAGCTAACTCTGCCTCTATTTTCAAGAAGATTTGTTGGGATCAAGATTTCATGACATTTCTTATTAACAAGAAAGTTGGCAAAACTGTGATACATCGGATTGTGTGCATATAATAGTGGGTTATTTTCTTGCTTTTGTGCGTTTTTAGTGAAATACAAGTAGGTACTAGAGTAAAGTTGTGTTAGGAAACTCCAACAGATTTATGCTCTAAGTAGATTAATAGAAGTGTCTTTACTCTACAGTTAGTATTGCGTTTATATTGTAAGTGGATTACTAAAGATGCAGCTGGCTAAATGTGAAAACCATTTGTATCGTTGGAAATGCATATGACAAGCTCTGTGTCTTTAAGGCACCTAAGGGCCTCAGCGACAGAAACCTGGCATCTTTATCAACTTAACCACTAAAACTTATCAGCTATCGACTATCTACGTAAAGGATACATACTTGAGCAGTAGGTTATAAAGCTAAGCTGCTGAAGTAATCTTGTAGGGCTTGAACCACGCTTGAACACTGCTTAGATGAGGGAACTCATCCCGTCTATTCTATTACTGGACACTCAATTTCATATCTGGACTATATACTACACAGATTTTGGATAGATTAACAGTATATTCGCTAACCTTACCAAATTATCAAACGCTTATGTTAGAATGGGTTCACGGTACTAACTGAGAGACGTTGAAATTAATCACGTCTCGATTAGAAGTCGGACACCTTTAACATTATGCTGCCTAGACGGCGCTTCTTTATCTGAATAAACAAACAGTAATATTACTATACTAAACACGAACTAAAGCTGAAAAGGGATAAATGCTCTTAAATTTCGTCCCAAGGCCAAGTTCACAATAATCATGTTTCTTTTTCAGCGGACGCCAATAAATTTTAATGGCCTGTGAAATATCAAAAGTCTGAGGCCTTTTGGCAACTTTGTACTTTATTATTTTCGACCCCGAATTGTTACTTATTTCGTTTTCCTTATTTCATCTAGGGCTGTCAGCATTTTAGTAACATAAAAACGGTCAAGTGCGAGTTGAACTCGCGTGGAGATGGTTCCGTTCGAAACTTAACATTGTAGTTGATCATGTTCTACCATACATTCAAACTGCAAATGTAGAAAGTTGAGTGAATTTTTATGTATATTTTTCTATAATCTATAAGTAAAGAACTACTTTTTGTATTTAGACAAAAATACGATCACTAGTTTCGAAGAAAAGTTCTCAAATTAATCGCTCCAGTAGATTGTGAGCAAATTGGCAGTGACAGACGGCCAGACAGATGCACATCACGAGTAATCTTATACGGGTGCCATTTTTACATTCAAACATGCGGAACTTAAAAGAGTAATAATAAAAATACAAAATAATAGCAGAGAGTCAAAATCATGTTCTCAGACTCCGTGCTTGTACTGAAAAAAATCTGGTAAAAAAAGTTATGCTGAGTTTATTGATATCAGCAAACTATACTAAGGGATCAAGCTAGGCAGGAAAAATATAAAAAAGTATTTGTAATAATAAAAACTTATGCCTAATCAGTGGATACGGGCCACCACGTCAAGACTCCCCGTAATCCTATTTGGCAAAGGAAAAACCGGTCGCCTTTCGAAGTTGCAAGGGTTACCTTTATAAAAGTCGTGACAGGAAAGTCATTTGATCACGGGGTAATACGCTCGTGCACCAAGCGAGCTTCTTAAGCGAGAACAAAGGTTTGTTTTCAGCCAAGAGGCCAATAATATGGTGGTGTTATTATTAAAAATAAATTACAAAGAGGTTAGCCGAGCAAAGGCTGGCACCTGGTTTGGCATCAGTACACAATTACATTAATGTAAAATAATGCAGGAGTATTAATGTACGAACAGATTGTTTACAGATTATACTCGTATGAGTTTATTTATATGCGCATCTGTAATAGAGTTAATGGTATGTCGTGGCATTTCTTTCATCTTAAATATTAAAGAGGGTGGAGGCAATAATATTAAGGTAATCAAATTTTAAGAATATGCCAAGATGCTCAAAATTTGATGCGTTGTGAGCACTTGTATTAAAAACAGTTTGAACTAAATACAATTGTGAATGAAATATTTTTAGGAAGGTATTGTGATTAAACAAACGTACTAAGAACGTAATCGGACAACATGTTAATAAAACAATACATTTTTTTTCAATTATACATACTTTTTGATTAATATGGCAACAATATGCAAACAACAATTGAACTAATCGAAATATTAAAACATAAACTTATCAATTTTAAATATACTGTACTATACTATTGAAAACAGTATATATAGACGTAGGCATACTTTAAAATAAGAACTTGTTAAAATAATAATTAGTGTTGCAAAAAAAAAAACGAGAAATAGGTGTTAACAGCAGTTACTAGTTTCTCTGCTTTTGTTCATAAGGAAATAATTTTCCGATACAGATTGATTCGCGAGAGTATTACTGTTTTGTTATCGTGGTTTTATATGAGATCAGAAAAAAGTCATATTAGTGTAAACTAAGACTTACACAGAACAGATATTAAGCATATAAAATGCCATGAAGCAGATAATAACAAAAAAATGACTGTTTTATTCAGATCAAAAAGTAGATAGACGGATATATTTTATTGCACACCAAATATCACAGAAGCAGTCAGTCAGATGCAATAGTCTGTAAGTGTTACAATGGGCGGTGTTATCGCAGGCTACGATCTCTTCCAGACACCTTTCCATGGATTTTACTAAAAACTATTGTTATTATTATTTTTGAAATAATTACTACTTAATAATACATTGTTGAATTAAGAATTAGAAATCAACGTTTATCGTACTACACATAACATAATTATGCTGTATTACATAATATTTAATAAAATACATTTAATTTCATGGGATATACGCCGTAAAAAAATATTATAATAAAAAAAAAATATTATTCGTCTACTCCATACCTTCTACATTCATATACGAGTACAAGTTATTTGAATGCTAACTTACCTGACTCTACGCGACATGGTACCGGCCAAGTGCATTTGACGCTTCCCGCGCAGGTCTGAGCCCCACCCACTGTGTTACGTTCTATTTTCAGATATTAAAATAACCATTATTTTATTTTACGCTGTTACAATCTTGTGCTTCTTTACTTCATTGATTCCGAGGCAATAATTACACATTGTCATTACTCAAAGACATAGTTGATTGAAGTTATATTTCTTAGGCAAGGTTCTAAAGTTCAAATACCGTCTAAAACTACTTTTAAAGAAAGAAAGAAAAAAAATATTTATTTTGCTAGCTCACAAAGTTAATACACATTAGTAAAAAAATACCAATCGAATTGAGAACCTCCTCCTTTTTGAAGTCGGTTAAAAACAAAAATAAATACTAATAAGGTTGTGTGATGCAAAAATGGTCCTTAGCGGCGCTGATATTCGGCTAAGATTTATCTGCACAGATTATGTCCAAATAAATACAATACCTATACTCTTTCTTATTACATACTATAAATTAAATGGTTCTTAATAGATTTTTTGGTTAGTTTTGATGTACAGACCTCAATAATATATATTACCTTAATATATGACATACTTGCTAAGCATGTTTGTTTATTTTAAACTAACCATTCGTTGGCAGCCCTGGACGAATAATTTAAATTCATTCAGCTAAGAATGAGTAGATCCTAAAAAGTCATTTATTACTTTTCAATTTCGGACTCGACATAAACCCCGCCACTTAAAATTTTAATCTTTGTCTAAACAATAAACTTTTCCTACAAACAGCGGACTTGGCTTTAAATTTTAATGGTCTGTGAAGGTGTTGCGAGGCCGGAGCTTAAAGCGGACGGTTCATTAATTAGTAGCTTTATGTGGCCAAAGCGTTATTAGTAATTTTCACTTCAATATTTTATCCAAAACTTTAACATAGTTTTGTATGTTTAACATCTCGTCTTCCCTTAGATAGACGCAGCAGTGAGATGTACTTGATGTACGTTAAGGAAGGCAAGACGTTTTAAAATGCTGTTAGGCAGGTATAGCATCTAGAGATACCTTAGATGCTTGAAGAAGATACGACGACTACGGTGTGTTGGAAATCTTTGTGCACCGTAAGCTTTTATTTTTATCAACATAGGAGGGACGATCTGTGAAGCATTCCTTTATGACTGTGTTATGTACTCCTACCTAGAAAAAGAAAGTAGGGCTGAACTTCTAGCGATAAAATTTCTCACATGCTGAAATCTTAACTTTATTGGATAGGTTGGATTCTAAGTAGCAAGTTTACTGATTTATATAATGTACGTTGTACATTATATCTTATCTATCTATCGTTCTTCGTTAATCGTTTATAATATAAGTTTTCTCCGAGAATAAAACCCAGTAATACCTATTCAATCTTTCATAAAACGTTTCCACCTATATCTAGCCCCCTCCTTTTTTAACAAAATTAATGCAAAATACTCAATATACGAATTAAGCTATTATGATTGTAAAAACAGTGTTCGCCTATTTCTACAAAAATTATGTTACGACGATACTGAGGCACTTTTGGTTAAATAACATCACTTATAGATTTCACACCCTATCATACCTACTGCATAAGCTCATACATCAGACAGACGCATTACGCAGCAAAAACATACATATTCTCATGCGTTACTCATACATAAACACACATGCGCTACTCACAAAACCACACACAAACATACATATACTAGAAATTAACTGACACATACACATAAAACGACAGTAATTGCACAATTTTTAATTTTTATTTAATAAAACACACGTGCTACACTAAATTTCTTACACCTTTTCTGAGGGATCGGGACTGTTTTTCCCTAACACAGGCTATTCTGTAGCCTAGCTCAGAGAACAGGACTCAGCCAAAACATTATTGTAGTTTTATTGTAACAAACTAATCTTGTGTAAAAATTGTATAAACCTACAATCTCATTTATACAATAAAAAATATTATTATTATTCTTCTGTGAGTTACATTTAATACCATTCAATACATCACAATAATTGACGTCACCGCTTCCAGTAAGAAAGTAAGAATGGTATGAAACAAACAAAGTCAAGACAAAATGTAAAATATTGCTCTGTGTACAACCGTTCCCTGCTAGGTCAAGGTTGTGTGTCTACACGAGCTGTAAATACATTTAATTTCCACAGATTCATTTTACCCGACTGACGAAGGAAGGTAATGTTTTTAAAGCGAATGTGTATCTTAGTCTTTTATATAAACACCTCTTCTATATGTCTAATTGTCACTGAGCTTCTCCTAAACTAAACCTGTAACATAAACCCTGCTGAACCGATTTTTATGAAGTTTGTTTTGTGTGTTTGAGAGAAAATTTAAACTTAAAGTATAATATTTTCAAACTAAACCCAATAAAGTATAAGAATAAGTAATTATTGGTCAATGTATTTATTTTAGGGTATTCTTAACAATATGGTTCCGTACCTTCTAAACTAGTTGAGACTGTATCTCGAAGATCTCTAAAGAGCGGGGGAATCGATAGAAGCTCTTGCAGGGGCCTTTGCATGAACCCCACCAGGAAAAGTTTTATTGTATCTAAAGCTTGTTATTTGACTGGCCTGTTGGTCTAGTGGTTAGTCATCCTGACTGCTGAGCCAGAGGTCGTGGGTTCGATTCCCACCCAGGACAAATATTTGTGTGATGAGCACGATTATTTGTTCTGTGTCTGGGTGTAATTTATCTATAATATGTATGTATTTAGAAATATATAAGTATGTTTATCAGCAGTCTGGTTACCATAGTACAGGCTCTGCCTAGTTTGGGATCAGACGGCCGTGTGTGAGATGTGTGAAGTTATTATTATTATTATTTTATTTAAAGCGGTTACTTCCCAAACTATAATAGTTATGAACTAAATTATTTTCACTTAACTATGAACAAATCGAGTTCACTTTAATTTTGTATACATATAAAATTATGTAAACGTACGGGAATTAACGCGATTACAAAATAGATATTACATACCTTTGAATTGCCTGGCGTTTCGACCAGGATGCATTAGGCGTGGTCACAGGCTCACTGGCTGAGGGGTGCACCCGCACTCTCTCCGTCGTCAAATCCGGTAGATGATCCGTCAAACAAGGTAGAAGGTTTAGGAGGAAAGGACAGGCAACTCAAAGATATGTATTATCTATTAAGTGATTGCGTTAATTCCCTTATGTATACATAATTACAAATCATGATAAGGAGCCCCCGTCTGGTCCGAAACTAGTCGGCATCCCAAATCATGGAACGCAAAAGTTTAAAAGTTATTATGGATATGTCACCGTAAGATTGTGAGTATCCATAGTTTATAAACAATCTCGCGATTTTATGAACTGACGAAATATTATGAACAACCATTTACAATTTATCGTTTTATTTCTCTATAGTTTATAATCTAGGTTTCACATAATTTAATTAAAATTTCAGATAATTTGTTCTGTGTCTGGGTGTAATTTATATATAATATGTATGTATTTAGAAATATATAAGTATGTTTATCAGCCGTCTGGTTGTCATAGTACAGGCTCTGCCTAGTTTGGGATCAGACGGCCGTGTGTGAGATGTGTGGAGTTATTATTATTATTAATTATAAATATTGTAAGTGCATGTATGTAGATAAAAAAATGTCGATTTATTCAATGTATTATTTAATAAATAATCTACGCATGAACATTATGGTAAAAATATAGTCTAAAAATTGGTTACAATCTGAATTCCGCAACCAACTTGAATTCGACGCTAAAATGTATTTAAAGCTTTTATATTATTTCTTTCGCTATATATTTGTAGATCTATTGCTTCTAAATATCCTCTGAATGTAAGCGGGTTCAACAGTAATGTGTACTGTATTTAGAAAACGATAATTTAGAAATGGAATTTAAACAGTTTAGAACAAATTCTAAACTTGTGTGATGTTTAAACACGATAGCCCAACTGCAATCGACTGTTTTTTATGCACTGTTATTAGATCAGATCAAATGGAACGAACCAACCATTGAAGTCTCACCTCATACTATCACAGCGGGTTGCACACTTACGATTTTATCATATTATGTTTGTATATTTGTCCTCTATGCGTTCTACAACCATTGATCGATTGTGATGAAACTTTGGTAGGGTGTTCTGGGGACGCCCGCGAGGGTTCCTTGCCCAAAAATTATATATAAATAAATAAAATTTCATTGCAACGCATGCGTGGTACAGCTAGTATATTATAAAATAAAGTCCCTCGCCGTGTCTGTCTATCTATACACGATAAACTCCAAAAGGACCGAACGGATTTTCATACGGTTTCACTAATAGATAGAGTGATTAATGAGGACGGTTTAAGTGTTAATTAAGGTTTTATATAAATTTGCTGAAATATGATGACGATTGTTGTACACGCCTAAAAAATCATGACGACTGGGAGCTTCACTGGCATGCATTTGTAAACCAATAGAGTTGTATGAAAAAGATACTTTACGGATATATTCCTCTTAAAGAGATCTATAAAAATATAGCACAGCTATATGTCTATTTTCTAAGATTAACACAGGATAACAAAAAATATTGCTAAAAATTAGTTTTAAAAATATCTTTAAATTAGGCGATTTTTGGTGGATCTTCATTTTATTAAATTAGAAGATTGTTTTCTGTATTTCTAGACACATTTTATCTACACATTCCATCTACTTTTATGAACAACGGAGGCAAAAATATCTGGAAATTCAAACGGTCATAACTTGTAAACGGATAGTCTTTTTTTCAAAAATTCTTGTAACTACACGCTAGAGTCATGGCCTTTCAGTGATTTAAGTAAGTGTTCCTCTTTTAAATACACCCTGTATATGATCTTCCTATTTCAAAAACCCACATCGAATCAGTAGTTAAACCATCACACATTTTAACCCAACAGACATGCTCAACAGGCGAACGACACATACTATACCTGTATTACCCGAGCAAAGCCGAGCTGCTGGTTTAATATATACCATATATATATTGTAAAGCCTCCACCACGTGTAACGCGTGGAGTACTTCTTCTAAATCAACTGCGGCGTACTTTACCACGTATAAAGCTTGGGGCTTTAGGGTATCCGGTTTCGATAGGTACTAGCTAGAGGAGGAAAAGTGAAAGAGCAGGCAAACGCACTATGCGATATAATCAGGATCAGATTGTTCATGTAACAATTATAACTTCACACAAATTAATTATAAATAATACTTCTTGAATTATTCTGTGCACATTGCCCGTAAGTCGTCAAGACAGGCCTCTGTCCTCCCCGCGACTCTCTTGTCTTCAACATTTATTATTCATAAAATATTTCGAACGTGTTCTAAATTCGAGTGCCACCAGTCTATGCCTCTCGCGTAGTAAAGAGTTATTCTTCCAATCGAAGGAGTATGCAAGCTGTGCGAGAGGTCCCGTCACTCCAATATATACCATGGGCACCTGCAAAGTGACAAGTGGGTGGCCGACCCTTAGAGGGGGAAGAGGGGTAGGGAGGCAGGGGGAGAGGAAGAAAGAGGAAAGGAGGGGGAAAGGGAATGCTTAGGGCCTCCGGTAACCTCATTCAAGCGGGGAAAAGTAATACAAGCATTGCTTTACTGCCGGTTTTCTATGAGGCCGTGGTATCACTCCGGTCGAGCCGGCCCATACGTGTCGAAGCATGGCTCTCCCACAAATAAATGTTATTTAAAAAAAAAGACAACTATATTATTATGATACGAAAAGAATATAGTCGGAGTTATTTAAATAATGAATGTCAGTTGAGTAGTTAAAGCGTGTGTAACAAACAAACTCATACTCGCATTATTACTTAGGATTTAGATGTTGGGAAAAATATAGTACACAATCAAAGTTAACAGATTACAGTAGGTACTGTGAATCTACTTCTGGGTCAAGGTTTCTGATCTGTTTATATCATTGCTGTTTCAGCAGCTCTGTGTTTGTTACCTAAGTCTTTTCTTCGACAAAAGTTTTCATTCAATTATTCATTTAATTTTGCCTTACATTAGTGTAGTATTACAAAAACTTCGTTTATCTTAGGAAAGCATTTTGTTTCTTACGTTATTTATTATTATTACGCATTTGAATTTATTATCTTCGATTTTTATCGGATTTTTACCGAATAAAGGAAAATTTAATTAACCCGTTTCTATTTCGTTTTGTCACTACATTTAACTTAAATTTCTTTTTTAGGTTACACTCAGATCCATAATCACACCCCTCCACCCACATCCTCATAGCTTTGAAGAGCGAGAGCCAACAGAGAAATCGGTAGACACACCTGCTCTGTAAGGCCAACCCTCACAGTCACTAATTGCCGAAGTAAAATGGCGGGCTATGGAACGAGCCTGCTTGGAGTCTCTTTACAGAATAAACCGTGGAGACCACGAAACGGTAATCAAAAGGTAGGACGCCCCCCAGCTAGGTGGACCGAAGACCTGAGGAAGGTAGCTGGGAGTTACTGGATGCGGAAGGCGGAGGACCGGGTGTTATGGCGCACATTGGTAGAGGCCTATGTCCAGCAATAGACTGGAATAGGCTAACTGATGATGTATTAATCTGTGATGTCTGTCAGGCAGGGCCTATAGCAACAACAGGAATCCAAATCTATACTAACATTATAAAGCTTGAAGAGTTTGTTTGGTTGAACGTGCTGAATAGTGTGTTGAGTTAGTGTTGAATAGCCCATTTATCGAGGAAGACTATAGGCTATATAACATCACGCTACAGCCAATAAGAGCGGAGCATCGATGAAAAATGTTGTAAAAACGCGGAAAATTTACATACGCGGATGAAGTTGCGCGGGTCAGCTAGTTCATTGAATACTTACAATCCATTTGTTGTAGCATTGGTATAACAGTTTTCAATACCACGAACTGGTGATTTTCAATTATAAAATGTGACAGTTGGAAACAAACCAGATGTCTACTCATCGGTTATTCAACGAAACTACCAATTATGTGTCTTAGAACCACCTGTGAGTTGAAATTATTATGTAAACATACAATAAACTAACAGGAAATGTACAGAAATATCTTGTATGTTTCCTTTTCAATAGGGTTTGCGTTAGGTATCCTTAGATAATGTTATAAAAAAGAAAGTGTGTTAACTGGCTTTAATTAAAGCAACATGATTTAAATGCATTAAAAATAATAAGCAAAAACAAAATTAAGATCGATGTCATGTAATCAAATTTCAATATGAAAGATGAATTTATTTTTTATTTATTATCATTGTTGATGTTATTTTTTTTTTATGAATATAGTATGCAAATGCAATATCCAAAAATAAACACTTTTTAATCCAACTTCTGGATTAAAAGAGACGTGAACATTGCAATATTTAATCAGAACTTGGTAAATATAATTAATTAAACCGTTTGTATATTTTTCTGTTTTTTAAAAGACAACTCCCTGCATTAGGAATTACTCCTGTGTCGCGGGGGACTTTACAAATATGCAAACAACGGACACAAAGAACACCCAGACTCAGGTGGGAATCGAACCCACGACCTCTGGCTCAGCAGTCAGGGTCACTAACCACTAGACCAACAGGCCAGCCTATATTATATATGCATTTGAATTGATATATTCAAAGATTTTTGACGTAATAACGTCTTATATACATCGATGAACGCCGGCTGCACGCACGAAAAAGCATGACTCATTGTCACGTTCCGCCTGAGCCGAGCGTGCAAGCGAGAGCGGGGAGCAAGCGATAGAGAGCCACGATCGGCCTAAACTTTCGGCTTGTGACGCATCTATATCTCTTCCACTGTTTTCTTATGACGTTATTAGGTAAAATTATCGTCCGTAAACCGACTTTACAGACAACCAATTTTTTTTCTAGAGAACCTTCCCAATAAAGACTGATTTGTGATTTTTTGCGCTCTCTTTTACCAGAAGAATTGATGCACGTATGTATGTTAGTAATGTCTGTTACTAAAAATAAGTATTAAAAATCACTGTTTTGTTACAAACTGTATTGTACATGTATTTGCAATGTGGGTTTATTTAAGCCTCCCCCAATGACGATTTCTACTCGTCGACTAGCGCGCTCTGAATTTGGTTGTAGTGGTATTTTTATTAATAGGTACTAGAGAGATGGTCTAGTAGTCGACTTTCGACCATAATTCATATGTATATTTTACCTATGCATTATCTGTATAAGTTAAACTGTCATAGTTAGATTTTCCGTAGCATGAAGGGAACAACATATATACTGGACGCGTGTAGCTTGATGGTTTTTTTATAGTATAGGTGGCAAACGAGCAGACGGGCAAGGTGGCAACGGTGCACCTGATGGTAAATGACTACCGCCGCCCATGGGCACCTGCAGCTCATGAGTCACAAGTGTGTTGCTAGCCTTTAAGGTGGGAGTAGGGAAGGGGGAAAGAGGGTTAGAGGAGGGGAGAGGGAAGGGTTAGGGCCTCCGGTAACCTCACTCACTCGGTGAAAAGCAATGCAATCATTGCTTCACTGCCTCTCAGGTCGAGCCGGCCCATACGTGCCGAAGCATGGCTCTATCATGTTGCTGTTGACACGTAATGATTTAATTTATAACCTATTATATTAAAAAAATATTAGCTTTCTGCACTTGTCCTATATATAAACTTAAAGTATTCCATATTTTACGTGCCTTAGTTCACATAATTTTCCTAAAAATGCATACAAAAAGTTCTCTTCACGTCAGATTGGAGGATGATTATTTTTTTATTTGTTATGTACTTCTACAATAGTTTTACAAAAACTTGTTCTTGGAGCTCAAGCGATGCTTTCACCGGCAGAAATACAAAACAATGTAATTTTATTGTTGAATCGAAGTCCTTTGGAGGATAGGTGATTTTCCATTCAGAATTCAATTCTGTTATTCTCTACCTACTGCTATTAATGCCCATGCACATGTAACTGGTTGAAAATGTAAAGTTTTATTGACAGCACTGTTTTATTGACAATTTAACTATTAATGCTTTACAGTATTGCCAGCTGAAAATAGAAGGCTTTTAACGAAATGATTAAGCGTAAAACACCATTACAGCGTTCCACTTGACATACGTGTTTATTATGGCATATAGCATACCGTTGCATTAGGAAGTGGTCCTACTGTAAACTGGATTGACAATTAATATTGCACCTGTAAGCTTTAAGAGTTTACAGGACCTATTCTTACAGAATCAGATCACAGGAAGTAAGTGTCGCAAGACTACGATAAGGCCCCCCATTGTAATAACAAATGTTTGAGAATAGATGTAAGACCTTGCTGAGTGCGGCCATTTGTAGCAGATACCACTACACTGTGAAGTGGGTCAGGCCTGGAATAGTGTTAAGAACACCTTTTGGATGCGTTTAAAAATCAGCGAGAGGAGCCATTTTCATGTAGGTATCTCAGAGTACAGCACAGGAAACGTCGTGTAAGTCGGGGTGCCTTGACTGGGGTCCTATTAATAAAGTGCTTGACCAGCACATAAAAATTGTGAGTAAATGATATGCCTACATTATGTTTTTATAACTGTAGTGTGTATTAATTGTATCGTATAATTATAACGAGATGTTAGATGCTCGTGTAAAACAATTTCAATAAATAATCATTCTATTTACCAAAGAAATATTCTGTAGTATTAAAGTTCAGAAAATTCAGAACATGAATATCTGCCGACTGTTTTAGAAAAGAGAATTAGAATTTATGTCATAACTTTACACAGGCTAGGCGCTTGTTACTCATACCGGTTGTTTGACAAAAATATTTAAAAGTTGCTGATGGTTCTTGCTTTATGAAATCGCTTTCCGCTTACTTTGAGACAAGCCGCCTAAAAGTAGCGCATATTTGACTGCAGAGAATGACTGGCCATTAACAGAGGTATTAAAACATTTATGCACAATAAAGACGTTCCTCGATATATAAATGTTTTACAGTTTTATGAGCTTTGCTGCCTACGAGAATTTAAATTGTTTTCCCAGTAATACTTGTTGATTTAGTTTGCTTAGAAATGAGTAGAGAGTAGATCTGTTTAATTGTTTCTATACGATCGATATTATTATTCGTTGCCATCTAACTTAGAAAATAAGATAAATAGAGACCTCTACGATTTATCTATTTTTATTTTATTTTTTATTTATTTTTATTTATTTATCTACAGTCAACATGATCACCTGATCACGGTGAATCGGCATTAGTGAGTAAGGGAGTATTGTTCAATGTATTAAAAAAAAGGTTAACTTAACAGCCGACTTTAGTCATGTTAATTTAATCCCAAGTCTTTAAATTTTAAATGTCACATTCCTTACATATGTTAGTTTTGGACTTGTTTTTGCGATTAATATAGTACTATAGAATAGTATAGTGGAGCAGTAGTAGCAGTAGAACAGAATAGTATAGTATATCATGCCAAAAGGAATATTGAATCCGCCTGCCTATGCACAAGGGAGAATGTAAGAAGCTGACGGCCAACCTTCAGGAGTGAAGACACTATGAGAAGAAGAAGAATGAAACGGAAGACGCCAGAGTAGATTTTCATTTAATTATCATATCATTATATGACTGGCCTGTTGGTTTAGTGATTAATGACCCTGACTGCTGAGCCAGAGGTCGTGGGTTCGATTCCCACCCACGACAAGTAACTGTGTGATGAACATGATAGTTTGTTCTGTGTCTGGGTGTAGTTTATCTATTATAGGTATGTATTTTTTGGGTTCACGTCGGTAGTGCACTGGGTGGGTTCGAACCCGCAATCACTCGATCGCATTACGCTACCGCCTCTTAAATTTATTTAAGATATTAATTTATCTATAATATGTATGTATTTAGAAATATATAAGTATGTTTATCAGCAGTCTGGTTACCATAGTAAAGGCTCTGCCTAATTTGAGATCAGACGACCGAGTATGAGATGTGTGACGTTATTATTATTTATATATAAAATCATAAAGTTAGCTGCTATAACAACTATTTCTCTTGTTTGTGACGCCTTTCCAATTCTAGAAACAAGCTTCTTATAACTTTCAAGAGGTGCACGCGAGGCACGAGTAATGTGACCCAAAAATCAGGTGATGTGCTGCTCTTTCAATACGGTACCAGTACCAGTGAATTCGGTTTTCTAATCAACAGGGATCATGTTCTTTTGAAAAAAGAATCGAGGGTGAATCCGTCCACGTGTCGTTGCTTCTCCTTGGTACCCTCTAATCGCAGTAACGTAGGCCACTCCATCAATCCGTCTTTTTTTACATTGTTTAGTTTATTTACTAAGTGCCGCTTTTATCTCACCTTCCCGCCTATACATTAGCATCTCAAATAAACATTTAAAAAATAAAGTGGGCATAAGATTTCTGGCAACTGTGTTTATACTTGCATTGAATTTGTTTATTGTCTTTCAAAATGTGCGATTGTGAAGGGAATTAGTTCCAAAGTTGTTGATGGCGAAATTGAATTCTAAGACCAGCGAATAAAGAGTTATACAACAGGGTTTTGTCTGCGCCATTACTATTGGCTCATGTCAATAGACGGTGCCCTCCAAAGGTTATTTGGTAATCAGTAGTTGTTTACAGCCACGAGGTCGTTCATTATACCGCTTCGGTAGTTGTTATTTTACTGTCCATTTCAGTTTTATCAATAGAAATAAAGTAGGTAAGGAATATTTTAGAAGGGATATTTAATGTAAATAATAATTATGTTGAAAATTCAGTGTCTCCTGGTGTATGTTATAAAGCTAATATAAGATGGAAAAGATAAACAATTCATTTAGGCCATTTCCGCTGAATCAGGAGGTTTTTTCTGTGATTTTTTAGTTTTATGAATGGTTGTAAAGTCCAATAGAACTAAGGACTTTTTATTGGTACCGATGCTACTTAGTAGGCACTCTAAGCGCAAACAACTTAGCTCAACAGAGTACGTCTTGGTAAGCGATGAGCGATAAGCGACCCAGGCATTGCAGGTCAGTAGATATTATATGGTATGAGGACTACAGAAGATCTAGAAACTTATTAGTTTAAATTGTTAATAAATAATATGGCATCCTATTTTAAAGTATAAAATGAACATTTAGGGCACTGGTAACCGATTGGAAATTGTTGAGACCAAAACCTGGTAAGAACGATCGAGCAACAATGTTATAATTTGGCTTTAAGCATCATGCAGTTGCAGGTATAGTAGTTAAAATAACGATCATACAAAACAAAATCTACCTTATTCCACTTTTAATCTTATAGTTTTTAAATACATTTCTAAAACAAATACTCTGAAAAAAATATGTGTTACCCAATAGTAAGTTTAGCCAATACGATAACAGTACAAATGTAGCAGCAATAAGTGCTATAATTCCCTTGGCTGTTTACGGTTAATAAAATTTCGATTTAGTACGGAACTCGAATTAATTCGGGAGGTGTATTGCGGCGGGTTTATTGTGCAAATCGTGGACGGTCGTAAATGTTACGATACTGTTATGCTACACAGTCCTTCGAGCCGAAATATTATGGAATCATTGGGACTAGTTACTATGAATCTCAGTGTAGGTAGATATAAGTATTTATTGATTGTAATAATAGGCAAACTTGATCTAAATGCTCTTACGGTGGTTTAAATTTTTATCTTTACTTACCATATTGATGAGGTTTTGACATACTATTTGAACACACCGGAGCTTTTGTCTCTTTTATTCCAAATTATTCATTTATATTGAGGTACAGGATGCCAAAGACAAACTATAAACACTTATTTACCGCAAGATAATCTCATTTGTTACCATACAAACCTTTTTAGGCGTACTGAGTTTAGTACATGCAGAGTTAAATTATGACTTGAGACGGTAAACATGGCGCTTATAGCAAGCAAATATCTAATCTCTCTAAGATATAATAAGCTGACATGAATGATGTAATAAATACATACATGTATAAATTCAGATTTGCGCGAACTTGTCCGTTATAAAAAGTATAAGAAACAAACAATATCATTAAATAAAATTGATCAGGCTTTTTTTTATTTTGGGTCAACATGAAGAAAATAATTTTCTGAAGAAAAATACGATTTTTTTTACTCTTCTTCTCCTTTCACCTCGCCACTTCCCGTTAGTCGGGGTCGGCTTTTCTGATCTTAAGGCGCCACTTATTACAATGGTAAGCTTTATCAGTAGATAGACCGCACTTCTTTACGTCTTTGTGAATAGTCTTCCACCAAGAAGTTAGCGGTCTACCTCCCGCTCACTTTTGTATCGACATGGAAGTACTTTTCTATGACGACACAAAATATCCTACCTACAAAATATTACTTTAACGTTTATCACCTTCTAAAAGGGGTGGTATTGACGATATTCTGATATCATTCTCAAAGCTGTTGGCCTCTAATGGGATGCAGTCAACGCCAAAAATCGGTAATCTTAGTGGTGGGAGAGGTTAACCACGCGGTCACCGGGTCTTCCCATTACATGATCGTGTCATCTCAGCCTGCATTCGATAAGATTTGTTTCAGTCTGTGTCAAGTATTTGTAGCACGTTATATAATAAAATTATATTAATATATACGCTGCTGTTTCCCGCGGTTTCATCCGCGTAAAAATATTTTTCTATCCCTTGGAAATAGTACTTTTTTTGGATGTTAGTTACCCTATGTCCATTTTCAGTGGCAACGTGTAGGCAAAATTTCATGACGATTGGTTGAGTAGTTAAGACATAAAAGCGTAACAAACAAACAAACCAACAAACAGACAAGAAAACAAACTCACTTTCGCATTTATAATACTAGCTGTCGCCCGCGACTTCGCTCGCGTGCAAATTTTGGCGATATCTATCCTATAGGAATCGTACAAACCGATTCAGCCATGCCCACAAACTTTCGCCTACATAATATTGTAGCGTCGGACCTCCTTCGGCGCAGAGCGAACCTGGCTGGTAGCGCAAAGTTCGAATAATGTCGAACCTGTGATTTTATTTATATAGATTCAAATTAGAACAGAAGACTCTCGCACAGATAACTATGTATTGGACTCTCGCCGCAGCCAGCAGACAGGGTGGACATCTGACAAGCGGCTCTACTTCGATAAAGTGAATATAAAGTGTATGAATTTATTTTAAAGCCTTAAATTTAAAAAATATAAAGTATTAGAATTTTGTGATTGACTCTTCATTCTTCTTCCCCACACTTCGACACCACGAGCCCCTTTTTCCTCACTGCCAAGCGAGGACCTTACAATATTGTGACGCCCGTACTTCTTTCGGGTGTCGATCAAAACTGGCTGGTAATATAATATTTAAATCATTTCTAATAATATTTTTAAAATGTATAAATTCTTTACAAAAAAACAGAAGGGAGAAGCGGTTCAGCGGGCAGTCAAAGCGGATGACTGTCAAGATGCTGTACCATGTCTATGAAGCCATTATAAAGTTATTGTATTACTAGTTCTGTTCCTAATCTTTCTTTTGCCTGGCCCTTTCCCATTATATTTGGGGTCGGCCCTCCGTGTCATACGTCTCCAGGTAGCTCGGTCCTGGGTCGTCTCTTTTTTGACTTGGGCTTCTTTTAGGTTCTTATTTACTACGGACATCCATGTGATTGGGGATCTTCCTCGTCCTCGGGGTTTGGTTTCGATATCCATCACTTTTCTGGTCAGTTATCTAGTCAGCACTAGTTCTGTTCCTAATATAAATTATTATTACTCCCTCAGCTTCTATCAATTCCTAACCTCCTCCGAGAAATCCCGATCCCCAAATCCTCACAGCCGAATGAGGTCTTACAATATTAGCAAAATTTAACTAATCATAACATAACATTACGTTTTATTTGCAGCACTCTCTCTTTACTTATATATGCAACGGTTTATTCTTGTAACAATATAAGAACACGCAACATTAATGAAGACTTACAGCAATAGTTTCAATAACAAGAAACTACCATCAATAATTTATTATTACAATAAATTGTGGCAATAAACTACTTCTTTCCTGTAAACACTTTTATTATACCTATGTCTGACTTGGAATTATCGTGGGCAAATAGTAGGATAGGCTTTTTAGTGATGTAACAGACCTATTTACAAAAAAATATCGAGTCCCAGCCTTATACGTTTTGTAAGTATTTTGTTTCTATTACAAATAAAGAATTTTTTAAAATAATGACAACTAGTGTTATCTCCATAGTTCTGTACATAGGATTATATTAGTACCTCAATTTTTCAAAACTAAAGATTATTTATTTATTATTAAAGGTTTCTTAAAAAAATCCACAAGTTTACTCATTTTAAGGGTTCCGTTCTTTAAAAGGAAAAAGGAAACCTTTATAACACCACTTTGTTGTCTGTCTGTCTATCTTTTTTCTAAGGAACCCGTATACGCATCAAGTTGAAATTAATACCAAATACTTATGTCTGCGATTCCCGCCCAAATTTTTCCAAACTATCCTCATATTCAATTTGCTAAATAAACGCATTTTCTTTCTTTCTATATTATTCTAGGTTATGTCATAAATCAGTAGAACTAAGTTAAATGATAATCTTAACTGTAGTTAACCTTTCTGTACGAGTTATGACTTCAATAAGAAAATAAAAATCATTAACAAGTATTCGTAAACTATTAATAAAACATTGTTTCAAGTAAAGTAATACAAACCATATTTTTAAAATTATTCCTGACAGACAGCTGAAAATGTACGAGTGAATGAAAGTGCACAAGCTGCACTCCAACTTTGTCGGATTAAGAGCGACGGGCAACACGAGTGCAATATTGAATATTGTACGGCATTCCGCTTTTACTACTAGCATAGCGAGGCAAAAATTGTGATGTCGGTAGTTTAAACTTTTTTTCGTGGAACGCTTTTGTCGAGGACTTCTAAATTTAAAATCGAACTCGGAAAAAAATTAAATAGTGGGTATAGCACTTTTAAGTTTAGTATTGTTTGTTGTAAATATTTTATGCGAAACGGGATAAACGGGGTTATGGCGTTGGGTTAGAAATTTAAGCGGCTGTAGCGTCGGACTTGCGATCACACGTGATTGATGGTTGGGGGTTCCAACCCCACCAATTGCACTACCGATCATTCCTAACACGAGCATTTAGCTCAGCTTGAGGGGTTAACGAGAATGATAGCAATGTGTGACCCACGTATTTATTATTTTTTCTTCAAAAAACATTCCTGCATTAGGAATGGCTTCTGTGTCGCGGGACACAAACATTGAATAAAGTACTTATAGAACAGCCAGACTCGAGACAACTATAGATCACAAAATGTTTTGTCCCGTGTCAAAATCTAACTCAGACAGATAGACTAGAATAATAAATAGCCCATTTAAAATAATTAAACATATTTGTCATGCGCAATGTATTATTATGCCAATCTTTATTAACGAGGTCCTTTTTTCTTGAATTGATTAATTTGCCCTCTACGCTCACTAAAATTATCACATACTGTGAATTTTGGTCCAAAGACGGCAATAAATAATATTGCGAGGCTGGCCGATTTCTGGCGTTGACTGCAACCCATTAGAGGCCAACAGCTTTTAGGAATCGTTGGCATGAAATCAGAATATGGTCAGTAATAGCTCTTTTAGAAGGAAATAAAATGTGAAAGTAATATTTTCTAGGTAGAATATTTGGAAAGTCCTTGCTTAGAATTGGGAAGTCCATTGTCATTGAGAAGTGGAGGAAGCTCTTTCAATATGTTCTTAGTTACCATGTGCAAAGACAGAGTTTGTCGGTGATTTTCTTAATTACTATGTAAAGCGATAGAGTTTGTCTGTATTCTGAGTCTGAATTTGCATACTTGCACTAGTTTCCTGTAGTTAGTTGAGGCATGGCCATCTCCCAACTGTGTACGAGCTATTTTAGTAAACCTTTAAACACAAGTAAAATGCTTTATACTATCATAATCAGCGTTCAGGTCGTTAGAAACAGTCACGACAGTAATCGTAAAACATAACTTACCTATGAAAATCAATAACTCTAACAGAATAGATGATCATTCAAATAATCGTTATAATCGAATTGTTACGCCTTTTTTACTATTTTGAAAAAGGAGGAGATTTTCAATTCAACGGTTTTTTTTTTGCGTGTAGGTAAATTACGCGATATCTCCGCTAATTGAGAACCGATTCCAAAAATTTTTTTTTTATTAAATCGATTATAATCAACAATATTTCTATTTAAATTTAAAGAAAATATTCTGATTCTTAAGAATACAGTTTATTTTAATTTACCATAATTTCGGCGTATTGAAGTCGGTTACACTTTTTAAAAAGATATTTTTTACCTTTTGTTCGTCATTTTTGAAAATATAATAAAACCATACACCGTGTGATATTTAAGAAATTCATTTTGTAAACAATTAAGTTCGCAGATAAATATGATGGTAAGCGGTGCCCACTTGCTTATAGACACTCGAGACACTTTAACAGTTGTCACTTACGTGTTGCAGACCATATTCCTCCCCTGTTTCCTCCTGAACAAAAATTATATAACCCGGAATAAAAAAACAATTGTTATGAAAGAACATCACTAGCATTTTTTTATTTAGTCACTCGACGTGGAGTCTCGACGTGACAAATAAGACACTTTACGAAGCTAGACCTTACGCCAGAAAGTTTTGTATTTTAGATGAGTACTGCAGAAAAATGGGTTAGCCTTAACATTAATAATAATCATTTACGTCATAAAATCTATAAGCTAACCACATTATAGTTTATATATGTTATGACATAGGTCTCTCCTAAAAGCAAACCTTGCGTATCCAGTCTATCTCAGTTATCTTCTTTAGGTCGTCGGTCCATCTGAACGGGGCCTGTCCTACTTTCCGTCTCCACTCTACGACTCGTTTGCTCCAAAGCCCATCGGCCCTTCGGCAGACGTAGCCATCCCATTGGCACTTCAGCGTACTTATTTTGCGAGCTATGTTTTTAACTTTAGTTCTTTGTCGGATGACCTCTTTACGAATTTTGATCTTCAAAGGAACTCAAAGTTTAGCTCACTCCGTAACACGCTGCGTGTGACTTTTAGTTTGTGAAATAGTCCACGTCTACGTATCTTTGGTATTTCAATTAATTACATACACATCAAATATTTTAAATCTGTAAAACATATGTGAAGCTACTTAAAATATATCATACGGAACGAAGATATTGCTTCCTTTTTTTTTACTCCGTGCGTCTATTTTAATGTAATTGATTAAATTGTACGATAATGTCTAGTTTTATTGTGTTATGGGATAATGAACTTACTAAAATTGAAGACCAAGAGGAGGTAAAAAGTGTGCTACAACTTAACTCGGAACCAAAATCACTTGGCAGTAGTTAAGAAAGACCTTAGTTAATGAGATAGACCATATGACACCTCCGGAGCAACATCTCTGGAGACCAGTTTAACAGTTGTGACGTCTACCAACAAAAAGTTACAAACTTATGATTTCAATTAAGTACAAGTGGTTGGCGGCTCTCACAGCTACTAATTTAGTTAACCTGCGCACTCTTGCTCCTCTGAGGAATGTAAGTCGATTATATATCAAGATGTTCCCTTGTAGAGAATATAGTTAGAAGCGTGTAGCGATAGAAGATTTAGTTGATTTTCGCTACTGTGTGGTCGGAGTATTTGATATAAATATTATTTGCCTCTTTTAAGAAAAAAAAAACATATAATATATTGAGTGTGACAATATAATATATTTATTTATTTATTTAAAACTTCATGCACATTTGTACAAAGGCGGACTTAATGCCTAGGGCATTCTCTACCTGTCAACCTTAGAGTAGAACTGCTATAAGGTAGGTGCAAAGATATATTGAAATTATTTATAAAACAAACTAATATTTACATTACTGACATGTACAATTTTCTAAATATCATTACTACATAATATACACATTTTCATATACTTATACATAAACATACATAAGTACTTATATTATACCTGTACAGAGTACATAATTATATTCATACATATCATATATATAAGTAAATACACTACAAATACTACTATAAAGTCGTGTACTAGCGTTGAGGCTATTCTGGTAACTCATGGTTTAGGAGTTCTCGTACTTTCTTTTTAAACGTGAAGCGGTTTGTGGACATCCTGACTTCGAGAGGGAGCGCATTCCAGAGAAGGACTGATTGTACATAGAAAGAAGAGTTGATGAAGTCGGAGCTGTGAGAGGGACATAAAAGAAGCAAATTATTGGTGGAACGAAGATTCCTGTCATGAGTAGAGTAGAGTAAATCAAATAACTGAAATGATGATTAATAACAACTACTTACGATGGTACGGAGAACTGTTTTTCTTTTTGGTTTTTTTTTTAACTTGAGACACCTCAGTCACGGCCCTGTGATCTGAAACTGAGCCTGTACTCTGGTAACCTGACTGCTAATAAACGTTTTTATGTGTTACTAAATACATGATTATGTTCACATAATTATTTGTCCTGGGTGGGAATCGACCCAACTTCCATTGGCTTAGCAGTCAAGATGGCTGACCAATAGATCAACAGGCCAATGAAACCTTTTTTTTTAATAAAAAATATATAAAGTTATATTTGATCGGACTGTATTCTTATACAACTAAGTAAATCAATGTTTAACTTCTCGCAAAATAAATTTGGCAAATAATCACATTTGTAGGTTCACTCCCAAGGCAATCGGTTGTCAGGGACCAGTCGTGCTGGCAACAGTAACCGTAGTAACAGTAACAGTTACAGCAACAGCAGAGTTCTATTAGTGATTTTTGTATTAAATAGGTGTTCGTCTTCCAACTCACCTGATAGGAAGTGACGATGAAGACGAAGATGGTACAAGCCTTTCCAAGAGAAACCTTTAAATCTACTCTTAAAGATTTCTGGATTATAATTGTCTGGAAAAATAGACATAGGCAGGTCATTCCAGACTTTGTCAACTCAACCTCAAAAGCGTTTAGTTCGACTTTCACCAGTAGAAATAGTATTTCCGACTTTTTGGATCGTCATTTCTATTTCATACAAGCGTAATTCCAAATTATGTGACAGTCTGAAAATGTAAGAATTATGATTCCTTTGTATATTAATAAAAAAATATTTTAAGTTAAACAGAAGCTGACTCAGAATATTTTTAGCTTTGGTAATGTTTAATGAATACGTAAATTTGGAGATTAATTCAGAACAGAACTTATTCGCTGCCGAAGTTCGCTCTCTTCGTTAAAATGTTGTTGATGCATAAACTGATTGAACTTTGAAGAAAATTTGCATATCAAACTCGCTGGAGTTGATTTACGGAAATATCGAACAAACAAATGATATTTGATATATAAACGCGTAGGTTTTTATTTTTATAGTATATATATATGTTTGCTTTTATTTTCTTAATATAGAAGAAAATAGGATACAACAGATTATTACTCAAATTTCAGCAGAGCTTTAGCGGAATATATAGAATATTAATATAGTCCGACATACCACCTTACCGTTGGCCTGGTGAGCTGGCGACCCGTGGGGCTTTAGAGGAATACAGTCCGCTGTATTGCGCTGTAGATACATATATGTAGATTTGACTTCTCAGATGTTTAGATGCTCATGATTTGTGACTATAGAAATGTTTTTTATTGCCCTTCATATATACATACATACACTCACGTCAGTCTATGCCCCCTAAGCGATAGACAGAGGCGTGAAACGCCTACATTTTGCCATCTATAATTTAGTCCTGCTTACGTAATGCGTAATAGGTATTGCCGAAAACCGGGCGCTTTGGGAATGAAGTGCGAAAATCGGGAGTATATTGAAAAGGAAAGTTTGGTAATATGGGAAGGAAAGGGATATTATTTAAATGGATGGGTTGGGGGTGTAAACCATACCTCAAGCAGATCAAGGGCGAATCCCTGTAACTCGAGCTGGCTATTTCTGGAAACTCCGTGCCCTCTAATCAATTTATTTCTGTTCACTTTCCTTAAAAGGACATCTCCATGTCCATCTTATTATATGGCATAGGGGGCAAACAAGCAGACCGGTCACCTGATGGTAAATGACTACTGCCGCCCATGGGTACCTGCAACTCAAGAGTCACAAGTGCGTTGCCAGCCTTTAAGGTGGGGGTAGGGGAGGGGGAGGGGAGAAGGGAGAAGAGCGGGAAGAGGGGGAGAGAGGGGAGAGGGAAACCTTGCTTTATGCGGTTTTCTGTGAGGCCGTGTTATCACTACGGTCGAGCCGGCCCATACTTGCCGAAGCATGGCTCTCCTACAAACAAGTGTGTGGAAGGAAAGTTTATAAACATACAAATTGAAATTACAAGACAATTGGTCTAACACACAATACTCAATGTTCAACTCAAACGATGCAGTTAAATACTTGCTACCGTAGTTATGCCAAAAGTTATACCGTACTAGCAACCCGCCACGGCTGCTTCGCACGCGTGCAATGTAGATACTAATGTGGTTAATGTGTTAACAAATGAACACAAAACAATATTAAGCTACACGTATAAACCTTTCTCTTGAATCACTCTATCCATTGATGAAAACCGCATAAAAACCGTTGCATAATTTAAAAGATTTAAGCGTACAGACGGCAGGAAACGACTTTGTTTTATACTATGTAGAGATGTAAGCGATTGTATACTGATTCTGAAGAACAAACGTTTAGGGTTTATTTCATTCTAAAAATAATTTTTGTATCCATTTTTTTATTAATGACACTGTTCGCAGTTACACTTGCACTGTCATGTAGGGTATTCGATAAATTGACGATTAACACACACTTCACAGATGGCGTTTCTATAAATAACGTTCTTTGATCGAAATAATGTCTTTGAAGTCAATCTTGAAAGAAAACATCTTTGTATATTTATATAATGGGTCTGTGACGGAGCAAACTGTACGAACAAATTGATCGGTGACTTTAAAAACAGGTGTTTTCTATACCCCTTTCGTTAAAGTTTGTTAAACAATGAGCACCTTGAGAGATAAAGAAAATTCAGGTTCTGTAGATAGTGGGAACCACGAATCAAAAAGTATATTAGGGAGATTGTCGTTGCCACACAATGGTGATCAGCGATGACAATTACTAAATAATGATAGATAGATGGATACACTTTATCACACCAAACAGTAGTCACAACAGCAATCAGTAGGATACACCGTTGGTATTCCAATGGGTGGTCTTATCGCAGGCTGCGATCTCTTCCAGACAACCTTTCATGGACTATACTATGTGTATAGTGGAAATAAATTAATCAATTATTATTTTATACATTCGATTGTTAATTTCTTACTTTAGAAAAGGCTCGAACGGGTCTAGGCGCTTTTTTTGTATAATATTGATTCAGGTATACGAATGAGAGAGCGTTTCTTTTCGTTTTAAAACAATAATTATCTCTTTCGTTGTAAAACTTTAATAAAACTTTACAGACCTCAGCCCTACTAATCTACAGGCCTCGAGCAATCAACTGTCAGGATGTGTAAAGTTATGTCAGTCACACACATCTCGAGTTCGATTACCAGGTGGGGTAAAAATAAATAATCGGATTTTTTGTTTAACAGTAGCAGCTTGGAGTGAGAGTTACACCCCTGGGCTTTGAACAGTACGTGTGTCCTTCGGTCGTGTTGGGTGGCCGTTTAATTTATCTATCGGTGAGGGAATACAAGGAGTACCTACGCATGCGTTATTATATCTACAGCATAGTCAGCCAGTCTCATTGGTTTTGGCCTTTGTCCATTGCCTGTTCATTTTTATTAATGGTCAGTTTCTCTTAGTGACTTAAGGCCACCATAGCAGTTGTGTTACTCTTATATAATGAGTTGATGTGTAAGAGCTGCGCGCATATTGGGACAACCAGGTGAAACCTTGGTCTGCCGTCTTATGACTTCATGACGAAACAAGTGTTCAGATTCTCTGTATATTTTTAATGTTTCCGTTTCCCAGTTTCCATCTGACTGAGATGGATACTAGTTAAAGATTTAGATTCTATTTTTGTGTAGATACACACACGTCATCAAATTCTTCTTATCCATCTTGACAAATGCTTATCTCATTCTTAACGATCGCACTCTATTGCGTACGCTGATGTATATATGTATGTAAATAAGTACATATAGATTTAGGAACTTATGTTTTTTTTATAAATAATACTAATAAAGTCGGTAACATATTACTTATATTCGTGTTTACCCCTGCAGCTAAGCTAAATGCTTGTGTTATGAGTGTGTTCACGTAAGTAAGTAAAGCAAAGTAAAGCTGCGGTAAAGTAAACTGAGGTTCATATGAGCGGCATGAAACAGCAGCCAGCATAACAGGAATCGCTGCAAATATTTTTGACCACATTCAACTAAATGAATTTCAGCGCCGACGCATCGAATTTTAGCGAAGCGAGGTCAAACTTATTAAGAACTAGCTGTGCTCAGCGCGGCTTCCCTTGCTTGTACATATTTATATTTTTTGCATAGAACCCTAATTGTTTTTCCAAAATAAGAGGAGCATAAGTTACTCCTCATAATTATATCTCTTTACTAAATGTTTCCAAATATTTACACGGTACATACACCAAAAAGACATTTTTTTATGTGTGTTATGCAAATCATTTTGGAAACAGACTCGCAATGAAAATGGCATAGAGATGACTTCAACTACTATCGTAGATCAACATTAGAAGAAGCAATAATATGAGAAATAATTATAATGATCACCCTATATAGCCGGTTTCGTATTACCCTCAAAACGATTCCTCGTGGTAACATTCCTGCCTCTTAATAGACCATTAAGAGGCTGGAAGTCTCAGCTTCGATTGCTAGTATGTCGTTCCCACTCGAGCAGATAATTATGTCAATTTTCGAGAATTGGGTCCTCAGTCTTTATTTATAAGTAATTGGTAAATATCAGACTAAAGGAGAAGAATCAAATCAATCATATTAGCACGATTCGATGAGTCATTTAATTGAATCGATTCATGATTGATATTTGCTGTTATGAAGAGTAAATATTTACTGTAAAGTTATGGATATTATTCCCTTAGTAAGTAGGAGTCTGACAAGTATTTGTCATGATAAAAAAGAAAACCATGATGTGGAGACAGTAACGATTAATCACTACATATGTTATTATTAAACAAAGTCTCTCTATTCGCGATAAACTTAATAACTACCGAACGGATTTTCATACGATTTTCACCAATAGATGGAGCGATTGATGGAAGGAAGGTTTAGGTGTATAATTCATTAAGGTGTGTATAGGAAAATGGCTGAAATATGACGATGATTGATGAAGATGTCGGAAAAAATCAATATATGCTTTGCTACGGAGTTAACTATACAAATAATAAAATGAAATGGTGTTTGTTGGTAAGATGTCACTGGGGAACCGCTATACCAATTTCGCAATTTTATAATTCTTGTTGTTAATCTGAATAATGTTTTTAGAAAAATTTAAACCAGGACAAAAATTAAAACAGAACAAAAAATTTAAATCTTGAAGGGCTTTATTATAATATGGATTTTGCAATTGGGACAGGGCAACAGGGAGTGAAAGGGCTGATTTTCAAATAAATTCAAATATTTTTTTAATGAAAATATAGTTCGTCGGCTCGTGACCAATATACATCGTAGGCAGAAATTCTTTGACATATAAACCTAAACGTATAAAAATCTAAATCTAAAATTTATATATTCAACACATACATAATTTTGTATATTTGCTTATTAGTCTTTTTTAACAAAATACTGCCTGTAAAATGCTTAAACCATTTTATATGATTTTGGCTAAGAAAATATTTGAATTAACCAAACCCTTCTCTCCCCCCTCTCTCTTAAAGGCCGAGTTGAGTTGCAGGTGTCCATGAGTGGCGCTAGTCATTTACAGAACTTACATTTATAGAATAAAAAAAAGGCATCTTCATCATCACGCAAAACGAGTCTTTTCTTGATTATAGGAACCGGGCATTAGTCAGCAAAACCTAAATAAAAAAAAAAACTATAGAATATATTTTCAAACCAGATAAAATCGTGATCGCAGTCGGCTTCGAAGCAAATGTCTTAAAAACTGTCGCCGTGGCCCTAATATTTTTATACAGGCAGAAAACTCACTCGCATGAACGAATGCGAATGATATCAAAATACGATAATAACAATAACACGAATTTTAATTTATTTAGCAACAATTGTAAATTTATTAATAAATTTTAATTAGTATTCGAGATACCTAGTGCTAGCCTGAAAGCTTTGAACTCTTTTCTGACATAATGGCAGCTGGGCGCCCTTATTTATTTTATCGGATGGTTTTAGGTACAGTGGAGAGGATTGCGAGACGGTCACGATAAAACTAAGCACATAAGCCCCTCAATTCTAGTTGCCTGAAATAGATGTGGTATGGTGGTGTAATTTTATTTGTCTTAAAGGAGATGAACATCTACGTACAGCCCAGTTTTTTTGATGGCTTAATTTCTCCAAAAAAAAAAAGGTTTCTTTATACCATGGTAATTTTATCCCATATAGACTTTTATTAAAGCTGACCAACTTAGATGCGAACCATGTTTTTCCAAACGAAGTAAAAAATTATACTTCACAAAACTTTAAACTTATTCAAAACGTTAAAGGTTTTAATAACAATATTCATACATTATAAAATTTTGTCATTTGTGTAAATTCCCCTGCCCTGTGGTCAACTCATAAACTTAGAATGTAAATGGGTGAACTCGTCTATGCCTAATAGACATTAGATCCCAAAGGCGCTTGCATATAAAACTCCGTAATATCCAAACTTTATTAACATAAATAAAGTTAATTTTATAATTGAGGCTTATGACATTAAAATTGACAAAACAGTATGTATGTATTTTTTATTAGCACATTACAAAAGGGATTTCCAGCAATAACATTATGTGCCCTTAACGCAAATAAGCTTTAATGTAATAAAAATAAATACTTAAAATGACTAACGACCGTAATATTAATATCAAAGTACGTAATCGAAAATATATACATAAATAATATACTCATGCCTATAGGTATCCCCGAAGGGAATGGCACAGGTTCACACCCACCCACGTAACCCTATTGCCTTCAATGCCTTTGTGAATTTGAGATGGGAAAGTTGAGAGTACATTGAAAGGGAACGTAGTTAAGAAGGGAAGGCAATGGCAGTAACTGAATATTACTAACACAGGAGAAAAAAAAAATTGGACCTCAAGCTGGCTGTTGCCGATAAGTCCAAGCTGTCGAACATCTTAAATAATCAAAAAATATCAGACCTGTAAATATCCTCTCCTAAAGTTTTCCACGAAGAACGATCTTCACTCATCTTCAGCCCATTCTAGCAAGTACCATGGCTAGCAAACTGATAAACTACAGCAAATACCTTCATAAGGACATGGAAATGTGTAAAACGTTTATAAAAAGTGGTGAAAGTAGAATTTTCATTACTTTTATAATTCATTTATTTGTGAAATGTACAGATTACTGCCATTACATGACAGAAAACATTAGGATATAGGTACTGTACGAGCCACGTTATACGCTTCTCGTATCATGTAGTTATACTTTGAGCCGTGTCAGCAACCTACTTTATTCATTGCTTTAATCATACTTAAAATTTGTTCGCGTTCATATTCGATCATTAATATCATTTTAATCTATCAATATAGTCAGTTAAATGAAATAAAAAAACAAAAAAAAATTGATTATTTAATTTGATTATTTAAGATGTTAGACGGCTTGGACTTATCGGCAACAGCCAGCTTGAGGTCCAATTTTTTTTTTTTTACGTGGCTCGTACAGGTACATATTAAGTCAAGACAGTGATCCAAGTATAGCATACACAACATGAAAAAGGCAAAATACAAGGCACGTGGCAAAATACAAATAAAGGTCAAACACAATCATTTCATTGAAATAAGAAGCAATAAATTTCATCGTAATTGAAATCTTTAAGGATCAAATTATTTTGCTTATTAAATCCAATTACAAGTCATTGACAATATCCATTAGTCCCGGTTGAGACACGAATATGCGAAACACAAGGCTGTAAAGAGGCACATTCTGTGTTTTATGATGGCACGTTCTACGAAATATTTCAATAGACCTACCGACAATAAATATCAAACAACCTACCAAATTAAGTGACACAAGGTTTTATGAGAGCATTTATACGACATATAACTTTTAAAACGGGTAGGTTGCGCGCAGAATCACCAGATTTTTCCACAAGGAGGCCAATTTAAAAATTCAACTTTTACATTCCCACTTGGGGGTGTTGAGGCTTTTGAATTTGGCTGAGTTGTATCGTGCGGAGCTGCCCCGCCCACTATAGCAACCCCTGAATTCATTCATTCCTCATTTGGGGCTCGCCCGCGTCGAGTGTCCGTTACGATAGTTCGTCGCGAGTTTACGTGGTAATATACAAACAAATTGTGTGTCATCACTTTAGAACATACTTGGAATTAAGGTAAGTGTTTTTAATAAGTCTTTGATTGATTCTGTTTTTTTTTCTGGCCGTAAATTGGCTGATATCGTGACTTTTTCAGAATGAAACGCGTGTGTCTGGCAAACAGGTTGATGTTTTCCTCTGCCTTCTGATTAGTATTTGAGAATAGCCGAGCTATTTTAACGTATCCCTATTTAAGGCTTAATTGATGAATAATACTATGTGTGTAGGTGTACTTTTAAATTAGTTTTTGTGTCAAAACAAAATAACGATAATGATAACAGAATGTGTAAATAATGGAAGAGGGGTAATTTTAATGGCATATTCGATACTCGATTTACCTGTCGTTCCATTAATAAATGAAAATGAATGTATTAGTGTATTTTTAGCTTCTTGTACTTACATAACTTGACTTTACATTTACGACGCATTTGAATTTTATAAATTCGTAACAATTTAATTTGTTAGTGAACATAAATATGTTAGCAATCACATGTGTTTAAATCACTTAGTGATAATGAAATTAAACCTTTCTATTTAAATAGGCCCCGAAATATTTTAATTTATTGATTTTTAGAAAAGTTTTTGGATTTTTTTATATTTGCAAGGAGTAAACCGTTAGTGGATGACGAACCAAGGAGTTACGTTAGGTGTTTGATAGTATAATAAGTTTATGGTTTGAAGTTACTAGGTATGTAGTAATGATAACACCGAACAAACAAATATCGATTGCATAATCAAAACGATTTCATTTATATTGAAGCAAGAATCGATTTAAGGCACAAAAATAAAACAAATTTATTAGTTTTTCGTTTATTTATTTACCATAAATCTGGTAAGCAGGGTCGGCAATTCATGGCGGGGAAAATAATTGTAAAATAATTGCTTCGCATCAAAAATATCTACGTCAGTTACCGGTGCTATCTTTAATTCCTTCTTAATTGAGGTCGCCCACTGGTTCTTTTCAGTAAAAGAAACACTATATTTTTTCAGTGATCCAAGGGAGGTTGTTCCTTTCAATTCTTAAAACTTTCTTTCGTAATGAAATATTTAGAATTAATTCTAACATTTCGAAAAAATTAAAATGGATAACGATTATGTATGTGACAAAACAATTTCATCGTTTCTATAAAGACATCATCACATTTCAAGTCATGCATTTATCGTAATTATATTGATTTTTCATATAAATATTGAGATTTGAAGATTAAATAATAAATTACAAGTTTGGAGGTTGAATAAAAAACAGAAGTATGCTTTAAAATTAAATTTAAAACAGATTTTCATTAATCTATCAATTCCGGTTCATTTCTTATACCTCGTATGACATATTTTTATTTCGTGCAATAAATAAACCGTGTAAATTGATGCAATCTAGTGTCACAAAATTCGTGCTATGTGAAAAATGGAATGAAAAAATATGTCATTACATTTATACTGTAAGAAATATAAACATGGATGACTTTTTTTCAAGAAGAACGAATAGTCGTCCATTTTTTTACATTTTTGTTATTTAACTTGAATAATCATAAAACACTTGACATTGACTGAATTCATGAAGTCCATAATAAAATAATATATATATCTATAAACAAAATATTTTTTTACCGATGTGTCAAAAAGGTTATACCAAAAAGTCAAAGGCGAAAGTCGTAATTAGTTTACAAGAAAATTTACTTTAATAGTCAATTAAGTAAGCTCACTTTACTCTCCAAAGTAAGATAACTTATTCAAAGGTAACCAAGTAGTAACAGTTGTACAAAAATACTTAACAATGCCCCTCGTTGTAAAACGTTCATAATCAGTAATCTAGTAAACGATGTTTAGTCTAGCATAATTTTAGTTCCGTGTTTTAGTCTGCTCTTTCGTAATTGATAAACTTCAACATTTAAAACTATCTTTTCAACAACACACATCAGATAAATGACCGTATGTTCACAGTAAAGAAGGAAGTCTGTTTATCTGTTGGGAGCAATATATTATATAATTACAAATAGGTAATATTATTTGAAACGCAACTAGATATTTTACTTTTGAATTTTGGGATTATATTAGTTTATAAATGTAAAAGTTCTGTATCTGTGGGATGGTTTGTTAGGTACCCTTTCAAGACAAAATCTCTTAAAGTATCCTGAGAACTGAAAGAATGACGTATATTTTTCCTCATGAATATGAAAAAAAAACACACTAATTTCATTCGTGTATCCCTTGAATAACTTGTTCAACTTCTAGCTTATGTCTACAGCAAGCATATTATCCATATATTGATTTAGATTTCAGCATTTTCGTTACTGAAAACACTCAGTTTTCAGTAAATCATCAACCATCACCACTCGTCGTAGGTAGTCGTAGGTCTCTGCCCCATGAAAACATAGTGTGTACATTTTGAGTAAAGCATTACATCGATATTTAGAGGTGTGTGGGAGCTATAAAGGTCCCGCTAAAGTTCAGTTATTTTTAGGCAATTTGTTTATGACTAAAGTAGAAGCTGTACACTGATTTCTTACGTTGCAGCATAATCCGTCCCTCAAATGTCACATGAATTTAAATATATGCTTTAAAATATGTGGACCAAATATTTTTTTTTATAGTAATACCATTGAGAAGCCTATGTAGTCTCTCTAGATCTTGCGTGCCTTACGATTAAATGATAATATGTATAATAAAAACAGAATTGCTTACTATTGTTGTCAGGCGCTACAGTTGACCAGCGGTTAACCGGCCCCTGTCTAATCCGGCATCGCTTATAATCCGATATGCCTATAATAATAGTAGTTAAATCTTGGTCTAAGCATATCAAGGTCTGTAAAATTTTTTTTTTTGTAAGTTTTAGTGACGACATTTTCAGAAAAAAATACATGTATGTATACAACATGTGTATTGTGTTTTAAGTGCGTGAGTGTAAGTTGTGCTATTCTGTGTTTGTGACAACTAATCATTTCATTACATAATTAATCATACAAATCTAATTCAAATCAATGATAACCCAAAGGGTAGCCGTAAGAGTATCGCCTCTATCGATCTATTTATAAATAACTGGATCTATCTAAGATTCTAATAAATAAATAAATAAATAAATAAATAAATAAATAAATAAATAAATAAATAAATAAATAAATAAATAAATAAATAAATAAATAAACTCTAAACACATATTTACATAATGTGACCTGATCATTGAAACATTAAGCTCTCCTCTTCTCTCCTTACCATTACCCAGTGCTGTGTCCGATAGGGTCCACAATAATAGATATTTTTAGGTTTACCATCTATAACTACACATATTGAAATGGTAATGATATTAAGTACGGATTTTATGGAATCTCGAGCAATTCGCTGCCATATTTTAAACGTTAGGTACTTCACCTTTACCATCTAAGCAACTTTCCGCTTTTCCCCCTACTATATAATCCCACTTTTCTACTGTGGGTTCAATTTTTATATCCAACATAAACAGAAAATTACTCCTAATATTACATTAGTGACACTCGCACGTTGATATTGTGAGTGTTCATAGGCACACATAATATAATATGATTCCTTAGTTGAGCTTTACAGTAGATGTTATATTTTTTGGGTAAAGTAGCTCTGTGATGTGCCGCCATTAAACAATAAAAGAAAAGAGCCACCGCACCATTTGCTTCTACTTACATAATCTCGTAATCCAACTTGAGATGTAAATTTTTTATTCTGCGCAATACTTTTATGTATGAAAAATATTTTCAAAGGCAGAGGCATTACATGAATGGCATACGGATGTCGTAAAAAGGGATAAGTTTTTCAAGGTTCATAGTAAAACCAAAAGTAGTTGTCTAAAAGAAAATTTAATCCGTTTGTGATAGTAAAACAGTAAATTAAAAAAATCAAAACACTGGATTGCAAAGAAAATGTGCATATAAAAATAGAAATGAAAACCGTATGAAATGTAGTTTTGACAAATCATTGCAAAAAAAAACAGCCAGTATCGCTCTGAAACACCCTTTTCAGAGATTTATTTACACACATTTTATATTACAATTTATTTATGCTTCCGCAATGCAATTGCATAATACTCGTATATCATATTTTATTGAATGTTTTCTCACATTGGAAAGTCAGCCGGTTAAATATTTTTGATTTATTCTCAGTTAAGTTTTAAATTTATTTCATTTCCATAATTTCAATCTATCTAATCTATTATTAATAAAAAAGGAATTAAAATAACATCTTACTCCCTCATTTGTCCTTCTATGACATTCAGAGGATAAACTGTAATAAATAATAAAGTCGCAAATAAAAGCATAATCCCGAAGTACTGTGAACCGCGAGCCCCAGTTTGCTCTACTAATGATTTCTTTTGTGATAATTCTGTACGCATTCACTTGTGGTATACGCCCCCGATGTGGCGTGAATATTAAAGGAATAGACTCGTCACATTTCATTTCTATAATATCTTATGACTGAAGAAAAAAAATACGTTTCATCTGTCCTTGTCACTGCAATAGTGACGTAATCGAAAGAAGAACAACAGTGCGAATGCTAATAATTACGCGAGTGTGATGCATGACACTTTATAATTATTATTAACTAGCTGCCCCGACAGACTTCGTTCTGTCAAAAGTTAACGACGTCAAATGTTTAACAGCTGGGGACCTGTGTTTTAAATATTATTTACTCTGTGGTGTGGATAGGAAAAGAAAAGTGTTGATTTTACTATTTTCCTCGCAATTTTTATATTTTTTCTCTCCATAAGAACCTTCCCTGACCTTAACGAAAATATGATAAAAGAAATTAGCCGAACTGGTCGAGCCTTTCTCGAGTTTTGCGCTTAGCAACACATTTGGCAATTCATTTTTATTTAGATAGAAGTAAGAAATCGTTTTACAAAATCCTCTATTCCATTCCAGAAAGATTTTTTACTTTTATTTCATATATATTTCTAAGATACGCAATTACGTTGCAAACTGAAATGTGGTTTGCTTGCCAAGCTGAACCCTGATCTTCAATGGATGAGCATGTTGGTTTTTCGGGTTATATATTCGGGGATTATATAAATTCAGTCAGACGGCCTGATTTATAGTATGTACAATGGTTTAGCCGTCTTTTTAACTATATTCTTTTAGACAACAATATGTGAATAAGACGGGAACTGAAAATAGGAGAGAGATGTTAACATCCAAGCAGTTATAATAGAAAACTGTGTTTCTTTTAGGAAAGCACTTAATAGTTGAGAGTTGACGGTTCCTGAAAACTTGTTGCAAGCAGTTATCGAAGTAAATCTTTAATCCTTTTTAACAACTCTAGGCTAGCCAGAAAAAGCAACAGTTAGTTTTACATTTTCACAGCTAAATATAGGTTAAATTCATAAAACGGAACATTAGTACTTTAGTGATAGTTGTGTGTTGTAAATATGATTACATCAAACTGTATATCTATCTAATATAAATAATAAATAATTAATTAAAATAATAAATGCTCAAGCTTTACCTGCTTCCCTTTTCAAATGTGTATACTTAGTATGAAATACTTTGAGATAGCAGATGTGCGCACTGATACCACTCTCCCAGTTATTCCCGTAATGCTACCCAGCTAGGTTAACATTACGGAATAACTTGAACTTAACTTCAGAAAGAATTTAACTTAAGAAAACCATAATAATATAAAACTCCAAAATAATAGGCTATCATTCGACTTTGCGGCGTGAACAATTCACCATGATTGAATACATTACTTTTTAGAAACCGTCTCACAACCACTGCTATAAATTATGAAACTAACTGACTAACAGTAATAAAATTGCCATGTTGTTCGTACCTCTCTTCGCACTCAAGTGATTGTTATCAACTTATAATACATTCCTACCCTTTTATAAAATCCCACTATTCATCAATATTTATCAACCGACCAATAGTATGGCTTTACCGGCATAACCAGTCTTAATAATTTATAATAACAAATTTTTTAATAAATAGTGAACTGTTTTATCATCTATTATAGTTTGCCTCTTTTTATTTTTTTTCGTGTGGAATCCCCCTCGGGTCATCACCTCACCGGGGCTGCCAGTGAAGTGGTATGTCGGAATCGAACCGACTAAAACCACACGGTGTTCCCTCATAAATGAGTCTATTGCCAGGGACTCGGGTATACCCTAGGAAGGAAGTCCCCGAGAACCCCGGCTGACCCTGGCCGCCTCTTAAACAAAAGGCAGCCACGCCCTTGCGTGCGGAGGGCCTTGCCCCCCTTCCGGTTTAGAGAGGCGCGCACAGAACACGGCGCGCCACCGTCTCAGGCCTGCTTCTGCTAGAGTAACGGGCAGCCTCACCCGTTACCCCCAGGTCAGCGCTCATGGAGGCCAGAGATCATTCTGCTCTCTCCGGCGGCTGGTGCCTCTCCTTCAGGACGGGAGAGTACTTGCAGTCTCCAGTGAGAGGCTTCCCACTCCAGTAGCCACCGCGAGGTCACGGCGTTGTTGCGTCCACGCTGAGCACTCCACTAAAGTGTGGAGTGCAGTATTCTCGCGACAGCCTTCGCAGTGATGGCACGCAGACATTGGCTCCCTGTTTGCCAAAACAGCCGTGGCCGGTCTGCGTCAGCCGGTAGTAGAGGCTGCCGTGCTGCCTCTTGAGCTAATCCTCCATGATGGGTCTTACCGCCACAATTGTGGCATGCCCAATAGTTTGCCTCTATTTTTAATAAAATAAATAAGAGCTTGATGAGGCGACAACGTACTTAAGGGCGTAATCAAATAAAGCTCATATTTTTTATATTATAGGGGGCAAACGAGCAGACGGGTCACCTGATGGTAAGCGACTACCGTCGCCCATGGACATCTGCAACTCAAAAGTCACAAGCGCGTTGCCGGCCTTTGAGATAGGAGTACGCTCTTTTCTTGAAGGTTTGAAGGTCGTATCGGTCCGGAAATACCGCAGGTGACAATTTGCTCCAGAGATTGGTTGTGCGATGCAAAAAAAATCTGGAAAACCGCACAGTGGTGGATTGCCAATTATCCAGGTGATGGGGATGAAAGTTTTGTCGCGTTGAACGATGGCGAAACGTTGCGGCCGGTATAAGTCCGAACAATTCCTCGGAGCACTCCCCATGATACATGCGATAGAAAATGCCGAGTGAGGTTACATCTCTACGCAACGCCAAGGGGTCAAGCCGATCTGAAACATCCTGGCAATCGATGCTTCGAGTCGCTCTCCGTTGAATGCGGTCAAGAGAGAAAAGCTGGTACTAGGGTGCTCCTGCGTAGATATGAGAACAGTATTCCATATGCGGCCGAACCTGCTCCTTGCTAGTGAAATACTGTCTCGATCTGTTGAGCACACCAAGATTCTTCGAGGCTAATTTGGCCTTACCCTCCAAGTGACCGCGGAACTGGACTTCGCTCGATATATCGACGCCAAGGTTTCCGATGCTGGCTGTGGCAGTCAGGGAAGTGCTCTCAAAGCGAGGTGATACGACAAACGGTTTCTTTTTAGCGGTGAACGCGCAAACCTGTGTCTTCGTTGGGTTAAATTGGACTAAATTAAGTCGAACCCAATCGGAAACTCCTTGTAAGGAGGCTTCGATTTCAGACACAAGTTTGGATCGACTATCAGTGACGTTTTCCCGAGAAATGTTAGCGCGGCCGGTATATAAGGCATCACTCGTACTATCATCGGCATAGCAATGAATGCTGCTGATTTGCAGCATATCATTGATATGCAGAAGAAACAGCGTGGGTGATAGCACACAGCCTTGTGGGACACCAGCATTCACAGACTTAAAGTCGGAGCATGCACCGTCGACAACGATCTTGATACTTCTGTCTGCGAGAAAACTGGTGATCCAGTTGCATAATTTCTCGGGAAGCCCATAGGAAGGAAGCTTCGAGAGAAGCGCTTTGTGCCACACCCGATCGAAGGCCTTCGCTATGTCCAAACTGACTGACAACGCCTCTCCCTTGCTCTCGATCACCTGTGCCCAACGGTGAGTCAGGTATACGAGAAGATCACCAGCTGAACGACCCCGACGGAAACCGTATTGGCGGTCATTGAGTAGCTGGTGGTCTTCTAAGTACCGAAGGAGCTGGCGGTTGACAATGGATTCCATTACCTTGGAGAACAAGGTGGTTATGGCTATATGTCTGTAGTTGGACGGATCCGAGCGGTCACCTTTGTTAGGGATCGGGTGCACTAAAGCTTTCTTCCATGAGATCGGGACGAAGCCGAGAGAGTAGGAGAGCTGATAAAGGCGCGTTAAAACCGGTGCCAACTCTGGAGCACACGTCTTCAGCACGATGGGAGAGATTCCGTCGGGCCCACTTGACTTATGAATATCGAGGGAAAGAAGTGCTTTACGCACTGAGCTTTGGAAGAAGCGGACTTCCGGCATACAGCTGTCGCACCGCGGTATGGTCGGCGGTACGTTTCCCCCGTCATCCAAAGTCAAGTTGGACGCAAAGAGTTTGCCCAAGAGGTCGACTTTCTCCTTAGCGTCGTGGGCCAACGAATTATCTCCCATTTGCAGCGGTGGAAGGGATGGTTTCCAGAAATTCCCCTGGACAGCTTTGGCAAGAAACCAAAAAGCACGAGTTCCAGAAGGAAGACCCACCAGTCTCTCACCAATTCTGCCGATGTGCTCCGACTTCGCCCTGGCAATGTCTCTTTTGAAGGACCTTTAGGCAAAATTGAGCTGCTTTTTTAATGCGCTGGTCTTTACAAATTTTACAACATAAATACATTTATACAATAAAATAAAATTAAAACTGTTTAAATAATATGATAAACAGTATAAAATATGCACATAATAAACAATAATAGATATAATATACCATTTATATAAATGATCATTATTTGTGTTATTGTGTTTTTTTAACATTATGTTACAATTTTTACATCATAATGTAATGTCGACTTTCAATATCTCTGTGTTAAAGTTCATAGGTTTCATCCTTCAATTGATGTTAAGCTACTAATAGACCAAGATCCATCCAGACTAAGACTGAAAAATACTCAGACTATGAGTAATCTTACGTTATTTTTTCGAACCAATGATTTTATTAGCACCTGGTTTCTGAAAATTGCATATGCATACCTTCAGAGTCTCTACTAATACTATCTCATACGACACATTTAGTTCGTGTAAGGTAAATTAAAATAAGCAAGGTCTGGCGGCTTTTGGATCATACTCTATAAAAAATTAAAATCGAAATCTTTTTTAAAAGCTTATATTTTTATTTATTTGATAAATCGAGTTCAGATATGGTTTTGATCAATATTTTCAGTTGTAGTTTAAATACTAACCAACACCTAAGGCTTCGTCGAAGCTACTAGAAGTGCATCGGAGTTCTTCTAAGTTTAATTAATGCTATAAGCTTTTGCCTTTAACGATCTCTCAGAATGATGCCGCACAGTAAGACGAAATTTATGAAACCTTTGGGATTTTATGAGATAGCCTATTTTCTGCTACGGCAAACATCGTTGGGTAAATGTCTTTAAGCAGAAATTCTCATAAGTGTAATATCACTTTACAAAATAGTGCAGTGCGTTTTGTTCATTACAGGGCTACGTAGGATTTTAAATATTGTAAGATGGTGACGAAGTACGATGTATCGTCCGAAAAATCGTCCTTAATCAGCGCTATTATCACAGTGTTCAATTTTAATAAGTTAGGTCAGTGTTCCCTTGTCAGTCTGGTTCCTGGAGATTTTAGTTGTAAGGAGTTTATTTATCAGTTTAATAAAAAAGATCACCAGATCTCCTGGTTCGGGGGTTCTTTTTTCTGGATAGGGTTAGCAATGTAGGTCTAGCACTACAAATGTTGCGAAGCATTTGTCTACTACTTGTTTAAAAACCTATAGATGTATGAACAAATAGTCAACCCTCTCATTACAATTACATGAATATATTAGCTTAAAGAAGCCTCATCACCAATATTAAGAGAACATTGTGTAAATATTGCTGTTTTGTTCCAGTTCCAGTACTTGTAGAAGAAAGTAAATGTACTGACAATATTATAATACAATAATAACTTGACACATCTCCTACACTTCCGCCTGATCCTAAAATAGGCAGAGCCTGTACTATGATAATCAGACTGCTGATAAACATACTTATATATTTCTAAATATATAAATATTATGGATAAATTACACCCAGACACAGATCATGTGATAATGATCATGCTCATCACACAATTATTTGTTCTGGGTGGGAATCGAACACGAACGACCTCTAACTCAGCAGTCAGGATCACTAACTACTTGACCAAAAGCGCAGTCATGTTACACACGTTACATACGTTACATTTTCAGTTGGAATGAAGCTTTGATTTGGTGTTTTTTCTCTTGCTTGTGTCTTACTTTACTAAGATCAGAAATGGATTTATTATGTTTAGTTGACATTTTATGGCATTCATCAAATAGGCTAGTTCCATGTTGTCATGGATTACAGCTTGTGATTCAAGTGCACGGTGTACAACTATTGTCACTCGGTGCGAGCCATAGACATAAGTCTATGACTCGCTTCACTTTAATATTTTTGGTGCAAGTGTAATTAGAGATTGGTTTGAAAAAGACGAAGACAGAAAAACAACAACAAGTAATACTATATTTATAACAGAATGTAGTATTATTTGTTGTGAGTTACAGTATGTTTTCGTTTATGATTTTTGTACTAAATATAGAACGAACAAGCTCATGTTACGTCAATTTGTTTTCAGTGTACCTCTTTGGCATCTTTGTTATTTATAAGAGGTGTTTAAGTGATTCGACCGCGGTATTCCAGTTCATTCTATATACCTTTCCTTTTTGTATTATTTTTTTTTTTCAAATTTTTAGCTATATCTGGTTTTACTTCTTATAATGTTATAATTATATGGTAGTTATTTATTGTTTTATAACAATACACAAATTGGATCGTTTTCGATGCTAATCCGCCTCGTATTGAATCTTTAACTATCACTTAATGAGCTGGTGGTTATAATAATATTTTTTCTGTTGAATTCAATATCGTTGTAAGTTATTCCAACTTCAATAAAATGGAACAACACGAATTAATCCTACTAATATTATAAATGTGAAAGTTTGGATGGATGGATGTTTGTTACTCTTTCACGCCAAAACTACTGAACCGATTGCGATGAAATTTGGTGTGTAGAAGCTGGAGTCCTGTATTAACATATAGGCTACTTTTCATTATGATATTCCTAGGGGACCGTCGCGGGGCGCTGCTAGTTGAAAATAAACCCAACCGTATTGCAAATAGAACTGTAAATCAAGATTCAAAGCCGCAAACCAATCAAATAAAGTTATAAAAATAAATATATCTCCTGATGATATTAATAAATGAAGAAAAGGCCACTCGAACTACTTTTAGCATTGGCCTAAGTCTAAGGATCTAAGGTGTGTAATTTCAACTTCAGCTTCAATTATTACTGGCCTTTCGGTTGGCAGCTGTCACGACCCACAATGGGAGCATCGAGTATCTTCATTTCAATAGTGAAAGGAAATATATTTTACAGTCTATGATGTTAGCTAGTCATGTAAAATCACCCTAGGGTCTCGTAAGAAAGATAAGGAGTCTTCCACTTGTGTTTAGGTAGCCAAAACATAGGTCTGCTATTTGACTTTTTGATTTATCGTATTGAAAAAAATAAAATGGATGCCGTTTATGTTATGTGAATTTCTACTTGTGCAATGTTTTATTCAAAGACTGCATTACGTTACACATTACTAGTATTCTTGTTAACCGCTCGAGCTAAGATAAACGCTTATGTTAGAAGTGAGTTCACGCATCTATTTATCTCTCTATTGGGTGGGGTTAGAATCCGCAACCACTTGATTGCAAATCCGAGTCATTACGCTAGCGTCGCTTTCAATACCATAAACATGTTACATGAATTTTGTTTATTTAACTTCAATGGTAAAGGTATTTTATTTCGCTTTGCTGTCCTGTACACACTACTTTATATTTTGCTGAGGTTAGAATCTGAAACAATCATTTAAGTAGTTCTCTAAAAGGCTCATTTACAACACGTTCAAAATTCATTTGACCTGTGAAATGTGTAGATTGGGTAAATGAGACGTAGTTGAAGCTTACCGAAAGTTAATTCCTCATAATATATTTATCCGTATTACACGAAGTAAGCCCAATTTGGAAATTCGTAGAAATCCTCCGCTCATTGTTAACTTAGTAGCATAATGGAGGGTGGATTTCGAAAATAGAATCACACAATTTTCGTGGGATAAGTGAGGTGACGGTGGGATCTCTACACACATTTTAACCTGGCTCTATTGCCACTCCAGCGAGTATTTTATAGGTACAATTTTTTTGTTGTTTTCAAAATCTTAGCAATTATTTCTCGTTTAAAGATGTCCTATTCTGTGACCAATCAGGCATCATCTATTCTCTAGATTTTGGGGGAAGAAATTTGTGGCAACCAGTAGGACAGTAGGCAGAAAATACATGACATGCCCGATCCGCCAATATCTTTAAGTTTTTTGTCCTTTGTAAAGCCTAACACGTGCTTCAATAAGTTCCGTACTAAATACTAAAACAAAGGTTTTTGATAAAATTGTTTTATTCATCATTCGCCACTTCTTAAAAATAGTTTAAAGTCTTATAATTAAACATTGTGATTGTTAGAAACATACGACGTTATGTTTTAACCATCTACGGAAAACCAGTCATTCAAACTTCAAAATACTACTTACAAGTAGGTTATTGAAGATTTTTGTTTTTTTTTTCAAATTACAATTAAACATGCCTAGTTTAATTTAATTTTGTGAAATTTTTTTAAGTAGGAAATAAAATACAGAAACCACCATTAACTAAAGTATTAGGGAATTTTTTTGCTTTTTTATTACACGTAAGGCTCAACGTAGACAATGCCACGCAGATTCATGTGTCGTTATAATAAGCACCCTTATAAATTATTCTGTTATTATATCTGTGTGTAGCAGCCATTTTATTCACAAATATTCCTGTGTGATGAGGCTTTTTTTGGCGGCTTTTATGTTATATTTTTAGAAATAAATAAGAGTTATTTATTTTTCTTTCGTTACTTGTCCTTTAACCATAACCTTGAGAACTTACTTTAATATCTTGACCTTCCCTTCGTCTTTTAATTTTAATATTATAATTAGATTGAGGAAATCGCTCTTTAGGGTCAAATGGTATCAAAAGAGTAAATACTTGATTATAAGTGGTGACGTTTCGGTGTTGACATGCAAAAAGAACACGCTATTTCATGGTTTTTGTAAGTTTAACGGAATGGAGCCTATTTATAATGAAATAGTTTTTGTCCATAGTAATCGTGTATAAGTGTAAAACAAGTTACTCTGTCACTCCCCATCAAGATGTATTATCACTATTTATCACTGAAGCATAGGAATTTAAAGTACAGAAGACCACAGTAACATAGAACTTGTAATTCTAGTTTTTTGTATAATGTTGCGTTTCTGCCGGTTAGGGGGTCGCCAGAGATAAATGGGAATTGAGTTATGATTGTCTAAATGCACTAATAAAACTATACTATCCTAGTAATACTATTTGACTTAGTTTTTATTGATGCTGCTTCTATAGTCAGACTCTCCAAATTTCAATAAAAATTCCGCTAGGACAAAACTGTCCAAAAACATTAATTTCAGAGGAATCTCCTCAGTAGAAGAGCCTTTTTTGCCGAATATTTGTTTTGTTAGAGCTTCTCTATTTGAACGGCAAATCTAGCCTTTAACTTAAGGAATTGATTACATGGAGACATACATTCTCATTTTCAGCGCCTTTTCCCAACTAATTTTGGGGTCGGCTTTCAGTCTAACTACAATACGGCCGAACTTTGATATTTTACGTGAAGCGGATGCCATCAGACCTCCACAAGTCCACAACCCAAGTACTAGGCGATATCGAAGTTCTATTGTTAGACTAGGTTGTCAGACTTTTCAGGGTTCCAACTACCCGTAACGAATGCCACTGATGTTCATATGGCACCCGGGACCAACGGTTTAACGTGCTCTCCTAGGCACGGAGAGGTCTCAATGTGTTAAGAATGGTCACCCATCCTAGACTGACCTGGCTAGTATTACCTTGTAATGTGCTCCTAACATGGAGACATTCTATAAATAAAAATATATAAAATTGCAACTGAGATCATTTTATCATTATGTGTACATACATTGGATATTATACCCATCGCTCTACAGCGAAAAAGGAGTTGAAGAATATAACCTTATTGCGTTATTGAAAGCGTCAAGGTCCACGCACACGTTTTGTTTATTGAGTGCTACGTTACGTAGAACACGAGTCCTGAGTAATTATATTAAGTTAGTGCCATATCTGCGTGTTGCTATTCACACACACAACACGATTTTGAAAAGTTAAATATGGTTGTGTTTAAAGGGACGGTATAAGCAAATTCTTATTTTTAGATTTGACCTTTTCCCGGGGAAATGTTGTTTACGCATAGAAAAGTTTGTTAGAATATAACGACTATCATATATCTTTGGTAAACACCATCCACTGAAAACTATTTTTCTAGCCACATAATTACTTATCCGGTAATTTGTAAGTTTTAAAAGGTTTTTTTTGCATATGTAACAATATTTTGCAAAAGCTTATTAATATCATTATTAAGCATGCGATACAAAGAATAAAAATGTGTTACTCATTATTAAAAAAATAAAATTTAAAAATTGTCCCATTGCTTGGTGAGGTCCACGTCACGATCGACGTTTTAAACGGACTTAGACCATAGTTAATATAGCTAATAAATCTAGTGCGGGTTGAAAAACCTTATAAACCCTCATTAGCGTTGTGTGTTTCAATATCCTCAGTAAGAATGTTTATTTATTTGTTATTAACCAGCAACCCGTCCCGGCTCCGCACGGGTAACAGTGACATCTTCAACAAACATCAACATATTTTAATCCATTTACACAAAATCTTAACAAATTATACACCCAAACCTTTCTCATGAAGCACTCTGTCTATTTAGTGAAAACAGCATTAAAATCCGTTCAGTAGTTTTTTTAGTTTTTCGTGAACAGACAGACAGATAATATGAAGTGATACTTTAATAGCTCTTACAGGATAAAATCAGTATAACAAAGATTTTTCATCATCATTGAGTATTACCCTTTATTGTGGCTATATTAGTTTTCTTTTAACTATTATTTCAGATAAATTTTATACACTTAGCATCGTAGATTTCAACCTTGCTACAATTATATGCGTCAATATTCGTCGTATTTAAAATCAGATGAAATTAATGAACGGATTTTTTTCTAGCGGTCTTCAACATAATCCTGACCACCATGAGTGGTTTACGCGTTTTTATTCAACTTCAAAACATACAGTTTCACATTATCTCTTCTCTACTGAAACCAAACTAAACTCAAAAGTTTGGCGCCTTGGCGCCCGATATTACTACATTTATGCTATAATTTTAAAACAGAATAATTAAGGCCCAAAAAAACGAGTAGTCTACATTCATAGAAAGAGCCAATTCGGATAGAAGGAAAGTGGAGAATTATGACGACTGATTCAAACTGAAAGCCTATCCAAGAAACATTTCATGTTAAAATTTATATCATAATAAAAAGTGTAAATCGTTTATGAAACTAAATAAATCAGAAAACATAACTTAAAAAAAAATTGAGAATTCTCACATAATCAAGTATGAACACGTCATTCGTGAGCGCTGATTTTCATAAAATGGATTTATGAAATACCTGAAGTTGAGTGTCAGTCAGTATTTAAGAAAAACTAATGTATATTAGCTCCTGATAACTGAGTTTGGAATTCATCCTTTAATCGTCAGATGATGAATTAAATCTATTTTATTTCATGTTTTGGAAAATCATTGAATGTAATTCTTTATTGTGGCTATCGTTGGCCTTGACAAAGCAAATATAAACGGAGATTTTCTTTTAGCTATCATTTTAGATAAATTTACTAAAAATATACTTAAGAGCTTCGTAGATTTCAATCATAGTCAGTGTTGGCTTGAAGAGCTACAGGATTTAGTGTGTCCACATTCATCATAATTTAAATCAGATGAAATGAATTGATTTTTTTTACGTACTTCAACAAAATCCTGACCGAGCGATGATGAAACTTTAAATACATTTATTTATATACAGATACTTCGCTAATTGGTTTACGCTTTCAGTAAAATTAAAAATATACTTTTTCAAATTCGCATTTCTCTATTCCAATTCCAGAATATTTAGAAGCTCCATTTTCCCTATGAAGTTATAACCGTTCGCAGTAACTTCGGTAACTTATGTAGGAGTGAGTGCAGTTGCCACTCTCAACACTGTCATTTTAAGTCTTGTTTAATTTTGTTACGGCTGTTTTTGCTTCCTTTGAATTTTGTTCAGGATAGAAGAATGTTACCAATTTATAAGCATTAAGTAGTTACTGATATATCATTTGGTGAATCTTAAAATAAGGAGCAATTGATTGTATTGTTAAGGTAACGATGAAATATTGTTGTCTTGTCTCGCATCTCTTGTAAAGCTACATTTTTTATTTTACCGTACATGAAAAACTTACAGTTACCACACATAGTCTAACCATAATATACATATCATGTGTATAGTATTCCATTTTTAAGACGAAAAAAAGAAAAGGCGATGATAGTATAAAATGTTGACCATCAATTGGCTCTAGGTAAAATAACGTTTAATAATGCTATAATTGAGAAACGTTGGTTTGGAATAGATAAATATTAAGACCCTTTAGACCGGCTCTTCACACAATCTCTGCTAACTTCTGCTTGTTTGAAGACGTTGGTGCAAGTTAATTGTTTTGAAACTTTCAAATAACTGAATTGAATAACTTTGATGATTCAATAATTTTTATTTGTACACTTTGTCCAGGCCCGTCGCTTCTCGCTCAGGTACCTGCTCTGTACTTAGTTCTACATGTGCTCAGGGCATTGACAACATATTTAAATTCGTCGCTTTCTGCAATGCTTCATAAACATTTACAGAAACCTTATCAAATTGGTGATGTTTTGAAGAAAATGCAAGTCAGAAATAGCTGAAACCGGGGGGCTTGTAAAAGCTTTAGTGACAGAAAAGTAAGGACAAAAGCAAATGGCGGGCTGTTGTCTTTGCCTACCCTGAAGGAAGAAAGGCGTGTGTTTGTGTTATATATATGAGGTTATATATGTAGCAATAATCGATTGCTAAACAAATACGTAGTTGTGAGGAGGAGAGGGCCTGCTACTCGAGTTCACATGCTTATAGTTCTAAAACAAAATTAAAATAGGCTGAGTCTACTCGTATATTCATAATGAAAAGAACCACTTCGGATGCGACGTGCAATTGTCTAGTTCAATCAATTTAGATTCTTATTTTTATATTACTATCCTTTTTACTGAGCATGCTCAAAACAAGAACAATAAGAAGTAGCCTAGTAGGATGTAGAAGAGGCTGTAATATAGTCTCTAAAACCGATCTTCCATGATATTTAAAATATGTGGTAAAGTCACGGTGTCATACCTACTGTGAATTTATTGTTTCATTAGTATAATAAGTTATTTAAAGTGATACAAAAAAGAGATAAATTTAAAACTGAAGTCTATGTACATTACCCTTGAATTCAGTTACTGATTTTACTTCAGAGGGATATAAACTAACTAGTTTAATAAGAATATAAGACAATAATAAAGAAAAACCTTAGCTTAGCTTATTCTATGGGTAATATTGTGCAGTGTTTCTTCTTACGACAAGGCCAAACAATATCACCACTTTTTATTCATTCAGTTTGAGGTATGCACAAGAAGCTGTTTATACCTCGAGCTATCGATATGAAGCATATAAAGGGACTAGTGGCGTGAACTCTCCCTTGCTTGCTGTCCCTGGTGCATCACTGAGTCCCGACACGATATGACTTGCGCCCAAAGATCATTCCACTTAATTGACATAATAGTATCTCGATGCCCGAGTGTGTGAATCAAAATAGAAGCTTATATTCAAATTATCTCGATATCAATTAAAGGTCTGGAGCCCAATAAACATATACGGCAACCTAGTCTGTTTGAAAGTTTTCTAACATTTTTTTGGGGGACATTTAGACTAAGATTAAGACTAGTATATCAAGTTTATGATTAAGACCCATTCCTCTATATATTTGACTCAATGTTAAAAATGCCGTGCGTAGTTTAAATGATCAAATCACCAATATCTCCTGCATAGAGTCTTGTGTTTTCAATCTCCACATAGGACATATATATTTGTGTGATTCCTAGGTTATTATTCTATATTTGGTTATTCATACTTTGTATTCATTAATAGTAAGTTAATGGGTTTAGACCATGGTCGGTTTATAAACATTTTAAATACAAAAAAGAAACTAAAGACTTACAGAAATAAATAAAACTTGAACAGAGGAGAGAAAAACAAAATGAGATTTTCATTGATAATACAGACATGATTTAATAGTAACCACATAATATATTCACTCAAGAATTCAACATTATTTTCTAAATGTTTGTACAAAATATGTGTATTATTGTAATTATACACAGTTTGTTTGGCTTTGTTTTGTTTCTTTGTAATGCAGCTTTAGAAACCATAACTGTTATTGTTTTCATTCTAGTTTTAGAAAAGTATTTCGATTCAGATTCTGATGTAGTCTGATGAAGCTAGATTCAGAGATATCAGAGTAGAGTGTAATGAAATAAAACATAAAAAAGCCCAATCAAACCGCAATGTATGCATACTGCTTACGCAAACTACTTACTTATTTTTTCTTCTTTTCAGATTAGAACCTCGTAATACCATATTTGACTGTCAAGTCAAATCTATTCCTCTTTATGAAACGTCAAAATGAGTTAACTTGTATGAAATAACAACTTGTACCGTCGCGCGTCGTACTTTGGTATCGTCATAAATAATGAATAATTATTTTTTTTAAAGTCTTATATGACAATGTATATTACATATTACACTTAATTTCAAGAGGACTGTTGAATAATTTGTTTTAAAATTAATAAACAGTTCAGTATTTAATCAAGATGAATTAATGTACTTTATTATGACTAACTATACCGGTAGTGTTACACTATTGGTCGATTGACAATAGGGGGGTGTTAAAAGGACAGGCATGCATATAATAAGTTGATAGCAACCACCTGAGTGCTGATTGAGGTACGAACTGTTATTTGGTGAGATTGTTTCTAACAATCATCACATTCATTTGACTACCTCTGAAAACAAAAATACAAACGGCAGTTTTATGAGCTGACATTTCATTTTACACGTTAAAATTTGAAGGTTATTATTTACATTTACATTTACATTGCCATTTAATACTTAGTTTGATGCGCAACAGGTTGAGCCAGTAAGAAAGTTGGTAATCAATAATATTCACGGTCATTATTTTCAAGACAGAGTTCAATCTAATTATGTTATATTTTACAAGAGGTGCTTGTGGAGGAATGATTCTTTTGTCCTTTCAACCCAAAGGGAGGCTTCTCCTACCAAGCTTCGTGATAAAGCCTAGAGGACCGCAGTCTTACGGTTGATGTTGAAATATAAACATTGCGCGATATAGAATTAGTAGGTAGTATTTAGTTCATCGTCCATACCACAGTGTCTCAAGACAAAAGTCTTTAATCAGTGTGTCTTACCTGTAATGAATTACGGTTCCGAGACATGGACACTCGCGGTGATGTTGGTTCACAAGCTCACAGTCTCCCAGCGAGCTATGGAGAAACTACATTTGTTGTGTCTCTACGTAACAAAATTTGTAACGAAGTGATCCGACGCAGAACCAAGGTATCTAACATACCTCAAAGAATAACAAGCTGAAAGTAGCAGTGCGCTCGTCACATTGTCCGCAGAACCGATAACCACCCGAGTAGACGAGTTCTGGAGTAGAAACCGCGCCTAGGGAAGCGTAGTGTAGGAAACCCTGTGGCCAGGTGGTGTTACGATCTGCGCAAAACGGCAGGGAAAAATTGGATAAGATGACTTGGTGACCGATAAAGCCACTGAGGTCTACATTAGGAGGAGACAATGCAAGGCTCATGATGATGATGTAGTTCAGCTTTTGTAATATGTGGATGTCACCATATCACATAAAGAAGTAAGAACAATTATTTTGGGATGTGATTATTCTGTTACGTTGCACAAACGTAGGTACGTCATATTGACCAAGCGCTTATGGCTCTACTCACGTAGTGTCCTTTTGTTCAAAAGGATGTCCATATTCCACATGTTTGCAATTCAAGAGTTAGTGTCGATCACAGTTTCATAGAGTGATAAGTGAGAATAAGTGATTTGGAAATACATTTCATATTCCTTCATAGTATTATTGTATCTAATAGTATGAAAGCGCCCAAATGGCTTAGTTCTCTGCAACTGCTTTGGCATTTTTGGTTGCTTCTTATAACTTATAATTTCTTATCAAACGTCCGACGAAAAATATACTCAACAGTAACAGTAATCTAAACCCTACCTTACATCTAATATATTTTAACTCCAGCAATTTTCACTAGAAAAGCAAACATGTTAAGAACCTTAATCAAGAAATCGATTGTATGTTAGCAAAGTCAAGTTTGTTCACAAGACGATATATATAATCGATATATTTACCGTCTTCCCCAAAGACCTCGACTATTACTCGACTTGAACATGATCATGGACACAAATACCGCAATCAATATACCTGCAATAAATAAACAATTTCCTACCACAGCCATGCCACGTGAAACGTGTTCTTATAATATCACTGCTATTTCGGGATCAAGTGTTTCAAATCATCGATATACGACCGTGTATATAAGTGTTATTATTGTTTTTGTAGTAGGTAGAATTAAGGTAGACAAACAGTGGGTGACAGAATTGTTCATGCATAGGAAATTGTTTGATTTTTTATTTATTTATGGAATAATGGCAAACGAGCAGATGGGTGACCTGATGGAAAAGGACTACCGCCGCCCATGGGCATCTGAAACTCAAAAGTCACAAGTGGGTTGCTGGCCTTTAAGGTGAGAGTAGGGGAAGAGGGGGAGAGAAGGGTGGTGGGGGAAGAGGGAAGGGTTAGGGCCTCCGGTAACCTCACTCACTCGGCGAAAAGCAATGCAATCATTGCTTCACTGCCGGTTTTCTGTGAAACCATGGTATCACCCCGGTCAAACGGGGCCCATACAGAACGAACAGATGATTAAAGTTTTTTGTCCCCTCTCGTATAAATTTACTTTTATTTTACAATAGCTTTCACCAACGGCTTTGCTCGCAATTTTTTTCTGAATGCTGTAGCCTATATCCATTTCTGTACCCCTGATAACGTATATGCGAAATTTCACGATGAAAGGATAAGTAAATGAATAGTTATCATGAAAGTGAAACAAACAAACAAACAATCTCACTTTTGAATTTATAATACTAGTTAGGATATGTTTTACTATTATAAAATAGTCAATCCCTGTAAGTGTGCATTATATTACGTTTTTCTTGCATGCCGCTATGGGCGGTGCTGCTATGTATATAAATGAAGTATTCGTTGGAATGCACATGACCATACCCGTTAATGCTCGCTGAGATGCTTGAAAGTGTTTAAGTGCAGTCCTGAAATTTCACTCAGAATTCTACAAGTTTTATTTTCTTTAACTGTTAAATTTCCTCAAATTTCTCAGTAGTATACGGGTGAATATCCGAAGATGAAAGAAAAGTTTGCTGGACAAGTTAAATGAACTTAAACTTCAACTCTTCCACAAGCGACGATGAGTGCAAAAGCGTTGAAAATCTAGTTATAGAAATTACAGCATGAATTTCTCGAAGTCAAATGTAATAAATAAAGTGAAAATTGCTTCTCTTTTTTGCTGCAGTCACTAAACGGTAATTTGTTACTATTTACTATATGTACCTATATCAATACCACTTACTATATGTCATTATAACAATTCGTTTCTATTGCTGTCTATTATCATTCATAGAATTACATGTAGCCAAGTGATGAAATAAGTTTAATTTCCCGAAATTAAAAAATGTGCCTCCTCCACATTCATCAGATCTACCATACACGACTGCCGCCGATTACGAGTGCTTTTAACTGGGCCCTTTGTAAGCGCAATGCCAATCTGGACAATATACGTTCTTCGGGGCCTACCCATGAGAGGCCCCTCCTCAGAATGGGCGAGTTGGCACTAAGGGGTCTTATAAATTCCTTTAGGCATTCGCTCTTCACTCATCTTTTCAAGATGTGCAAACATGAATGATAATAATGTTGCAATGAGCATTGTTTTCTCAATTAAACTTGGCACTATATCTTCGAAAAGAACCAATTTTGTATTTTATATAAGTATCATTTGTGTCATTATATGGACGATAAAAAATACACTCACTTCCCAAACTTCGCCTTGGCCAAAACATTGATTGACTGTAAACTGTTTGAAACATTCTTAAAACAATTAAGAATTCTAAAAATATAGCCAAAGTTCCTTAAGTTCAGTGGAATAAGATAAATTAAAAACCCTCTGTTAGCTGTGGCCTCTGTAAGTGATTTATAGGTTCTGATACTTTTAAAGTTTAAATTTGAAACGTGCTTCTGAGAGGCTCATTACGGATTATTTTCTAATTTTGGAGAGTTTTGAGTTTGTATAAGTTTTAATTAATATTGCCCGCTGGTGCTCGTGACTTCCTCTGCGTAGGATTTCTCCCATACGAATTTTCATCCCTCATTTTTCATCACTTGAAGGTGGTGAACCTTCAAGTCATATTTTCGCGACAAAAAGTAGTCTATGGTCTACTCCAGGGTCCCCTCTATATCTTTATTACAATTCATACAATTTGATTCAGGGGTTCAGGCGTGAAAACGTCAAAGTTACTTTTGCATTAAAGTTATTAGTACCTACTGATAATAATAATAATATTTTTTTATTTCGGGCAAACCCCTATCTTATTTACTAGTATTAGTGAGCAAACTGTGTTTGAAGTTTCATCCAATGTCCAATGTCTTATTAAAGTGATAAATGAAATCAAATCATTTTTTTTTATAAAATCCCAAAATGGTAGATTCTGTACAAACTTCTACGAAATAACAACTTAACTGTTCTAATTTATATTATAAATGCAAAGGTTTATTTATTAACGCCTAACTAGTGGAACAACAACAACCAATCATCATAAAATTTTGCATAGGTACACCTTGTTGTTGTACAGTAGAAGTTTTACAAGACATTCTACCATTAGTCATTTCATAAAACAAGACATATCCTGTTATGTATAGTAATTATTTAGTCAATAATAATTGTCGGTGTGACATAGCACATGTTTTGTTATTATTACTTTTGTGAAGGACAACCAATTGCGCTACTGAATGAATTATATCGAGCCTGTTGTTGGAATGATTAGTCAAGTTTTCCAATCCATACATCGCAGTAGGCCTGCCGTACATACTGGATACGAAATTGCCATTTAGTTGAACCAACATTTTTACTACCGTACCAGCTCTCGCATTAACACCTGAGATATATGAACAAATAGACACGTGGATGATCTAGGCATAAGGCAGACGAAGGTCGCCTCCTACCTTCGCGCTGTCGTTGCATGCTATAAGGTACATAAGCGCATAAATTGTGAGAGATACTGTGCTTCTACTTTATTAAAGATCATACTCCATTATTATGTGATATTTCTGAACATAAACTAGCATGGGCAAAATTTTATCCAAATCCGTTTGGCGATAAGGGTAAACGAACAAAAGCTTTCGCCCGCGGCTTAGTTCCCGTGTGTATATTCAGAATTAAATTTATCTCTGTGAAAGGTTATCAATTTCATTCATAACCTTTCAGCGATTAGGATGTGAATTGAATTATAACCAACCCCAAAAACTTTCACAGTTATAGAATTATTAAGATGCTTCATTTATGTAATCTTGAAGATGGTAATAATTGAACCATTTCCTGATTTTCAAGAGATTGTGAACTATAATCATAAAACCTAGTGGCAACTCCCCAAAAATCCACTAATATCGTCAATAAAATAAATTTTTAATTGGATAGAAGACCATTGACACTGCGATTGATATTGCCTTACGGAGTTTTTTTGATCAGATAGCCCGAAACTTTGAATATATTTATTTTATACATATGCATAATTTCCGGCATATTCACACACATCAAATGTCTCATAGTTACATGGTTTTATTGTTTACGAGCTTTCACTTAAAAGTAATTTTTCCATCCTTTGGGAACAGTACTTTTTTTCTGGGTGAAATGTAAGGTACTATGACCTCCTTACAGGGAAGGTCATAGCACCTGGCAATGAGCATGCAAAATTTAATGATGATAGGATAAATACGAACAAACATATTGTTATATTTAGAAAAAGATAAAGGTAAAAAAAAGATATTTAAAAACATGCGCGTATATGAATACAACGCTGTGGAAAAATATCATAACGATCGGTGAAGAACTTTAAATTTTTAGAAATAGAAGCAGAAAGAGAAAAGATATTATGTTGAAATTAATTGCATGAAGTAAAGATACACTTAGCATTTTAATAAGCTTGTAAATCCAATGGCAATCAAAATATACACATATTTAATAATATAAAGAACTCACTGCACAAGTTAAGGAGACAAATCTGAAATCCCTTAATTTGCACGTAGAGCGTCTGTCACGGTACAGACATCAGTCTGTAAATGTATTTTGATGTATGAGACCATTTGTTCCCACTCCAAAGTGAAGTTTGTCCTTTAATCTGATTTACTTGAGTAATGGTAAGTGTTTACATACGAGGGCGGCACTGAAAATTTCGGGAATCAAGGAAGTGACATAACATTACTATTTAAAAATATTGTATTGTATTTATTGCTTTTCGAAATATTCTCCTCGAAATTTGACACTTTCTTCCATACGATGGAACCAATCATTGAAGCAACCATTCCAGTCGGAAGTTGGGGTCTCCAAAATGGCCGTTTTGTAGGCGTCCACAGCTTCTTCAGGTGATGAAAATCTCTGACCACGCAATTTATTCCTTATTTTAGGGAAAGTATAGAAATCATTAGGGCTTAGGTCGGGGCTGTACGGCGGATGTCTAATAATTCTATGATTTCTTGCTTTCAAAACTCTTTTGTTCTGTGCGCGGTGTGAGAACTTGCATTGTCGTGATGGAGGATGATGCGGCGGTTGCAGTTCTCTTTACGGAGAACAGAAACGACCTGTGGAAAACAAATGCTAGCATACCATTCTGCCGTACTTAACCGTTCTTTGTCCCTCAAGAGAAATAGTCGCAACATGGCCGGTTTTGGAGACAAACGTGGCCACCATTTTTTTTGCAACACTCCGTGAACGAACATGTTTTGTTGGCTTTAACTCATTTTCGAACACCCAAACTCGTGACTGGTTTTTTGTTTCGGGTTCGTACGCGTATATCCAGGATTTGTCACCTGATATGATGTTGTATACAGCATTTGAGGATCCTGCGTGGAATCTTTCGAGAGTTCTGACGCACCAAGTGACGCGAGCCGCTTTTTGCTCTTCACAGAGCGAATGCGGTATCCATCGGGAAAACAACTTTTTTACACCTAATTGTTCATACAAGATTATTTGTATTTGACTCATGCCAATGTCTAAAGTTGCTTGAATTTCGCAGTATGTCACATGTCGATCAGATCAGCTTACGCACAGCATCAACGTTTTCTTGGGTGACTGCAGTTTTTGGACGAACTTGACGTGGATCATCACTGAGCTTGACACGTCCAGGTTAAAATTCAGCAAACCAGCGATAAATTGTGGTTTTGGATAGAGCTTCATCACCAAATGCAGAAATCATCCGGTCAACGCACTGTTTTTGCGTTAAACCACTTCGAAAGTCATAATAAATCATCGCTCTTGAATTTTCTTGAGTCAATTCCATTTTCTCAACGACTAAACAAGTTTGACAAAACCTTGTGACAAGACCGAGAATCTTTGTTTAAATAAATAAATGGTATTCGATTTTTAAAACGTTAAAAGTTTTCAATTAAAAAGATTTTAATATGACAGAAACAGATGAAATATTCCATTCCGGATACTTTTAGTGCAGCCTATGTACCTATAATTTTTTCTGCATATATTTTAATTACCTTCGTTACCTATTTGTTATGAACATAATTGTGAATATTATTAGTATCAATACAAATAAATAAAATTGAAGTGTCTGTTCGTAATGTCAAAATAATAGTTTTTTAAGCTTTTATTTGTACGATACCTAAGAAAGAAAGAAAGAAAGAAAGAAAAATATATTTATTCACAACCCGCAACATTCATAACATAAATAACAAAGAAAGAAGATAATAAAAAAATAAAACTATAAATTTATACATTTAAAAGGATTTACGCCAATTAGTGCGGGCCTGAAAAGGTCACCATCTCCATCACCATCTCACCAGGTTTTCAGATGGTGCCTCTTAAAAGGGACGTCACGGGCGTTTATACATAATTAAAAAAAAAAAAAAACATTACACATTTTGTCACATTTAAAATATATATGCAAATATACACATACATATGCCTATGCCTAAAAATCAGTTTTAAAATTTTGTTCCGGCTAGTATCCGAAACAGGTGGACTGATTTCCACGGGACTTTCACGTGCAGATAGCTGGTGTTATAAGAAGTAATTTAGGCTACTAAAATTAAATAAAATTATAAATATGTCCACGCGAATGAAGCCGCGTGGGAACGTTAATAATAACTAAATAATAACAATCTCTTAAAAGCAGAAAAAGATAAACAAATAAAATATTTGGACTTATCCCACGAGATTGTCGACATGTGGGATGTGGATTCAGCAATCATTGTGCCGATAGTAATTTCGGCCCATGGGTTAATTGCTAAGAGCCTCGACCAACACCTTCAGAGGCTCACGTTAGGCAGCTGGATTAAGAGCCTAATGCAGAAGGCAGTCCTTCTCGACACGGCACGCATAGTGAGGAGGTTTCTGTCTCTGGAACCCTAACCACCGGTAGCTTGGTCCCTGTACCCGATACCGGTGGGACATTATTTTTTATATTTTTAAATATTATTATATATAATATATTTGTATTTTTTTAATATTGTAAATGTATTTAAAAATATAATGTATATGTATAATAAATAAATAAAGAGAATAAAAACTAAATAATAATAATAATAACGATAATAATAAGTCATAATATGATGGCTTATGCAATGTACTGATGTTATCTACGAGTACAAAGGGAATGTCAGTTTGTTTGTTAAGCTTTTACGCCTTAACTAGGTACTCAACTGATCATCATTTATATGTATACGTTGTCTGGGGTACAGAAAATAACATAGGACAAAGAAAACCGTTCCTGGGAAAAAAAAAACAATTACTTCTACGACAATGAAGTCGCGGGCAATGGCTAGTAACTTAGCATTACTTAGAATTTACTTAGAAATTGCTATTAAGAAACTTAACAGCTGCTGCTTTTACTTTTTATTGCTACAAATTAAGTAACAACATTCACTAGATTTTTTACATTGGTCACACAAAACCATCAGACGATGTCAGACTTTCTTGATTCTGCATCACTCTGCTCTGAGTTGGGTCAGTTTCAGATCTGTTCAATAATTGATGTCGACCGGCTTTGTTCTCGTATTTAGTAATGTTTAGGTACCCACAGGACAGGCTTGCCTAGTGTGGGGCATAAGTTTCTAGCAATAAACATTTTTTTATTTTATTTTTATTGTATATAAGCCATCCTATTTCCATCTACAAGCAAAAGTCACTGTTACTGGTAGTCGTGGTTAGCCGTGTATGATTTAAGTAAACTGGATCTGTTTCATGGGTGGAGTTTAGTTATCTAGTTTTAGCTACATTAAACGGTAGTGAGATTAGCTTTCTTCTGTTTCTATCACTAGGATCTTTAGAAAATGTTATCATTTTAGGCGACGCGAAAGGTAAGAAATGGATAGATGGATGGAAACCTCATTGAAGGTGGCAGACCATCTGAAGCTGTATATAAATCCTTCGCAATTTATTGGGGCGCAGACGACGTCTTGGTTTTCTTCACGAGACTAAATTTGTCAAATGAATTCGAAATGATAGTAAGTCCCCATAACTTTGTCGTAATACCATGCTAGCTCGTAAATGATTGTTAGCCTTGAATAGCTTTCAAACTACTTCTAAACAAATTTGTTGAAATTGCTTAAAGACATGAACTGACATTTGCTGTAAAAATATTATTGACTTTCGACTTCATAGAATTTAGAATTATAGAAGAATTTGCTTTTTCTACCAGTACTATAAATCTTCAGGGATCTAAAAGAAGTCCCGGAGGAACCTAAAATTGAGACAGTTCTTAAGAAAGTTCTTAGGTTCTAATAAACTGGGAAGGATTAAGAAGAAAAATGGCAAGAGTTGATCATTTTATAGTCATGCTTTTCTTTTTCTTTTTAATATCTTAACAAAGTTTGTTTATTTTATTCCAGAAATGTGGTTAAATGATTCAGAAATTGATAGGTATTTTTCCATAATCGTTATCGCCTGATACCCCAAATGGTCCCGACGTAGATTAATTACTTTCGAGAAGTTGTAGAAAAAGATATACAAACGTTTAAAAAAAGCTGTCGGTCGTAGGACTGCACCTCAGAAGTGAAAATACACTCACATCTTTATATATGTATCAGAGCGTGACAGTCGGGCGAGTTCCACTGAACTCGCCCGACTGTCACGCTCTTTTTCCTCAAAAGCACTCTTTTTCCTCATACAAAAATGCCCAACGTGCTTAAAAAAGTTTTCGCTTCAAAAATTAAAACACGAGGTTGATAACCATTACCCTTTTAAAAACAATACAAAATATAACGGAAGCACTTGTTCAATACTCTAGCAACTTAAGTTTAAATACATGCTACTGTTCATTTACAAATGTGTGTTCTCGAGTTTAGAAATACGTGTTGCCTTTATTAATATTTTATTGAAAACACCGCCCTAAACCACAAAATGGCGCAGAATACAAAATATGAAGCAGTATGTCGCATAGTCGCGTGTCTTAATCTGCGTGAAGAAAAGCAACGCAATCGTGACATAGCTATTCTTTTGTGTTCAAAGTACACCACTTAAAGCCCAGTGGCTCTTTACTTCTTTATAGAACAGTTACGAGTGAGTATTATCACGCTAGGGAAAAAAAGGTCGGCTATATGACTATCTCGCTAAGATATAATGTAGTATGTTCAATATTGTAAGAGGGATTAGGATTACTTTGATTTATTTTCTCGTTGCAATTCTGGAAGCTTATTTTTCTACACTAAATTGCGAAAACGAATACATGTTGAACTGAAACTGTCTAATTGATATTTTCGTACACCTGGATTATAATACATATTTTTATAAATTTTAACAGCCGTTTCAGCCGGAGACAGTAAGAATCATATAATAAGCGCGCGAGTTGAATGCAGAGCTCAAGAAGGAGCTGCCGTCGTGCGAGGCGTAGTTTGCGGGCGGCGAGGGAAGAAGTTTCACCTCAGAGCCCGATTGCAATCATCTCGCGCGCCGACTGTGCACAAACATAATCTATCAATCGCATCAATACAAATAAATAAAATTGAAGTGTCTGTTTGTAATGTCAAAACAATAGTTTTTTAAGGTCTTTTAGTTATTTGTACGATATCGATGCCTAAAAATCAGTTTCTTTAATTTTTGTCTGGCTGTTTGCTCCGGCTAATCTCTGGAACGGGAGGATCGATTTCCACGGGACTTTCATTGGCAGATAGCTGGTATTATAAGGAGTAACTTAAACTACTTTTATTTTGGAAAAAGAATTAGGGTTCCGCGCAAAATCTATAAATATGTACACGCGAGGGAAACCGCGCGGGACCTGCTCATTTGTAATAATAATATTAATGTGACCATTTTTAGTAACATGTATTTGATCAGGTATTGTACCAATTTTTGATATCGTTCATTCATCATTTATAATAATGCCTGCGGCTATGCTTGCGTCAATCTAGATGTTTTCATTTAATTCTTTATCGCTCAAAAACAGTACTTTTCTCTGAATGAAAGGTACCCTATGTCATGAGGACCGACCCGAGATCGCTCCTAGAAACCTGCGAATGCCCCAGGAGGCTTCTGTACTTATGGAAGGAGCTAGGCTGGCTCAACTAGTCAGCCTATCTGAACGGATAATGGACCGTCTATGAGTCTAAATGCGGAAACAGAGCCCTATACCAATATCAATACCAATACCCTATGTCATGTAAGTTATAGTGGGAACGCTTAACAAAGAAACTATCTCACATACGCAATTATGATATTAGATAGTTTTTTACTGTTTGAGTGCCTACATGTTGTGGAGCTGATCTGTACTTAGTATGCTCTCAATGTAATTTCACACCTTACAAATTACATTTTAGTTCACACATTGCCAAGAGAAATAACTAACATTGAAGCAAAATGTATCTGCGTATATATGTAACTCACTGCAGTAAAAAAATATTGGTTATGGAGGAAAATAAATACTACAATATGTTATAGTCCAGTTGCGTGTATTGAATACACAAATACCTGGTCCACAGTAATTGTGATTTCCAATACATTCGTTTATACCTTGAAATTGGAAGGCTTGAATCGTCTGATAGAAACGCAGGCTTTACGGATTTTTACGATTTTAGTATTTGATTTCAATCAATTGGTTTTTAAGGAACGGTTGATATAATAGATTTAGAAGAGAAGTTAGCCGAAATTGGAATACATGTATCTGCCGTAAAATTGCAGTTAAATAGCGTTTTTTTTAACTATGAAATCTGGGCCTTACCAATGGCAACCTTCGTTGCGTAACAATGGAGCAATTAATTGACAGGGACGCGGTTTTGATTGCTGATCAGTGCAATTATTTAAATGCACGAAGATGTCTATTTGTATCGGCCTAGGGGCCTATATATAATACTAGATCGTTCAATAGGTCCCGAAACTAACTTGGAGATATATACATTTAATTTATTTTTTATTTTTAGAAAGTTGGTACTGGCCATCAAATGACATTTTGTTTAATTATTTTTTGAAAATCGAACTATAAAATGTTGAGTTACAGATATTTATGTGACGCTAGTTTTATAATTTCGAAAACAATGAAAAAAAACGAGTTTCGTTGATAAAACATTGTTTTTAATGGAAAAAACTCCGTCAAGCACAGCAGTGGCTTATAAATGTATGCCTGCACGGTGGTATACCTATTTCAAAGGCGGTCGTATAGACACAAGTGATGTTTAACGCTCTCGTCGTCCAAATGAAGCAGTGACTCGACAAAACATCAACCAAGTCCTGAAAATTGTGAAGGAAGATCGGAAGGAATGGGTCATAGCGTGATATTACATATCCTATAACTTTAGTGCCTTTAAACAAACCATCAACAAAAAAACTCTTTACTTTTATAAGTTTTATTAAATTAGTATAGATGTTGACCTATCATCGGTATGGAAAGTATATCAATGGCAGTTCAAGTTATACTGGTCAAAGATATATAAAACAAACAGTTTAAAGTTAAAGTTAATAAAGGCTTTGGTAATTATTGTAGAAATGTTACCACCAGGCCATCTCTACTTTAAATTGAAATAAACTTCAAAGTGGATGATACAATTCCAATCATTTCATGGAATAGCAGTATCAGGTTTGGCTAGTGGCATGTTTTGCGTAATTTAATATCGGATCAGTAGAATTTGGAGAGTTGTGCGAATAATTGCCTGTTTGCCTATGTGGTGTCTCTAGACTGCCTTTTTGTTTGAGCTGTTACACTTCAAGCATTAGCTACATAAAAGCTTTAGCTCTATTTTCATGCGTCAAGTTTCATCCTTGCGTCTTCAGTACTTAGTGATTTTCAAAGGTAACTTGTATCATTCGAGACTATTTCTTCAAAATATTTAATTTATTGAGTAAATCTCATAAAAATATAATAAGTCGGATACGTTTGAGGTATTATTACATGAATTATATGCATGGTGTACATATGTGTGTGTGTAGTACGAAGTATGATTGAAGATAGGTTGTATAGATAGATAGGTAAAACTTTATTTGCACAATATTATTACTGGGGAAGATCCATATCCATAATTATATCAAACAGATAATGTACAAAGGGCGGCCTGTGTGTTGCTAGATGCAATCTCTTCCATGATGGTCAGGATGATTCAAAAAGTGGTAGTTGGCGGTGTATTTAAAATTTTAATTATAAGTAATGGTTGGATTTATGAAGAACTGAATGTTTGACTAACGGGAAGGTTTTGATGGAAAGTGGTGATGTAATAAAGTCAAAAACATTTGACGTTATTCATCAAATGTACATTATAATACAAATTCAAAGTTTAATATTTATTCGGTGCTCCGAAGTTTCACACCGGGCCGCGGTCAAACTTTAACTCCGTTGTTATTTTGAGGCCAGTGGGTACTGGTCACCGTCAGAATAACAAAGTACTACCTGCCTATACTAACAGATCCCGGGACAATTTTAATTGGGATACCTTAGCATACTACAATATTTATTCAAATTATAAGTATGTAAGTATAACTCGTTTCACGTCGGGTACGAATCAGTCGGTACATTTTTCATTTCGAAATATGGAATTCTTAATTATTTCTTTAAAATTTTCAGATTGGGTCATTTTTTAATGTTTTTTTATCACTTAGTAACATTTGTACTTGCGTTATTTTTGACTTATTAATCAAGCGAGTCTTTCGTTCGATTATTTTGTTTGTGTTCTATTTTTTCTTAATTAGGTTTAATGTTGTAGGTATTTTAAGTGTACATTATGTTTACACGTGCGGTAAAGGATGGTCTATACAGATTGTAAGAGACAGCCTGCCGAAGACTGAAATTGTGGATTCAGTTTATCATTCGCGACTCCGAAACTTGCACCGTGTATGTAGATAAGAATAACATTTAACTCATTCCAATACTTTTCCAAATTCTTGTTATTTTTTTTTTTTCTTGTAAACTTGAATGTCAATGAAATTAGTGCACACGAATGGAGAAAATTGAAAATAAATATACCTGAAATTAAACAAGAATATAACTTATTATAACTTACAGTTATAACTTTTTTTTCGAGAGAGTAACCTATTGTTGCAATAACATTGGTTTAAACCAATTATTAGGGAATTTTATATAATTAAGGTATTTGACTTTAGACTGTAGAAAAATATCGGTAAATGCGAAGTGCCTACATACACTTGTAGATAAAATCGGAATGCTTTACTCATCAATATTTAATCAAACGTATATTTGACCTTTTTGAGTTTCGAATTCCGTTTGTTATTTATTATATATATGACGATAAAATCAGTGGTTCATTCTTTTTGCCTATATTTTTAACTAACCTAATTTAATAAATTTTACAACCAAACAACCTTTTAAACCTTTCAGTCCTCTGGAGTCAATAGGAAGAATATAAAAGAGATTAAGACAATGTTACAGTCTTTTGATGTCAAAATACTTATCTGGATGTCGCCAAATTTGACTTGCCTCTTTTCCGTATTTCTCTTAGGAAACATATACGTTGCTTTAAAATATTTGGAGCTTAAGCATAAAATTAGATGTTCGTTTATACATAAATTACTTCAAACCTGAAAGGAGACCCGAATACATAAAATATACAGAACCTCTTTAACAACGCTCAAGATTCAGTAATTTACATTTAATTAAGTTCTATTGATAAAATGTTTAGATAAAATTATATTTCAGCCTACGCCAAAATACAAGTAAGCATTACTATTTCATTCTAACAAGTAAATCAAATATTTAAAATAATTATGAGATTCTTAAACATGTCGTATTACGTCAAGTATACGATATTCTTTTTTCTCTTTTAGGATTTATTATATCGTTTTAATCGCAAACTGGGCGCTTCTAAACGGTCATCGTAGTTTATTTTTTTTTTCTTGTTATTTGCCATATTTCCACCGGGTCACTTTTCTTCATCTTCTTTATTTTGTATATCATGTTAAAATTCTTACAAACAATTTCTAACCGCTTATAATATTATCTATGTATTAACGGGAATTAACGCGATCACGAAAAGGTATTACATACCTCTGAATTGCCTGACGTTTCGACCAGGTTGCACTGGCCGTGGTCACAGGCTGACTGGCTCAGCGGTGCACGCCCTCCGTCGTCGACATCGTGAGGTAGAAGGTTCTTCATCCACCTCCACTTTTTTGATATTTTTGGTATTTTCGTTCAGGTATTTTACGACGTCCAAACATTCTTTTGTATGTTTGTATGTTTGTATTGATCTACTTGAACATTGTCTAGAGGGCAACTATTTCCTTTTCCAAGGTCAACATTTTCAGATTGATGGTGTCGCAATGGGTAGTCCTGTAGCCCCTCTACTAGCCAACATCTGGATGAAGCATTTTGAAGAGAAGGCGTTGAGTCTCGGCACGAAGACCGTTAGGCTTTGGAAGCGATTCGTGGATGACATCTTTGGTATCGTCAAAGGAAATAAACAGGAAGTAGATCAATATTTACAACACCTCAACTCCATTCACCCCAAAATAAGGTTCACATAAGAGGTGGAGGCGGATAGGTCATTGTCATTTTTAGATGTCAAAGTAACCGCGAGTTCAGATGGGTCCTTGTCGCACTGTGTGTACCGCAAGCCTACTCATACGGATAGGTACCTACACGCCACGTCTCATCATCATCCCCGACACCTGCAGTCTGTTATGACTTCACTCAAGAACAGAGCATACGATCTTTGTGACCCTGAACATTTAGAGCAAGAGCTGAATCATGTTCAGGAGGTACTTAAAAGTAACGGATATCAGGTGAATGGAACACGGAAGCAACCGACAATGAGACGCAAGCGTCCGGAGGTGAACAGACAACCAGCCTACATGCCATATGTGAAAGGAGTAACGGATAAGATCGGCTCCGTATTAGAGTAATACTCCATTCCGACAGTATACACACCAGGCATAAAGGTTCAAAACATCGTGGGTACACCGAAGGACGTCTTGCCGTTACAAACTCCAGGTGTCTACAAAATAAACTGCAGCTGTGGTAGTTCCTACATAGGCCAAACAAAGCGGACTATTGCTGAAAGGGTCAAAGAACACATCGCTGCTGTGAAGAATCGACAGATTAGCAAATCAGCGATTGCAGAACATGCACTCGGAGCGGGCACCAATCACTGGATTGAATTTCACCGTACGCAAGTCCTCTCCACGGAACGTCACTTTTACTCAAGAGTTGTACGTGAATCGATTGAAATTAAAAAACACAAAACTTTCAATCGGGAAGATGGTTTCAAATTATCTACAGCGTGGAATCCAGTGATAAAAAACATGCCACCTCGCTTTTATGCGCAGTCGGGTGAACACCAGAATAGGGCCACATCGGTTTGCTTACAGAATAGGGACACTGTTAGTATAGTATGTGACGGTACATGGCGAAACGAAAATACCAAAAATATCAAAAAAGTGGAGGTGGGTGAAGAATCTTCTACCTCACGATGTCGACGACGGAGGGCGTGCACCGCTGAGCCAGTCAGCCTGTGACCACGGCCAGTGCAACCTGGTTGAAACGTCAGGCAATTCAGAGGTATGTAATACCTTTTCGTGATCGCGTTAATTCCCGTTAATACATAGATAATATTATATCATGGAACGCGAAAGTTTAAAAGTTAGTTCTAACCGCTTCTTTTTCCTATCTTCCTGTTTCAATGGAAATGTACTTTTTTCTTTTAAAAAAACAACTCCCGCATTAGGAATATTCCTGTGCCGCAGGGAGCTTCACAAACATTAAGCATCGGACACAAAGAACACCCAGACTGGGGATAACTATTTGTGGATTACACAAATTTTTGTTTGGATATAAACACTACAATGTTGGTTTATAAAAGATTCCATGGCAACGACTTCCTGATCATCACTATCAGATAGTTCATTATATTGTACAGCAAAGGGCATAGAGTACACTGTGCACATCTAGAGTAGGCACTGTGCACGTCGTATTTAGAGAGGCCAGATTTACACCTGAAAATTAATATGGACCTTGGCACCTGGTCAAAGTCCTTCTCCAAATCACTGAATACTATTTAGCGACTTACTCCATGTTCTATATCTAATAAAATAATAAAATCCCCAAAGACATCAGGGATTTAGAATGAAATATTTTTAAAAAAGCTTTTAAGGAGTTCCTAATTAAAAAAAGTTTTTATTCTAACACTGAGTTTATTGATTATAAGTCTGATTAGTTTATTTTGTTTATTTTGTGTTGTTAATTTGAGGACAAATGATTTAGATAAAATAAGCCGTTATAATTAAGGTTAAGATTTTCGCCTTTAATAATATTTGTATGCCTATGGGTACAATGTAGCGACCTATTTTAAGTATGTAACATCTATTATTAATTTTGCCTACATTGACAAATAAATACTTCTATTTCTACTTCTATCGTGTCCTTGCTGAATCGGTGAATCCGAACTGATTGTCGATGTACTTAATGATACCAAGGACGTTAAAGACCGAGAGACTGAATATTCTGTACACCAAAATTAACATAAAATTTAAAAGAGGCTTAAACATTTTTTTTAATATTTATTTTTTCAAAATGTGCATAAGTTTTTACATACAATATATTTGCAAAACTGCATAGCAGTTTATCGGCAATTGTTCTCGTTTAACAATGAATACAAATTTTGTTATTTTACTTAATAATTATGTTGTGCTAACATCAGAGATTCTGTAGGTGTATAAACCACAATATTTTGCATACTAATATAATAATATACTATACTTATTCATTGATGGAAGCATACATAATTATGTATATGAGCGTGTTTTGTAAACCACTGAAAAACACACATACAGACCTTCATCAATGAAGAATATATCTATGAACCATGTAAGAACAAATGAAAGTTACAAAAATTAAAATCATAAATGAATATGGCAACAGGCAAAAGGCTATAATTACATACTATTGACACAAGGATAGGTAATATTTTTTTTAATATTTTTGAGCTGGTTTTTCGATTTCACATTACAAATGTGAGTATAATGGGCAATCTTATCTCTAAAATTGATCTCTAGGCAAATTATGAATGCACATAACAATGAAAGTATCAGTATTATCATTAGGAGTAGTATTATAATTATTAAATTTTTTAAAAGCATTAGTATTTTCCTCCAAGATTCCAGGCCTCTTGTATTCCGCTGAGGTGCTGTATGTATTTAAGGAGAGTGCATAACTAAGTTTGAAATTTTATAACCTAGTAAATAAGTATCACTGTACAGTAAGTACAATTGCTTTAATTGTAATAACCGCTCCTAAAAACGAACACCTTAAAGTTTAGAATGCTTTGGTGTAGGCGTGACAATAAACTTATACGACAATTTAAGCATTCTATGTAACATGTTACCTCAACAACGTTGCTAGATTTTAAGCTGTGACATCTTGTAATAAATGATTACGATTCGCAACAGAAGACATTCAGAGTAATGACGTTGTCTGAATTCAATTTACTGTCTATTTGTGTTTGTGGGTAGACATGTAATATAAAACACATCTGTTTGAGGCACGTCATGCATAATGGAGTCGGGCGTGTCTCCAATGTAACGTTGACGAAGTAAGAGTGTCTCAGTTTGTACTGTAGCATAATTATAACATTACACTGTAGGAAATATTGTCATTGCGAGATAACGATAACCGACGACCTGAAGAAGGTGGCTGGCAGCGGATGGATGCGGATTGCCCAAGACCGGGATGGCTGACGCTCCTTGGGGGAGGCCTTTGTCCAGCAGTGGACGGCGATGATGATGATGATGATGATGATGATAACGTACTTCTGACGTTGAAATACTTTTACTCTAAAGTCTAATCCAATCACAGACATTTAAGTATTTTTATTGTTATTGAACTATTTCAAGATTCTTATTCAATTGATGTTAAAAAATGTAATGTCGTATTCCATATGATAAGCGGTCAGCGCATTGTTATATATATTTGTACTTGCTACGTTGTGCAAAACCTTACTAAACATTGTTTTGATTATGGTTATCAGTAACAAAGAAATACTTAATTAGTCTAGTTTAGTGCCTCCAAATTCACTGTGCCTTCAGAAAAGGAATATAAGCTACTTCACCCATCAAGTAAAACTTACTCAAACATTCTCTTACCTCGGCATATTGTTTAATCAGCAGTTTGTTATAAAAATATGTAAACCAGACAATCGATTAGTTTATATTATGCATGAATGAAGTGACGAACTGAAATACAAGTTTAACCTAGATCCGACAGGTCATTTAAAATTAACTGTTAGCCTGATTTAGTATTTTGAAGTTCTAAAGTATTTATATAATATGGTTACTTTATTGATCAGAGTACAAGACCAGACCATGATTTGGTGCGAATCTGTGAATGGAGCAAAAATATGGCGAGTCATGGCGAGTTAAGTAAGACAGAAATCATTGTTATTGGTAGTAAAGATTGATCTCGAGAAAAGAAAGAGAGAATGAATGAGAATTTCGTAAAAAAATATACAATCTGTATTTAACAATATGTTTAAGTATACTAGATAAAAATACAAATACATACATACAATATACATATAAAATATATAGTTATTATCTAGATAAGACATTTATTTATTTAATAATGATTCTTATAAGACAGGTTGCGCTCATTTTCTTGCAATGCTTCTCACAGGCTTGTAGTGTGTAGTTAAAACGTTGTGGTATGGATTTGGTATTTTCAACGTTAGATTTTCCGATGATCCCAAGTATCCCTTGTGTGTGTCGTGAATAAATACGAAACGTTAGATAGACAGGGGTAGCGGCAATAAACAAGACATTTTACACTAAAGAGAGCATATGAGTATTCCGGCGAAGACAAATCAGAAGCCACTTGAGTTTAGAACGAAATTCTGAGATATGATCATTTGATCATATTTACGTAAGCCAAAAATGAATGTTATACAAATATTATGAAGTCTCTCAAGTTTATCATGTTGGTCCTCATTAAGACGAGAATGGGAAGAAGAATATATTGCGCCAGTTCAATGTTAGTAAAAGTGACATTGGTAGGTCTTGATTTGTATTTAGACCTCACTGCTGCTTTTCTAACATTTTTTTTTATTTAGTCTACCAGCCAGGATGATGGTAAAAGTCAAGTCATCTCTGTGCTAATTGCTGCCGTCATAAATTAAAACTTTGGAAAAATAGGTGTGTTTTATTCGTAACGATGCTGATGCTAATGTAAAAAACAGAAAAGTTAATAAAAAGAACAATAAATAATAAAAACATGTCAATTAAAGAGACATAAAAAGTAAGCGTGTTCATTCAGATTTCAATTTGAATATAGAGCATAGATTGTATCTTTTTTCAAAACTTTTTCGAAGCTTTTTTATGAGCGTTTTGTTATGAGTATAGATATTGCTTTGTGAATTTCTATGAATAGTTTGGAATTTACGAATTTATCAAATTTACTTTGCAATGCACTATTTTAAAATTCCGAACATAACTATTTTTTATGTAAATAGCATTCAGAACGTTGTTAATTGTTGAATACTTCAGATGCTTAGATAATAGAGAACAGAGTGGCGTTAACTCATTGTATATAAATATAGTCCCTTAAGACGCTGCTTTTTATAAAATTGGCTCACGTCTATCCAATACGGAGGTAAACTCATTCTTGAAAAGTACGGTCGATTGTTCAGTAAAAATCTAATTCTTAACTTTTCTGCTGGCATGCCAATCCCAAGCCAATATTACACCTAATCTAGGGAAACAAAATAAAACGTTTGAAATTGTCTGAATTGTAGGCACTCAACCGGATTTGATTAAAAGCGGCACTCAAGGCCACCCGTCGGTTGCTAGGTAACGAAAGGGAACAGCCAATCACAGGAGCTACAGATAATTACAATGTACAAAACATGTTTCTGAAGGCTTAATTATATTAAGAAGTTTGGATAAATATCGTTAATGTTGATATTAGTTGTTAAATCTTATTTGTTTTGAATTTCTCCTATAGTTGTACCATTGGTCTCCTGTTAGTAAAAAAGCTTGGTGCAATTTTCAAATTTCACAAACATCAAAGAACTTTAAGAAGATATGTATAGTCATATCTGGTATTAGCTCGAAAGGTATAATATTATCCTTTATCGTCGAGGCAACTGATACGTAATGTTTTCTACCCTATTATATTGTATAGCTCTATAAGAAAACATATAGTTTGTATTTTAATATTCTAACTATTTACAGATTAAAGTTTTATAACAAATTCAACAGAAGACATTTATAATAATGTGATCAAAGCTTTAGTAAAAAATACAAATAAATATGGTAAATCGGGTATATTATATAAACTTGAGTATGTAATATAATAATAATAACTTTATTTCATGAAGCAATTGTAGTACAAAATAAGTTAACAAACAAATAAAGTATATAATTGTAAGTATAAAGTAAAGTAAAATATATAAAATAATAATAAAAGTGGTTTATCCATCTCCACAAATTACAAATATTTATAAATATGATGTATCATATAACTTAAATCAGGTTTTGATCTCTATTAAAGTAAACGGTATAGATATACTCCGAACAAATTTGAGAGAACAAAATACGAAACGGCTTTAGGCTAAAATCCGAACGCAAACAAAATGCGATGCTTTGTTGACTTTGATCTCTTTCAAGGCTGCCACCAAGTACCGACGAATACCCTAACTCTGGAGTTTTACCACAAATCTAATAAATTCAATTTGGCTGTCAAGATGTGATGTGTCTGATTGTGGATAAAATCACTCTTGAGTTATCCCAGTTATTCCCTCGAGGGATTTAGGAGACTTACAACGATGTTGCTACTACCTGAATTGTGTCGTGTTGACAAAATTTATGAGGTTGAAAATTTTGGGCCTGTGAATTTCCGTATTGAGGTTTAATTTGATTACATCAGATTAATCTGAACTTGGATAGAGTATTGAAGTTCCTATTCTACTTTTTATCAAAAAAAATTGTATTCTTCTTTAAAATATTTAATTGTATAATGTATGGTTGGGCTAATATATGACTGGAAATTATATCTTTGTATACAAATTGAAGATGTGGAGGAACGGGTGTTATGTCCCTCGAACACAAAGGGAGGATCCTCCAACAAGGCAAGGTGACCAAACGCCGTCATATTTTAGTAACATCGTGTGTAGCTGAACAGCCGAAAAAAAAATATTTCGAAAGAAAAAAAATATTTCCAGAGAAAATATTCTTTGGACGTACTGTCTCTAACATTATTATTAATTCTAATGTCAATTGCGATATATACATTAAATACCTAAAGTTCCATTCAAATTTAAATTGTCCCTTTAAAATTATATTTTTTATTAAAAATAACGAATTTACCTAATATTGTTAGCACTTTACGTCATTCATGGGGTAGACCCCATGAATGACGTAAAGTGCGACTCTAAAACGTACGTAACGTAAACGACTCTAAATATGACTACGCTTTATTTGTAACACCTGTGTATCATTTTAATTACCCATTTTTGGTATAGGCCAGTGGAATTAGACAAGAAGGGGCTAATTTTTAACTTAATTACGTACAGGTTTCAACATATTAAAACTTGTTTATCGTTACATAGTAAAACGTTAATTTGACAATATTCCGAACGTCAAATATGTAATGAAATTCAGAACCATGTTCCTGATATACTAACGAACAAGTTTTACTATGTTAAAACCTGTGGTGATGAGCCGAGGGGGTTTCCAGACGAAAAAAAGGGGTGTACTCCGGGAGTGCCGGCAGAAATGAAAAATTGAATAGGTTTAATAACGATTATATTATTTATTTATTTATTAATGCTTCATGCACAGACTGTACAAAGGCGGACTTAATGCCTTAGGCATTCTCTGCCAGTCAACCTTGGGGTGATGCAGAAATAAAAGTGGTAGGTGCAAAAGACATGATAAAGAGAGAAAACAGAGAAAGAGAGAGAGAGAGAGAGAGAGAGAGAGAGAGAGAAAGAGAGAGAGAGAGAGATGTTATTCCAAAGATACGAATTTAGGTCTTATAATAATTTTGATAGATAAATCAAACCATGAACTAAATATACACGTTAAATACATAAATAAAATACATAGGTGCAAAGTTTGCTATGTGTCATTGATAGATAATATACTACATAATATATACATATCATAAACATACATATATACACACATAGAGAGTTATGTACTAGCGCTGTGTCAATTCCGCCAACTCATTGTGGAGCAGATCCCGTACTCTCCTCTTAAATGTAAAGCGGTTTGTGGACATCCTGATTTCGAGTGGGAGTGCATTCCAGAGAAGAACTGCTTGGACATAGAACGAAGAGTTCACGAAATCGGAGTTATGTGGGGGACATAAGAGAAGGTTGTTATTTGTAGAACGAAGATTTCTATTATGATTTGAGCACAAGAATCGAAGGTAGGGAGCTAAATAAGAAGGTGGAGATGGAGAGTTAAGAAAAGAGAAAAGAGAAGTTAGTGCTCGTAGATTACGGCGCTGGCGAATAGGTAGCCATTTTAATTCGGAACGTAAAGCAGACACGTGGTCATACTTGCGAAGATTGAATATAAATCGAATGCAGTTATTAAGAAGACGGTCTAGTTTGTTGAGAAGGTCTGCATTCAGGTCGAAATAACACACATCACCATAGTCGATGATAGGAATGATTAGGGACTGCATTAGGATAGTTTTGGTTTTAGTAGGAAGGAAATTTTTTAACCGATATAAATTTCGGAGAGTGCCAGTCACTTTCTGGCTTACGTGAGTCACCTGGGCACGCCAATCAAGGGATGAGTCTATGTGCAAACCCAGGTCTTTAACCACTGAGCTCAGGGGTATGAATGAGCCATTGAAGACTACAGGTGAGATGGTAGTAGAATCTATCCTGCACATAATACGTTTGCTTCCAACAATAATCGCCTGACATTTTGCAGGATTTACGGATAAACCGAACTTCATCGACCAGCGTTTTATTGACTCTAAATCGTTGTTGATTTTATCAATGGCTTTCGATATGTCTTCAATGCTGGCCTGTGTATATAGCTGCAAGTCGTCGGCGTATAGGTGATACGCACACTGAAGTTCTTGAGTTATGAGGTTAATATACATTGAAAACAAAAGTGGAGATAGAATACCGCCTTGAGGGACACCAGTGTAGAGATCACACCAATCTGATGAGAAGTCATCAATGCGTACGCACTGTTGTCGTCCCTGAAGATAAGTGGAGAACCATTCCAATGCTTCTGAGGAGATCATAAGATACGATAGAATGGATAGTAGGACTTCGTGACTGACGGTATTGAAGGCATTCGAGAAGTCAATCAAAACTAGGACAGTAACTTTGGTGCCCTCCATGCCCTCCCTAATATCGCCAGTCACTTTAAGGAGTGCAGTAACAGTGCTGTGACCGCTCCTGAAGCCAGATTGAAGAGGACTTAGGAGATTATTTTTAAGGACAAAATGTGAGAGCTGTTTGTGTACACAAGCCTCAAGGACTTTGGATAGAAATGGAAGAATAGAAATTGGACGGAAGTGGTCAGGAAGACTAGGATTACTTTTTTTAGGCAACGGGATGATGTAAGCTTTACGCCAGAGAGAGGGGAAGGTTCCAGAGTCAAGAGAAAAGTTAATAATATGAGTAATAACATGAAGAACGTGTTCGAGAATAGTAACAATCATCCTACGGCTAATGTCATCACAGCCCACAGCACTGGAACGGATGGACAGGATGATCTTTTTGATGTCCTCAGAAGCTACCGGAGAAAATTTAAAGTTATTGATGTTGGGTCTAGTTAGATTAGCAATATGGTCTAGGGTGAGACATTTGGTTTGATGATCGAGCTGAGTTGTAGATGAAAAATGACGGTTGATATCATTCAAACCAATTGTTGTCTGAAACTCAGTACGTTGTTGTTTGCCAATACCCAAAGTGCTAAGAAACTTCCAGATACTGGAGGGAGATGAAGCCTCTATGTTTTGTAGAATGTGTCGGCGTTTTGCGTTGCGTATCACCTGGTTACACCGGTTCCTTGCCGCTTTAAAAATATTCCACTTGTCCTCACAGCGATCCTTTCTGAATTTTTGGAAAGTCCGATCTCTCCGCTTCATTGCCATTCGTACCTCTTCCGTCATCCATGGTGCTGGCGGGCGCTTCAATTTTACCCTCTTAACCGGAGCATGAATATCGTATAATTGGATGACGGTGTTATTAAAAACGTTGACTTTATCATCCACGTTGGTAGTCGTTGCCACATTCATCCAGTCTAGTTTAGAAGCATCTGCACATAGTTTCTCAACATCCATACGTCTATAGCATCGCACATGTAAAAATTTAGGAGGGAATTTAGGAGTTTTCAGGACATAAGATAGGAAAATCAGGTCGTGACGGGAAAATCCAGGAGCAGGGTGTTGACCGTGAGAAGAAACAAGGTTGGGAGCAGAGGTGAGCATTAAGTCAAGCCAGGTGTCTTGGCTATCAATATTATGGTGAGTTGCTTGGAGGGGTAGGACATGGAGGCAGGCTGAGTGGATGATATCAAGGAGATTGCGCGTTCGAGGCGAGGTAGGCACTAGTAAGTCTGTGTTAAAATCGCCCATAATGATATGGTGTGAGTATTCCGACCCTAAAGATTCCAGAACTGTTTCCAGACTGGAGAAGTAGTTGACAACAGGGGGGCAATACACTACGCCTAGAATAATCTTGACTCCTTTGACACAAACCTCAAGAAAAAGGAATTCTGCAGTGGTAGAAGAGTTGGAAGGAGAAAAAGTGAGAATTTTATAAGGTAAGGAACTTCGAAGGTAGATGGCAACACCACCACCTCTTATATCTAATCTGTCGTTACGAATGAGGACGAAGCCGGGGAGAGGGTATGAGGTATACGCTACCCTCATCCCTACCGTGAGCTGTCAAAGTTATCATCTTAAAGAACTATGGCAAAAATTGTCGAGTATTTCTTTTCTTTATTGACAGGACAGATGCCGGAGGGCCGGAGGACATTCGGACATCAGGGTCACGTGTCCTGACGCAAGTTAAACATCAACCAACATACCCATCAAAAAGTAAACAACGCCGCTAAAAAAGTTTTCACTTAATTATTGTTAAAACCTTTGCATAATTACATACTCGTTTTTTCGAATTCCACTGGCCTAGTAGGTATATAGAGGGTTCGCGTTAATCTGTGTCTAATGTGTTTAAATGTTGATATCCGTAAGCCAATGAATAAAATGCCATGCCAATCAATAAAATGTTATTCAGGTGGCATCAGCTTGCATCCTGTTTACATTTCGTGTAACACTAACACTATTGTACCTGAAGATCTGAGTTTTAAAAAGAGTGGCCATGAGTTTTTTTGCCAGTATTCTTCTCATAAGGCTCTACGCATTTTGGAAACTGGAAGTTATAGATCGACACAAGCAGGCAGTAGATTTTGGTGTTTTCACCTAATTTACCTTGACAATCCAGTACATGCTGTGGCGTCTGTTTGTGCCGATCTATGATTTTAACTCTATCTTCAATTTAACGTTCATAAATGTCACTTAGTGTCTTAATTGAATAAATGATTTTGAATTTGAATTTGAATAATTCATGTTAGTATAAAATTGAGTAACAGCTATTCGCTCTCATAATCCTCTCAAATCCGTAGTACGTAGCAGTAATATCATATGTCATGTCTCGTCCCGTAACAGGTTTAGTAAATTTGTGTTATCGTATTGAAGGATTTTGAAATGAACACTGTTAAATACGAAGGTTATACACCTAGTTTGCTCTTTGAAATTGTTTTAACGAATATGAAACTAAAACTCTACACCTAACAATACCCCTGGTGTGCGTTTCATATTCTTTTAATTGATTCTGAATCCCTCAATAGGCATATATTCGAAAGGTAACTGAAAAATACATTTACTTGGAGATGTTATATTTATTCAATGTGATACACAAGTCGTAAGTCTTACAAGAAAAGTAAAGGGCTTATTGAATAGATCAGCTTCTACCAGTATGATTTTTAAAATTATTTTTCCGTTATGTTCTATATCCTCCTTTTGAGGATGCATATCTTACTAATCTTATAAAGACGAAAGTTTGTGACGATGGATGATTAGATGGATGTTTGTTATTCTTTCACGCAAAACCGCTAAACGATCTGGATAAAATTCGGCACAGAGAAAAATTATAGTCTGGAATAGCACACAGGTTACTTTTTATCCAGGAAAAAAATACGGTTCCCTTGAGGTTTCTATAAAATTTCCACGCAAACGATGTCGTGGGCACCAGCTAGTAGGTTATATTTCAAAGCAGTAACTATGCGTGAGACGGTGGTTCATTACTAGTTGATGTAATAATATAAGTTATATGAACTAACTGCATAAAAAAATAGTGTTAAAGTGCATGGTTTTGTTTTTCAAATTTAGTTTCCTTCGATAGATCGCGTTGTACCATCCGTCTGAATAGTAATGCTCAGAGTCTCTGCTATCACATGACCTCTTTTTCATTCATTCATTCTAAACTTTGTGTTTTCTTTGGAAATATATTATATTTTAAAAATAATGTATACAATTCAGGTCTGTTTCTCAGGCCTCTTTAGGAACCTGTACAGATCGTATACCTACCTATACAGTTTCACATAATTGATACAGTCTCATGTTAATAATCACTTCACTGACACATTACACACGGTCATCTGATTCCAAACTAGGCAGAGCCTGTACTATGGTAACCAGATTTCTGTTAAACATGCTTATTTGTTATTATATAAGTTATACTTAGATACAGAGCAAAGATCGTCCTCATCACCCATCACCACCACCTTTTCATCTTTAAAAGGGCTTGCTGAAACTATACCGCAAACTAGAGAATCAAAAGACAAAGTATTTCAGTATTTTTTCATTTTGGATGGAACCGCAGAATTGGTAAAGTATTTCTTCTCCCGTAGGTGCCAAAGAGCGCAGCATTATCTCCACCCTCCCCGAGTGTTGGATTGAATGTGACAGATACGGCTGTCTATCACCCTGGCAGAAGAAGACCACAAACGACGGTTCCGCGTGCGCATCTTTAAGACGTTTGAACTTCCTTCTTAGGTTATCCTGCAATAGACACACTTGTAACAGAATACCGTATGGTTTCAAACAATGAACTAATAAAATAGTTTATTATAGCCTATTTATTTATTGTGACTTAATTTATTTAATAAAATAATATTCCAGCCTATTGCCTATTGACCCTGACTGCTAAGCCAGAGGTCGTGGGTTCGATTCCCACCCAGGACAAATAACTGTGTGATGAGCACGATAATAAGTTCTGTGTCTGGGTGTAATTTATCTATAAATGTATGTATTTAGAAATATAATATATTTATCAGCAGTCTGGTTACCATAGTACAGGCTTTGCCTAGTTTGGGATCAGACGGCCGTGTGTGAGATGTGTGGAGGAGTTATTATTATTTTATTGTGATTCAAAATTTTAATTTTCATGTTATGATTTTTATGTTAAAATGTAACTGATGTAATGAATTTTTACATATATTCATTACATAACTAAGCCTATTTTTCTACTAAAGCATAAAAAAATTTAGTCCACTGACAGAGGGCTTGAAAACAAATAAATTACGGAGTAAAAGTCGATAGCCGGTCAACAGGGTTATCCGTTCAATATAAACATCCTTTACCCGGGTTTAGACACTTCTATCTACAGGGCCGGATAATAGTAACATAACTATATTGTTTAACCGCTATGCTTAGTTTTAAACTTAATCTACTTGGCTTCATATTAAATAACGGATAAATATTTTATAGTATAGTGTATATACAGTTATATATGGCAAGTTATTATTCCCTTATTTTATTTTTTTATAACTCCCCACATCTCACACACGGGCGTCTGATCCCAAACTAGGCAGAGCCTGTACTATGGTAACCAGACTGCTGATAAACATACTTATATGTTTCTAAATACATACATATTATGGATAAATAACACCTAGACACAGAACAAATGACCGTGCTCATCACACAATTATTTGTCCTGGGTGGGAATCGAACCCACAACCTCTGGCTTAGCAGTCAGGGTCACTAACCACTAGACCAACAGGCCAGTCAAAATAATTTAAGTCATACCCTTTCAGTGATTAAAGGAAGTGTTTTATTTTCAAATACACTACTTTATACAGGATAAAGTATCGATTTGACATTTAATAAAGATAAACTAATTTTATTGTCATTTCATAAAAGTATGTACAGAATTTTAATGGCGAACCAAATAAAAAAATAACACTATCTCCTGGCTTCATCTGACTTCTTCATCAGACCATTGTTATCTAACCCAATCTGTTGGACTTGTCAAAATAAATCATATGAGTCCAAACTCCAATGGTTTACTAGAAGCCACTGAAGATCAGCTCCAAGATACCAAATAACAGTATTCATCAAATCAAAAGTGAAATATTGATACGAGTATAAGTTAAAATTGACTACCAAGAATTTTATACACAGGACCCAGTAAATTATTCATAACGTTGTTTTTTTCTTTAGAAAGACACCCTGCATTAAAAGAAGTCGTAGATAAATTTGAAAAAAATATATACCAAGCTTATTTCAGTGGCCTTACCACGGTGGTAATATAGCTAATAACAGGTTCTAGTGATACCACTGGCGTAACTATACCATCTGAGCCCCGTGGCTAAGTCATCAACACAACACAACACACACGTCGATCGATGATAGAATGGATCAGTTTTCGGCGATCATCAGTGGTTACCACATTAATCTGGGCCTCCTCGGGCCTGGGGTCCGTGGCATTTTGCCCGCTCTGCCACCCTATTGTTACGCCACTGAGTGATACGATTTAACTGCAAAGATAATTAAAAATGTAAATTTATAACGTAAAAATCATTTTCACTTGAAAGCGATATCATTTTGTTTTCATAAATTTTGTAAATAAGGCTGCACGGATGACGCAACAGATTAAGAGGGCACCTCGCCAACTAGGTACTACATCATCGATTGTTTTGGATAAAATCCACACATTGCATCCAAATTGCCACCTGTGTTATTTCCGATGATACGACCGATACGACCTTCAAACCTTCAAGAAAAGAGCGTACTCCTATCTCAAAGACCGGCAACGCACTTGTGACTCTTGAGTTGCAGGTGTCCATGGGCGATGGGATACAAATATCCAATATTGTCAGTGATTATGAGGCAGATAGTGATCAGTGATAAATTTTTTTAATGGTTATCGATAAAGCACGTCTCACAGTATCGGGTAATGCATACCATAAGCGAGCTGCATGGAATTTCTTTAACTATTACTATAACAATAACTTGAGACACCTACAACCGGCCGTCCGATCCGAAACTAGGCATATATTACTAAATACATACTCCTACATATTATAGATAAATTACACCCAGACGCAGAACAAAAGATCGGGCTCATCACACAATTATCGAGCGATCGATATCGGTAAAAATCGACCCACTAGACCTTTACTCAAAATTTTTGTGAAGTGCTGTGGTATCTCCCGGCACTGGTTTTCCGATCACTTCAGGAGCCTCGCCTGGGTGTAATTTAGGAACCGAAACGTTCTTTGAAGTAGGTGGAAGTAGGAGGATTAAACAAGAAATTCTAAAACAAAAGCAATAAGCATTGTTACCCTAAAGATATCGGATATATACGAAAATAGATATAGAAGAAACTTTACCAATAAACTTGTACTATATTATTAAAGGTAAAACGTGTCTAGTTGAGAACGGAGACGTCAATTTGAATGACAGGGGTAACTTTATATTCCGATCAAATTTCACGAGGATCTATTTAGATAGCATAAGTAAGTACAAGGTTGTCCTAAGATACCTGTTCAACCGTCAAAGTATGAGTTGATAAAATTAGGATGTCTAAAGGCAATTTGAAACTAGTTGAGAACGGAGACGTCAATTTGAACGACTGGGGTAACTTTATAGCCTTGTTAAGTTTCATAAGGATCTATTTAGATAGATCAAATCAAGTATAATACGGGAAAAATTTTGATACTCCAATTTTTATAACCGAGATCTTTATTCCTAAATTCTTGAAAGGTAATGTTCTCCAAGTTTATTTAAAGATGAAGGTTAGCTTTGAAAACTTAATTTATTTGTAGAAACTAAATAATGTTATTATTACAGCGCTTTATCAGCGTTATAATAATAGTAGCTACCCGTAGTCACCTTCGAGTTTATCATCGTGGTCGGGTATAATGAATTTATTATAATCGATTTCTTGTGAGCATGCGTGGCTTTCTTTTTAGCATTTACTTGGTATGCTTATTCAAATTCAAATTCAAATTATTTATTTCGGACTAAATCCTAGTATAGTATGTTAGTAACAGTGTGTCTTAAACTTATACTGTGACTGTGACATTTGGAGTTTTCCGGGCTGGAAAATTGCTATATATTAGGTTTTTTGGTTAGGAAATTTACTGTTGTTGCATGGTCCCTAGAAAAGTGTCGGAGAGACGGAAATAAGCTGAACTCGCGTGACTGTCACGCTCATATGACAAATGTGTCAGTTATGTTTTCACTTTGACGCAGTCCTGCGACTGACAGTTTTTTTTTATTATGTATGACCTCTCATAACTGTTTACAGAGTAGATTGATTTCGATAATTATTATTTGATACTTGTGACAAACTTAGGAGTTGGTCCCATTTAAATATCTAAGGGTAGATCAATTGGGAAATAATGGATTGTTCACTCATTGACTTTACACTTGTGAGCTACAAAACTTGGCATACATATGTAGTTATAATTACAATATGACGGAGACCTGTAGTTGATGACGATGGATGCGAAGCTAGTCGAGGGAATTCCTCAACGGCTCACAGCAGCTATCTCGTGTTAGTTCTTTTTCATTCATCTAAATAAGAAATTTAAACGTAATAAAATATTGCTGTATGTGTGTTGTTCAAATATTTTTAAAAATTACAATTAAAGTAGGTATTTATATTACACATGAGTTAATTAAGTAGGTATATACTTATATACTTACCTAAAGTATGAATTTAAAATTAGTAACTATTAATTTTTATTATATTTTAGCCACAAATAGTTATAAATAAATACTTTAACGACATATTAAAGCGACGAAAGAACAAATTAACTAAAACGCGAAAAATAAACGTGTTAGCCTAACTAAACTCTTACACTAATATAAATACCTATATAATTTTGAGTCGGCACCAAACATGTAAACAAAAACCAGACAAGTGCGAGCCTGACTCACGTACCGAGGTTTCTGTAAGCCAACAATACTTGTATATGGATTGTACGTCTATCTCGGGAATAAATTCTCAAAGGTTTTTTGCCCGTCTTATTCGAAAGACAAACTTAACTTTGCAATTCTAAAAACACTCTCCCATACATTCCATTTGTAATCACAAAAACTGTATTTTTTTGGGATATAACAACAAATTAACAACTTTTGGATTTTTTCTTTTGTTTGTGCTGTCAGGCCTTGCTTTTTACGAAATTTCATGACTCTAGGTCAATGGGGAGTACCCTATCGGTTATCCTTGATTTTTTTACAGCTTTAAGGGACCGAGGACATAAGTATTTGATGTTAACTTGAACTTGATGCCTCTACAAATTAACCACTTTCGTTTTTTTTCCTTTACTTGTGCTGAGCCCTTGCTAAATTACCAAATTTTATGATTCTAGAGCAATGGGAAGTACCCTATAGGTTTTCATTTACCTGCGACATATTGAATTTGATCAAATTTAAGGCTTAAATGCCCGTATCTTTTGATTGCATTGACTTAGTAGCTTAATTTTTACATACGTATCTATTGTTAATTTCAGCTTGATGCCTCAATGGGTTCCTGAGAAAAAGGGTCTTGACACACAGACAGACAGACGGACAATAAAGTGATCCTATAAGGGTTCCTTTTTTCTTTTTGAGGAACGGAACCCTAAAAATTTAATTCGTAAACACTTCGGCAAATAGACCGTCGCCGCTTTCATCACTTCATTTCACGTGTTAAATTATTTGCTTGCCGTGCAATTTCAAGGCATTTTCATTTATACTTTCCAACGTAGGTATACGTTTCTATAAAACAGTTGCAAAACATTCCTACTATTTAAAACCATAGTGGTAACAAGTAACTGGATTAAACATACTTTACCTAACGGTAAACGTAACGTATACACAAGGAGTACCTTGTCAAGATCGATTTTCCCGGTAAAATCAATAATAAAAGGCATCAAAATTCCGTTTCTTAAAAGTCTAACCTACAAAGGATGATTATTTTTGTAACAAACCTGGAATTCAAGCTATTACTGTATTTGATCGGTGGTGCGATATGTGAGACCTAATGACTTGTGTGTGACATACCCAAATAGATTACGTATTTGTTATTGTGTCCTTACTTCACTCAGCAACGCATGTATAAAATTTATATAGAAATAGTAAATGTATCACAATTACGTAACTAGTAGTACTTCCATAGAATTCTGGAAAATTAGAGCTGAAAAAGATAGTCAGTTTCCTTAAGTCTCGAAAAAAAAACTTCTTTGTTAGATAATAGAGATACTCGGTTAATCCGAAACATAGTTATAAGTACGCTTATATTAGTAGTAATAAGCTACCGTATTGTTGTATAAAACTCTTTTAAAAACCTAATATTACCGCTGTAATACACAAATAGATAATTCATAAAAGACTATTTTGAAAGCGGGTGGAATTATAAAATGAACATTATTTTCTTTCCAACTTCAAACGAAAACAAATTAAGTGTTTCTATATTTACTGAAGACAAAATACTATTCAAATATTCTAAGCACATAACGGAATAGACACATCACTACAAAAAGATACCTCTACAGAATTTCATCACACATGACTATCACAAATAAATCTAAACAGTATCCATAATTCCAGAACATGAAGCTCATTTTAGGCTAGCAGGAGATCTATTTACTTTGGTTCGTGGCTACACGGTTACTGCTTCCAAACAAGTGCCAATGGAAAATGTAAATAATAACAACTGCTCCGTATAACAATAAAGGTTATTTTTGTACCTGAACAATAATAAGGTGTTTATGTTTTCGCAAATATGCTGCGAGTACGTGAAAACAAATAAGTGTTTTTATCGAGAACGAGGAAAGAAAACAAAAAGGGTTTTAGTACTGTTACATACTGATGATGACAGATAATACCTTGCTATCTACTGAGATAGCATGGTATGATCTACCTATAGGATAATGGAAAATGGATATCTCTTGAAAAATAAATTTGAAAATGCTCGTGACTCCAAAATAATTTCGAATTTTAAGTTGTTTAACACCTCTTTAAAAGCTTGGAAGTCTATATTCTGTCAGCTTCCATGAAGACTAAGGGCCACGGTGGGTGGTGTGACGTCGCGTCGTAAACGTTCATAGTATTTGTTAACGTTGACTAATATCTAATGGTTCCCAGAGAGTTTCTACATAGGATGGATACTATTGGAAATAGGTCCTGCGACGGATGATTGTATAGCTTTAAGTGGCTGGACAGAATTACCGCGGGCGTGGTGATGACCCGCTGAGGTCATCAAATGTTAAAAATAAAATTTTCTGTCTGGTAGGCATGCGAATAAATACCCTTTTGATATAGCCTCAAAAATATATTATTAGAGAGACGAGGGCATTGAGTTTTTTTTTTTCATTTTCTGTATAGGATCGGTATATAAAAAGTGGTTTATTATGTAACTTGTAACGCCCTGTTCAGGGAACTTAGCTCACATGAGTGGAGTTCACACGTCAGTCTGCATCTTGATAACAAAGCCATGACTTCGATTATCATTACTACGCGTAGGTACTTGTGGCACCCGATAGTCGTATTCAGCCCTCAATACAAAGAAGTATGAATCAGCCCCATGACTATAAGATATTACTGCATTTTCTGCTCCTCCGGAGAAAACCTCTTCTGAATAAGTATTCTTGGCTCCGGTGAAGGTTTGATGTCGTCTATTTTGATCACGATCACGGTCAAAAGAAAATATAAAAATCTTAATCGAAATTCCCCAAGAGCATAAAGAGACGAGTCATAAGACGATTCATAATCAAAGAATATTGTTTGTATAGATTTGGCAATCACAATCGAATCAGACATAAAGAATAGGAATAAATATAATAGGTAATTTCTCAAACATTGCTTCGTGTCTAGACTCGGAATTTATTTAGAAATAAAATCTTGAAGTGGGATCGTAAATTAAAATAACACAATTTTTCTACTGATATATTTTACTTAGATCTTTTACAAATATGATCACTAAATAACTGGCCAATATGGTAGGCTAAAAAAAAGAAACTGTGGGCTAGCGTGAGTAGAACTCGCGTCCTGGGGTTTCGTACAAATTTAATTTCATGGATAGTTGATAACACATACGTCTAAAATTCAACTATTTTATATGTTACGGCTGCCATTTTGATATTAAAAAAAAAACAAGCCTGTAATTATTGCACTGATTAAAATTCATCCAGCCGTTCGGTGCTTCGAGGTTGTAAAGCACACCATTTACTTTGCTGTCGTAGTACGTGATACGAAGTCGGGTAAAAAATAAAAAAAGAACGTATATATTACTGATTGTAACTACAATTTAATAAACTAGTAGTTGCCCAGAAGTCGATTCGAATGGTACGGAATGACTTTTAAACAGAGTGAATTATAATTAGGGTAAATTCTTTAAACTATGATCGAAATCTGAATTTGGGAGGTCTCTTTTAGGACCGATTTTTTACTAGATTGCTTGTGTGGACCGTGGAATTTCAAATTCTCATATTTATAAGTATATTCATGCAAATTAACACGATAAGTGTTTAGGGAGTTTTCTGTTCGTCGACTGTCTGTCGACTAAATGCGATGCATGCTTGCATTATTCCTTCTAAAATATGGTATAACGCAAAACTTAAAAAGTCAGCCTGTATATTGCAAAGTTGCGTGTAATTGAAAGGGCGTCACACTTAAATCGATCCAGTCTTCCACTTCGTTCTCACTAATCGAATGTCAATCAACGTGTCAATTTTGACAGTTGATGGCAATCTAAATGCCAATAGCCGGTCCCCATTGCCATATAATTGGCAGACATCATAACACTGCATGAAATTGGAATAAGTATTTTTAATTTAGGACTGTATGTTGTAGTTTGTTCATTCTACTTCAGGGACATTAATTAATTCTAGTTTTACAGATTTATTGCATATATGTTGCTACTTATGTGCGTCTGTTTTAATATAATTAGACGTCGCGTCGTTTAACGTAAAGGTATCCAACCCACAATATTGTCGAAAATCAGTTACGTGTACCAAACTACTCTTTGTAGTCGATACTATCATACAACGAACACGTTCCAAATGAATGACCTTGCATCATGATAATTTTACCAACCCATATGTTTTATCTTCGATATTGCTTCAAGTTATTAAGAAATAATATTATAAAGAGAAATCAAGAAATAAATATATTAGGGAAATAAAGACGGAATAAGGTTTGAAATTTGAAATTAATTACCTCAAAGGTAACTAGGAATCTTTTTCGTTACACGATGTTTGACTGACAATGATATGATAACCCTAAAATTTATTTCCTGATTTTTTTAGAGATAATGTCGAAACAATAAATAAATGTAGATTTCTTTTATTTGGACTACGCAATATAATAGCTACACAAAAATAAGTTAATATTGTTTACTAAGCTTACACAAAATGACGGAACGGTTTTGTCGGGCTTTGTTTTGAGAAGCGCCGTACAGACATTGAATAATAAATGCCATGTATTAGATAGAATGAAAGTTTTGCCATTTTAGAAAAGTACTCTTATCTTTATGATGCTTGGCGACGTATTAATTCCAATTTTATAATTTAATGGCTACATGGATTTTGTAGTTTGAGACCGATACCGATTTCATGTTTATGTCTAAGTGTAAGTTCTTCCAATACATTATTTTACAATGATAGATCATGTTAGCTGTGTTTAATACTGTTACTTTACGTAGTCAAGATATCTTAACGTAAGCATCGAACATGATGCCAAAGTTTCAGCTATTTACCTGTAGTCTTCTGTCGGAAAAATCTGTTTTAACGTAGACATATATATGCATGCGTAAAAAGATAACGTCACTCAGCAACGTAACGTACGCTGTTGCGCGGCTTAAAAGTTAGATGTTTTTTTTACTGCCTATATTCAATGTCTTGTTACAACATGATCGTAACATTAAATGTTTTTAGCATTATATAAGATAGTCTTACGATTACAACAATGCCTAACATTTAGACAGATTTATATATGAAATTAGATGTTTTGTTGTGTTTTGAATTTACACATAAAACTTGATTTTACCTGAGTGTTTGGGTTATGTTAGAGTTATGTATGATTAGAGTACGTCGGTAGTCATACGGTTTTCACCAATAAACGGTATAATTCATGTGGAAGGTTTGGGTGTATAATTTATTAAGGTTTTTTGTAAAATGGCTGAAATATAACGATGATTGTTGAAGAAGTCAAAAAAGTAATATATGCTTTGCTACTCGTGCGAAGCCGGGGCCAGTTGCTAGCATAAAATAAATAACGCTTTTAGCTCTATCCATAGTATCCAGTATTGAAAGTTTTAATTTAATAAATAACTTCCACCATTATTGTAGTAACGTAGGTAAAAAATTAAACCTTAACACTGTTACAAACTTTACATTAAAGTTCAAATATTGTTATGTACATACCAGTATATGATGAAGGCGGAGATGGATGGACATTTGCTACTCGCAAAAACGGCTGAACGAATCTCGATGAAATTTGGCACAGAGATAGATTATAGTCTGGAATAACTACATAGGCTACTTTTTATAACATAAAATGTATGGTTCCCTTGGGACAGATTTCACCAAAATTTACGCGAACGAAGTCGCGGGCAACAGCTAGTAATATTATAAATGCGAAAGTGAGTTTGTTTGTTTGTTTGTTAAGCTTTAACGCCTTAACTACTCAACCGATCATCATAAAAATTTTACATACACGTTATCACACACACACAGGCACACAGAAAAGGACACAGGTTATCTGTCATCAGTAAGTACTCTACTCCCAAGGGATACACAACCACGGGAAAAAGCTTGTTAAATAATAAATGACATAACAGACACGAGTTATATAACTTATGAGTATTGCTCATAAGTTATAACTCGTGTCTGTTTAGATATTTTTTTTTCATGTCTTTATTGTGATATATCATAAAGAAAACAAACGTATATAATTGGGGAAACAAACAAAATCATTTATCACATTGTGAATTTAGGTAAACGTGTTTCTTTACTATGAGAAATTAGCTGTGCTTACTTCGTCTCTTGCCAAGGTTTTATCCTCATGCTGTCTACAAACCGTGGCCTCTACAAAACATATGTGTAAATACGAACGCGTATTTAAGATTCAAACCCACATTTCTGGCTAAATGGAGACAAGTTAAGTGAGTTAAATAATCTGTTGCATTATCTGTTAATGTCGAGACAAAACAAGATGGCGGCTGTGTTGTAACCACATCGAATCATTTATTCGTGCCATTCGGCCTGAGAGATTTATTCCAATGTTATTTTATTATCGTCTAGAGATTCAGAAAATCAATAAAAAAGTTCTCCGTGGCCTGAAAGAGTAAGTTTGACTGTTCTGAATATATAAAATGGTAGGTTATTGTCTTCTTAAGTATGTTATACTGCTTGTATAATCCCACTAATATTATAAATGTGAAAGTTTGAATGGATGGATGGATGGATGTTTGTTATTCTTTCACGCCAAAACTACTAAACCGATTGCGACGAAACTTGGTATGTAGATAGCTTGAGACCTGGATTAACATATAGGCTACTTTTTATCTCGATATTCCTACGGGATCGGGACTTATGCGGGTGAAGCCGTGGGGAGCTGCTAGTACTTTATATATTGCTTTAGCCTACAGTACCTACACCACATTTTAACATTGGAATGGTATTTTACCATAGTATTTTAAGAGGAATTTACTCAAATTGAACATTAACTCATCTATACTAACTTTTAAACTTTTGCGTTCCATGATATACTTAATTATGTATTTATCCGGGAATTAATGCGATCACGAAATAGGTATTATTAGGAAGAGTCAGCCTGTGACCACGGCCAGTGCAACCTGGTCGAAACGTCAGGCAATTCAGAGGTATGTGATACCTATTTCGTGATCGCGTTAATTCCCGGATAAATACTGTTAAGTAAATCAACATTTCTACCATGATTTTCTCAAGCGAGTGCTCTTTTTTGTTATGTAACGTGTCCACGGGTCATCAACTCACCGCGGCTAACGGTGAAGTGGAATACTGAAATCTGACAGACTGAAACCATAAGGTGTTCCGTTAAAAGTGAGTCTGTTGACTCTTAGATAGATATACCCTATGAAGGAAGTTCTCGAGAACCCCGGCAGACCTTGGACGTCTCTTAAACAGTAGACAGCCACATCATTGCGTGCAGAAGCCCTTGCCTTGCCTAGTCTTCAATCCGAACTTTTATTGTTTTATTTTTGAACCTTATTATTAGATCAAATATCTTAAATATCATATAACTGAGGAATTCGCGTTAATCTCAGATTCTAAAAGATCAATTTGAAAATATTGAAGAAGGCTAAAAGGTATGTCAAATCACGACAGGTTTTATAGGAGCGAATATACATACAAAAAGGCATTTAAGAACTGCGGGACACAGCTAGCATTAATGTTAAGAAATCTACGTACAAAATCAGCTATACCTACCAGATATAAGAATTGCACACAATAGAGGGTATAACCGCGCGTGACAAGAATTATCCCAAGTTCGAGGAGAGCTGGGGACTCAAACAAACCTCTTGTAAATTACAATTTATGGCCACTTTATGGGACGTAAGAGTAAAAGCTTTTGAAGCAAAAATGTGGGAAAAAATTCATCCCTTTTGTAGGGTTTCGTGATTTGGCAACTTTTTATAGATGATGAGGGTTTAGCCTATAAAACCACTTATAGTAATAATCCTTAACATGAATTTCGTAAATTCCTCGTATTATATACATCCTCGGGCCTCTCAGGAATCTTTTCGTCACTTTACCAACGTCGGTTTCTTCAATACTTAAATATTGTAGATCTAAAATTTTCTTCCAAATTTGAGGTTCGAAAGCATTTAAAACTTCTGAGCAGTCATTTATAGCTATAAATATGTAATATCGAGTATTACTGGTTAAAGCTACACGACAAAGGTACACTTGCTACGAATGTATACAGCCGGAAATAAAGACATGAAAATCAAAAGGTTATCTTACTTTTAATACCTATAAGAAAACAGGCAGTAGCAGTAAGTATAATGATATATAACAACCTCACATCCTCTGAAATTAGTCCTTACTAGCAATCCGCCCCGGCTTCGTATGGGTACAAATTATACCCCTAAAACTTCCTCATGAATCACTCTGTCTATTAGTGAAAACCGCATAAAAATTAGTTAAGTAATTTTTCAGTTTATCGCGAACAGACAGACACATGCGGACTTTGTTTAATAATATGTAGTGAAATGTAGTGTCAATGTAAATGATTATGCAAGCTGTAGATGATGCATACTTTTTGTTTTGATGACCAGAATGTAGTGAATGCCTTGCGCAGTAATAAAATATTTATTGTTTGGAACAACAAGTCGCGTATGTAGGGAAAATCATTTACGACAAAGGTCGGAATCATAAAATATTATTGGCAAAATTCGCAAGTTGCTACATGTAACGATGTAGCCACCTGTTCCTAGCCAACCAGTGCTTGTAGCCAGTTGGCATAATTTCTTCAGCTTTTTTGGCAATAACTACGTAATATATAGTGCTAGCTTTTGCCCGCGGATTCCTTTCTTTTTTATTTTATTGTGACATGTGAAATTTTAATGGAATAGGCGTTTGTCTTCCAGTTCACCTGATGGAAAGTGTCTTAATGTAGATTTTAACAACTATTTTTCTGAATAAAAAAGTTACTGTTCGTGTTTTTTCTGTATACCCGACAACGTGTAAGTAAAATTTCATTGCTGTTCGATTGACACAAACAAACTAACTAACAAACCAGTTAGTGTAGGTGTGCACCTACACTAGGAAAAGTATTTTCCGAAGAATGAAAGACGAGAAAAAAAATTATTTTGTTTTAAATAATTTTTGGTTTTGTTTTTTTATTTAGACATACCAAAGAAACTCTGCATATTCGATCAATATCCTTACTCAGCCATCTCTCTCTCTCTCTCTTACGAAATATTAGCTTTTTTGGCCAGTTTAAATTGTCAGTCAAAAGTTTCAAAAGAGGATTTCCAGACATCACACCTTTTTGTAACGTCCTGTATATATATAAACACATACAAAGATACATATATATAAATAAAGTATTATATATTTGACCTACACCTTGCCATTTTGATATGCAACGCGAGGAAACCTTCCTTTGAGTCTAGAAAGTCCCAGAATATTATTTTCCAATATTATTATTATTATTGTAATACAAATGTATTGAATGTTGTCTACACGTAATAGTAGTCAATACATGTAAATAAAATTTCTCTCATGTATGTGTGTTGGGGAACAAAAAACCTAAACTTAGTCAACCTTCCCTGAAGCATTCACGTGAATATAAAAGGTCATTTTTACCATGAATTCTAATACATAGTAAAACCACACAACACTCAACCATAGCACCTATGTTTTAAGGTTTAAAATAAATATTTTTGCAATTTTGATGAGAGGCCACGGATAGGTAGAAAAATCGTTAAGCCTCCCGTCGATATTGCAACTGTAGCCGGTTTAAATATTGTCTAGCAGCTTTTAGGTAGATTTCGAAGAAAATTTTACCTATTGGTTTTATGCCAGAGTTGTCGAGTTTCCCAAAAATTTCTTCACAGGAGGTCTAGTTATGATCCCTGGACCACAAAACAACAGCCAGTTAAAAAAACCGGGCCCGCAGCAGGCCCGCAGAGGTAGATTTCGTCTTTTTTATTTTTTGAAAATCTGCCCCCCAGTCTCTCCCTTTGGGGGAATATCCCCCATTCACGAACTTAACCTTCATTTTTGTCCTGTTGATTTGTCATCCACGTTTGAAAAGAATCGGTGCATAATTGCGACCTCTATCGTACCGGTACAATTGAGGTACATACATGTATATAAACTTTTTAACTGGCGGTTGTTTTGGGGTCTAGGGATCATAACTAGACCTCCTGTGAAGAATTTTTCTTGGAAAACTAGACAACTGGTATAAAACCAATAGGTAGACTTTTCTTCGAACTCTACGTCAAAGTTTTTTAGACTTCTTTGAATCTGGAAGTCGTTAGCTGACCTTTTGTTATATAAACATCGATTTTAATTATTTTGAGATACTATTCTATTATATACCTAAGTGAAGTGGCAAACAAGTAGGTATACAGACTATATTCTTTTTTTTTGTTTAGAAACCCCCACGGGTCATTACCTCCCTGGGGCCAAAGGGTAAGCTGGGATGTCTGACTCGAACCGAATAAAATACCACTCAATGTTCCGTCACCGGGTCTTTTGCCGCCTTCGGTAGGACCTATAATATCTTGCAACACCAGTGACTGTGACCCTATAGTAGCGTTCTACCGAAGTCAAGCTCTTCCAGTTTATCCAACAATCTATTTTCTCAAAACTTTTAAAGATTAATTATTGTAATTTATTTTTGTTACAGATAAGATGAAAAATCGAAACAAATAAAAAAAGCAGTAGTAAATCAAAATACGTAAAATAGAAAAACAATAATTATTACTAAACACTGACAATAAGCCAGGCCAAATTCATTAGTCATTATAAAAACCTATTTGCTTAAAAATAAATTATATTTAAAAATTGATTCCAAACTAGTGAAGTGAAATTTATTTATAAATTTATAATACCGATACCGGATTTAATAACGATATTAATAAGATATTTTTATAAAAATGAGTATCGATTCTAATTCGTCTGCTGCCAAACGATTTAACTTAGAGAGAGCTACAAATTTTATGAGGCAATTCCGCGATCCAGACTCAAGAGAACTAAAGAAACTTTCTGCCAACCAATTCATGGAAGTTTGGAGCCATTACGACAAAGATGGTAAGTTTTTCTACGATTTCTTACGTAACTATAGCGAAACAGTTTTTTTCATTTTTTCATATAAATTCTTTCTTTCATATCTACGAAGTATATGAACCTACGAGGAATAACAAGTATACGAAAATATTTTCTTGCATATTTGGATTTAGGCTTAAAAGTTCGACATACATATTATTATTTTCATTACATATTATATTCTGTATTTTTTAGTTCCCAATTATTTGGATGTAACTAACTAATGTTTTGTCCAAACTAAATATTGAAATCGAAAAGCGAAAGGGTCGATTCCGGACGTGAAAGGTGTCTACGTGGCATTGATTTGATTAAAAAGGCATTACGCAAAAACAGGGTTGTAGTGTCTGATCTAATTCAAACAGAAATACTATGATTATTTGCAAGAAATGAACACGTAACTAGCTTACAAAGCAGCCTAAAAAGAATTTGTAACTACTAGAATTGGTATATATAATCTGGTATATATAATTTCGATCTTACTAGATTTTTTTTAACGTCAATAAATTACAAAATACCTACTATGTTTTTCTTAAATCTATAACAATGTTTTATAACATGCATTCATGTGCATAATTCACAAAACACAAATTAATATGACATGTGTTGTTTTGAAGCAATCAAAAATAGAATGAGGTCTCATTCTATTACGTCAAATATCTTATGAAGGCATGTTCAGACAAAGTTTTTTCACCCTTAAAACACTTTTACCCTTCAAAACAAAAGTTTTGAACAACAAGGAAAAGCACTTGGCAAGATCGATGGCGTCGTTGAGAAATATTAATACCTAATAACATTTTACTGCACTTTCACAAACCTATAGGTGTTAAACAAAATAAAAAACCTTGTTTAAACTACCAAGAGTCAAGTCGAAATGAATGGCAAAATGGAGGTTGGAACGTCACTAGTGGCATCGGGCTTATGGGAGAGCTACCCTACACTAGAAAAAAAAAACAATAAACATTATGGAATGTGTCATTTAGCAGTCATATCATAAATATTAATAATATTATACTTTAGTTCTCGCTAAAGTAAATAGTACAGAAGCATTTACTAATGTTTATTTTAAAATTGATTGCATAGGCCTTGGGACTATGGTCGTCTCTGCCAAAAAAGTAAATGAGACGTATAGACAATATATTATTATATGTGTTTCAAATTTGTTGTTTCAGATTTTGTCCCTACTCCCTAAATCTTTAATATAATATTTATGAAAATATTGTGGTGCTAATAAAGGATTCGTGAAAATATTTAAATTAAATTTTGTTTAGGTCGAAAAGAGATAAAAGTTTATATGGAGTATTGGAGAGCCCACCCACAAGTTTAGTTTGTAATTATATTAGGTTCAGGGTTTCTAATTTATCAGAAGAAAATTTAAAAAAAAGTGTTTATATTTCATTTTTAAATGATGAGATCTAGATAGAATCGAAAATGAATACCTACTCGATGGAGGAGGCTGAATGTAGGTATACAGATAAGAAAAGTAGTGTATGATTTTTTCGTGGAGAACGGAGAAGAAAGACAAATGTGTTGAAGAATTTGCATAACTAGGTATATATAAGAAATGAGAAAAGCAGGGAAAAAGGCAGACTGCAGACTTCTGCTTGAATGGGTTCTCTCTACTATGGTAGCACTTCTACCTTAGAGAAGACCGAGGATAATCATACCTTGCAAACAGTCCAAACAAGAACCAAACGATTCAGCTGCACCATTCAAATTTGGAATACTTTACCAACACACACCTGTTTCCTTCGACCTACAACCCCGGGTTCTTTAAGCGGGGCTTGAACAGGTTCAGGAACCTCTCGAGGTTGTAAATCTGAGGGTCACCATTTTAGTATTGTTAGTATCTATGATGGTGGCCTCCAATCTTTGGATCTTAATGTAGCTTGCCACCAGGCAGGGTGAGGAGATATTGCCGAGCTATATAAAATAACTGTCCGTCGTCAGACTGCACTTCAGAAGTGAAAACATAACTTACATATACACACACACCCACCTGTATGTATATATACATATCTGAGCGTGACGGTAACGGGCGTTCAGTGCTTTTTCCCCATACTAAAAGTGTCCATCGTGCCTACACAAGTTTTCAATTCAAAAAGACAAACACCATTATCGTTGTGTTATATTTTCATCTTTGAGTAGAGACGCCAGGGTTCTATTGAAGAGCGGAGGATTGTGGTATACAGTGCGAGTAAAACCACTGGTATTGACAGTTTTTGTGTATATACTGGTAAAAAATAACTAGTTTTAAGGTTATCATATTAAATTTGATAAGAGTATATTTAAAGTAAAATTATAAGTTTATTTCTGACTAACTAGTCAGTTCTCAAAAGTTTGCCTCGTTAAGATCTTTTCATGAAGGTAAAACTTTGATGACAAACTTGAAACTTGCTAGCATAACTGTTTCATTAAACGGCCTTAACTTCTGAATGGTTTATTAACAGTATTTAATAATAAATATACACGTGAGTAAAACCGCATATCCTTTATAAATAATTATGATTTCAAAATGCGATGTTTTCATTTTCCAAGTACTACGTTTATCTGGGTGAACCGCAAATATAATGAATGACCCGAAAATAATTCATATTAATTTATAATTGTGGTGAGATTTAATTACAAATTCCGTTCGTATGACTTTCTATAAACTTTTTTCACAAAGTACCTTACTTTGGCTTGTGTATAAGCCTATATTAATTCTCATAAATCTGGCTATCATATATATAAAAAGATTTTTTCGAATCAGATAACGCTCTAATATGATAATGAAGAGAATGGAATAGAATAAACTTTGGTGTACACCAAAATAATTATTTTAACATGTAATAAGTACATCTAACGAATATGTATAAATAGCGGCCTTATCGCCAAAAGCTATCTCTTACAGACAACCTTCGGATGGACAAAGACCATAATAAATTGATGAAAGCATGAGTAGTTTTGGTGTAAAAAGAGCTGATAGAGAAGATATTTCGATTCGTTCAAAGAATCATAACATACTTCTAAAGCATACATGCATGCATTTAAAATGATTAAAATAATAATAATAATAGTAATAATTGTAAATATTCATATATGCAATCATTCCTAGCAATACTATAGATGTATAGATGATAGTATGATAATAAAGTATTAGAAATTAATGTTGATTGAAAAGCATGATACTGGTGCCGATTTTATTGGACACTCGACTAAACTAAAACCTGACTTAATTTCTTCATATGAAATCAACCTAGTGTTCTTTGTAATAAGGTCTATTTGTTACTAGCATCTATTTCTCAGCCGCGCAAAATTTCAATAAAACCTGTCAACGTATACTCAACTTTATTTTCACGCGACGAGAGTCTCCATTTATTCAAACGCTGTATAATTGCCGTATAAAAACTTGTTCAAAACGAACAAGGATGACGTGTTTTTAATATTCACCTACGAAGACGCTTACTAAAAACACAGAGCAAAAGAGATGGCATTCAAGGGATAGCGGCTCTCGCTACGTGGTATTAAAGTTTATTTAAGCGTATCAGACTTTAGTCGACAAATAAATTGCTTATTTCGATAGCGACATATTTTACCTACTTGTTTCAATTTGAAATAAGACCTTGTTTTGAAGTGTACAGGGTTTACATCTTATATGAAGAAAATTTAGTGAACTTTAATCTAGCGAGTGAAGTAACAGAATTGGGACCACTAGCGTTGTTGCGCCTTTAAAAGAAGTTAGCGTTACGCGAGTTGTAAGTCAATTTTAATTTATACTTTGACCTTGTCTTCCAGACCAGATGGTCTAAGAGGTTCTATGTATGTTTGGGTAAGATGTAAATTAGATTGATTACCAGGCGAGGGAATTCTATCTGTCACTACTGGTTGCGGTACCTAATTATAAATCCTTTTCCACTAATTCGCACTAATATTATAAATACAAAGGCGATAAGTCTGTGAATTTATAAGTTAGTGATTACGTTATTTTTAGGTAGATTTCGAAGAAAAGTCCAGTTATTGGTTTTGTACCAGTTGTCGAGTTTTCTTCACAGGAGGGTCTATAGGGTTATGATCCATAGACCCCAGAACAACCGCCAGTTAAAAAGTTCATATATAAATAAATATATATGTATGTACCTCAATTTTACCGGCACGATAAAGGTCGCAATTATGCACCGATTGCTTTCAAACTTGGACGACAAATCAACAGGGCAAAAATTAAGGTTAAGTTCGTGAATGGGAAACATTCCCCCAAAGGGTGGGACTGGGAGGCACATTTAAAAAAAAAATCAAAATCTACCTCTGCGGGCCTGTTGCGGGCCCGAATGTTTTCACGCTGAAACTGGTGTACAGGTTTCAAAGTAGTTTGGAAGTATAAAGATTGTCACCTATGTTAATACTGGTGTTCACCTGTTCGATAAGAAAAAGAATAATCAAAAAGATACCTAAACAGCGAAGATATTATATAAAATATATTAACTGTGGGAGAGCCATGTTTCGGCACGTATGGGTCGGTCTTAACTGCCGGTCGACCGGAACCGGCAGTTAAGCAATGATTTCATTGTTTTTCGCTGTGTAAGTAAGGTTACTGAAGGCCCTAACCCCTCCCTCTCCTCCTCTTCCTCTCTGTTCCCCCTCCCTGCAATCTCCCTCTTCCCCCCCTTCCTCTACTCATACCGACAACACACTTGTGACTGTTAAGGTGCCGGTGGCGGTTATCGCATAAAAAAAATAAAATAAAAGCCACTTTTTAAAGATCGTTAAAAATATCAATGCAAAGGTTTAAAAGCGGCCATGAAACGTTTTGATTCTGTCGAGTATTACCTTATATGTATTATAAGATACGGTTCTCTCATCTAACGATCAAAATACAATAGCGCTGTACAGATTTCGTTCGTTTGAGGAAGCTGTATCTAATCCCTTCAAGAACTCTTGAAACAAAGCCTTGTGGTTGAGTACCATCAAAACGATATCGTCTTCGATGACAGCTTAAGTTCAGTCTAAGTAAAAAATCCGATACCAATGTAGCAGTGCTTCTAACCGAATGACGTGTGCGAAATGATCTAGTGTAGTGGATGGGTGTACAAAAATCTGTTAAAAATGTTTTTTAGCCGCCAGCCAACACTGTTATCTACATACACTAATATAATAAAGAGGTACACGAAAGTTTAAAAGTTGGGATACTTTTATTAGGTGTCTCATAGAGCTACAGGCGCTGTCGACGCGTTATGCAACTTGTAGCTTATCGAATTCTTTAAAGTCAATTGACTTGTATCGAAAACAGACAAACAAATAAACAGATAATAAATACAGAAGGTAATTATTCGTTCTTATTAAGCCACATTAATTTAAATTGCAGTACGTTTATCATTCACATACGTAATTGTTTTTGGATAAGAACAATTCTATTAACTAAAAACAGGACACTCATCTAGCAGCTATCATTACTTAAATGTATTATTTACTTTTAAATTTAAACTTTTTTACAATTTAAAGTATCACCAGTGTATTTGGGTTATTTATATTTACTCCATTTAATTATCTTGGGGTTCGTGGCTGAATGGTAACCGAATAGGTTAGTACATTGCAAGATTAAGTATTACTAGCCATACCATTCTTAACACATCGAACCCCCCCCGTGCCTCAGAGAGCACGTTAGGCCATCGGTCCTGGTTACCATACAAACATCCGTGGCATTCGTTACGGGTAGTTTTAGCCCTAAAACAAAAATAGTCTGACAATCTAGTCTAACTACAGTACTTCGTTATCGCCTAGTACTTGTATTGTGGAGGTCTGATGGCAGTTGTTCCACGTATAATAAAGAAGTTCGGCCGTGTCATAGTTAGACTGAAAGTCGACCCCAAGTTGGGAAAAGGCTCGGAGGAGAAAAATTCCATTTAACTATAAGCAAATAACAACATTATAAAAAAACCTAATAAACGGGCACATGTAGGTGCCTTGTCGTCTTAAACTTTTGGATAGACAATAGGCGATACTATTTTCACGTTATAGATTACACAATATAATGTTAAGAAGAGGTCCAGTAAAGGCCAATTGATGTTTCTATCCCAGTGGCCTCTCCAATCATACGAGGGACGTCTGGGTATGCGACCCCGGCCGCTTTGAGCTACTGCAGTCTCAGTCCCGTTTCCTTCTCCGAGACTCTCTGTATCCCTTAACCTGGCTTCTATCCGTTTTCCTTACCAAAATTTACCTTCTTCCCTTGTCCCATCTCAAAACGATAACATTCTCAAGGACGGTTGGCGTCAAGCAGGCGGCCGGAAAGGAACCAGTCAAAACTCCAAATAAAGTTGGAAAAAGGGCAGGAAGATGATTATTAAGTCTAGTAAATAGGCACACTATATTGAACATGAGTACTAGGTAATAAGCAACCCTAAGCTAAACACATAGGTACTAATTAATAATTCAAATGTATAGAACAAATTTATTTATTATTTTTTTTGAACATTTGCCACCATTACACAATTTAGACGCTTGACCTTTGCTTTTAAAAAAAAGATTGTTTGGTATAACTGGCAATTAGTGTGGCTTTAGATATACTATCAGCGTCTGTTATCTTTTATTCATCTTTTAACCCATGTGAAAGCATGTTGGCGCCGCGTCAAAAACTTGTTGAGGCAAGACGAGGAGCTCTTGAGGCGAGGAACTCTTTATCTACTGGCCTTCGATAAAATAGTAAATGGGACAGCACTATATAGTTGTTGTATACTTAAACCGGATCTATGCAATCATATGTATTGACATCGATACAAGGTAATGAGAAATACTTCTATCTGTTATCCGTTAAACACATCCGTCGCGTATGCAGGGCGGCCGGATCTTGTCGCCGCATCAGAAACTCCTATTTTAAATAGGGGTAAGGTGTTCACTATTCAGTTACAGTTCACTATTTAATAAAAATAAAATGAATAGACATTATTATGACTGGTTAAACCGGTGACGCCACGCCATTAGTCCGTCTAACAAATTGAGGAAAATGGTGGGGTGATAAAAAGGCTAGGCGTGCATTATATGTTATTAGAGTATAACGAACGGCTACTTGAGTGTGGATCGAGGTATGAACAACATAGTTGTTACTATTATTTTAAATTTGGTAGTTTACAGCAATAGTTGTGAAATTATTGCTAATAAACATAACTAAAATAGGTTCACAATATAAACCTTGGGACTTACAGATTTAAAATTTGAGCTAAGGATTTCTGAGATACACTGGAGCATTCATGAACATTTTTTTACATTCAAACTTAAAGGGTCTGGCTTCCCCTCTACTCTAAATAGGGTCTCCTTTCATAAAAACTTTCAAATTGTTATTGACTGTATTTTTGGATCATATACAACAATTTATTATAGGTATATATTATAAGTAAATGATCTTTAGATCCGTTATGTCTCGTTCATTGGGTAATAGTGGTACAATATATTGCTGTCAACCGGAATCTAATATCGACAAGGAGAAAACTAATTAGGGAATTACTCTTTTAATATTAATACGAAATAAGAATAGAAATATTATATTATTGCATCTGTTCGTTCATTATTATCTATATATTAGAGATTAAAAAAAAAAACGATTACTAGTAACGTGTTAACCCCTCCACCTAAGCTTAAAGCTTGTGTTAGGAGTTGGTTCACGACGGTAGTGCACTGGGTGGGGTTCGAAGTTTGCAATTGGAGAGTTGACCGTTGATACAACTGTGTATTATGGTATATTGAACACACGTCTGAACTGTACCCAACAGTTGTGAGGAATATGGGTATTGGAGCCAGTTCTACTTCTATGACGTTCGGTTCAATGTTCATACTTATGTATGTTTTTTTATATGATAGGGGGCAAACAAGCAGATGGGTCACCTGATGGTATGTAGCTACTTCCGCGCACGGGCACCTGCTGTGTGACTCAAGAGTCACATTGTAGTCTTCACAACACCCTGTATAGGGCGTGCAGAGACTGTTTCGGGGCGATGGCCCCATGAAAGCGGAGTTTACCGCTACCCCTAAATAGGGGTAGGTCATGGTGGTGGCGTCTCTCACCGTGTTTGCTAGGGGCCGCTTCAGTCTTCACGCCACCTAGGCGGTCAACCCGAGCCAGATGAGACCCCAGGCGACAACTGGGGAGGTCCAGCTCCAGGCGACCTTGGTGTCGCGTCCGGTGAGTACCCACACCGCTAAAAGCGGTTTCAAGACAGAAGTGCGTTGCCGGCCTTTAAAGTGGGAGTAGGCTAAGGGGTTGGGCCTTCTTACGCAAGCATTAGTTCACGCTGGTTTTCTGTGAGGCCGTGGTTTCACTCCGTTCGAGCGGGACCATACGTTCCGAAGCATAGCTCTCCCACTTATAAATGTATGTGTTTGTTTATATGTGCTACAAATACAATTTTTTTTATTAAAAATGTGTGTACCTTATGGACCTGTATAGTATATATTGTGTAGTAATGACGAATAGCAATTCATTTATGTAAATAATAGGGTGTATTGTGTCCGTGTAATGTGTATTTCTACTTTGATTATAAAAATTATTATAAATTATTTCTAATGTTATATTTATTTTATCTTTGCGCATACCGTATAATATTTCTACATCACTCCAAGGTTGACTGTTAGAGAATTCGCTGGGCATGAAGACAGCCTTTATACAAAGTGCATTAAGTTTTAATGATATAAATAAAAATATAACTATTATGTCCGGTCAAGTTAGCTTGAAAGATATGGGTAAGCTTGCAAAAATTTGGATTAGAAAAAATAACAAACAATTAGAAAAGATGGTTTGTAAGGATGATGTCGCATAAAAAACGTTAACATATGGATATGCATATGGGATAGCACATTTTGATCATCACTGTAAAGCTAAGTTTTTTTAATACTGCCTACCTATAATTTATTCGTATAATACGGAACCGTTAAGCTCGGCTTACTCACACTTGAACGAAACAAAAGACACTGGTCTTTTTGTTTCATCAAGGTTTCATCCTTTACATAAATATTTACTATCAGTATTACGCTAACCAACCTTTTTACCTATACTTACACTTAAAAAACTTTATTCTACATTAATATGTATCTATCTACTTTTGGACGCCATCAGGTACAAACATTCTATAAAACATTTTTTATTACAAAACACGTTTTCCTAAACCGGTAAAAATGTTCATGTTGCCTATAAAATCGAGGAGTTTGAATTACACTCCGCTATTCGATAGTTATTATCGACTGTCTAAAGTTGTCTACAAGAAGCAGAATCAAAATGAAATATTTAATTGTGTTGGTAGTTTGTCTGTTTGTCATAAATATGGCTAACACCGAAAATACAACTATGTCATCGAAAAATGAAACCTCGACTCAAAAACCAAGTAATTCCACACAGAAACAAATCAAAAAGAAAATAATTGATCTATGTATTGGTGGGCAGAGAAAAGTTGGTGGTATATGTGTAAATGTGTAACCTTTGTCATCCGCTGCACACCTCCTTCAAAAACTTTTCCGTAACTTTTGAACGTAGCCTTTGTACTTAGCGGTTGATTCTATCTATGAAATAATTGATAATGCTGAAACTTCGCACAACTGCAAGAGTGCTTTTAAGATTTCTTATTTTTATTCGCTTTGCATAACACTGAATACATTTGAAGTGAAACTCAGAAATAGTGCAGTTGTAAAAAAGCGTGGGGTGTTGGACATCAAAATGTTACAAATAGTTCTTTGTTAGCTATTTATAAACAGTTATTATAAAGATATACCTAGTAAAAAGCACCCTACATTTTTTACAACAATCTCTTCATATTAAAAAAAGACAGTGTGTGTGCAATTCACACACGACGGAAGTGAAACTTCTAAATTAATTAACCAACGAATTTTAATACGCAAATGCACAAAAATGATACACGTGAATGACACAAGAAGGCCTCATAGTACGCAAGTTCAAAGACACGCTAGCAAACGATGATCATAGGAAACACTGTATACTTGTATTATATCTCATTATCTCGCAGGCTAAATCCTATTTATGAATGTTTGTCTCTTTTTAGTGTGAGTTTTTCGTTTCATCGAATTTCAAATCACAACGATTCTAAAGAAGTTTCACTTCAAAAAATAACGTTGTCTTTCTTATTATCTTTCATATTAATTTATACAATTGAGTATCATTGTACTCTATTTCAATAATTTTAATATATTTATATAAATTGTGACTTTATCAGTATTGTAATAAAATTCAGTTTCTTCTATTGTTTTGTCTGTTATTTTTAACCCACTTATAACTTTTATTAATAACGGTAGAAAAACAAACATTTTCTTAACTTTTTATTAAGTAGGTAAGCACGTTCATTATGAGGCTCTTCATAAGTCTTTTAATAAGTGTATGGTAAGTCTCACTTTCTTTGACAATATTTTCTTGAATTTCTTCGAAAAACGTCGTAAAACATGTCTCGTGATTTGATACAAACCCCTTATTTTGAATTGTAACCTAAAGCGTTGGCGAGAGAATATTTGGATCATCTCTAATCAGATTTTTCCATGTAAGTCTGAGTTTATTTACTTTCCACACCACATGGCCTCATGCCACATTCTTGTTTGTCTCTGTTTTTGATGGGTCTTCTACAACATTCCTTCAACCTTCGTGCTACTTTAGATCTAAATAGTTTTACAATTCAAATCATCAATACAAATAAATAAAATTTAAGTGTCTGTTTGTAATGTCAAAATAATAGTTTTTTGATACATGTCTAAAAATCAGTTTTAAATTTTTTTATCGGTGTTTGTTCTCGCTAATCTCCGAAACGGGTTTACAGATTTGCACAGGACTTTCACTGGCCGATACCTGGTGTTATAAGAAGTAACTTAGGCTACGTTTATTTCTGAAAAAGAATTAGGGTTCCGCGCAAAATAAATAAATATGTACCCGCGCGGGAACTGCTAGTTTTCAATAATTCTATTAAATGAAAATTCCAACATACCTCAGACGCAGATCTGTAGGCCTCGATGCTCTAGATACTAAAGATAGTGGTGAGCCTTCTGCTCTAGTATTCTAGTATTATCTATATCTATAAATATGCTAAGTAATTTAAACAGAACAAAAGGAACCCCGAACTTTAAATATTAATTAATTATTGAATAAAGACCCTGTTAGATTTATATTATCTCAATGTATCAAGAGTGTTAAACCATTAATTATATGTTTTGTATCAAACAGGCTTACATTTATATAACCTGTAGTAAAACTCATAGTTGTCTATTTATTTCTTTCCCTCTCAATAAAGCAGGTTTCCGGGGTATAAGAATAATTTTTATTATAAATTTTCTGAAAGCCGGGTTACCACCTAAATCCTTCGCTTTCACTGCATTACCTAACTAAGGAGTTTATTTGTAAATTTTTAGAGGGTAGAGATATTTTTGGTAGCTGTACTACTATGTAACTTTATCATTACTATTGTAAGGAAGTATAACAAAAGTAATAGAAAGAATAATAATAATAATCTTTATTGACATAAGTTGGTGTACATTTCCTCGAAAGCCCTGAATCCCGTGCTAGGTTATAAACCTATGTTACGGCAGTCAGTCTTCGCCCCTAGTATGTAGTTTTCATTTGTATCATTAGTACTTATTACAAGAATTAAAACACATACTTAGGTACAAATTAAAAGAAATTATAGATAAACAAAATAAAGTACTATAAGACTAGTGTGTGTGTGTGTGTGAGTGTGTGTGTGTGTGTGTGTGTGTGCGTGCGTGCGTGCGTGCGTGAGTGCGTGCGTGTGTGTGTGTGTGTGTGTGTGTGTGTGTATGTGTGCGTATTGCGTGAGTTACGATCGATTGTAGATATTTTCAGTTTCGTTATAATCTAAGGAACGTAACCATGCATCAACATTATTTTTCGCTTCGCGTCCTATTTAAATTGATGAAGAATATTTTAACATTCATGCACAGTTACATACACATCGATCCAGATAATGTATCGTAGAATGACGGTATGGTGTGCCAAAATAAAATAGTTCATGTGGTTAGATTATCGCAATGGTTCTATCACTTTTAAAAACCATTTTATTTTGTTTATAATAAATTTACACAAATTAGAAGTAGTTTACCGGTAAAAGAAACAAGTTATCCATGAGGTCGGTTAGAATTATCGCTTTCTTTGACGACAGCTCACACAAAAAAAAAACAGGAGTTTTAAACGTTTCTCTGGCGATTCATCACAAACTTTATACACCATTTAAGATACCATAAACGAGTATATTCATAAACGTCTTGGACGTAAAATTGCTGGAGCAGTTTCATGAAGTTCATATTATGAACTCGCATTGATCGCTCAAGAAATGAATTTCTAGGATGATGTTCGACGTTTGCCAGTTGAAATTACGTCATTATACTTTTGCACAAATGCCTCCATCTTTCCTTTTCCCATTAAGACATAGATTAACTTTATGACCTTGATGGGATTTCGAACTACTGGATTCTGTGGTAGATGTTCCATTTTGTTCAGATGCACCCTGGCTAGTATTGCCATCAGAAATCGTCAAATTTAGAATAAAAAGACACAGTACTAATACGAACAGATATCTCATGTTTCTCCTTTTGTAGTAGACAACCGTAAACAGTGGAAGACAACTGCAAGAGTATGCAGAACAAAAAAATTTCCTCATTTTTATACTTAGTTGAAATTGGGACCTAAATTGTTTTGTAATGGTAATTATGCAAAAGGTAAGTAATTATATACACAGATACATAGCATTACAGATATATGTTACAAGGTAAAACGGTGAGTTTTTTCTTTATTCTTACCAATTTCAAGATAACAAACTCAAACTATAAAACTGGGACTATACTGCGCCCGTACAAGAATTTGTATATAGAAAACATTACTTGTCTTACCTATTACAATACTGTAATGTAATGTACTGTAAAATAAAAAGTAAACAGAACATCGTACCTACATTATATACATAACTAGATGAAAACTCGGCTCCGCTCGGTTGAAATGTGATGCATAATACACAATCTGTTACAAAAATCCTGGCTTCGCTCGGGTGAAATGTGACTCATAATACACAATCTGTTACAAAATGTAGATATACGTGTGGATCGGCCTTAACGAACCCAAGATGGCATCCGAGTGGCCAATATGGCGACTGCCATTTGCACCATTAGAATTTAACAAAATACTCGACAATCCGAATTTTGCGGATATATGTTGTCGACTCGAAATCGTTATTTTTTTATGTTTTATTATTCAGGTAAGATTTCAATCGAGTCTACCGTACCCTTTAACCGAATTATTAATAAAGATAGATGTAGTTACGATGCTCTGTTTACTTTTTATTTTGTTTTACTAGTGTTTTACATGAAACTAAACTGTGATTCATGTTTTGTAATATCAGAAAAACAATTACTGTTACAGTTACACTCAGAATATCTCTCTAGAGATGGTCTGGTTCTGCCGACTTGGTCCTCTTGACTTGCTCTTAAATGACCATACTCAGAAGACTAAGTCACTCTACACCCCAGTAGAGAGCGGTATCCTCTTGATAGGCCCTAGCAGTAATAGTATGGGTGCCACAGGAGTGAGATCGCTGCAAATGTGTATAGGCTTAGGTAGTTTTCTTTCCATGAATCAGTCCGAACATTTCTTTGCAGTAAGGTGTGCCCTCACATTTAATTTTGAAATGTATGTTTCATTTCCTTCCACTGATCAGTTCAGTTGTTCTCCATGAAAACACTTTTCCACTGTCACCAACTGTATAAAAAATAGAGAAATAACAAATAAAAATAATGTGTCTCACGGCTTACTAGGCCTACGTTACGCATATATGATACGGTCTATAATAATAATTATAATTATTGTCGTTTACTTCTCCTCACAGATACAAACTTCAAGAATAATAGTACAAAATAAACAATACATACATACATAAGGAAATTTTCAGTCTAAATTGTGAGGAGCTGCTGTCTGAAGTAGGTAAACACCGATAACACAGATCAGCAGCCCCACTCAATTGACTTTAACCACTGTTACCAGTTTCTTATGTAAGGAAATAGTACATAATGTTATAACCGTTATTTTGATTAAAGATAAGAGACAAAAACGATACTAGTATATAAACTCCATTAAACGTGGATTGTACCTCAAGATGACGGTGTATGTGCGTCTTTATTTGAGTATGTGTGCATGTTGGTATGCGCGCGCGTGTGTGTATGTGTGTGTATGAATTCAACGTCACAACGCAACATTATCTGTAGAAGGTCCGTAGAAGTTCTACGTTATCTCGTAGATATCGTAGGCCTACGAGTCTACTAAATAGTAAACTGCTGTTAGCCAGCAGTTATAATAATACAAAATGTCACCAAAACCATTAAAGTCACATTTATGAAATACTTCACTGCATTTTCTGAGCATAAATAGTGTAAAGGCGTGTTAGGTCCGTAATTGTTACAAGAGTTGATGGAAAAGGGTATACACCCTTTTGTTATGCAATCTAGCAGATATTCTGAGCGAGAACATTCATTACAATTACACAATACTATTGGCAATCCCTGTCATTTACAATTGGGCAATACTTCATTTCCTAATTCATATAGAAATACTATATATTTGGCAACAAACAGGTGACACCACTACTGTTGTGTTGTGAGTTTTTATTCGGACCAGAAACGGTAAACGGTTCCCGGTTTGGCCGGAACGTTTCGTTGGAAGTAAAATACTTTCAAATGTTTATTGTTGTCGATCGATTTACAGGCTCACTGCACGATTTCCCTCCTTTAGAGCTGGACGCGTGCCAATGTATATCACTATGTTCTGTTTAAAAAACCAGGTTTACTCAATCCATAACGTCAAACTGACGTACTTAGTAGGACAATATTTATACCAGCAAATGCTATTTTAAAACCAACTTAATGTCTGCAAGGCTTCAGCGCTAGTTAGCGAAGACCAGAAGAACTATATTGTAACGCGTGGAGTACTTCTTCTAAAACTACTGCGGCGTACTCCAACACGTGTAAAGCTTGGGGCTTTACGGTAACCAGGTTCGATAGGTTCTATCTAGAGGAGGAAAATTAAAAGAGCAGGCAAACACACTATGCGATATAATCAGGATCAGATTATTCGTGTAACAATTATACTTTAAACAAATTACAATTAATTATAAATAATACTTCTTGAATTATTCTGTGCACATTGCCCGTAAGTCGTCAAGACAGGCTACTGTCCTCCCCGCGACTCACTTGTCTTCAACATTTATTCTTCATAAAATATTTCGAACGTGTTCTAAATTCGAGTTTGGGGCCACCAGTCCATGCCTCTCGCGTAGTAGAGAGTTATTCTTCCAATCGAAGGAGTATGCAAGCTGTGCGAGAGGTCTCATGACTACAACATAGTACATGATCTTGCATCGCGCGTTGAAAGTTCTTAACTTCTTAGCATTAACCGTTGAGTCGCGGTCCGCCGGGCATGATTACTTAGCTACTTGGATCCTCCATTTATAGCTACTTGGATCAACCATTTGTATTAGAGGAACATGACATCCCGATCCTCAACAAGAGAAACAGGAAATAAACATACAAAATTCGCGGTAGGAAGTATTTTGTTTATATTCATAGTTAATGATTAAGGTTTGCAATCCCGGATTCCGCGTTACCGCATTCCCGTTCTGTAGGTCAATTAAATAAATATAAAAATAAATTCTGTAGGTCACATGTCAATGTGACCTATAGAATTTACGCATTTGTGCGGATTATCCGGCGCGACAAATTTTGATCATTAGGACTCGTATGTTTAGAGAATACTTGTCCTTTGTTCAAAATTATCTGAACATTACCGCCCCTGCAAGCGTTAAAGCAGAAACGGTATTTTGCATCTGGTTATGTCGTCGGACATCTCTGCTTTTTTGTCCCATAAGAAATAGGCTGGCCGACAAGACATTTGTGGTTGATTCTTGCTTTCAGAACAATAATGACTAACTTTTAATTTCCCAATTTGTGATTTTTCGTTTTTCTGACACTAAGTTTTTTTAATGATTTGTTTAATGTTTACTTATACTTACGACAGTAAAATAAATGACGACTTCGTTAACTAAACTAAAATAATAATACTTGTCGGTCGAGTTGATTTCAACTTTCTACATTTTATATTTCTCTACTCTACTCTACTGGCGAGCTCGTGGGTTCGATTCCCACCCAGGACAAATAGTTGTGTGATGAGCATGATCATTTGTTCTGTGTCTGGGTGTAATTTATCTATAATATGTATGTATTTAGAAATTTATAAGTATGTTTATCAGCAGTCTGGTTACCATAGTACAGGCTCTGCCTAGTTTGGGATCAGAGGGCCGTGTGTGAGATGTGTAAAGTATTTATTTATTTAAAAATAAATTTAGAGTTCGAGATTGTAAACCCTATTAATGATAGAAGATATTAATGATAAAATATTATAAAATTAAGTTTTATTAGCCACAATACAAATTATACATTAAATATTAATAAAATGGACGTACTGTATTGCTGAAAGAAAATTATAAATTATAAGATGATTAAGACTAATGCGGAGCTTCACACTCAAAAATGTAACAATAATAATGTGGTAAAAAATCTTCAATTTGACATTTATTAAACAACAAGATCTGACCCAGTTGAAACAATATTTATCGACCTAAACTAATATTTGAAATCATAATAAAATTTTGAGATTTAAATGAGTTCACCAAATACTAGTTTAGTATTTTAAAAGATTGCTTGAAAAATATATATGAAAACTTTGTCGTTATATCGTGTTATCATAAAACCATCAACGAAATAATATAAAAGATGCAATGTTGATGAAATTGGAAGACATTTCTCATGCATATCATTTTCAACTGTCAATATTCCTTGTCATTCCTGTCAATATTTTGTTGAATTATTATACATCTACACAAATACCACCTTCTTCTCTCTTATGAGCACCAACACAAAGGTGAACTATCTTTTTCTTAATATTTTTCACATTTCCGGTTGTTTGGTTCAAGGTTTTGTTTGCAGAATCTGTAGTATTATCTGCTTGCAGACTGTGAACGATGAAAAGAGAGAGTAACAGGAAGAGTAAGAATTTCATCTTGGTTCTTCTTGAAGACAACCGAAGACAATCGATGACAGGTACTGAATGGTGACATTAAATTTATACGCCTTGTCTAATAGCATTACAAACATGTTTTACCGGTTCTATCGCGAATTCTAACATGCTTGTAGTCATTTATTTTATAGATACATAATATGTACAAGGTATATTAATATTATTAATATACCTTTTTTTAAATAAATACAAACAAATTAGTTTCTAGCATTTTTTCGTAGTTTTGTAGATAATTTAGATATTATTCAGGATATAAACAAAGAAACTTTGTAACACAGACATATTCACACACATTATTGTATGCATGATGGTATCCTACCTGCCAAAGAACCACTTATGAATTACCTCATTAAGAGGGTTTATTAATTTAGAACGTTATTTTGTATTATTTTACATGTTCATATTCTTTATTGAACACAAAAATAACATCTGGAGGCACGGTAGTGACCCCGTCAAGACGAGCCAAGCGAAGCGCAACTGCACTACCTACCTTTTCTCGAAATTTTTCTCGGGTTTGGATTATACCAGATACACAAAATTCTCAGGATATGATGTCAATAGTATATTTATTAAACATATAAAGTTTCAATTGCATAGCTTTTGTAGTTTAGATTTTATTGATATCTAAAAAACTCCGATTTCGTCACTGACTCACTGATGATCGTGAAAATTCTTAGGGTACTTTCGGAAGTCCTAGAAAGCTGAAATTTTGGTATGTAAGCTAATATTAGTACACAAATAACAAAAAACATCTAAAACTTGGAACTTTTACACCCCAACTCCTTAAACTAGGGGATGAAAATTTGTATGAGACTTCCGCAAATTTTGATGCTAGAAGTCTGAAAATTGCTGATATAGGGACTCATTCAGGATTTTTAGTAAATCATCCCACACCTTTTAAATTAGGATATGGAATTAAGCGCGTGGAAACGCCTAATGTGTACCCACTGTGACTGATTATAAACAGTGAACCAACAAAGAAAAAAGGCAAAGATAGAGAATAGGTATGTGGCAGAAACATCTACAACCTACTAATCCTGCATCGCGCTATGAGAATTCTCGCACCGATTAGTATATATACAACTTCCCAACATCAGCCGTGGGGCCGCGGCCCGCCAGGCATGATCACCTCGCCTGGTCGGAGGATCCTCCCTTTGTGTTGGAGGGACATAACACCCGTTCCTCCACAGTGGTGACCCCGACGTGATTGGAAGCAGCCTTCATGGAGCAGATCAGAAGCATCATCATCGCCACCATCGTATACACTCCTACAGCAATGAGCGGTAATCAAGTCTCAGCCAGCCAGCATCCTCGGCCTCAACAGGGATACCACACGCCTGCAGCGTCCGCTCCAGCCTGGTTACCCCTACGGCCTCATCAGCGTCTAGGCACTGCACACTGCACCTACGGTCCACGTAAGAAGAGCACCTCTCTCCCGTCTACGCAGCAGCCAGCCACTACGCAGCAAAAGCCCCGACTCACTGGGGACTTCACCGCAGCACCGCACGAAGCACCGCAGCACCGCACGCAGCCCCGACTCACTGGGCCTCCGGTCTTGGAGGGGAGTGATGTGGCGACTTCCACATACAGCAACAAGAAACATCTACTACCTACTAATCATCAATCAATATTTACAATAAGTATATATACAATATTTCACCTAATTACATATGTAGGTACATATTTGTTCATAAAGTTAACATGGGTTTTTAAACAATTTTGACAAAGCTTTTTACGTTATTTCACTATCATTATTTCAAAAGAAAATGTACTCGTTAAACTGGATGGCATATTTGCTATCAGTTGAATTATCGTAACAACGAGAATCAATAGACTATGACGAGTTTAACGACCTATGTGGGGCGATTGTAGTGCATTCGACTGCAAAGCAAGATATAACGAGATCGTGGGAGAGCCATGCTTCGGCACGTATGGGCCGGCTCGACCGGAGTGATACCACAGCGTCACAGAAAACCGGCGTGTAGCAATGCTTGCGGTGTGTTGTCGCTGAGTGAGTGAGGTTACCGGAGGACCTACCGGGGGTATTAATCGTGCATTTATGCTTCATGCCATATGCATCGCAGAAACCATGCACTAAATGCAATAGCAAATTAATAAAATCTGTGGATTTTGGAATTGTCGTAGTCAGTGTTATGAAATATATCAACGATAACATCTGTACAAGCTGATTTCTCGTTTTCCTACGAGGGCTTGTTTGCCTCACTCTGGGTGCACCAAATTAAAAACACACTTCCCGAGTAGATCATTTTATTTAAAGATTTTTGACCCCTTTACGTTGTACGCGGAACCTCTTAACATCGACTTACAGAAAATGACGTCACACGCACAACGCCATCTATCGGTCAACAACCATTCACGTTTAGTAACGTGTACATACCGCCACCCATGGACAAGCATAGCTTAGTCCTTAACAAATTACAAAACAATAAACAAAACACATATTATAACCCTGGTATAATACCAGTAATTACACAAGTTGCTTACTTAGTTAAAAATATTAAAATCCACACAACAGCTTAACCAGTAAAGACATCTCATTTAACTTACACATCCCGTCATAGCGGAAACGAATCTAGTAATAAATTATTTTTATACTCAATATTCTCAATGAAATTTATACAAGACATGGTTACTACAGATCGCACTCTCAGCCTTAACTGAATAAAACATATTATTAAAATCAATTAGCAGATTACCTTGCATAACTAAAGTCGAATCCGAGTGTCAAGCAGTGACGGGCAGAACACATAATTTATTAACAGGGCGTTTAATTGTTCCATTTTTTACCTTTAAAGTTACAACTCGCACTATATTGTCCTGACCAGGATGAGTAGCAATCACCCTACCGTACAACCATCTACTAACAGGTAAATTGTCCTCTCGCACTGTGACTACATCGCCGACCTTAAGCTGCGGAATTTGTTCTGCACCGCGATACCTTTTATAAAACTTATTTAAATATTGGCGTGACCATAGGCGCCAGATATCTTGAGTAATCCTTTGAGTGTACTGCCACCGTCTAAGTGAACTTATGGTTGACAGTTCAAAGTTGTAATCAGGGGGGGTTATTAAAGCTTCGCCAACTAAGAAATGGCCTGGTGTCAATACCGTAAAATCCTCCGAATTGTCCTCAATTATCACCGATAGAGGCCTAGAATTCAAGCAGGCCTCTATCTGCGCGAGCACAGTCGTCATCTCCTCGAATGTAAGCGTAGAAGTACCAATCATTCGTTTTAGGTGATATTTTACCGACTTCACTCCAGCTTCCCAAAGACCACCGAAGTTGGGGGACTGGGCTGGTATGAAGTGCCATGTACATCCGTTCGTTGCTAACGATTCAGAAACTTCCTGAATCATAGAACCCCGTTCATTTTTAAAAAGCCTATGCAGCTCACTAGCTGCACCTGTAAAATTTGTTGCATTGTCACTCTGAATTTCAGAACAAGGTCCTCGTCTAGACACAAATCTTTTATAGGCCTGGAGAAATCCTTCCGTGGTGAGTTCAGTTACCACTTCCAAATGTATGGCTCGTGTCACCATGCACACAAATAGGCAAATGTAACCCTTGTGTGCCGTATGTCCACGACCCTTAGCAGTTCTTATTTGAATTGGACCTGCATAATCAACACCGCTTGATTTGAAAGGCCGGGAGGGGGTTGTACGCACTGCTGGTAACTGGCCCATCAATGGTATTTGGGTTTTTCCTATATTTTTAACACACGTGACGCATCGCCGAAAATGTGTCTTTACGAGACGTCCTGCACTCAATATCCAATACTTCCTCTTTAAATATCCGAGCATCAGTTGAGGACCACCGTGAAGAGTCTGTGCGTGAGCGTCACGGACCAAAAGGTTAGCCATATGCGACTCCTTGGCTATTAAAATAGGATGCTTCCTTTCTTCTGTCAACGGGGACAGCTCCAATCTGCCACCGACGCGTAAGATTCCTTCTTGGTCAAGAAATGGATTAAGGGATCGCAATTTACTCCGTTTTGGTAAGTTTTGCCCCCTTTTTATAACTTTTATGTCGTCGGAAAAGTTCTCCTTTTGGCTCTGTAATATACAATCCTTTAGGGTATTGTTCAATTCTTCAGCTGAAAGGAAATTTAACCTACGTTCTCCCTTTTTTACTTTCAGATTATAAATAAAGCGTTTGCAATAAGCGATGACTCTAACCATTCTAGTGAGTGACGAAAATCTTTCCAGTATAGGACAATCAGCAGCAGCAAAGTAAGTTTTTGTTTTAACTTTAACTTCTTCCACGTCAGTATCTAACACCTTCGGTTTTTTATATTCAATTTCGTTCTTATGTAAAAAGTCTGGTCCTCTAAACCACATCATGTTCTTCACTAATTCGCCTGGAGATTGTCCACGTGATGCCACGTCTGCTGGATTACATTTCGAAGACACGTATGACCAATGATGAGACTCCAAACCTTGAATTACTTCCGATACCCGATTTGCGATAAAGACTTTCCAGCGGCTCGGATGGCTATTTAACCAAGCTAAGACTACGCTTGAATCAGTCCACGCATGTACACAAGGTTTATCTATTTTCATCACTGATGCTACTTCTACCATTAATCGCGTAAGTAAAACTGCGCCACATAGTTCCAGTCGAGGGATGGAGATCTGTTTAACAGGAGCCACCTTTGTTTTTGCTGTTACCAATGATACGTGAACATACCCATCTGAATTAACGACGCGAGTATATACTACAGCCCCGTAAGCATCTTTTGACGCATCACAAAACCCATGCAATTCTACAATATCACCAGATCGGATCCCCAACCAACGAGGTACATAAATATTACTTAACGTTTGTAATTCCCTTTTATAATGTTTCCATTCATTCAAAATGTTAACTGGTACCATTTCATCCCAATCTATTCCGGCTAGCCATAATTTTTGAATCAGGACTTTGAACTAATAATACTTGGAGCTACCCATCCAAGGGGATCGTAGAAACGACAAATTTCTGATATTATACTTCTTTTAGTAGCAGGACCTTGATCATCGGGCACATCTACCTTATAGTTAAAAGAGTCATCACTGCGGTTCCAGATGAGTCCCACTATTTTTATAACATCATCTGTCTTTATCTTCAATCCTTCGTCGATTTCTTCTGCCCTTGTAATGATCTCCCTTTTTTCCTTCTCACTATCTTTCATTTTCTGTACTAACTCATTGCTATTACTTGTCCACTTCTGTAGTTTAAAACCTCCTTTAGCTAGCAGCTCATTTAATTGCTGATATAAAGATAGTCCTTGATTTACGTCTTCGCAGCAAGCCAATAGATCATCCATGTAGAACTGACTTACTACGGCCTTCCTGGCTAAAGGAAACCTATCCCCTTCATCCTTGCTAAGTTGCTGTAAAGTCTTAACCGCTAAATAAGGAGCAGATGCTACTCCAAACGTAACGCGTAGCATCCGATAGTGTTTAATATCTTCATTAGTATTACCTCTCCATAATATTCTTTGCAGGTCAATGTCTTCTTCGGTAACTTTGATTTGCCTATACATTTTGACAATATCAGCAGTCAAACAGACGCGTAGTACTCTCCAGCGCATGACTAAATGTCTCAACTCTGATTGCAGGGTTGGACCGACAAGCAAATTATCATTTAAGGATTGGTTGTTAGTCCCTTTGCAGGAAGCGTCGAACACTGCTCTTACCTTCGTCGTTTGTTTATCATCACGAACCACAGCGTGATGTGGTAAGTAAATAGCCTTTGGATTGTCTATTTCTCTTTCCGGAACCAGCTCCATGTGATTAAGCAAAATATACTCATCGATAACCTCTTTATATTTATTTTTTAGGTCTCCGTGCTTCAGTCTTTTCTCCAATGAATATAACCTCCTTTCTGCAATACGTAAAGAATTCTCTACTTCTGGAGTTGGATTCTTCAGAGGTAATCTCACTATGTATCTACCTGTTTCATCCCGTTTCGTAGTAGTGTCAAAAGACCTTTCACAGAGTTCTTCTTCTTCAGTTAGCAGTTTTTCTTTGGATAAAGGTATATCCTCCTCGAGCTCCCAAAACTTCTTTAATAAATTATTATATTCTAATGTATGCATTACTTTATATTTGTAGGTAACATCATCCGTTGTCTCGATCCCTCCTGATAACACCCACCCTAAACATGTGTTCTGAGCAACCAACGAGTTATTTGGACTCCTTTTTAATCCAAACCTTAATACTTGAGCATAGACTTCGGCACCTAGCAACATATCGATACGATTTGGTGTGTGATAACAGGGATCAGCTAATGTTATTTCTTGCAGTTCTGTCCATCTTACGTCTCTTAGCCGCGTGCAAGGTAAGTGGGAAGTGATAGATTTAATAACGCATGCCCTTACCTTAATTATCATATTTGGATCAGTGCGAGACTTGATTTCGATGTAAACGATTGCCTTGGAGGTTAATGTTTTATCTCCGCCAACTCCAATGACTGCGATATTTGACGGGAATTTTCTTGTGCCTAGCTGTTGAACGGTTCTTTCTGTTATAAACGACGTTTGAGACCCCTGATCTAATAATGCACGAATTGTTTGCATGCTCCCATCCTTCGCCATAGCGTTAACTAATGCCGTCGCTAGCAAAATTTGATTAGAATTTTTTGTAAAACAAGAAACCACAGGACTGTCTCTACCTGAGCTGTTTCCTGTGTCTATGCTTGTATCTGGTTCAGGAGTCACAGTACGAGCGACCATACCCCTAAATGTTTCCTCGCCAGCAGGGTGTAAAAGAACATGATGTTTACCCTTACAAATGGTGCATCTGAAATTAGATTTGCAATTTTTTGCTAAATGATTGCTCTTTAAACAACAATAACAAATGTTTTTTGTTTGTGCAAACTGACGCCGAGCTTCTACGGATTTCTTGCGAAACTCATCACACGAATAAATATTGTGTTCCTCGTTACAAAGTAGACACTGACTACTGGTTATGTGCATCGATTTAAATTTATTAAAATTATTTTTTACATTAGAACTCTGCGTTTTATTACTATAACCTGCCGTTGGGTTCAGAAACTCGATAGCGCGAAATCTTTGAGTCAAAAACTCCTTAAATTGGCTGTACGTAGGCAGATCCTCCGCAGCTATATTCGAGTTGACATAGAATTCCCATTGACGACGAGTTTCTGAATCCAGCTTTGTACTCAACAAAAATATTACGAGTATGTCCCAGCTAGATACATCTATTTTTAAGTTAGATAAAGTGGCCAAACAATCATCGGTTGAATCAACCAGCTCTTTTAAACCACTGGCTGACTCAATATTCAACTTACGTAAATTCAATAATTTATACAATGATTGATGACATATATATTTTCTATTATTGTATCTTTCTTCCAGTAATTGCCATGATCGAAAGTAGTTATCCTCGGTTATGCAAATTTGGCTTATCAATTGCTCAGCTTCACCCGTTAAATAACCCTTAAGGTACATCAGTTTTTGGACATTGGTTAAGCTATTATTGTCATGTACTAATGATCTAAACAAATCTCGAAATGTACTCCATTCGGAATATTTACCCGAAAAAGGTTGAATGGTTATTTTAGGTAGCCTAACTTGAGCACTTATGTTACTGGTGTGGGCATCGACAGTTCTATGCAAATTACCGAATTCCGATAATTTTAATTTTAATTCACCTTTGTAATCTACATACATTTCTTCAAATTTTTCATAAATATCCTCTTTAATATAATCCTTCAAAGCATCGGGCTCATAATTTCGCAATAGTTCTCTATGCCCCGCTAGGAATTCAACTCGCAACTGGTCGAGAGATTCCAATCTACCTTCCACATATTCAATACATAACCTCTCTTTAGGTGATTTTTTAAAATTTACTCTCTGTTTTGATATTCTCTTAAACAAATCATTTTGGTAATTTACCAACTTATCCATTTTGCTTTATAAGAATAACACGTAAACGATATAAAATTTTCTAAGTGTTTGTGACTTTAAATTCTGGGTAAAATCCAGCATGGATTCCCCGTCCTTCGCTTTTTATGAAAGTCTAAATAACATCACACAAATACAAAAATTACAAGGTAAATTTAAGGAACAATACTTTAAAATTCTACAAGTTTATTCAATATGAACTGACTCGTTATATATAACGATAACAATTTGTGGACTGTATTAGAAAACACTATTAAATTAAGTCACAGTTAAAATACTTCTGGTTATATAAGTGATCGAAAGAGTACTCACAGTTTTTTCACGCACTTGTACCTCAACTCACTATATCGCCACTCCCCATATTCGTATTTTTCGATGTTCACGAACAGTATAGACAGCGTCACGCCTGCGCCGTCCAACCTCGATCTCACCGGAATTCGACAGCGTCACTCCTGCGCCGTCTTGCCTCCGTACCTGACCGGCTTCAATAAGAGCGGTCTGCAGTTGCCAACTCACTTAGCACGCACGCGCAGCAACTCCTTCGTGTTGCGTTGACACCAGCGAGGTCTGGCCAACCTCAACGACTTGTGGTTTGCGGCTGCGATCCACAGCCCCACAAGTTCCGAAGACAAAAAAAAAGCTGATCCCGTCAACTCGACAGATCCGCTCGAATAACCATGTACAAGCTGATTTCTCGTTTTCCTACGAGGGCTTGTTTGCCTCACTCTGGGTGCACCAAATTAAAAACACACTTCCCGAGTAGATCATTTTATTTAAAGATTTTTGACCCCTTTACGTTGTACGCGGAACCTCTTAACATCGACTTACAGAAAATGACGTCACACGCACAACGCCATCTATCGGTCAACAACCATTCACGTTTAGTAACGTGTACAACATCCAATGGTTTTGGTAATGTGAAGGCAAATTTCTTAATTTTTCTTGTTAATTATTTGTTTTGGTAGGGTTGGTATTTTAAACAGTTTAATGATATGAGATTACTGGTTCTTACGACTGGTGCTTATGCGTTACCAACCAAATCCTCCTTCCAATCGTGTTTTAGCGACCTTTTAAACACCATTGCAATAAAGAACAGCACTACTAGCATGGCTCTCTCTAATCATGCTCTACTGTCTGGGGGTGTATTGGAAAGTAGAAAATTTTAAGATTCTAATACACCAATACAATCCAATTGTTTGTTAGATATTTAGCCTTCATCGGTATGCGAATTTTTGTGAGTTTGTTTGTATGTAGGGTAAACCCCTGAAAGTTATTAAAAAATCTATCCATATATATAAAAATGAATCCTTATTTCCTTTGGTCAAGGCATCACGCGTGAACAGCTGGTGTAAATATTGTCAGGAGAGGGTTCATATAAAAGAAAAAATTAAGAAAGTTGCGAGGAAAACTAGAAGCTGTAAGAAAACTTAACGAGAGACGTAAGCGGATAAAACCGCAGGTCCCAGCCAGTTATTTTATAAATTTTGAAATATATTAAGATGGACATATTATCGTATTATATATAACTTTTCTTGGCTATTAGTACTTCAAAATTACACCATCAAATCGCATTTTTGCAATAAAAATTTATGCTATACAAAAAGAGAACCTTAAAATCTCTATCTTAAAAAATGACGATGACGATAAAGGGGATGAGAAATTTAGTACAATGACGATGAATGTTGCCCAAGCCAATTTCCTTGAGCTTTGATGTTACAGGCCATAGAACTAGCGAAATACCTTACACGTGAAACGTTCAAGTATTTTTTCTTTAGGTATATGTTTGAAGACATAATTACAGCTTTTATTTAAATTAAAGCAAATCCAATCAATCTTTTTTTGTTCAGAATGTAGGTAAATAGAAATGAGATGTTATGTGATAATTTTTAAGGGGCCCGGTACATTCTGCCATAAGGTATACAAATTTTAAATTCATAATGTGATTTGTTCAATCAGTTGGGAAAAATTATAGTGGTCTAATGGTCTCATTCAAGGTCAAAATGCTTTCCCGGCACTACTCATATCATATTTATGTAAACACTAACGCTTTCGACTGTTGCTCCGCTCGCGTTGATCTTGATTCCAGTTTACTTATTTGCTTTCACAAAGCCTGTCTAGTTGTGGAAATGTTTTTCCTCGTGTAGGTGCAATTTTTTTAACTACTTAATATGAATTTTAATGCCATTTCAACGATTTTGAGTTTTATTTTTGTGGACATTCTCAGATAAATCCGGGCGTTCTATTAACATCCTGATGCTAAATACCCATAGTTTCATTCAGTATACAATATATGCACATATACCTATAAAAATAAATAACATAGTATATAATTTAAGCGGTTTTAAGCGGTAATGGTCTCATTTAGTAATAAAATGCATGACAATGGCGGAAACTTGCAAATAAAAGCACATTCGCTTTGTTGAATGTTTTCTATATAACAGTAATAAAAAGATATATACATGTTTGTGATTAATAAGACTTTATTCTTGACATATGCACCCATATCCACGTTTTGAAGAAAAAAAAATGCTAAACATCTATAACTATGACAACAACTTTCTTAAACACTTTGTACATTTAATAATATACTAATCAACATAACATATAACTATCCATATCTTACGTAGACTTGACTTGTAATAGTGACAAATTTGGTAAGATGGGGGAAAAGTATTGAATTGGCTTATTTCGTGGCTCAACATTGATCCTAAACGTGGATTTTACTAAAGCACTCTCCTTTAAGCGTCTGTTATCTGGGGCAATGATATTATCAGGCACGATTTATTTTTCTTTAAAATATCATTACTCCACTACTGAAAAATTATAGAAACGTTCATATTGAAATGTTACTTAAACGTAGATTAATAGACGTACTGCTCAACAGTTTTGTGAATATACCTGCTACTCATGAAGTAGGTACCTTCACCTTTTAGAAAAATATATTATATTTCAAAAAAGAGATAAGTTTTTTAAATTGTTCTGGAACCACTCAAATGAAACAACACATACAATAAAAAAAAAAAAGGTTTGTCGTCCAAGTTTGAAAGCAATCGGTGCATAATTGCGACCGGTAAAATTGAGGTACATATATATATGTATATACTTTTTAACTGGCGGTGGTTTTGGGGTCTAGGGATCATAACTAGACCTCATGTGAAGAAGTTTTTGGAAAACTCGACAACTGGTACAAAACCAATAGGTAGACTTTTCTTCAAAATCTACCTAAAAGAATTATGAAATCCGTTCAAAACACTCCAAGTTATCGTGTAAATTTGAATTTAAAGATTTCTTCAGGAGGAGAAGAGGTGAAGAGGGTTTTGAACTCGGATATGGTAGTTCTTTATAAAATAGCTTTTAATTATGAAAGGTGTTTCTATGGTTTCTAAGATCTAAAACTGTCTGAAGATAAGATAAGAACTACCTTTAAAATAATTAATAATTAAACCGGTTAGCAGTAAAGAAGAAATTAGGTATGTAGACACGAAATGGTACTTGAGGCTCTGACAAGGACATAGCTGAGGAATTTGTTGATTTCTTTACTATTCCAATTAAAACTACTGAAACTCTGGACTCCTCTGCAGCTCACTCTTCTTAGAAAAAATGTTCGTACCTGTCCCGTACTTTTTCAAGTACATAAACCGTCGAGTAGTATTAAAATCTTTTAAGAATTATTAAAATCGGTCGTAGATAAACTGTTATGCTCATATGTGTATTTTGATCAAGCCCAACTAATTTCGGACTGATGAGAGTCCTTTGTCAACGAGTGAAAAGACCTGAAGCATTGGTGACGCAGCATTGGACTGATATTTCTCTGGTCATAATGTTAATTCACTTTTGTTTTTAATGGTTTCAGGTAATGGCTACATAGAAGGCACAGAGCTGGATGGGTTCCTCAAGGAGTTTGTGTCCAGTGCCAATTTCACGGACGTTAGCCCTGACGTAAGTGCTAGTTTAAAAGTATAGACTATGATTAAGATGGGGTCGGATTTGCGAACATGTGTAGGGTTACGGATACAGACCTCATTTAGTACACTACCTTACATTAAGGATAGATATATATATGCGCATATACTTTACCCTAATACAAGCAATAGGTATAATTGGAGGGGTTAAATGCTTAAATTACGTTACTAAGGGATTGTCCATTAATCACGTGAGGCGATAGTTCGGGTTAAATAACGAAATATCCCTCGGCGGTGTAGCGAGGTAATGAGTTATCGCGCTATTAAATCTGTATTTAACGATAATATTCTGAATTTTTTAAATATATCTAGAAATGAAATAATACACATGATTTTAGCTAGGGGTGAGGAGGAGGACCCGGGTGAGGTTTTAGACTAACCCCACCCGGGTTAGCCTAAAACCTCACTATGTATCACCAGGGGGAGGAGGGGTTAAAAAGTTGCTAATAAAACATCACGTGATTATTGGGCGGCCTCTAAGCCAGGCGTAGGAATACATAGGTAAAACACACCTATTGGCGATAAGCGATAACTAAATAAAAATACTTCCTTTTAATTTTGCTTTCTATCTCAGCTTTTATTTGAAGGTGATTTTATTCTAAAATAATCCAATGTTAAACCTATATCTGAAAAAGATCATCCCTCAAATACCCTCGGCTTAACGTCCCCAAATATCAACCTGGTAGTAGTAACCGTAGCCTCTTGCTGATGTCAGTCTGACAGTCACATTGCTCCACCCAATTCCTCCAGATACTATATAAGCGTTTGCATACTGCGTGTACCCAACTTCCGTGGCCTGGACTCCTGTAACCCTGGTCAGCCTATTTCCGCGGTAGATGATATCTTGGGATTGAACTGCATTAGGGTAAGCTGCCTTGTAGAAGTAATTCCTAGAACAAATACATTGAATTATTAAGGTTAATAATCTAAAAGAGAACTCAATTTCAAGCCGTTAAAAGTTTGTTTTATGGAGTAACAACTTGTGACGTCATACTTTGCTGGGGACAAATCATTTACGGAATTTGTGTTATTTAATAATTATTATAATTAACCGACTTCAAAAAGAAGGAGGATATCTGCGTCATTTGTATACCGATTTCAATCATTACTAATTGAATTGGTAGTACTCAAGGCTGCCTTCTAAATTTCAAGAAAATATTCCACCCGCGGAAGATGTGGTGTTGCCAGTGAGTAGAAATGATATACTCCCATTTTTTTTTGTTTTGTATCTTTTTAGTTTACAATACTTATTATGTTCTTGTTAATTTAATTTTTTTATTGTCTTCATATAAAACCTTAAGTGTTTGTGTGCCAAACTAAATCTTTTTTCTTTTCTGTCACCTGTAAAGGTTGAATATTAAGATGTAAAGAAACAGCTTATGACAATTTATCATGATTTAAGCGCGTTGGTGACACTTTTTTTTGGTTAATTATTAATTTTATGGGTACCTACTGTTTAACCATTAATCTATTATAATCATCTAACATATAGTATGCTTTGACCGTGATATTCTAATTATTGATAGTATAGGCATCACAAATGAAAGACAGAGTTTTGAAATAATTGATGTATCATTTTATTTGACAACTTTTCTTGAACATTTGATTAATACTTTTATTCATGTATTTTAAATTTTGTACACCTAATGGGTATTTGATCTATAATACATTGTGTATACATATTGGTTACCATAGTACAGGCCTTGCATAGTTTGGGATCAGACAGCCGTGTGTGAGATGTGTGGAGTTATTACTATTCTCTTTATTTACTTAATATAATTATATAAATTACATTTTTAAATACATTCACTATAAAAAAATAAAAACAAATATATTTAAAAATATAAAAAATAGTGTCCCACCGGTATCGGGTACAGGGACCAAGCTACCGGTGGTTAGGGTTCCAGAGATAGAAACCTCCTCACTATGCGTGCCGTATCAAGGAGGACTGCCTTCTGCATCAGGCTCTTAATCCAGCTGCCTAACGTGAGCCTCTGAAGGTGTTGGTCAAGGCTCTTAGCAATTAACTCATGGGCCGAAATGACTATCGGCACAATGATTGCTGAATCCACATCCCACATGTCGACAATCTCGTGGGCTAGGTCCAAATATTTTATTTCTTTATCTTTTTCGGCTTTTAAGAGATTGTCGTCATGGGGAATGGTGATGTCAATAATCATTGCTCGGCGTTCTAATCGGTCTATCACCCCTATATTAGGCTTATTGGCAACAATAGTGTCAGTGATGTCAGTACGGTAACTCGACAGCCACAAGATTATATTTAACAGCAAGTTGCTGATGGACTATCCTGGCCACTTGGTTATGTCTATGCAAGTACTCGCCGTTGGCAAGACGAGAACAACCAGAAATTATATGCCTGAGGGTTTCTCCGGGACGTTGACACGCCCGACAAATGTCAATTGTGCCGTCCTTCAGGATATATCTCCGATAGTTATTCGTCATAACAACTTCATCTGTAATTGCACAGACAAAACCTTCAGTTTCTCCGAAGAGGTCACCGAACCGTAGCCAGGATACTGATGTCAATAAATCTAAATCGGGTCCATTTAAGGCCCGATAAAAACGTCCATGCAACGCCTTGCTCTTCCGTATCTCCCTGCGGTCTATAATAGTAAGTACTGCTGGTTTGCGCCAGTTCTCTTTTCCTAGAGCAAGCGGAGTGAGTCCGTTGTCAACTGCCACCACATCCCGATACACATCCAGGTCAACGGAGAGTAAGTAGTCTCTAAGGTTGCATACCTCGCGGTTATGGAGGGTCTTGGCATTTAAATAACCACGACCCCCACATTTCCGCGGGATATACAATCTCGTGACCGATGAACGTGGATGGTGCATTCGGTACGCGGTAAGCAGTGTACGAACTCTTCTATCCAGGGCATCTAGTTCAGTCTGAGTCCATCTAAGTATGCCAAAGGAGTAGGTTAGGACTGGCATGACCCAATCATTATAGGCCCGCACCTTATTACCACCTGACAAAAGACTTTTCAATACTTTTTTCAGGCGGCCAAAGAAACGTTCCTGTAATGATTGCTTCATAGTCATTTACACCTAACGCCTGTGTCATACCTAGATACTTGTAAGTTTCGTTGGCGGAAAGACATCTAAAGTGTGTGGAATCTGAGAGTTCCATCCCCTCAGATTCCACAATCCTGCCTCTTTTTACATGCATGACTGCACATTTATCCACACCAAATTCCATCCTGATACATTTACTAAAGGTTTCAGTTACCTCAAGTAATTGTATCAATTGGAAATTGTTGCAGGCAAACAGTTTCAAATCATCCATGAAAAGGAGATGGGATATAACCTGACCTTCTTTCCGTAAACGATAGCCTAGCCCTGAACGCTCCAGTAAAGTGCTGAGAGGATTCAAAGCTAAGCAAAACCACAAGGGACTCAAACTGTCACCCTGAAATATACCCCGCCTGATCTTAATATACTCGCCGTAACCCTGAGACCGCCGACATCGTGGATAGTAGAGCACCGTTCTCCATTGCCGCATACATGCCTTCAAGAAAGTGCATAGAGTTGTATCTACCTTGTACAACTCCATCACTCTCAAGAGCCACGTATGCGGTACAGAGTCATAGGCTTTTTTGTAATCTATCCAACATGTCGCCAAATCCTTTCGATTACGACGAACTTGTTGGTTAATGGTCGTGTCAATAATAAGCTCTTTAGTGCCACGGGCCCCACTTTTACATCCATTCTGAGAGTAAGCCATAATAGTATTGTTAGTTATATGAGATGTTATCTTCACTCTCAGAACAGGCGTGAGTGACAGGCATCGCCCAGATGTCACGCCAAAAGGTATTTGTAATTTCAGCATCTGGGAAATGTGTGTCACTCACTAAATCAGGCTGCTCCCACCTTCTATAAACCCACCTCTCATCCCTTTGGAATGAACGATTCTGAGTATATCGGTCCACTCGTTTTTTGTACCTTCGTATACTGTTTCAGAAAGTCAATGCGCTCTGTGACTCGCGCTGCATAATTACAGGAACTGATATCAGTTCCCGAAAAAGCCCGGTTCACAAAACGCATTACTCTCGGGCGCGTGTTACCCGATCTGAAACAGATAAGCTTGCCAATGAGTGCCCTCGCCTCAGCTATACGACGTTCAATCCTGCACTGCCACGCCGGAGCAGCAAGCTTTGATCGAGTAGCGGTATCATTTTCTAGAAATTTAACACCTGCTACTCGACATGCTGCAACAGCCGCACAGTACAGAATTGAGGGTGTATCACTGAGCTCTGTGCTTTATTCTAAATAAATACCTAATATAGAATCAAGGGCACACACTAGCGCTTTATTTCGTTTATGCATTGGCAAACGCGGTAAACGAGATCTGTAGTCATAACTCATGGTCCGATATTCTCGAATAGCACCTTCCAAAATATTCCTTATTTGTTCATTGTACTGAGTACTTACAGATGAAGTACCACTGTCCTCTCCACCCTCAGCTGGGTAAGGTCGTAGCAACCCTGAAATTGATTGTGACACTGTTTGTGAAGGGGGAGAAGTAACAATGCTATTCTGCAAGTCTAAGCGTAGCGTATTAGTACGTTATAAACGTCATGTCGTATATATTTTTGGTTTTTTACATATCTAAAACTTCCTTTTCATATGAATATTTATTTATGGTACTATTTTTTATAAATACTATTGAAAATATATATAATTGGATTTGTAAATACAGAAAAATAAAAATATTGGATAAGAGGTGAAAATTTTACGACTGCCATATTATAGTGTTCCCAGTTTATTTATTTTTTTGTTTGTTTATTATTATTATTATTTTTGTCATCAAACTTGTAACGCACATTTATGCAAAAAATAACTGACTCTCCTTATTCTTAAGACGTATGATTAGATAATAAACTTGATAATAAGTGCGTTGGTCGCTAATGAGTACACGTTTCACCTGACAGTAAGTGGTGATAACTATTTGCAAAGTAAGGTAAGCAAAAAACACTTCACATACACGCAGTTCGCTATTTATAAAAATTACTCAATAGACATTATATGACTAGTTAACCCAACGCCATTGACCGGCCTGACAATAGTGGGGTGATAAAAAGGCTAGGCATGCATTATACGTTGATAACGATCACTTAAGTGCTGATTGAGCGAACAACATAGCAGTTACTGTTATTTTGTGAATTTGTTGCTATCAATAGTGGTGAGATTGTTGCTAACACTGACAACACAACTGTTACTGACACATCGCCAAATTGTATCCCAACCATCCTAGGGAACTTTGATGACCCAGTTCATCATCAGGAATATACCAATATTGTAACTGTAGTAGCGTCTATGGGATCGAGAAACTGTGTGGTGCCTTTTCTTCCTCCTTAATGAAATCCTAGTAATAAACATTAGAATTAACATTTTTTTCAAGAATGCGCAGTGATACAAAGTGATCCTTAGACTTTGGAATCTGCTTATAATTATCAGACGGACTGAATGTATATTTAACACTTGAAAGATAATAAAAATTACATGTTTATTTGCCAAAGAGACCAAAATCTATCTTGAAAATAATTCTTACTTCTTATTATTATGTTAATACATAATATATTATCATCCTCCTCCGCGCCTTTTCCCAACTAAATTGGGGTCGGCTTTCAGTCTAACTACGATACGGCCGAACTTTGATATTTTATGTGAAGCGACTGCCATCAGACCTCCACAACCCGAGTACTAGGCGATATCGAAGTTCCGTAGTTAGACCAGGTTGTCGGACTTTTTAGGGCTCCAACTACCCGTAACGAATGCCACAGATGTTTGTATGGCACCCGGGACCGACGGTTTAACGTGCTCTCCGAGTCACGGAGGGGTCTCAATTTGTTAAGAATGGTCACCCATCCTAGACTGACCTGGCTAGTATTACTTAACTTTGTATTATGCTAACCTACTCGGTTACCACTTAGCCACGAGCCCCTCTATGTTAATACATAATAATTAAAAAAAATGTGAATGTGTGTTTGTTTGTTTGTTTTACGCTTTCTGCCTTATTTACTGAACCGATCATCATGGAATTTTACATACACTTTGACAGGGATACAGTAAATGACATAGGGCACTCATCTGGAAAAAAAAATTACTGTGAAGCCAGGGCCAAAAGCTGGGTAATATTAAGTGAAGAAGTTGTTTAATAATCTTTAGATTAAAATTAAAACCGACGGACGTATAAATGACAAATATACAGAAAACTACTGCTAACCACCACTATTAATGTATTAATAGTAATTATTATAAGTTTTGTTAGAGTCCACCTCTGCTATCACGGGTAAACGCTTCTCATCAGACCTGCCCCGTACTTAAGCTTTACCTGTACAGAAGTCGATCTCCAGCACTTATATAACCAATATTCAGATTAGTCCTGCTGGATGCAGCTGGCTGCACGACCGCTCCGCCAGCATATGCAGACAGTACTGCCAACACCGCCAATAATACTAGATGCTTCATCTAAAAAAGAAAATGTCACAGTCGCCAATATTAACCACAAAATAATGTAGCTAGATTGTTTTAACGTTCTCTTAATTAATAATAATAATATTTATTTATTAAATTAACGAGGTACAGCTGATCTGTCTAATATGCAATGGATAATATTTCGTTCTACACATAAACGATATAGTTTAACAACGATGTCCTAGCTAGTAAAACTGTGTGACGGACACCGACGCCATCCCCTACTTTACTGGTTGAACCTTAACAAAATACATGGTGTATGACAATATAAATTTAACATAACGAAGTTTGTCGTACCATAAATATTAAAAAAAAGGTTAATGAACACAATTGTTGGGAATAGAAACAAAACAATAAATTTTTAAATAAATTCAAAAATATATCACACACACACTGTGCAGCACAGTGTGTGTGTGTGTGTGGGGGTGTGTATGTGTATATGTATATGTACGCGAGTGGATGTGTGTGTGTGGGTGTGTGAGCGTGGGTGTGTGTGGGAGGAATTCTGGTCGCAGAAAAAAGTCGTGGTTGCAAAAATTCTTTGAATGGACTGGTATAAAAAGTGCGACTGACTGTCAACCTTTATGGATTGGAAAGGCACCCAAAGAAGGAGAAGAAACACTCAATTCAAATATTTGGCCTGTTGTTCTTGTGCTTAGTGATCCTGACTGCTGAGCAGAGGTCGTGGTTTCGATTTCCAAACAAGACAAATAATTGTGTGATGAGCATGATAATTTTTTCTGTGTCTGGGTGTCATTTATCTATAATAAGTATGTATTTATTAATTTATAAGTATGTTTATCAGCAGTCTGGTTACGATAGTACAGGCTCTGCCTTGTTTGGGATCAGACGGCCGTGTGTGAGATGTGTCAAGCTATTACTATTTACTTTGCATTTATGTCTACATATTTGCATTGGGCTAGATGTTTCTATGTACAATAAAAATGTACTCAAGTAAGTTTATTCTCGTTTTAAAAGCCACTGTGCAGGCTATATTAGGTAAGGTAATATTATTATATCTTCGTCTTACAAAAATTTGTATGTCATTATTGATTACATTATGATAAGGTACATTTAGTTTGAAGAAGTCTATCTATAGGGAAGAATAATATTCAACTCACTTTATATAAATACGGAGGACAATGTTCTGAAATCATATTTATATTTTTATGAAATAGTCAATCTTCTTATTGACTTACTTCTATAGAAATTATTTATACTACACATCTATTAATTATGCCATTATAAATTATCGAATTGTTCTAACCTACACAGCTGTAAATATACTACATTAAAGTTAAGTAATAATCATCTCAGACTCAAAAATACGTCAAACGATTGAAAAAGAGCTGATGATCTTCGAACGGCTGAACAGTTTTTCTTGAACTATATCTAAGAACCCTCTCGATAAAATTACCTTTAAAAAAAGAAAACGCACTTAAATCGGTCCATTCGTTTGGGAGCTCCGATGCCACAGACAAATAGACAGACACGTCAAACTTATAACACCCCTCTTTTTGTGTCGGGGGTTAAAAAACATTTTTGCAGTTAAATCATCAATTTAATACGAATACCTTCATTAGCATAAAAATCAAAATATATATCTTAATCGAGACATTGGTACCTAAAACGTTTCCGTTTTTGAGCGGAAAATATTGAAAACTGACTTCAAATAACCTGAATAATACCACTACAAAACATATATAAAATATCAATAAAAATATTCTACACAATAGTGTAGAATATTTTAATAATAAAAACAATAATATCTATTTTTACCTTGGTGATATATTTTTTCCTTATGTTTGTTCAATTATCACTGCAGCTGAAGATCTTAGAATACTGAAGATAAATGTCTCAACCCAGTTTATTATAGTGAAAACACAACAGATACGAGAAGTGTTATCGGTGAGTCACTGATAGTGAAACAGTTCTAAGTCGTGATGACTGATGACACTCGTGGTATCTTCACACAGAACTATTGTCTTCGATAGGCCTTTCATATGATAATATGTTGATTATGATAAGTTGTTAATAGAAATACAACAGGAAAATGTGAACAGAAATCCTTACTAATATTATAAATGCGAAAGTAACTCTGTCTGTCTGTCTACTAAAACTACTTAACCGATTTAAATGAAATTTGGTACACATATAGTCTAGAGCCTGAGAAAGGACATAGGCTACTTTTTAATGCGAAAAAAGTGGTATAAAGGGTTGAAAGGTGGGGATAAAAAGTTGTATGGAAGTATTGTCAATTAGCCTAAATAATTAAAAATTCTACCCAAATTATGTATTCTGTGCCCAAAGACACTTTTCCACGCGGACGAAGTCGCGGGCATAGCTAGTATATTATAACTAGATGTTCCACGCAGTTTCACCTGCGTCTATGGGAACTGCTCCGAACTTTACTTTCGTAGTCTTCATTATAAATGGCTATCAAATTATAAAAACATAAAAAAAACACTTTATAGCGAACCTTTTTAAAAAGGGGAAAACAGTTCCATTATCCAACTTTGTACTCCATCATCAAACCATCGTTAATAACCCCAATCTGTTGGACTCGTCAAAACAAATCATATGATGCGCTCATATGATTTCTGAACAGTTCCACTATCTCTCTATCATATCAGATCAGCTCGAAGATACCAAATTATGGGATGTCATCTGAACTGCATATACATACAAAGTTTAATTTCGATATGACTATTAGAACTGAGTAGGTTTAAATTAACTTCCAAATTTTTTTTTACTGCAGTAAGTTGGTTACGAATAAAACAAACCAAAGCATGTGAAAAACAAATTGCGTAATTATGTTATTTACTTTATGTATATACCTAATGGCCAATATGTTTTTATCTTGATACATTTTTGCCTTTTTATTTAAATTCACTGATATCTCAGTTACAAAAAACCCAGGGATGAGAATCGATAAACGCTTTAAATTTGATTTTATCACAATCTCTTAACGTGGGAGAGTCATGCTTCGCCACGTATGGGCCGGCTCGACTCCGCTCGATACCACGGCCTCACTGAAAACCGGTAGTGAAGCAATGCGTGAGTGAGGTTACCGGAGGCCCTAACCCTTCCCTCTCCCTTATTTCCGTCCTTCCCCTCTCCCCCCTCCCCCTCTTCTCCTACTCCCACCTTAAAGGGCTGCAACTCACTTGTGACTCTTCAGTTACAGGTGCCCCTGGGCGGCGATAGTCATATACCATAAGGTGACCGGTCAGCTCGTTTGCCCCCTATTCCATAAAAAAAAAAATCTCATTGGATTTAAAAAGTTATCCAAGTTCCGGTATAAAATGAAATCAGAACAAGGTCTGGTGATGGGGTATGGAGGATGATGGAGAGCTCTCTTACACTTTGGAAGTTTTGAGAAGGTCCCTTCTGCGGCGTGTGAACAAGCGCTAGATAGATGTTGAAAATATAAAGCGTAAAAGTTATTTTTGTAACCATTATTTCTGGATGAAGATTCACTACCACATTTATATATAAGTAGGATGTAAGACTGGTGACTAAGTAATGTGCAGAACGTATTTAAAATAAAACATTTTTTCCTTCTCTTAGAAAATTCGGTGACAATGTTCAGATAAGAGACAAACTTATACAATTTGTGTTCGTCTGGCAAACATCTGGCGACAGACGAAGGTGTACGATTTGTCAGGCTAGCGTGCTGGCAGTTTGCCAAAATCCACCACAGCAATACAAGTTTATTGGAGTACTGTCGTGTGTTGGCGCTTTTACGTAAGGCTTTGTTATTTCTGTTAAAAATAGTTGTTAAGAATATCTCATTTTAAATATGTGGTTACTACATAATTTAGTAAAGCCTATTATTCAAACTCAAATTCGCATTATAATATTAATTAAGCTTGTTTGTTTATTACGCTTTTATACCTTAACTACTGAAATGATCATTATGACATTTTTCATACACCTTGTCCAGGATACAAAAACCTTTAATTTAGAAAAAAATACTGTCACGTCAACTAACAAATATTGTAGAATTGCACTGATATAGAAATACATATCCTACATATGCATATATATGATGTAGGATATGTATTTAATATATATGCTGCTAACTGACAGTACATGGAAATCTTTAGGAAATAAAACTGTTCACATAAATAACAAAATATATGTCATCTGCATTATAATTGTGATATATTCAATAAACAAAAAATAACAAATCCTTATCAAAGTTGCTTTTGATCAGCGGCCCCAAATTTCAACCATAAAATAATACCCGTAGCCCCTGGCAGTAGAGAGCCGTACAGTGACATTGTTCCAGCCGGGGCCCCCAGACGTGATGTATGCAGCCGCAAACTGGGAGTATCCGACCTCGAAAGCCGAAACGTAAGAGACCCTGGTGTTTGAGCTTCCCCTATATGTGATATCTTGCGACTGGACAGCGTTTGCAATTGGTGATTTTATGAAGTAATTCCTGTTAGAAATTATTTTATTAAAATACATGTTAGGTATGAGTTGTAATCTTTACGTAAAGTTACTATTGAGGATTTCAAAAGCTAACTGTCAAAAAAAAAAGTACACTGAGTGTATTTGATAAAGGAACACTTACTTAAACCCCTGTCTACGTGCGTTTCAAAATTGTTAAAACGTTTGTGTAACTAACAATACACCTAAGCGATTTTGAAAAACCTACTTTACTTGGAAAATGTGAAACAAGAAATAATATTGATGGATAGAAATAATATTGGACAAGTATGTGGTCCAATATTTTTTTCTTATTTCATTGATTAAATTTGTAAAATCAACATAACGCTTAGTTGTAATTTTATTATAAAACAATATTATAAATTACCTTCCAACTTCAATAGTCCTTTTAATGGCATTTCGATTATTTTTTTATTATATTATTATTTCTGATATGAGGGTCTAATAATAATTATTAATAAAATACCGATTAATAATTATATCTACTGTCATATCAATATGTAGAAAAGTTAAACCGTGTCTACATAATTATGTATGTATACATGTACGTATGTATCTACTGAAGAAATCGAAAAAAAAAAGTATATCACTTTTTAAATTAGTTTGTTAAAAAAATAACTTTCGTAAGCGATACGATGGTTTAGTAAATTAGGTATATTATTTCAATATTATTATTATTAGGCTTTGTACGTACAGAACACAATCTAATTAGGGATACAATCTTTTAATGGTACAGAAGTTTACAAATGCACTAAATTATCAACCTCATTATTTATCAATATCTGAATTCCCACTGTATTGTCTCAACAATAAAGCTTAAACTATCTTGTGTCACTACCTGTATAACAAGCTGTCTCCAGAATTGATTACTCCCGAGATCACGCTTCGGCTTACAGCAGCTGCAGTCGATGTTTTGTATGATTCAATAACTTGTGCAGGTTCAGTTGCTGTTTCAGGCTTCAGAATAGCACCATTGATGCCATTGATGACTGCCGGAATTACCAGCGTCAAGAATAGCAATTGCTGTTTCATCTATAACAAAAATACCATCTCAAAGAACACTGCTGGTGAAATAAATTTATAACCAACCATTGAAAGACTCAGATAAATTGTACCAATCAGTACCCCAAATATGAAAATATTTTCTATTAAGTACTTTAAAGAAAGCGCTCACCGTAATCTGTTTATAATTTTGAACCGGGCATATCAGTCACTTGTACTGTGACTTAATAAGCTACTTCCACTATATACAATTTGGCAAGACACTTATTAGCGACTTTAGTGAGATAAACAACATGAAAAGGAATTGTAATAGCTAGCAGACCTAACTTTGTTGCTTATTATACTTATTTTATGATTTTAATTTACTAGATCTGACTATAAACTTACTGAAAAAACTACACTTACCTTTGTAATAATACGATAGTATTACCTCAAATTCTGGTGCGCACATACTGAATATTTTCAATTTAGATACTAATATATATTGTGAAGAATATAGATTGTGGAAATCGTTATCTCGATTTTATTAGTTAGAGAAGATACGAGAAAAACTGACATCTGTTTCAAGTTTAAGACTCATTCAATGATCAGTAGTCTTTACCACTTGGATATGGAATAAAACAATAAACACTAATAAACAATAAACACCCTACAAAGGAACCCACCAGCATTATTTTAAGGACTTAAATTCTTAGTATCGCAGACATATAAAACTTGAATGACTTGTAATTTTGCACACTTATCAAGAAACGGTGACAAAACAATGTGAAAGTTTTCTACGGTTAAAATTACTACTACTTATTATTACATTACTATTTCTAGTTCGCTATAACTTTTTCAGCCTCGACTCAAAAAAATCGGTGGCAGAAGTTTATCGTGTGTTTCGACCAGTTTGCACTGGCGGCCGTCGTCACAGGCAATTCAGAGGTATGTAATACCTATTTCGTGATCGCGTTAATTCCCGTGTGAATACATAATTATATCATGGAACGCGAAAGTTTAAAAGTTAGTTTATCGTGTGTATGTCTGTACCATGTGGCTTTTCCAGGATAAAAGTAGCCTACAATCTTTTTTGCGTTTTTGCATAAAAGAGTATTAAACATCTATCCATCCATCCATCCTCACAAACATTCGCCTTTATAATATAAGTAAGATTATAAAAATAGAACTTAAAATGTCTTCTTCATTTTCTTCTTCTCATTCTCCTTCTTCCTACTGGATACAAATGAATTGTAGAGATTGGAGGATCTCTTCGAAACAAACTTTTTTTTAGAAACTCTTCTATATTCTATTTTCTTGAAACGTGATTTGTTTGTCAAGATACAATTTATTTCGTAGCAATACAATGAACATTTTTTTTTTGTTTTTAAATAAGTTTCTGGTCGTTTGCGTACCAGAAAAGTGCAAAATATTAGAAATTATAAACAAACTCTCGTGTAATAATTCACCGCAAGGATACATTTTGACTTGAAAACGTGTATAATTAATATTATTTTAAGTTGAAGTGGCTATCTATACGCCTTCGCCAGAATGTTCATATTCTTTCTATTTTGTACAGTACTCTGTTCCATCCACACACTCCCTCTTATCTTAAAGAACGTCTTGAGTTCTTACACAACACACATTGCAGGGACCTGAGATTATCAGAAAATTTTAAGCTGAAAATGCCGAGACATTCAACACAGTTTACAGACAAGTCCTTTTCGGTGCAAACGGTTAGATAATGGAATCGCTTGTCTGTGCCAATTCAACAAGCCAAAACCTTGCACTCGTTTTAAAACAAGTGAAGGATTATTACTTGTCATTTTAAATACTATTTTAATTATATTATTATAATTTATTATATATATTTCGGTGTATGTATATGTAGTATGAATATTTATATATGTGTCTAATATGTTTATCACTACATATTATAAAACAAAGTCCCCCGCCGCGTCTGTGTGTCTTTCTGTTTGCGATGAACTCAAAAGCTACTGAAAGGATTTTCATGCGGTTTTCACCAATAAATAGAGCGATTCATGAGGACGGTTTAGGTAAATAATTTGTTAAGGTTTGAGTAAATTGGTTGAAATATGATGATGATTGTTGAAGATGTCTCAGATGAAGAAGTCGGGGCGGGTTGCTAGTAGTTAATATAAAAAACTTTATATTGGTACATCATAGACTACCCTCAATCATATTTGACAATATCCATACAAAGGTTGTCTGGAAGATATGGCCGTGTGTGATAAGACCACCGATTGTTATACCTAAATATTTGTAACATGTTTGCGGTCTTTACTACTTAAATATGTAAAATAAAGAGAAAACCCCATAAATAATTTAAATTCTTAAATCTTGAAAAACTTAGCAATAACCAAGTTTAGGATATGGTATCCCAGGACTAAATTAGTTCCAAATGTGCTCTACTTTAACTCCTTGAGAGCAATGTTGCATACTTCTTGACACCCTGTTATTGGTATAGGGTTCTGTGACCGCTTATTGTGTGTTCAGATAAGCTGACTAGTTGAGCAAGCCTAGCTCTTTCCAGAAGCACAGATGCCTCCTGGGGCGTTCACATGCTTCTAGGAGCGACCTGGCACCCGCGAGGCTACTTGCCCGTTGTGTAGCTACTCCCTCGTACTCAAGGATGGCGTGGGCGGCCGTTCTTGACACCCTGTATAGGCGGCATCATCGTGCATATTATGATGCAGAGAACATGAATTTTTCAACTTTTTGAATCGCTATATCTCAGAAATGGTAATTCTTAGGAAAGAAGTAAAACGATAATTTTCATAGATAATTCCATGATCTATAATTTTGTCTGACCTATTTTATGATGAAACTTACCATCTGGCTGAAAAGTACAAAAATAAATTGCGGAGTATGACCTTGAAAACTTTTTTGCAAATGTGGAATCAATGGGGATTTTTCACATTTCATTTATAATGGTGTTCCCAACATTCGTACCAATTTTCAGCCATATGCGAATTATTGTAACCTTGAATGTCTATTATTACTATGCATAGATATTCGAATATAACATACATGATGTAACAGGCAAATAATACAGTGTTTGCCAAAACTACATCACCAGTAAAAAAATCACCATACTGCACACGAAAGAAATATATACTACGCCTGGTTAAGCTTTTAAAACTTTGTCACAGTAATTGTCATACATATTTAAAAGTATGGATATTTTTTAAGCCTATTGCTCTTGGTCCGGGCAATAATCGGCTTTTGAAACATAATGAGTCTGCATATCATCATTGGTGAAAATTTTACATAACTTCCATTAGTCACAACCGTGTAATTTGTTATTAATTATAAAATTTTAGGGAGTATAGTTGACTGCTTTTATACTGTTAAGTTGCTAACATCTCGTTTGATAGTAAACACCGTGCTATTAATACTTATAGCACTGAAAATATCATTTGAGCGAGGCCTGGGTTGCATGGAGTGCCTGGCTGGAAATTCTCGTAGGGCTCGGATAACAGAAGTGGCAATGCCTATTTTTATTTCTTTGGCGGAGATGTTCGCGATAAACTGTAAAACTACTGAACAGATTTTTATGCGATTTTCAGCAATAGACAGGGTGATTCGTTGTTTAGGGGTATAATTTGTTAACGTTTTGTGTAAATTGGTTGAAATATGATGATGATTGTTGAAGATATCTCTACTACACGTGCGAAGCCGGGGAGGGTTGCTAGTTCTTATATAAATTACTACTACTTGCAGTGCCCCGCGGTTTCATCCCCGTAAGTTCCGATCTCGTGGAAATATCTGGATAAAAAGTAGCTTATATATTATGTTAATCTAGGTCTTCAGCGATCTACATACCAAGTTTCATAGCAATCGGTTTTGTTGTTTTGGCGTGAAAGAGTAACAAACATACATCCATCCAGCATTCAGCAGTATCTTGATAATTGTTACAAAGATTACACCCCAGAGTATATGATGGGCAATTTAGATAAACACTGCTACAATAGTAACTTTATTGTTCATATGTATATACATTTTATAAGAATATTTATTTATTTATATATTTAAATTTAAGAACTTTACACATGATTCGTACATAGGCGGACTGAATGCCTAAAGTCAACACATTGCAGTAGCTTTCGCCGTACAGACCCAATAGTAGTTTAAACACTCAAAAAGGCTTATTGTAACATATAAGCCAAGATAAGTTACCATATAAATATTCTTTAGTGTATTTAATCAAAGATCCAATGATGCACTTAAAAATTCATCATTCAACAGTCATTTAAAATTATTTTCTTTGAAGTACTATACGTTTATGATAATTAATAATGCAAGTAACTAAAGTATTGTCAAAAGAAACGAAAATGTAAGACCGTTTTTAGGGTTCCCTACCCGAAGGGGGTACGGGACCCTATTACTAAGCCTCTGTTGCCCGTCCGTCCGTCCGTCGTCGCCGTCGGTCCGTCTGTCTGTCAGCGGGCTGTATCTCCGTAATAGGTAGATAGTTGAAATTTTTACAGAATGTGTATTTCTGTTGCCGCTATAACAACAAATAATAAAAATAAACCAAATACTATTTTCATAATATTAAAACTTGGACGATGGTGCGGAACCCTACAAGCGTTTGTTCGACTCGCACTTGGCCGGTTATTAAAATAACCATGATACTACTGGTCAGTTTCCGGTCGCACAGCACTAATTACCAGTTTTATTCACTTAAAAGTTACCGCTCTTTTCTTTGAGTAACTCTTATCTGTTCTGACAGCGCCGCGGCGTTAGGGTTGACCTATTTATATAGAAAAGGAGACATATAATATTTACGGAACTTTAAACAATCTTCAACATCTGAACAAAATTATGAAGTTACATGTCGATGGCTTAATTTTCAAACGACGTAACTCCAAAATTATCGAATTTGTGATTTTGGTATCATTTTGTGTAAAATGCCCGTAACGAACACAATGCCATCACTCATATTTTTGTAATTATTTTTCTATTTACAATTAATAAAACTACCCACTTCGTCAACCCATTACACATGTTTAAGAACTATACTTAAGTCCATTTATTTAATCATGGTATTAGATATAAAACAAAATTACAACAAACATAAGCACAATTAATTACTTAAACTGTTTGTCTATGTTTTACAGTTAGGTACTTAATAAAATAATTTTTTCGTCCTCCTGTAAAATTTGACCAAATGGAGGTACGAAGTTTGAAAATTAAGCCATCGATGTTACAAAAAATTATTAAATTGAAAGTCGATAACGTTTTTGATTGTATTATTGTATTGAACGTATCCTTGTTCTGACTATATTGAATGTACCGTACCTGCTGTGTTCCTAATAACTAGTTGTTACTACAAAACAACAGGTACAATACATTAACAGGACAATGTTATGAAGCGATTAGATTTCCACAGCGATGCTAGCTGCTGCTACACTTGCTGCTGAGCTAATACTTGGCTACTATGTGGCTAGACAATTTTCTATCACGAGCAAACCAATAATACATATCCAGGAAGAAGTATAAATTTTGCATAAAATTATTAAAAAAAAAAACAATTTTTCTGAAATCGAATCCTAGACTTCCTGCTTCCTGGACTTAATTTTCCTTCTTTTTTTCAAAACTGTAAAACATCTAGCAAATGGCCAAGGCATAGAAACCTTTCCTCTACTTCGTACGTTAATTTTAGCTATTAAATAAAAAAAAAATCATGTATTTTCAATTTATATTTACGTAATATAATTATTTATATAAATTAATTTATATAAACTTAATGAAAGTCTGCTCATCTGTTTGGTTTCCGCACAAGAGCCCATTCTCGCTTCATAGTTTCCATAAGGTCATTATCGAGAATATATTTAGAACATTTGATCTTATATTGCTTATGCAAATAAATAAATATTAAAGTACCGTACACCAAGTTAGTTCCCTTTACATCACCACAAAGAAGATTCATTGAATAATAAATGGACTGAATGTTAGTTTAATGCACTTTTTAACAAATTAGCAGCCTCGAATTTCGAGTCGGATGTGATAACCAAGGCCCCTGGCGGTCGAGAATTGGACAATGACGGAGTTCTTGCCAAGACCCCCAGACAAGATTCCTGCAGATGCGAACTGGGATTTGCCAAGTTCCCAAGCCTGAACGCACGTGATTTTGTTTGTGCCTCGGTAGGCAACACTTTGCGACTGTATCATGTTAGTTATTGGAGCTTTCCTGAATTCTTTCCTAGAGGAAAAAAGCAATGGTAAGACGATGTAATATAAAACATAGTAGGTAAAATATTATCTTATCAATACTAATTTAATAAAGCTGAAAACTTTGTTTGTTACTCCAACGTGCTAATCTTTGGAACTACTGGACCGATTTTTTTTGCCTTTGATTGCCTAATTCTTGAGGAAGGTCAAGTTCGACTTTTGGGATCGGAGCTTCAAGTGCTAGAAGTGCCTAGTTGATACATATAATGATAAGTATGATAATAGTACCGAACTGTAATCATCATTAATCACTATCTTTCTCTGTAGTTCTCTGGCGACTGTTATTTATTAGAAGGATTACTACTCTAGTACTGGCAATGATGAGAATGAGAAATATTCTATTGAATTCAAAATGACTAACTGAAAAACATTCTTGTACTTTCAAAGGACCTACTAAAGAGTGATTCCTAATACGGGTATCTGATCCATAAACAAAGTCACGCTTTTAATTTTATATTTAATGTTACCTGAAAAGTATTTTGCTTTTAGGTTTAGGTACTTCTGCCAAAATGTTTGGGCTTGTGAAATATTCGGTATCATCATCTGTAGAACTTTCAACTTGTTCTATAAGCTTGGATTCTGCCCCAATTACTACTTCACTGATGTAGACTACAAATACTGAAACCACCGCAAATAGAAATTGGATCTTCATTTAAACTAGACAAATGATTTACGTTAAGAAGCGGCTCAAAAGAAAATTTCGTCCATTAGTGAACGTAAATAAATTAGTCGTTCCTGTTATCTGCTGTCAGCTGTCATAAACCTCAAATTCTATTTATAATATAATGCCTCCATCGTTTGAGTAACTGTCATTCTGTGAACAGTAAAGTGGAGTGGCAAACTTAAAAATGAATTATAAACAAATCACCGCGTCAATTCCTATTATCTGTCCTTTCATGTTCTTTATTCACTGAGACTTGCAAAAGTGTAGTTTAAGAATAAAGTTGAATAGCTGCCTTTTTAACTAACTGACTGATACTTACACAGCACAGTTGCTCCGAAATCTAAGAGTTGCATAGACGTTGAACCTAAGCACGTAAACAATTGAGCATTGCGTTGAGCAAAAGTGCATTACAGTAGTGATGAAAGGGGTCAAGCAAATTGATTGTGCAGATGTTTTAAATTTCGTGCAATACTGTCTTGTGGTATAGACGATACAGATGACTAATTTATGACTTTTTCATGAAATTGAAAGGATTCTGTAGTCGTAACTGACATAATAAAATTCATTAATGAACACGAACAGGAAGATTGCCTGCTAGTTGGCTTCTCTAGTCAAAAAGTCAACCCTTTCCGAGAAAAAAGTTCCTGCACTGTTCTGTAATGTTTCTTAAGCTATTAAAGAATATGAATTTCCCGAAGTTCGTATAATGAGTCGCTTCGTTCGCTTAATTATACTCATTACCTAGGTACTCATATATATTCTTACTAAGTGCTGTAATTATTTTCAACATGCATTGTGGTATATTTTACCATCGTACAGCGAAACTATGGCGTAGTCGCAAATAGCTGCTAATTTGTAATGTTATCAATTGTATTTTTTTTTGGCAAAGAAGCGCTTAGACCGCCTGAACATATGCAGTTACCGACATCTTAAGACACTCGCAACACTGGAGGTAGGTTATTATAAAAATACTAGCTGACCGGCACACGTTTGCTAAATTAATTATTTCTAATGAATATTTTGGTAGTCAAATAAAAAATAACTAACTTATTGTGGGGATGGCGTCTATGACTAAAAGAAGAATGGAGCGCTGTGGTCTATTGACGGCCTATAAAATAGCAAAACACCAACCATTCATTTTTTTAATTCAAAGTACTTCATTAACTTAACTGACATATTTAAAGTTTAACAGGGGGAGAGCCATGCTTCGGCACGTATGGGCCGTCTCAAAAGGAGTGATATCATGGCCTCACAGAAAACCGGCAGTGAAGCAATGTTTCGTTGTACTTCGCCAAGCGAGTGAGGTTACCGGTGGCCCTAAAACTTCCCTCTCTCTATCTTCCCCCCTATCTTTCCATCTCCCCTCCTCTCCTACTCCCACCTTAAAGGCTGGCAAGCCACTTGTGACTCTCGAGTTGCAGGTGCCCATGGGCGGCGGTAGTCACTTACCATCAGGTGACCCGTCTGCTCGTTAACCCCTATTCCATAAAAAAAAAGTTTGACATCGACTTGACGGCAATCGATTATTACAATCGATTATAACAATTGCACTTTCTATTTTCAATGGGTTAAATACTTAAAAAAAATTGTACCAATGAAAGTAAAAATACTAATATCGCTATTAAAAAACAGGTGTTGATCGTAGAGGGTTGAAAAGTCAGGGTTGTATGTATTTTCTAATGCTGTATCATAAAAAAAAAAAAAAAAAAAAATTTTTCAAAAAATAAAAAATAAAAATTTGGGGTGGACTACCCTTAACATTTAGGGGTATGAAAAATAGATGTTGTCCTATTCTCATACCTACCCAATATGCACACAATATTTCATGAGAATCGGTCAAGCCGTTTCGGAGGAGTTTAATTACAAACACCGCGACACGAGAATTTTATATATTAGATAGTAAAAGCAAAAAAAATGTTCCTGCGTTTTAGTTCAGTTTTTTTTTTTTTTTTTTTAAAACTTTATGCACATTTGGTACATTGGCGGACTTAATGCCTAAGGCATTTTCTACCAGTCAACCATTGGGTGATGCAGAGAAAAGAAGTTTTGCTATTAAAGCAACTTTTGTTAGTTTTTAAACTATAAGTATTTGATCTAAACAGTCGATTATCACTTATTGAGCTTGTTCATATAATACATACTTAATCAAAATCGTACGACTATAGATTTTGATTTCATTTAAATTAATAAACTTTATAAAAACACTTACCTAACTAAACAGGAAAATCTTAAGCTATTATAAACTGTTTCTGTTAAAGGTATTATGAGATTACAATAATTTATCGTGGGAGAGCCATGCTTCGGCATGTATAGGCCGGCTCGACCGGTGTAATATCACGGCCTCACAAAAAACCCGCAGCCAAGCAATTTGCTTTTCGCAGAGTGAGTGAGGTTACCGGAGGCCCTAACCCTTCTCCCCCCTGTCTCCCCCGTCTCCCCCTCTTCAACCCCATCCCCTACCCTCACCTTAAAGGCCGTCAACGCACTTGTGACTCTTGAGTTGCAGGTGCCCATGGGCAGCGTATATAATAATATATAAGTAAGTAATAAAGATATGACTTTATCTTATTCTATTGCTCTGTATCATTGTGTATATGTTCTCTTTTACTCCAGTGGCGTCAGAATATATAGTTCTCTCTCTCTTTCTCCTTGTCTCCACTTTTTGTCTTTCTTGAATGTCGAACTCAAAAATGTGTGAAAAACCTCGAAATTCGACTTGAGAGTCAAATTTCTAAGACTTAGTTTATACGTCTCGCTCTCACCTAATTATCGATTTATTGTTTGGCCGCCTTAGAAGACGGACAAATGTGAAATTTTGAATAATTAAAGCTTATGTAGAAGAAGTGTAAAATGTGTAGAGTTGTTAGGGGCCATCCATAAATTACGACACACGAATTTCATGATTTCCGTCCTTGTCACATTTGTGGAACCCCCAGGTTTGCAATTTTACACCCAGATTTTTTTTTTAGAAAAATGTAGTGGCGTTTTGTGTTTTATACTTTAGATTTTGACATGTGTCGTCACGAAGCTTATGACCCACTTGTCACACTTCATTGACCCCCTCTCCCATTAAGGTGTGACATAATTTATGAATGGGTCCGAATGTATAGGTTGCTAAAATGTCGGCTTCAATTACATTTTGTAGAAAATGTGCAGGAAGACCTGATGCATATAGGAAATTAAAAAACTGTACAGGGTAGTTGGTGGCGACGGTGGTCTTCTCGGTAACATTATCAATAGAATCATATTCCATCCTGGCAGTATAAGTTGTCTCAATATTTTAGAATATATAGGAACCGCTCTTAATAGATCTATAAGAATAATAATGTTCATTTAAAAAGAAAAGAAATGCGTTGTTATCTTATTTTATTATTTTAAATAGAAATTCCTTCACTTTTTTGTTTGGTACTTAAACTTCGCTTACAACATTTTCAAATCCATAAATATAGTAGGAAAGATTGAAACCACGTCCTGGCTGCGACTGCGTTCGGATAATGACATAGTTAGTGCCGACCCCACCTTCCGGAATGGTCACAATCGCGGACTGGTCCACTCTAGTCTCAACGGAGCTAATGCGAATATTTGTTGTGAAACGCACCGTAATGGTCGAGACCTGAATTCCTTCCCTAGGTCCGGCATCATAAGTGCCACTGCAAAAAAGAAGATGAAACTCGTATTAATGAACCAGCTTCATGAAAAAATAAAAATAATAAGTGGGTCTGTGCATTGAAAAAGCATTATGTTGAATATTTTAGAGATAATCACCCTGACGCTGATATATCTCCAAAGGAGTAGGTAAAGGTGTATTATAAACCCAAATTTCGCCACCGTATATATTATATTGGTACAATTTTTTGCTGATTGTATTTACACTGAGTGGAAATTGAACCCGCGTCCTCTGATTTGGACATCTTACTAAACTTCATTTATTTCTTTTTTTTAATTTATTTATTAAAAATTTAGCGTAAGGCCATATGCACCCAAACCATAATGGATAATTGAATCAGATAGCGCATAATATAAAACATACATTACTTTTCTGCTCACAACATATTCGAGATTTTTTAAATTTACTCAAAATGGAGCAAGGTTTATTAGAAACTTTGTTAACATGTAGGTTAAATGTGAATCAATTATCTATTTGGTTCTGTTTTCTGTTTACTCAACACTTTACACTGAATGTATTTTTTACTCTATTAGGCACCGCTAAGTACAATCATAACTCTAACTAAAGTATATTATATTTAAATTTACCACTAAAAACGATAGAAAACACAACATAACACTAAAATAGGACTTCAGAAATAATGAGGTATATCAAGCTAGCACTACAAAGTTAAGTTTCTTGTTCCTAATTGGCCCTATAATTTGTCGCTAATTTGTTACCAAATCTAAAAATTTGTCGCTCTAGCCAGTTAATAATAAATCGACATGGTGCTAGCTTGATATCAAGCTAGCACTACATTTGCGTATCTCCGCGTAGGAGCGGCGTAAAGCAATCATACAGGTACCAAAATTTGTCGCCATTTTGTCGCTGAACGAAGGTACTATTGCCGATTTTGTCGCAAGCCCAGGGTCCAGCTGACCAGCGAAAAACGTCTCAGAAGATATCAAGCTAGCACTACATTAGCGTATCTCCGCGTAAGAGCGGCGTAAAGCAATCATACAGGCACTAAAATTTGTCGCTAATTTTCCGCTGAACGATGACACTATACACGCGATACACGCGATTTTGGCGCGAGGTCCGGGTCAAGCTGACCAGCGAAAAATGTCTCAGAAGATATCAAGCTAGCACTACATTAGCGTATCTCCGCGTAAGAGCGGCGTAAAGCAATCATACAGGCACCAAAATTTGTCGCTAATTTGCCGCTGAACGATGACACTATTGCCGATTTTGGCGCGAGCTCAAGGTTAAGCTGACCAGCGAAAAACGTCTCAGAAGATATCAAGCTAGCACTACATTAGCGTATCTCCGTGTAAGAGCGGCGTAAAGCCATCATACAGGCACCAAAATTTGTCGCCAATTAATCGCTGAACGATGGCACTATCGCCGATTTTGTCGGTAGCCCAGGGTCCAGCTGACCAGCGAAAAACGTCTCCGAAGATTTCAAGCTATCACTACATTAGCGTATCTCCGCATAGGAACGGCGTAAAGCAATCATACAGGCACCAAAATTTGTCGCTAATTTGTCGCTGAACGATGGCACTATCGCGGATTTTGTCGCTAGCCCAGGGTTCAGCTGATCAGCTTTACGCCGCTCTTACGCGGAGATACGCTAATTTAGTGCTAGCTTGATATCTTCTGAGACGTTTTTCGCTGGTCAGCTGGACCCTGAGCTAGCGACAAAATCGGCGATAGTGTCATCGTTCAGCGACAAATTAGCGATAAATTTTAGTGCCTCTATGATTGTTTTACGCCGCTCGTACGCGGAGATACGCTAATGTAGTGCTAGCTTGATATCTTCTGAGATGTTTTTCGCTGGTCAGCTGAACCCTGGGCTCGCGACAAAATCGGCAATAGTGCCATCGTTCAGCGACAAATTAGCGACAAATTTTGGTGCCTGTAAGATTGCTTTACGCCGTTCCTACGCGGAGATACGCTAATGTAGTGCTAGCTTGATATCTTCTGAGACGTTTTTCGCTGGTGGGCTGGACCCTAGGCTCGCGACATAATCGGCAATAGTGCCATCGTTCAGCGACAAATTAGCAACAAATTTTGGTACCTGTATGATTTTTTTCGACGCTCCTACGCGGAGATACGCAAACGTAGTGCTAGCTTGATATCAAGCTAGCACCATATCGATTTATTATTAACTGGCTAGAGCGACAAATTTTTAGATTTGGTAACAAATTGGCGACAAATTATATTTTTCGCCAATTAGGAACAGGAAACTTAACTTTGTAGGGCTAGCTTGATATACCTGAAATAATGTACACGGTGAAAATTGTACAAATTCGTTGATGTCAATAGTGTAACGTTATTAAATAAAAATTATGTAATTTGCAAGTCAGTTTTTAGCCCAACAAGTACCTGAAAAGAAGTCCGCCGTTTTTAGTGTCGATTACTCTTGAAAAATCAAATGGAGTTGTAGTTAAGTCAATGTCTTCAAAGGTTTCAATGATTTCCAGAGGCTCAGCCTTGTCCTGACGCTGAAGTACTGCACCACTGACATAAGCTGCCAGGAACGCCAATGTAACAAACAGCACAAGGTTCTTCATCTAAAACAAACAAGTGAAGGAATACAGAAATATGACTAGTTTAGAAGTGAAACGATAAATTGGTGATAGAAGAATATATTGGACCGGTAAATTGGCATGTTAGGCGTGGCGTGACGAAAATGTATCTTTATACAGTAGTCGAGAAGGGTAAATTTATGACCCACAAATTATAGCAAGTTGTATTTAAATAAAACCAACTCACCATTATATTATTGTTCTATGTTGCCTTGAAATCTGATTTGTGTAATGAAAATAATCTATTCAGCAAGCTTTATATAATGGTTTCTTACAGATTACCAAGTATTATATTTTATCTTTCAGATAATTATGAGTCACTGTTATAAATCAAATTTAATAAATCTGAATATCGTAAATCTTTGATAACATTAATAATATAATTTGATGTAGATCTCATGACAGTTTTTGTGGTTTGTAATCATACTTCTGTATCTACTGTTTTCATTTAGAATAAATGAAAACAGTAGTTACAAAAGTTTTGGGTGGTAGTTAGTGGTGGTCGTCAATTTCCATCTGGTGAGTTGAAAGAGAAACGCATATTCTATTATTACTCAATGAATAAAAAAGTTTTGACGGAGTTATAATATTGCTTCCCGACTATTGAGAATCATATGGAAATAGTGCAGTAGTAGCAGGCACGGTTCTGTTCCTCAATAGGAAAAAAATTAACCCTTATAGGATCCCTTTGTTGTCCGTTTGTCTGTCTGTCACGGCCCTTTTTGTCAGGATCCCGTCGACTTACCAAGTTGTAATTAATACCTAATACTTATGTTTGCAGTCTCTTGAAGCTGTAGAAAAATCAAGTTTCTTAGCAAACGTAATCAAATTTGAACATTTCGCAGGTAAATCAAAACCTATGGATTACTTTCCATTGACTTAGAATCATGAAATTTGGTAAGAAGCAAGGTCTCACAGCACAAGTAAAGGAAAAAATCCGAAAGTCGTTAATTTGTTGTTATATCTGTCTGTCTGTCTGTATTTCTGTCAAGACCCTTTTTATCAGAAACCAATGGAGACATCAAGTTGAAATTAACATCTAATACTTATGGCAGCGGTCCCTTGCACGAATAAAAACATTTCTAAAAATAAATGTTCAAAACAATCCCATTGACCTACAATCATAAAAAGACAGCTCAAGTAAAGGATCCGAAATTCGTTAATTTGTGGATATATCACATAAAAAAAATGTTTTTGTGATTGCAAACTTATAATTAACCGTTGGAAAGTAAACTTTGTTATGAATGGATGTATAGGAAAGTTTTTTTAGAACTGCAAAGTTAAATTAGTTTTTTCCGACATAATGAGCAAAATTCCTTGAGAATTGATACTTGTACTATCTACATACAAGTTTGTTGCTTACGGAACCCTCGGTATGCGTCCCGTTTTATTTTACTTAGTACTCCTACTCCTATCTCTAAGAAGCGCGAGGGTGTAAGACACGGGGGGTAATTCTTTAAAAGAGTCTAAGTCCGTCATCTCAAAATACCAGTAGTATGAAAATGAAAGAATTAACCCCTGTTGTTGTTGCCGGCGTAGAAAAAAATATACGTAGAAATGATAAAAAAAAGATGTGCAAAGTTCTAAGAAAATGTAAAATTATGCCTACTAAATATCTAAAGGCAAGGTATCTCCAGCAGGAAAGTCTCGGCTACCTACTGAATCGATTTTATTGTTCTCTGATCTAATCTAGATTAATTGTGATCAAGTTTTGGTTATAAAACAAAGTAGATATACCTTATCAGGTCGAGACTATCACCATAATAATTTTATAAATGTATTTCTAATCTAATCTACTCACATGACCACTATTTTTCTATACATAAAATACCAAAACCCTACTCAAAAGGAGTTTGGAACTTGGACATTTATTTATCCAATAAACTAGCTGTGTCCGCAGCGTTGCCCGCTTCCTCAACACTCCTTTTTGACGGGGTTGACGATAAAGTGCTATGTCTACTACTTAACTGCTAAATCGTATGTCGTGCTCTTTCAACTTCCACAACCTCGTTTCTATTGGAATTGTAACACTGACTTATGGAGTTAAAACGTTTTTCTAATTCAGCTTTTGACGAGACCCTTATGCGTGGTAAATCATAAGTTTTTTTTGATCAGAATCATCTTTATGGTTTTTTTTAAAGCAGCAACGTGTGGCATTACGCCCTACACGCAAGACAGGTGTTTGATATTCAGCGGCCGCATATTCGGCTTCAACGTTTGCCGGATATCCAGTATCCGGCCAAATAGCTATCAAGGGCTCAAGAGAATAAAAAAAACACATGCTGTTATCGAACAGTAAATATGTACGAAATTACATATGGAAATTTATACTTATACTCAAGACTCTTGAGTATAAGTTTATTCTAACATTAACATCAGATTACAATAAAAATATGTACAATAAACAAAACTATCATATTTAATCGGCCATGGATATCGACGTGTTGAGGATATCGGAGGATGATGAGGACATGTTTAGTCTTACTTAATAAGGGGCTAGCCTCTCCATCCCGCTAATTCTGAACTGATTTTGTACAGACCGAATTCCGTAACCAGGGAATTGCAAGAGCGTAAACTTCATCATCATCACTTACAAAAGCTGTGACTGAAAGTTTCTAGTGATGTTGTATAGTTTATAATATTTTTCTTAAACTTATTTTTAAGTTCAGACTTTTTAATGTTATATAACCTAGATGTTGAATCTGATAGTTATAGCGTTTAAAAAATGGGTTTTCACATACAGTAAGTTTCAAAAATAACGTGGCGGAAGATTTACAATCTCAGACTGTTCTGATCTTACATATATTTCGACACAACTTTCAGTTTCTTTAGGAACAATTTATCATTAAATAAGCGGCTGTTGGTCCGGCGTCAACTATGCGTAATCTGTGCTGAAGTCTCTATTAAAACATTTGAGTTTTATTTTGCATGGTAGCGGTAATAGGCCCTCAAAATTACTAATTAAAACTAAAGAAAATTTTAGATTTTAATATATTTACAAAGTGTACCCAAACATGTAAATGAATACAAAGTAATCATAATAATAATGATTATTTTATTAAGTACAGTGTACATAGCCTAGTGTTAGTAAAAGTAGTCAGGTTTGGTCTCACATGTATGCCTGTTCAATGCGCCATCAGGAGTCAGAGCTTATTCAGCTGGCGCATGGAACCAAGATGGCGCTGGGGCTACCGCGTACCCGTAAAGTCATAGCAAGTTGTATGTAAATAAAATAAAACTCTAACTGTTACTATTTTATGTTACCTTAAAATCAGAATTATTGGTTCAGCACGATTCATATTGTGGTTGTATATAGATTACCGAATATTAGTATATTTATTGAGTCTTAATTATCTGAAAGATAATTATTTTTATATAATTATGACTCAATGTATGAATTAACATATTATTATATCGAAATCTCTAAGGCGGGTCACCTGAAGGTAAATGACGACTGGCACCTGCAACTCAAGAGTCACAAGTGCATTGCCAGCCTTTAAGGTGGGAGAAGGGAAAGAGAAGGGACGAGAGGAAAGAGGGGAGAGGGAATGCTTAGGGCCTCCAGTAACCTCACTTACGCGGCGAATAGTAATGCAAGCATTGCTTCACTGCCAGTTTTCCCTGAGGCCGTGGTATCAGTACCCAGTAACAGTAAAAGTGAATTCGTCGCCGTCAGGTATGGGGGGCGAAGGAGTCTGTCGGACTCTGACCGACTAAAAACCACCCTGGTGTTCCACTGCTTGCCCATGATCGGGGGAGCGAGAATCGCCATTGCATTCTTCCGCAACAGGTATGCGACCCTGACCTGCTAGAGCTATTGCTAACACTCCCCAAATCGTCCTTATAAACAATTTCCCTTTTTTCCGTTGCCTTCCCTTCTTACCTACGTTTCCCTTTTAATATACTCCTCCCTCTACATCTTTTATTCCCGAAGTGCCCGGTTGACGGCAATAGGCTTACCCGTAAAGAAAAAAGAAAATACATTTAATAAACACACACCTAAATACTTATAATCTTTATATAAATACATTATTTGAATTTGGACGATAAATAGAAGAAGAAATATTTACTTAAATTATGTTTACAGCAGATGCTCAAACCGCTTTATCGAACGGCATACCTAAATAAATTTAAACATGTATGTCTACTTTAGTAACAATTTTTTGTTTGATGCTACGGAAACGAGTACACGATTCATTAGGTTTTCATCAGTGAGCTCATGTGGCACCCAAATATCGAGCTTTTTGTATAGCCAGACATTTTCAAATGGGTCAAAACGTTTTGTGGTCAATCCTCAGGTCCTCTCACTCTCAGGGCTATGTCGTAGCTACTAATACGCCAATCTTGCTTCACTTTTTCAAAAATGGCATCGGCTTTATCCGTATGAGGGCGACCAGAGCTTGAACCAACTTTGTGCTACTGTTACTGGATACTGCATTCCATAAAATAATGTCACTTTTTTTTTTGCGGTTCACGATTTCCGGAGTTATAAATTGCTCGAAAAACCCTCTTCTGCAGCACTAAGATAGATTGAATATCGGTGGCAATACCCCACAGTAAAATACCATTCGAAATTAAACTGTGAAAATAAACTAATCTGGCTGTTTCAACATTTGATGACATGATGACAGTTCACGATTTTTTCTAACTGCGTATGCTGCTGAGCTGAGTCTATTCGATAATTGATCAATAGGAGAGCCCCAAATACAAACAATACATAATCATAACTTTATAAACAGTTCAGTTTATTATGGGAGATGACCACGTTTACAGTTCGTTCTTGAGTAACAATCGTAGTATCACAATGAAGAATGATAATATTTTTGATTAAAACAACATCGACGTCTTAGATCAAAGCACACAAATTGTTAGTGGCATTCGAACAAAAACTAGCTATTTTTATACTAGTGTTTGCCACAAGTTGCTATGATTTTATTTGTCTCAGTGAAACTTTACTTACCGATTCGGTGCATGACGATGAGCTATTTCCTTTGAATTATACAGAGCTGCGAATTTGTAATTTTATCAATTAAATCTTTTTTATACAACGTTTAGATAAAATTGGCAAAGAAGCGCGTAGACCGCCTGAACGTATGCAGTTACCGACATCTAAAAACACTCGCAATATTGGAAGTGTAGGTTATATAAGTAGAGTTATTTTAAAAATATAGTGTACTTAAAAGAAATAAAAATCTGCGTTTTAGTTCAGTTTGCTATTCAAGCGTCGTTTGTTAGTTTTTTAAACTAGAATTATCCGATCTAAACAATTGCTTATCGCTTATTTTGAGCTTGTTCATATAATACATACTTAATCAAATTCGTACGACAATAGATAAATATACTATAGATACACCAACCACAACACATTACATGCACATACATACACATTACTCATTGTTTGTTTTTAAATTAATGAACTTTTTAAAAACACTTACATAACTAAACAGGAAAATCTTAAGCTTTTATAAATTATTTCTGTTATAGATAAGGATTATAATAATAAATAAGTAAGTAATAAAGATATGACTCCATCTTATTCTATTGCTCTGTATCGTTGTGCACATGTTCTCTTTTACACCACTCCAGTAGTGACGAAACATATAGCTCTTTGTCTTTCTCCTGGTCTCCACTTTTTGTTTTTCTTGAATGTCGAACTCAAAAATGTGACGCGACCTCGAAATTCGACATGAAAGTTAATTGTCAAGACGTAGGCTATACGTCTCACTCTCACCCAATTATCGATTTATTGTTTGGCCGCCTTAGATGACTGACAAATATGAAATTTGGAATAATTAAAGCTTACATGTAGAGGAAGTGTAAAATGTGTATAGTTGTTAGGGGCCATCCATAAATTACGTCACACGAATTTCATGATTTTTGGATCCCCCCGTCCTTGTCACATTTGTGGAATTTACTTTACACCCAGAATTTTTTTTTTTAAGAAAAATGTAGTAGCGTATGTAGTCTTTCGTTTACAGGTAATGTTTTGTGTTTAATACTTTAGATTTTGACATGTGTCATCACGAAGCTTATGACCCCCCTACCCCTTGTCACACTTCGTTGACCCCCTCCCCCCTTAAAGTGTGACATAATTTATGAATGGGTCCGAATGTTGCTAAAATGTCGGCTTCAATTACATTTTGTAGAAAATGTGCAGGAAGACCTGATGCATATAGGAAATTTAAAAACTGTACAGGGTAGTTGGTGGCGAACGTCTTCTCGGCAACATTATCAATAGAAGTATATTCCATCCTGGCAGTATAAGTTGTCTCAATATTTTAGAATATACAGGAACCGCTCTTTATAGATCTATAAGAATAATAATGTTCATTTAAAAAGAAAAGAAATGCGTTGTTATCTTATTTTATTATTTTAAATAGAAATTCCTTCACTTTTTTGTTTGGTACTTAAACTTCGCTTACAACATTTTCAAATCCATAAATATAGTAGGAAAGATTGAAACCACGTCCCGGCTGCGACTGCGTTCGGATAGTGACATAGTTAGTGCCGACCCCACCTTGCGGAATGGTCACAATCGCGGACTGGTCCACACTAGTCTGAACGGAGCTAATGCGTACATGTGTTGCGAAGCTCACCGTAATAGTCAGGACCCGAATTATTTCATTAGGTCCGGACACATAATTTCCGCTGCAAAAAAGAAGATTAAGCTACTGTTAATAAACCAGCTTCATGAAAAAATTAAAATAATAAGTGGGTCTGTGCATTGAAAAAGCATTATTTTGTGTATTTTAGAGATAGTCACCATGATGCTGATAAATGTCCAAAAGAGTAGGTATAGGTGTATTATAAACCCAAATTTCGCCACCGTATATATTATATTGGTATAATATTTTGGGACATTTACGCGCCGCGCTATCTATGCCTTTTAGAACACGTATAAACATACTTAGATGTATATTTATGTTTAAATACATACTTTTATAAATTATATATATTTTGTAATGAATATTATACGTAGGAGTACCCAGATCAATGCAAAATAGGCCTACTGCTGCATCCAGATACACTTAAGAAGAATGATTTCGGTTCACATAAACATACCTGAAAATCTTCGAATTTTTTTTTAGAAATTATTGAAATAAATTGTTGTTAGTGTACAATTAAATACTCCTTAAATGAAAGTATTAAAACTTCTAGGTTGTTGTAAAGTTATGCCATCAAAAATGTCAAATTAAAAAAAAAACACCGTATAAAAACTTGGCTAAGAGCAACTTGGTGTACAACATGCTAAACCGCATAACTGCAGTAATAGCACCGAGGTAGCACAAAGTACTAAAATACGGTGTTTTTCTATATATGTTTTAAGATGAGATTGGTTTAATTTTTCTTAGAGTAAATTTTAATGAATGTAATACAAAGTAACAAATAAATAATATGTTACTACGTTCATTCAAGGAATATTTAATTGTTTCACTAAGCTAGCATTGTTAGCTTCCGAGATTTTATGTGACCCGGATTCATACCTGGACACATTGTTCTCGATTGTATTCGCACTGAGTGGGAATCGAACCCGCGTCCTCAGATAACAGTCGAATGCTCTAACCCTTCAAATAGGTGCAAGATCAATGCCCTCTATAGGACACCTTACTATACTTCGTTTATTTCTATTCGGTTCTATTTTCTGTTTGCTTAATAGACATTTAAAACTGAATGTATTTTTTACTCAATTAGGCACCGCTAAGTACAAAATGGGACCTCAGAAATAATGTACACGGTGAACATTAGTACAAATTCATTGATGTCAATAGTGTAACGTTATTAAATAAAAATTATGTAATTTGCAAGTCAGTTTTTAGCCCAACAAGTACCTGAAAAGAAGTCCGCCGTTTTTAGTGTCGATTACTCTTGAAAAATCAAATGGAGTTGTAGTTAAGTCAATGTCTTCAAAGGTTTCAATGATTTCCAGAGGCTCAGCCTTGTCCTGACGCTGAAGTACTGCACCACTGACATAAGCTGCCAGGAACGCCAATGTAACAAACAGCACAAGGTTCTTCATCTAAAAAACAAACAAGTGAAGGAATACAGAAATATGACTAGTTTAGAAGTGAAACGATAAATTGGTGATAGAAGAATATATTGGACCGGTAAATTGGCATGTTAGGCGTGGCGTGACGAAAATGTATCTTTATACAGTAGTCGAGAAGGGTAAATTTATGACCCACAAATTATAGCAAGTTGTATTTAAATAAAACCAACTCACCATTATATTATTGTTCTATGTTGCCTTGAAATCAGACTTGTGTAATGAAAATAATCTATTCAGCAAGCTATATATAGTAGTTTGGTACAGATTACCGAATATTATATTTTATCTTCTAGATAATTATGAGTCACTATTGTAAATCAAATTTAATAAATCTGAATATCGTAAATCTTTGATAACATTAATAGTTTGATCTTCTGACAGTTTCCTGTTTTTGTGGTTGGTAATCATAGTTTTGTAACTATTGTTTTAATTTTTTCTGTTCTGGGTGGTAATCGCAAAATATTAGTCGTCGTCGTCAATTTCCATCTGGTGAGTTGGAAGATAAACGCCTATTCTATTACTAAATAAATAATAAAGTTTTGACGGAATTAGAATGTTGCTTCCCGACTATTGAGAATCATATGGAAATAGTGCAGTAGTAGCAGGCGCGGTTCTGTTCCTCAATAGGAAAAAATGGAACCCTTTATAGGATCCCTATTTCGTCCGTCTGTCTGTCTGTCACGACCCTTTTTCTCAGGAACCCGTGGACTTATCAAGTTGAAATTAATACCTAATACTTATGTCTGCGGTCCCTTGAAGCTGTAGAAAAATCAAGTTTTTTAGTAAACGCAATCAAATTTGAACATTTCGCAGGTAAATCAAAACCTATGGATTTGACCTAGAATCATGAAATTTGGTAAGAAGCAAGGTCTCACGGAACAAGTAAAAGAAAAATCCGAAAGTCGTTAATTTGTTGTTATATCTGTCTGTCTGTCACTGACAGAAATACACTGTCAAGACCCTTTTAATCAGAAACTTTCAGAAGCTGTGTATGAAAGTTTCTAGTGGTGTTGTATAGTTTATAATATTTTTAATAAACTTATTTTTAAGTTCAGACTTTTTAATGTTATATAACCTAGACGTTGAATCTTATAGTTATAGCGTTAAAAAAATGGATTTTCACGTACAGTAAGTTTCAAAAATAACGTGGCGGAAGATTTACAATCTCAGACTGTTCTGATCTTACATATATTTCGACATACCTTTCAGTTTCTTTAGGAACTATTTATCATTAAATAAGCGGCTGTTGGTCCGGCGTCAACTATGCGTAACTATGCGTAATCTGTGCTGAAGTCTTAATTAAAGCATTTGAGTTTTATTTTGCATGGTACCTAGCGGTAATAGGCCCTCAAAATTACTTATTAAAACTAAAGAAAATTTTAGATTTCAATATATTTACAAAGTGTACCCAAACATGTAAATGAATACAAAGTAATCATAATAATAATGATTATTTTATTAAGTACAGAGTACATAGCCTAGTGTTAGTAAAAGTAGTCAGGCGTTTGGTCTCACATGTATGCCTGTTCAATGCGCCATCAGGAGTCAGAGCTTATTCAGCTGGCGCATGGAACCAAGATGGCGCTGGGGCTACCGCGTACCCGTAAAGTCATAGCAAGTTGTATGTAAATAAAATAAAACTCTAACTGTTACTGTTTTATGGTACCTTAAAATCAGAATCATTGGTTCAGCACGATTTACATTGTGGTCGTATATAGATTACCGAATATTAGTATCTTAATTATTTGAAAGATAACTATTTTGTAAATAATTATGACTCAATGTATGAATTAACTTATTATTATATCTGAATATCGAAATATCTGATAACATTGACTACTTCAAAATTCATACTATTTTATGAGCGTGTTTCTAAATTGCTATCAATTTTTTTTTGATATAGGGGGGCAAACGAGCAGGCGGGTCACCTGAAGGTAAATGACTACCACCGCCAATGGGTACCTGCAACTCAAGAGTCACAAGTGCGTTGCCGGCCTTTAAGGTGGGAGGTGGGTTGGAAGACAAACACCTATGCCACTATTCAATAACAAAAGTGTTAAAAGAGTCAAAATACAGCAGAATTCGGCTGCAATTAGGGCTTCCTGACTCTTAAGAACCCTACGGAAGTCCACGGTTAAACGACACAATTAGAGTAGTGCAGTAGTAGCTGTTTTTTTTAAATTAAAAAGGTTTGCCAAATTTTCATTTCATTTTCAGCTCTGTTCGTACCAGAGCTGATGCGAACGTTTGTTCCGAAGCGCACTGTAAGGGCGTGAGTTTGAACTACGTGTACTACTGCAGATCTTCTGTATGTGCCACTGCAAAAGAGAACATTAAATTAAATTTATATAGAAATAGAAAAAAGTTAGCCGACGGTCGAGTTTTCGTCTAAATAAGGTCACGTGCTTTAAAAAAGTAATGTTGTTAAGCATTTTTGTATATTCCGGCACATTTAATCCAAAGGGGTAGGCAGAGGAGCATTGATAGATAAAATACCGAGAGCTATATTTTTGGTTTTACTAAATAGGGGGCGAGCCCCTACATCCAGGTACTGACTGATTTCTGAACAGATTTTGAACAGACCCAATATCGTAACTTGCGAACGGAGTCTAGAATTTTATGATTGCACAGGAAAAACGGTCAGTTATCAAAGCTTCTAGTGATATTGTATAGCTTATAAACTTTTTAGTAAACACCTTTTGAAGATCGGAATTGTTACCATTATATAGCAATGACTTTGAATATGACAGTAGCGCTTGCAAAGAATGGCCTTTCAAATACACTACATATTCAGGAACCCCATACAACTATTAGTCTAAATTATATAATGAAAGCTAAGAAAAATCTAAATATTTACACTTTAAAAGCTACCCCTGTGAGATACAGAATTGTTAGTCATTTGTTGTTGAATAACGTAAGAACAGATTATAAAAAATAATAGTTAAATAAAGCAGTTAAAGCTAATAAACAATAACTAAAAGAATAAGCCATTGTGGGACATTATAAAAACCATTACACAATACAACAAAAAGTCTAATCCTATCTAATCCAGCTGAGGATCTATTGCCACCTACAATTCCAATTTCCACAGTTAATAATATAAACATCTTTTTCACATCTATTCCTAAAAACTTTTCCGGCAAAATTCCTAACTCTAACTTACCTCACGTTATGGACTTTGACTTGACCTAATCTTTTTCGTTCGGTCTGACTCCACCTTTTGAAGATGAGGTCCGCTATTGCATACTGTCACAGACGTCTAAAAAAGTTCATACGGCTGGAAGGGACAATATATCCGGAGCCTTTTTAACATTACCACCACATCTTAGTGACCCCCTGAAGTAAATATTTAAAAAGGTTTGTTTCTTTCCTAACCAATTCAAATTTGCCGATGTAATTCCTATTTATCAGGGTGGGGAGCCGTCCTGAGACGCAGATTCTTGCCTGTGTCAGTAAATTATAGACCTATTTTTATTCTTTGTAATTATAGTATTGTATTTGGCTGCCGAGCAAACACCGTAACTAAAGATGCTGTTCATGAACTAACAGATCACATTGTATCTAAACTAGACAAAGAAGTAGTTGCTATCTTCTTAGCTTGGGCCCAGATTATTGGTCCTATTCACGTAACAAGCGTCAAGCGGGCACTATGGAAGTTAAAGATGATGATGGGAGTATATTGAAAGGGAAAAAGGGGCAATGGAATTAAAATGATATTTCTTAAACGGGTTGATTGGGGAATGTAAGCAAAATAGCTCGAGTGCTTCTTTTTTTTTATCAGTTCAGAGTTATGTAATACCTGTTCGTGATCGCATTAATTCCCGAAGAACTACATAATTAAAATAATTCAAGAGGGTTAAAGTCCCATAACTGTAACTCGAACTGGGAAAGTTCCTAGCCCACTAGCAACTGAAAATGAGGTCTGCTTGCTATGAGGTTTTTTAAAAATATCTTGTTATTTGTGTATTCATTGAATGTCTATGATAAACGTTACGTGATAACGATTATCAAGTAAAATTTATCGTTATAAGTCAACAAGTATAAATTTCAATCGGAAAGTAATATCTGAAGCAATCTCATAAATATTAATTATTAATTTATGGTGTTTATGTATAATTAAAACTTTAATTGTGTTTTACTTTATAAGTATAATTTAACTTAAACGTGAATTTTAAATAATACATGTAAGTATATACAATATACCAGTTTCCTGGAAGTTATGGACACAGTCTATGGTAATTCAAATTCAAATTTCAAATTCAAATTCAAAATCATTTATTCAATTAAGACACTAAGTGACATTTATGAACGTTAAATTGAAGCTAGAGTTAAAATCACAGATCGGCGCAAACAGACGCCACAGCATGTACTGGATTGTCGAGGTAAATTAGGTGAAAACACCAAAATCTACTGCCTGCTTGTGCCGATCTATAACTTCCAGTTTCCAAAATGCGTAGATCCTTATGAGAAGAATACTGGCAAAAAAACTCATGGCCACTCTTTTTAAAAGTCAGATCTTCAGGTACAATAGTGTTAGTGTTACACGAAAGGTAAACAGGATGCAAACTGATGCCACCTGAATTTCATTTTATTGATTGCTATCAAGGTGGCATGGTAGCAAGGTAGATTGCATTTAGGAAACGAAACATAGGCCAAAGATGGTTTTGATGTCTTAAGTGGATCTTTAAGTACCATAAGAATAACATAATTCAAAACCATAATTTAAAAAAATCATAAACGAATTGTAGAATTTGTTTTATTTTGCATTGAAAAAGCGCCATACAGTCGCCATATTGAGATTTTTCAATAAAATTATAGCGAATGTCACTCCGGATGATATAACAATTCTAACGATATCCATACATCCAAGGCATTTGAAAGTTACTGGCATTTAGAGGTATAATAAAGAATCTCACATATATACAAATGTACATGAACCCTGAAAACTTTACACTCCTTGTTTAGACAGTCGTGGAATAATGTAAAGCAAAAATCTACAGACCTATAAGATGTATACTAACATACATAAAAATTCAAAGGATAAATTAGGTATTGGAAGTTGTATTTAAATAAAACCAACTCAATTTATTATAATGTTTTATGTTGCTCTAGGCAACATAAAACATTATACATTATACAACTTAGACTTGTATATTTACTGAAAATTATTTATTCAGCAAGCATATAGCAAGTAATGGTCCAGATATATTATTATGTAGATTACTGAATATTAATATTATGTTATCTTTTAGATAATAATGACAACGTTTTAATTCGAATTATTATAATGATTTTTCCTTAAAGAACCGGTCCCATTGCAAGCTGATAAATCTACAAACGCTCATATCTTGTCAATATTATGCTTATCAGTCTCATTATACACAAACGGAGTCTCGTCTCAAAGAAATATATTATTGCCGCGATATTAAATATTGTCTAAAAGCAATAATTTTTTTTTACGATATACATACCATATACTTAACAATTTTTTAGTGTCATTTAGAACTCATCTCTTAGACCTTTACATAAAGAGACATTCAAGTTTACAATAATTCGCATAGAGATGAAAATAAATACTATTATTTGGAAAAATATTATAAAGTAAATGTGAAAAGTCCCCATCCATGCCACATCTAAAAAAAAAGTTTTTTTAAGGTCAAAGTTCGCTAATATGGGATTTTTGCCATAAGTCTTAAAATGTTACAGTTTGGGTAACTGTAACATTTTATTCACCTCGAGGAGAAATTTTGATTTGAAAACTGGTTGTTAAAATTCTTAAATCTTTAATAATCCAGAATTATTTTACAATAATTCTGGGTTATTAAAGATTTAAGAATTTGTGTAAGTCAAACGTTATAAAATAGTGGTAAGGTCACCCTTACCACTATTATTAATATTATTCACGTTTGATTTACACTTCCGCACGTGCACTCACATTTACTTGTTTCTTCGATAAAAATGCTTTAATATATTTATAAACGACTAAGTCGGTCCGTGCAAAATGCGTGCTCGATAGGACCTGGTTATATCGTTTAAACCACCAGACTGCTAATTTTCGATCACCTTATAGTGTCATCTTGAGAATGCATTTATATTTACCATTGATAAATATACCCAACTTTTCAAGTTTTAATTTTGGTCAAGTTGGTTTCCGTTAGTATTTGTTTTTTTGGAATGTCATGTCATCATCCTTCTGATTACGTTTGAAAAATATGGGGCGGGTTGCCCCATATTTTTCAAATTGTGTTGAAATGAAAATTTATCTTGAAGAACACTTCAAGGTGTTTGGTTAACGTTATTATATTTCTGTAAAACGCTACTCGCTCACAGTACTGCACGTCCTTTATAAAATAAAATATTGATGTGTAGATTAAACAAGTAGCTATCTTAATATCGGAAATCTTTGATAACATAAAGTTTGCACTCACTAAGTAATTTTTTTTTTACGAGCGTGTTGTTTCAAATATTCCTGACAAACATAAAAGTGAATTCGTCTTCAAGAAATATTAAATAACATAGTTTGCAAAAATTTAGTATTGATTAAATTATTTTACTTCCCGCATGAAGAGGGACGAAGGCTTCATCGGTATCTATATAAATAAAAATGAAACGCTGTTCGTTAGTTAGTGCATCACTTGAGAACCGCAGGACAAATTTAACAATTTTTTTATCCGTTAATAATAACCCGAATAAGGTTTTTGTATTGCAAAAATGGAAAGGTTAACTAGGAAATGGGGAACTTTGGGGAAATAGGAAGAGCTTTTGCGTATGAAATTAAAACAAATAAATTGAATTTTAAAAGCACAACGTCTGCCGGGTCAGCTAGTTCTAACTTTTTTAATGTTACTATTATAGTATATGTTACTGTATATTTGTTTGCTTGTTTGTTACGCCTTAACTACTCAACCGAGCAACATGCAATTTTGCATATACGGTGCCAGGAGTACAGAGATCCTTTCATCCAGATAAAGTACTATTCCCGAGGAATAGAAAAATAACTTTTACGCGAGCGAAGCTGCATACAAAACTAGTAGGTAATAAATAATAATTTGAAGTATTGTTTTAATTCAGTTTTTTTTTTGTTCTAATGACCGAATGAAAACAGCCAAGAAATGAACAAGGCTTTCTTTACAAACCATCAAACAGTTTAGAGATTACTTTGATTACTTGTTTGTAATTGGTCTAATTTTAGCATTTAAATTTATTTATTTATATTAATTTTTAGCATTAAATATTTATAAAATTATGACGGCCACATAGCATATTAGACACTGCCTCGGAGTCCGTGCCTGGATGGCTTGACTGGATTTGCGTACTTTTTGGACAATTAAGACCAAAAGGTCAGCAAATTCAGTGTTGTTTCCCGATTACCAAATAGTTGTTTCCCGGACAACATTGAAACTACCCTAGCGTACAGATTATTTGTTAAAAAGAGATTGATTTCATGCAAAAAGATAAATCTGTTTCAAATAAAAAACTGTCTCTAGTTCAAAGCAATAATTAATTCAGAAAATAATAAACAAAAACCATAGATTTCGGAAAACCATAAACACATTAAGAATTTATCATTTTATTCCTAATCCACTTTGATAATGACTTATCGGCCCCAAACCTTGATCCAAAAGTTGTACCCTGAACTATTGGCGGACGACAGATATAGGTGATAACTGTTGTTGTGTTGCCACGGTATGTGATGCTCTGCGTTTGGACTGTGTTTTCAAGATCTTGTTTTGTGTAGTACCCTCTGAAAAAACAAGATGTTTATAATCTTATTCAAAATTGAGATACATCGGATATTTTTCATAAAACTCTCTCTGGCACAAAGGTACACGGTGCACGATCAGTAGATACTAAGCATTTAAACTTCTTTCTTCTTCTTCTCGATCTTTACTAGATGGCAAAAGCAAAAGTTTCTGTTCTAAAATAAATATAATTAGGACTAACCCTAATTAAAATGAGGTATGGTTATATTCGAATAAAAACTTTCGTGGGTGGTATTCATTTTAGTTAAGATATACGGTTTTATGCAGATATGCAGGTGCCAGACTGGCACTGGACAATCCAGTCTGGCACCTGCAACCGGCGCGACAGGACGCCTCACCTCGATAAAGGGCCCTCGTCGGGTCCGAAACTAGTCGGGCATCCCCGAAATATACACGTGAGTAAAACCGTATATCTTAACTAATGAGGTATGGTTACCTGTGAAGTACTTTGTCTCCAGGATTAATTACTCCCGATATCAAGTTTCGATTACAGACTGATGTTGTCTCAACTTCTGGGTTATGATCAACTACTTGTACATAACCGCCTGTATTTGGTTCCATTGGTGCTTCAAGGTCAACAGCTGCGCCACTGACATAGACAATCAAGACGGCTAGTACTAATGATAGCACTTGGTTCTCCATCTGAAATTTATAATTACAACTAACTGAAAAGCTTAATCTTGAATCAATTATGGAATAACTGGTAATGATTGGTCCTGTGGATTAAGTTTGCGATTACTTTTACTTTACTTGTAATTGTACAATAATTCTGAATTGTAACACAGAATATGTGAACTGTAACTACCTTACCGAGTGTGATCTTCATAAGCCATGAAGTCTGCATTTTTCACAACAATAACACAACACAAACACTTCACACAGGCTGGCAACCTGGACATACCGGGGTAAGCTCCAAAAAATAAAGTCGTCGCAGGCGCATTATTTGTGCAACAAATAACAATGTCTTCAGAGTACATGTTACAGCCGGACACAGCCTAAATTAAAGACAAGCGTCCCGGAAGTTTGGGGTTTACAGGGCTTGCGTCATTTGACTGATGACACGCCCCAGTGTTGCCAGCCATAAATACACAACCCAGTTTATCTTTATTTAAGTAGATCATAATATTATATTAAAATATATGTATATTTATTTTATTTAATATGTGCGCACCTACCCCACACGGTCACCGCTGAAAATCAGCGCTGTTTGGCGCACAGCAACTCCCTTGCCGGCGTCATCAGCATCAATGCTGAGCGGTGACCAATTTCAATAAGTGACGTGCAAGTGCGTGCAAGGTAACATGTAGCTCTATTTTGTTTTTTTTGCCGTTATTTTTTATTTTGTATTTCTTCTTTATATATATCTATATATATTTTTTTTTTTTTTTTTTATGTTTTATCACGTCGTACTGTAAGCACTTTCTTTAAACGTCACTTAGAAATTTTCTTTCTTTCTTTCTTCTTCTGTGCTCAAGGTGATGACTGGTAAACCATTTAGATATCCTACTAATATACTATATCAAGAATGTGAGGTCCTGTCCGTTCGACAGCTCTTTGTGCTCCATTCGGTTCTAAGAAAACACACCACATTGTTTTACGATGAAAATAAATGTAAAAGACGAAGATCTCACGTAGTATGTACAGTACAAACAGCCAGAACTTCACTAGCTAGTAGACATCATCGGGTACTGTCCGGACATCTTTACAATGTAATAAACAAACAGTGTAATATATACCCTCTTACTAAATTTGCATGTAAATCGACTGTAAGTAAATGGCTCCTAACAAAAACATACGCAGAAACAGAAGAGCTCCTCAGGATATCTATTTTATAGGTAAATCCAAAGCGTACACTCACACAAGTACACCTACAAGAAGCAGAATTTTTAACGACACACAAACACACACACACACACACACACACATTACTATTTTATATATTATTTTAAATTAATTACTATTTTCTATATATTTTTCATCTGCATGGTCCATTTCGAATGATAACCAATGTTATCCATCATGTATGTTAATTTAATTTGTGAGAACCCTGGTACCCATAACACAAGTTAGATCTTACCGTAGGTACCAGAGTTCAATGCGACACTACACATTAAGCAGGATAATACTACTCTGTAAGATTTTTTTTGTTGTTTTAATGTAAGTGTTAATGACCATTGTTTTAGAAAATAAACATTTATTTATTTATTTCCTATTTATTTCCAGTATTAATTGAACTGTCATTGTCAGACTTGCGTACCATGACAGGATAATATATATATTGGTCACTTGACGGTTGATGTAGCCGTTTTAACGTAGTTTTTGAATTTCTACATAGTTTAAATTTTTTTTCTTTCTCCACTTCTTCTATACATACACAAACGTGTATTCCAAATTTCACGTTTCTCCATCACGGAATGTTATTAAAAATGCGTCCAAAAAATTAATGCAAGGTTAGATATGTTTTCAGTATGGTTTTTCTTATTGAAATTTTATGTAACCATTTACAGTTTTTTTTTTAATGTGTATTGGAATAGGTTGTTGTAGTTTTGACGTGGGCAATAAACAAATCACTTAAAAAAAAACAGAACGTGTTTTTAGACTCAGACTAAAATCTAAAATCTAGAAAGTGTGTATTAAGATTATTACATATGTAAACAAAAAGTAAGCTTTATCACTAAGTATTATAAAACAAAGTCTCCCGGTGCGTCGGTCTGTTTATCTGTCTGTTCGCGATAAACTCAAAAACTATTAAACGGATTTTCATGCGGTTTTCAGCAATAGATAGACCGATTCAAGGTTTAGGTATATAATTTGTTAAGGTTTCGTGTAAATTGGTTGAAATGTGATGATGATTTTTGAAAATGTCTCTGCTACCCGTGCGAAGGGAGGGTTCCTAGTATTATATAAAAATCAATTTCCTCAATTTAAACAGACATAATATTATGTATATGTACATGACATATTCTTTCATGACAGTAGAAAAGTTATTCAGCTATCACAAATGTAAATTCATATTTCAAAACGTGAATTCTAAATTTAATTCAAAAACCGGAGAGTCGACCAGAGACTCGCAACTTTGAAATTGCTTCCCATTGAAACGACCGACGAACAATGGCTTCTCATCGCGAGGACTGTACGGAAACGAACCCAGTACTTTGTATGTAATATAGAATTGAGATAGAATTTTGCTGCAGTTTGTTGTGGTTCAGTAGTTAATTTTTTTATCGGTAGGCTAGCAAAGTCAACTAGATTAAAAATTACGACGGTTATAAGTTTTAGAAAAGAATGACTCGATTAGACTGAATCAATTACTAAAACAACCAGACTGACAAACAATTTTTCATCTATATTGGTGATACTGACTTTAAATATGAAGAAATCAGCCTCAAGTCGTCTTTGATTACAGTAAAAAAGGCTTTTTGAAATTCAAAAGAAAGTTTAAGGGAATATGAATTTTATAATCATATAGCAGCGCCCCGCGGTTTCACCCCCGTAAGTTCCGATCCCGTGGGAATAATATGATAAAAAGTAGCCTATATATTAATTCAGGTCTCCAGCTATCTACATACCATTTTTTGGGGTTCGAACCCGCAACCACTCAATCGCAAGTCCGACGCCTTAGCCATTACGCTACCACCGCTTATAGTAGTGGGATAGTGGGACAGCAAAATGGAACGCCCATTGCTAGCCATAGACCTCTACTAAGTACTTAGACTCCTATGTTTTCGCATTAAATTACTCTGGGTACTCGGTGCTAGCTTTATAGTGATTCCTGGCCACTCAATATTTCAATGTTGTCGGTAAAACAAACCCAAAATGAAACAACAAAACAAACTTTAACAAACTCACAAATATCACCTAAAGATTTTATATTTAAATTGTTTTTATTATTGAACTTGAGATGAGAAATAATATGCTCACAATCATGGATAATGAAACAGTTCACTTATTGAAGCGTTATTGTCTGCAGGCGGTGTCAGATGAAATGCTGGTTGAACTTAAAGCTTGCTTCATGGAGGCTTACGATGATAACCAAGATGGCAAGATCGACATACGAGAGGTAAGACAATAAAAAAAAATGTATAGGTATATATTTAAGTATACAATCACTAATACTTAAAGAGACAAACGAGACATACATACCCAACTGCATCCTCGTACTTAAAAATAAGCTTTTGTTCTTTATGAATGTTATGCAAATGAGTCCAGTTTTAATTGTAATATACCACGTAAAATAAAGGGATGTTGTATTTCACCTTACGTATTCGGCCTTACATCATTTGCCATCAGAATCTAGCTGGGGTGATTCGGTTTTAAGGTTGGTTTTTTTTTTTTTTATGGTATAGGGGGCAAACGAGCAGACGGGTCACCTGATGGTAAATGACTACCGCCGCCCATGGGCACCTGTAACTTAAAGAGTCACAAGTGCCTTGCCGCCCTTCAAGGTGGGAGTAGGAGAAGAGGGAGAGGGGGGAAGAGGGGAGAAGGGAAGGACGGAAATAGGGGAGAGGGAAGGGTTAGGGCCTCCGGTATCCTCACTCACGCGGCGAAATGCAATGAAAGCATTGCTTCACTACCGGTTTTCTGTGAGGCCGTGGTATCGAGCGGAGTCGAGCCGGCCCATACGTGCCGAAGCATGGCTCTCCCACGTAAACACTTCAGCACTACACGTTTTTTAAGGTGTGTCCCCTATAATATAAAAAAATGTACAGCGGACAAAGAAAATGGTGTCCCAGTTTTGACAAAAGTTTCTGTGTAATCACAATGGCGATAAGGTTGAACCTATCTTTAACAATGAACTGTCAGAATATAATTGAATGGAAAATCAACCTTGTTGTTTTGTGATGTCAAATGATCTTCAACCGTAGGGTGGGAGACGATATAATTATTCGGTCGATGGTTCATATTTCATTTTGTACGTTAGGCTCGTCCACATACTCAGGGCACAGTTGTGACAGAACTGACAGATATTCTTTGCGTGCGTCAATTAAAAAAGTAGTCCTAATATCAGTTTTAGGCCCTGTATTTGAGTATAATAAACGGTGGTATGATAATTTGAGTGTATATTTTGTTACAGTTGGCACAGTTACTGCCAATGGAGGAAAACTTCCTATTACTCTTCAGGTTCGATAACCCCTTGGAGTCAAGTGTGGAGTTTATGAAGGTAATATATTTTTTTAACAATACCATACCATGCCCAGGATTAACATATATGAAAGCGATTTATAGTTCAAAATATATGAGAAACAAGGGACAAACACCATCTAATTCTAATTAAAGTTCAAATGAAGTATATACTAACGGTTTATAATATTATTTTAGCACATTATCCTTTAAATATGATATATATTTACAAGTATAAACTATAATATAAAATACCCTCGACGCGTAAATCCTTTCAAAGAATAGAAAAGAGCTGATGATATTCGAACGGCTGAACGGGTTTTCTTGAAGTATAGCTAAGAACACTCTGGATTAAGTCAACTGTCAAACAAAATAAAACTAAATCAAAATTTAATGATACCACAGACAGACACACAAATACACAGATACAGACAAACCTTAAACTTAAAACACCTCTTCTTTTTGCGTCGAAGGTTAAAAATACATTGGTATGAAACGAAACCCGTAGCAACCCGCCCCGACTTCGCACGGGTAGCACAGACATCTTCAACAATCATCATCATATTTCAACCAATTTACACAAAATCTTAACAAAATCTATACCTAAACCTTCCTCATGAATCGCTATATCTATTGGTGAAAACCGCATGAAAATCCGTTTAGTAATTTTTAAGTTTATCGCGAACATACAGACAGACAGACAGACGGCGGCGGTCGACTTTGTTTTATAATATGTAGTGATGTAGTGATTTAAAACTTTATATTATAATATGAAAGTTGACTGCACAGATGGCGAGGCACAATGGTTGAAGTGGTCGCCTCGCCAGTTCCCCTCACCGAGTGTTGTGGGTTCAAATCTCACACAGTTCCGAGTCTGGGTGTTGTTTTTGTCCGTTGTTTAAATGTTTGTGAAGCCCCCGTGACACAGGAATATTCCTGATGCGGGCGTTCTTTAAAAAAAACTTAATTAAACAAAAGTATGACATCACAGGTTGGTACACCGGTACCAACCTGTGATGTCATACTTTTAATATTGCCATTAAGATAATCAAAATCATGAAATTTTTCAAAGTCGTATATGAAACTTAATATTAATTAATATTAATACCTATTGTGCGTAAGGGCCCATAAATCTATTATTGTTATTTTCAGATATGGCGGGAATATGACACTGATGGCAGTGGTTATATTGAGGCTGATGAACTAAAGGTAACCTAGTGTCATAGCATACCTATGTCAATAGAACCCATATTTCAAGAAGTGAAGTGTGACTAAATACTGTAGTGTACAAATGATAAAGAATAATCCTACATTGTTTTAAGCTTTCCGTGATAGCTGTCCATACAGAAACCTGATAAGCATTACGAGGTCCATTTATGAACACAGGTTTTGTTCAAAAATATATCAAATTAACTATTGATTCGCTGACCTGTTAGTCTAGTGGTTACTTTGGTTAGTGATCCTAACTGCTAAATAAGAGATCGTGGTTTCGATTCCTCCCCAGGACAAATAATTGTGTGATGAACTTGATCATTTGTTTTGTCTGGGTGTAAATTATATAAAATATAATATGTATTTAGAAATATATAAGTATATTTATCAGCAGTCTGGTTACCATAGTACAGGCTCTGCCTAGTTTGGGATCAGACGGCCGTGTGTGAGACATGTCAAGTTATAATTATTTATGTACGACAGCTGGTTAGCTTTTTATGTTTTGTATATATTCAACGAAAAATGGATTTTAGATCTATGTATATAGTAACACTGAGACGAAATGAAGCGTAAAATGCTGGTGGGAAGAATTAAATAACAGACGATAATATATAAAAGTTATTGCATTAGAGGTAAAATAAAATGGGTGAAGTTTAACTTGGTCATGGAGCCATGACTTGAGTTTATAATATTAAACCTAGTCCCATTGTAAGACATTGGAGATAAGTTTTATTTAAGGTAGTCGAGATTGTCCAGGGGTCCAGTTGAGTCCATCCAGTAGGAGTAATATCTGCATTATAATATCATACCAATATCTACCATCCCAGCTTCGCACGGGGAGCAGAGACATCTTCAACAATCATCAACATATTTCAATCAATTTACACAAAATCTTAACAAATATACACCTAAACCTTCCTCATGATTCACTCTGTCTATTAGTGAAAACCGCATGAAAATCCATTTAGAAGTTTTTCAGTTTATCGCGAACAGACCGACAAACAGATGTGGCAGCGCACTTTGTTTTATAATATGTAATGATAAGCGGCTTATGAAAAAGATAGATTTGTCGTTAGGAACTGCCGATCGATGACAATCATCGTTGCGCTCTCGTGCGTTTGCGCTCATCATTAGGTACAAATTAGAGTGCACGTGTGACCAATAATTAAAAGCATGCAATATGCATTGTCTGGTGATCAATATTAAGCTTTATTTATTTATGTCGAGAGTTACTATTTACCTAAATTCTTATGAATCTCAGCCTATTTAGAGTTTAGCTAATAAAGTATGTAATTGTAGGTACATATGTAAGGGTGGATTAAATAAAACATTACTGTAGTGGATACCGACCCTACTTCACATATGCCTTCTATAAATGTTTATAATATAGATAATGATTATGGTTCTCGTCATATCTTCAAGGGCACCAGCAGTCTGTCTGCGTTAACGAATCCTCCTCAAGTTGGCTTCATCTTGGCTCTGGTGTCCCTCAAGGCGGCATCCTCTCTCCTCTGTTATTCTCGATTTTTATTATTTTATCACTCAGAATCTTCAGTGTGCGTATCATCTGTATGCCGATGACCTGCAACTATACTATCAAGCTACTGTAGACCGCATATCGGAGGCTATTCTCATGATAAATCGCGACTTGGAGGCTATCAGTGGCTGGTCCGACAGATTTGGTTTATCAGTAACCCAACCAAATGCCAGGCCATCATTGTAGGTAGTCAACGTCTGATCAGGAGACTTGACCTGGATAAACTGCCACCTGTAACCTTCAAAGGATCCAACATACCTTATAGTCCCTCCGTCAAGGATCTAGGCCGCATTATTGATACCAACCTGAATTGGCAAACCCAGGTTACTAGTGTCAGCCAAAGTTACAGGCACCCTGCGTACGTTATATCGTCTTAAAAACTTTCTCCCATCTAAGACCAAAGCTATGTTAGTTCAGACTCTGATTATCCCCATTATTGATTATGGTGATGTATGCTACTATGACCTGAATGCAGATCTTCTCAACAAATACGACCGTCTTCTGAATAACTGCATTCGATTCATTTTTAATCTTCGTAAGTATGATCACGTTGCCTCTTTTCGTTCTGAATTGAAGTGGTTTCCTATTCGACAGCGCCGTCATCTGCGCGCCCTCACCACTCTGTATTCAATTCTTAATTCACCCACCTCTCCTACATATCTTACCTCCATTCTCCAGTATGTATGCTCTGATCATCACAGAAATCTCCGCTCTTCTAACAATCTTCTCCTACTATGTCCCAGTCATTCTTCAGCATGTGTCAACTCTTCTTTCATTATTCAGTCTGTCCTCCTCTGGAACGCTATACCGCAAGAAATCAGGATGGCACCTAGTCGCCTATCTTTTAAAACAAAGGTTCGTGCTCTCCTCTTCCGTAAACTGGCAGAATCATCAGAACAGTAGAAAAATATGTTTATGTGTCTATTATTTATATAACTATATTTATATATTCATGCATGTATGTATGTATCTATGTATATATGTTCCCGTACATATATATTTATTTCTTCTAATATTACACCTACTTCATTAATTTCTACACCACCTTAAGGTAGACTGGCAGAGAATGCCTTAGGCATTAAGTCCGCGTCTGTACATATTGTGCATAAAGTATTAAATAAATAAATAATAATGAAAGTCTTATCATTATGTCGACAAATTATATAATTTTTATGTCAAGTGGGTATCAGAGTCCATTGACCGTATTATTTGTTGAAGTAGCGATAGCTTAGTTAGATTAATAAGAACACTATTTAATAATATGTGTAATAGGCGCGAGAGTTGAATGCAGAGTTCAGGAATGCGCTAGTCACAAAGTCACAACGCAGCGTGAGCGTGCGGGCGTGCGAGGACTGCAAGGCGAGATTTGCGGGCGGCGATGGGAAATGCTGCCACTCGTTCCCTCAGGCCCTGACTGCATTCAACTCACGCGCGAATTATACACCTTTTAGATAATATAAGATCTTTTATTCCGACCCCTTGCTTCCGAGGGTTTGTCTACCTATCAAGAAAGTGTCCTCACTGTGATAAAAGGACCAATGCTCCCTGTAAAAACCATTTATCTTACGGTATTTATGTCAAGGAACGTGGGAACTACAACTCACACTCGTTCACCACGAACCCAGGTGAATCGTCTGCGCTGAACATTCCCCACTCTCCCCCTCTTCCCCTATTCCCACCTTTAAGGGCGGCAACGCACTTGTGACTCTTAAGTTACAGGTGGCAATGGGCGGCGGTAGTCATTTACCATCAGGTGACATGTCTGCTCGTTTGCCCCCTATACCATAAAAAAAAAATACTTCACACTCGGTATACGACAAAGTGCTTAAAAAGGCCAAAACTCGTTTTGTTTTGTCTTACCTAGTTTGTGTGTAGTGTTTTTTCAAGAATTAACTTTGTGTATGTAATTCTCTTGTACATATTTTTTAATAATGTCAGTACATCAATAGTTATGATTTAACCTATGATATCGACATAAAATGTTATGTAATTTCGGTAAGTGACCGCTCATGGGCACCTGCATCTTAAGAGTCACAAGTACGTTGCCGACCTTTAAGGTAGTAGGGGAAGGAAAAGAAGAGGGGAAGAAGAGGAGGAGAGGAGGGAAGAAAGGAAGAAGAGGAAAGAGGGAAAGAAGGGGGGAGAGGGAAGGGTTAGGGCCTAAACAAGCGTAGTCACACTTTCGAAATGGAACGCCCGATAGAAGTTGAATAATTTCTCTTATTATTTTTCCAGAACTTTCTTCGAGATCTTCTGAGGGAAGCGAAGAAAATTAACGATGTATCAGAAGACAAACTTATAGAGTACACTGACACTATGGTAAGTTTTAGTAAATTATAAAACAATAACATGTCAGTGGAATGTGAGATGTTGTTTTATTTATGACGTAAACAAAAAAAATCATCTTCTTTCATGATTTGGACAAGTTTTGAATTCAGAATTGAATCGAATAGGAATTCTATACAAGGCCACGATTAGAATATCCTTTACACCACTCAAATTAGTCAACCAACATAGAGGACCCGTCATAAACTTTATTAACATGTTTAAAGATGACCTTACAACACTACACACAACACTGATAATCATAATTTAAATATTGGTTTTGTGTTCTACCCAACTAGCAAAAAGTGGTATTATAAAAGTCACCAATGCGTTTTTGCCACGAGCTATAGCATTGATACATTAGTCTTGTAACGGTTTTGTAGTGCGAGTCCCGATTTGTTCTGCTTTGTAAAGTGCTAAACTAGTCTTAATTTTATCTTATAACCGCACTATTTTGGACTTCAAATCATAAATTTTACCAATATATAAACAATAATATTGATTTATAGTAAAATTTTACGCTGCATCCCATCCTCGTCACCAGTTAAGGTGTATTATGAGCAACGAAAGCAATATGATATCCTACTAATATTATAAACATGAAAGTTTGTGAGGACATATTGAATGTATTAATGTTTTTTGCTCTTTCACGCAAAAACTACTGAACCGATTGCGATGAAACTTGGTATGTAGATAGCCGGAGAACTGGATTAACACGTCATAGGCTATTTTTTATCCCGATACCGAAATTGCGAGGCGCAGCTAGTATGGAATAGATATCTACTCGTATATTACTAACTATAAAATGAACTCATATGATGAGATAATAATTTATAGTGTGACAAATAAAGTCTGCTTGTTGTTTTTTATCGCCTGGGAACTCCCTTTGATATCTATCACAACAACATAGAAGATACTTTCTTATCTAGCCAGTCATTAATAATGATAGTAAAACAATAAAACTACGAGTACCTACAGCATTCTTTAATAAAGCAACATATCATAAATTACCACATCGCCTCCCGGCAAAAAGACAGGTATTTCACAAAAAAGTGTCATATCACAATACATGTTAGGTACGTTTTGATATTTTTATAGCATTGAATAGCATTGTTGCATTTGGTCAGCTGTAAAACTTCGTTATTAGTTTTGTTCAATTCACAGGCATAAAAGTCGTGTTTTCTTGAAATAGCTGTTTTTGTATTATGACACTTTTGACCGGGAGGCGACATCATAAACAGAATATACGGATTAAGAAACACGCATAAACATGCATAGAGACACACACACGTAATAATAAAGATTGAAATTTATTGTAAACTTGCTTATACCCGCGGCTTCGCTCGCGCAAAAGTATTTTTTCTATCCTTCAGGATTTTTTTTCTGGATAAAAGGTAGCCATGTCTTTTATTGAAAATATCCCTAGTATCGTGAATGCAAAACTTCATGATCATCGGAGGATCGGTACGCATAAATTTTAGACACCATCGCCATAATATGTGAAAATCAACTTAAAAAAAAAACGACTTCTAAGAAATTTGTTATTTGTTTTTTTTTTAAATCTTGGGAGAGCCATGCTTCGGCACGTAATTCAAATTCAAATTCAAAATCATTTATTCAATTAAGACACTAAGTGACATTTATGAACGTTAAATTGAAGCTAGAGTTAAAATCATAGATCGGCACAAACAGACGCCACAGCATATACTGGATTGTCAAGGTAAATTAGGTGAAAAACACCAACTGCCCGTTTGTGTCGATCTATAACTTCCAGTTTCCAAAATGCGTAGAGCCTTATGAGAAGAACACTGGCAAAGAAACTCATGGCCACTCTTTTTAAAAGTCAGATCTTCAGGTACAATAGTGTTAGTGTTACACGAGAGGTAAACAGGATGCAAGCTGATGCCACCTGAATTTCATTTTATTGATAACGTAATATATAGGCTGGCTCGACCGGAGTGATATCACAGCCTTACAGAAAACCGGCAGTGAAGCAATGATTGCGTCTGTCCGTCTGGTCGTTTGCCCGTTTACCATAAAAAAAGAAATAAATTAGTATTAGGTTAATTTATTAATATTTTTTTGAAATAATAAGCTTTCGTATTATTTTACAAAAATTGGGATAATTTAACTTGGTATTATAACGATCATATCTATTATGATATTTCAGAAGTAACCCATTTTAATAACAGTATAGGTTATTTTTATCGTGTGGAAATCCCCAAGGCACCTCACCGGTGCTGGTGGTGAAGTTGTATATCGAAACGGTATTCCGACACAAATGGGTATATTGGGACAAGTACAAGGGACTCGGGTGTACCCTAGGAAGGAAGTCCCGGAAAACCCCGGCAGGCCTTGGCCGCCTCTTAAATAATAGGCAGCTACACCAAAACGTGCGTGGGAACAGTATTGGTTTATGATTTTAAGTAAAAGTAACAATTACTTCTATTACATAAATTAGGTAAGTATGTGACTTCTCAAAATCTCTTCTTTTTGTTTGCAGCTCCAAGTATTTGACTCCAATAAAGACGGAAGATTACAACTATCGGAAATGGCAAAGTAAGTACTGTTATTAAAATTATCTTTTATTCGTACTCATAAAAAGCGGCTAATCACGAATTTCAACATCTGATTCATCAAGTCTGGGTGAACAGTTTCTGTATCAATTATTGCTCGTCGTTATGAACTCAACCCACCTGATAGTAAACTAGATTGACACATAGAGGTCCAAAGATTGAAGACCACCATTAAAGATACGGATGATACTATAATGGTGATCTTCAGTTTGACGGCCTCGAGGGTATGTGTCTTTTCACGCGCCGTTTTAAAGACTCGGGGGCGAAGGTCAAAGGAAACACGTTTGCTTGTAATTAATTCAGAATTATAGTGGTGCGGCAGAGAAACATTTGGTTCTTGTTGTGATTATTTGTACTGTATAGGGGTGCCATCTCAGCCTGCCACATGTTGTTCTGGATAAGAAAGGAGAGGGTGGCATGAATTGGAAGGGCTTGTTGGAATATCGGCCATGGTAGATCGTGGTTGTCCTGCAGTGGTAGTGGTGTATCCCGAAGAGTAAGAAAGGGAAGGAAAGAAGATACCTTGGCGGTAAACGGGCATGTCAGTGTTTTCTGTAGAGGATGTTTGCAATATCAATAGGTGTGTAGAATATAAGAAATATACCTTGAAGATTGTCTAGTCTTTTCTTAGATCATGATAAACTAACACTACCAGCGTATTTCCGCTGGAGATCAGGGTCATCCAGGGATGATAAGGTTGGTAAAAGGCGAGTGACATCTAGTTTATTGATTTTGGTTTATTGGAAAACTTACAGAAGCACTAAAGTATACAAGAAGAAATATCTGAAGGCCAATTAAGTTTTCATTTAGTTTTTTAATTAGTATTTTTTTAAGTAAAAATAATAAGTAATTGATAAAGCCATAGAAAAAGCATGCGCATATATTCACGTCATCAACTACAAGGAAAAAAATGTTTTGTAAAGATTTTTGATGTTTTTAGATGAGAAACACTGCTAGCAAACAAATCCATGTTTATTTATTAAATGTTCTACACACACGAATCATAAACTACCATATATCAGGGATAAATACTAGTTACTCGTGTGAATATACTCGTAGACAGAAAGCAATGTATGTCATGTATTGTCTAGATTGAATCCTAAAATAAAACTAAAGAAACACGCTTTGATGGCGAACCAAATTAAAAAGTGTAAAAGAGATGCAGTATCCACTTCCTGGCCTCATCATCAGATCAGCTCCAACATGCTAAATTATTTGTAAGTATTGTATTCCAAAGTATTGTCATCCAAACTATAAATGTATGTATACATACAACATTTCATTTCGATACAACATTTAGCCGTCGCGTAGGTTCAAAACTTGCAAGATTTATTTACTTCGTTAGTCAGAAGTGAAACTAATAAATGCGTGTTAATTATCCTACTAATATTATAAACGTGAAAGTTTGTGAGGATGTATGAATGTGTGGATGTATGGATGTATGGATGTTTGTTACTCTTTCACGCAAAAACTACTGAACCGATTGCGATAAAACTTGGTATGTAGGTAGCTGGAGATCTGGATTAACACATAGGCTACTTTTTATCCGGATATTCCCACGGCATGGGGACTTACGCGGGTAAAACCGCGGGGCGCAGCTAGTTACCAATAAACAAAACCACTGAATCCTTTCCCGAGAATTTAATAGTTTATTTTATTGGTATTCGATAAATTCGATGTTCAAAAGACTTTTGGAACAAATATAATTAACTGGCTGGGAAAGCCTCACTTAAATTAAAGTAAAAAGTTTTTATTGATCCCGAGTTCGGTTTGTTATTTTATTATTGGTTATCAACCCCATACCACACACAGTTACCCTCTAAATTTAATATATGTAGTATGTTTATAATAATATAAGTATAGTAAACTAAGTACATATTATAATCAATATTAACCTATATCAGTACACCACAGACTACCCTGAAATATATTTGATTAAATCAGTACAAAGGTTGTCTCGAAGAAATCGCCGTGAGCGATAAGACCGATTGATATACCTAAATGGTTACATTATGTTTCTATTGTATCTCACTTAAAAGGTGTACAATATAGAAATAAATAATAAAGACACAGCCATGTGTAACTGTGTTATACACACTGCTGAGAAAACTGCATTTTACAGTTTTACAGTTACTCAGTTACGCCTGTTGCCACCTCCAAAACCATCAGGATTCCTACCATCAAAATTTCAACTAACGTCACGTCATGTTTAGTGCCTTAGGAAGATAAGGTTAAACTGGCATTTAAAAGAAACTGAGATAGGTGCGCAATAGAGTGCAATTGTACTCTTCACTCTCACTTCACTTCACTAACTCGCCAGCCTCAAGAAGTACAGGGCACGTCACTATTCTGGCGGTAAGGCCCGTCATGGAGGAATGGCTAGAGAGGCGTCATGGCAGTCTCTCTTACCGGCTGTACCTGCGGTACTTACTGGGCACGGATGCTTCGGGAAGTACCTGTGTCGCATAGGCCGGGAGCAATTGCCTGCGTGCCATCACTGCGGGGGCTGTCCCGAGGATACTGCACTCCATACTCTGGTGGAGTGCCCAGCGTGGGTCCAACAGCGCCACGACCTCGAGACAGCTATAGGTGTGGGAAGCCTCTCGCTAGAGACCATGGTGCAAGCTATGGTACTCAGCGAGAGTGCGTGGGACTCCGCCGCCTCATTTTGCGAGGAGGTGATGTACGCCAAAGAGGCGGCGGAAAGGGAACGGGAGAGAACTAGCAGTCTCCCGTCCCGCAGAGGACGCACCAGGCGCCGTAGAGCATCTAATGACCTACGGCCTCCATGAGCGCTGGCCTTCTCTAAGAGGAAAAATTATGCCGAGACGGTGGCCGCGATGTGATCCACGCGCGCTTGAAATGCGAAGGGGACACGGCTCTCACTTACGTCTGCGAGACTGCTTTATGGGAAGGTAGTCAAGTCTGTCGGGAGCCCAGGGAGTTCCTTCCTAGGTTATACCTGAGCCCTCGGCCATAGACATCTGTGACGGAACACCGTGTGGTTTTAGTCGATTCGGTTCGATTCCGACATACCCACTTCACCGAGTATCAGCTCGGTGCGGTGGTACCCGAGGGGGTTTCCACATGTAAAAAGCCTCAAGAAGTACCGTTGTTATCTCTGCATAGAAAGCACCAGCATGCCAATTTGAGTTTTTTAATTCAGTATAAAGAAAATAAGAAACTTTGAGGATTGTCAAGGATCTTAATATTGTAAGCAGTAAAGAACCTCGTCGTCTTAGAAGAGGTATTACTTCTATATTTGTGTTCTACCGCTTGCATGAAGGTTTCATCGCCTGACATAGCCGCGTCGTTACAAAATTTTCTCCCAGACACCCGAAGTGTGATTTTCCTGACATGATATTTGATCTTTAGTACTTGGTTCCTTCAAACAAGGGCATAAAAATAATTCTTCGAAGTCGGCAACGCTTGAGTGACACTGCTAGTATTGCCAATTTCTTTTCCTCCATCAATATAAAAATGGGGGCTTTTGTAAATGAAACTACGAAAAAAGCAGAAACAGATGCTTACTGCATCTATTTCTGCTTTTTTTTTCTATTCTGTCATATAAAAAGTTATGTAAACAACGTTCCTAGTGTACAATATTCATTATTGAAGTTATGATATGGCTTACACCTGAAGAATACACCAGAATTCTCACAATGCTGGAAAACAGCCGGAGTCAGCGTGATATAACAACAACAGTCAGTGTGTACCTGTCAACAGTACAACGAGTTCTGCAACATTATGAGGATACCGACCGGCTCTAACTCTACGCAGACCAGGAACAGGCCACGCAAGCTGTACCACAGCACGATAAGATCGAAACTTAGTGAACACAATGCTTCGAAATCGCTTTCTCACAGGAACTGAACTGAAACCAAGTGCTTGGGGTGTAAGAAGACTTGCTGCAGCTAATTTAAAACCATTTATCTTATCGTGGGTATCGTATTTCTATACTAAGATATGACCGGAACCGCTTTGTTGGAGTGTGGAAGATTGATCAAGAGTTATGGTCTCAGATAAATCAAAATGTATGCTTTATAAGCAGTATTTAATTGTCTATTAAACACAATTTATTTCACTTGGCTAATATTGTATCATTATGTGACCTAGAATTATTGCTCTGCCGTGTATTTATCTTCCTGAAAAGACGTATCTCATTCTATATTTTTTTCAATTGCTTGCGTGTTGCAGGTTGCTTCCTGTCAAAGAAAACTTCCTTTGCAGGCAAGTGTTCAAGGTGAGTGACATTTCATTTCCCGCCATTCGCCATCTATGTAACCGCCATAACGTCCATGCAGACAGTTGATAGGACTTTTAAAAATAGATGCGAAATCAGATTGTTACGATAGGTACCGTGATTCTATTAACATTTGATTATATTGCCATTGTTTTTCTTATCACATTTAAAATACAATTTACAATAGTTATTACAATTTGTTTAAAAAAATATCAGATACCTGAAAAATAAAATATTCGTTAATCATAATGAGTTAGTAAAAGAAAACCATAAGGAACTTTTAGCAAAATGAAAAAAATATTTTTCAATATGTAAAGTGTACTTATATCAATAATTCATTTTTATTTGTACAAATTCTTTAAACCCGTAATCAGCCGTTAATTTGAAAGTGTCTTAACGGAATCAGTTTTAATGAAATTGTTTGACGAGATTTTGTACGTAAAAGCGGCTTAAGTGTTACAAGCTGTTATTACGTAAAACGTGTCGTTATATTAAAATAAAAATCAGATAACACGGATCTGAACTCTTCTATATCACTAACGTTTAAAGTTTAAATTAGCCCCGTGTAGTCTTATGTTTAAAAAAATAATAACCCACTTTTTGCCATTAACACCCAAGCTAAGAAATATGCATACAAATTTTAGTAGTGTAGCCATATGATCGTATTCAGCGAACGTTCATGCTTATGCTGCATTTTCACGTGTAATTATTAGTTTTTCAGCGTATAGCATTGCGATCACAGTGTGATATATTTTTAAACACCTTGCTTGCATGCTGAATATTTCGGAGTATATAAACAGGAGATGGAGATGGAGACAAATATCGTTATTCGTTACTACGAATAGTGACATAATATATGAATAATGAAATATTAAAAAAAAAAAAAAAATTGTAGTCTTTCAAATTTATCCCGTTTACATACAACCGAAAACTTTTTATAATCATTACCTAAAAACAAGCAACACACCTCCTTTTCCTTTTTATTTTCTGCTTATATAAATACTAAAACATGTAACAAAGTACATAATTCATTGCTTTACTGGCAAAAAACATTAACATACCCATAAACGCTTCATACACTAAGTATAACAAAATTATTTGTACAGGAAAATACACAAACCCTTGCAAGATCGTCCATTTTTGTTTACACATTGTCTGAACTACATGTTTATTATGCAAACATTTATTTCATTGAAACGCTTGACTGTTCCGTATTAAACATAAACTGCAATTCAATGAGTTGGTAAATCCAACTTGAATATGTATTTCACATATCTTTTAAACGACTGGAACTGTAGATACAATTATTTCTTGTGGTTTCTTATTCTTTAGATTTTCTTATATATTCTTCTTCATATTTAGAACCAAAGTGACGCAAACAAAGTTAGTGAAAATTCATATAAATTAAAAATACACTATGCAACAAATTAATATTAAAGTGGAATTTTCAATAAGAAAAGATGTGATTTGTTGATAATTACTTAAAACATAAAATACCGTTTCATTCATTGACTTCTGTTGAAGCTTCCAATCTCATCTTTAACTTAAAAAATGCTAATAAGGAATAAATACCTTCGTTTTATTTTTTCATTTTATACAAAGCTAAAATCGCGTCAAAAAACTGTTGAAATATACGCTAGTAATAATAACTCAGTGCAAAAACATAACATATTTATTAACATTTTAACAGCTACCAACGACACTTCGCAGTTTTAAGTTGTGACACTTTAATTCTAAAGACATTATTGGGAAGTATTATTACTACTACTACTATTAGAGTTAAAGATATGAAACATAATAAAGATTGTTATACTATAAATGAAAAAGTAATCTATAAACCGCATAAATAAATTTAATTTAGTGTTACCTTGTGTAATTTTTAATACAACATCTAGTCGTTCAATCGAAGTCAAATACAAAAACGCTTTTACATACATACATGACATTAAAAAAAAATAGAAAGATAATAATAACACCGTCCTCAATACTCAAATATATATTGTAAAACTTGTAATAAGTAACCTGCGAGGTTTTACAAATAAAACCAACATTTCTTTATCATTTGTTTGCCTATCTGTCTTTCTATCCTTAACACTAACGCTTATGTCTGCACTCCGCACTCATAGGAGGGCATAGAGGTGAGTCCTCATAAATTTTGCTTAAAGTAGTTTTAAATAAATTTAGGTAGTATAAATATAAATGCAACAATATAAAATCGCGGAATCTCACACAAAATATCTATATTATTGAATTAATTAAATATCACAAACTTCAATCCGTATCATGATCAATTCTCGCAGTATAAGTTGTGTGACGTCCCGCATTAAAAAGATAAAAGACATAAATGTCATTAAATTTGTTTTTTGTTTTGTTAAATTTTTATATTCTAACGGGTGATTATGCCTAATTTATTATATTATATTTAGGTGTAGATAGGAAATTCCACAATTCGGATATTTTAGATTCCGTATATATTAAGTATATCCAAGAATTGGTTTGCTTTTATTTATTTCTTATATTATTTATGCTACTACTACTATTAAGTACTATCTTATTTCTACTAAATTTGGAAACGTTGCATTTTATAATACACACATGTCATTTGAGAGTAAAACTGTCATTTTGCGATATTTCGTATTTAGAATAAAGACAATTTCAAGATATTACAAGTTAACTTCGTGAATTATAAGTCTTTTTAAAATTATAGTAAAAAAAAAACATGTATTAATAACGAACCAAATTAAAAAATTAAATTGAATTTAAATAATGAAACAATTTTTTACTTTCTACTACCTCCTGGCTCAATTAACAGACCATCGTTTCTAAACCTCATCTGTTGGACTCGTCCTGTTGGAAACAAATCATATGAGCCCAAACTTGAGGGGTTTACCAGTAGCCACTGAAGAGCTCCACTATCCACCTCCTGGCTCCATCATTAGATCAGCTCCAAAACGCCAAATTATAGTACTGACATTTGAACTACATAAACATAAAAAGTTTTATTTTATTTTAAAAGCGTGTTAATAAAATAAGAAAAACAAATAATAATACTCAAGCGTAACAACACAATTATGTGTATTTGACATTTGTGTATGTTCCTCGCTTCCCGTTCTCCGTACTTAATTAATTATTACTATTACTTAATACGTAATTACCATTAATTAATAATACATAAATTATTTCGTAATCACGTATTACTGAGACCTAGTTATGTGCATGGTTTACTACTTCAAATAAAAATGTGCTTTAATGTTAACAGGGCGCTACGAAGTTAACGAAGGATGACATTGAGAGAGTATTCTCTTTATACGATAGGGTAAGTTTTCTTTATTATTTCTAGAAAGTACTTACTCAAAAATAAAAATAGTTACGCAGCAAGGCTTTCAATTTTATTAACGATTCATTAATAGTATATTATATTACTCTAAGCTAGAATTTTTATCCCACATATCGCACGTTTTTTTTTAAGCAAATTGATTCTATCTCCTTTTTAAACAAATTTTTAAGTTAACTCAATCGGTTGTATTTGGAGACTCTTTCCAATTCTTACATTTTCAGATTAAAATTTAAATAAAATATTTGCTCCACCTACATATTTTCATATTCATTAACTGATATTTTTGGTATAAATTACAATATAGCACAAATTGTATATATAAACCACTAATTACAGCATAAGTTCTAGACACATTTATACTATGTTAAAATATGTATATTGCAAATGCATAAGACGGTGAGATGTTACAAAACTTTTAATTCTGTAAAGTTTTCTTAACTTCTTAGTTATTAAACCGCCAACTTTAGTTTTGGACACTTCATTATTAACATTTAGGAGAACCTTCGTTAACATGACTCGCAAAGAAATTGTCTCAGGAGACAAAGAAAGTTAGAACTAACTCAATTTAACTTGGTTACCTAACGAAGCTTTTCACATTACAATCTCGTTTCAGGATAATAATGGCTCAATCGAGAACGAAGAACTCCGAGGGTTTCTCAAGGATTTACTAGAATTAGTTAAAAAGGTCTGTACTCAAGGTTAATTACATTTTTTTAACCTAATTTTTTGCTTAATATTGAAAATAATTCTATCTTTTGGTAAGCTATTTATTTCCTAAGATCCGTTTTTGCCAAATTCTTTTATATTTTGTATTGGTTATCAGGTAGCCAGTGTTTCAAATAAACAAAACTTTTAAATATGATTAATGGTAAGGTATAAATGTAATAAATCAAACTTAAATCGAATGTCATCCAAAATATTTACATTTTAAACGATATTGTTCGAAATGCCATATTTTTGGAAAAAAACTACCCAACAACAAAATAAAGTTTTGTTTTTGGCTAGTGAAAGAAAGATAGAAAGTGATAGAAACATGTAAAAAAACATATTTAGTGGATAAGCAAAGAAAATGCGAACGTTGTAAGATCACACATAAAAAATAATTTAAGTTTAATGTAATACCTATTTACATCCTACTAATATTATAAACGTGAAAGTTTGTGACGATGTATGGATAATTGGTAAAAAGCTTGAGTTAAATTTAAATTATAATGGTGAAACTTTATCTGAAACTAATGAAATTTCTTTTCTTGGTATAACGTTGGATCATACATGTAATTGGAAAACATATAGATAATATTTGCAATAAAATTAATAGGTTTGTTTATGCTTTATGGCGACTAACAAGAATTGCTAACAAACAAACAGCACTGGAGGCCTATCATGCATTTGTGGTATCTAAACTCAGATATGGCATAGTGCTTTGGGGCAACTCTGTAAATATAAATAGAGCATTTATTGCTCAAAAGCAATGTGTCAGAGCGATTTGCAACGTAGCACCCTGGATAACCTGTAAGCCTCTGTTCCGTAAACTTGCATTGTTAACTCTACCGTGTCTTTATATATATGAAACATGTATTATCGTTAAAAATAATATCAACTTATTTAATTTGAAGAAAGATATGTACAAATTCAATACACGATATCCAAATAATCTTGTGCTTCCCCCTTAAAAATGGCAAATGTGTTGGATGTATTTTTGTAGTATATTTACCAACTTTGTATTACCACATTTTAGCAAATAAACGAATTTGAATTTGAATTTGATGTATGGATGTATGTTACTCTTTCACGGCAAAACTACTGAACCGATTGCGATGAAACTTGGTAGTAGATAGCTGGAGACCTGGATTAACATATAGGCTACTTTTTATCCCGATATTATCACGGGATCGGGACTTGCACGGGTGAAATCGCGGGGCGCTGTTAGTAATAGTATATTCCAACTTTTCCACTACACTTTTCCGAAAGATATATTATGAATAAACTAAATGTCTCTTGGAAGTAAATTGTTAGAAAGTTATAGTTTTACGAGTGTTTTTAAGACCTTAACATTATTGTACATATTTCTCTGCTACTGCAACCAGTGAACTATTAAAATATATATTTTTCAGGATTACGATGCTCAAGACCTGTTGGAATTTGAAGAAACCATACTCCAAGGTGTCGAATACAGCAGCGAAGGCAAAATAAGTCGGAAGCAACTCACTATGATACTTCTAGCCCTCGCTAAACATCATCAGGAAGAAGAACCGGCTACACCATAAATATTTCTGAATATAACCATCACTCCGTCCCGTTATCCGAACGAATTTCTAGCATCGCGACACTTTGGCACATTCACCGCCATTTTAACACTATTATTTATATTTAATATCTGATCATCGGTAGTTTTATCCTTTTATTTTACTGTTAGAGCTGTGACATATTTTCGAAGTGAAAACTTCTTTAGGCACGTTTGTGCACTTTTGCTATATGGAAAAAGCACTGAACTCGTGACCGTCACGCTAATAATACAAATATAGACCCACTAAAGGGCGCTAATCTAAACATTGAGTTCTGTTAGCTCCTTATTAATTAATGTCATCAACCTGCTAATGTGACGTTTTAAGTTCGTAGTTTCGTTTAAGTTTTCACTTCTGTTGCTAGTCCCATAATTTCCTTTTTTGTGGGGTGTCTTTTACAGTTGTAATGGTAACAAAACCAAAAACAAAAAATCAAAGATAAGGCATTCGATTTTTAACCGGTAGGTTGCTGTGACAATTTGTTTTGAAGTAAATAAGAAAGGAATTTGATTGGAAAGTGTTTGAGTGCGAAGAATACTATAAATTCGAAATTTGAAATTTAAAAAATAAATAGCTGCAATTATGGTTATCGATAAATTAATTATGTTACTAACTAAAACTAAATAAACGAACTAGGTCAAGATCGTCAAATTAGTTAAAGATTTTCAAAACTGATAAAAAATAACCTATGGTCACATTCAATGTAATAAAATAGTAAATTATGTAATATTTAGATCATTGATCACACAATACATAACTTTCACATACACGCACACACTCAATGAATAAGTATGATTAAAAATAATAAAATGGCGGCTTGACAGTTAGGTACTTTGTTAACTAAATAGAATTTTATAATTATATTGTTAAATGAATATTTTTTTTTCAAAGTTCCATTTCAATATATTTTGACTTTAGTTAAGTATAGCAGATATTTTTTTTTAATTAAACCAATTTATCACAAACTACAAATTTGATTTTGCGTGCTTCAAATATGTAGATAATTACAAAATTAGATGAAATCCTATATACGATACCCCTGATTGCCTGACCACGGCCAGTGCAACCTGGTCGCGACGTCAGGCAATTCAGAGGTATGTAATACCTTTTGGTGATCGCATTAATTCCCGTGTAAATACAAAATTATGGACGAGATCTGTTAAACAGTTTATATACCTATGCATAATTTTTTTTAATGCAATACTTGCATTTAGCATTGATCGGCAAAAATTCGGCGTAAATATTCGCAATCTGAACAGTAAACTGAACGTCCGTCATCGCGTTTAGATTAGTGCTTAAATATTTCATTTTTTCTTTCCTTTGTTCCTTTTTTTATAGAACCATTTTTATCATTACACTAGATATTCTGTTTTGGTTCTTTGAAATTAACAGTCCATCATCATTATCTACTTACCCTATTCCCAATTTTATTTGTGGTCGGTGCAATATGACACTACTCATACATAAGGTTTTAGCCGATTCTTTTTATGGCCGGCAGCTTGCCTGACGCCAAACCTCATTAGAATCATTGGAATCAACATTCCAATGTCTTAATATTGTATTTCTTCATTTCGATGTCAACTTGCATTCTTGAATAAGATTACAACAAATGAAGACAAAATGATTAATGATTAACGACATTCAGAAATTAATCAAGGAAATGAATCAAGTCTACTGTTATACTCTACTGGATAATAATACTTAGTGGAAATTTTAAAGTTTCTGATATGATTTTTATTATTAGTTACAGGTAAAATAAATTGTTATTCCATAACAGGCATATCTGTTAACTTAAATGTTGGCACAAAGATGGTAAGCGTAGGGAATTACATTTCCGATTTTCATTCTTACCAAGAGAGTTTTAGAACTATTTTTATAACTCATTTTAATAATTAGTCTAAGACTGTCTTTCCACTCGTGCATATACACACATATCATTCCAAATCACTCCCTAATTAAAAGCACTATATCTCTAATAAATTTTATATATTTATTAATCCACCTTGTTGAGCGTTTTGAATCACGTTTTCGTCAAGATAATTTTGATTGAAAAAAATCATATATCACTATTTATGATCACGTTTATAGCTTCTCACGATCACTCTGTCTCTTCATTAGGGTGACCACTTATGATTGGTTTAGTAAGCTCTTATAATTTTGATGTTTTATTCCGATTACACGATATCATGATCTCACCAACGCTTAAAGTACGCACTTATAATCATCCGATGGCAAAATGGCTATCAGAAATTAGGACGACAACCGATTGTGGATTTATAGAATTCAATTGCCAAAGCAGGCTTTGGCTTGAATATATTTTCAAAACCTGTCAGTCTTGTAATTTATGGTCATTAAAGTCTTTTTTAGATTATGCAACTCACATGATATTCTCACTAATACTAGATTAAAAATAAACAGCCGACCGAAGTTATGATTCCATGTCCAGACGCTTGCCAAACCTCAACAAGCAGTCACAAATTCAAACGTGTGGATAGTGTGTTTGCTTGATTTGCCAAACGTTTGGCTTGGCTTGCCGTCGATCCGAACTCTGTCGGTTTTTGACGCCCAAATCAAAGGAAGCTTGTGGCAAGCGCTTGCGATGCATCCACATGTTTGTACGTTTGTAGAGGTTTGTAGTTTGTGGCAAAGGTGCGGATTCGGCTTTAAACATTTTCAGGCCTAAATATTTGACTACAAAATACCCTCCTCGTGTTGTAAACAATTGTAATTTTGTCTATTAACGTAAACTTTCGTCCACTGTTCGGCACGCATTTTTAAAATATTTTAAAATGCATGCTAAATGAAATAATGCGTAGAATGATTCGATATAGCTTAATATCTCCTTAGAACTCTTTCAAGAAAAAAAAACTTTTTCTAAATGTCTTCGCTTATCAAATCAATGTACGTAGGCTACAAATAAAATGTGATAAAAAAATGGAGAAGCATGAATTGTATCTAAAGCAGTGAATAATATGGCAAAGAGAAGATAAACATACAAATTAATTTAATGTACAGAAGAGGATAAAAGATCTGGAGGACGTATTTACGAAAAAAAAATTAAATGAATAAAATAATGTTTGAGCCGTTGTAAAAAAGTAGACAATTGTATTTAGGTAGATGTACGATTGTATTGAAAGAAACTTAACCTAAAACCATGAAATTAAATATTTGAAACTATTTTTTTGCAAACACTAAAGAGTGGAATGCTTTGTATTTACCGATAATGTTTGTTGCTCATGAATTGGTATTATAAGACCTAACAATTAAATGTTACAATTTTATTGTGTAAATTGTGTTTTTATTAACAGTTAATGATCAAGCTGTCAACCAATATGTTTTCTCAGTTACGTGATTCTGTATCTGGATGGAAACCTACTTCAAAAAGCACTTACAAAGGACACTGAAAAGTGAAAAATAATCTATTACAAACTTAATCGAAAAGACTACAATACATGTACAACTCTTGACATGACACTTCTAATATATTAGGTAACATTATAAAGGTACTAGGTACCTACTGGTCAGTTTGAAGTCGGTGCCAAGCCCAAAGTTTGTTTATGATAATATATTAAAGAGAAAAGACGTTTATTTTGAAGATAATCCGTCTCTACCATAATACGTTCATACACTCGAGAGCAATAAATCCGAGTCACGACCTACTAAAAGAATCCTACGCCAAGACATCTGAATGCTTATTAACTTAGAAACCCTATTGCAGTACGACATCGTACCGGAGACGTATCGGAGTAACATTTACGCTCGTGTTTCAACTGGAAATACTAATTCAGTTTTTCTCAACCTGTGGGGACGCGGACGTACTGATGTGGGCCACATAAAGATACTTAAAAATCTCAGAAACTAATAATGCTAGCTTGTGTATAATAGATTATTAAATACTCCTTCAATGAAAGTAATAAAACATCTTGGTTGTTGTAACATTTTGCCATCAAAAATATCAAATTAAAAAAATGCGACTTTTGTAACGAATTTCTGCATTTATTTTGGCTTTTGTATAAAAAATTATGTACGTAATATATAGGTATGTATGTAAAACGTTTCTAGTGTTCAATATTCATTATTGAAGCTGTCATAATGTCGCTTACATCTGAGGAATGCACCAGGGTTATCTAAATGCTGGAAAATGGCCGGAGTGATAGAGTCTCGCTGCCAACAGCACAACGAGTTCTCCAACGTTACGGGGAAACTGGTTCTAACCTACGCAGACCAAGGATATGCAGGGCCAGGTGTGCCGTAGTCCGAGAAGACCGATACTTGGTCAACACAATGCTTTAAAATCACTTTCTCACAGGAAAAGACCTTACAAATCTGCTTCGACGCCTGCTAACCCAACTGTATGACAACGAGTTGCTGAAGCTAATTTAAAACCATTTAGATCTGTTAACGGCCCCCACTTAAGTTGGAGTGTTAAAGATTGTTCAAGAGTTATATTCTAAGATTAATCAAAATTCATGCTCTATAAGCAGAGTATTTAAGTATCTATGTAACACAATTTATATCACTAAGCTATCATTCTTTGTTTCTGAGATTTTCAGGTATCTTCTATCCGGATTCATTGCTCTCGAGTGTAGTTGATGTTAACGTAAGTGCATTAAAATCCTGTTTATTAATTTTTTTATTTGGCTCAAGGACTTCTGTAAATGCGTCCTAGAATTCAGGATTAAATAACTTTGTATATTTATAATGTATTTAGAAACGGGAATGCAGTTTTTATCGATTTCTTAGAAAGAAATTTTATACAGCCAAAATAGAATTAAGTCAAAGTTGCAAAAATTTTATGTATATTTGTTTATATATACGTAAATTGTATTAGAATTTGATGTTGGATAATGCATTGTTTTAAAACTGATTGATATAAAATGTGATGTAGAATTTTGTATAAAAAAGCGACTGGAAACATAAAAGCGTTTGACACGAGTCAAAATTTTATAATAATGATCCAAATAAAATTTATATTTATTATGTTTCTGGTCCGAGCTTAAATTGATGTTAAATATAACTAAGTATCATAAAGTAGTTATTGTTAAATTACCCTGATTGTGTGTAGAGGCCTTTTGTGTATTTATTTGAAAAAAATTATTTATTTGAAAAAAATTATTATCTATATCTGTGTTGTGATGGTATAATGTTTAGCTTTAACTATGTACTTACTGATGAGTTTATCGAATATATTATGCACAAAAACTTTTGCTATAGATTATGCATAAGCTAATTTTGAATAGGTACACCATTTTATATTTACTAAAGATACAAAATCTCTCAAGGATGTATTTAAGGAGAGCCTAAATACCAGGAGAGCCCTTGAAAGAGTAATATTGATATCAGACTCTGTACTGAGCAATTAAACAAAATTGTCTCATTGTTTAGAGAGTGGTATCGTATATTGTAAGTAATTTAAGAACGCCGTGAAAAGAATGATAAGCATTTTATTATCCTCTTATAATCTTTTTGAAACTCAATGGTTTAAAGAAAATATCAAGGCAGTTGCTACTCATAATTTTGTTAGTCTATATGCCTGCCTACTTCTACTTTTCTCTGCATCACCCAAAGGAAAACTGGTAGACAATGCCTTAGGCAATTACCAATATTACTGAGAGAACGATATGAGGTTAGAGACTGTGCATGGCGTGTAAAGGAACCCGCGCGCCGATAACGCCGAACATCGCTAAATTAATTTATCTTTAACAGGAAAAATAATTTCTCCATGAATTAAAAATACGTTTTTGTTAGAAAACTTGACGTGAAATACGATGGTAATATTTACAACTCGCTACGAGCAATTGTTAAAAATCGATTTTAACGTTTTAATTGTTTATAACAATATAAATTGGTTTATAACAATATAAATGTGTTGTTTAAAATGAAAAAAAAAGTTTCTAGCTCTAAAAGAACCGGAGTTATGATTTTTTGAAAATGGGTCTCCAAGCCAAAAATCATCAAATTCTCAAATTTTCGATCCCCTCAATTTCCCAAAATATTGAGAATTTTTCGAACACGTATTTTTTTTTTTCGAGATAGAACCCGTAAAAATATTTCAGCCATATCAAAAATGGGTCGGTCAATTTTTGTCCAAATCTGTCCGGTTTGTAAAAGAATGACCCATATTAGTATCCAATACGGGACTCTATGCGACTCAGAACAGTAACACTTACTCCAAAACTTGCACAAGTGTTTTAACACGTTTTTAACAGTTTTGGAGTTTACTGATCTCATACATCTTAATAGGTAGTCCAACAGGTGATTAAATTCTCATTCTGTATATATTGTAATTTATACTACAAAAATTGGCCTAAAACAAATAATACAAGAACAAAACTGACGGTATTTCTTATAGAAGTGAATCATTATCTGGTTTTTACGATTATCGTATATAAAGAAAGAAAAAGAAACTTATGTTTACTAAAAGAACTTTGTTTTTGACTACCACTGCCTCTCCGAATCATTTTGATTCAACCTAAGACTGCCTGGAAGATATTGCACTTAGCAATAAGGCCGCCCTTTGTGCATTGTACATTATCTATCTGACACAGGTATGTATAAAATGGTGTACAATTGTTATCAACAACAAGTGTTATCGATCTATTATAATGATGTGCATGATTTTCAAATCAAATTAAATAAATAACAAAATTCTAAACTCCCATGAGCATATAAAGGTAATTATGTAATGTTTGAATGTCATTATAAAAAAAATATAATGTTAAAGTCGAAAGAAAAGACATAACTTAGGGCTAATTTTCCAATCAGGCAATATTAGGCCAAATTCAACACGAACAAATAAAATAGGTATCTCATTAACACCGTTTGTTAGTATTGCCTTTGTATATAATCTTATTATAAAGTTCTATATAACTTTTATCTGATTGAAAAATTTGGCCTAAATCGACTTGAATTTTTTCTTACACACATACCTATTTAAAATGTGCAATATTTATTTTGTGATAGTCCTTTGCCTGGCACTAAGTGTTAAAGTAAGGTTGGTATATTAATGTTTGATATAAAATGTTTATATTTGTAAAATTGTTTTATTATGTCTACCTTTCCTTAAACTTACTATACAACTAGGTACATAATACATAGCAGAGACAAAAAGTCTTGTAAAAAAATCTAGAAGGCCTATTTCTTAAAAAAAAATTCCATTTCTTAGATATTTAACTTTTCGGAAAAAGATACGACGATTGATAGATTGGTTGAAATTGGTAGAAAGGGTTACAATTGTAATTGCGTAGGAATTTTATGAATATTTTTAAAGTATTGAAATTAATACTTATGACTAATAACTTTGTTGGTTTAAAAAGTTAAACAGGTGCAACAAGAGTAGAGACCGCCAATTGAAACCTCCTCCACATCAAGCAAAGACTAAAGAATATAATATATTATGTTAATTGATAGATAGATAAACTCTTTATTGTACAAAATATACGAAATTATACATAATCTTACAAACTATAAACCTTGTACAATTGGCGGCTTTATCGCGTTCTGCGATCTCTTCCAGACAACCATTGGATGGAAAGAGAGTTTATGTATGGCAAGAGAAGTTGCAGTGTATATTCAACTTAAAGGAATAAAGTGACAACTGGTTATGACTCCACTGTGTCTAGTTAACATTTACAAGAAGTCTTATCTTATTAACCGACTTTAAAAAAGAAGATTATCAATTCGGCACACTCGTATGTAATATTATTGGAAATGAAAAATATTCCCATACTACATTTAATAGGGCTTCCAAACACATATCCATTTTTTTAATCCTTATATGGCTACTTTTTTTTCATTCATTTTTTTCTTATGGCTCTTGAACAAATGCGCTGCAACTTTTAAAAGCTTTATCTCTCGCCCAATACATCACGAAAGGAAGAAGTGGTCAGACTTCTTTTTTTGAAACCGGTTAATACACTAATTTAGTTTTCATTGTGGTGGATATGGGTTATAAATGAAATGATTTTTCTCTTATCATCATATTACTATTATTTAAAAAAAAATATTTACAAAATTATAACAAGAATTACTTATAATTACCAACTTCTTATAAGCGACCCAAAACTTCGACGACTACATGAAGCCCGCGGCTCCTGGCAGACCTGATCTCGACAGTGACGGTTTTTCTACCTGTGCCTCCAGCTACAATGCCTGCCTTCGCACCCTGGTTTGTGCCAACCTGCGCAGCGCGCACAGACGAGATTCTTGTGCTTGCGTTCCCCCGGTATGTGACTCTTAGAACATGAACCACGTTGGCAACCGCTGATCTTCTGTATATCCCCCTATAACAAGACAAAATATTGTCTCAGGATTCAATAATTTAGTAAAATTATAACTTTCACGTTCAGATAAAAAATCTATGCAAAAGAAGAACAATTCAACAAAAAAGTAAACTGTTATGCCGTTAAAATACAGTTAAGCAGTTGTAAACTATTATTTTCTTTTACCTTTAATTAGATCTTTAATAAAGTTTCGATTGAGCCTAACAAAAGTCTTAGTCGGCGATAGATTGTCAACAACCATGTGTTTTTCTTGTTGATCACCAACAAAATTGATATATTACGTTAAATTTTATAGTAAAATCTATCTTGTATTCTCCTATACATTCTCTACACCTGTCAGTTAGTACAATTTTTCACTGAAAGGTTTGAAGTATTTAAATGACTACCAGGAACTCGTTTACTATCGTGTCTGCATTACAAACAACTAAAGAGTATATTTTTTCATTACCTGAAAAGTAATCTGTTTCTAGTATCGATTACCCCTGGTACCACGTTTGGGCTTATTTCAAATTCAGGTCCAACTTCGTCAACAGATTCAATCACTTGTACAGGCTCTACCATTTCCTCATTCTTCCGAGATTCATCCCCGACTTCTTCGAAAGATTCAATCAGTTCTACAGGCTCGTATATTGCCTCTTCAGCTGCTGATTGAGCCCCAACTTCTTCAAAAGCCTCAATTACGGGTATAAGTTTTGCATCTGCCTGAAGTTCGATAGCTGTGCCTCTGACATAGACTGCCAAGAAGACCAACATGCTAAAAATCACTTGATACTTCATCTAAAAAAACACATAAGATTGAATGAAAAATTATTACTAAAGCATTATATATATATATATCAGTCCTTCATCTTTTCGTATTACTACATTTACATTTTACATTACATTCTATACGAAAAGATGAAGGACTGATATAAAAATATACGAGGATACAGGGTAATCAAAATATAAAGACCAGTTCGACCTTATAGGAAAGCTAGCCCAGACTCAAAGTAATTATGTATGAATGAAACATATAAGTGTGCTATGTAGCAAACGAACTCAACGTATGTTGGCGAGGTGTCATCTTAAACCACTACGCCATCTGTGCAGTGTATTAATAGGTATCATTTTCATTATAATTATGAGTCTTATGGTACTTTTCTAGATAATTCAGTACTTGTATTGTTAGTTTATGATAAATAAACAAAAAAAAAAGTGTTATAAAAGTTTGGTAAAAAAAACAAAATAAAATATAACTTACCTTTCTACTTAGTAATAACTTTTACTGTCTTAAGGTTCGACTCTTTCACACTGTACACCATATAACTCAACGAGGCGTATATATTAGACGAAATTGAGGTTATCAACATTACTATCTTTCAGATGACAAGCATTTAGAACCAGGTTACAGCTCTTTGTATTTTCTTCTTTGTTTAAACACCCGGGAATTCCCCGTAAATCCCTACCACTCTTTTGGGAGACCGTATCCATTGCAAGAGGAGAGGTGTATGAGAACCTGTATGAGAATAAAAGTAATATACATACATACCAGCATTTGGTTCATCTTCTGGTGTTGCTGTACGAGCGCCTTCCGTGTCCTCCTTCGGTAAGACCGGCATCGTCTAATCCCACTTCTGACACCAACTTGTTACGAGCTGAGGGTTGAAATTACAAATTTATTACCAAAATAGCCACAATTTATTTTAATAATTCACAAATAACATAATTAATTCTCACTATTTAAATTCAGTTGTAACTTTACACTTATATTGTCACTATTTCCACTTCTCTATTCACTTATTCACTACTAAAACCCTCTTAACACTGCAATGCACCGCCTTATAATAATACTCTGAATGTTATTGACTCTGGAATTTTCTAATATAATACAGGATATTCTATAAATAGACTATTAGTTCCGTTCATTGTCAAGAGATGGCGTGCATAACAACTTAGGTAATCTTAACCCTTTGTAATTTCCTCGAACTGCAATAGATGGCATCATGCGTCACAATTCATTGCCACAACAATAGAAAATTTCACATTCTTACCCGTAAAACCCACTTAGGTCTTAACACACCTCTGACTAGAATGTATAGAGAATACAACAGCATTTGCGCACAGCAAAATTTAGATATTCATGTCAGAAGTGCTATGGCAGAAACAATAGTCTTTTTTATTACTTTTTTGTTTATCTTTAAGTTTTTTTATCATTATATTGTCTGTAGATTTCACCATCGATTTAGGTATAAATTAGACTTAGTTTTAACTTTAACTTAACTTGTAATTTTAAGTTTTTGTCTTATAACTACTTACTTTTATTCTACACATTTATTATATATATGTTTCTAATAATTATTTATAGGTTATACATGGTAAATGATGTGTGGACCTGTAATGGGCATGCATACCAGACTTTTATATAATTGTTTATTTTTATGTCAATGCTGTGTATGTATGCTGTTGGTATACTAAAATAAATAACTAAAAAACACACACATAACACACATCGGCGGAGACAAGAAAGCAGTTTATGTGGCCGAGCACCTTTCTTTGCACAACAAAGAACCTCACAAAGTAGCAAGACTTAAAGCTAGAGATGCTAAGTTCAAATTTGTTTGGGTAAGAAGTGGTCGTACCTACATATGTTAGAAAAAACCAAATCTTCACCAGCCATTATAATTAGGGATTTTGATTCAGTCAATAATATTACATAAATATAAATTAACTTCAACTTTTTATCTAGAACCCAAAGTTATTAAAAATTCACACATATAAATTTATTGTTACTACCAAAATTATAGAGGATTAAACACAAAAACCCATTCTTTTTTTACTAATGTATCTTAATCATTACGATATAATATTTGTTACTGAAAGTTGGCTTTTAAGTAATGTGACAGACTCAGAGATGTTCGATGATCGATATGTTGTGTATAGGCGGGATCGTGACTTGACAAGTCAGCAGTCTAGGAGGACAGGTGGAGGTATACTGGTTGTGGTTAGTAAAAAGGTCAATACAGTTAGATTAAGAATGTAAGAAGATCTCTTGATGGTACTCGTAGTTAATCTAAGGAAAGTTAATAACAAAAGTTTGCATCGGTACCATTTATATGCCACTGCCAGTACACTTTGATGAATTTGAACCGTTTGTAGGCACTGCCAGCGCTAACCAATGAGCACACATTGGTTATGTCTATAACCTTTAAAGTCTAACATGGATACTCAATGATATTGACAAGTCTATTAATTTATAAGGTTCTCTTTGTCCGTTTTATCATCTCATGTCCGAATTTATGTCTATCGGTGATTTGAAACAACATGATTTAAAAAGAAACCATTAATCTAAAATTTTCGAATTAGTCTTTCAGTCAGACAGTAATCTCAATTCATGCCAGTTACCTAGAAATAACTTTCACAAAGCTGACTATGTCACTTTTTGGAACGATTTGGATAGAATTGACTGGAAGGTTTCATTTTCAACATTTAACAATATTGATGAGATGGTAACGCGATTTTATGAGATTTTGCGTACCATAATAAATAAAGCAGTGCAGTGTAAACTTAAAAGTAACAATTACCCGGTTTGGTATTCGAGAAGTTTAATAAGGAGTCTTAAAAAAACACCGAACTAGGATGCGTTTCAGGAAATATTGGTATCCTATGTATATTTCATCTATTCAAGTCAAATTCATGAGTACCGTGATTACTAACTAGTCTACTGGGTTTAATGACTGGTCAGCTCAAAACTGAAATGGTTCTTTCGTATAACGACCTGGACGCTTTTTTTTTATGGTATAGGGGGCAAACGAGCAGACGGGTCACCTGATAGTAAATGACTACCGCCGCCGATGGGCACCTGTAACTCAAGAGTTACAAGTGCGTCGCCGCCCTTTAAAGTGGGAAAGTGGGAAGAGCGGAAAGACGGGAGAGGGGGATTCGGGAGGAGGAGAGGGGGGAGAGGAAAGGGTTAGGGCCTCCGGTAACCTAGCTCACGCGGGGAAAAGCAATGCAAGCATTGTTTCACTGCCGGTTTTTTGTGAGGCCGTTTTATCGAGCGGAGTCGAGCTGGCCCATACGTGCCGAAGCATGACTCTCCCACGTAAGAGCTTACATGGCACTTCCACAGTTTAAATTTACATAGACTTGGATCCTTGAATTTGTTCCGGTGTTTCATCTCAAGGCTAGTCGACAAACCGGATTTTGTATTTGTTTACTATATCCTATATCTGTTTATGTCTAGACTTGTAACTAATTCTCTCTCGTTTTTTTTCTACCATCTCCACCCCATGCAATTCGATTCCTAATCAGATTTTGGTTTTAAAAAAGGGAGAGGTAAGCCAACTGTCATGACAGGTCGAGGCACAATTGACAAACTTTAGAGCACTTCACTAGAATGTGCAGTGTTATATCTTCGATAAAACACCCTAATCAGTGACACGCAGACGTAGGAATCCAGTCAATAGGATAAACATATCATATCGATTGATAAATTTTATAAAATCTCCATCTAACCTTCACTGTTGGGTCATGTCCCCGTGAATGTATCATGTCCTGCGCTCGCTGTTAAGGTTCAGAAAAAAAACTTTAGATTTTTCATAACAACGGTTTAACAACATATATATCTTAAATAATTTGAACATAATTTTGCTAAAAATCTGTCTGACGTTAAATCTGGAAGTTGTAAATGAAGTTGGATCACAACAAATAGCGTTTGTAGGTTTTATTTTTTCTTTATTAAGTAAATAAAAACAATTTCTTTTTAACAAACGTATTAAAAAGTTAGAACCAGCCCAAAACCTCGAGCTGAATATGGAAGCCGCGACCCCTTACTGACCTAAATTCTACTGTGACAAAGTTTCTGCCAGAGCCTCCAGATACGACGCGTGCAGTCGCACCCAGGTTCGCACCAATTTGCCAAGCTCGAACGGCGGTGATTCTGGTGTTTGCTCTGCCACGGTATGTGACTCTATGTACAAGAACTGTGTTGGACACCGCTGATCTTCTGTATATTCCCCTGTGAAAAGAAAAACTTTACTAAATATGGTCTATTCGCCTTACACATTATTGAAATACACAAAGATTCGTTTAACTGATAGTTTACTAAAATCTACATTTCTCATATATTATATATTTCTAAAGACTTTAAGGTAGTGAAATTCTCAATTTCAGATCACTAGTAAGATGAATTTCACGATCCTGTTTTGCATTACCTGAAAAGTAATCCGTTTCTAGTCTCAATTATTCCCGAGAACACGTTTGGAGATGTTTCAGATCCAAGTCCTACTTCTTCAAAAGATTCTATCACTTGTACAGGTTCGTGTACTTCTTCATTTGCTTTTCCGACTTCTTCATAATATTTAATCAAATCTACAGGCTCTTCTAATTCTCCGAGTTTCGCGGGTGCTAATTCTGCGGGTGCCCTTACTTCCACAGGCTCAATTACTGCGCAGTTGACGTTAGCTGCCAAAAGAGCCAACAACGCGAACAACACTTGGTTTTTCATCTAGAAAAAAATGTCACGTTTAAAGTTAAGACTACGACATTTCAAAAGAATATAGTCTTCCACTAGCATTATAAGAATATCTTCAATCAAAACTGTTTAGACTAAAATAAAGCAATTTCAGCAAACTTGAGAACGGTTAATTTCTTTAAATAACTTACATAGTGGGAAGTAGGAAAATATAAAAAAAGTTATTCATATTCTTCATAAAAATATCATAAAGATTTAAATCACTTTATTACAAAAATTAAATCACATTTTAAAATCACTTACCTTAATAATATTTTTGAATACTGCTTAGAAGACAAGATTTCAAAACTGAATATGCCACTTCGACGTGGCTTATTTATAGGTAGAAAAGTATATATTATCATCGATTTCGTAATCTTTCTTATAAGCTAATTACGACTAATTTTGGATATCTATGTCATCATATATTTTTGTTTAGTTTCCTGTATTATCATGAGCGATTAGGTAATCCTTGTCTTATTACCTATTATATCATTATATTGACCGATCAACAAAGGTAAATCATATAAGGGAAGAAATTCAGTACATGAATTTGTTCAGATACGAAATATATTCTAATTGGTTTTGGTACTGTTGCTGTGTAAATCTATTGTTATTTACCTGTTTACTTTTATTTAGCTTCGGCGTTTTTAATTATTATCATCTAAGAACCACAATTGCAAACTCTAATAAAAGAATATTAGAACTTACCATAATTTTTTGGTTTTGACCAACCAACTCGGAATAACCCGTGATACCATGACAGTGACACCACGGCCTCACAGAAAACCAGCAGTGAAGCAATGCTTGCATTGTTTTTCGCCGAGTGAGTGAGGTTACCGGAGGCCCTAACCCTTTGGGGTGCTTTCTAGAAAACCTCCACGTGGTGCACCCTGGAAACGTTGACGATGACGCTTCCTTTTCCTCCTCCGTTTTGGGGAGGGCGTCATCGCCAACGGCTAATATTCTAGTAAGAGGAGAGGAGGCCATTTTCATCGGCCACTCGGTCGAAGCTTGGTCCAACAGAGTGGGCGTTTCTGCCGATTCCTCTGTTGGCCCCTCGCTCTTCGGAGCTATGAGGATGAAAACCTCTGGAAAAAATCACATAGGAGGGACCCTTTCCCGGAGTTTCTCCGCTGTCCTCAGTGGAGAAGGAGGACGGGCTCGGCGTGCACTTACAATGCCACCGAGCAGGCATGGGAAATTTAGTTTCCTGGCCACCGTCGGCATATCGTAATCCCGAAAGGAGTGGTGGTCATGTCTCGCGACTCCGATCGGGGTCTTGGCTTTGCCGCCCGGACTGCGAGGAAGAAAACCTCTCTAAAAAATCACCCCGAATCCCGTGTTTTGGTGCGTGACCAGGGGATGCATGGCTGATGGGTAGTTCAGTCGCAAGCGCACTCCCAGCCGGGGCACCTGCGGACCCCTCGGTTGGGCATAAATTTTCGCTTGCCCGGGTATTGGGGGATCTCTGCCCGGGTTGACCTTTATTTCTCCCCCACTCGTGGGAATAATTATGGAAGCTGAACATTTATTACAATTAAAAAAAATTACCGATGAAAAACAGAAGGAGAATGTGAAGAGGAAGGAGAAAACGAAGGGAAAAGCGGACGACACCTCGTCTAACGACGAGGAGGTTTTACTCGCGACGCCTCTCTCGCAGAAGCTCCCAGAAGTCGATCGGACTCCTGGGAGCAGAAGGAAATCGGAACGATTACGTTCCAAGGTCGCCAGTTCAACACCTAACTCGGCCGAAGAAATGGAGGTGGAGCCCCGCGATGAAAGTCGGAAGCGCGGTCGCTCTAGAGATGAAGAAGGCGATGCGTCGCATGACATGCTGCCACCAAAAGTGCCTAGCAGCCAAAGAGGGAGGTCGAGGTCACGTACACCGATCCCTGCTCGGGCAGGTTCCGCCTTTTCAAGGTCGGAAGCATATGGGCGAGCTCGCGTGGAAGGCGAAATCATTGCAGAGGAGGAAATAGCGGATCTCCTACTGAAGGTCCGTGCACCGGTGGAAGGATGTTCTGACCCCCAAATATCAGTGTCACTGAAGGAGAGGACGACAGCAGCGGTGGCCATTATAAACAAAGTGGCCACCAAGTCCACCAACCTGAAGGGCTCGTTTGTTAGGGCCCTGAAGGATTCCTCCTCCGCCGTGTCTGGTGTCGTAGAAAGCCTCATCGCGGACGTGGCGCAACTCCAAGAGGCAAATGATCGCCTTATGGCCTCCAATGATCGCCTGTCGGAGCAGGTTGCAGAGCTAAGTGCTCAGTTCACCCAGTTTCGGGCGGGGGCGCTCTCGGATCGCCCCGAACAGACAAATGCGGTTGCGCAGCAACCTGCTCCCTCCACCTGCCCATCCTCCGTTCCTGATGCCCACTTGCGTCAAATTATAGACGCAGTGTGGCGAATGATGGACGGGCGCCTCGCGGGTCTGGAAGCAAGGCTGCCTGCGGCCCCTGTTCTGCGGCCGCCACTCGCAGCGGATAAGCCTAAGGCCGCATCAGTCCCGACGCCACTTCCCGTCTCGGGTGGGCGCGTCACGGTCTCGTATGCGGTGGCGACGTCAGCGCCGGTGGCCGTTGCGTCCACGTCGAAAGCCGGGCGACCAGCTAAGGCCGCAACCAAATCCGGGCATCCGGCTAAGGCCTCGGCTACGGAGGCGGTGGCATTCCCTCCGCTCCCCACTCCGGCACCTAATGGGAAGAGCGCCGCATCTGGTACCAAAACTGTGCCTGGCCCCTCAACATCTGGTCCCTCTACGTCTGCCACCTCTGGCGACGGGTGGCAAGTAGTTGGGGAGGGGAAAAAGTCCCGAAAGCGGGGTAAGAAGGCTGCAAAGAAAGCAGCCTCTACACCGCAGTCGCCGTCAGTGGCAGTGGCCAACAAACAGAAGCCGCGGAAACTGCAGACGCCCAAAACGGCGGCTGTGGTTATCACCGTGTCGCCAGAGGCAGCGAACAGTGGGCTATCTTATGCTGCCGTCTTTAAGAAGGCCCGGGATGGCCTCGCCGGTGAGTTCGGGGCTTCAGGCGTGAGGATGCGACTCGCCCAGACGGGAGCTCGAATACTGGAGTTCCCCGGGGCTGAAGGTGCGAGGGCGGCCGACACCTTCGCTGAGAAGTTGCGGGGAATATTCCCAATAACGGATGGTGTCAAGATCGCCAGGCCCACCAAGTGCGCGGACCTGCGCATTTCAGGCCTGGATGACTCTGTGACGGTGGAGGATGTCCGCGTTGCCGTTCAGGAGCAGACGGGATGCGGCGCGGACAACATCAGAGTCGGCACCATCCGCCCCAGTCCAGGGGGCCTTGGCGCGGTATGGGTCAGCTGTCCCGTAGCGTCGGCCAAAATTTTGGGCGACGCCGGCAAGGTCCTCATCGGTTTCGTGAACGCCAGAGTCACAGTCCTGGTAGCGAGACCGATGAGGTGTTTCAAATGCCTAGGGTCAAGACACACCCGCGTCAAGTGTTCGAGTTGTTTCGACTGTAGCGGACTATGTTTCCGCTGCGGTCGACCGGGGCACAAGGCGGTGGAATGTTCCGCCGCCCCTCACTGCCCAGCGTGTGCAGCGGGCAATCTGCCCGCTAATCACCAGATGGGGCAGGGGGGCTGCAAGCCTCCCCGCACTTCTCAGAAAACATCGGGGGCTAGCCAATCGACCCAGGCTACCTCCGATGTCACTCGTGCGTCGACATCGTCGCCCATGGAGGAGGCTGTAGAGACGGTCCAATAAATGGACCAAGTCTCAAGCCTCCTTGTCCAGACGAACCTAAACCACTCTGCCGGTGCGCAAGATCTTTTCCTGCAAACCATGGCAGAGTGGTCGATCGGTGTAGCCGTAGTTTCGGAGCCCTATTATGTTCCTCCCCGTCCAAACTGGGTGGGTGACCGGGACGGCTCCGTGGCAGTCGTCGGCTCCACGGCGGCTCATTCCCCGCCCTCGTCGCTAAGAGACAAGGGTAATGGATATGTTGCTGCTGCATGGGGGGGGATCACCATATATGGTGTCTACTTCTCCCCCAGTCGGAGTCTGAGCGACTTCGAGGTTTTCCTCAATAACATGGAGACCTCGATGCGGCGACTAGCGTCTGGGCACGTCTTAGTGCTGGGGGACTTCAACGCAAAGTCCGTTGCGTGGGGTTCCCCCAGGACGGACGCACGGGGCGATGCCGTGGAGGAGTGGGCGGCATCGGTGGGCCTCTGTATCTTAAACAGAGGCTCCACCAACACGTGCGTGCGACAGCAGGGGGGGTCGATAGTGGACCTTTCGTTCGCTACCCCTGCTCTCGCCGCACGAGTAAGGAGCTGGCGTGTCCTGGAAGAGGTTGAGACGCTCTCAGATCACCTCTATATCCGATTCGAGCTCTCCCGGATCCAGGACCCCAGAAGGGGTTACACGGCGCGGCGGTCTTCCCGCTTCCCGCGGTGGGCTGTTACAAAGGTGAATAGGGACCTACTGGAGGAGGCAGCCATTATTTACTCTTGGCTGTCTCCGCGGCCTCTGACTGAGGAGGCAGACATGGGGGCTGGCCGCTTTCGCGATGCGATTACGCAGATTTGCGATGCGGCCATGCCCCGCGTCCGAGGTCGTCGGCCTCCAAGGAAGGAGGTCTACTGGTGGTCCCAGGAGTTGGCGGACCTCCGAGCGGCCTGTACTCGTGCCCGGAGGTCCTACACTCGCAGCCGGCGGCGTCGCCGCGAAGAGGGGGAAGAGGACCAGCTTCATGAGGAGTACCGAGAGGCGCGGAAAACTCTGAAGCTGGCCATTAGCCGCGCCAAAGAGGAGAAAAGAAAGGAGATGCTGGAGGGTCTCAATGGTGACCCCTGGGGACGCCCATATCTCGCGGCGCAACAAAAGCTCCGCGCGTCGGGCCCCCCCCTTACGGAGACTCTCCAGCCCAGCTTCCTGCAGGAAGTGGTTGAGGGCCTTTTCCCGCAACGGGTGGAGCACGTACCCCCGTCGATGGCCCCCTTGGCCGGAAACGACGGGGAGAACGAGGAGGATGGTGTTCCGCCCGTCACGGAGGCGGAGGTAGGGGCGGTTGTTCTACGGATCCGTTCCAAGAACACCGCCCCCGGGCCAGACGGGATCCCTGCCCGAATGTTGGCCCTTGCCCTCGATCACATGTCCGACCGCCTCAGGGAGGTGTTCGACGCCAGCTTGGCGTCCGGGCGCTTCCCTGACTGCTGGAAGAGCGGGAAGCTGGTCCTTTTAAGGAAGCCGGGACGGCCTACTGACTCGGTCGCGGCCTACAGGCCCATCGTGTTGCTGGGCGAGGCGGGTAAATTGTTTGAGAGGGTCCTCTCTGCCCGCATCGTCCGGCACCTTGGCGAGGTCGGCCCCGATTTGTCGGACGCTCAATTCGGTTTTCGAGCGGGGCGTTCGACGGTCGGCGCTGTGTTGCGCCTGAGGGCCGTGACGGAAGAGGTAGTGAGCTGTGGCGGCGTGTTGTTGGCGGTGTCGTTGAACATCGCCAACGCATTCAATAGTCTGCCATTCAGCTGCATCAGGGAAGCACTCCTTTATCATAGGGTGCCACAGTACCTGAGGCGGCTAGTGGCAGACTATCTCGAGGAGCGTACCGTCATGTACGAGGACCGAGACGGAGTTTTGAGTCGTTGGCCCATGTCGTGCGGTGTTCCGCAGGGGTCTGTCCTCCTGTGGAACATGGGGTACGACTGGGCCCTTCGAGGCGACTTCCCCCCCGGGCTGGGCGTAATCTGTTACGCCGACGACACACTGGTCACAGCCCGGGGGGTGAACTTCCAAGAGGCGGCGCGTTTGGCCACCAGAGGTGTCTCTCTGGTGGTCGGTCGCATCGAGGCGCTGGGTCTGCGGGTGGCCCTGGATAAGACTGAGGCCCTTTTATTTCATGGGCCTCGTCGTGGTCCACCCCCTGGCGCCTCTTCGACGAGCACTTCCGACAGCTTGCTCCGAAGCTGGTCGGCGCTGCGTCCGCCCTTGGGCGACTCCTGCCCAATTTGGGCGGACCCAGCGTCGCTACAAGACGGTTGTACACGGGGGTTGTCCGGTCAATGGCACTGTACGGTGCACCGGTGTGGGCGGGAGCTCTGACCGCCCAGAATAGGGCGCGCCTCTGGCGCCCTCAGAGGGTTATGGCGGTTAGAGCCATACGCGGATACCGCACCGTGTCGACGGAGGCGGCGTGCGCGTTGGCCGGGACTCCCCCGTGGGATTTGGAGGCGGAAGTGCTCGCCGAAGTATATCGGCGAACGGCTGATTTCCGGGCGGGAAGCGGCAGTCGGCCCCCGCCCGAAGAGGTACGCGAGTGGCGTGAGGCCGCTCGCCGAGCCACCATGGCTCGTCGGCTAGAGGCTCCACGTGCTGGCGCTCCAGCCGGTCATCATCGAGTGGGCAGGGCGGCAGCACGGGACAATTTCTTTCCGACTGACGCAGGTTCTTTCCGGGCACGGTTGCTTCGGGAAGTACCTGCACTCGGTCGCTAGGAGAGAATTGAGTCCCGCCTGTCACCACTGCGACTGCAGTGAGGACTCGGCTCAGCATACGCTGGCGGTCTGCTCCGCCTGGGCGACGCAGCGTCGGGCCCTCACTGCAGTCATCGGAGGGGATCTCTCGCTACCGTCCGTCATACGCTCCATGGCCGGTAGCGACAGGAATTTTTCCGCGGTCGCGACCTTCTGTGAAGACGTCATCTCGCAGAAGGAGGCGGCGGAAAGGGTCCGGGAGGACCATCTTCACTCGGACCTAATTCGCCGTCAGCGAACCGGGCGGCGGAGGCGCGCTTACCAGCACCTCATGCCGCCTTGAGTGTGGCCGCGGGTGGATGGGACGGGTTTTCCCCTCCACCCGCTTTAGTGGCACCCCGCGAGGAGACGGCGTCCGTGTGTGCCTGGACGTCGCCTAATTAAGAGATTCTTTACCCGGAGGTGGTGCTTGCGCTTTAGCGGGCAGGCGCTAGGGGGGGTCCGGATGTCTTAATAAAAGCTGTTCTGGATCCCTCCTATTTAAGGCGCAGTACGGCACACCGTGTGGTTTTAGTCGGTTCGATTCCGACACACCGCCCTACCGAAAACCCCGGTGGGGTGTTCAATCAGTACATGAAAATTAAAAAATACGTCAAGTATATCGTAAAAGGATTATGTCTTGTCTTCTAATCTAATCACATATTATAATAAAGGTAGCTGTAAATTAAATCATAATAAATGCAATCACCATGATTTGCAAAAAATAAATATGAATCAGACAATAATCTATTTTTATAATCAGATACAGTTTTGATACGATAGTCAGTAGCATAATAGTTAATTATTTAAAAAAATAAGTGATTCATGTGATCATTATTTATAATTAATAAAAAATTAAAAAAAATCTAAACAGATTGTACATAATATATAATCTGGCATTACGAGGATTCAACATCATAACATCATAAATACATAAAATCACACCTTTTTCTTTTCGGGGTAGTCAAAGACAGAAGCTTATCTCTTGCTTCTATCTTCACATACCACACGAGCTTCCTCTACTGTCATTAAACCTCTACAAACCTCTACACAAGCCCGCCGGTATTGAGTACTTCTAACCTGCCCCTACTTCAGAATATCACTAATTGGATCAGGGTTTGTTCCGCGTTGTCGAGACCATTCGCCCATCCCGCTAACGTTCGCCATTAATACGTAATTATTTTGTCATTGGTTCCGCACTCAACTTTCCGCGTGTCCAAACCACCACAACGCCCTTTCTACTCCTAAATATCTACATTTTGTCTGTCAACCAATCTTACTCCGCATATACTTCGCAGTAATTACTTACGTCTCAACAGCATTTATTCTACTTTGATAATATTTCTGCCATTCCCAATTCTCGGAACCATTCTACGATTACGACTAAGTAAAAATATTAAAGTACTTGTTTAGACTTAAAGCTATTATTAATGAAGGATTTTTATATATGTGTTGCTAATTTAAGTGGTGAGGTATTATGTATGAAGTATAGGGTATGTTGAAATAAATTATTAGTTTAAGGCCGCAACCTTTTTTATTTATTTTTATTTTATTAAGATCACCAAGGATGTCAATTCCTTCATTCGTCCCAAGCAATAACAAAACCTCTCGCAGTGATAGAAATATATAACAGCAAAGGACCTTTGCTGTCTATTTCTTTGTCTCAAACTCCTGACCATATCTCTGTGCACGGGCCGTAAGTAAGTAAGTACTTCCCTTTTCGCTTCGTCTCATTCGCACATAGACACGTCAACACAGACAACATCTATATTTATTTCATTCATCAGCTCGTATACTTCATCCAATTTCTCGCTTTACATTCAGAGTCGCAAGCTGAAAGTCCGCTTTTTTCACTTGCGAAAAAGGATTAGATCGGGAGTAGATTAAAGGATAATCCAGAAATATGCCAGTTACACACAGATTTTATGGCAGAATATGAGATATTTGGGCATATATCTAAGTTTTTAGATGTTCAATCACGGAGTTACATATGAAGGCAGTTCCTCAACTACCAAACTTAATTTAAAAATTCTAATTTTGTGTATGACAAGAAACATCCTATCCTTCTACTGTCCGCTCATGTGTATACAAAATGACTACCTATTCGATCATGAATATAATCGATTATTACACGCTGGACCCCTATATTTTATCGCTATTGGCGTCTATAAGATAAACATGTTGGCCTAGTAGAGAATGCAAGTTAGCTATCGCTATTTGCACTATTAATGTGAGTTAGTTATTGTTCAATCAACGATAAAACTTTCTTTTGAAATATATAGGTTTAGACTTTGCAGGCCCTATTCAGAGAAGGCCACGTCAAGGCCGTGGTACAAAATCAGTTAAATTTAATATTGATCAAAAATTATTAAAAAAATTAGTTTTCTTCTACATTTAACTTTAAGTATTCCAAACTTCACATTCCTGCGACCGCCAACTTTGCTTAGAAAAGGTACAAATAATTCTCTTCACGTATTAATAAATAGATATACGATAGTACAGATATGAGGGCATCCCCGTCGATAATTTACTTCATTAGATATCATTACATCGACAATATTAATTTAAATTACGATCTTCGTACAGATATCGAAAGTCCTTGACTGCCGTGCCGTAAGGTGTTTTGTGCTTACACGAAAAAAATGGTTTTCGGACACGTTTACATACGATGGCATTTAAATTTTTATATTAACTCTTTAAAACACTGAGAAAAGCAAAGGGAATATGTTTATTCCTGTTTATTATTATATTTATAAAGATCATAAATAATAATATGTTTATTATTTATAATCTTTATAAATTTAGAAATACAGTGTTCTGTATTTCTAAATTTATAAAGATCAATTTTGATGAAACACTGTAACATCATTTACAGTGTTTTGTCAAAACACAGCTTCTGATTTATTTATTTACTCATACTTCCTGCAAAAAACATTGCAAAAGGCGGACTTAATGCCGTAGACATTTTATTCCAGTCGTAGTCCAGTCCAGGTGATGCAGAACTGTGTGTGGCAGGTGTACATTTATTAGTCATGAAATAGAGGAATTAAAAAATGTATTACATAAATGTACTAGGCATACATACGTATATACATACATATATAAATACAAATACATAAATGATGAGACATTTGTAAAGTGTTATTGTGATGGTTCCGCCAATAAATCTCTGTAGAACTTGCGTACTTTAACTTTAAAAGTGAACCGATTTGTGGACATCCTGACTTCTTGTGGAAACGCGTTCCAGAGGTTTACAGCTTGGACAGCGAACGAAGAATGAACTATTCTGGAATTATGAGAAGGACAAAGAAGGAGAAGATTATTAGAAGAGCGATGATTTCTGGCATGGTTAGAGCAGAGATATTGAAAGTTAGTTGTTAGATAAGTGGGTGAGTTAGGTGAGTGGAGAAGGGAGTACAACATAGTCAGCGCACTCAAACTGCGGCGTTGTCTTATAGGTAACCATGTCAGTTGGGTGCGATAGGTGGATATCTATCCCCTTCAGAATGAAGAGTCGTCCCTCCCTCCGAAAATTTACAGAAACAAAAAAAAACCACAACATAGCATAACCCCTAAGGAGACTTGGGGTTTTGATTAACACCAGGGAGCGTAACATCGTGTGGTCTTTGCCGGATTAAGGTACCTAAGTTTAAATATATGTATGTCACCGTATGATCGTGAACATCGTTAGTTATAATAATCGCGATATCATAAACTGACGAAAAATTGTGAACTGTCTCGGTCTTCCAGGTACTACGTTAATTGTAAACAGTTCACAGTTGACATTATTTAATAACGACAGAATGTATATGAAACTTAATATCCTGAAAGCTCTACTGGCCTATTTTTCGCCTGTCATATAATTAGTCTTATGTTTGCTTCATGTAAACCATCCATTAGGCTTCATCTGTTGTTTTATTAGCACAACTGGAATAGCAACTAAGAAACCGTTGAGTAAGATTCGTCTTTTTGGGCCTTCGAATAGGTTGTAGCGAAAATACTTTTAAAGATAACAAAATTTATTTATTTCAGGTCATGATTCCTGTACTATCCACGGTACTAACAGCTAGGGTTTCGTCAGTGGTTCAGCTGTTAAGTCTGAGATAGCAATCTATTCTGTAGATACAAGAACTCGACTCTAAGCCAATATAAGATATGTCACTGGCATAAATGTAATCGCAGGAGAAATCAGTTCTGGATACCAATTACTACACACGTAACGCAATGTCTTCGATAATAAGAAACAAACATTGCGTTTATATGATAAAAAGTTGTTATATGTACCTTTATATACTTTTTACTGGACTCAAAAATGGAGCATCTGTTTAAGTGTCAATGCGTGAAGTGTTTTGGATTATTAATTTTAATACATTGCACTTTCAATACTTGAGACGCCCTTGCAACTTCCAGATAATTTGCTAACGGGTGACTTAATTTTGGCAGTTGGCAGCACCAAGTCTGTGAGTGTACACATCACGTCTGGTCGTGTCAGCGAAAATTACGGCTTTATCCCACTATCGTCTATTCTGACTATCGTCTATAATGGGCTATGGTTCAAGTTCTGGGTTGAAATTTGGGGTCACACGTCAAAGTAGTGGAAAATAAAGTGCTGGAATTATAAATAACGTTGTATATTCAATAAACCGGATTTCGTATTTGTTTGCCATATACTATATCTGTTTATTTTTAGACTTTTAACTAATTAAGTCTCTTTTCTTTTTTACCGTCTGCGCCTCATGCACTTTAATTTTAAATCAGGCTTTGGTTTCTAAAAAAGCGGGAGATGAGCCAATTGTCATGTCACGTCGAGGCACAATTGATAAACTTTAAAGTACTCCACTAGAATTTGCAGTGTGATATCTTCGATAAAACATCTCAATCGGTGAATCGTGGACGTAGGCATCAGCCAAGCAACGGTGATATATGAATTATACAAAATCTCCAGCCCACTTTCAATGATGGGTCTAGACGCTCAAGTTAAGTTTCAGAAAAAGAAAACATAAAAATTAAAACAAAAGCAATTTGAAAAATAAATTTTCATAACAACGGTTAAAAAAGATACAATGTGTCTTATAATACTTAAATATGTCTTAAAATACTTTAAACATAATTTTGCTAACAATCTGTCTGAAGATGAATCTGGAAGTTATAAATGAAGTTGGATCACAACAAACAGCGTTTGTAGGTTTTAATTTTTCTTTATTAAGTAAATAAAAACAATTTCTTTTTAACAAATGTATTAAAAAGTTAGAACCAGCCCAAAACTTCGAGCTGAATATGGAAGCCGCGACCCCTTACTGACCTAAATTCTACTGTGACAAAGTTTCTGCCAGAGCCTCCAGATACTACGCGTGCAGTCGCACCCAGGTTCGCACCAATTTGCCAAGCTCGAACGGCGGTGATTCTGGTGTTTGCTCTGCCACGGTATGTGACTCTATGTACATGAACTGTGTTGGACACCGCTGATCTTCTGTATATTCCCCTGTGAGAAGAAAAACTTTACTGAATATGGTCTATTCGCCTTACACATAATTGAAATACATAAAGATTCGTTTAACTGATAGTTCACTATAATCTACATTTCTCGTATATTATATATTTCTAAAGACTTAAAGGTAGTGAAATTCTCAATCTCAGATCACTAGTAAGATGAATTTTAAGATCCTGTTTTGCATTACCTGAAAAGTAATCCGTTTCTAGTCTCAATTATTCCCGAGAACACGTTTGGAGATGTTTCAGATCCAAGTCCTACTTCTTCAAAAGATTCTATCACTTGTACAGGTTCGTGTACTTCTTCATTTGCTTTTCCGACTTCTTCATAATATTTAATCAAATCTACAGGCTCTTCTAATTCTCCGAGTTCCGCGGGTGCTAATTCTGCGGGTGCCCTTACTTCCACAGGCTCAATTACTGCGCAGTTGACGTTAGCTGCCAAAAGAGCCAACAACGCGAACAATACTTGGTTTTTCATCTAGAAAAAAATGTCACGTTTAAAGTTAAGACTACGACATTTCGAAAGAATATACTCTTCCACTAGCATTATAAGAATATCTTCAATCAAAACTGTTTAGACTAAAATAAAGCAATTTCAGCAAACTTGAGAACGGTTAATTTCTTTAAATAACTTACATAGTGGGAAGAAGAAAAATATAAAAAAAAGTTATTCATATTCTTCATAAAAATATCATAAAGATTTAAATCACTTTATTACAAAAATTAAATCACATTTTAAAATCACTTACCTTAATAATATTTTTGAATATTGCTTAGAAGACAAGATTTCAAGACTGAATATGCCACTTCGACGTGGCTTATTTATAGGTAGAAAAGTATATATTATCATCGATTTCGTAATCTTTCTTATAAGCTAATTACGACTAATTTTGGATATCTATGTCATCATATATTTTTGTTTAGTTTCCTGTATTATCATGAGCGATTAGGTAATCCTTGTCTTATTACCTATTATATCATTATATTGACCGATCAACAAAGGTAAATCATATAAGGGAAGAAATTCAGTACATGAATTTGTTCAGATACGAAATATATTCTAATTGGTTTTGGTACTGTTGCTGTGTAAATCTATTGTTATTTACCTGTTTACTTTTATTTAGCTTCGGCGTTTTTAATTATTATCATCTAAGAACCACAATTGCAAACTCTAATAAAAGAATATTAGAACTTACCATAATTTTTTGGTTTTGACCAACCAACTCGGAATAACCCGTGATACCATGACAGTGACACCACGGCCTCACAGAAAACCAGCAGTGAAGCAATGCTTGCATTGTTTTTCGCCGAGTGAGTGAGGTTACCGGAGGCCCTAACCCTTTTCTCCCCCTCTCCCCCTTTTCCACCCTCCATTTACTTAGTCTAGGTATAATAATTGTTAACAAAAAACGAATCAGATTAAAAATGAAAGTAGGGAACTGATAATAATTTTGGTAAGCTCACAACTCACATATTAAATTAGAAATTAATACTAAATACTTGTCAATTGAACTACTTTACTTTTAATATAATAATAATAATAATATTGTATTTATTTTCCTGTCACAAAGAGCCATACAATATACATGATTAGTTATTTATACAATGTTTTTTAGCATATTCTTTGGGTGAGACTGGTATCTGCACTAGGATACCCTGTCATACAGATTACCAGGCCCTGGCCCCTAATTTTAAATCAATCAATATATTATAAGTAGGTGAAAGTATAGTATGATTTTGCATGCATTAACTGAGTGTGTGTGTGTGTGTGTTTGCGTATGAGCATACTTATGTGAGGTAATTTTTGTCACAAGCTATATTTCACTATTCATTCCATCTATGTGATAGGTTTTAGAAGAGTTTCCGTATTATTGTAGTTCAGCCCCTGAAGCCATTCAACCACCTTTTTCTTGCAATGAAATAGGGTAAGCGAGTACAGTGATAAGGAAGCGTTAAGCTGGTTATAAAGGTACGGCCCTAGAAAATAAAAGAATCTGTTTGAGAACATGGAATACGTGGAAATCGTCTGACATACATTATGTTTACGTCTTTTATTTTCTCGCAAAGAAGGATAAAAATACAAGTGCGAATGTTGCTTCGTGATAGTATGTAAAATAAATAACTGGCGAACGGTGAGCACCCCGCATAATTGACTCAATGCAGTAATTGGGTGATAGAAAGGCAGAGAGAAAGCTACTTTAAGTACCGCTCTCTGGGCACGCTCAAGTTTAATCAGATTTGATTTACACGCACCACCCATGTCAATATGCAATAAGTTATTATTGATCTACACAAAGCGAAGTAAACCATTGTAATTAATTTTGTGTCAACAATATGACGAAGATTTTTAAATATAAATATTAACTTTCGAGTCCTTGCAGTTAATAAATCAATGTGGGTGTCAAAACTGAGTCTCCTATCTATTATTACACCAAGATACTTGATGTGGTCTACCAGTTGAAGTTTTGGACAGGAACAGTTGACAGTAGAAGAGCATTTATGACCTATTATCTGGTTAGATGGTGGATCTTTTGAATTTTTTAATATAAATATTTAGCAAGTAAAATTAGTGCAATTAAGGTTGAGTCAAAATTAAATAGCGATCAAATGAAGTCAAGTAAATGTTATAACCGGCAAAGGGCAGAGATGATATCCAACTCTAAAGAAGGTAAGTACCTCCTAAAGTCCGCATGAGACTGCAAAAAAAAAACTCATTCGTAAAATATATTTAAACTACTTATTTTATTTGCGTAAGTATATGTTAATCCAGGTCTCCACCTATCTACATACCAAGTTTCAACGCAATCGATTTAGTAGTTTTGGCGTGAAAGAATAACAAACATCCATCCATCCAAACTTTCACATTTATTTTATTAGTGGGATTATAATAAAATTTATCCGTACAAGAAAATTGAAAAATACACCAAGTAGGTATATCGTAAAAGGATTATGTCTGGTTTTCTAATCTAATCACATATTATGAAGGTATAATAAGCTGTAAATAGAAACATAGTAAATGCACTAATCACTATCATAAATTTGCAAAAAAATAAACATGAATCAGACAATAATCTATTTTTATAATTAGATACAGTTTTGATACGATACAAGCCAATAATAAGCATTGTGTATTTGCAAAACGGTTACTTATAATAACCATAATATATATGTAAACCCCATTATTAAGAGCAATGTCAGCTTTCTTGTTCAATAAAGTATTAATATCTTTGAATCGAAGATACTTATAGACTTGATAATCATATCGCGTTTATAGTCACTGCCCTACTCCTGTTGCAAGAATAAACCTTCCAAGAATAAGACACCACTAATAAGTGGCTTTGTAAAAATATGTTTTTAAGTCATTTGCTAGTTCCAGAGATTAACGCTTCCATCACGAAAAACACACTATTCAGATTAATTATATTACTATATAAACTACTATACACTAAAGAATACAATATAGAAAAGTTAAGTTATATAACACCTCACCAACTCATACAAGAACATACTATATAATAAATAACTGCAAAATTGAAGGCAGCGTGTGCGGATTCCTCTCACAGACATGCTACGTACCATCACTGACACAAGTTGCGAGCTAGCCGATGATGATTTGGTCATTTATCTGTTTTTATCGTTACTATTCTGTCACCGTTAATACTGTAACTACCCCCGTCATAGTCAGCCCCAGGCTATCTTAGCTCTAGAAAAGATTCTAGGAAATCCAAAGCACTATCAAAATGATATTTTCATAGGATCTTTAAAAGGATGGCAAAAAGTTCTTCAAACTGGTAAACCTTGTTTATTAATTCCTGACTATCAGAACACCAACTATTCAGAATTCTAATAACCAAATTGATAACCAAGACGACAACGAGGTGTTATGTCAGTAGCATAATAGTTAATTATTTAAAAAAATTAGTGATTCGTATGATCATTATTTATAATTAGTCGTTTTCTAAACAGACTGTAAATGTAATAATTAAATAAATGTACGATAGTACACTATAGATATGAGGGCATCCCCGTTGGTAATTTACTTTATTAGAGATCTTTACATCGACGATATTATTCATTTCAGTTAAGATCTTCGTACATAAAGTTCTTGAGCCAATTACAAATATGTTCAAATATTCAACCAATTTAGCACGTAGTTTCATTGACGACTTCTGTGGTGCGGTGGTAGTACATTTGATTCGGACGATCGGGGATTGTGGGTTCGCTTACCGCTACCGCAAATAATTTGGTCCTGGTCAAACGTACTGTATACCACTTGCATTAAAATCTATACAAAGAAAAAGAAAATATATCATGATTTGAAATATACTGAATCCAAAGGTTGTCTAGAAGAGATCAAAGCCTGCGATAGGACCGCCCATTGTAGCACTAACGGTATATTATATCCTACTGAATGCTGAAGAAATGTTTGGTGTGCAATAAAGCCTAAGCAGTTGCACAAACTAAGTCCATCGTGCATTTAATTATCCCTCAAAAATATAAAATTAATTTCTGATTAATCTTGTAAAAACGTTTGTAATAATTTGGAAATTACTTACGAATATATTTTAACCTTTATCATCAGTAAGAATAATCAAGGACGTGGGGTCTGACTGGTCTATAAGTACTTATAGCCTATAAGTATAGCTATAAATAGTTATAGCCTAAAGTTTGGACTTAAAAATGATTTACATTGGCTTTGCGAAATGTAGTTGAATTAATCCTAACTTATATTACGCTTCCAAGCCATAACGATTAAATTTAGACTATTGAGACTACTATATTAAGCTTTTTTACACTTTTGTAAACACTTCTGAATACATAATAAAGAATTGAAGTAAACTGAACTACTCAAACGTACATCATGAAATGTGGCATTCGCGTTGTCAGGTGTACAGAAAAGGACACAGGGGTCTGACATCCAGAAAAAAAGTACTGCTTCCGAGGTACAGGTGAATTGTTTAACAAAACCTACATTAAATGAGTCGTAGCCGCCGAAAGCTACATTAAAGTTAAAACAACCATAAAATGGAAATAACTACATAGCAGAATGTAGCAGTTCTATAATAAATAATAAGTAACAGAAACCTGGGCCGTGCGGACTCCTTTGTGTAAATTGAATTGCTCTTTGCCTAATCATAATTTTATCTTTCATAGTAATAAATAAAATAACAAAGACAAACATCAAGATTTAGCGATAAAGACAATATTACGTATCTGATAAATATTACGTTTGATATTGAAACAATCGTTTTAAAAATACATTATCATGTAATTATAAGTTGATTTATATTACAATAATAATGGATTGTTTTAGCCGGGGAATCCCTTCAGGTACTTTCCTGAATATATCTATCTAATCCAGGTGCCTGAGTAATCATTGATGATCCTTGTAGGCGACGCATGATAACATAATTTTAAATAAAAATGAGTTTACATATTATATATTTTAATAGTAGTTTTTAAGGTAAAATTTTTATATGTACCTAATTAGTTTATTTATATTAAGGTTCATATTGTAATATATTTTATTAAATAAATAATAGCGGGCTCATTAAACGTACCAAGATATTTGTGCAGAAAGCAGCAACATTGACCCAGTCTATGGTTGCACATCGATTAATAAGCACACTGCGCGCAAGTCGTACAAAACCCACGCGTTCATATTTCTATCGCCTATAAAAGTCTGATCCTTCGAGCCAAATCAATACCAGTGCCTTTGGAAAATGTTTAATACACCACCCTTCGATAGAAACATGAAATTAAAACACCGTATCGAAATAAATGATAGATTAGAAACCGCGTCGGAACACGTGCTCGCCGAGCGAAAAGTGCAACCTGCTAGTAGTTATAAAAGTTTACAAGTACAAAGTACTAAACTGGAGAGATGTCCATCTCCACCACAATCTTCAGCATCAAAGAAAACGAGTTCTTCAGCACGTGTACGGCGCGCGCAGCTAGAACTTGAAGCCACGCGGGCAAAGGCTAAGATCCAGATGGAGCGAATAGACAAGCAATTAGAAGTCGACTTAGGCATGGTTGAAGAAGATGATATCGAACAGTCTCGATACGATGAGAAATCACGATCTGAAGGTGCCGTGGAAGAGTGGTTGAACAAAAGCCACGTGCAGCATATGAAACATCATGATCCTGGTCTAGCTACTACGACGGCCCCGGAACCAACGATGGCAGCAAATGTAAAATTGAGCCATGCACCAAACCCCGGCCTGCTTGTCGACAGTATTATCAGCTTGGCACAAACATTAAAAGACATGATGACGTCATCCACTTCTCAAAACGAAAATCGTCTACTAACAAGAGTTTCCACACCTCGACAACTGCCAGTATTTAGCGGCGATTATATTGAATGGCTCCATTTCAAGACCGCATACAATGAATCTACACAAATTTACTCTACGCAATTTCAGTGACGTTGAAAATCTATGGAGATTGCGACGAGCGTTAAAAGGTGAAGCTAAGGAGGCAGTTACCGACCTACTTATAGGTAATACCCCTCCGAAGCAGGTCTTGGATGCACTAGAGTTAAGGTTTGGTCGATCTGATATACTCGTACATCATTTAACTACACAGATTAAAAAGTTACCATCGTTACCCACCAACTATCAACAAGAAATAGTGAATTTCTCAGTGAAAATAAATAATTGTGTGGCTGCTTTACTCTGTACTCATCAACAAAACAAGAAGCCCCGAGCTAGTGTTAGCCATAACTTCCAAGTTGCCTACTGTGTTACTCAGCCGCTGGATGGATTACGCATACAAAAATCTTGAAAGTAATATACCTAAACTCGAAACGATGGCTACCATCCTGAAACGCGAAGCTCAAATAATGTCACTTGTAGGCATTACACTACCTCGAGAGCAAAGAAAAGTGGAACCTGAAAAGTGCCTAAGAAAGTTTTAACATGACAAGTATTATCAAATTTATCAGTATAAAAACAAACGAGTTTTTGTTACTACATCAACAAACATTAAATCATTATGTAATTTTTGCAAGAAGTCACCACATTTACTTCCTGATTGTCGCATGTTTCGACGGGCTTTGAGAAAAGATCGCTGGCGTTTTGTAAAATCCAACGTCTTGTGTTATTGTTGCCTACAAGATAAACACGATAATAATATATGCCCGGCGCCGGTGTGCGACATTGATGATTGTAAACTTGCACACCACAAGCTGTTACATTATAACAAGCCCACTACAACGCACACAAATATATCAAAGGAAGAACAAAAGACGAGCCAGGCGAGTGAGCCATCTACGGTGGCATACATCGAGGTGATGACGTCCGAGCGTCGACAACAAGAGAGCGGCAGCAGTGATAACGCATCAGTGCTCACCACGTCCAAATCGGAAGCAAGGTCGCGTTAAAAGTGGTAAAAGTGCGCTTACAAGGACCAACCGGTAATGTATTCACTTATTATTTGATTTTTATTAGATGATGGATGCTTCAAACCTGGTCACATATTCATTTGAAAAAAAGTATATCCCTAAGCCTAAAAAAGCTTCTTAAAGTTTATTTCGACGTATAAGTCTCCTTTTGAAATATATATTTAAAGTTTTATGTAAACATGTTAGCTTATAAGTTAATTATAAATATATAGTTTTTACTTGTACGAATAGGATTGTGATATGCGTGATATTAAATAAGATTAGTGGTCACGATAATTTGTATTATGATATTTGTTTACGTCAAGTTGATACATTAAAATTACCTATGCAAGATTTGTCATTCATAAATAATATTAATTGTAAGCACTTATCACGTATTAAAGATTTTGTATGTAAAGAACGTATCGTGCCTCGCTTACTTATAGGTGAGGATAACTATTTTCTTTTAGCTCCGTTAGAGATGTTACATAACGGGTAAAAATACGAGCCGTACGCAACTCGATGCAGTTTGGGTTGGTCCATTCATTGCTGCTATGGTCGCACTCACTCCCACGAAACGGGCCGTATATTCCATCTTGCTCATTCTGATTTACAGGTAAGTGATATCGAGCAATTAAATAATTTATTAAAAACATCGTTCGAGCTGGACTCCGTTGGAATTTCAACCGCACGTCGCGAGAATGCGGCACAAATAAGAGCTACATATATTAGATGAAACAGCACCATTGATATAAAGCAGCAACATTGATCCAGTCTATGGTTGCACATCGATTAATAAGCACGCTGTGCGCAAGTCGTACAAAATCCTATATCGCCTATAATCCTAATAAATATATTTAGGTATGTATGGTACACAGTTAAAGTTGATTATTTGTGAAGAAAATTTAAAATGTAAACTATCCGTTGTTCTTGAATAACTTTTCTTTTTTAATCTTCTTTTCCATTATTGTATGGGGATATAATCACGTTTTTTATCATCTGCACTAAAGCAACCGAAATTGCTTGATTCAGACATTTGTTTTACAATAAAATAAGGTTTTATAAACAGCTAGTCGTAACGTGTTTGGAATTCAAACGCAATTGTGTAATCTAGGCAACAGGGTGTAGTGCCACTTTCTAAATAATTGGTTCTCACGTTATCTAGAAATCATTAATCGAAACAAATTTTTGTCACAAGGTACTAGATGAAGCTTTGATGCAATAACTTCAAAAAGGGCATTAGGTACCGAACGCCGTTGTTACACTCGATACTTCAATTTTAAAAAGAGGTTATGGACGCTATGATACCGACTTTACTCTGCTGTTTTAACCATACACACCAACATCGTACCGAATGATAGACCTTAATGTATTATTACACACAAAAAAATTATATAACTAGATGAGTTATGTACATTTTTCACCCCAGGAGGAGTCCAAACGACTAAAACGACACAATGTCCACTACATTAATCTTAAACCTATGGCATAAACAGGTAGTTTAGAATTAATATTTCTTTCTATCCACTTCAGAATGACGAGTCGTCCCTCCCCCCTAAAAAAATAGCGAAATTAAATGTGACAAATACAATTACGCTTATCTCGACATTAACCGGAATTGTATTTGTAAGCAAAATTACAATCGTATAAAACAAGTACATGTTATCTAACTGTTTAATCAACATAGCAACAACACAATTGTATAGCCATCTATAATAATATATTAACCATTATTGTTGTCAGGTAGTAAACAGAAAAGATTAGTTGTTTTTGTCTGTACCATAGAAATAAGTCTACTTTTCATTCATAGCTGTTTACGTATCAGTCCTAAATATTACAGAAACCACAACATAGCATAACCCCTAAGCAGACTTGGTCACTCGATTAACACCAGGGAGCGTAACATAGTGTGGTTTTTTGCCGAATTAAGGTACCTAAGTTTAAATATATGTATGTCATGTCGTGAACATCGTTAATTATCGTAATCGCGATGTCATAAACTGACGAAAAATTATGAAATGTAACCAACCTTTACAATTTAACGCATTCTTTCTCGATATCTTTGATTATAGATATCAAGAAATTATACGTTAGTCAAACGAGTTCACAATTTGACGATTTGACATTAATAATATAAATAAAAATAATAATAATAATCTATTTCTCAGAATGGATGTAGAAGCGGGACCCGTGGCACTAAAGAGCTCCTCATCATGGATATGGCCATTAGCCAACAGGTACGTTGTCACCGTAAGAATCTGGCGACATGTTGGATAGACTATAAGAAGGCCTTTGATTCGGTCCCACATACATAGCTTCTGAGAGTGCTAGAGTTGTATAAAATTGATACAACTCTTTGCACTTTTTTGAAGTCATGTATGGGGCAGTGGAGAACGGCACTTCGCTATCCAGGATGTCGGCAGATTGCGGCAAACGATGTACTAATAAAGATCGAGCGGGGTATATTTCAAGGTGATAGTTTGAGTCCCTTGTGGTTCTGCCTAGCTTTGAATCCTCTCAGTACGCTGTTAGAGGGTACAGGGCTAGGCTATAGGTTGCAGAAAGACGATCGAGTTATATCTCACCTTCTGTACATGGACGATTTGAAACCTATTGCCCCCACTAATTTGCAATTGACAGCGTTACTGAAGGTGACTGAAAACTTTAGTAACTCTATCAAGATGGAATTTGGTGTGGACAAATGTGCAGTCATGCATGTAAAGAAAGGCGTGATAGTAGAATCTGAAGGAGTCGAACTTTCAGATTCAACAAAACTCAGATCTCTGTCTGCCACTGAAAGCTACAAGTATCTAGGTATATCACAGTCATTGGGAATACCTGAATCTCATATGAAACAAGCGCTGCAGGAGCGCTTCTTTGGCCGCCTGAAAAAAGTGCTTAAAAGTCTTTTATCAGGGGGTAACAAAATGCGTGCCTGCAACGGTTGGGTCATGTCGGTTCTGATGTATTTCTTTGGTATACTTAGATGGACTCAAACCGAATTGGATGCTCTAGATAGGAGAGTCCGTACACTGCTGACTGCATTCCGAATGCACCACCCACGTTCATCGGCAATGAGGTTGTATATCCCGCGAAAGTTTGGGGGTCGTGGACTCTTAAACATTAAGACCCTACACAATCGCGAGATATACAACCTTAGAGAATATTTTCTTCACACTGACGTGGGAGTGCATCGTAGTATGGTCGCAGTGGACAACGGACTCACTCCGCTCGCTCTAGCTAAAGAGAACTGGCGCAAGCCTGTAGTACCTAGTACTAATGATCGCAGGGAGGTATGGAAGGGCAAAGAACTTCATGGTCGTTTTTATCGGGCCCTAAATGGTCCTCATATAGACTTTAAAGCGTCTACATCTTGGCTACGGTTTGGTAATCTTTTTGGAGAAACCGAAGGTTTTGTCTTTGCAATTATGGACGAAGTTGTTATGACGAATAACTATCGGAAATACGAGTATATCGTGAAAGATGGTACGGTGGACATCTGTCGGGCATGCCACCGTCCCGGTGAATCTATCAGGCATATTATTTCTGGATGTTCTTGTCTTGCCAACGGTGAATATTTGAACAGACACAACCAAGTGACCAGGATTGTGCATCAACAACTTGCCCTTAGATACAATCTTGTGCATTCAGAGGTGCCATATTACAGGTATGTGCCCGACCCAGTTCTCGAAAATGGTCGTGCCACATTGTATTGGGATCGATCTATCATCACTGACAGAACTATTGTTGCCAATAAACCTGACATTGTGGTGATAAATCGATTAGAGCGCCGCGCAATGATTATCGATATTGCCGTTCCTCATGACGACAACCTCGTGAAAGTTGAAAAAAAAAAAACAAATCAAATATTTGGATTTGTCTCACGAGATTGTCGATATGTGGAATGTCGATTCGTCGATCATTGTTCCGATTGTCGTATCTGCTCGTAGATTGATAGCCAAAAGCCTTTTTTTTTTTTTTTTTTTGTGCGTGTGGAAACCCCCTCGGGGCCGTCACCCCACCGGGGTTTTCGGTGGAGCGGTGTGTCGGAATCGAACCGACTAAAACCACACGGTGTGCCGTACTGCGCCTAAATTAGGAGGGATCCGGGAACAGCTTTTATTAAGACATCCGGACCCCCCCTAGCGCCTGCCCGCAAAAGCGCGGGCACCACCTTCGGATAATAACCTCTCAATTAGGCAACGTCCAGGCACACACGGACGCCGCCTCCTCGCGGGGGGCCACTATAGCGGGTGGAAGGGAAAACCCGTCCCGACCACCCGCGGCCACACTCAGGGCGGCATGAGGCGCTGGAAAGCGCGCCTCCGCCGCCCGGTTCGCCGGCGGCGAATCAAGTCCGAGTGGAGATCGTCCTCCCGGACCCGCTCCGCCGCCTCCTTCTGCGAGATGACGTCCTCACAGAAGGTCGCGACCGCGGTAAAATTCCTGTCGCTACCGGCCATGGAGCGTATGACGGCCGGTAGCGAGAGATCCACTCCGATGACTGCAGTGAGGGCCCGACGCTGCGCCGCCCAACTGGGGCAAACCGCCAGCGTGTGCTGAGCCGAGTCCTCACTGCAGTCGCAGTGGTGACAGGCGGGACTCAATTCCCTCCTAGCGACCGAGTGCAGGTACCTCCCGAAGCAGCCATGCCCGGAAAGAACCTGCGTCAGTCGGAAGGAAAGGGTCCCGTGCTGCCGCCCTGCCCACTCGACGATGACCGGCTGGAGCGCCTCCACGGCGGCAAAGCCAGCACGTGGAGCCTCCAGCCGGGACGACCAACAAGCCATGGTGGCTCGGCGAGCGGCCTCACGCCATTTGCGTACCTCTTCGGGCGGGGGCCGACTGCCGCTTCCCGCCCGGAACTCAGCCGTTCGCCGATATACTTCGGCGAGCACTTCCGCCTCCAAATCCCACGGGGGAGTCCCGGCCAACGCGCACGCCGCCTCCGTCGACACGGTGCGGTATCCGCGTATGGCTCTAACCGCCATAACCCTCTGAGGCCGCCAGAGGCGCGCCCTATTCTGGGCGGTCAGAGCCTCCGCCCACACCGGTGCACCATACAGTGCCATTGACCGGACAACCCCCGTGTACAGCCGTCGCGTAGCGACGCTGGGTCCGCCCAAATTGGGCAAGAGTCGCCCAAGGGCTGACGCAGCGCCGACCAGCCTTGGAGCAAGCTGCAGGAAGTGCTCGTCGAAGCGCCACCTACCGTCGAGGATCAGGCCCAGATATTTTATGCAGGCCTGAACCGGTACGAGGACCGAGTTGACCTCGATAGAGGCGCCAGGGGGTGGACCACGACGGGGCCCATGAAATAAAAGGGCCTCCGTCTTATCCAGGGCCACCCGCAAACCCAGCGCCTCGATGCGCCCAACCACCAGAGAGACTCCCCTGGTGGCCAGGCACGCCGCCTCCTGAAAGTTCGCCCCCCGGGCCGTGACCAAAGTGTCATCGGCGTAACAGATTACGCCGAGCCCGGGGGGGAAGTCGCCTCGAAGGGCCCAGTCGTACCCCATGTTCCACAGGAGTGGTCCAAGGACAGACCCCTGCGGAACACCGCACGACATGGGCCGACGACTCAAAACTCCATCTCGGTCCTCGTACATGACGGTACGCTCCTCTAAATAGTCTGCCACTAGCCGCCTCAGGTACCCTGGCACTCCGTGATAGTGGAGTGCTTCCCTGATGCAGCTGAATGGCAGACTATTGAACGCGTTGGCGATGTCCAGCGACACCGCCAACAGCACGCCGCCACAGCTCACTACCTCTTCGGTCACGGCCCTCAGGCGCAAAATAGCACCGACCGTCGAACGCCCCGCTCGAAAACCGAATTGGGCGTCCGACAAATCGGGGCCGACCTCGCACAGGTGCCGGACGATGCGGGCAGAGAGGACCCTCTCAAACAATTTACCCGCCTCGTCCAGCAGCACGATGGGCCTGTAGGCCGCGACCGAGTCAGTAGGCCGTCCCGGCTTTCTTAAAAGGACCAGCTTCCCGCTCTTCCAGCAGTCAGGGAAGCGCCCGGACGCCAAGCAAGCGTCAAACACTTCCCTGAGGCGGTCGGACATGTGGTCGAGGGCGAGGGCCAACACTCGGGCAGGGATCCCGTCTGGCCCGGGGGTGGTGTTCTTGGAACGGATCCGTAGAACAACCGCCCCTACCTCCGCCTCCGTGACGGGCGGAACACCATCCTCCTCGTTCTCCCCGTCGTCTCCGGCCAAGGGGGCCATCGACGGGGGTACGTGCTCCGCCCGTTGCGGGAAAAGGCCCTCAACCGCTTCTTGCAGGAAGCTGGGCTGGAGAGTCTCCGTAAGGGGGGGGCCCGATGCGCGGAGCTTTTGTTGCGCCGCGCGATATGGGCGACCCCAGGGGTCACAATCGAGACCCTCCAGCATCTCCTTTCTTTTTTCCTCTTTGGCGCGGCTAATGGCCAGCTTCAGAGTTTTCCGCGCATCTCGGTACTCCTCATGAAGCCGGTCTTCCTCCCCATCTTCGCCATCTTCGCGGTGACGCCGCCGGCTGCGGGTGTAGGACCTCCGGGCACGAGTACAGGCCACGCGGAGGTCCGCCAACTCCTGGGACCACCAGTAGACCTCCTTCCTTGGAGGCCGACGACCTCGAACGCGGGGCATGGCCGCATCGCAAATCTGCGTAATCGCATCGCGAAAGCGGCCAGCCCCCATGTCTGCCTCCTCGGTCAGAGGCTGCGGAGACAGCCAAGAGTAAATAATGGCTGCCTCCTCCAGTAGGTCCCTATCCAACTTGGTAACAGCCCACCGCGGGAAGCGGGAAGAACGCCGCGCCGTGTGACCCCTTCTGGGGTCCTGGGTCCGGGAGAGCTCGAATCGGATATAGAGGTGATCCGAGAGCGTCTCAACCTCTTCCAGGACACGCCAGTTCCTTACTCGTGCGGCGAGAGCAGGGGTAGCGAACGAAAGGTCCACTATCGACCCCCCCTGCTGTCGCACGCACGTGTTGGTGGAGCCTCTGTTTAGGAGACAGAGGCCCACCGATGCCGCCCACTCCTCCACGGCATCGCCCCGTGCGTCCGTCCTGGGGGAACCCCACGCAACGGACTTTGCGTTGAAGTCCCCCAGCACTAGGACGTGCCCAGACGCTAGTCGCCGCATCGAGGTCTCCAAGTTATTGAGGAAAACCTCGAAGTCGCTCAGACTCCGGTTGGGGGAGAAGTAGACACCATATATGGTGATACCCCCCCACTCGGCAGCAACATATCCGGTACCCTTGTCTCTTAGCGACAAGGGTGGGGAATGAGCCGCCGTGGAGCTGATGACTGCCACGGAGCCGTCCTGGTCACCCATCCAGTTTGGACGGGGAGGAACGTAATAGGGCTCCGAGGCTACGGCTATACCGATCGACCACTCCGCCATGGTTTGCAGGAAAAGATCCTGCGCACCGGCAGAGTGGTTTAGGTTCGCCTGGACAAGGAGGCTAGAGACTTGATCCATTTATTGGACCGCCTCTACAACCTCCTCCATGGGCGACGACGACGACGCTGGAATGACAACGGTGGCAGCCTGGGTCGATTGGCTAGCCCCCGATGATTTTTGAGCAATGCGAGGAGGCTTGCAGCCCCCCTGCCCCATTTGATGGTTGGCGGGCAGATTGCCCGCCGCACACGCTGGGCAGTGAGGGGCGGCGGAACATTCCGCCGCCTTGTGCCCCGGTCGGCCGCAGCGGAAACAAAGACCGCTGCAGTCAAAGCAAATTGCGCATTTGACGCGGGTGTGTCCCGTGGACAGGCACTTAAAACACCTCATCGGTCTCGCCTCCAGGACTGTGACCCTGGCGTTGACGAAACCGATGAGGACCTTGCCAGCGTCGCCCAGGATTTTGGCCGACGCCACGGGACAACTCACCCACACCGCGCTAAGCCCTCCTGGGCCGGGGCGGATGGTGCCAACCCGGATGCTGTCACGGGTGCATCCCGTTTTTTCTAAAACTGCAACCCGGACATCTTCAGTCGTCACGGAGTCATCCAGGCCCGAAATACGCAACTCCGCGCACTTGGTGGGCCTGGCGATCTTGACACCATCCGTCGCTGCGAAGATACCCCGCAGTTTCTCGGCGAAGGTATCGGCCGTTTTCGCACCTTCAGCCCCGGGGAACTCTAAAACCCGAGCTCCCGTCTGGGCGAGGCGCATCCTCACACCTGAAGCCCCGAATTCACTGGAGAGGCTATCCCGGGCTTTCTTGAACACAGCCGCGTAGGATAGCCCGCCATCTGCCGCCTCCGGTGACACGGTGATCACCACAGCCGCCGTTTTCGGTGGCTGCAGTTTTCGCGGCTTCCTCGTAGTAGCTACTGCCACCGATGGCGACTGCGGTGTAGAGGCTGCTTTATTGGCAGCCTTCTTGTTCCGCCTTCGGGACTTCTTCTTGCTTCCGTCGACTTTCTGCCACCCGTCGTTAGAGGAGGCAGACGTCGAGGGGCCAGATGCGGAGGGGCCAGACACAGTTTTGGCACCAGTAGGAACTGTTGTCCCTTTAGGTGCCGGAGTGGGGAGCGGAGGAAACTCCGCCACTGCTGCAGCCGAGGCCTTAGCGGGTTGCCCGGGCTTCGATGCCACTGCTTTTGCTGTGGCCTTAGCCGGTCGCCCGGCTTTCGGCGCAGCTGCGGGGACTGGCGCTGATGTTGCAGCCGCATAGGAGACCGCAACGCGGCCTCCCGAGACGGAAAGTGGCATTGGGCCCGATGCGGCTTTGGGCTTATCCCCGGCGAGTGGCGGTCGGATGATGGGGGCCGGAGGCAGCCGTGCCTCCAAGCCCGCGAGGCGCCCGTCCATCATCCTCCACACCGCGTCAATAATTTGACGCAGGTGGGAGTCTGGAACTTCGGAGGGAGAGGCGGTGGAGAGAGCAGGCTGTCGCTCTACTTGGCTTGGTTGCTCAGGGGAGACTGCCTGAGCCCGAAATTGGGCGAACTGAGCGCTGAGCTCAGCCACCTGTCCCGCCAACCGGTCGTTTGCCACCTGGAGGCGCGCCACGTCACCAATTAGGGTCTTCACGACCCCAGAGACAGCGGAGGAGGAGTCCTTAAGGGCCTTTACAAAAGAGCCCTTAAGGTTCGTGGACTTGGTGGCCACTTTTTGAATTATGGCCACCGCCGCGTCCGCTCTCTCCTGCATGGTTACCGGTGTATGGGGGACAGAAGCCCCTTCCACCGGCTCCCGGATCTTCAGCAGGAGATCCGCAATCTCCTCCTCCGCTACAATTTCACCTTCCGCTCTAGCCCGGGCGTAAATGCCTGCCCTAGAAAAGGCGGACCCTGCTGGAGCGGGGACCGGCGTCCGTGATCTCGACCTGCCTCTGAGGCTGGTCGCCACTTTCGGCGGCAACATATGTTGCGACGCGTCACCATCTTCGTCCCCGGAGCGTCCGCGCTTGCGACTCTCAATGTCGCGGACCTCCAGCTCCATATCTTCGGCGGAGTCGGTCGTTGGACTTGCGGCCCTGGAACGCACCGACATTCTTCTGCTCCCAGGAGTCGGATTGACTTCTGGGAGCTCCACAGAACGAGTAGTCTCGCATAAGACTTCCTCGTCCGTCGACGCAGCTTCTCCCGCTAGCTGTCTACTCCTTCTTCTATACTCCTTCTTTTTTTCTTCGTTACATTTTTTATTTAAAGTTTCATTTTCCATTGTTGTACCCACGATTGGGGGAGAAATAAAGGTCAACCCGGGCAGAGATCCCCCAATACCCGGGCAAGCGAAAATTTATGCCCAACCGTGGGGTCCGCAGGTGCCCCGGCTGGGAGTGCGCTTGCGACTGAACAACCCATCAGCCATGCATCCCCTGGTCACGCACCAGAACACGGGATTCGGGGTAATTTTTTAGAGAGGTTTTCTTCCTCGCAGTCCGGGCGGCTAAGCCAAGACCCTCGCCCCCAATCGGAGTCACGAGACATGACCACGACTCCTTTCGGGATTACGATATGCCGACGGTGACAAGGAAACTAAATTTCCCATGCCTACTCGGTGGCAGTGTGAGTGCACGCCGAGCCCGTCCTCCTTCTCCACTGGGGACAGCGAAGAATCTCCGACCCATGGAGGGTCCCTCCCTCATGATTTTTTACCGAGGTTTTCATCCTCATAGCCCCAAAGAGCGAAGAGCCAACAGATAGGTGTTCTCTGTTGGGCCAAGCCTCAACCGAGTGGCCGAAGAAAGATGGCCTCCTCTTCCTACTAGAATATTGGCCGTTGGCGATGACGCCGCCTCACAAAACGGAGGGAGAAAATCAGCGTCATTGCCAACGTTTCCAGGGTGCACCACGTGGAGGTTTTCTAGACAGCACCCCTGATAGCCAAAAGCCTTTTTTTTTTTTTTTTTTTTTTTTTTTTTTTTTTTTTTTTTTTTGTGCGTGTGGAAACCCCCTCGGGCCGTCACCCCACCGGGGTTTTCGGTGGGGCGGTGTGTCGGAATCGAACCGACTAAAACCACACGGTGTGCCGTACTGCGCCTTAAGTAGGAGGGATCCGGGAACAGCTTTTATTAAGACATCCGGACCCCCCCTAGCGCCTGCCCGCAAAAGCGCGGGCACCACCTTCGGGTAAAACCTCTCAATTAGGCGACGTCCAGGCACACGCGGACGCCGCCTCCTCGCGGGGGGCCACTATAGCGGGTGAAGGGGAAAAACCCGTCCCGTCCACCCGCGGCCACACTCAGGGCGGCATGAGGCGCTGGTAAGCGCGCCTCCGCCGCCCGGTTCGCCGGCGGCGAATTAGGTCCGAGTGGAGATCGTCCTCCCGGACCCTTTCCGCCGCCTCCTTCTGCGAGATGACGTCCTCACAGAAGGTCGCGACCGCGGTAAAATTCCTGTCGCTACCGGCCATGGAGCGTATGACGGCCGGTAGCGAGAGATCCCCTCCGATGACTGCAGTGAGGGCCCGACGCTGCGTCGCCCAGGCGGAGCAAACCGCCAGCGTGTGCTGAGCCGAGTCCTCACTACAGTCGCAGTGGTGACAGGCGGGACTCAGTTCCCTCCTAGCGACCGAGTGCAGGTACTTCCCGAAGCAGCCGTGCCCGGAAAGAACCTGCGTCAGTCGGAAGGAAAGGGTCCCGTGCTGCCGCCCTGCCCACTCGACGATGACCGGCTGGAGCGCCTCCACGGCGGCAAAGCCAGCACGTGGAGCCTCCAGCCGGGACGACCAACGAGCCATGGTGGCTCGGCGAGCGGCATCACGCCATTCGCGTACCTCTTCGGGCGGGGGCCGACTGCCGCTTCCCGCCCGGAACTCAGCCGTTCGCCGATATACTTCGGCGAGCACTTCCGCCTCCAAATCCCACGGGGGAGTTCCGGCCAACGCGCACGCCGCCTCCGTCGACACGGTGCGGTATCCGCGTATGGCTCTAACCGCCATAACCCTCTGAGGGCGCCAGAGGCGCGCCCTATTCTGGGCGGTCAGAGCTCCCGCCCACACCGGTGCACCGTACAGTGCCATTGACCGGACAACCCCCGTGTACAACCGTCTTGTAGCGACGCTGGGTCCGCCCAAGTTGGGCAAGAGTCGCCCAAGGGCGGACGCAGCGCCGACCAGCTTCGGAGCAAGCTGTCGGAAGTGCTCGTCGAAGAGCCACCTACCGTCGAGGATCAGGCCCAGATACCTTATGTGGGCCCGAACCGGTACGAGAACCGAGTTGACTACGATGGAGGCGCCAGGGGGTGGACCACGACGAGGCCCATGAAATAAAAGGGCCTCCGTCTTATCCAGGGCCACCCGCAGACCCAGCGCCTCGATGCGACCGACCACCAGAGAGACACCTCTGGTGGCCAAACGCGCCGCCTCTTGGAAGTTCGCCCCCCGGGCTGTGACCAGTGTGTCGTCGGCGTAACAGATTACGCCCAGCCCGGGGGGGAAGTCGCCTCGAAGGGCCCAGTCGTACCCCATGTTCCACAGGAGTGGTCCAAGGACAGACCCCTGCGGAACACCGTACGACATGGGCCGACAACTCAAAACTCCATCTCGGTCCTCGTACATGACGGTACGCTCCTCTAAATAGTCTGCCACTAGCCGCCTCAGGTACCCTGGCACTCCGTGATAGTGGAGTGCTTCCCTGATGCAGCCAAATGGCAGACTATTGAACGCGTTGGCGATGTCCAGCGACACCGCCAACAGCACGCCGCCACAGCTCACTACCTCTTCGGTCACGGCCCTCAGGCGCAACATAGCACCGACCGTCGAACGCCCCGCTCTAAAACCGAATTGGGCGTCCGACAAATCGGGGCCGACCTCGCACAGGTGCCGGACGATGCGGGCAGAGAGAACCCTCTCAAACAATTTACCCGCCTCGTCCAGCAACACGATGGGCCTGTAGGCCGCAACCGAGTCGGTAGGCCGTCCCGGCTTCCTTAAAAGGACCAGCTTCCCGCTCTTCCAGCAGTCAGGGAAGCGCCCGGACGCCAAGCAAGCGTCGAACACTTCCCTGAGGTGGTCGGACATGTGGTCGAGGGCGAGGGCCAACACTCGGGCAGGGATCCCGTCTGGCCCGGGGGCGGTGTTCTTGGAACGGATCCGTAGAACAACCGCCCCTACCTCCGCCTCCGTGACGGGCGGAACACCATCCTCCTCGTTCTCCCCGTCGTCTCCGGCCAAGGGGGCCATCGACGGGGGTGCGTGCTCCACCCGTTGCGGAAAAAGGCCCTCAACCACTTCCTGCAGGAAGCTGGGCTGGAGAGTCTCCGTAAGGGGGGGGCCCGACGCGCGGAGCTTTTGTTGCGCCGCGCGATATGGGCGTCCCCAGGGGTCAGCATTGAGACCTTCCAGCATCTCCTTTCTTTTTTCCTCTTTGGCGCGGCTAATGGCCAGCTTCAGAGTTTTCCGCGCCTCTCGGTACTCCTCATGAAGCTGGTCCTCCTCCCCCTCTTCGCGGTGACGCCGCCGGCTGCGAGTGTAGGACCTCCGGGCACGAGTACAGGCCGCACGGAGGTCCGCCAACTCCTGGGACCACCAGTAGACCTCCTTCCTTGGAGGCCGACGACCTCGGATGCGGGGCATGGCCGCATCGCAAATCTGCGTAGTCGCATCGCGAAAGCGGCCCGCCCCCATGTCTGCCTCCTCAGTCTGAGGCCGCGGAGACAGCCAAGCGTAAATAATGGCTGCCTCCTCCAGTAGGTCCCTATCCACTTTTGTAACAGCCCACCGCGGGAAGCGGGAAGAACGCCGCGCCGTGTGACCCCTTCTGGGGTCCTGGATCCGGGAGAGCTCGAATCGGATATAGAGGTGATCCGAGAGCGTCTCAACCTCTTCCAGGACACGCCAGTTACTCGTGCGGCGAGAGCAGGGGTAGCGAACGAAAGGTCCACTATCGACCCCCCCTGCTGTCGCACGCACGTGTTGGTGGAGCCTCTGTTTAGGAGACAGAGGCCCACCGATGCCGCCCACTCCTCCACGGCATCGCCCCGTGCGTCCGTCCTGGGGGAACCCCACGCAACGGACTTTGCGTTGAAGTCCCCCAGCACTAGGACGTGCCCAGACGCTAGTCGCCGCATCGAGGTCTCCAAGTTGTTGAGGAAAACCTCGAAGTCGCTCAGACTCCGGTTGGGGGAGAAGTAGACACCATATATGGTGATACCCCCCCACTCGGCAGCAACATATCCGGTACCCTTGTCTCTTAGCGACAAGGGCGGGGAATGAGCCGCCGTGGAGCTGATGACTGCCACGGAGCCGTCCCGGTCACCCATCCAGTTTGGACGGGGAGGAACGTAGTAGGGCTCCGAGGCTACGGCTACACCGATCGACCACTCCGCCATGGTTTGCAGGAAAAGATCCTGCGCACCGGCAGAGTGGTTAAGGTTCGTCTGGACAAGGAGGCTAGAGACTTGGTCCATTTATTGGACCGTCTCTACAACCTCCTCCATGGGCGACGACGACGACGCTGGAATGACAACGGTGGCAGCCTGGGTCGATTGGCTAGCCCCCGAAGTTTGACGAGAAGTGCGGGGCGGCTTGCAGCCACCCTGCCCCATCTGATGGTTGGCGGGCAGATTGCCCGCCGCACACGCAGGGCAGTGAGGGGCGGCGGAACATTCCGCTGCCTTGTGCCCCGGTCGACCGCAGCGGAAACAAAGTCCGCTGCAGTCAAAGCAGATTGCGCATTTGACGCGGGTGTGTCCCGTGGACAGGCACTTAAAACACCTCATCGGTCTCGCCTCCAGAATTGTGACTCTGGCGTTGACGAAACCGATGAGGACCTTGCCAGCGTCACCCAAGATTTTGGCCGACGCTACAGGACACCTCACCCACACCGCGCCAAGGCCTCCTGGACCGGGGCGGATGGTGCCTACCCTGATGCTGTCCGGGGTGCATCCCGTTTTCTCCAAAACCACAACCCGGACATCCTCAGTCGTCACGGAGTCGTCCAGGCCTGAAATACGCAACTCCGCGCATTTGGTGGGCCTGGCGATCTTGACACCATCCGTCGCTGCGAAGATACCCCGCAGCTTCTCGGCGAAAGTGTCGGCCGTCCTCGCACCTTCAGCCCCGGGGAATTCTAGGACCCGAGCTCCCGTCTGGGCGAGGCGCATCCTGACGCCTGAAGCCCCGAATTCACTGGCGAGGCTATCCCGGGCTTTCTTAAATACTGCCGCGTAGGATAGCCCGTCATCTGCCGCCTCCGGTGACACGGTGATCACCACAGCCGCTGTCTTAGGCGGCTGCAGTTTTCGCGGCTTCTTGGTGGTGGCCACTGCCACCGATGGCGACTGCGGTGCAGAGGCTGCTTTCTTGGCAGCCTTCTTGTTCCGCTTTCGGGACCTTTTGCCTCCCTCGACTTTCTGCCACCCGTCGCTAGAGGGGGCAGACGTCGAGGGGCCAGACGCGGAGGGGCCAGACACAATTTTGGCACCAGAAGGAACTGTCGTTCCTTTAGGTGCCGGAGTGGAAAGCGGAGGAAACTCCGCCGTTGCTGCAGCCGAGGCCTTAGCGGCTTGCCCGGCTTTCGATGCTACCGCTTTTGCTGCGGCCTTAACCGGTCGCCCGGCCTTCGGCACAGCTGCAGGGACTGGCGCTGATGTCACCGCCGCATACGACACCGTGACGCGGCCACCTGAGACGGGAAGTGGTGTTGGACCCGATGCGGCCTTGGGCTTATCACCCGCGAGTGGCGGCCGAACGATGGGGGCCGGAGGAAGCCTTGCCTCAAGGCCTGCAAGGCGCCCGTCCATCATCCTCCACACTGCGTCAATGACTTGACGCAGGTGGGAATCCGGAACTTCGGCGGGACAGGGGGACGAAGTAGGCTGTGCCGTAACTGGGCTCGATGCCCCAGCACAATTCGAGCGCGCCCGAAATTGGGCGAACTGAGCGCCGAGCTCCGCCACCTGCCCCATCAAAACATCGTTTGCCGCTTGGAGGCGCGCCACATCACCAATTAAGGTCTTAACGACCCCAGAGACCGCGGAGGAGGAGTCCTTAAGGGCCTTTACGAAAGAACCCTTAAGGTTCGCGGACTTGGTGGCCACTTTGTGAATTATGGCCACCGCCGCGTCCGCTCTCTCCTGTATGGTTACTGGTGTTTGGGGGACAGAACCCCCTTCCACCGGTTCCCGGATCTTCTGCAGGAGATCCACAATCTCCTCCTCCGCCACAATTTCGCCCTCCGCTCTGGCACGGGTGTAAGCGCCCGACCGGCAGAAGGCGGAACCTGCTGGAGCTGGGATCGGCGTGCGCGACCTCGACCTCCCTCTCAGGCTGCTGGCCACTTTCGGTTGCAACATGTCTTGCGACGTGTCGCCATCCCCGTCTCTGGAGTGTCCGCGCTTGCGACTTTCAGTGTCGCGGACCTCCAGCTCCATTTCCTCGGCTGAGTCAGCCGTTGTACTAGCGGTCCTGGAGCGCGCCAAAATTCTTTCGCTCCCAGGAGTCTGATCGACTTCTGGCACCGAACGAGTAGTCTCACATGAGACTTCCTCGTCCGTCGATGCAGCTTCTCCCGCCAGCCGTCTGCTCCTTCTTCTTTTCTCCGTCTTTTTTTCTTCCGTTTTGTTTTTTAATTGTAATATTTCATTTTCCATATTAAATCCCACGAGATGGGGAGAACTAAAGGTCGACCCGGGCAGAGATCCCCAATACCCGGGCAAGCGAAGATTTATGCCCAACCGAGGGGTCCGCAGGTGCCCCGGCTGGGAGTGCGCTTGCGACTGAACTACCCATCAGCCATGCATCCCCTGGTCACGCACCAGAACACGGGATTCGGGGTTATTTTTTAGAGAGGTTTTCTTCCTCGCAGTCCGAGCGGTTAAGCCAAGACCCTCGTCCCTGATCGGAGTCGCGAGACATGACCACAGCTCCTTTCAGGATTACGATATGCCGACGGTGGCAAGGAAATCTTCCCATGCCTGCTCGGTGGCAGTGTGAGTGCACGCCGAGCCCGCCCTACTTCTCCACTGAAGACAGCGGAGAAACTCCGACCCATGGAAGGGTCCCTCCTTCATGATTTTTTAACGAGGTTTTCATCCTCATAGCCCCAAAGAGCGAAGAGCCAACAGATAGGTGTTCTCTGTTGGGCCAAGCCTCAACCGAGTGGCCGAAGAAAGATGGCCTCGTCTTCCTACTAGAATATTGGCCGTTGGCGATGACGCCGTCCTCAAAAACTGAGGAACAAAAGGCAGCGTCATTGCCAACGTTTCCAGGGTGCACCGCGTGGAGGTTTTCTAGACCGCACCCCTGATAGCCAAAAGCCTAGACCAACACCTTAAGAGGCTCGCGTTAGACGGCTGGATCAAGGGACTGATGCAGAAGGCAGTTCTTCTCGACACGGCCCGTATAGTGAGGAGGTTACTGTCTTTGGAGCCCTAACTACCCGTGTCTTGGTCCCTATACCCGATATCGGTGGTATACTATTTTTTATATTTTTAAATATATATTTTGTTTTATAGGTACGTATTTAAAAATGTAATTAATAAGTTTTATGTTGAATAAAGAGAATAATAATAATAATAACTTCACACATCTCACACACGGCCGTCTGATCCCAAACTAGGCAGAGCCTGTACTATGGTAACCGGACTGCTGATAAACATACTTACATATTTCTAAATACATACATATTATAGATAAATTACACCCAGACACAGAACAAATGATCATGCTCATCACACAATTATTTGTCCTGGGTGGGAATCGAACCCACAACCTCTGGCTTACCAGTCAGGGTCACTAACCACTAGACCAACAGGCCAGTCATTGATAGATTATTAGCTATTGTTGAATTTTGGATAGTAAAATAATAGAGAATTCTTTCTCTAAACTTTGTTTTATTAGGATAGCACGAGTTGCACGCCATTACATTTTTATTCCTTCCGGAGCAGAGACAATATCTTGTCATTTTGCCATAGACAACACATAGAAAGCTAAAGCATTGGATTGGTATACAATTAGTCTTCAACACCCCCCCTTAAATGCAATCCAATTCAATGTTTACAATTTCATTTTTACTTATTAAAATTTACAACTATCGACAAATCTTATTACTATAAACGAGCAATTCTTGTATGTATGTATTTAGTTATGTATGTATTTATATTTTGGGTATCTCTGAAACGGCTCTAACGATTTTAATGAAGTTTTGTATACAGATAAAGTTTTACATTTTAAGTTCAACTGCACAGTTGTATTTCCTGTAAAAACGCAACATTACAAAAAAAGACGATTTTACAAAAAGCTACCGAGCGAAGCCGGAAGGCCGTTCCAGATACTAATACGTTAATTGTAGACTGTTCACAGTAATTTTTTTTTTAATAACGCCAAAATGTAAATAAACTAACGATGTTCATAATCATACGGTGACTTATATATGAAAGTTAATATCCTGAAAGCTCTACTGGCCTGTATTTCCTTATCTCCTATTTTTTTTCTCGTGTCATATAATTTAGCTAGTCTTACGTTTGCTTCATGTAAATCATCCATTAGACTTAATCTGTCGTTTTATTAGCACAACTGAAATAGCAACTAAGAAACCGTTGAGTAAGATTCGTCTTTTTCGCCTTCGAATAGGTTGTAGCAAAAATACTTTAAAGTATTACTAACAGCTGTGGTTTCATCAGTAGTTCAGCTGTTGAGTCATATTATTGAGATACAAGAACTCAACTCTAAGCCAATATATATGTCACTGCCAATAATGTAATCGCAGGAGAAATCAGTTCTGGAGACCAATTACTACACAAGTAACCCAATGTCTTCGATTATAAGAAACAAACATTGCGTTTATATGATAATTTTACTGGACTCACAGATGCCTGTCAATGCGTGAAGTGTTTTGGATTATTAATTCTAAGTACATTGCACTTTCAATATTTGAGAGGCCCCAGCAACTTACAGATAATTTGCTAACGTGTGACTTAATTTTTGCAGTTGGCAGCACCAAGTCTGGGAGTGCACACATGACGTCTGGTCGGGTCAGCAAAAATTACGGCTTTATCCGACTACTAGCTGAAAACCCGGCTTCGCTCGGGTGAAATAGGACTCATAATACACATTTTTTTACAAAATGTAGGTAAATATACGTGTGAATCGGCCTAAACGAACTCAAGATGGCATCCGAGTGGTCCATATGGCGACTGCCATTCGCACCATTAGAATTTAACAAAATACTCAACAATCCGAATCTTGCGGATTTATGTTGTCGACTCGAAATCATTATTTTTTCATGTTTTATTATTCAGGTAAGGTTTCAATCGAGTCTACCGTACCCCTTGACCGAATTATTAATATAGATCGTCTATAATGGACTTGGGGTCAAGTTCTGAAATTTGGGGTCACACGTCAAAGTAGTGGAAAATAAAGTGCTGGAATTATAAATAACGTTGTCTATTCAATAAACCAGATTTCGTATTTGTTTGCCATATACTATATCTGTTTATTTCTAGACTTTTAACTAGTTAAGTCTCTTTTCTTTTTTACCGTCTGCGCCTCATGCACTTTAATTTTAAATCAGGTTTTGGTTTCTAAAAAAGCGGGAGATGAGCCAATTGTCATGTCAGGTCGAGGCACAATTGACAAACTTTAAAGTACTCCACTAGAATTTGCAGTGTGATATCTTTGATAAAACATCTCAATCGGTGAATCGCGGACGTAAGCATCAGCCAAGCAACGGTGATATATGAATTATACAAAATCTCCAGCCCACTTTCAATGATGGGTCTAGACGCTCAAGTTAAGTTTCAGAAAAAGAAAACATAAAAATTTAAAAAAAGCATTATGCTTAAATTTTCATAACAACGGTTAAAAAAGATACAATGTGTCTTATAATACTTAAATATGTCTTAAAATACTTTTTGCTAACAATCTGTCTGAAGATGAATCTGGAAGTTATAAATGAAGTTGGATCACAACAAACAGCGTTTGTAGGTTTTAATTTTTCTTTATTAAGTAAATAAAAACAATTTCTTTTTAACAAATGTATTAAAAAGTTAGAACCAGCCCAAAACCTCGAGCTGAATATGGAAGCCGCGACCCCTTACTGACCTAAATTCTACTGTGACAAAGTTTCTGCCAGAGCCTCCAGATACGACGCGTGCAGTCGCACCCAGGTTCGCACCAATTTGCCAAGCTCGAACAGCGGTGATTCTGGTGTTTGCTCTGCCACGGTATGTGACTCTATGTACATGAACTGTGTTGGACACCGCTGATCTTCTGTATACTCCCCTGTGAAAAGAAAAACTTTACTGAATATGGTCTATTCGCCTTACACATAATTGAAATACACAAAGATTCGTTTAACTGATAGTTTACTATAATCTACATTTCTCGTATATTATATATTTCTAAAGACTTAAAGGTAGTGAAATTCTCAATCTCAGATCACTAGTAAGATGAATTTCAAGATCCTGTTTTGCATTACCTGAAAAGTAATCCGTTTCTAGTCTCAATTAGTCCCGAAAACAGGTTTGGAGATGTTTCAGATCCAAGTCCTACTTCTTCAAAAGATTCTATCACTTGTACAGGTTCGTGTACTTCTTCATTTGCTTTTCCGACTTCTTCATAATATTTAATCAAATCTACAGGCTCTTCTAATTCTCCGAGTTCTACGGGTGCTAATTCCACAGGCTCAATTACTGCGCAGTTGACGTTAGCTGCCAAAACAGCCAACAACGCGAACAACACTTGGTTTTTCATCTGAAAAAAATGTCATGTTTAAAGTTAAGACTACGACTACTGGAGAAAATTTCGAAAGAATATACTCTTCCATTATAAGAATATCTTCAATCAAAACTGTTTAGACTAAAATAAGGCAATTTCAGCAAACTTGATAACGGTTAATTTCTTTTAATAACTTACATAGTAGGAAGCAGAAAAATATAAAAAAAAGTTATTCATATTCTTCATAAAAAATATCATAAAGATTTAAATAACTTTATTACAAAAATTAAATCACATTTTAAAATCACTTACCTTAATAATATTTTTGAATATTGCTTAGAAGACAAGATTTCAAGACTGAATATGCCACTTCGACGTGGCTTATTTATAGGTAGAAAAGTATATATTATCATCGATTTCGTATTCTTTCTTATAAGCTAATTACGACTAATTTTGGATATCTATGTCATCATATATTTTTGTTTAGTTTCCTGTATTATCATGAGCGATTAGGTATTATTACCTTGTCTTATTACCTATTATATCATTATATTGACCGATCAACAAAGGTAAATCATATAAGGGAAGAAAATCAGTACATGAATTAGTTCAGATGCGAATCTATTCTAGTTGGTTTTGGCACTGTTGCTGTGTAAAATCTATTGTTATTTACTTGGTTACTTTTAGTTAGCTTCGGCGTTTTTAATTATTATCATCTATGAATCACAATTACAAACTCTAATAAGAAATTATCAGAACTTAGCATTTCTTGGTTTTGACCAACCAACTCAGAATAACCCAACCCGAGAGTCGTATACAGAATATCAGCATAATAAGATTTATGGAAATAACTAAAATGACATCAATGCCTCAAAGATATCATGGGAGAGCCAGCTCGACCGTAGTGATACCACGTCCTCACAGAAAACCGGCAGTGAAGCAATGCTTGCATTGTTTTTCGCCGAGTGAGGTTACCGGAGGCCCTAACCCTTCCCTCCCCCTCTCCCCCTTTTCCACCCTCCCCCCCCCCCAATGGAATTTAATTACCGTCAGGTGACCCCTGTGCTCGTTTGCACACTATACCATTAAATCTCCATATGACTTTAATGTAGATGCAGTTCAGAGTAAGTTTTTAAAGAATTAGATAACAATTAACAACAGATTTCAGCTTGATTGAGGCCGATCGACTTGTCTAGTAAATAAGTTGATTCATGAGTGAAAAAATTAATGGTTAACGCTTTTCAAATCATGCTCTGACACATTAGCAAATTGGACCCTTGTACATTCACTCTGAGGCAGGCCAGCAGGCTACGCTATTATTACTTTCTGAACCACATACTGCGTAGGAGTCCAGTCCAAGCTGTTTTACTTAGTCTAGGTATAATAGTTGTTTACGAAAAACGAATAGTCAAAATTATATAGCGATCAAGTTAAGTCAAATAAATTTTATAACCGGCAAAGGACAGTAATGGTCTCCTATTCTAAAGTAGGTACCTTCTAAAGTCCTTACGAGACTGCAAAAAGAAAACTCATTCGTAAAATATATTTAAACTAGCAGCGCCCGCGGTTTCACCCGCGTAAGTCCCAATCCCGTTTGAATATCGTTCTAAAATGTATATGGTATTCTCCATATGGTAATCCAGGTTTCTAGCTATCTACATACTAAGTTTCAACGCAATCGGTTCAGTAGTTTTAGCGTTAAAGAGTAACAAACATCAATCCATCCAAACTTTTACATTTATAATATTAGTGGGGTTATAATAAAATTTAATCAGTACACGAAAATTAAAAAATACATCAAGTAGATCGTAAAAGGATTATGTCTGGTTTAATCTAATCACATATTATGAAGGTACAATAAGCTGTAAATAAAAACATATTAAATGCACCAATCACTATCATATATTTGCAAAAAAATAAACATGAATCAGACAATAATCAATTTTAATAATCAGATACAGTTTTGATACGATACAAGCCAATAATACTTGATAATCATATCGCGTTTATAGTCACTGCCCCACTCCTTTTTTTTTTGTGCGTGTGGAAACCCCCTCGGGCCGTCACCCCACCGGGGTTTTCGGTGGGGCGGTGTGTCGGAATCGAACCGACGAAAACCACACGGTGTGCCGTACTGCGCCTTAAATAGGAGGGATCCGGGGACAGCTTTTATTAAGACATCCGGACCCCCCTAGCGCCTGCCCGCAAAAGCGCGGGCACCACTCCAGGCATATGCGGACGCCGCCTCCTCGGGGGGGGGGGGGGGGGCACTACAGCTGGTGGAGGGGAAAACCCGTACCGTCCACCCGCGGGGACACTCAGGGCGGCATGAGGCGCTGATAAGCGCCGGCGGCGAATTAGGTCCGAGTGAAGATCGTCCTATCGGACACGTTCCGCCGCCTCCTTCTGCGAGATGACGTCCTCACAGAAGGTCGCGACCGCAGTAAAATTCCTGTCGCTACCGGCCATGGAGCGTATGACGGCCGGTAGCGAGAGATTCCCTCCGATGACTGCAGTGAGGGCCCGACGCTGCGACGCCCAGGCGGAGCAAACCACCAGCGTGTGCTGAGCCGAGTCCTCACTACAGTCACAGTGGTGCCAGACGGGACTCAGTTCCCTCCTAGCGACCGAGTGCAGGTACTTCCCGAACCAGCCGTGCCCGGAAAGAACCTGCGTCAGTCGGAAGGAAAGGGTCCGCCGCTATACTTCGGCGAGCACTTCCGCCTCCAAATCCCACGGGGGAGTCCCGGCCAACGCGCACGCCGCCTCCGTCGACACGGTGCGGTATCCGCGTATGGCTCTAACCGCCATAACCCTCTGAGGGCGCCAGAGGCGCGCCCTATTCTGGGCGGTCAGAGCCCCCGCCCACACCGGTGCACCGTACAGTGCATTGACCGGACAACCCCCGTGTACAGCCGTCTTGTAGCGATGCTGGGTCCGCCCAAATTGGGCAAGAGTCGGCCAAGGGTGGACGCAGCGCCGACTAGCTTCAGAGCAAGCTGTCGGAAGTGCTCGTCGAAGAGCCACCTGCCGTCGAGGATCAGGACCAGATCCCTCATGTGGGCCTGAACCGGTACGAGGACCGAGTTTACTACGATAGAGGCGCCAGGGGGTGAACCACGACGGGGCCCATGGAATAAAAGGGCCTCCGTCTTATCCAGGGCCACCGGCAAGCCCACCGCCTCGATGCGCCCAACCACCAGAGAGACTCCCCTGGTGGCCAAATGCGCCGCCTCTTGAAAGTTCACCCCCCGAGCTGTGACCAAAGTGTCGTCGGCGTAACAGATTATGCCCAGCCCGGGGGGGAAGTCATGAAAATCGTGGCAACAAATATGGATGAAACACCCCGAAACTCGGGCACCAAAAAATCACTTTGCACTTAGCCAACAAGCACTCCACCTAAGACTATTTAATAGAACATGCTCTCCTCTCCTTAAGTCACAATTCTAAGGTTGAAGTCAATCAACCAAAACTAAAACGAGGAAATATGAATCTAACCAATATTACCTAATCAACAAGCTCCATAACCCTGGCAGTGGTTGCTAAATGCTATTAAGCATAAAACACCTAGCAGCTCTTCAACAAACTCCAATCCCGTGGCAATTTCGTACAGGTTTACTTTCAATGCCAGTGTTACCAGAAATATAGTCATTCTAAGAACAACTACATGATACCCTATAGATGCGTCAATTCCGGGAAAGGTCACTAAATAGAAGACTCTCCAAAGAAACATACTAACTACCAAGCGATTCTCCTGAAGTGTCTTAGAGACATTTTAGGAGAATTACAAAAAAAACAGGTTTAGATTTCAAAATGTTATTTGAAATCAAATTCAACTATATGTTTCCTAACTAATGTTGGTGATGTTACTATAAATGTTTGAAATAATCCGTTTCTCTGTTTTATTGATCTACTGTATAATAACACTAATATTTCCTTTTTGCTATTTTTTGTTATGTTCTTCATTTTCATATCGGCTTATTTTGAAAATCACTCAATAGTATTTAATTATATTATTTCCATTATCATCATTAGTGGCGTGGGAGAGCCGTGCTTCGGCACGTATGGGCCGGCTCGACTCCGCTCTCCTGAGGCCCTAACCCTACCCTCTCCCCTATTTCCGTCCTACCCCTCTCCCCCCTCTCCTCCCCTCTAAACCCTCTCTCCAGTCTTCCCACTCTTCCCCTTTTCCCACCTTAAAGGGCGGCAACGCACTTTTGACTCGTGAGTTACAGGTGCCCATGGGCGGCAGTAGTTATTTACCATCAGGTGACCCGTCTGCTCGTTTGCCCCCTATACCATAAAAAAAAAAAAATAGTTACAATGTAGTTTCTAGTTGCGTTTACACTACTAATTCAGTAGTTATAGCTTATAATTAATTATACCAAAATTCCCTCGTTCTATAAATTAATTTATTCTATAACTTTGAAAGCTTTGTTATAATTCAATCAATTATCGAATGTAGCTATTATGGCAAACTCAATAACTTTTGTATTTTTAAGTTCGTCCATGTTGGGGCCGGTAGTCAGGGCTTAATAAAAATTAATATTAAAAATAATTCGTTTTCAAATAAAATAAAAAATATTGATAATGTCAATAATCGTACCCAGTGAGCTTTTATTAAATAATTACTTAGAAAATGACATCCAAAAACTGTTTTACCCTTTCTATTTGTTACAACATATGTTTTTATCGTCTAAGTTTACAATACGAGACAATTTTATCTATCCGCACGGACCAAAATTTAATATGACCATGTCTATATTTTGGGCAATCTTATTTATTTTATATACCTACAGAGTCAATACGAGATACGGCGGTATAACAGATATAATGCAAATTTTTCACAGCAAAACTCAATATTTCCTAGTATATTCTTATTTGATATATAATAGTTTGCTAATAGTTCTAGTCTTTATTCTCAACGTTATGCATGGTTATAATAATGTATCACTAATATTAAACATACAGATGATCCACAAACATATTAAGATTGGTGGAAAATGTAACACGTATAATCCTATTTTTAATTGGATCTCTTCTTTGGCCATAATATGTATTAATATTTCGGTAGTGTTGCTTTCCTACGTCTCAAATTACTATTTTGATTATGCTGATTTACTTGTAGATTATTTGTTTATAATTTTTGACCTGAACCTTATTTACGCCATTCGAATTATTACATTGCTAAAGATGTATTTAATAAACTTTACAAATAATCATTTGTTAATAATGGATGCTCAACAAGAACACGATTGCGAAAAGACTTTTGAGATATATCAAACGCTTATACAAGCTTATACTTTGTTTAAGAAGATATTTAATTTTATGGTAATTGTGTGCATTATTAATATTTATTACTTTCTACTTCATCTAAGTTCAGTTACTAGAGAGATGAAAACTATAATAATGGTTTATGTTTCTCTATAATCTATTTCAATGTATTATATATAGGTTTTTCTAGACTACGTGTTTTATGTCTGTGTTTAACACTCAAATAATTATTACCAAATAAATACACGAGACTTTAATAGTCCACAGGCAAACATCTGAATGTTTTCGATAATTAATAATATGCTGAAAGTTCGTACACAGCTTCGTTCTGAGGAGACGCCCAACTTTTGTCATTCTCAATTTCCGATAACGGGACTAAAAAAAATGCGTGGGCGTAAAACACGTCGATTTGATGAGTAAGGAAATTGATGAATAACAGTTTATTTACAATAAAAACTTCAAGACAACACGATGTAAAACGCGAAGAAACGTGTGGCATACAAAATGAAGTGGTGTGATCCCAGAGACCTCCACCTCTAACTTGTCAGAATAACGATATGAAAAACTTGATTAATAACAAGCTGATTTTTGTAGTGCGGCTTACACAACATATATATTTTGTAGTGAATGCATTGGCATACAAATTTGATGGTATTTTTTTCGGAACTTGTCATAATTTTGACAAGTTCCGAAAAATATTACGATCAAATTTTTTAACGTTAACCTTTTTTGGTGTCGATTTGTTTGATTTTTCATATCGTTATTTTGACATGTTAAAAGTGGAGGTATCTAGGATAGCACCACTAATTTTGTTTGCCATACGTTTCTTTGCGTTATTCGTCGTGTTGTCTCAAGGTTTTTATTGTAAAGAAACTGTTATTCATCAATTTTCGGTACTCATCAAATCAACGTGTTTCACGAACACGCATTTTTTTACTCCCAATATCGGAAATTGGCCCAATGATAAAAGTTGGGCGTCTCGTCGGAGAGAAGCTGTATAGGAACTTTCAGCCTGTGATTAATCATCGAAAACATTCAAATGTGGGCCCGTGGACTATAAGATATTGTCTGTATATAAACATCTGGTAACTATCCTTTTACTACCCAGCTGGATAGCGGATATGAAATTTTGGTGCTTTATTTAAGTCACATAACAAATGTAATGTGTATAATATATTTTCATTTACAACAAAACTAATAGTAGGTACTTGTATTATTATTATATTGTAGTATTTCGTATTCGATTGTGGGACTGCTTACTGTTGTTTACATTATTTTGCTACCATATTTTCAATTTGATAGATATTTCTATTCATAAGCTTTTGTGATGTATATGTGGGTCACACTGAAAGAATAGGCTAGTAAGAAAAGCAGCCGATGAAAAATTTATTTAAATTTCGAAAAAAGAACTCTCTGAAAATCTGTAGATATTTAATTATTTCATACGTCATTGGTTTTTACAAATTGGTTTCAATTTAAAAAGTGTCTGTCGTGCATCAAAATGGATTTTATTAGAGAAAATTTTCGCTTAATGATTTATTACAACTTTCGGTGCGGTCTTACTCAACAACAATGTTACGATAGACTTCGATTGGCATTTCATTAGGAATCCCCACCTCGTACACTGTATGCAATTAGTTTCATGAGTTTAAACGTGGTCAAAGCAAACTCACTGATGATTCTCGAGAAGGACGTCCTTCTACGGCGACTACTGAAGATAACGTGAGTGCTGTGTTAATGTGAGGGCTAATGAATGTGAACCTACTCCTAACACAAGCGTTTAGCTTAGCTGGAGTGGTTAACAAGAATACTAGTATTGTGTTACCCACGTTACTAGTATTCTTTATAAAAAAAAAAATTTTAAAACGAAATTCAAAAAATAAAGGAAAAGAAGCTAATAGAAGGGTGACATATAAACAAATTCAAGTCAAGTACAAAAAGTCTTACATCACCATTTAGGCGTCAAAAAGCTTTGTACTAGTTGGATGCCACATAATTTGATGGAAGACCAAAATAACAATATATATATAATATCAGACTTTCCGATGATCTTAGGCATTTCGTATGAATACCATGAAGGAACTCAAATCGTCCTTTTAAGTAGGAAGGTGTATGAGGGTTAAACAGTATGCTGTATAGCAAAGAGAGAACATGGGCATTCCGGCGAAGACGAATAGGTAACCACTTGAGCTCTGTTCGGAATTCAGAAACATGATCATATTTACGCAGTCCAAATATGAATCGGATACAAAAGTTTTGAAGTCGCTCAGGTTTATCTAATTGGTTTTCGGTGAGATCTGGATAGCTGGCGTCCGCATAGTCAAGAATTGCAAGAAGGAGTGAATTTGCAAGGCCAGTTTTGGTGGCAGTTGTTAGAAAATTTCTCAATCTTTTTAACGATCCTGCAGAGGCGAATAACCTACGGCTTATTTCTTGTATTTCAGGAGACCACGATAGCTCCGAGTCAATAAGTATTCCTAATTTTTTTACTTTTTCACTAAAGGGTATAATAGCGCCATTGAAAATAATCGTAGGAACATGTGACCAGTCAATCTTTGAAACTTTTCTAGCGCTCCCAACGATAATCACCTGAGTCTTCGAAGGGTTTACTTTGAGTCCGTATGATTCACTCCAAGCACTTATTTTAGCTAGATCTTTATTGATGATCTCAATTGTATTAGCGATGTTATCTATTGGTGCTTGGGAGTATATTTGAAGATCATCTGCATAAAGGTGGTAAGAAGAGAGAAGTTGATTAGTAATAGAGTTTATAAATAACGCGAAGAGTAAAGGAGAGAATGCCACCCTGGGGCACACCAACAGATGTATTACACCAAGAAGAGAGGGTGTTATCAATGCGTATACATTGTCGGCGTCCACACAGGTAACTTCGAAGCCAATCAATCACCATTGGAGATATGTTAAGTGAGCGAGCTATGTTAATTAGGATGTCGAAGTCCACCGTGTTAAAAGCATTGGAAAAATCTAGGAGCGCGAGAACAGTTAGACTTCCACACTCCATACCGTATCTGACGCATCCGAAATATTTACCAAAGCTAAGACGGTACTGTGTCCAGGCCGGAAACCAGATAGGAAAGGATTCAGAAGGTTGTTTTTGTGAAGAAACACACTGAGCTGATTATGTACGAGACGTTCAAGGACTTTAGACAGAAATGGTAGTATTGAAATAGGCCGATAGTCAGAGAAAGAAGTAGGATTTTTTTTTTAGGTAGGGCAATGATCTGTGCATTTTTCCATAAGGTTGGAAATACACCACTGGAGAGAGAGGAAGGATCATATTACCACTGGGAAGGATCATATTACGGCTAACACAATCACTTCCAACCGCATTGGATGTGGTTATGATTAATGCACTTTAAACAATTTTACATTTTATTTGTATATTTGGCAGATATTCGTGCAATGTGCTGATATATTTCACCGATTTTTAAGTTATTTGCAAATGCAATTAGATCATTATAGATTTGACTACGAACCTTTTGCCTCTAATGTAAGTATTATCGTTAATCTTTTACAATTAAATCATATTTCTTATTAGAACGGAATAAGGCCCAAGTTAATTACATATCTATTCATCTTTATTTTTAATGTTTACTTTAACAAAAATTAATAAAAAATTACAGTGATTTTTAAATTGCTTAAATATTACTCCGCAGAGATAGATGTGGGTTATACGTTAACTTATATGTAGATATACTATAACTTTATAATGTAATGTATAACTGTTATGTTTTAAATACATTTTTTAATCATGTTTTAGGTTGAAGATACACTCGTCTTTGCTACCTTCACTTTATTATTGACTAAGAATGTGGCTTTGGTAATTTTAATGTGCGTGCACTTTGAGAAGTTCTACATGGCTATTGAGGAGGTGGAAACTGTCTGTACTCGTATGCTCCGGTCGAAGGACGCATCTTGCTCAGGTGCCTTTTATTCTTATGGATGGACATGACATGTATTTGTTAAAGTGGTACTGGAAATCTTAATGTCTCACCTTTATTTTCACAGATACTAATGGTCGACTGTACAAAAGTGTTATACGCTTAAACCGTGTCTTGTTCAGCAAAATAAGTGCGTGTGGTTTGTTCGACATAGACGCCGTCCTACTGATGAGCCTGGTGTTCCTACTTACCAATTATGTAATTGTACTTGTGCAGTTTTTTCTAATGTAACATATACTTATATTTTCAAGTAATACATGTTTTTTTTTGCAAATAGGTTTTTTGAGAAACATTGACAAGACAATATGTTTTTTAAAGCCGAATAAGAGATAAGGTTAGAGACAGACTGCAACTGGTTCGCCACCACAGTCTGACATTTGAGTAGACCAATAAAATTATACTCAAAACTGCCAGAAGTTGTGAAGATTCAGCTAGAAATTGCTATCCCAAATGACACTGACTTGTCCAGTAATTACAATAAGAATAATTGTATAGAAAATTATAGATAGCATATCAATGATTAAAAACAAAATAATACCTGGAATACATAGAAACATGTCAAAATAAATAATCAAGATAGCATCTATAATGTCAAAAATACACGTAGGCGAAGGAATTAGAGCAACTTAATCGCAAACATTTTTATCATACATATAGTCTACAACATTTTAGTATGCCTCACAAAACAAACTTTCTGTTTGGTCTGGTTCAAATTTGTTCAAGCTTTGATACATAGGCGTAGAAATAAACTACAATTTTTTTGGGATGTATGGGAATTTTTGTTTTTGAGCTACGGTTATGCAAGAGGTGTCAAAAGTTGCGGTTTGACACACACATTACGATTATCATAAAATTTAATTAGATATCAATCATCTTGAGGCCTCTACCGGTCCTTGAAGTTATACAAATTCGTCATTTTCAGGGGTTCCTAACATAAACTATACATCATACAAAACCAACGTTTAAATTGTTTTTAATAAATCAGAGAGAACAAGAATGAGTGTGGTGAGAGAGGAAAATGAATAGGTAATTTTATACTTTAAAACGAAACTGGTTTTTATGGCCATATTAAGGCATTTCGGCGCGTGATTTCAGTTTATTCCTAATAAATCCATCCCGACCTGTGGTATCTGTTGCGCTTTGAGAAGCCTCTGTTACCAATTTTACACATCTTTCCACTGCCTGTGTGTGACAAGGGAAGTCTTCAATAAAGAGGCTTTGCTCTTTAGCCTTAATAAGTTCATCGTCGGAGACGTGTCGCAGGACCGGTGGAGCTGATATTTCACAGTCTTGCCAAAATAGCATATCAATGTAATCTTGTGCTATGAAATTGATTTTCGGTGACTTAAATACTCTGAGACGACAAACTTTTTTCTCTTCTCTAGCTTTTAATATCCTGCGAGATGCAAGCTCTCGAATATGGTCCCTATCGTCAAATAACATGGCAATAAGCAAGTTTTCTGGATGCGCGAAAAAAGCATTTCTTTCGATCACTGAATCAATAATACATCTTTGTCTATCAGGTAAAAATCGGGAGTACATAATCATTTTAAAAATATGTTTGGCTCCGTGTTTAAATGATGGGTTTTGCTTAATGAGAAACCAAACGGGAGCGTAAACTTTGACCACGTAGTTCACAAGCAGTTCCAAATTATTTGACGGCGAAAAAGTACTTACGTAAAGTCTGAATATTCGATTGGCAGTAGTAAGCCATCTCGAATGTGCCATTTTTCCAGGTTGGCGGCTCGCTAGCTCGGGGCAACAGGAACCAGCCATCACAGCATGGCACATTTCGTATAGATACTTTTGATCCGTGCTATTATCAGGTAATTCGAGCAAATTTCCAGTCACTGCACAGAAAGACACTACAGGTTTACTTTCACAAACAGCTAGCTCTTTTCCAATAGGCCCTGAATATTCTTTTGGTCCAGATGTGCTTCCATCCAGAGACATAAACAAATGGCGAAGCGGTAATTCATTTACGTGAAGCATACAAACACACCATTGCAATGGTCTCTTCAAATAGTTTTCTAGGTATTGAATGACACCTCCTTTCCAACCTGTATTCGTAGCAGTACCATCACACCCCACACAGATCACCTCTTCCAAGTTAAACCCTTGATTTTCTAATAGAGATATGACAGAAGTGACGATCGTTTTGGCAGTCCCACGACTTGGCGTCGTGTGTCCCAAATAAATCGATCCTGGTTCTGTGAGAACTGAAATATGCTCTTCCAAGACTTCTCTACGGTGGTACCTATTACCTATTTTCTCATTTACGAGTGTTTTATCCTTTCGTCCACCAAAGTAAATACTTTTAACTACAATAGCATCATGGATGGCGTCTTGGATGGCCTTGGCCCGTGCTTTTGAAACAGCTCTATGAATTTTATTCTTATCAATAACAAGACTTTGATCTTCGGAAGATACCAATCCTACGTCTACTAAGACCGCCGAAGCGACCGCAGCCGCAGATCGCGTTGATAGTCCATACCTTAGCTACCGTTGGCAGCACCAGAGTATTCCGAGCCAATGAACTAACGAAGTCTCATTTACAAGCACATCAGTATTTTGAGGAAGCTCTGTTGCAGGAGACTGTGATCGCCGTGGTCGAGGCGGCAACTCTCGCAACGGAGCAGGATTGGTTTCTTGTGATGTACTTGGTAAACATGCATCCATCAGCTCCAAATTTTCTTGTCTTTGATGTTTTTTTTAAAGTCTTGCCGTTTCTTTTGTATCTATACCGCTTATGGCCAATTTTCTATCACTTCTTTGGTCCAGTAAAAAGTCTGTTTCATTTATAGGAACTTTCTTAAGTTTTATGCAGGAACAAACATGGAGTTGGACTCGTGGGGGTATTGTGGTTAGCTGCAGAGAACGGGCACGTTCGTCTGCTCCACTATTGTCGGTGGAGCGTCAGTTCTCGCGCGCAGCGAGCAGCGGAATTAACCGGTCTAAGGCGAAGGGCTCCTTGGTTTTCCGCTGCGAGGCTTGGAGCTTCCTTTAGCAGAGGTCCCGTCGGACCGATGCAGCTCGGGTACTTGCCTGCTTAGCAAGTAGAAAGGTGACTAGACACTGATCCGGACACCCGACCGTAGGCCAGGGTAGAAAAAAGAAAAGAAGAAAATCATTTTATTTTGCACAAACATTTGACGCACACAAGGCATATTTAAACAAAGAACATGTATATTAGGAAAAGAAGGAAATGACAAAAATAAAACAAAATAAAAAAAAACGAAATTAGCCTTATCTATGGTCGGATAAAAATTGGTAGTCTGTGCTAATCTGTCTGTGGATTCTCTGTAATACAACTGTCAAAAAGTATGGAAAAAAACATTACCTTATAAATTTTGTTTGTCGTTTTTCAATTTACATGTTGCTATGTGCGTCACGCATGTGCAAAATCAGGTATATGCTCAGCATTACTGTAGCCTCAACCTCAAAGGAATTGGTGCCACAGCGCTGATTTTCAGCACAACCTTGGGTGACGTAATGGCGTCCCACCAACAAACCCAAACATAAGTTATGTAAGTGCAGTTGAATGCTATTTATTGAATTTTTGGCGCGTTTCATAAAAATGTAGTAATGTATATCGTGAGTGTAGTAAGAAGTGTGTGTGTATCGTTGAACTGAGTGTCATGTTTTCAGCAAATAGCCAGCATTGTTCACTCCAGATGCACATGTGCTAGTCAAACATGCGGGGGAAAGGATGTAATTACTGCCAGTACCTGTTGGAGACCTAGATCACTGAACCGTTTCTGAGGCCATGGCCCTTAAGGTTAGAATCAATAACAAAAATTATGTAATAACTATATGTTTATATATTTGTGAATGTAATTTGGAAGAGTTGTTACAAGTATACATATATACATACACATATACACACACATACACATATACATATCTATTTATCCACACAATATCCACCACAAACACAATATCTATTATATATATTGGAGTCAGTATTTATATTCCATTCTAATTATTGTACTTGTTATGAGTACTATGTGGATTTCTGACGTAGACGTAGACCTACACTTGATTGTAGATCGGGATGTGAGCGTGCTGACAGCTCCGGTACCAGCTGGATACTGGCAGTCGGCTTCTCTGACGAACTTAGCGGTGTTACCGCGAGCATATGCGGGAAGTGAGCGTGCCTTACAGCTCCGGTACCTATCTGGACAATAGGAAGTGTGCTGGTTGCGAATGGGGGGTCGCTGCGAGTGTGGTTTCACGAGTGGCGATCTTCTGTGACCGATAGGCATACGGGTAACTAGCCTTAATTAGTACCGGCGCCATGGCGTTGGAGGTAAGACCTGCCGTATAAAGGTCCCTGCGTCTCGGGACCTTGGTTTGGGGAACTTGATGCAGGTATACTGACCCTGCTCACATAACGTAAAGTTGGGTGGGGTGGGGGCAGTATAAACAAAATACGTAGTCGTGAGGAGGAGAGGGCCTGTTTAGGCCGGGAGCCAACGTCTGCGTGCCATCACTGCGGAGGCTGTCGCGAGAATACTGCACTCCACACTCTTGTAGAGTGTTCAGCGTGGATGCAACAGCGCCGCGACCTCGCGGCGGCTATCGGTGTGGGAAGCCTCTAACTGGAGACCATGGTTCTGTCCATGGTCCAAAGTGAGAGTGCGTGGGAATCCACCGCTTCTTTTTGTGAGGAAGTGATGTCCGCTAAAGAGGCGGCGGAAAGGGAAAGGGAGAGGACTAGTACTCTCCCGTCCCGCCGTAGACGCACCAGGCGCCGGAGAGCGCAGAATAATCTCCGGCCTCCATGAGCGCTGGCCTGGGGGTAACGGGTGAGGCTGCCCGTTACCCTAGCAGAAGCAGGCCTGAGACGGTGGCGCGACGTGTTCCGCGTGCGCCTCTCTGAAACGGAAGGAGGGCAAGGCCCTCCGCTACCAATGGTGTGGCTGCCTTCTGCTTGAGGGCGGCCAAAGTCTGCCTGAGTTCTCGGGGACTTCCTTCTTAGGGTATACCCAAGTCACTTGCGATAGACTCACTTGTGACGGAACACCGTGTGGTTTTAGTCGATTCGATTCCGACATACCACTTCACCGATAGCCATGGTGAGGTGATGACCTATGGGGGATTCCACACGAAAAAAAAAAAGCAAGATTATGTAAGAATTTTTATCTTTCGTAATACAATTGTTCCAATTGTTCGCAATGATGTTAGATCCCTGAGCCGGCGCTGCCAGCTGCAGTTTGTGTTATTATTGATTGTCTAAACTTTATAAATAACCTAATATAAAATACTAAGATAAAAGCGACCTTTTATCACCGAACCTATTCTCCAGCGAAAAAAAGTGTTTCCTATTATAATTTCGTAAGACGCTAAGTATTAATAAAAACCGATTGCTTTGAAAATATTTCAAATCGTAAAAATTCATTGTTTTTTTCCTTTCTATACACGTAATCATCCAGCTGCACGCCAAAGTTCAGCTTTCTAGGTCATCTAGAAGTGGGTTAGTTTTTTGATATTTATGTCAGTCAGCCAATGTTAAAAATGCCGATTTTTAAATGTTAATTTCTCAATGACAGTTTGAGCTGTAGTTATGAAATTTAGGGTTATGGGTTATACTTAATCTAAGGGGTTTTAATAAATAAATCAAAGTTCATGTGTTTATGTTTAATAGATGTTGACTTGTTAAGAAGTCAAAAGTGGCTCCAAACGGTTTGTGTGATGTAACACACAGCTGTTGCGTCGAAAGTTCCTCTTCTTTGCTTGAACTTGGCTTGACACACTGTCGCATCTCTAGATTAATAATACCTTAAAACCAAATTTATTTTAATTCCAAATATACGAATGTCCTCGATTTTGACTGTAATTTGCGATCCAAAAGTAATGGAATGATATCGAGTATTTTGTCTTTCAAATACGAGGTCTGCACTAGCGACGATTAAATACTAGTGGAGTCCTATTGAATTTATTTTACCGTTCCTTTTCAACACATTAATAACAATTGTGTTGTTGAGTTTACTCTACTAATTAATTACAGTTATAGATTATATAAATCCTACTAATATTATAAACGTGAAAGTTTGTGAGGATGTATGGATGTATGGATATTTGTTACTCTTTCACGCACAAAACTACTGTATGGATTTTAATGAAACTTTACAGTAATATAGCTTATATATCAGAAAAACATATTTAATTTATGAAGATATTGTGTATATTGGCCAAAATATAACGATAAGTTAACACTTATCGTTATATTTTTTTTTAAAAATTCTGTCATCTGCGAGCTATTCTGGCGTGCGGTGGGAAAACTGTAAGTTACACGAATATGAGGTGGCCTTACCTAAATCGGAGGCCCACTGTTTGTATGGGCCTCGGAAGAGGCCACCATCGGGATCCAGCATTATTGTGGGAGGTGTTCGCATCGGCATCGAGCCCTCGATGAAATATCTGGGACTCGTACTCGATAGTCGATGGGACTTCGGACATCACTTTCGGAGTCTGGCCCCTAAACTCATAGGGACGGCGGCTGCGCTTTCGCGGCTGCTACCTAACTTAGGGGGGCCCGACACCTCCTGTAGGAGACTCTAAATCGGAATCGTGCGGTCAATGGCCCTATACGGGGCCCCAATCTGGGCGGAGAATTTGACGGCCCGCAATGCCCCGATACTGGGGCGCCCGCAACGGGTAAAAAAATTTTTAAAGTTTGTGAGGATGTTTGGATGTTTGTTACTCTAACTTTTAAACTTTCGCGTTCCATGATATAATATTATAATAGATAATGTTTGTTACTCTTTCGCGCAAAAACTACAGAACCGATTGCGATGATACTTCGTATGTAGAAAGCTGGAAACCTGGATTAGCACATGGGCTACTTTTTACCCCGATATCCCCATGGCATTTGAGTTACGCGGGTGAAAACGCGGGGCACAGCTAGTATAGTATATTTCCTTTATTCTATAAATTTATTGATTCTATAACTTCGAAAGCATTGTTTCAATTACCGAATATAGCTATGGTAGACTCAATAACTTTGGTATTTATAAGTTTGCCTATGTTGGGGCCGGTAGCCGGTGTTTCACTAAAAAATATTATTTAAATTAATCCATTTTAAAATAAATATGAAAACATTATTGATAATGTCAATAAGCGTACCTAAGGAGCTTTTATTAAATAATTACTTAGAAAATGACATCCAAACACTGTTTTACCCTTTCTATTCGCTACAACATATGTTTGTATCGTCCAAGTTTACAATACGAGACAACTTTATCTATTCAATCGGACCGAAATTTAATGTAACGATGTCTATATTTTGGGCAGTCTTATATATTTTATATATCTACAGAATCAATACGAGATACGGCGGTATATCAGAAATAATGCGCCTTTTTAACACCGAAATAGAATATTACCTAGTGATTTTTTATTTGATATATAATTCTTTAGGAATGATTCTAATCTTTATTCTCAACGTTATGCATGGTCATAATAATGTATTGCTAATAATTAACATACAGATGATCCACAAACATATCAAGATTGGTGAAAAAAAGTAACACGTATAATACTATATGGAATTGGATGTCTTCTTTGGCCATAATATGTATTGATATATCGGCGATTGTGTTTCTCTATTTCGTAAATTTCTATTTTGATTATGTTGATTTACTAGTAGATTATTTGTTTATAATTTTTGACTTGAACCTTATTTATGCCATTCGAGTTATTATATTGCTAAAGACGTATTTAAAAAACTTTACCAATAATCATTTGTTGATGGATGCCCAACCTGAAGCAGATTTCGATAACATTTTTAAGATATATCAAACGCTTATACAAGCTTATACTTTGTTTGGGAAGATATTTCATTTTATGGTAATTTTGTGCGTTATAATTATTCATAACTTTCGACTCCAGTTAAGTCCAGTTACTAAAGAGATTACAGCCATACTAATTTGTTTGTGTTCTTTCTATAATAATTTCCAATTTGATAGATATTTCGGTTCATAACCTAAATGTTTTATGTCTGTGTTTAACACGCAGGTAATTGTTTCTAAATGTATAGGTGTTCGTGATCGAACATAGGAAAATACGGTTTTGGTAGTTTAGGGGTTTTAATTTTTCGATTATTCTATATTTACAAGTTTTTTGTTTGTCCGTTGTAGTTTATCTTTTGAATGTATATGACTGGTGAATGTTGAGTGCCGTATGTGGAAGCGAATGTTATGTATGTACGCTGGGCGTGTGAATGCGGTTTGTTACTGCTTGTGGCGTGTTTGATAGCGGCGCGATCAATAGGAGACTTTAAGATATTTTCTGTATATAGATTTCAAAACAATTATTATTGAGATTGAGATGAAAAGGATATCAGGTAAGTATGCTTTCACTACCCGGCTGGATAGCGGATATAAAATTTTGATGCTTTATCTTAGTCACATAGCAATTATAATGGACATATTTTCATATGCAACAAAATTAATAGTACTTGTACTGCTCTAAGGGCAAACTATGGATAGTGTTTTTTTCTTGATCGTGGGACTGATATTACTATTGTTTGCATTTGTTACCTTATGAAAGTAATCCCAGAACATTCGTAAGCTTCGCGACATTTATCCAACTTTTTTCCACCCCATGTCTACTTTTTTAACCGGTATTAAGGATTAACTGCTACTCGAGGACTCGTCTTAAGACATTTTTGTAAATGCTTATTGCATCGTCTGTCAAGCTCTTTCAACTTCAGCAAACCACACGCAATAAACGCATAATCACATTATGTTAAATTTTGTCTCATTCAGCTTTCCACGAGGCCCTCCTGCGTTAAGAATCGGCACTTCTTTGTAGTTTATTTTCTTTATAGTTTTTTTTAGGCAGTGGCATTATTTCTGACAAGCAGGACAAGCAATTGCAAATGTTGGGCCAGATATCCGGTATCCGGCCAAACAGCTATCCGTTACATTAGTAGTTTCTACTATAATTTCTTTCAATTAGATAGATATTTCTTGTCATACGCCTTTGTTTATTATGTAATAAACATTTAAGCAAGAAGCTAAAATTGGCTCCAGATATATACAAAACTTTAGGATATTGGCTGAATAAAGATTTCAAAATATTAATTCATTTTAAATTATATTACATTTTATTTGTGTTTTTGTAACATCTATATTTGGCAGATATTCGTGCAATGTGCTGATATCTTCTACCGTTTTTTAAATTCTTTGCAAATTCAATTAGAACATTATAGATTTCACTCTAATGTAAGTATAATCGTTAGTCTTTTACAATGAAATCATAATTTAGAACAGATTACGGCCCAAGTTATCCAAATATATAAAATATTTTTATGATAATGTTTTAGGTTGAAGATGTACTCGTCTCTACTACTTACATTCTATTATTTATAAAGAGCGTAGCTTTGGTAATTATCATGAGCGTGCACTGTGAGAAGTTCTACATGGCTATTGAGGAGGTGGAAACTGTCTGTATGCTGCGGTCGATGGACTCATCTTGCTCAGGTGTCTTTTATTCTTATGGATGGAAATAGATGTATTTGTTATAGTATTATTGCAAATCTGAACCTCCCACTTTTATTTTTACAGATAGTAATGTTCGGCTGTCCAAAAGTATCATACGCCTAAACCGTGTCTCGTTCTGTAAAATAAGTGCGTGTGGTTTGTTCAACGTAGACGCCGCCCTTCCTGTGAACCTTGTGTTCTTACTTATGTAATTGTACTTGTGCAGTTTGTAATGTAACATGTACATTTGTGTGTGTATATTTTTAAATGATAAGTTAATTTATTTAGCAAATAGATATAATGTAATTATAACATTTAATTTTTTTGTAAATGTAATAAGTAAATTAATCAATAGCGTAACGCTTTCTCAGTAATATAACGCTGAAGGCGGGCTGTACACACTCACTACAATCAACCGCTCCAATTCCACACAGGCCACTTCAACATAATTGTACGGCAAAATTGCCTATTGCTACACAAACATTGTCGTGTGCGATTCCCTAGTCATTCCATTTATTAAAGAAATCTAATATTTTTGCGGTAGAAGAACTATGTTGCGACTTTGGTGTGAGACTTGGGTTTTGTATATGTTATAATTTTGATGGGATCTCATTTCTTTTTGTAGGTAGGCACATTAAGGCAAACATCGTCCGTCTGTTGTAACTTACTGTACTTACACTTACATATTAGTTACATACCTGTCTATTTTGGTACGGTAAGTGACGAAAAATTGTATAAACTGCAAAAGTAACTTTGTAATTGCATACCAATTATATAGAACAACAAAATAATTATATAATATAACCATGTCTATATTTTGGGCAGTCTTATATATTTCATATATCTACAGAGTGAGTACGAGATACGGAGAATATATCAGAAATAATGCACGTTTTTAACAGCAAAGCTCTATATTTCTTAATAAATATTTTTTTGATATATAATAGTTTGGGAATACCTCTAATCTTTATTCTCAACGTTATGCATGGTCATAATAATGTATTACTAATATTAAACATGCAGATGATCCACAAACATATCAAGATTGGTGGAAAATGTAACACTTATAACTCTATTTGGACTTGGATCTTTTCTTTGGCTATAATATGTATTGATATATCGGCAATTGTGTTTCTCTTCATCTTAAATGCGTATTTTGATTTTGCTGATACACTTGTAGATTATTTGTTTATAATTTTTGACTTGAACTTTATTTATGGCATTCAAATTATTATATGCCTAAAGACGTATTTAATAAACTTTACAAATAATCATTTGATGATGGATGCCGAACCTGAAGAAGATTTCGATAACATTTTTAAGATATATCAAACACTGATACAAGCCTATACTTTGTTTAAGAAGATATTTCATTTTATGGTAATTATGTACTAATGTACTGTAATTATTTATAACTTTCAACTCCAGTTAAGTCCAGTTACTAAAGAGATTACAGCCTTACTAATGTTTTGTGTGTATTTGATAGATATTTCCCTTCATAATCTAAATGTTTGATGTCTGTGTTTAACACACAGGTAGGCAGTTTAAACTAATTGTTTTCAAATATATAGGAGACTTAAGGATATCTCTGTATATAGATTTCAAAATACTTATTAATTGAGATTGAGAAGCAGGAACTGGCTGAATTTTGGTTCTTTAGATAGGTCACATAACAATTATAATGGACATATTTTCGACATTTATTCATTATTTTTGTCGGATAAGCGGGACAGGCATTTAAGAATGTTTGGCCGGATATCCGATATCCAGCCAAATAGCTATCTGTTGCATTCATATTTTTTATCATTTCTTTCAATTCGATATTTCATTTGATAAGCTTTTGTTTTAAACATAATAAATAGTTCAAATTGGTTCCAGATATATAGACAATTAATTCATTTAAAAATTGTTCCATTTCATTTGTATTTTTGTAACATCTCTATTCGACAGATATTCGTGCAATGTGCTGATATCTTTTACCGCTTTTTAATTTACTTGCAAATAGAATTAGAACGTATTGGTGTTGACAACAAACCTTTTGGTTCTGATGTAAGTATTATCGTTAATGTTTTACAATAAAATCGTAATTTATATTAGAACGGATTATGACCCAAGTTAACTAACTTGGGTCATAATCCGTTCTAATTGTACTTAACTTGTATAACTTGTATTTATATGTAACTACATATAAAATACATTTTTAATAATGTTTTAGGTCGAAGATACACTCTTCTTCACTACTGACATTTTATTATTGATTAAGAACGTAGCTTTGGTAATTATCATGTGCGTGCACTGTGAGAAGTTCTACATGGCTATTGAGGACGTGGAAACTGCCTGTGTGCTGCGGTCGATGAACGCGTCTTGCTCTGGTATATTTTATTCATATGGATGAAAATACCTGTACCTGAACGTCCTACTTTCATTTTCACAGATACTAATGGTCGGCTGTACAAAAGTATCATATACCTAAACCGTGCCTCGTTCAGTAAAATAAGTGCGTGTGGTTTGTTCAACGTAGACGCTGCCCTACCGATGAGCCTGGTGTTCCTAGTTACCAATTATGTAATTGTACTTGTGCAGTTTTTTGTAACGTAACATGTACATTTGTGTGTGTATATTTTTAAATAATAAATAAATTTATGTCGCAATTAAATCTTTTAACACCCTTTTACAGACTCGGCTCAGCAGCATACGCAGTTAGAAAACGCGTGGACTAATGTTTTTTATTTATTTCCACCACACATTGTCATTACAGGTTAAATTACCTATTAAAACAATTTTTACCCAATACAAAAGTTTATGATGTGTTACGCAAAACTTTCAGTGTACCCCACGTATATGCCAACAGTTGCCCATTCACTGAAAGCTGCAGTGCCTTTGACTGAAATTGTTTTTGGAATAAATGTGGAATAAAATTAACTACAAAAAATATTAAAGAAAAAATTATTTAACGTATTTGGGTTATCACTGTGACTCAAATAAGGCATTTATTAATAAGTTTATTTTAGAATCCCTCCAAGCGACTAGCAGTTTTAGGCACAACAGTAATATTTGTAAATGCAGTACTTGACATGACTAAAATAATGTTTTCATTTAAAGACACTTGTTTCTAATAACAAATTTACGATAACATTTACAGTTTTTTGTAAATGTAATAAAAAAATTAATCAATAGCATAAAGCGTCACCCTTTTCAGTCATATAACGCTTTAGGCGGGCTGTACACACGCTGTACAATCAACCGCTCCAATTCCACACAGGCCACTTCAGCATAACTGCACGGCAAGATTGCCTATTGCTACACAAACATTGTCGTGTGCGATTCCCTAGTCATTTTATTTATTAAAGAAATAAAGATATCTAACATTAGCACGGTCACTATAAAATGGTTGTGGGTTAAGTTAACAATTAAAATTAACAATTAGAGCTCACAACTTTTTGCGGTAGAAGAACTATGTTGAGACTTTGGTGTGAGACTTGGGGGTGTTGTATAATTATGTTATAATTTTCATAGGATCTCAGTTATTTTTGTAGGTAGGCACATTAAGGCAAACATCGTCCGTCTGTTGTAACTTACTGTACTTACACTTACATATCAGTTACATACCTGTCTGTTTTGGTACTGTGAGTGACGAAAAATTGTATAAACTGCAAAAGTAACTTTGTAATTGCATACCAATTATATAGAACAACAAAATTATATGTGCAGTTTGTATATTTAGAAAACGGGAATGAGATTGTTGTATGTTTTAGTGTTTCCTTGCTTGATAGGCTAAACACCTTAGAATTTTAATGATCGGTGAGTGAAGGAGTCGATGACAAAATTAAGGAACTTTGACTTGCAATAGATTTTAAACTTCAGGTTCAAATTGAATGAAATTTGGGAATAAATCTTGTTATATTATGCCCTATTGGTCACTCGGAACTCGAGCTTCTAGCTTTATCCATAAGTTACAAGGGATGTCCAGAAGTGTCCTTGGGCCACTTTCATTTATTACATACAGGTTGTTACAGAAAGGTGTACCGATAAAGCTAATATTTCGTACGAGAGATGGCTGAATGAAAATATATTCATCCTTTAACTAAAAATGTCTGTATAAAAACAAAGTAATTCAAATTGATATAACAATTCATTCATAATAATATTATATTGTTTAGAAATGTTCATCTACAACCTACACTAAGATATATAAACAAATCCCAAGGAAAAAATGTTCAAAAAAACAATAATTTCAAAATACATTTTTTTTAATCTACTATTTGTCAGCTAAGCTAAAAGGTTATTTTTTTAATATTTTCATCGTCAATCATTCCCAGGTACTGGCCTGGAGAGAATTACGGGTTGGTCGAATAGTATTAATTTTCAAGCAGCAGCTGCATTAAAAAACTTTGCAGTTGGCAAAACCGCCTACGCTGTGCCAAGTATCCAAGGCCGTATCTCCGACCGCTGGGTAGTAGGTTCTAAATATAATATGGCCTTGAATAGTTTTTCTATCTCGTACTCCGAAAAGCCCATCTTATTTATTGTTGAAGTAGATTATGAGATTAAAGAATCCAGGAATGGCGAATCTGCATGGCCCCGTGTTTCTTTAGTATGCCACTTTATGGGCAAGAATGTATTACTGTTGGTGGTATATTATAAAACTTAGTTGCTTTTTGAAATCTAAAAATACGAATGTGGTCGACTTTGACCCTAAATTGCGCATCAAAAGTAGTTGAATGATGTTGTGTTTTTTTTGCATTTCGAATGTGCGCTGTCTACCACCACCATTGAATACTAGTGAAGTCCTATGGAGTTCATTTTGCCATTGCTTTTCAACAAATCAATAACAATGTTTCATTATAATATTTTCATTATCATTATTAGTTTTAGAGTAATTGTCTTTTTGAACCTCTACTAATTCATTACAGTTATAGATTATATAATAAACTATATTTCATTTACTCTATAAATTAGTTTATTCTATAGCTTTGAAATCATTGTTTCAATAATTACCGAATATAACTATGGTAGACTCAATAACTTAGGTATTTATAAATTCTTCCATGTTGGGGCCGGTAGTCAGGGCTTCATTAAAAGTGATTATTTAAATTAATTCGTTTTCAAATAAAAAGTAAGATTATTGATAATGTCAATAAGCGTACCCAGGGAGCTTTTATTAAATAATTACTTAGAAAATGACATCCAAAAACTGTTTTACCCTTTCTATTTGTTACAACATATGTTTTTATCGTCTAAGTTTACAATTCGAGACAATTTTATCTACCCGCACGGACCGAAATTTAATATAACCATGTCTATATTTTGGGCAGTCTTATATATTTCATATATCTACAGAGTGAGTACGAGATACGGAGATAATATATCAGAAATAATGCACGTTTTTAACAGCAAAGCTCTATATTTCTTAATAAATATTTATTTGCTATATAATAGTTTGGGAAAACCTCTAATCTTTATTCTCAACGTTATGCATGGTCATAATAATGTATTACTAATATTAAACATGCAGATGATCCACAAACATATCAAGATTGGTGGAAAATGTAACACTTATAACTCTATTTGGACTTGGATCTTTTCTTTGGCTATAATATGTATTGATATATCGGCAATTGTGTTTCTCTTCATCTTAAATGCGTATTTCGATTTTGCTGATACACTTGTAGATTATTTGTTTATAATTTTTGACTTGAACTTTATTTATGGCATTCAAATTATTATATGCCTAAAGACGTATTTAATAAACTTTACAAATAATCATTTGATGATGGATGCCGAACCTGAAGAAGATTTCGATAACATTTTTAAGATATATCAAACACTGATACAAGCCTATACTTTGTTTAAGAAGATATTTCATTTTATGGTAATTATGTACTAATGTACTGTAATTATTTATAACTTTCAACTCCAGTTAAGTCCAGTTACTAAAGAGATTACAGCCTTACTAATGTTTTGTGTTCTTTCTGTAATTTCTTTTAATTTATTTGATAGATATTTCCCTTCATAATCTAAATGTTTGATGTCTGTGTTTAACACACAGGTAGGCAGTTTAAACTAATTGTTTTCAAATATATAGGAGACTTAAGGATATCTCTGTATATAGATTTCAAAATACTTATTAATTGAGATTGAGAAGCAGGAACTGGCTGGATTTTGGTTCTTTAGATAGGTCACATAACAATTATAATGGACATATTTTCGACATTTATTCATTATTTTTGTCGGATAAGCGGGACAGGCATTTAAGAATGTTTGGCCGGATATCCGATATCCAGCCAAATAGCTATCTGTTGCATTCATATTTTTTATCATTTCTTTCAATTTGATATTTCATTTGATAAGCTTTTGTTTTAAACATAATAAATAGTTCAAATTGGTTCCAGATATATAGACAATTAGTTCATTTAAAAATTGTTCCATTTCATTTGTATTTTTGTAATATCTCTTTTCGACAGATATTCGTGCAATGTGCTGATATCTTTTACCGCTTTTTAATTTACTTGCAAATAGAATTAGAACGTATTGGTGTTGACAACAAACCTTTTGGTTCTGATGTAAGTATTATCGTTAATGTTTTACAATAAAATCGTAATTTATATTAGAACGGATTATGACCCAAGTTAACTAACTTGGGTCATAATCCGTTCTAATTGTACTTAACTTGTATAACTTGTATTTATATGTAACTACATATAAAATACATTTTTAATAATGTTTTAGGTCGAAGATACACTCTTCTTCACTACTGACATTTTATTATTGATTAAGAACGTAGCTTTGGTAATTATCATGTGCGTGCACTGTGAGAAGTTCTACATGGCTATTGAGGACGTGGAAACTGCCTGTGTGCTGCGGTCGATGAACGCGTCTTGCTCTGGTATATTTTATTCGTATGGATGAAAATACCTGTATTTGTTATAGTGTTACTGCAAATCTGAACGTCCTACTTTCATTTTCACAGATACTAATGGTCGGCTGTACAAAAGTATCATATACCTAAACCGTGCCTCGTTCAGTAAAATAAGTGCGTGTGGTTTGTTCAACGTAGACGCCGCCCTACCGATGAGCCTGGTGTTCCTAGTTACCAATTATGTAATTGTACTTGTGCAGTTTTTTGTAACGTAACATGTACATTTGTGTGTGTATATTTTTAAATAATAAATAAATTTATGTCGCAATTAAATCTTTTAACACCCTTTTACAGACTCGGCTCAGCAGCATACGCAGTTAGAAAACGCGTGGACTAATGTTTTTTATTTATTTCCACCACACATTGTCATTACAGGTTAAATTACCTATTAAAACAATTTTTACCCAATACAAAAGTTTATGATGTGTTACGCAAAACTTTCAGTGTACCCCACGTATATGCCAACAGTTGCCCATTCACTGAAAGCTGCAGTGCCTTTGACTGAAATTGTTTTTGGAATAAATGTGGAATAAAATTAACTACAAAAAATAATAAAAGAAAAAATTATTTAACGTATTTGGGTTATCACTGTGACTCAAATAAGGCATTTATTAATAAGTTTATTTTAGAATCCCTCCAAGCGACTAGCAGTTTTAGGCACAACAGTAATATTTGTAAATGCAGTACTTCTGCCTTGTTTAGGAAATGTTATCACTATCCCTTGACCACTGTGGTCAGAGTCAAATTGACTAATTTTTATTTTCATAATTAATAGTATATCAGAAAATATTTTATCTAAACATGTGGTAGAAGAGGCAGTATTTATAGTAAGCTACAAAAATACATGAATAAAGTTATGACTAAAATAATGTTTTCATTTAAAGACACTTGTTTCTGATAACAAATTTAATATAACATTTACAGTTTTTTGTAACCCTTTTCAGTCATATAACGCTTTAGGCGGGCTGTACACACGCTGTACAATCAACCGCTCCAATTCCACACAGGCCACTTCAGCATAACTGCACGGCAAGATTGCCTATTGCTACACAAACATTGTCGTGTGCGATTCCCTAGTCATTTTATTTATTAAAGAAATATAGATATCTAACATTAGCACGGTCACTATGAAATGGTTGTGGGTTAAGTTAACAATTAAAATTAACAATTAGAGCTCACAACTTTTTGCGGTAGAAGAACTATGTTGAGACTTTGGTGTGAGACTTGGGGGTGTTGTATAATTATGTTATAATTTTCATAGGATCTCAGTTATTTTTGTAGGTAGGCACATTAAGGCAAACATCGTCCGTCTGTTGTAACTTACTGTACTTACACTTACATATCAGTTACATACCTGTCTGTTTTGGTACTGTGAGTGACGAAAAATTGTATAAACTGCAAAAGTAACTTTGTAATTGCATACCAATTATATAGAACAACAAAATTATATGTGCAGTTTGTATATTTAGAAAACGGGAATGAGATTGTTGTATGTTTTAGTGTTTCCTTGCTTGATAGGCTAAACACCTTAGAATTTTAATGATCGGTGAGTGAAGGAGTCGATGACAAAATTAAGGAACTTTGACTTGCAATAGATTTTAAACTTCAGGTTCAAATTGAATGAAATTTGGGAATAAATCTTGTTATATTATGCCCTATTGGTCACTCGGAACTCGAGCTTCTAGCTTTATCCATAAGTTACAAGGGATGTCCAGAAGTGTCCTTGGGCCACTTTCATTTATTACATACAGGTTGTTACAGAAAGGTGTACCGATAAAGCTAATATTTCGTACGAGAGATGGCTGAATGAAAATATATTCATCCTTTAACTAAAAATGTCTTTATAAAAACAAAGTAATTCAAATTGATATAACAATTCATTCATAATAATATTATATTGTTTAGAAATGTTCATCTACAACCTACACTAAGATATATAAACAAATTCCAATGAAAAAAATGTTCAAAAAAACAATAATTTCAAAATACATTTTTTTTAATCTACTATTTGTCAGCTAAGCTAAAAGGTTATTTTTTTAATATTTTCATCGTCAATCATTCCCAGGTACTGGCCTGGAGAGAATTACGGGTTGGTCGAATAGTATTAATTTTCAAGCAGCAGCTGCATTAAAAAACTTCGCAGTTGGCAAAACCGCCTACGCTGTGCCAAGTATCGTCCAAGGCCGTATCTCCGACCGCTGGGTAGTAGGTTCTAAATATAATATGGCCTTGAATAGTTTTTCTATCTCGTACTCCGAAAAGCCCATCTTATTTATTGTCGAAGTAGATTATGAGATTAAAGAATCCAGGAATGGCGAATCTGCATGGCCCCGTGTTTCTTTAGTATGCCACTTTATGGGCAAGAATGTATTACTGTTGGTGGTATATTATAAAACTTAGTTGCTTTTTGAAATCTAAAAATACGAATGTGGTCGACTTTGACCCTAAATTGCGCATCAAAAGTAGTTGAATGATGTTGTGTTTTTTTTGCATTTCGAATGTGCGCTGTCTACCACCACCATTGAATACTAGTGAAGTCCTATGGAGTTCATTTTGCCATTGCTTTTCAACAAATCAATAACAATGTTTCATTATAATATTTTCATTATCATTATTAGTTATAGAGTAATTGTCTTTTTGAACCTCTACTAATTCATTACAGTTATAGATTATATAATAAACTATATTTCATTTACTCTATAAATTAGTTTATTCTATAGCTTTGAAATCATTGTTTCAATAATTACCGAATATAACTATGGTAGACTCAATAACTTAGGTATTTATAAATTCTTCCATGTTGGGGCCGGTAGTCAGGGCTTCATTAAAAGTGATTATTTAAATTAATTCGTTTTCAAATAAAAAGTAAGATTATTGATAATGTCAATAAGCGTACCCAGGGAGTTTTTATTAAATAATTATTTAGAAAATGACATCCAAAAACTGTTTTACCCTTTCTATTTTTTACAACACATGTTTTTGTCGTCCAAGTTTACAATACGAGACAATTTTATCTATCCGAATGGACCGAAATTTAATATAACCATGTCATTATTTTGGGTAGTTTTATGTGTTTCATATATCTACAGAGTGAGTACGAGATACGGAGATAATATATCAGAAATAATGCACGTTTTTAACAGCAAAACTCAATATTTCCTAATATCTTCTCATTGCATATATAATAGTTTGGTAACGGCTCTGATCTTTATTCTCAACGTTATGCATGGTCATAATAATGTATTACTAATATTAAACATGCAGATTATTCACAAACATATCAAGATTTGTGGAAAATGTAACACGTATTATACTATTTGGAATTGGATATCTCCTTTGGCCATAATATGTATTGATATATCAGCAATTGTGTTTCTCTCCAACTTCAATTTTAATTTTGATTTTGCTGATATACTTGTAAATTATTTGTTTATAATTTTTGATTTGAACCTTATTTATGCCATTCGAATTATTATATTGCTAAAGATGTATTTAATAAACTTTACAAATAATCATTTGTTGATGGATGCCCAACCTGAAGAAGATTTCGAAAACATTTTTAAGATATATCAAACGCTTATACAAGCTTATACTTTGTTTAAGAAGATATTTCATTTTATGGTAATTTTGTACATTAGAATTAATTATAACTTTTAACTACAGTTATGTCCAAGTACCAAAGAGATAACAGCCTTACTAGGTCTAGCTGTTTTAATGTCTTGCTGTCTATCTGCTAGATTAACCAAAATGTCATATCTAGCAGATATAACATTTTGGTTCTTTACATAGGTTATATAACAAATATTATGGACATATTTTCGACATTCAGTCATAATTTCCGTCAAGCAGGTCAGGCATTTGAAAATGTTTGGCCGGATATCCAGTATCCGGTCACACATCTATCTGTTTCAAATTGATATTTCATTTAATAAGCTTTTGTTTTAAATATAATAAGTAGTTAAAATTGGTTCCAGATATATAGAAACCTTTAGTATATTGTCTGAATATATATTTCAAAACATTAATTCATTTTAAAAAATATTCTATTTTATTTGTATTTTTGTAACATCTATATATGACAGATATTCGTGGAATGTGCTGATATCTTTTACCGCTTTTTAAGTTACTTGCAAATAGAATTAGAACGTTTTGGAATTGACTACGAACCTTTTGGTTCTGATGTAAGTTTATCGTTAATGTTTTAGATCGAAGTTAAGTAAGTTACATATAAAATACCATTTTCATAATGTTTTAGATCGAAGATACACTCCTCTTCACTACTTACATGTTATTATTGATTAAAAACGTAGCTTTGGTAATTATCTTGTGCGTGCACTGTGAGAAGTTCTACATGGCTATTGAGGAAGTAGAAACTGTCTGTATGCTGCGTTTGATGGACGCGTCTTGCTCAGGTATATTTTATTCGTATGGATGAAAATACCTGTATTTGTTATAGTGTTACTGCAAATCTGAACGTCATACTTTCATTTTCACAGATACTAATCGGCTGTACAAAAGTGTCATATACCTAAACCGTGCCTCATTCTGTAAAATAAGTGCGTGTGGTTTGTTCAACGTAGACGCCGCCCTACCGATGAGCCTGGTGTTCCTAGTTACCAATTATGTAATTGTACTTGTGCAGTTTTTTGTAACGTAACATGTACATTTGTGTGTGTATATTTTTAAATAATAAATTAATTTATGTCGCAAATAAATCTTTTAAGACCCTTTTACAGACTCGGCTGAGCAGCATACGCAGTTAGAAAAATGCGTGGACTAATTTTTTTTTATTTATTTCCACCACACATTGTCATTACAGGTTAAAATACCTATTATAGTAATTTTTACCCAATACAATAAACGTGTTGAGCCTAAAATTGTGTAACGAATAAGAACCAAAAAAAAAATCTTATGTTAATATGCTGTATGACAACTATGCTGAATTATGTATCACTGGAAAATATGTACATACCATGCTTATCTACGGTATACCCCCGTATAATTTATTGGAAATTGCCTGCCGGTGTCAAGTGACGCTTGCGGTTGGCACTGAAAACCAGTACAGGGTTGTTTTGTATCATCTCAGTGTACGCTGAGTGTCAACCCGAAATTGCAAAACTATATTTAAATTCATCCTTTAACTGAAAATGTCTATATAAAAAACAAAATTATTTAAATTGACATAACAATTCATTTGTAATAGTTCAGCACCTCCTTTCTTTGCCGCACTATTAAAATATGGAATGCATTACCAGCACACGTGTTCCCTTCGACATTTAATCCCGGGTCCTTTAAGCTGGGCGTGAAAAAGCATCTCTAGGGGACCTCAAGCTGAGGGCCACCATTTTAGTATCATTCGTATCTACAATGGTGATCCTCAGTCTTTGGACCTCACTATAGCTTTCCATCAGGCGGTTTTAGGTCATTCTGAAGTGTCATAATAAAAATAAAATAAAAATTAATACATATTGTTTAGAAATGTTCACCTACAACCTACACTAAGATGAACAAATTCCAATGAAAAAAATGTTCAAGAAACAATAATTATTTTTTTTTTTAATCTACTATTTGTCAACTACACAAAAGCAACGCTTCTAGATTTTGACCACACTTTTCTGTAACACAGTAACCTTCTTTGTTTTTTTTGTTGCTGCGTTTACTTTTTACCCGACTTCCAATGAAGGGTTTCGTTTTTCGTGCGTATCTTGTGTGTATGTATATTTGTTTGTTGCTGTTTCAGTATCTAATACGTATTCAGATGTTTCCATCTAATACTAGTGTACTAATTTACAAACCAACCAACCTTCAAAACTGCAAGTTGTCTGTAAATTTACGAATGGCATTATAGTTCCAAAATGCAATTTCTTTAGAAAGAAATTAGAAAATAAAGACGCTTTATGTTAGTAAGTATTTTAAGCATACAAAGTCGCGGGTAACACTAGTATATCTATATGTAAATGCATTTTACTATGTCTTAATGTATTAAATAAGTTTGTTATTGTCGCCATCCTTACGTTGTCTGGTAGAGGTCGTTTGTTGCGATAAGACCGCCTATTGTACTCTAATGTGTATAACGTGGTGTACAATAAAGGTTATTCTATATATCTAAGGGGAGAACGGAAATAACATTTTATCCGACCCAAATGTCAACCTCACTTGCACGCGCTAGTGATTCTTCTCAGAATCGCTAGCCGCGGCGGCGACAGAAGGCAACGGGAAACCGCTGCACTATTCTCCAGAGTAATCAGCTTCATATGGAAAAGGTAATTTTTTTATTATTTTCATCGTCAATCATTCCCAGATACTGGCCTGCTTTAATATCTGAAATGAATGTCTGCTAGCGGCAGAAGAATACCAATAAGTGTATTACTGTTGGTGGTATAGTATAAAACTTAGTTACTTTCTGAAATCTAAATATACGAATGTTAGAAACAGTCTCAAAACCACTGATATAAACTATGAAAATCACTAACTAACAGCAACTGCCAAGTTGTTCGTACCTCTGTTTGCACTCAAGTCAATCGTTCTAAACATATTCCTACCCTTTTATAATAATTTATCCATCGACCAATAGTATTGCGTTACCGGTATAACCAGTCAAAATAATATCTATTAACTTATTTTTATTAAATAGTGAACTGTGTTATCATCTATTATAGTTTGTCCCTATTTTGAATAAAATAAATAAGAGTTTTTAATGTGGCGACAACACGAATGTGGTCCACTTGACCCTAAATTGCACAAAAAAGTAGTGGAATGATGTCGTTTTTCTTTTGCATTTCGAATGTGCGCTGTCTACTACCCACCATTAAATATGAGTGAAGCCCTATTGAGTATATTTTGCCATTGTCTTTCAACAAATCAATAACAATATTTCATAATATTATTTTCATTATCACCATTAGTTATAGAGTAATTGTCTTTTTGTACCTCTACTTATTCATTACAGTTATAGATTATATAATATACTATATTTCATTTATAAATTAGTTTATTCTATAGCTTTGAAAGCACTGTTTCAATAATTACCGAATATAACTATGGCAGACTCAATAACTTAGGTATTTATAAATTAGTGTATGTTGGGGCTGCTAGTCAGGGCTTCATTAAAAGTGATTATTTAAATTCATTCGTTTTCAAATAAACAGAAAGATGATTGATAATGTCAATAAGCGTACCCAGGGAGTTTTTATTAAATAATTACTTAGAAAATAACATCCAAAAACTGTTTTACCCTTTCTATTTGTTACAACACACGTTTTTATCGTCCAAGTTTACAATACGAGACAATTTTATCTATCCGAATGGACCGAAATTTAATATAACCATGTGTATATTTTTTGTAGTTTTATGTGTTTCATATATCTACAGAGTAAGTACGAGATACGGAGATAATATACCAGAAATAATGCACGTTTTTAACAGCAAAACTCAATTTTTCCTAATATCTTCTCATTGCATATATAATAGTTTGGGAACGGCTCTAATCTTTATTCTCAACGTTATGCATGGTCATAATAATGTATTACCACAGATAAGATAATAGTTACTTCGTAACAGATACATCACTCCCATACAAAACTCAAAATACCTACGTTATAATAGCCTACAAAATTTAAATAATAATACCTGGCGTTAGCTGCGACCAGAAATATATCTTATTTACGCTTTTCGAAAGTAGAGAACGCCTTGCCCACCGCGCGACCTTCGTCTGTATGTGTAGCCAAACTGCCGGACACTCTAGGGTTGTACAAAGTACACAAATAATGAAATTAATTATTTATTTTGGGATATGTACCGATATACACTGCGAGCACTGTTCAGTGCTCTTACTGGGGATAATTTCGTTCCGTTATTGACTGACAGTATACTGCCGCAGTATCCTAGGGAAGTATATGACGTCATAAAGCGTCGCCATTTTTGTACTGTGAGCACTGGCGTTTTCGAGAAAAGGTGTTCTCAGTGCTTTGATCATGTGATCAACTACTTTTTTTTCAGTTAAATAATAAACAATTATTAGTCGAAATATGTTCATCTCTTTTACCGTACATAGCCCCATTTAAATAATTCGGTTATAAAGTTATTATGCATTCGGTTACTTAAAAAACAATATTTTCTTGTAAAAAAAGTTAACTTACTTTTATTATGCTAGTAATTGTCAATTGAAAATTGACTTGAATGTTAAATTTTTAAATATAACTACATTCAAACAATTTTTTTCTTGTGGAACAGATAACTTTTACATATATACGATAATTATTTTCACGTCAAAACAGCGCCAAAAAACATAGATAGCAGTATACTGGACTGTGCTCCGTATTAAACAGTAACCAGTTAAGCTTATTATAGAGGAACGGCTTCGCAGTATACTAAATTGACGTCAGTTCTTATAGTTCTTGCAGTGCATATCGGAACACACACTTGATAACAAAATTTATGGGTGTTGAGTTTTATATAATGATAAATAAAATTATTTCCCTATGAAATTTATATCTTTAATTTTTATAGGTAATTAAAATATCCTTAAACCGAAGGTTTAGTTTTAGTTTAGTAAGATAAAATGTTGATGCTGTAGACATATACATCACTATCACTACATCACTACATTTTACAATGCCGCGTTTGTTTGTCTATCTGTTCACGATAAACTCAAAAACTACTCAACGGATTTTCATGCGGTTTTCATCAATAGACAGAGCTATTTATGAGGAAGGTTTAGGTATGTTATTTGTTAAGATTTTGTGTAAATTGGTTTAAATATGATTATGATTGTTGAAGATGTCTCTGCTACCCGTGCGAAGCTTGGGCGGGTTGCTAGTAATGGCTGTTGCGTAGACTAGAGAAATGTACTCTTATAATTTAATACTTTTGTATTACATAATAATATGTTACACAAAAGTATTAAATAACAAATAACTACCTACTCAAATAAAAACCTCAATCCGTGGCGCTCTCTATATGTTTTACATTTCAGTAGCTCTTATTATTATTTTCACTATATTTCTAACTATATTACATATTGTGTGAGAGAAGCAGCCGTCAGTTCGCCTTGCCTACAAGTTACAACAAATGAATACGCTGGCAGTCCACACCTACTAAGTTCGTCACCTTTCGTAGAAATTATGGGTTTATTATTGACGGTTTAATAGACTACATTTATTACAACGTCACTCTGGCCAATCACTCAAAACCTGATTTAGTACAACATTGTATAGAATATATATATATAAGTAACATTTATTTTTTTGTTGAGAAGATAACTATTATTTATTATTAGTACAGCCACGCGGCAATGGCGAGTAAAGAATAAACACCTAAAGTATTTTTATATTATATTGACAAAAAAGTAATAATCATAATAATAATCATAATCTTTTATTCATTTGTTTAACATAGGTATATAGATATAGATGATAAAATGTATTATGTCCACTATGTTATGCCATGTGGCGTACAAATGCAGTATGCGTATACTGAAAAGAAATTAAAAAAATATATTGAAGTTAAAGTTACAGTAATAAAGTAAGTGTAAGATCAATATCAAAGTTATAAGTCATGTACATTATAAAATCATTTTAACAACTTATTTTTAAGGGATTTTATAGATCACTAACATTTAGCAATAACGCAATTTAACATAATAAATACATTTAGCAATAACAAAACATCTCCACTTCATAATAAGTTCGATTTGACATTTTGTTTTTATTTACGGAGAATACCGTTCTGCCGTGCGCGCGCGCTCTCAGCTACGCGTTGTCGCCCCTACTGACACTTTTACCGTGGACGGTAAGCTAAATTGGTAGGTATATAAAACGCGACCTCGAGCGAGTGATGTAGCCCTGGTATTACTAATATTAAACATGCAGATGATCCACAAACATATCAAGATTTGTGGAAAATGTAACACGTATTATATATACTATTTGGAATTGGATATCTTCTTTGGCCATAATATGTATTGATATATCAGCAATTGTGTTTCTCTGCAACTTAAGTTTTAATTTTGATTTTGCCGATATACTTGTAGATTATTTGTTTATAATTTTTGATTTGAACCTTATTTATGCCATTCGAGTTATTATATTGCTAAAGATGTATTTAATCAACTTTACAAATAATCATTTGTTGATGGATGCCCAACCTGAAGAAGATTTCGATAATATTTTTAAGATTTATCAAACACTGATACAAGCTTATACTTTTTTTAAGAAGATATTTCATCTTATGGTAATTTTGTGCATTATTATTATTCATAACTTTTAACTACCGTTATGTCCAGTTACTAAAGAGATTACAGACATACTAATGTTTTGTGTTTTATCTGCTAGAGATAACCCAAAATGTTATATCTAGCAGATATAACATTTATGTTCTTTATATTGGTCACATAACAAATATTATGGACATATTTTCGACTCTCATTTATTATTTCCGACAAGCAGGTCAGGCATTTGAGAATGTTTGGCCGGATATCCAGTATCCGGCCAAACATCTATCTGTTGCATTAATAGTTTTATATCAGGTGGAAACTGTCTGTGTACTGCGGTCGATGGACGCGTCTTGCTCAGGTATCTTTTATTTCTATGGATGAAAAACCTGTATTTGTTATAGTATTACTGCAAATCTGAACGTCCTACATTCATTTCACAGATACTAATGGTCAACTGTACAAAAGTGTCATACGCCTAAACCGTGACTCGTACAGCAAAATAAGTGCGTGTGGTTTGGTCAACGTAGACGCCGCCCTGCCAATGAGCCTGTTGTTCCTAGTTACCAATTATGTAATTGTACTTGTGCAGTTTTTTGTAAAGTAACATGTTCATTTGTGTGTGTGTATTTTTAAATGACCTACCTTTAAAGAACCTTTTACAGACTCAACTCAACTGACTGATGTTTTTTATTTATTTATTTATTTCCATCACACATTGTCATTACAGGTTAAAATATCCAATACAACAAAGTCGCCATAATAAAGTGAAAACAATACCACTTTTATCGAATGAATAAAAGTGATAAATATACAAAGAAACAATTCATTTAAATGAGTTAAATAAACTAATGTTACCCTCTCCAATTCTGCCAATGTACACGTAAATATGTCCAGTCGTTGTGATACGTTCCGACTACTGAAGGCTCTTGCCTTCAACCACGACTAAATTTCGTCTTACTTCCAGCTTATAGTATCCAACCATCCCTATAACAAAGATGTCTAATATTAGCACGGTCACTAATAAAATGGTTGTGAGTTAAGTTAACAATTAAAATTAACAATTATAGCTCACAACTTTTCGCGGTAGAAGAACTTCTATGTATATTTATGTTACAATTTTGTTGTGACCTCATTTATTTCTGTAGGTAGGCATATTAAAGCAAACATCGTCTATGATCACTTACTGTACCTACCTATACATATTAGTTACATACCTGTCTATTTTGGTATATTTTGTAAGTGACGAAAAATTTTATAAACTGCAAAAGTAACTTTGTAATTGCATATCAATTATATGGAAATACAAAAGTACTTATGCAGTTTGTATATTTCGAAAACGGGAATGTGATTCTAGTATGTTTTAGTGTTTCCTTGCTTTATAGGCTAAATACTGTTTGAAATTTTGGTTAAAGTTTAAAGGTTGTATATATGCTTGAAGTACCTTAAAATTTTAATGGTCGGTGAGTGAAGGAGTTGATCACAAAATTAAGGAACTTTGACTTGTAATAGATTTTAAACTTCAGGTTCAAATTGAATTAAATTTGTTGGTCACCCTGAAATGATAAATTGAACTTGAAAATTAACCGATAAAGATTAGCTTTATCGGTTAATTTTGAAGTTCGTAGAGAGAGGGCTGAATGAAACTATATTTAAATTCATCTTTTAACTGAAAATGTCTATATAAAAAACAAAATTCATTATTATATCATTATATTCATTAAAACAATTCATTCATAATAATATATATTGTTTAGCAATGTGCACCTAAAACCTTCACTGAGATAAATAATTTCCGAAGAAAAAAATGTTCAAAAAATAATAATTTCAAAATATATTTTTTTTAATCTACTATTTATCAGCTACACATAACGGTCCTAAATTTTGACCACACCTTTCTTTAACACAGTAACCTTCTTTGTTTTTTTCGTTGCTTCGTTTACTTTTTACCCGACTGCCAAAGAAGGGTTATGTTTTTCGCGACGTATCTTGTATGTATGTATATTCGTTTTTTGCTGTTTCAGTATCGAATACGTAGTCGGATGTTTTTATCTAATACTAGTATACTAATTTACAAACCAACCAACTTTCAAAACTCTGCTTCTGTAAATTTACCAACGGCATTATGGTTCCAAAATGCAATTTCTTTAGAAACATATTCCAAAATGAAGACTTTTTATGTACATATTGTAAGCATAAAAAGTCGTGGGCAACAGCTAGTATATATATGTGTATTTGTCTATGTCTTAATTTATTGAATAATTTTGTTATTATTGACATCACTACATTGTCTGGTAGAGATCGTTTTTGGCGATAAGACCGCCTACAATACTCTAATTTGTAAGATAATGATTCTATTTTTTAACTGTACTTTATACGTGGTGTACAATAAAGGACATTCTATCTATCTTTCTGCGGGGATAAAGGGAGAACGGAAATAACAAATGTCAACCTCACCTGCCCCCGCTAGTGACTCTTCTCAGAATCACTAATCGCGGCGGTGACAGACGAGGCGCTGGCGGCAGAGCCAAGGCGGTATATCCTAACACCCAGTAGGACAACCACCTGGAAAAGGCAGCAACGACTTGGGTAGCTAAACACTTCCCAAAATGTTTGGTATAGAAGGCAACAGGAAACCGCTGCACTGTTTTCTCCAGTCAGTCAGCAATCAGGTTCATATGGAAAAGGTTAATTTTTTATTTTTTTTATCGTTAATCTTTACGTGTTGGTCGAATAGTAGTATTTTTCAAGCTGAATTCCCAGGATTTGAAATACTTCGCAGTTGGCAAAACCACTTACGCTGTGCCAAGTATCGTCCCAGGCCGTATCTCCGAACGCTGGGTAGTAGGATCTGAATAGTTTTTTACCTCGTGCTCCAAAAAGTTCCCCTTATTTATTGTTGAAGTAGGTTAAGAAATTAAAGAATCAAGGGATGGCGAATCAGGTAGCCCGGTTCCCAGTGTTTCTTTAGTATGCCACTCTATGTTTCTCCGCAGTTAATTGAGTTCAGAGATCGGAGAAGAAAATCAGAGGATTAATATCTGTTACTGTTGGTGGTACAGTATACAACTTATTTGTTTTTGAAATCTAAATATACGAATATACTCGAATTTGACCTTAAATTGCGTATAAAAAGTAGTGTAATGATATCGTGTTTCTTTTGCATTTCAAATGTGCACTGTTCACTAACCGACCCTGAATACTAGTAAAGTCCTATTGAGTTTATTTTACCATTGTTTTTCAGCAAATCAATAACAATGTTTCAATATATTATTTTCATTATCGTCATTAGTTATAGAGTAGTTGTCTAATAGTGACTTTACTAATTCATTACAGTTATAGATTATATAATATACTATATTTCATTTACTCTACAAATTAGTTTATTCTATAACTTTGAAAGCACTGTTTCAATAATTACCGAATATAGCTATGGCAGACTCAATAACTTAGGTATTTATAAATTCGTCCATGTTGGGGCCGGTAGTCAGGGCGTCATTAAAAGTGATTATTTAAATTAATTCGTTTTCAAATAACAAGTAAGATTATTGATAATGTCAATAAGCGTACCCAGGGAGTTTTTATTAAATAATTACTTAGAAAATGACATCCAAAAACGTTTTTACCCTTTCTATTTGTTACAACACATGTTTTTATCGTCTAAGTTTACAATTCGAGACAACTTTATCTATCCGCACGGACCGAAATTTAATATAACCATGTCTATATTTTGGGCAGTCTTATATATTTCATATATCTACAGAGTGAGTACGAGATACGGAGATAATTCATCAGAAATAATTCACATTTTTAAAAGCAAAGCTCAATATTTCCTAATATTTTTTTTTTTCATATACAATAGTTTGGGAATGGCTCTAATCTTTATTCTCAACGTTATGCATGGTCATAATAATGTTTTACTAATATTAAACATTCAGATGATCCACAAACATATCAAGATTGATGGAAAATATAACAAATACAATACTATTTGGAATTGGATCTCCTTTTTGGCCATAACATTTATTGATATATCAGCAGTTGGGTTTCTCCGCATCTCAAATTTGTATTTTGATTTTGCTGATACACTTGTAGATTATTTGTTTATAATTTTTGACTTGAACTTTATTTATGCCATTCAAATTATTATATTGCTCAAGACGTATTTAATAAACTTTACAAATAATCATTTGTTGATGGATGCCCAACCTGAAGAAGATTTCGATAACATTTTTAAGATATATCAAACACTTATACAAGCTTATACTTTGTTTAAGAAGATATTTCATTTTATGGTAATTTTGTGCCTTATAATTATTTATAACTTTCAACTCCAGTTAAGTCCAGTTACTAAAGAGATTACAGCCTTACTAATGTTTTGTGTTCTTTCTGTAATTTGATAGATATTTCGCTTCATAATCTAAATGTTTGATGTCTGCGGTTAACACGCAGGTAATTGTTTCCAAATATATAGAAGACTTTAAGATATTGTCTATATGTAGATTTCAAAATACTTACTAATTTAGATTGGGAAGCAGGTACCGGCTGGAAAGCAGATATTTACATTTTGGTTATTTATATAGATCATATAGCAAAAATTATGGACATATTTTCGACATTCATTATATCCTACAAGCAGGACAATCATTTAAGAATGTTTGACCGGATATCCGGTATCCAGCTAAATAGCTATCTGTTGCATTAATTTTTTTTATCATATCTTTTAATTTGATATTTCATTTGATAAGCTTTTGTTTTAAACATAATAAATAGTTAAACTTAGTTCCAGATATATAGAAATCTTTAGTATATTGTCTGAATATATATTTCAAAACATTAATTAATTTAAAAAAAAAATCATTTCATTTGTATTTTTGTAACATCTCTATTCGACAGATATTCGTAGAATGTGCTGATATCTTTTACCGCTGTTTAATTTACTTGCAAATAGAATTACAACGTATTGTTGTTGACTACGAACCTTTTGGTTCTGATGTAAGTATTATCGTTAATGTTTTACAATAAAATCGTAATTTATATTAGAACGGATTACGACCCAAGTTAGTTAGTTATAAAATACAATTTTAATAATGTTTTAGATCGAAGATACACTCCTCTTCACTACTTACATGTTATTATTGATTAAAAACGTAGCTTTGGTAATTATCATGTGCGTGCACTGTGAGAAGTTCTACATGGCTATTGAGGAGGTGGAAACTGTCTGTACGCTGCGTTTGATGGACGCGTCTTGCTCAGGTATATTTTATTCGTATGGATGAAAATACCTGTATTTGTTATAGTGTTACTGCAAATCGGAACGTCCTACTTTTATTTTTACAGATACTAATGGTCGGCTATACAAAAGTGTCATACGCCTAAACCGTGCCTCGTTCAGTAAAATAAGTGCGTGTGGTTTGTTCAACGTAGACGCCGCCCTACCGATGAGCCTGGTGTTCCTAGTTACCAATTATGTAATTGTACTTGTGCAGTTTTTTGTAACGTAACATGTACATTTGTGTGTGTATATTTTTAAATATTAAATAAATTTATGTCGCAAATAAATCTTTTAACACCCTTTTACAGACTCGGCTCAGCAGCATACGCAGTTAGAAAAACGCGTGGACTAATGTTTTTTATTTATTTCCACCACACATTGTCATTACAGGTTAAAATACCTATTACAACAATTTTTACCCAATACAAAAGTTTATGATGTGTTACGCAAAACTTTCAGTGTACCCCACGTATATGCCAACAGTTGCCCATTCACTGAAAGCTGCAGTGCCTTTGACTGAAATTGTTTTTGGAATAAATGTGGAATAAAATTAACTACAAAAAATATTAAAGGAAAATAATTTAACGTATTTGGGTTATCACTGTGACTCAAATAAGGCATTTATTAATAAGTTTATTTTAGAATCCCTCCAAGGGACTAGCAGTTTTAGGCACAACAGTAATATTTGTAAATGCAGTACTTCTGCCTTGTTTAGGAAATGTTATCACTATCACTTGACCACAGTGGTCAGAGTCAAATTGACTAATTTTTTATTTCCTAATGGATACTATATCAGTAAATATATTGTCTAAACATGAATACATGAATAAAATTATATGACTAAAATAATGTTTTCATTTAAAGACACTCTTATTTCTAATAACAAATTTACATTTAAATCACCTCATATAATGTAATTATAACATTTATTTTTTTCGTAAATGTAATAAGTAAATTAATCAATAGCGTAACGCTTTCTCAGTAATATAACGCTGAAGGCGGGCTGTACACACTCACTACAATCAACCGCTCCAATTCCACACAGGCCACTTCAGCATCACTGCACGGCAAGATTGCCTATTGCTACACAAAGATTGTCGTGTGCGATTCCCTAGTCATTTTATTTATTAAAGAAATAAATATGTCTAATATTAGCACGGTCACTATAAAATGGTTGTGAGTTAAGTTAACAATTAGAGCTCACAACTTTTTGCGGTAGAACAACTTACTATGTTGCGGTTTTGGTGTAAGACTTGGGTTTTGTACATGTTATAATTTTGATGGGATCTCAATTATTATTGTAGGTAGGCATATTAAAGCAAACATCCTCCGTCTATGGAGACTTACTGTACCTACCTATACATATTAGTTACATACCTGTCTATTTTGGTACTGTAAGTGACGAAAAATTGTATAAAGTGCAAAAGTAACTTTGTAATTGCATATCAATTATATAGAATAACAAAATTACTTATGCAGTTTGTATATTTAGAAATTTGGAATGTGATTGTAGTGTTAGATGTTTTAGTGTTTCCTTGCTTTATAGGCTAAACACTGTGTTTGAAATTTGAAGCTTGTATATCTGCTAGAAGTACCTTAGAATTTTAATGATCGGTGAGTGAAGGAGTCGAACACAAAATTAAGGAACTTTGATTTGTAATAGATTTTAAACTTAAGGTTCAAATTGAATGAAATTTGGGAATATTTTTTCTTTCTCTTTATCCACAAAGCATGTTACAGGGGATGTCCAGATTAAGTGTCCTTTGGCCATTCTCATTTATTACAGACAGAATGTTACAGAAAGGTATAGTTATATTTTAGGGGCAAATAGTCAACCCCGTGAATAATGTAAAGCCCTAACTAACAAATTTAGAAAAAAATCGTGATTTTTAATACAAAATTCTTACTTTGAAACTGATAAATTGATTGTAAATTGATCGAAAAAGCTTTATCAGTCAATTTTGAAGTTCGTCAGGAGGGCGGAATGAAACTATATTTAAATTCATCCTTTAACTGAAAATGTCTATATAAAAACAAAATTATTCAAATTGACATAACAATTCATTGGTAATTGTTCAGCACCTCCTTTCTTTGCCGCACCATTAAAATGTGGAATGCATTACCAGCACACGTATTCCCTTCAACATATAATCCCGGGTCCTTTAAGCGGAGCATGAAAAAGCATCTCTCGAGGCCCCAAGCTGATGTATCTATAATGGTGGTCCTCAGTCTTTGGACCTCACCATAGCTTTCCATCAGGCGGTTTGAGGTCATTCTGAAGTGTCATAATAACAATAAAATAAAAATTAATATATATTGTTTAGAAATGTGCACCTACATCCTACACTAAGATAAACAAATTCCAACGAACAAAATGTTCAAAAAAACTAAAATTTCAATTTTTTTTTAATCTACTATTTGTCAGCTACACAAAGGCAACGCTTCTAGATTTTGACCACACTTTTCTGTAACACAGTAACCTTCTTTGTTTTTTTTTTGTTGCTGCGTTTACTTTTTACCCGACTGCCAATGAAGGGTTTCGTTTTTCGTGCGTATCTTGTATGTATGTATATTTGTTTATTACGCTTTATGTTAGTAAGTATTTTAAGCATACAAAGTCGCGGGTAACACTAGTATATCTATATGTAAATGCATTTTACTATGTCTTAATGTATTAAATAAGTTTGTTATTGTTGCCATCCTTACGTTGTCTGGTAGAGGTCGTTTGTTGCGATAAGACCGCCTATTGTACTCTAATGTGTATAACGTGGTATACAATAAAGGTTATTCTATATATCTAAGGGGAGAACGGAAATAACATTTTATCCGACCCAAATGTCAACCTCACTTGCACGCGCTAGTGATTCTTCTCAGAATCGCTAGCCGCGGCGGCGACAGAAGGCAACGGGATACCGCTGCACTATACTCCCCAGTAATCAGCTTCATATGGAAAACGTAATTTTTTTATTATTTTCATCGTCAATCATTCCCAGATACTGGCCTGCTTTAATATCTGAAATTAATGTCTGCTAGCGGCAGAAGAATATACCAATAAGTGTATTACTGTTGGTGGTATAGTATAAAACTTAGTTACTTTCTGAAATCTAAATATACGAATGTGGTCCACGTAACCCTAAATTGCGTAAAAATGTAGTGGAATGATGTCATTTTTCTTTTGCATTTCGAATATGCGCTGTCTACTACCCACCATTAAATACGAGTGAAGCCCTATTGAGTTTATTTTGCCATTGTCTTTCAACAAATCAATAACAATATTTCATAGTATTATTTTCATTATCATCATTAGTTAAAGAGTAATTGTCTTTTTGTGCCTCTACTAATTCATTACAGTTATAGATTATATAATATACTTTATTTCATTTATAAATTAGTTTATTCTATAGCTTTGAAAGCATTTTTATAAATTGGTCCATGTTGGGGCCGGTAGTCAGGGCTTCATTAAAAGTGATTATTTAAATTAATTCGTTTACAAATAAAAAGTAAGATTATTGATAATGTCAATAAGCGTACCCAGGGAGTTTTTATTAAATAATTACTTAGAAAATGACATCCAAAAACTGTTTTACCCTTTCTATTTGTTACAACACATATTTTTATCGTCCAAGTTTACAATACGAGACAATTTTATCTATCCACACGGACCGAAATTTAATATAACCATGTCTATATTTTGGGCAGTCTTATATATTTCATATATCTACAGAGTGAGTACGAGATACGGAGGTAATATATCAGAAATAATGCACGTTTTTTACAGCAAAACTCAATATTTCCTAGTATATTCTTATTTGATATATAATAGTTTGGCAATGGTTCTAATCTTTATTCTCAACGTTATGCATGGCCACAATAATGTATTACTAATATTAAACATACAGATGATCCACAAACATATCAAGATTGGTGAAAAATGTAACACGTATTATACTATTTGGAATTGGATCTTTTCTTTGGCCATAATATGTACTGACATATTGGCAATTGTGTTTCTCTGCATCTTAAATTTGTATTTTGATTATGCTGATATACTTGTAGATTATTTGTTTATAATTTTTGACTTTAACCTTATTTATGCCATTCGGATTATTATATTGCTAAAGAATTATTTAATAAACTTTACCAATAATCATTTGTTGATGGATGCCCAACCTGAAGAAGATTTCGAAAACATTTTTAAGATATATCAAACGGTTATACAAGCTTATACTTTGTTTAAGAAGATATTTCATTTTATGGTAATTATGTACATTATAATTATTTATAACTTTTAACTACAGCGTTAAGTCCAGTTACTAAAGAAATTGCAGCCTTACTAATGTTTTGTGTTTTATCTATAATTTCTTTCAATTTTATAGATATTTCGCTTCATAATCTAAATGTTTTGTGTCTGTGTTTAACACGCAGTTAATTGTTTCCAAATATATCGGAGACTTTAAGAGATATTGGCTGAGATTAAATTAGATTTCAAAATACTTATTAATTGAGATTAGGATTTAACTATATCGGTATCCGGTAACTGCCCTTTACTATCGGCTGGAGAGCAGATAAACATTTTGGTTCTTTATATAGGTCACATAACAAATATAATGGACATATTTTCGACATTCATTTATTATTTCCGTCAAGCAGGTCAGGCATTTGAGAATGTTTGGCCGGATATCCAGTATCCGGCCAAACATCTATCTGTTTCATTAATAGTTTTACATCACTTCTTTCAAATTGATATTTCATTTGATACGCTATTGTTTTAAATATAATAAATAGTTAAAATTAGTTCCAGATGTATAGAAACCTTTAGTATATTGTCTGAATATATATTTCAAAACATTAATTCATTTAAAAATTTGTTCTATTTTATTTGTATTTTTGTAACATCTTTATTTGACAGATATTCGTGGTGTGTGCTGATACCATCTACCGCTTTTTAAGTTACTTGCAAATAGACTTAGAACGTTTTAAAATTGACTACGAACCTTTTGGTTCTGATGTAAGTGTTATCGTTAATGTTTTACATGGTTTTACAATAAAATCGTAATTTATATTAGAACGGATTACGACCCAAGTTAGTATAATACATTTTAAATAATGTTTTAGGTCGGAGATACACTCATCTTCACTACTTACATTTTATTATTGATTAAGAACGTAGCTTTGATAATTATCATGTGCGTGCACTGTGAGAAGTTCTACATGGCTATTGAGGAGGTGGAAACTGCCTGTGTGCTGCGGTCGATGGACGCCTCTCTCTCAGGTATCATTTATTCCTATGGATGAAAATATCTGTATTTGTTATAGTATTACTGCAAATCTGAACGTCCTACCTTCATTTTACAGATACTAATGGTCGGCTGTACAAAAGTGTTATACGCCTAAACCGTGCCTCGTTCAGTTAAATAAGTGCGTGTGGTTTGTTCAACGTAGACGCCGCCCTGCTGACGAGCCTGTTGTTCCTAGTTACCAATTATGTAATTGTACTTCTGCAGTTTTTTGTAATGTAACATGTACATTTGTGTGTGTATATTTTTAAATGATAAATTAATTTATTTCTCAAATAGATCTTTTAAGAACCTTTTACAGACTCAGCTCGCAGTTCCAGCAGTTTCCAGTATAGGTAACGGATAAATTTATTTTGCATCTTTTCTACCATCAACATATATTTAACCTCATGGGGATTCTTCTATCTTCTGGAATCTACGGTAGTACACTAGAAGTAGTCGTACCCACGCGTTATATAGCGATTTCACGGTGTTAGTATTCCGATAGTCCTTTGTTTCTGATGAAACCTAGCCTTCTTACAAATATGAATTAGGGTAAATTACCCAATTGTTGGCACTTTAAGAGTGAGTTTTGTGTCAATCTGAAATTAAATTACCATAAAACTGCATTAACAAAAGCTAGGAAACAAAACAAGTGTCAGTATCAAAGAAAATACTTTAAGAGCAGGCTCCCTAAATTTTATGTTAGTTTGCGTTAATATTCTGAAACTGTCACGAATACAATCAAAATGGAATTTTAGCATATGATTTTTTTGTTTTTTTTCTGTCTATTCATAAGACTCGATTCATTTTTTATTCGAAAATCATGTCTTTTTTGATGATTATTAAAATAAAATCAAAATGGCTCATCTTTTAAGTCTAAAATAAGTATTCAATGTAAGATAATATATTTTATTATCGAACTACAAGATATTTTTTTTCTAGATCAATAATTACTTTAGTTATAAGAGAAATAAGAATTGAGACTTACGCCATTTAGTTTCATGCTCGAACACGAACAAAGAGCGCACGCGATATTCAACTTAATAATTGATTGTTTAGCGTTTAACACATGATTGCCTAGCCAGTTTCTTAGTACATGCTTAGTACCGAGCATGCTATGGCAACTTGGAACATAAAAGAATTACACTTTTTTTATTGAGTACAGTGCCATCACAAGGATAGATACCGGAACTAAAATTACTGTGTTACTACATTTAAATTTATGATTTTTATGAGGGGAAATTTATTACTCTCAAATGTATTACGATTTAAAAATCGCATTTGTAAATAACAAAATATTGCATATTAAATATCTAAAACCACTTAAGATTTACAAACAACAATTTGTTCACCAACACACAATAATATTAATTAAAAATCCAATCATAAGAATAAACAATTTTTTTTTAATATTTGGAAATTATTAATATTAGGTTGGCAGCACTTCACTTATATTGCAAATGGCTGCGTATGAGTACCGATTGCCGGTTTCTTGTGCTTTTCTTTTTGCAATATAAGTTTTGGTTGTTTTATGTCTAAAATTATCCGTTACTTGAATATAAAAATCGGAGATTAGTCATAAACATACATTCATTAGCTAAAGTATAAAATTCTTGGAACCAATAAAAAACAAGAAACAGGGAACAACAAAACACATGCATACACCGTATAGGTAGGTTACCTATATATTGTTCAATTGTATATATATACCTATAGATATGTTTATTATATTAGTTTTCGGTATCTGACCACTAGGCGAAGTTTTGTGTTGCCAACAAAAAGAAGCAGAGCTGCCCGTCTATATCCTATATACTATTGTAGTCTTTGGTACCGCGCTGTGCGCCATCGTGAGAGGGTCTATTTTGCTCGCGCGCGCGTTCTATAGGTACTTTATTTAGGAGTTATTTAAATAAGTATCACATTATAACGTATTTAGATACAATGGGAAGCAAGGTCAATAAAAGAAATGTTCAGAAGAGAAAGAAAGTCGAACGTTTGAAAAATGTTACAAAAATCATCAGAGAAGCAAAGCAATAAGTATTTTTACCAACCTTAGTTTTTTTTAATACTTAAATATTATATATTATAAGTAGGTAGTATATCAGTTGTGTATCGTGTTTTTTGCATTCAAATAGGGATATATTTCTATTAAATTAAATGATTTTTTAAGAGAACAAAGGAAGACAAATTTCTCGAAATCGGATGTCCTCCGGAACAGGGGAAGTCATTGGAGACGTCTTCTAAATTAGATAATCTAGTTTCTGTTCCAGCGAAGTACGAAGATAACTAAGTACCTTTAATTAGAAAGTAAATTTTAATTGCTTTCATCAATTAACTATTTTTATTTATTTATAATAATATAGTATAATTGAATGAATTTTGAAGCAATCAATATGCTAACTTTTTCTTATAAATTTAAAACGTTGCAAGTCGAAATCCTGGACAGTCCTGAACCCGTGAAAGTCCCTTTCCAAGGGGGAATACTCTGAAAACTGAGCTGCCTGGACCAGCCCTAGATAGCTAAAAGTCTCGTCTACGTCGTTTGGGAAGGGACGTCCCGTCTTGTATATGTCTTGATTTTTTCCGATTTAAAATTTATTGTGTAAGTAGTCTATCGTGTCATTTGACATCATTGAAGTTTATTTTATTTATATGTTATAACTTATACTTTATATACGTCAAATTATGATGATAATGATACTGGTAATGATTTTTTCAAGGTAATCATAGCAGTAACTATGAAAGATTAAATACTGGCTGTGGCTTTAGAACAATTTTGTCCAACCTAAAAAACATAAAAATTAAAAAATGTGAACTTTTTATCGACGAGTTCCTTCCGTTTCTAGGAGCTACTCCGGATGGAATCACTAATGATATTAAAATGTACCGTCTTCAGATAGCAGTAGTTGCTCTGAAAACGAAGAATAGTACAGAACCCTAACCAACTAGATGATGACGATAATGTAACCAATGGCAGTTCCCAACCAAGATCATACCCTTCTACTCCTCCTATATTGATTTAAATTTCAGATATTTTGTCACCTGTTGTCAATAATTAACCAGCTACTACAAACTCGTTCTAAAAGAAAAGCAACTATTGCGCTTAAAATTTTGAGAAAACGAACTAAGAAGTTTCAGGAATCTTCCACACTGAACTTTAAATGGACAACCGGGAAATTCAATCATGCTGCCACGATAGAATTACCTCAATATAATCCTCCTTTCGATGCTAGCCTCAGAACGCCGCGCCGTCGGATTATTTTCAAGATTTTTTTTATAAGATATTTGAGATCACAAATAATACAAATTTCTACATAGTCCAGAGTTTTACAAACGATACAAATATTACTAAAGACGATCTAATAGACTTTATTGCCATTACACTATTGATGGGAGCTGTTCAAAAGCCTGCCTGTCGCGATAATTGGAGTAACGCATTGAGGTTTCCCCAAAATGCCCATCTGATGACATTGTTGCGTCTGGTAGAAGAGGATCGGTACAGTGTCGATGACATTATGGTGCAGTATATGCGTGTGTCGGCTTACCTGCCTTACATGAGCCGGAAGCTGAAGCCAATATTTACCAAAGAAACAAAAAAGTGACGCTTCAAGATGGGGATGGTGCCGGTCTTAAAATATATGCGATTATTCCATATGTAGGTGAAGATCCGTTCAGAGGACCTCATTTTCCTGAATTTCAAAATAGCCTGGGTCTAGGAGTTTAATTGAAACCGATCAATTTAATAATATCCAAAGAAATAAATGGCTTTCTTATTACTTTTGTATCATTTCAGTTAAATTTAAAGTAATAACATAAATACATAGAAAATTTTATACAGGAATCGATTTGATAATTTTGTAAAGGCCATAACAAGTATGTATGTGTAATTCAAATGCCTTCTAAAATTCCGTAATTTAAAGTATGTGTGTAATGTGCAATGTAGGTCATGTACAACATAATAATTGCTACGTAAGTGTTAGAATGTTGCGCAATGTTGTATCTCAGCATCATATGTTTTCCAATAAAGTATATAAGTTAGATTTTTTTTAATATTTTTAGGGTGCTTTATAGATCAGAAATAAACATCCTAAAATGAAAAACTAACAAATTTTAACATTTTTTTGCCTGCGAACTAAAGGCTTAAATTGAATATTTTGAAACATTTTATTTACTATTCGTAAATATTACTAAAAACAATCGTGCTTATATACTTTTTTAATGATGCCAAAGAAGTATAACTTCTCACGCGCATACATATAAGATAAAACAAAAATTTTTGTTTTATCTAGTTTAGATATCGATACTTATTTTTTTCAAATTTTTAACAAAAATAAAAAATATACTTATAAAAGACCAACTTGTACCTAGTTTCTAAAAATAGTTTCCCTGTATCTCCTAAAGTTGCAGATTCCTGCTCTAGTAAGAAAAACCATAGGTATATATAATGTGCATGTCTGTGTCTGTTGTAAGTAGCTAGTGCTAGCAGTTCCCACGCGGCTTTACTCGCGTGTACCTATTTATATATTTCGCGCGGAACCCTAATTCTTTTTCCAAAATAAAAGTAGCCAAGTTATTGCTTATAACACCAGCTATCTGCCAGTAAAAGTCCTGTGGAAATCGGGCTACCCATTCCGGAGATTAGCGGGAACAAACGGACATGCAGACAAACAAAAATAAAAAAAAACGATTTTTAGGCATAGGTTTCGTGGAAATAACTGTATAAGCCTAAAAAACCTATTATTTTGTCATTACAAACAGACACTTCAATTTTATTTATTTGTATTGATGTAGTAGTTAGTGTTTAATAAAAAATCATAATAGGGAATATGCATGTATTTTTTTTTTATCTTTTATTGACTTGTTCCATCATTCTACTCTAATAAAAAATATAAATAACCTCGGCAATGTTCAAATTAATTTTTAAAATAACATTGAAAACATCGATAAAATTTGATCTGTTTGAACGCCGCCATATTTCGCGGGCCTTGGATGACGTCAGATATCACGCTCAGTGTTTGTTTCATAAACTTAGTATACTTACTTGAAGTGTTACAGTAATTTTATACCGATTTTCAGTTGTAATTACTATGTATTGTAATTAATAGACGATGGATAAAGTTTAAAAAACATTTTATAAGTATTGCCTTGTCCCTAAGTGTAAAAACACTATAAGAAGTACACCCAATACAGTATTTTTTCCTGTACAAAATAATAATGTGAAATACGAAAACAATGGTGTAAATTAATGAGAAGAGATGAAGTATCTTCAATATCGTGTTTATATTGTTGTGAAGATCACTTTAATGTAAGCATATTACAATTTAATTGCTAGAATAGTGTGAATTAGTCAGCAGTAGGTCATTTATGTTGGTTTTAAATATCAAGCAGAAGGCAACTTGCTTGTCTACTTAAACTAAGTAACAAAAGTCCAATAAAACTTCATGAATATAACTAACTATACATATCTTACCTATCCTTTAGATTATAATATAACAAGTATTATAATAATTACCTTGCGGATTTCACTCCTTTGACCTCAGCAGACGTAAAATCTGGATTTGATGCAAAATATGTCATCATGAATGCATCTATTTTCGGTAGATTGTCCGATTGTTCTTTGACAAAACTACATTCAGTCATCGTCCTAGATAATTTCTAATATCACTAGAATGCCTAAATTGCACTAGCTAAGGGCAAAAACCACAGAAACACCTATCTTTCTCCGTAACACTACGAATATAGGCGCCGATAAATGACAGGACGGGGAATTTGACGTCATGTTTTGTTTCGACCAATAGTGAAGCGTTTCGCAAAGTTGAATTTCGCTCCCTTATTTTGCATATTTTAATTAATATTTTTTGCAATTAAAGACGAACTAAATAAGAAAATAATTGTTTAGGCATAATATGTGGACAATAAAGATTCAAGGGAAAATTAATCAACTAAATTTAAACAACATGCATATTCCCTATTGCTAAAATTTTTATTTCATAAAATAAATAAAGGTGCCTCCATCCCGCCTATGTTCGCTATTCTAAAATCAAAATTCATAAAATTAGAATTTTGAGTAGACGCGGTCGCTCGCGGGACATGAAGTGCGGGGTGGCGGGTGCATGGGGGCGGAGCTTGCGTGGAAATTATTTTAGAGTGCCTGGTCTTAACCTTTGTTTTTATTAACGTTTATATGCGATTGAATAATATTAAATAAACATTTTATACTTAAATCCTAAAGACTACAGAAAATCCTATTATCGGCACAGAAATTCCCAATATTGGCATCTACTTCTTGGCTAATTATTGGCATATAGTTAAAATAGGAGATAAGTACCTACCTATCATTAAAATTAAAAGAAATAACTACTAGGTAAATATCTGCTTTTATTTAGGTATGTTATCTATCTTAAAGTATATAAAGTTTTCATAAAAATATAAAAAAAAACACTATCTTATTCAAAAAAAATATTAATCAGTCTGATTAAGAACCTGCTCATCTTAATAATCGCCCTACCTATCTTTGTATTTTATGTAGTTTACAGTCTTATGTGCTCCTTAGACGATCATGCGGTATGACATGCTGAATCATCATGCTGCATGAAGGACCTATTGAGAGCCCATCATGCAGCATGACAATTGCTTGGTATAATCACCGAGTTATTATCACGATGGGTATAATTATTTTATTCAGTCGATACAGATAGTACAGTGAAGAGCGCAGTCTACTATACAATTATTGATACGATATTGATTACGATTTATTCTTACCTAAAAAAAAATTTATCATATGTTTTAGTGCTAAGTATTAGTTTTAGTAATAGTATTATTGATTGTTTTATTACTCGATGTAAATATTACGTATAATCAATGCTGTGGGCGTCTATAATGTAAAGTACAATATTGCATAAGTATATTGTTGATTCTCCTTAATAAATGAATAAATAAATAGAAACAGGATACATAAGATTACGATTAATTATACGAATTTTGTTTCCAAATATACAATCTGGCAACCCTGCTATTGCATAACATGCCGATATATAGACGATCATGCTGCATGTCAATCATAGCCTGCAGGATAAAAAATAAAAGGATTTGTCAATCAACTGCCAGCACGTAGTTTGCATGTCATGCACGTAGTTTGCATGTCATGCGCATCAATCAATGCAATTGAACGATCATGCACGAATGACAGCAAGTAACGTATGTCATGCCGATCGATCGTCTAGGGAGCACATTACTGGAACCAATCAAAAAGTAACATTTAAACTAATACTAATCATCAGTCAACATATTCTCAAGTTTCGTTATGCTAAACTTTTTGTTTACTCTGATATGACCATCATCATCAGATTTATCGTCTTTATCCGTTACGGCATTTTGCTTCTTCAGAATATGAAATATTTTTAAAAATACATTTGGTATCCTCTTTTTTTTACACTTTCTTAATTATTTTATTCTTAGTATCACATTAATCTTTTTTATTTGAATACTTTTAACATTACGATTTTCTTTAGGACTATTTTGTGTGTAATTTTCTTTATTAATTTATCTTTTATCTTTAGTAATTTTTTCTTTTTTCAATTCTACTTTATTTTTATCTTTTTCTTGTATCAATATTCTACTTCATTTTCATCTTCCTTTTTTTCTTGTTTATTCTTTAGCGCAATGTTAATGTTTATATTAGAAAAATCTTTCGATACTAATAATAGTAATCGATAGTAATATTGCCAATAAAGGGATTTTGATGAATTTGTTGTCCCATATGTTGGCACATGTAATAAATTAAATGCGATAAACATATTCAAACCATAATCTTTGAATCTACTACCTAGAGGTATAATTAAGTATATTAAACTATTTCGAAAGTATCAATTAGCCAATTGTCTATAAACTTTTAATAGACACTTTAAAATTGTACAGGCTCACTACCAAAAATCTAGATTACGTAAGGAAAAATTTGTCAATGAATGACCAATACACTCTAATATTTCTAACGTTCAAGAAAACGTACAAAATAGAAAATTATGCAACGTAAACACAGGAAAAAAGGTAAATTTTAAAGATCACTTTTGAATTATGAATAATAGTAATTTCTTTGATACGGTTTAGGATAAAACGGTTGGTAGTAGAGTACAATACCCTAAAACTAAATTGTTTTCTAAATTCTTAACAATAATATACAAATGTGCTCGACTTGACCCTTAATCGCGATTAAAAAGTAGTCGATTGATGTCGAGTTTCTTTTACTTCAACACTAGTGGAGTCGTATTGAGTTTTTTTTGCTGTTCGTTTGTCTTTTTGCGTTCACTCTATTAATTCATTTTAGTTATAGACTGTTATATACTATAATATCTTTAATCTATAAATTAATTAATTCTATACATTTGATAGATTTCATTCAATTACCAAATGTAGGTATGATAGACTCAATAACTTATGTATTGATAAGTTCATCTATGTTGGGTCTGGTAGTGAGGGCTCTATTAAAATTTAATAATTTAGTAAAATCTTTATAAAAAAAAGTTATTTATAATGTCAATAAGCGTAAACAGAGAGCTTCTATTAGATATTTACTTGGAAAATGACATTCAAAAACTGTTCCAGCCTTTCTATTTGTTACAATATATGTTTTTATCGTCCAAGTTTACAATAAGAGACAGTTTTATCTATCCGAACGGACCGAAATTTAACATAACCATGTCTATATTTTGGGCAGTCTTATTTATTTTATATATCTATAGAGTAAATACGAGATACGGCGGTTTATCAGAAACAATCCATCGTTTTAACAGCAAAACTCAATTTTGCTTAATATATTTTTATTTGATATGTAATAGTTTGGGAGTTATTCTAGTTTTTATTCTCAACGTCATTCATGGTCATAATAATGTATTACTAATATTAAACATTCAGATGATCCACGAACATATCAAGATTAATGAAAAATATAACACGTATAATACTATTTGGAATTGGATCTCTTCTTTGGCCATAATATGTATTGATCTATCGGCAATTTTGTTTTTCTATATCGAAAATTTATTTATGGATTATGCTGATTTACTTGCAGTTTATTTGTTTATAATTTTTGACTTGAATCTTATTTATGCACTTCGAATTATAATATTGCTAAAAATGTATGTAATAAACTTTACAAATAATCATTTGTTGATGGATGCGCAAGGAGAACAAGATTTCGATAACATTTTTAAGATATATCGAACACTTATACAAGCTTATACTTTGTTTAAGAAGATTGTTAATTTTATGGTAGTTATTTGCATTATAATTATTTATAACTTTCGATTTCGACTCCAGATTTAGTTTCTAGAGACATTACAGCCATAATGATGGTTTATGTTTCTTCTATAACTTCTTTATTTAATAGATATTTCTCGTCATAAGCTAAATGTTTTAAGTCTGTATCACACACGCAGTTAATTATTGACCTATTTTTAAGGCAGAAAAAGCAATTGAGAATATTCCACCGGATATTTAGTATCCGGCCAAACAGTTATAGTTTTTACAATCACTTCTTTCAATTTGATAGATATTTCTTTTCATATGATTATGTTTTATATCTGCGTCTAATACGAAGTTAAAATTGTTTCTAGATATAGGTATAGACAACTGTAGGATATTTTTGGAATATAGATTTCAATACATTTTTTCATTTAAAATAATATTACATTATATTTATATTTTAAACATTTATATTTGGTAGATATTCGTACAATGTGCTGATACCCCTTGCCGATTTTTAAGTTACTTGCAAATACAGTTTGGAAATTATGGATTTGATCATGAGCCTTTAAGTTCTGATGTAAGTATTTTTATTGGACTTTTACAATGAAATCGTTACAATGTGTGTAATTCTAAGTTAGCTAAAATTATAGATATATTTTTTAATAATGTTCTAGATTAAAAACATATTCGTCACAACAATAATTTTCTTGATAAAGAATGTTGCTTTGGTTATTATAATGTGCGTGCACTGTGAGAAGTTCTACATGGCTATTGAGGAGATGGAATATGTCTGTATGCTGAGGTCGGAGGACGCGTCTTGCTCAGGTGCCCTTTTATTCTTATGGATTTACATACATGACATGTATTTGTTATAGTGTAGCTGCAAATCTCAATGTCTCACCTTTTCACAGATACTAACGGTCGACTGTACAAAAGTGTTCTACGCCTAAACCGTGTCTCGTTCAGCAAAATAAATGCGTGTGGTTTGTTCAACGTAGACGCCGCCCTACTGATGAGCCTGGTGTTCCTACTTACCAATTACGTAATTGTACTTGTGCAGTTCTTTCTAATGTAAAAGGTAAAATGTTTATGTTCAAAATTTGATAAAGAGTTATATTCATTCATGTGGTGTGCTTTCCAAATTAAATGCTATTTCCTAAGTATTAAGACCTTTTATACTTAAATTAGTGTCACTAACTTAATTTTAATTAATATTTTTACTAACACATAATGTTTTAGTATGTATATTTAGATTATGACTATGTTATGGTATCTCTCTCGCTCGTTCGATTTTCGGCTGTAAGATGCAGATAGCGGGAGCCAGACGGTTAGTAAACAACAGCCGCCGGACCCCGCAACCAGCAGCGCGGCGATGCGTGATGCTTAGTCAAATTATTTCCTTCTTATTTTATGTAATCATCCTATTTATGTATGTTGGTTATTAATAATGTTTATGTTTATAATGTATTTGTACACATATATGTATTTGTATAAATATATTATGATACTCTTCCCGACACAGAATTATAAAAAAAAAATTACTCCACATTATTATTACAACATGTAGTGAGATGCATTATTTATCTATCTATCTATATAAATAAATATTAATTGCCAAATGTGTTGCTAAGCGCTAAACTGGAGAACGGCTCGACCAATTCGACTATTTTTTTTCATATTTTCGTTAAGGCACAAGGAAGGTTCTTATGGAGAGAAAAAGCGTAAAAACAGCGAGGGAAATAGCAAAAACAACACTTTTCTTTTCCTATACAAAACACAGAGTAAATAATAATTAAAACACATGTCCCCAGCTGTCAAACATTTGTCGTCAATCAATAACTTTTGACAGAACGAAGTCTGTCGGAGCAGCTAGTTACTAAATATAAATATGCATAAGTAATTAAAATGAAATATAAATCATAAATTAAATGTATTGGTCTGGGTTACGTCATGTGTGCATGCCACTGGGGTCCAGTTGAAAACCAGCGCTCTGGTACCTATCCATACCAGGCATGCTGAACTGGATCCCCTTTCGGTGCCGTCACGAGACTTCCCTTCATAATGTTTTTTATTTCTCATCTGCTGTGAATTCTTATTTTATATTTTATTTTCTTCTTGTATTGTTATGTTTAAGATTGTCTTGTCGTGTCGAAATATATGTTTTTTCTTTCTTTTTCTTTCTTCTTTCTAGATTAAGGTATTACTATGGGCCTATGCAGCCTGAAATAAATGATGATTATTATTCTTATTAAAGGTTTCTTTTTTATTATATTTATATAGAATAGTTGAGAAAAATTACACCTGACGGTCGAATCGTTTCATTGTCTGTGAGTAACATCTACAAGGACATTTATCACGATTTACCTATAACCACACCGCCTGCCATTCGCAAAAAACAGATCTTCAGAACTGCGAAGAAGAATTCCTCTATAAAAATCACCGAGATAGAAAGAAAGTGCAGCTAATCACCCATAGAAGATTTAAACCACAACTTTACTCTGATGGTGGTGTGTTTTGTGGCATATTTACATATTACACTAATGTTATGGTGCAGTGTATAAGGTTGGGTGTCAAGTAGATAGAAACATCTCCAAAGGTATTATTCCACTTTTTTAATACCATTGCATTACTTATAACAATCCATTCTATAAAAATGGATGGACCTATAGATTGGCCACAGACCGACAGACAAAGATAATTTTTTTAAACTGCTGTCGCGCGACACCGCCTATTTCCACCACTACGCCAACCCTCACCACCTTACACCGCACAGCGTAGCGTTTTGATATTGCTGTTTTACAACAGATTTAATGATGATTTGGATTATGCCGAAATGCTTATAAATTATTTGTTTATAATTTTCGACTCGAATCTTATTTATGCGATTCGAATCATAATATTACTAAAGACATATTTAATTATATTTAAAAATAATTACATTATGTGGCTGGAACTGGAGGCTGGCTGGAAGTATTTTCTTTATTTATTTATTTATTTATCTCTTTATTGTACACCTTCAATATAAGATACAATCAAAAATAATACAAACATTCAGGCATATCAATTGGCGATCTTATCGCTCACGGCGATCTCTTACAGACAACCTTTGTACGGATATTAACAAATATATTTCAGGGTAGTCTGTGGTGTACTGGGATAGGTTAATATATATTTTAATATATACTGAGTATACTATACTTATATTACCATAAACATACTACATACATACATAAATATATAAATATGTAGGTACCTATATATACATATATAAGATTTATATATTTAGCAGATTATATATATCTTTAGTCTTTTACAATAAATCAAAATTTATTTACACACGAACTATGGCCATTGTTAATAAAATACATTTTTTTAAATCTAATATTTTAGGTTACAGACATAATCGTCTTTGCTGCTATAATTTTATTCTTGATAAATAATGTTGCTTTGGTAATTTTAATATGATGCGGTTGATGGACGCGTCTTACTCAGGTGTCTTTTATTCTTATGGACTGTACAAAAGTGTCATACGCCTAAACCGTGTCTCGTTCAATAAAATAAATGCGTGTGGTTTGTTCAACATAGACGCCGCCCTACTGATGAGTCTGGTGTTCCTACTTACCAATTATGTAATTGTACTTGTGCAGTTTTTAATAATGTAACAAATCTGTTAATTATATTCATGGTGTGCTTTCTAAATTAAATGCTATTTCTTAATTAATAATAATAATCTTTTTATGGTCTCAGATAATACAAACACGTTACACATTACAATTTTATATCAGGTAGAGCATTTGGTAGTTATGGGTTTAACTATTGGAGTATTCTAGAATTAACAAGTTTTTGGGTGGCCGTTGTAGTTCGCATCTCTTGAATGTGTATGATTGGCGAATGTTGAGTGACGTATGTGAGGCGAATGATATATATGTGTGCTGTGCGTGTGATGCGTTTATGAATGCGGTTTGCTATTGCTTGTAGAGTGTTTGATAGCGGTGCGAACAGCTCCCCCAAACTAGACGAGTGCCTGTTTTTTGGGGGTCAGTGTCCAGCCCTAGAAATGATTCAGTTTTATACGAACTTGTTTCATTTTGCATAATATTTTATTATCGATTATAAATGTTACTTCTTTACTATTTATGCAATAGTTGCGATCAAAAACTTTCTTTAGAGGTTCTTCAGGGTTGAAAATCACGCCTGATGAACGAGTCGGTTTACTGCTTATGAATTTGATCTAAAAGGTATATGTAATATATTGTAAATAGTGGGTAGTTATAACTCACGCCCCAATGCTAGTAAAGTAGCAAATCAGTCGGCCAATATACTTAGTACAGCGAAGTGGTGTATTATTCCTGACCCCTACATCCGGCAAGACAGTTTATCTCTAATACATAACAGTATAGAGTAGACATTTATCACTGTCCGGTTAACAAATAATCACACCAAGCATTTCCTCTACTCATCAGCAAAAAAACAGATCTTCAGAACTGCGCGGAAATTTTCCCCCAAAAAAAATTACCGATATAGCAGGGGAAGGAGCAGCTAATCATCTAATTAACGGTACACAACAGCACCACACGGAAGGTGTGCCCTCGTGTCTGGCGTGCCCCTCTCCAGACATAAGAGAACTTACTCTTTTTAAAACTAGATGTAGACCACTTAAGCTTTGAGCTCATGGTCAAGAGGACAAAGTTTTTCTATAATAAAATAATAGAATCTTTTACAAGTATGTCTATTATAGACATATTTAAAAAATGAATGCGTTTCTTTTTCCTGTTATTCAGTTTCGAATATTATGTTTTGTCTTAAAAGCTCCATGTGTTTTTTCCTGTCGCACACCACAATTCAGTTAAAACAGTCCTGTCCAGTTACGGGCGGGAACATTTGTTCTTTCAAATCCTAGGTAAAAATTACCAAGGCCTGGTTATTACGTTGCTTCAAGATTCATTTGGAGGCAGTGGACATGGTCTAAAAACATCTGTGTTGGCGCTATGATACCTTATTATTAATTATTATATATATACGTGTATTCATACGATAAGCTGGTCTTAACACTTATCAGCAAATTTTAACTTGCTTCAACCCAACAGTTATCTATATATTTCCTTCGAAGAGAAAAACAGTTTTTTTTTATATTAATATCAATATTGCTATAAAGTTTGAAAAATATTACATACTTTAGAATACCAACGTTATCAACACTTGTACCTTAAATTATCGACCCCAAATCTCGACCCAGAAGTCAAACCCGGAGCTCCTAGCAGACGTTAGTCGGATTGTGACATTGTTGGTTGTGACGCCTCCCCAGGTGATTTGTGCATTTGCTGTCTGAGTGCTGCCAACCGCTAAAGCTGAAATGTACGTGATCCTGGTCGTGGACGTGGCACTAACATATCGGATATCCTGGGTCTGAACCACGTCGGCAGCGCCTAGCTTAGTGTAGTAGCCCCTGTTATAAATAATGTCCATGAATTATTGCCAAATCGCTTTAAATGTGATCGATATTTTGTGATTCTCTGCAATAATAACAATTATTTCAACAAAATGGGGGAAATGGAAATTGATTATTATTCGTTAAATGTTACACAATACGGTTATGTTTATCAAAGAAATTTATTATTACAATAACCCTTTCTTGCTATCGACTGATTTGTGGAATTTCAAGTACAAACTGCTTTTATGTATCAATAAAGCGCTTTAATTTTTTGTTACATACGTTATTGCGTAATTACCTGTGCAACAATTTATCTCCAGTATTGAGAATTCCTGAAATAACGTTTCGGCTTCCAACAAATGCAGGCTTAACTTCTACGAAAGAGTCAAGTACTTGTACAAAATCGGCGGCTTTCTCAGGCTCAATAGCTACGCCATTGACGTAAGCCACCTGGTCAGGCGTGTAAATAGCCCGACCAGGGTGTGATTGCTCAACAGTTAGCGTACGAGGTGTAGGGAAGTAAACCACTTCTATCGATCAAACCAATCATGCCAGCACTAACCTGCAACACCGACCAAGTCCCGATCCTCCAGAAGGCAGCGAGCAGCGGCGAGGTTTCTACGGTCTCTTGCAAGGTATTGACCGGCCGGTCACGATCGAAGACTAGAGCACTCCACATACACCTTGTAAAGGTTACAAGCGAGTCCAAACACTACACGGCTATAGGACTAACGGAAAATCAGCTTCTTTTCACGAGAAATATAACTGATGTCCGTGGCGGAACAAAATTTTTATATCAAAGCGTCCTCTCAGCGAAAAGCGATGAGAGCAGGGTACGTCCGTTCCTTCTTGCACCAATCAGGCGCAGCGCGCCCACACCATTTGAAGACCGCCAACGCCATCTCTTGAGATCGTCGAGTACATTGGCAATATTACAGCAGTACCAGCACTAATTGCATTCGACAAACAGAATGTGGTTTACATAAAGACTATGAAATTAATAATATAACGAAATATATTATGGTGCGATTATGTATGCATTTTATAAATATATTGGCGCTCCACCATGCACCCCGCCTTGGAACATCACAAGATGTTTCAAAACACGCAAATTTTCTAACTGACTGAGAGTAACACATGCATTATGCGATTAAATAATAAATATGATAAATATAGCGGCCTAAACTAAAAAATAAGGTTGAAACTAAGTTGAATTTATTGTGTAGGAATAGGATATAATTTAGTTACAGCGCGTTTGTAAATTCCAGTTTGCGTTTTAACTATCGCCACGCGTACAACGTTATCAGAGCCTCTGAACACGTCCGTAATTACTCCTAACGGCCAATGCAACGGTGGAGAATTCTCCTGCTCAAGAAGAACAACAGTTCCGATTTCTACCGGTTTGTCGGGAGTAGCCCATTTTTGCCTAACTTGCAACGTGTGCAAATACTCTAAGTGCCATTTCTTCCAAAAGGATTGGACCATACTATCTAACAACTTTTTACGTTCTAACAGACTCAATCGTTGATCTGACAAATCAGCAGCGGGTAAATATTGCAACGGAGTAGACATCAAAAAATGCGCGGGAGTTAACACCTCAGGATAAGGGTCTGACGATAATACGCTCAATGGACGAGAGTTAAGAATACACTCTATCTGAGTAAGAACAGTTTGCAGTTCTTCGTATGTAAGTAACTGACTTCCTATTACTCTATATAAATGCGTTTTCATGCTCTTTATATTCCCTTCCCACATCCCACCAAAATTTGGTGATCTTGGGGGAATCATCTTCCACTCTATGCGTCGAGAGAGCAACTCATTCGACAGCGCGTTTTTGAAGCTAGAGTTCAATAAAAAACTATACAGCTCATCTAAATGTGCCTTCGCACCGATGAAAGTACATCCATTATCGGAATAGAGACATGAAACTGGTCCTCGACGGGAAATAAAGCGTTTAAAAGCGGCTAGAAAGTTTTCAGTAGTTAAATCACTGGTCACTTCAATATGTAGACTACGTGTGACCATGCAAACAAAAAGAACGATGTACGCCTTTTGCGCATGTTGACCTCTGCGGCGAGAAAGGATTGTCCTTATCGGACCAGCGTAATCTACACCAGTGTGACAAAATGCCTTGGCCTCTGAAACACGGTAATCAGGAAGATCAGCCATTATAGGCGTTGGATGCGTTGGGTTGCATTTAAAGCAAGTGTTGCACTTTCGCAACTTGGACCTGATAACAGTCCTGGCATCCAAGATCCAGTAGCGTTGTCGTATAATAGACATAAGAAGTCCAGGTCCGGTGTGACAATTAACAACATGAAAATGCTGTATTATTAAGTCAACGCCATGATCGCGTTTAGGGAGAAGAACCGGATGTTTAGCTTCGAAAGGAAGCATTGATCCAGAAAGTCTTCCTCCAATGCGTAAAATCCCTTGTTTGTCTAAGAAGACGAAGAGGCTTTGCAGCTTTTTTGAAGGTAATTTATCAGCCTTGATCAATTTGATATCTTCACAGAAGTGCACAGATTGAACGGCGAGAATTAACGCATTCTCAGCACTTGTCAACCCTGCTATAGAACGAGGTTCGACCTTAACTTTAGGTCTTGCGAATTTTAATACATATGCGGTGATACGTAGCAACTTTTCCCAAGAAGAAACACGTTGTGCTAACGTACACAGCAACGGCGGCTCTGTGTGAGTAATGGCAGCCAACACATTTGCCTTGAGTTCAGGCAAGACAGAGCAATTATTAAGCGAGAATGGCTTAATCGGCCACTTCTCAGATGAGCTGCGAATCCACGGAGGACCTTTCCACCACAAATCGTGGGTCAAAAGTTGCGATGGAAGCATACCACGCGAAAGACAATCACTTGGATTACTAGCTCCGGCAATATGATAAAAATGTTTAGAGTCCAAGTTTTCTTGGCACTGAGCGACGCGATTACCGACGAAAACTGACCAACGATGTGGTGAAGAATGAACCCATGATAAAGCAATAGTGGAATCAGAAAATGCGTATATCCCGGCAATGGTCATACGTGTTGCATATGTGTCTCGCACAGTTTTTATTAATTTTGACATAAGTAAAATAGCGCATAATTCTAAGCGAGCGAGCGTAGTGATTTTTGTTGGCGAAACCTTTGATTTAGCGCAAAGAATGCGAGTTTGAATGCCAGACGGGTAGGTACAATGGGCATAAATGACACATCCCAGACCATTCATGCTAGCATCACAAAAAGCAACAAGACGTAATTCACAACCAACTTCGACGCCTACATGACGTGGAATCCTTAAAGTGTCAAGCATTTGAAGTTCTTGCGCAAGAGCGAAAAAACGGGTGCGTATGTGCTCCGGTGCAGGATCGTCCCAATCACACTTGCTGAGCCACAGTTCCTTAATTAACAACTTGGCATAGAGAATCACAGGCGCGACCAATCCGAGCACGTCAAATAGTCGTGCAACCATCGAGAGTATGTTTCTCTTGGTGCACCTTTCATTAATTGCGGCGCATGTGAAATGAAAATTATCTTCACATGGTTCCCATGAGAGACCTAAGACCTTAGAGACATTATTGTCAACATCAAAATCAAGCGACTTGCGGTGCGTGTCGGGAAGCGAGTCAAGTAGCACTGGTGAATTGCTAGACCACTTCACTAAGTCAAAGTCACCCGATTTGAAAAACTTAATCAAGTTGTGAGCTAATTGCGTGGCAGTATCCTCATTTGCAATAGAAAGAACCAAATCGTCCATATACAGACAGGTCTCTGCCACTTTCGCGGCATCAGGATAGAGCGGACTCATGTCAGTAGCCAGCTGTCGCACAGTGCGCATAGCTATGTAAGGGCTTGACTTGAGACCGAAAGGTTGCCTATTAAAGGCATAAGTTCGAATTTTTTCCGATTCGTTGAATCTAAATAAAATGCGTAGGTATTTATGTTGGTCTACTGGTACACCAATCCGTAAATAATATTGTTTTATATCAGCGTTCATTGCAATAGGAAATAATCTAAAACCTAACAATAATAAAAACAGATCGGCCTGTAAATTGGGTCCAATATGTAATATATCGTTAAGCGAAAGTCCTGTATGCGTTTTAGCACTCGCGTCCAATACGATGCGCGGCATCGGTTTATCAGGTCGGACTACTGCGTGATGCGGTATATAATAACCATCAGAGGACAGCTCAGATTCTTTAACAGGACTGAGGTAATTGTTATCAATATAATCCTGAATAACCTTGTTATAATTTTCGCGCACTATCGGTGCCTGACGGAGCTTACGCTCGAGTGAAACGAAACGGCGATAAGCGGTAGCGTGCGAATTACCTAATTCCGAAGGGTCCCTACAGAACGGTAATGCAACTGTATAACGACCTACGTCGTCACGGGTCACGGTAGCCGTGAAAATATTTTCGCAATCTGTCTCCTCTGGTGACAACAAGCGTTTCATGGGTACTTCTTCAAGTTCCCAGAACTTTTGCACTATATCATTAAGCGCTAACGCAGAAAAAGACGCGGCAGTAGGTAAAATATGTTTACGCGGGTAATCTCCCATAAGTACGTAACCAAATGTTGTAGATAAAGCACACGGTGCGCGCGGCCCACACTCGACCATATTTCCTAAGTATATAAATGGGAATAGCTGGGCACCTAACAATAAATCAATCTTGCCCGGAATATTCCAGCTTAAGTCAGCGAGCGGAAGGTTCCGAAAATCTAGGTCGCGATCACAATCGATAAATTTCGAAGGCAATTGATCCGTAATGCATTCTACAACAAGCGCATGTATAGTGTATTTCTGATCCGGATAAATACGGGATTCAATGTCTAAATGAACATAACCGATTATCGGACTTGAAGCGGAACCAACACCTTTAACATAGGAATTATTCAACGGTATTATCGGTAAATTTAATAAACTAGAACAAGCAGATGTTATTAGATTATTCTGCGAGCCATTATCTATCAAACACCTAACTACAGATTTGATACCAGCGCTACCCTTAGAGCGCGCGTATACCTGAGCGGTTGACAAAAGTATATCACCCTTATGACAAGAAGTGTAAGACTGTGTATGTGTAACTGGTTCTGTAGCAAGCGGGGGCGCTCGAATGCATGACGAAGTCGTGTGAGCGCGATGAGAAGGCGCGGGCGAAGTAACGGTCGCTCGATGAGCGGGCGGCGGCGAGTACGCGACGGCGGTATTTACCATAGCCGCATGCGGTTGCGAATTATTACTATCAAAATGCAATAACCTATGGTGTCTTTTATTACAGAAACAGACTGACGTACTCTTACAATCCGGAAGTTTATGTAAAGTGCTTAAACAATTAACGCAACCGTACTTCGATTTAATAAACTCATATCTAGCCCTTGCGTCTCGCATATTTTTAAACTGAGCGCAATCATATAAATGTCGATGGTTACCACTACACAAACAACAATTCGCGGTAACTGCTGCGTAAGATTTGGAGGTGTGATGAACGCGCCGGTCGCGTGAGGGCGACGTAACAACAGCAGCGGGTTTCGTATATGACCAATTTCGCGGGTTTGAGCGCTCCAAAATCTTAGCCTGATCTTGTATAAAAGCGATAAGCTGTTGTGTCGTAGGCACTTCCACATCCCGAATCGAAAGTTCAAAGGCTTGGATGGTTTGAGGATCCATCCTTCTCAAAGCGCATTGAAGAAAAATAAAATCAGTTAGATCTGTTATGCCCAATTCTTTTAGAGCTGAAATCGAAGCGGAGTATTTACTAACAAAGGTATCAAGAGCGTTCGCAGTGTGCGAGCAAGTTTTTAAGTCCAGTATATTATTGAGATAATATGTACCTAATGAGCGTTTGTCGTGGTATTTCTTAACCAAACTATCCCACAGTATTTTATATGTTTCACCTGACGGAATAATACCGGAAGTGAATTTTAGTGCGTCGTGGGTGAGTTTAGAAATTAGATACTGTACACGTTGCGAGTCAGAAAGCTGTTGATTCAAATGAATATTAGCTTTAAAAGACTGATAAAAGGTATTCCAGTTTTCAGGGCGTCCGTCAAAACTCGGAATTACTAAAGGTTCTAATTTCACTACGGACTTGATCGAGCTACTGGTCTCGAGTGAACGCACCTTAGAAGTGGTTAATATTTTATTTCTAACGCGTTTAACTCTCGAGTATAAATCATCAAATGAATCGAGGCAAGAATACTCGGGATTGACCGTAATCTTTGATAACAAATTTATATTATTTATTTTATCAACAATGGACTCAAATTTATCGCGTAACTCATCTATCATCTCCGTTTCAGCCAGAAAATTCTCGTTAGCTCGCGTTGATGAATCGAAAGAAATTATACCTTTCGACGATGTGTACATACGATTAATACGTTGAAATAATAATTCTTTCTTTTGATTCAACATAACCAACATGACTTCGCGGCTTGATTCGCTTTCCGTCATGTTTATAAAATAATATCACAATACAACTACAAAGTGATAGGTATATCTACCTAGTTAGTGTAAAAACACAAGTTAAATTTAAATCCTAAAATGACTTAGCGTAAAGTACAGTGGTGGAGCGGTTAATAAGTGGGTAGGTATAAATAAGTTCAACTAAATTGAGTATAATGGATATTATTACCAATTAATACGTAATTCACCAAATCTAACAATTAATTATATTTAAATACGAGTCTACCAATAATTACGTAGTTCTCGTGCGTTTTAAACACAGAATTTACCAATTTTACGTCAATCTGTGAGCGAGGAAAAATGGCGGCAAGAATTCACTAGAATTACGTGAATCTTTTTTATGGTATGAATAGAAAAGTAAATTCACCAATATTTACGTGAATCACTGGCCTATTCGGCTCGAAGGACCAAATTATATGGTCAGGCGTGTAAATAGCCCGACCAGGGTGTGATTGCTCAACAGTTAGCGTACGAGGTGTAGGGAAGTAAACCACTTCTATCGATCAAACCAATCATGCCAGCACTAACCTGCAACACCGACCAAGTCCCGATCCTCCAGAAGGCAGCGAGCAGCGGCGAGGTTTCTACGGTCTCTTGCAAGGTATTGACCGGCCGGTCACGATCGAAGACTAGAGCACTCCACATACACCTTGTAAAGGTTACAAGCGAGTCCAAACACTACACGGCTATAGGACTAACGGAAAATCAGCTTCTTTTCACGAGAAATATAACTGATGTCCGTGGCGGAACAAAATTTTTATATCAAAGCGTCCTCTCAGCGAAAAGCGATGAGAGCAGGGTACGTCCGTTCCTTCTTGCACCAATCAGGCGCAGCGCGCCCACACCATTTGAAGACCGCCAACGCCATCTCTTGAGATCGTCGAGTACATTGGCAATATTACAGCAGTACCAGCACTAATTGCATTCGACAAACAGAATGTGGTTTACATAAAGACTATGAAATTAATAATATAACGAAATATATTATGGTGCGATTATGTATGCATTTTATAAATATATTGGCGCTCCACCACCACCAGAGCTGTTAGCACCATAATTTGAATCTTCATCTAAAACAATTAGAATAATCAAAATGCTCTAAGTTAAACATTTACAATTGCTGGACCTTGTAGCGCTAATCAAAAAACAAATCATGAAAACCGTGTCAGGCCAGCTTTTGATCACAACTGTTAGCAGTATTGGTTGTGAACAGAAGCAACTCCACAACGAAACTCCAACCAGAAAAACTAAGAAGTTCCTAAATCAAAAACAACAACACTTCGATACAAATTAAAATAAAATATTTAAAACCATTGCAAGTTGTTGATATTATAGTAAAAAGAACACTCACCTTTTAAATAGTGTTTAATATTGCTTTAAAGTTAGACTCTTACACACTGAACCTCTTTAATTCAACCAACTTTATATATTGGTCAAATTGGAGGTCAAAGATACTATTATCTATTAGATTAATAAATAGGAACACGATGAAATCCCCGCTGAAACTGTCTGACTTGGTAAGTACTTAGGTATACTTCTTTAAAAACATTAAGGCTATAATAAAAATAAATCATTTATTTCAGGCTGCATAGGCTAAAACATAAATACGTCTATATAAATATACATACTATATTATACTGTGTTAGTAAATAAAACTTAAAAGTAAGTTAGTAACACTTCACTTGCACTAAGTCTTTGTGTTGTCTAAAGGCACCTACATGTCTGCGGAAGTGACGGAAATCCACACCTTGTATCGAAGGCACAGATATCTTTAAACCTTGCAGTGTAACAGGTGTAATATCGTAGAAACTTTTAGCATATTTCGTAAATCACAGTAAACTCAAATAAGCTGTATTATCTTATATAAGTGGGGATTGCAATCCGGCACCAATTTCAATCCGGCCGGATGCCGTCGGTACCTTCACCAATCCGACCGGATCCGGGTGGACGTGACTGGATTGAAATTGGTATACGAGTATCATGACATTTTTTTTGTTGGTAGCAATATGAACTGTCTAAAAGAGGTTTAAAGAGTTACTTATCATAAATGTTATAAAGATACCGTTTAGACAAATTTTCAACTTTTTCTTCCTTGTAACCAACAATTAAAATCTGGTATCCAATGTAATTCATTAAATCTTAGTATTTGTATTAGTACATAATATTAATATTAAGCTCTATTAAGTTAAGTCTTTCCAGAGATCATGCATGACGTCAGTAAAGAAATATTCAAATGTAACTTTTTGATCACCTTAGACCACAATAATTATGTTATTCTTTAACTAATTTATTTAAGATAACATTACTTAATTGACATTAAATAGTTATTTTTGATATAATGATTTTAAATTGTAATAAACAACGAATGTTACTCGTATCATTTGAGAATCAACTTCTTAAACAATTCCAAATACAGCCAGCGGTCAAAAAGACCCTTTTAGCTTTTATACTTGTCGGATGTGGACTTGCAGTCTAATGTTTAGTAAGGTTGGGCACGTGTAGGTTCCGGTAGTGACTGAACAAATAACAATGCGTGGAAATCTTTCCAAATACTGGAGTAATTTTTTCAGACCGGGTGAAGTTTTGTGCCAGACCGTGTCTCCGAACGCTGGATAGCAGGGCAACTGTTAGGTAGTATTTATAGAGGTTTATTTCCTAGTAGCCCCGAAGGAATGGAAAGCTCTGTGGACCTTTAAAACAGTTTTGTTGACCATTGTATTAGAATAAGGCTTAAAAAATTGTCACAATGAATTATTTTAATAATAATAAAATAAGTTTTTCACTGTGTTATGATATATTATGATTGATTGTAGTATACATATGAATGATAGTAGAAAATGAGATAATAGAGAAATGAGATGATAGAGAAATGATATAGTATGAAGTGTATCCCGAGATAGCTTAATACCCCAAATAAGTTTGGGGATGTGTTCCATCCCCTAAATTGTGTTTTAAAGAAAGTGGAATAATAATAATTTACTTGTGCTCGTAAAAACTGGTGGCGCGCTTTTGAGCTTATATTTTCTACCGTGTTCAACAACAAATCAATAATAATGTTTTATTATATTAACTACATCGTCATCATTAGTTATATTGTAATTGTTTCCTGGTATTTACTAATTCATTATAGTTATAAATTTATAATGTTGTATGAATTAATTATACAACTTTGAAAGGTTGGTAAGATTAAATTCAATTACCGAATATAACTACGTCCGACTGAATAACTTCGATTTCAGTTTGTGTGGTCCAGTAGTCAGGGCTTCATTAATATTTATTATTTAAATTATTTCGTTCGCAAGCAGAAATAAAATACTATCGATAATGACAATATGCATTCCCAGAAAACTTTTATTAAATAATTACTTAAAAAATGACATCCGAAAACAGTTTTACCCTTTCTATTTGTTACAACGTGTGTTTTTATCGTTCAAGTTTACAATACGAGACAGTTTTATCTATCCGAATGGACCGAAATTTAATATAACCATGTCAATATTTTGGGCAGTCTTATTTATTTTATACATCTACAGAGTATTTACGAGACACGGTGGTATATCAGAAGCAAGCCACAAATTTAGCAGCAAAACTCAATATTTCTTATTATATTTTTATTCGATATATAATGGTTTTGGAATCGTTGCAGTCTTTATTCTCAATATTATGCATGGTCATAATAATGTATTACTAATATTAAATATCCAGACGATCCACGAATATATCAAGATTGAAGAAAAATGTAACACGTTTAATACTATTTGGAATTGGATCTCTTCTGTCTCCATAATATGTGTTGATATTGTATCGATATTGCTGTTTTACAGCACATTAGATGATGATTTGTATTATGCCGAAATGCTTGTAGAATATTTGTTTATAATTTTTGACTTGAATCTTATTTATGCGATTCGAATCATAATATTGCTAAAGACGTATTTAATTAAATTAAAAAATAATTATATAATGTGGATGGATACCCAACAAGATTTTGATAAAAATTTTAAAATATATCAAACGCTTATACAAACTTATACTTTGTTCAACAAGATATTTAATTTTATGGTAATTTTGTACGTTTTAATCAATTATTTCTTTCATTTCCATTTATAAGAGACTTCTCTTGCAATTTAATAGATATATTTTTTATGAGCTTTTTAATTGAGTATTGACTGAATGTAGATTTTGACATACCAATTAATTTTGAGTAGTTTTTTTATGGTATAGGGGGCAAAGAAGTAGACGGTTCACCTGATGGTAAGTGACTAGCGCTGCCCATGGGCACCTGTAACTCAAGAGTCACAAGGGCAGGCATTGCCGGCCTTTAAGGTGGGACTAGGGGAAGAGGGGGGAAAAGAGGGAGAGGGAAGGGTTAGGACCTCCGGTAATCTCACTCACTCGGCGAAAAACAATACAAGCATTGCTTCACTGCCGGGCCGGTTTTCTGTGAGGCCGTGGCACGGAGCAGGCCGTGGTATCACTCCGGTCAAACCGGCCCATACGTGCCGAAGCATGGCTTACATTTTATTTATGTATTTATATTTTACAGATATTCGTTCAGTGTGCTGATACACTTTGCCGCTTTTTAAGTTACTTGCAAGTAAGCTTTGAAAGTTATAAATTTGATGACGAACCTTTAAAATTTGATGTAAGTATTTCCGTTAGTCTTTTACAATAAATCAAAATTTATTTACAAACGAACTATGGCCCAAGTTAATTAAATATAAAATACATTTTTTTTATAATGTTTTAGGTTAAAAACATAAGCGCCTTCGCTGCTGTAATTATATTCTTTGTAAAGAATGTGGCTTTGATAATTTCAATATGCGTGCACTGCGAGAAGTTCTACATGGCTATTGAGGAGTTGGAAACTGTCTGTATGATGCAGTTGATGGACGCGTCTTACTCAGGTGTCATTTATTCTTATGGACTGTACAAAAGTGTCATACGCCTAAACCGTGTCTCGTTCAATAAAATAAATGCGTGTGGTTTGTTTGACGTAGACGCCGCCCTACTGATGAGCCTGGTGTTCCTACTTACCAATTATGTAATTGTACTTGTGCAGTTTTTACTAATGTAACAAATGTTGTCGCCACAATGAAAACTCTTATTTATTTTATTAAAAATCGGGACAAACTATAATAGATGATAACACAGTTCACTATTTATTAAAAATAAGTTAATAGATATTATTTTGACTGGTTATACCGGTAACGCAATACTATTGGTCGAAGGATAAATATTAACAAATTGTGGGATTATAAAAGGGTAGGAATATGTTTAGAACGATTGACTTGAGTGCAAACAGAGGTACAAACAACTTGGCAGTTGCTGTTAGTTAGTGATTTTCATAGTTTATATCAGTGGTTTTAAGACTGTTTCTAACACAAATCTGTTAATTATATTCATGGTGTGCTTTCTAAATTAAATGTTATTTCTTAATTATTATCGATTATAAATGTTAATTTTTTACTATTTATGAAATAGTTGGGATCAAAAACTTTGTTTGGAGGTTCTTCAGGGTTGAAAATCACGCCCGATGAACGAGTCGCTTTGCTGTTTATGAATTTGATCTAAAAGATATAGAGAAGACATTTATCACCGTCCGGTTAACCCATAACTACACTAATCATTTCCTGTAGTCATTCGCAAAAAGATCAGATCTTCAGAACTGCAAGGAAGATTTTCTCTAAAAGAATTACCGATATAGCGGGGAATGGAGCAGCTGATCATCTAATTAACGGTTCTATACGACACGGAAGATGTGCCCTCGTATCTGGGGTGCCCTCTCCAGACGTAACAGGGCTTATTCTTTTTAAAACTAGATATTGGCCACTTTAGCTTTGAGCTGATAGTCTGAGAGGACAAAATTTTTCTATAATAGACATAGTACAACAAGTAGACATATTTAAAAAATATTAGATCATATGAATTCCTGTTATTCAGTTTCGAATATTATGTTTTGTCTAAAAATGTGTTATTTATTATGTGTTTTATATCCGACGCGCACCACTGATCAGTTAAAACGTTTATCCTGTCAAGCTATGGACGGGAACATTGGTTTTTCAAATCCTATGTAAGAATTACCCAGGGCCGGTTGTTACGTTGCTTCTGGATTCATTTGGAGGCAGTGGGCATGGTCTAAGAACATCTGTGTTGGCGCTATGATACCTTATTATTAGTTACTAGCAGCGCCCCGCGGTTTCATCCGCGTAAGTCCCGATCCCGTCGGAATATGGAGATAAAAGGTAGCTTTATGTTAATCCAGGTCTTCAGCTATATACATACCAAGTTTCACCGCAATCGGTTCAGTAGTTTTGGCGTAAAAGAGTAACAAACATCCATCCATCCAAACTTTCACATTTATAATATTAGTGGGATTAGTGGGATTATATATATACGATCAGCTGGTTTTAACACTTATCAGCATATTTTTCCAACAGTTATCTACATATTTCCTTCGAAGAGAAAAACAGGTTTTTTTTATTTTTTTATATTAATACCAATATTGCTATAAAGTTTTAAAAATATTACATACTTTGGAATACCAACGTTATCAACACTTGTACCTTAAATTATCGACCCCAAATCTCGACCCAGAAGTCAAACCCGGAGCTCCTAGCAGACGTTAGTCGGATAGTGACATTGTTGGTAGTGACGCCTCCCGCAGTGATTTGTGCATTTGCTGTCTGAGTACTGCCAACCGCTAAAGCTGAAATGTACGTGATCCTGGTCGTGGACGTGGCACCAACATATCTGATATCCTGAGTTTGGACCACGTTGGCAGCGCCTAGCTTAGTGTAGTAGCCCCTGTTATAAATAATGTCCATGAATTATTGCCAAATCGCTTTAAATGTGATCGATATTTTGTGATTCTCTGCAATAATAACAATTATTCCAACAAAATGGGGGAAATGGAAATTGATTATTATTCGTTAAATGTTACACAATACGGTTATGTTTATCAAAGAAATTTATTATTACAATAACCCTTTCTTGCTATCGACTGATTTGTGGAATTTCAAGTACAAACTGCTTTTATGTATCAATAAAGCGCTTTAATTTTTTGTTACATACGTTATTGCGTAATTACCTGTGCAACAATTTATCTCCAGTATTGAGAATTCCTGAAATAACGTTTCGGCTTCCAACAAATGCAGGCTTAACTTCTACGAAAGAGTCAAGTACTTGTACAAAATCGGCGGCTTTCTCAGGCTCAATAGCTACGCCATTGACGTAAGCCACCAGAGCTGTTAGCACCATAATTTGAATCTTCATCTAAAACAATTAGAATAATCAAAATGCTCTAAGTTAAACATTTACAATTGCTGGACCTTGTAGCGCTAATCAAAAAACAAATCATGAAAACCGTGTCAGGCCAGCTTTTGATCACAACTGTTAGCAGTATTGGTTGTGAACAGAAGCAACTCCACAACGAAACTCCAACCAGAAAAACTAAGAAGTTCCTAAATCAAAAACAACAACACTTCGATACAAATTAAAATAAAATATTTAAAACCATTGCAAGTTGTTGATATTATAGTAAAAAGAACACTCACCTTTTAAATAGTGTTTAATATTGCTTTAAAGTTAGACTCTTACACACTGAACCTCTTTAATTCAACCAACTTTATATATTGGTCAAATTGGAGGTCAAAGATACTATTATCTATTAGATTAATAAATAGGAACACGATGAAATCCCCGCTGAAACTGTCTGACTTGGTAAGTACTTAGGTATACTTCTTTAAAAACATTAAGGCTATAATAAAAATAAATCATTTATTTCAGGCTGCATAGGCTAAAACATAAATACGTCTATATAAATATACATACTATATTATACTGTGTTAGTAAATAAAACTTAAAAGTAAGTTAGTAACACTTCACTTGCACTAAGTCTTTGTGTTGTCTATAGGTACCTTTTTTTTTTTTTTTTAATGTGTGGAAACCCCCACGGGTCATCACCTCACCGGGGCCAGGCGGCGAGGTGGTATGTCGGACTCGAACCGACTAAAACCACACAGTGTTCCGTCATCGGGTCTTATAGCCGGGGCCTCAGGTGTACCCTAGAAAGGAAATCCCTGTGAACCCCAGCAGACTTGGTCGCCTGTTAAACCAGGCGACCCCACTTTGAGGCGCAGATGGTTCTGTCCCCTCTAGTTTAGAGAGGCGCGCGCGGAACTCGTCGCGCCACCGTCTCCGGCCTGCTTCTGCTAGGGCGACAGATAGCCCCTTCCGTCACCCCCAGGCAAGCGCTCATGGAGGCCGGAGATCGTCTTGCACTCTCCGGCGCCTGGTGCGTCTTCTGCGGGACGGAAGAGTACTTGTTCTCTCCCGTTCCCTCTCCGCCGCTTCTTTGGCATCCATCACTACCTCACAGAATGAGGCGGCGGAATCCCACGCACTCTCGCTCTGGACCATGAACGTAATCATGGTCTCCAGCGAGAGGCTACCCACACCAATGGCCGCCGTGTGGTCAGCGGGCTGTTGCGCCCACGCAGAGCACTCTACCAAAGTGTGGAGTGCGGTATCCTCGCGGCAGCCCCCGCAGTGGTGGCACACAGACGTTGGCTCCCGGCCTATGCGACACAGGTACTTCCCGAAGGAGCCGTGTTCGGTGAGCACCTGCGTCATCCGGTAGGAGAGAGCGCCATGTCGCCTCTCCAGCCAATCCTCCATGACGGGCCTTACCGCCTCAACTGTGGCGTGCCCCGCGCTCGGTCGCTCAAGTCGTTCTTTCCAGTGGGCCATGAGCACCTGGCGGAGCTGAGACCGTTGCGCCTCGATATCACAGAGGGCAGATCCCAGGTCCTGCTCTTGCACCTCCCTGCGCCACTGGTACAGTGATGCGAGGGATTTCGCTTCCAGGTCCCATGGCGGAGTTCCGGCTAGGAGACTCGCCGCTTCAAAAGAGATCGTGCGGTATCCTCTTATGACCCTGACAGCCATAACCCGTTGTGGACGTCGCAAGATTGCAACATTGCGGGTTGTCAGGGTCTCCGCCCAGATTGGTGCCCCATATAGGGCCATGGACCGCACGATTCCAACGTATAGTCTCCTGCAGGAGGCTTCGGGCCCCCCCAAATTAGGTAGTAGCCGTGAGAGCGCTGCCGCCGCCCTCGTAAGCTTGGGGGCCAGACTTCGGAAGTGGGGTCCGAAGTCCCATCGGCTGTCGAGAACGAGTCCCAGATATCTCATCGAGGACTCGATGCCGATGCGAACACCTCCCACAATAAGGCCGGATCCCCTAGGTGGTCCCTTGCGAGGGCCATGGAAACAGAGGGCCTCGGATTTGTTGAGAGCCACCTGGAGACCCAGCCGCCGAATTCTCGTAACGACTTGAGCGACCCCGGCCGTGGCCTTTATGGTCGCGTCGCGGTGCGTCTTGCCTCGCGCCGTCACGAGGGTGTCGTCGGCGTAGCATGTTACAACAACACCTCCTAAGAGCACACCGCGCAGCACCCAGTCGTAGCCGATGTTCCACAGGAGAGGGCCCAACACTGACCCCTGCGGAACACCGCACGACATGTTTCACCGACCGTATCCTGCCCGAGTCGGGTAGACTAGTAGACTGCTTCCTCCGCCAGAGCTTTAACGCGCATGATCGCATCCACAGTGGAGCGCCCCCTACGGAAACCAAACTGGTTATCCGATAGGTCCGGCCCCACTCTAGAGAGATGCTCGATGAGGCGACCCGCGATTATTCGCTCAAAGATCTTACCCACCTCGTCGAGCAATACAATGGGCCGGTAGGCAGCTGGCGAGTCTGCCGAGCGGCCCTCCTTACGGATTAGGACCAGTTTCCCCGTCTTCCACAGTTTCGGAAACTAGCCCCTTTCGATACATGCGCTAAAAAGCCCTCTAAGTCGGGGCTCGAGAGCCTGAAGGGCAAGGACCCATGCTCGGCCTGGAATGCCATCGGGTCCTGGGGCGGTGCTCTTGGATTTAAGCCGTTGCACCGCTGCCCTCAATTCTACCTCAGTGACATCGGGCACGCTGTCGTCATCTCCAGCGTCGGGCGCTTGGGACGGAGCCATCGGTGGAGGGGTGTGCTCCACCGTTTGAGACGGAAACAAGGAGCCCACGACATCTTCAAGCAGCTCTGGGTGGAGACTCTGGGTTAGTGGAGGTGCTGACGGACGCAGTTTGCCCCTCACCAAAAGATAGGGGCGCCCCCACGGATCTTGGTCCAGAGTCTCCAGTAACTCTTGACGAGCCTGCCTTTTGGCCCGCTTTATCTTCGCTTGAAGAGATCTTTTGGTCTCCCTGTAACCTTGAAGAAGCTCCGTGTCACGTGCTGCCGCATCATTCGGGCGGCGACGCCTCCTGCGGAACCTTGAGTACTGGCGGCGCGCGATCACACATTCTTCCCGCATCCGCGCTATCTCCGGCGTCCACCAGTACACTTGGCGCCTCGCAGGTCTGTTTTGAACTCTAGGCATAGCCGCATCGCAAATGTGCGACATGGCCTCCCGGAACCATTCTGCCTCTACATCAACATCAACAGGCCTGTCTGGTGCAAACACCCAGGCCTTTACGATGGAGGCTTCCAGGAGGAGCTCGCGATTCAAATGCTTAAGCGCCCAACGCGGGCCAGAGGAAACCACTGCGACCGACGCATCAGAGATCAGGGGAGAGACGTCGAACCGAATATATCTGTGATCGGACAACGTCTCCACCTCCTCCATGACACGCCAGTCCCGGACACGGCGTGCCAGAGCAGGGCTTGCGAAAGAAATGTCCACAATCGAACTGCCCTGCTGACGTACGCACGTGGCCACAGAACCCCGGTTTAGGAGGACTAGGCCACATGATAGGGCCCACTCCTCCAGTACCTCGCCCCTCGCATTTGTGGCAGGGGAACCCCAAGCAGTTGACTTAGCGTTGAAGTCCCCCAGGACAAAAACAGGGCGAGGTCGACACCCCTCGATGACGACAGCGAGCTGAGTGAGCCAATCCTCGAACTCTGCTAGAATACGATTCGGCGAAAAATAGACGGCCACGACCGCAAACTCATCGACAGCTACCGCTACGCATCCCCGTCCCCTGGCAGTGACTGCAAAGGGGGAGGTCCCAGCAGCGGTGCCGTGAACAATTGCCGCCAAGCCGTCCAGGTCCCCAGCCCAGATATCACCGGGAGGGGTAAAATACGGCTCGGCGATAACAGCGACATTGATAGACCACTGCGCCATGCTCTGGAGCAGAAGATCCTGGGCATGAGCGCAGTGATTTAGGTTCGCCTGAAGGATGCGGATATGTTGATCTATTATTGAATGTCCATATCCGCACCGCGTTGTGAACGAGCAACTTGCTCTCGAGTGGCATCTATCCTTGTTCCGTTAAGCTGGAGAGCAATTGGTTTGTCCCCTGTCTTTGGCCTTGATATAGAGCAAGCCTTGGTACCTGCCCGGTGATTGGCCGGTTTGCCTTCAGCTGTACATTTGTAACAACATGGTATGGCATTGCAGGCTCCAGCTTTATGTCCAGACTGGCTGCAGCGGAAGCATCGATCTCCCACCGTGATTTCCGCTGTGCATTTCACCCCAACGTGCCCCACTGACAAACACCGGTAGCACCTGGTTTGGCGGGGCTGTAACAGCCGCACCTGTGCTTTGAGGAAGCCCCCAATTAATAGGCTGTGACCATCTGTGATTTTCTGGGCCGCTGCAACTGGACAGCTGATCACTGCCGTCCCTAGACCTCCAGAACCGAAACGAATTGCTCCAGCCTTTACTTGATCCGGAGCGCAGCCGCCGACATTTGCCACAGCGGACACCATCTCATCTGCTGTCACCGAATCATCCAGGCCCAAAATGCGCACGTCTGCGCATTTGGTGGGTCTGGACACGCTTACGTCAGCTGCATCTAGAGATTCCCTCAACTTAGTCGCGAGGGCATCAGCTTTAGGGCCGCTGGTGGCACCGGGGATCTCTAGGAGACGAGCTCCAGTGCGGGTCGTTTTGCATCGGACCCCGTCAATTTCTAGGACCTTCAGATCCACAGAGGCCTTAGCCTTTTTAAGAACATCAGCGTATCCTACGCCTCTCCCTGTGGCTTCTGCCGTCAAAGTAAGGACGACAGCTGTAGAACGCGGGGCTCGGAGCTTCTTGGGAGCCTTTGCTGCGCCGGCCTTGGCGCTTTTTTTGGCCACCTTTTTTTGGCTCTTTTTCGCCTTTTTCTTGGCTCCCACCACCTCCCAGGTCTCGTTGTTGGAGGATTGCGTGGAAGCTACACCAACACCCAGAGGAGAAGCGTTTGGCTTCTTTCCTTTCCTCACCTTTGGAACAGAGGTAGTTACTGTAGAGGGTGTTGTTATTGTCTCTGGAACAGCCGCTTTTTCATTTAGACCGGTTTTGGGGCTTGTTTTGGCCGCTGCTGCGTATGACACTGTTCTGGGTGCCGCCAGCGGTGGACGCTCTTTTATCCCTTCCAGCGCAGAGATGCGCTGCATTATGCGCTTTTCCATTTCCGCCATTATCCTGGAAATGGCAGCATCTGATGTCATTTCTACCCACTGTGGGATTGCTATCATTTCGGCGGTAGCACTTCCTTCACAACGTCCATTGCGAATTTCGTCTCGTAAGGCGCGCATCTCCTCTTGCAGTTCCTGGTTGGCTTTCTCCGATTCGGCCAGGCGCGCTTCAAGGTGGTCAATATGTTGACGAAGTTTGACCGTCTCCTCAGAGGAGGAACACTTTAGAAGCGCCTCCGTCGCCTCCTTGATTGAGGAGGCAGCCTCCATCAGCGTCTTCTGGCAAGTGCGTTTCGGAACCTTGGAAAGATTGGCCATTTCCGTAATGCGTTTTAACGCCTCACCTATTTGTACCCCCCAGTCAGGAGCCAAACCATCCTCTGTCGAGGAGAGGGAAGTCCTGCTAGATGTCTGTCCCCGGAGCCTTCCCTTCTGTACCTCCCCCTTTTTGGAGGAAATGTTGAGGAACAGGTTTTTGAGGCGCTCTTCCTGTTCTGCCGCCTGTGCAGCTTTTTCGGCAGCCCGAAGAGCTGCTGCCTCTTTACGCGCCTTGGCAGCGCCGATGTACGCGCCGGTTGTAGGCGGTCGGCCTCTACCACGTTGTGCTTTTGGCATTTTTGCGACTGGCAACGTGTCGTCAGCTTCGCTAGAGGAGGCAGAGTCTAAGCCCGAGCGGCTTCTGCTCCGGCCCTTTTCGGGATTTGTAGGCCGCGGTCGTTTTCCGCCTCGCCAGAATTTCGATGTAGCCCCTGCTGCGCAGCTCGCCTGACTTTTTTCCGACTGGCTGTCAGACATCACCACATCTAATTGGTCTCCCTCTAATATCGCGACCTTCGCGCTTGTTTCGGTGGTCGATTTACAGCTGACCGACGGGCTGTTTGGGCATTGGTTGCTCCCCCCAGAATACGACTGGGAGCTGCCGGAGCCAACTGGCTCCGGGAGGGATTCCCCAGACAAGCAGCGTCTGGGACCCTCCTGGGTAGATACTTTTGTATTAACCTCTGCCATTGTGTATGAGTTTTATGTCCTCCGACAGGGACGCCTTCGGGACTGAGTTCCCCTCAGCCATTCATCCCATTGCCAGGCGTCAGAGCGTGAGATCGGGGTTATTTTTTATAGAGGTTTTTCTTCCTCGCGGTCCCGGAGAACCACCGGTCCTGTCAATTCAGGATTACGGCTTGGTCGAAAGGCAGCCTGTATCAGACCAGTGCCCATCGTCCTTGAAGAGTTCCAATGACGGCAAACCCTTCCGCCCCACGTTAGTTATTTTTTATAGAGGTTTTCTTCCTCGTAGCTCCAAGGAGCCTCCGTGTCTGTCCTTTAAAGGGCAGGGTTACGGTTGGGTCGATCGGTGGTCTATGTTAGACCTGTGTCCACTATCTCTGAGTAAATTCAGAGTTCGCGAACCCGTCGCCCGTTTTTTCGTTTCTCCATACAATACCCTCTGCATGAATCAGAGGGCAGACGGAAAAACATAGAGTGGCCTTAGAGGCAGGCCCCTCCTCGCCAGAATATTAGCCGGCGGCGATGATGCCCCCTCCAGAGGAAGGAAACAAAAGAAGCACCATCGCCGACGTTGCCCAGGGTGCACCACGGGGAGGTTTTCATAGCCAGCACCCTGTCTATAGGTACCTACACGACGGAAAACCACACAGTTGCAGTGTAACAGGTGTAATATCGTAGTAACTTTTAGCATATTTCGTAAATCACCGTAAACTCAAATAAACTGTATTATTTTATATAAGTGGGGATTGCAATCCGGCACCAATTAAAATCCGGTACCTTCACCACACCGACCGGATCCGGCTTCTGCAACAAGCAATTATTAATTATAATTTTTCACGGTAGACCTATTTGTTATAAATGGTGGGCTGCCCAGTGTCGATCGTACCAATTGTAGTCCCAATTCGCCATCCATAACAAAGAGGATGTAATGGATGGCGAATTGTGACATTAATATTTGATTGTCAGCAACATAAGTATATTTATCATTTTCATGAAGACGTGGAACTATTGAATTTGAATGCAACATCAGAGGTCACAAAATGTCTACTTGTATGGGTCTGGGCCTTTCTATGTATAATATGTATGTATTTACAAACATCCGTAATCTGGAATCCATAGTGCTGACCATAGTTTAAATAGCGCTGTGCAATATGTAACAGTATATTATTATTATATTATATCTGCACTCAGTTCATCAGTACGAAGTCTGTCGGCATATACTCTGCCAGTTCTCCTCCCAACTTATCATATTTGACTGTGATCAGGGTCCACAATTTAATTTACACATTAAAATTTTTGCATCCTTGGCATACAATATAAAGTGCAATCACAGTTCACTGATGGCGGTATTGGCTCCTGAAGATATGACAATCTTCGATTCGATCGATTCATTTATCAGTCGATAGGATTAATTTGAAAATAATAATACCTCGTTACTAGGAAATATAAGGTATAGGGGCATCCCCGCTCACCTTGGGTTAACAAGCATAATCTACACTAATATTATAATGCTTAAGTAACTCTGTCGGCCTGTTTTCGAGCCTAAACCGCTGAACTAACTTTGATGAATTCTACCTTGGAGGAGAACATGGTGACTTTTTATTTTGAAAATAAAACTTGAAGGGGATCAATTTACTATATATGTAATAGTTGTGATCAAAAACTTTGCTTGGAGGTAAATTTTCTTAGGGGTAAAAATCACATCTAACGGTAGAGTCGAATTACTGTCTGTGAGTTTCATGTAAAATGACATTTATCACGGCTTACCCATAACCACACCGCCCGCCTTTCGCAAAAGTCGATCTTCAGAACTGCAAGGAAGAATTCCTATATAAAAGTATTATATTATAATTTCTTTCAAATATTATTTATTTATTTATTATATTATAATTCTACTAATATTATGCAACAACATTAAAACATTTAAAAAATGATACTAGTACTGTCACAAGACTGTCACCTTTCTTTAATGTTTATTATGGCTTCAGTTAGACTGTGTGTAAACACTGAATCTCTCTAAGTCCACCAATTTTATTAATTGGGCAAATGTTTTTTGGGCAATTTACTTAATCTTTCGGAGTAAGTAATTAGAACACACTGGAATCCACCCAATTTTGAAATACCTCCACCTTAAAAGCCATTGAGGCTGTAATGAACTTCATAAATCTTCAATCTTTATTCAGCGCAACTTAACAAAGCATAGTCTCCAAAAATAATAATTAATTATGTTTTAGGGAATTCATGGGCCCACGAAATAGATAATACATACCTTCGAATTACCTGACGTTTTGACCAGGTTGCATTAGCATTGGTATGTAACACCCATTCGTGATCCCGAAAACGTAATTAATTAAATATTATGAAACGCGAAACTTAAAAAGTTAGCTTAGCAAATCTCCACGTATATTTTTGTTGAGGTATCATCTTCGGGTTTTCGATCAAAAAGTAGTCGTGGAAATTAATATACACACATGCTTTCTTCTTTGTTCTGTTTAGAGGACTCGGACCATTGGACCCATCTACTTTTCCCTTTTAATACACTTTTTTTCACAACAATTTTTCCACTATTAATTCCTGTGTTTGAAAAAAGTCGCGTTTCTTTCAAATGAATACTACATATAGGCGCATAAAATTAGCTAAACCTGGACATAATTCGATAACCCATTGTTTTTATTATTTTATTGGATATTGATATTAAGTATCAAATATTAATTAGATATATGATGTAAAAAATTTGGGGTGGTAACCGTTGTTGCTAAGAATCTTGAGATTTCGTACACTACCAACTTTTTCCTAAAAGCAAAATAGGTAACCGAATACCTTGTTAGTATAATTTTGAGGTGCATTCAAATGCTATCACCTAATAGTAAAATTAAACTAAAACCAAAATCGCATGTATGTTTTTTTTTACATTATTAATCTGATCTCAATATCTAGATAAGCAAAAATAGTAACTATGATGGTTGTAGCTTATTAAGATCTATTACGTCTTTTTAGACATTTAAGACAAAAATTAAACATTTATTTCTTACGTTTTAAGAATAATGTGTTTCTCAGTAGTTAAAAATCGTAACTGTGAAATTTTTGTTTAATAATAGGTTTTTGTGTACTACAATGTTCTTTTCATCAAAATTAAACATGTTAGTGTCACGCCTATGAAATTGCAAAATTTAATTGAAAATACGCGCAAGCAAGTAGGGGCGCGCGATGCATGCGGCGGGTGCGCGGTGGGGAAAGAGCGCGACGCCACGCGGAGATAGCGGCATGTCATAAGTAGTCATAACGTTTATTTCAATTGCGTGTTTTGTACCGACGACTGCATCGAGTAGGTATTAGAAAAACAATCTGAAGATGGAATTTCCTAATTGTAGGATATGTAATTGTGCGTTGTCTGGTAATTATGTGCAACTTTTGCTATATGTATTAGTTTTTAGGGACACTTGTGTATAGATAAATAATGAGTTTTATTTGCTGCCATACCAAAAATTTGATATTTCCAAAAACTCACAAACATGTGGATTCGCGCACACCGCAGCGACGTCTGTATTCTCGTGAAAATCAATCACCTTGCTTTTAATACCTACAGATACCTTATATATAATCACTAGCTGGTACCCGCGACTTCGTCTGCGTAAAATTTGTAATAATTTTTTTCTTCAATCTCTTCCATCTTTTGAGGAGAAGTAAGGTACTCGTAAGTTACTTTTGGTCTAGTGGTTAGTGACTACTTAGCCAGAGGTCGTGGGTTCGATTCCCACCCCAGCACAAATAATTGTATTCCAAATATACACCCTACCTTCAGTTTCCCTTGCTTTCAGGGGAACTGTTAGTACTCTTTTCAACTGGAATGGCAAATCGGTCGGATTTTTGGATTACTGGGAATTAATCCACGTTTTGACTTTGCTGTTCTTTTCATATTTATTTCTCGAAAAGATCACCACATGCTTTTGGTCGTTGGTCTGTCTCACAATTTCATTCCTATGTTTTTTTTTTCATTAAACTTTACAAACGACACGAGTACGTCTCCCATATAAACTTTGATTCCCTATTTTTTCGCCTTCAATGCTTATTATACATATGGCCTACAGTAGCCTACATATGGCCTTTTTCAAGGCTTTGTTTATTGTGGAGGAACGGGTGTTATGTCCCTCCAACACAAAGGGAGGATCCTCCGACCAGGCGAGGTGATCACGCCTGCCGGGCCGCGGCCCAACGGTTGACGTTGGGAAGTTGTATGTATACTAATCGGCGCGAGAACTCTCATAACGCGATGCAGGATTAGTAGGTTATATCGTATTCATCACACAATTATTTGTCCTGGGTGGGAATCGAACCCACGACCTTTGGCTTAGCAGTCAGGGTCACTAACCACTAGACCAACAGGTCAGTCAATTTATCTCTATAAGTACCTAAATTCATCCAAATAACTTGATAAATAACTTAAATGATGGATCTTCTATACTTGAAAATTTTGATCCCCTATTTTGCCACCCTCAAGGTCTATTTGCGCGATACGATAAGTAGCCTATGTTTTTCTCCAAGGGTTTGGATATTTCTGTACTACATATCATACACATACAAAAACATACAAAAGCCTTTATCCTTCCCCAGGATATAATCTATCTCCTTGCCAAATTTCATTATGATCCGTTCAGCCGGTTAGTCGTAAAAAGGTAATAAACAAATTTATACACAACAAACAGAGCTACTTTCGCATTCGTAATTTTAATTATTGACATTTGCTAAACTTCATTAATTTGGCAATGGGCAAAAAACAGTTTGAGATATAATATTTATAATTACAAATTTATATTTCCTTCAAAAAAGAACAGCATAGTTATGAAAAAATCAGTATTCGCATGTGTGTGTAGCACAGACGTCTGCCCTCACGTGTCTGCCCGTTCGGGTAAGCACACTTAGGCATATTTCCCCACCTTCACCGCACCGTACCACCGTACCGCGCTGCCCCCCCCCCCCCCCCTCTCATCATCTCTCATCATCTCCTATTCCCTATTGTTTCTTTACACCCTTAAGGGTAAAACTTTTACAACCTTTGAATGTCATATTTATTTATATCAAATCAACCTCCTAAAAAATAAGTTTCAAGCTTCTAGCTCTAAATATGACGGTACTTCCATACAACTTTCCATCCCCACCTTTCAACCCTTTATACCTTACCCCTTTTTGCATTAAAAAGTAACCTATGTTCTTTCTCAAACTCTAGACTATATGTGTACCAAATGTCATTTCAATCGGTTCAGTAGTTTTGTCGCGAAAGGGCGACAGACAGACAGACAGACAGATAGACAGAGTTACTTTCGTGTTTAAATATTACTAAGGATTAGTAAGGATTTATGCTTGTTGTCACCTAATATAACATATTTTTATTGAAATAATTGTTAATTGTACAGAAAATTTAGATCTTATATATAGGTTTAAAAAAATCATATCTCATCCTCAACAATTTAGTTATTATCGATCTAATGAACACAATATTTCAATTAAATCTCCGCCCTAGTCGAACCGTGGTACCAAAAAGTTCGAAAATCATTGACTAACAACTATCCTATATATTTACTAGCTGTGCCCGCGACTTCATTCGCGTTTATGTCGCACCTTTTCCTGAAAGGGAGGAATCCTAAAGGTAGCATTTTTTATAATGTACTAGCTGCGCCCCTTGGTTTCAACCGCGTAAGTCCCTCGTTAAGTTTTCTTAAATTTTCTAATTTGCCGCTCCACATTCTTAATTTTTTTTAAAGTAAAAGTAAAGTAAAGTTCAGTAAAAGTATAGTTTATAAGAACCTTTTCTTGACAAAAACAAACACAAAAAAAAAGAATTAGCGAAATCAGTCCAGCCGTTCATGCCTGATGCCGTGACCAACGGTTATAGGGATTCATTTTTATATATATAAAAATTCACTTTTCTAAAACCTGCTGTAGGTTGTTCACATCTTCACTGATGATGACGATGTCGTCCGCATATAGGATGTCCCATGGCGGTGCACGTTGCAGATTTGAGGTGAGATGGTTCATTACGATATTAAATAGCAGAGGGCTAAGTGCAGAACCTTGGTGCACACCAACCTTTTTACATCAAATTCATCGCTTGTTCCGGCCGGACTTCGTACTTTGGTTGACACTTGGTGGTACATATCTTTGACAATCATTATGTAATGCTCGGGGACACTCTGGGCCCTTAGAGCGTGCTAAATTAATTCTCTCGGTACCCGGTCGAAAGCTTTTTCTAGGTCGATTAATATCAAGTGCAAGTTTGTTTTGTTGTCTCTGTACTTTTCCAGTAGTATTCTGACCGAGTGTATGGCATCAGTTGTGGATCTACCGGCGACGAATCCGCATTGGTTTTCAGTGACTCTAGTTATTTCAAGAAGCCTTTTGTTGATGACTCTTTCCCATATTTTGAAGGAATGTGAGATTAGCTTTATAGCTCTGTAGTTGCCGCAGAGTCTTATATCACCTTTATTTTTATAGAAAGGGATGAGAAAGCTCTTTCGCCATTCGTCGGGAATTCCATCAGCCAGGAACTTGTTGAAGAGTTTCGTGAGGAACAATACGCCGGTGTCTCCTATACGCTTAATTATTTACAAAGTTATTTATTTTGCTGTAATTATGAAATCGAAATGTGTTGAAAATTCAGCTTTTCAGTTTTTCTATATTGACGCGGTGCTTTAAAATGTTTAATTCTTTTTATTTTAACTATATCTAATAATACTTTATGTCCTAGAATAAGAAAATTACAGTTATCGAATTATGTCCATGTTTAGCTAATTTTATGCGCCTAATAGGGCACACTGTAAGTTCTGCGCTCTTGGCCGCTCATAAATGTTTGAATTTCGGGTGTTATATTTTTTTTAAACTTAGAGAACTCAATCATTGATTTTAAAAATTGGCGGGAAATCGCTTGCAATTGCTTTTTATCACAAGTTTTCAAAAAATGGAATTAACGCGAAAAGATTTTAGGGCGATGATTTTAAAAGTTCACTGACTCCGCTAGACTGCACTGCTCGTCTTCAAAATGCTTTTGGGAGAGCAGCACCACATTTGAGCACCGTAAGACGTTGATAGGCAAAATTTGATCGTGCCCGTATTTTTCTCCATGATGATATTCGTGAAGATCGGCCCTCAACTGCGATCACTGAGAAAGATGTGGCTACTGTCAGGCAATTAATTGAAGACTACCGGCGAATCACCTATGAGGAAATTCGAAGACATTTGGGGATTGTTATGAGCCTAATTCAAAAAATCTTACATCAACATTTAAAAGTTAGAAAACTTTGTTGCCGTTGGATACCTCCTGAACTCACCCCAGAAAAAAACGAACTAGTGTTGATTGGTGTAAAAAATATTGTCAAAGTAAGATCACAGACGTTCTAATGCTGTGTATGACATTGTGACAGGAGATGAGACATGGATATATTGTTACATGCCGGAAAGAAAGCAACAGTCTTCTACTGGTATTCGAAGTTGACAGCAAGCACACCGCGAACAAGACAAAGTCATTTTTGGCTTCTGAAAAGGTAAAGCTAGTGACCCATCCCGCACATAGACCAGACCTGACACCATGCGATTTCTTTATTTTCCCAAAATTTTAAGATTTGGGGAGAGGTATGACATTTACAGGGCCGGAAGAGGCCGTGATAGCTTTCAACCAGCACGTGAAAATCAGTTGATTTTTTTTAAATATATTCAATGTACAGAATCCATCCCGCTACAGATTTATTATAAGTATACATATAATAGTTTGCTAGTCATTCAAGTCTTTATTCTCAACACTATGCATGATCATAATAATGTATTACTAATATTAGATATGCAGATGATCCACGAACATATCAAGATTGGTGAAAAATGTAACACGTACAATACTATTTGGAATTGGATCTCTGCTTTGGCCATCATATGTATTGATGTATCGATAATACTCTTTTTCTACATCAAAGACTTATATTTGGATTATCCTGATGCACAATTAGATTATTTGTTTATAATTTTTGACTTGAATATTATTTATGTTATTCGAATTATAATAAAGATGTATTTATTAAACTTTAAAAATAATTATTAATATAAAGATTGCGTAAACATTTTTAAGATATATCAAACGCCTATGCAAGCTTATACTTTGATTAAGAAAATATTTAATTTTATGGAAATTGTGTAGATTATAAATTGTTTATAACGTTCGACTACAGTTACAGTTAACTCCAGTTACTAGAGAGATAAAAACTTTTTTTTCCTTTTTTTATAAAAAGGTTTATGTTTCTTCTATCATCTCTTTCAATTTATTAGATATTTCTTTTCATAAGCTTCATGTTTTATATCGGTGTTTAACATACAGTAATCGCTTCCAAATGTATGTAGATTTTAACATATTTATTAATTAAGATTGAGATGAAACGGATATCCAGTAACTATCCTTAATTTATTATCCGGTCGGATAATAAGCGAGCGAGTATCAGGTCAGATACCGGATTTTAAATTTTGGTATTTTATTTAAGTCACAAATTTAACCGACATATTTTCATTTAGGTGAAGGAGGCCTATATCCAACAGTGGACGTCCTATGGCTGAAATGATGATGATGATTTTCATTTACTATAAAATTTATAGTACCTACTAGTACTTCACTAAAGGCAAATTATGTTATTTTTTTGATCGTGAGACTGATTATTGTTGTTTGCATTTACTACCTCATTTTGCTACCAAAGCAGTTGTAGAACGTGTCGCAAGCTTCGCGAGATACAACTTTCTGCTCATGTCTATTTTTTAGCCAATGTTAAATATTAACTGTTACTCGAGGACTCGTCTTAAGAATTTTAATCAATTCCAATTGAATCATCTGTGGAGCTCTTTAAGCTTCAGCAACCCTCACGCAGTTTGTCTTAAATCTCTGTAAATCGGGAGTTCAATGCTCAATTTTATCTTCTATTTTTTCATTTCCGACAAGCAGGACAGGCAATTGAGAATGTTGGTTATCCGGTATCTGGCCAAATAGATTCATAGTCACTCCTATCGCTTCTTTCACTTTGATAGATATTTTTTTATATTTTTTGTTTTAACACGACATAAAAAATTGTTACATATATAGAAAAAATTAGGATATTGTCTGAATATAGATTTTTTCATTTTAAATAATATTACATTTGATTTATATTTTTGTAACATTTATATTTGGCAGATATTCATGCAATGTGCTTGGTCGCTTTTTAAGTTACTTGCAAATACAATTGGAAAATTTTGGATTGGACGACAAACTTTTAAACTCTGAAGTACGTATTTCCAATTGACTGTTACAATTAAATCAGAGTTTATTAGAATGGAATACGTCCCTTCCCAACTTAGTTTAAAATTTATAAATATTTAAAAATAAATTAGGTTGAAGATCTACTTACCTTAATGACAGCAATGCTTCTATTGGTAAAGAATGTGGTTTTGGTAATTTTAATGTGCGTGCACTGTGAGAAGTTCTACATGGCTATTGAGGAGGTGGAAACTGTCTGTGTCCTGCGGTCGATGGACGCGTCTTGCTCAGGTGTCTTTTTTACGTTTAGATGGAAATACATGTATTTGTTTTAGTGTTACTGCAAATCTGAACGCTCCACTTTAATTTTCACAGATACTAATGGTCGGCTGTACAAAAGTGTTTTACGCCTAAACCGTGTCTCGTTCAGTAAAATAAGTGCGTGTGGTTTGTTCGACGTAGACGCCGCCCTACTGATGAGCCTGGTGTCAATATTTACCAATTATGTTATTGTACAAGTGCAGTTCTTTCTAATATGACATGTGTTTATTTGAAAAAAAAATCTGATAATTAATTATATTCATGGTGTGATTTCTAAATTAAACCCTATTTTCCCATATGAAATAATTAATTTTTTTTACTATTTACGAAACAATTGCCTCCAGTTCTTTCTAATCTCTTGTTCTTCTAACAATTTCTTTTTCAATCTCATAATGACTAATAACATTTGTGGTTTCTCAATTAAATTATTGTTATATAGAATCGAGACCCATTATGAATGTTTCTCTTTTACGTATGAAATAGTTGTGATCAAAAAGTTTGTTTCTGTGTCAAATCGTTTCACTATTTGTGAGTTTCATCTAATAGAATATTTATCACGATTGACCATAATCATAATGCTCGCCATTCATTTTTTGCTGTGCCACACCTCTACTTAACCACAATAAAAGAACTTAAACATAATCAAAAGCAAAGAAAAATTGTGTATGAACTATAATATGGATATCGGAATCGACAATAATTAGTAGACAAGACACTTTGCTCAACACGGGACGCAAGCGCGATATTTAGGCGCTCGACAGAGTTCTATATTAAAAATGTGTAAAGTTTAAAATTAAGAAAAGGAGACACTCGCGTCGCGGATGGCAGAGTTAAGAGTCCTCTGTCAAGAAGCGTGGCTTCGATGAAGAAAATGTAAAAGCGATAATATTTGTAAAGTATGATATTGATCAGTTTTCAATACATTAAACCTTTTTTGCCTTGCAGCTGTTTCAATTGATCTCCTCTGAATAAAGACATACCTTTCCCGATTCAATACGCCTTATCCCGAGCCCTTGCGCTGCAAAGCACGAGGACAAAAATCTCACAATAGCAAATCAGAGCCAGGACTTACATAAAGCGAGTACAAGGTACTGTTTACTTTGAGATTTATTTCATCAGAAACGTTAGCCTCATGGAACTAAACGGCGATAAACCTAATGGTAAGAAAACGTTAGCTGCGTATGCGAGACATTGGATTTACTTATTGTCTAACTGTTGGAACTAAATCCAGCCCTGTCGCAAAATCCGTTACCTCCTTACTAACGTCTCCTACTCATAAACTGCCACACTGCCAAATTATATCTTCATAGGTTAAGTAGCTTGCCAGATTTCGTGATTAGTCATTAGATGAGTGAGTGAGTGAGTATCCTTTCGGTGTGCTTAAATCAAATTTATATTTAATTTTTTTTTTTTGAGTCTATTTTCGTAGAAACGTGTTATTGTGAGTAATAAATAAAAAAAATATATTATAGAAAAATAAGTTTTATTTTTAAATTACGGGCCAGGAGTTCCGGGTTTGACTTCTGGATCGAGACTTGGGGTCAATAATTTAAGGTATAAGAAGATAGCTAACATGTTGGGTTCATACCGATAATGTAAGTATTCCAAAGCATGTATATATTTCAAATTTTACTTTTTTTGTCTTCGAAGGAAATACGTATCTAACTGTTAGCAGGCAAGTTAAAATGTGCTAGTAAATGTTAAGACCAGCTTATCTTAAGAATATACGTAGACCTATATGTATAATAACTAATAAACTTTGGACTCGGAGCATGTTCGAGGGCTAGGACTTCCCCGCAATAGAAAGTAAGAATTTTTTTTTTAAAGAATACTAGTAACGTGGGTCACACCTTACTAGTATTCTTGTTAACCCCTCCAGCTAAGCTAAATGCTTGTGTTAGGAGTGGGTTTACGTCGGTAGTGCACTGGGTGGGGTTCGAATCCGAAACCACTTGATCGCAAGTCCGACGCCTTAGCCATTACGCTACCGCCGTTACAGGTATGCGGCTCTGACCTGCTTGAGCAACTGCTAACACTCCCCATCCATCTGTAAAAGCAATATCCCTTGCCTTCCATTGTGTTAGCTCTTCACCCACCTTCCCCTTTTAATTTACTCCCAATTTTCCATTCTATAGTTCCCAATGTGCTCGGTTGACGGCAATAGGCTTGCCCCTATTACGTGAGTGAGATCAAATTATAGTTGGCAAAATGTTGCTGTTTGCCTCTGCCTACAGGTACCATCGTATTTATTGTGTCGTCCTCTTTTAAATGTGGTTGGAAAGTGCCAATAATTGTATAGTTGGTGAGCCACATCAAACCTAAACCCATTTCTGAAAGTGGTGGTATTCATGCAGCACGGCAATTAAACAACCAACCACTATTGATTGCGGATTCAATCATTTTAACTAGGAGGAGTCAAGACATGAGCGTCGTCTTCCCTGACGCCATTATCTTGTGATGGCTGTTACTATCGCCACTACCAGACAATCTATTTTTTTTTTTACAGAGGTTTACTTTTCGATCAGTGTGGCTTTCCTAGCCTATGAAGATCGGTGCTAGACAGTGTCCACTGCCACCAAATGAATCCAGAAGCAACGTAACAACCGGCACGGTTATGTATTTATACGGGAATTCACGTGATCACAAAATATTACATACCTCTGAATTCCTTGACGTTCCAACAGGGTTGCACTTACACCACGAGGATTTGGTACTAATGTGCCAATAATAGGACAAGTAGATGCCAATATGGCTAAGGCGTCGGGCTTGCGATCAAGTAGTTGCAGGTTCGAACCCCATCCAGTACACTACCGACGTAAATCCACTCCTTTTTTTTTTTTTTGTGCGTGTGGAAACCCCCTCGGGCCGTCACCCCACCGGGGTTTACGATGGGGCGGTGTGTCGGAATCGAACCGACTAAAACCACACGGTGTGCCGTACTGCGCCTTAAATAGGAGGGATCCGGGAACAGCTTTTATTAAGACATCCGGAACCCTCCTAGCGCCTGCCCGCAAAAGCGCGGGCACCACCTTCGGGTATAAACCTCTCAATTAGGCGACGTCCAGGCACACGCGGACGCCGCCTCCTCGCGGGAGGCCACTATAGCTTGTGAAGGGGAAAAACCCGTCCCGTCCACCCGCGGCCACACTCAGGGCGGCATGAGGCGCTGGTAAACGCGCCTCCGCCGCCCGGTTCGCTGACGCGGACGCTGCGTCGCCCAACTGGGGCAAACCACCAGCGTGTGCTGAGCCGAGTCCTCGCTGCAGTCGCAGTGGTGACAGGCGGGACTCAATTCCCTCCTAGCGACCGAGTGCAGGTACTTCCCGAAGCAGCCGTGCCCGGAAAGAACCTGCGTCAGTCGGAAGGAAAGGGTCCCGTGCTGCCGCCCTGCCCACTCGACGATGACCGGCTGGAGCGCCTCCACGGCGGCAAAGCCAGCACGTGGAGCCTCCAGCCGGGACGACCAACGAGCCATGGTGGCTCGGCGAGCGGCTTCGCGCCATTCGCGTACCTCTTCGGGCGGGGGCCGACTGCCGCTTCTCGCCCGGAACTCAGCCGTTCGCCGATATACTTCGGCGAGCACTTCCGCCTCTAAATCCCACGGGGGAGTCCCGGCCAACGCGCACGCCGCCTCTGTTGACACGGTGCGGTATCCGCGTATGGCTCTAACCGCCATCACCCTCTGAGGGTGCCAGAGCCACGCCCTATTCTGGGCGGTCAGAGCCTCCGCCCACACCGGTGCACCGTACAGTGCCATTGACCGGACAACCCCCGTGTACAGCCGTCTCGTAGCGATGCTGGGTCCACCCAAATTGGGCAAGAGTCGCCCAAGGGCGGACGCAGCGCCGACCAGCCTTGGAGCAAGCTGCAGGAAGTGCTCGTCGAAGCGCCACCTACCGTCGAGGATCAGGCCCAGATATTTTATGTGGGCCTGAACCGGTACGAGGACCGAGTCGATAGAGGCGCCAGGGGGTGGACCACGACGGGGCCCATGAAATAACAGGGCCTCCGTCTTGTCCAGGGCCACCCGCAAACCCAGCGCCTCGATGCGCCCGACCACCAGAGAGACTCCCCTGGTGGCCAGGCACGCCACCTCCTGAAAGTTCAACCCCCGGGGTGTGACCAAAGTGTCATCGGCGTAATAGATTACGCCGAGCCCAGGGGGAAGGTGCCTCGAAGGGCCCAGTCGTACCCCATGTTCCACAGGAGTGGTCCAAGGACAGACCCCTGAGGAACACCGTACGACATGGGCCGACGACTCAAAACTCCATCTCGGTCCTCGTACATGACGGTACGCTCCTCTAAATAGTCTGCCACCAGCCGCCTCAGGTACCCTGGCACTCCGTGATAGTGGAGTGCTTCCCTGATGCAGCTGAATGGCAGACTATTACTACTACTATATAAACGCGTTGGCGATGTCCAACGACACCGCCAACAGCACGCCGCCACAGCTCACTACCTCTTCGGTCACGGCCCTCAGGCGCAACACAGCACCGACCGTCGAACGCCCCGCTCGAAAACCGAATTGAGCGTCCGACAAATCGGGGCCGACCTCGCACAGGTGCCTAACGATGCGGGCAGAGAGGACCCTCTCAAACAATTTACCCGCCTCGTCCAGTAGCACGATGGGCCTGTAGGCCGCGACCGAGTCAGTAGGCCGTCCCGGCTTCCTTAAAAGGACCAGCTTCCCGTTCTTCCAGCAGTGAGGGAAGCGCCCGGACGCCAAGCTAGCGTCCAACACTTCCCTGAGGCGGTCGGACATGTGGTCGAGGGCAAGGGCCAACACTCGGGCAGGGATCCCGTCTGGCCCGGGGGCGGTGTTCTTGGAACGGTAGAACAACCGCCCCTATCTCCGCCTCAGTGACGGGCGGAACACCAACTACCTCGTTCTCCCCGTCGTCTCCGGCCAAGGAGGCCATCGACGGGGGTACGTGCTCCACCCGTTGCGGGAAAAGGCCCTCAACCACTTCCTGCAGGAAGCTGGGCTGGAGAGTCTCCGTAAGGGGGGGGCCCGACGCGCGGAGCTTTTGTTGCGCCGCGCGATATGGGCGACCCCAGGGGTCACGATCGAGACCCTCCAGCATCTCCTTTCTTTTTTCCTCTTTGGCGCGGCTAATGGCCAGCTTCAGAGTTTTCCGTGCATCTCGGTACTCCTCATGAAGCCGGTCTTCCTCCCCATCTTCGCGGTGACGCCGCTGGCTGCTGGTGTAGGACCTCCGGGCACGAGTACAGGCCACGCGTAGGTCCGCCAACTCCTGGGACCACCAGTAGACCTCCTTCCTGGGAGGCCGACGACCTCGAACGCGGGGCATGGCCGCATCGCAAATCTGCGTAATCGCATCACGAAAGCAGCCAGCCCCCATGTCTGCCTCCTCGGTCAGAGGCCGCGGAGACAGCCAAGAGTAAATAATGGCTGCCTCCTCCAGTAGGTCCCTATCCAACTTGGTAACAGCCCACCGCGGGAAGCGGGAAGAACGCCGCGCCGTGTGACCCCTTCTGGGGTCCTGGGTCCGGGAGAGCTCGAACCGGATATAAAGGTGATCCGAGAGCGTCTCAACCTCTTCCAGGACACGCCAGTTCCTTACTCGTGCGGCGAGAGCAGGGGTAGCGAACGAAAGGTCCACTATCGACCCCCCCTGATGTCGCACGCACGTGTTGGCGGAGCCTCTGTTTAGAAGACAGAGGCCCACCGATGCCGCCCATTCCTCTACGGCATCACCCCGTGCGTCCGTCCTGGGGGAACCCCACGCAACGGACTTTGCGTTGAAGTCCCCCAGCACTAGGACGTGCCCAGACGCTAGTCGCCGCATTGAGGTCTCCAAGTTGTTTAGGAAAAACTTAAAGTCGCTCAGACTCCGGTTGGGGGAGAAGTAAACACCATATATGGTGATCCCCCTCCATTCGGCAGCAACATATCCATTACCCTTGTCTCTTAGCGACAAGGGCGGGGAATGAGCCACCGTAGAACCGACGACTGCCACGGAGCCGTCCCAGTCACCCAGCCAGTTTGGACGGGGAGGAACATAATAGGGCTCCGCGGCTACGGCTACACCAATCGACCACTCAGTTATGGTTTGCAAGAATAGGTCTTGCGCACCAGCAGAGTGGTTTAAGTTCGTCTGGACAAGGAGGCTGGAGACTTGGTCCATTTATTGGATCATCTCAACAGCCTCCTCCATGGGCGCCGATGATGACGCACGAGTAGCATCGGAGGCAGCCTGGGTCGACTGGCTAGCCCCCGATGTTTGCTGAGGTGCGCGGGGAGGCTTGCAGCCCCCCTGCCCCATCTGGTGATTGGCGGGCAGGTTACCCGCCGCACACGCTGGGCAGTGAGGGGCGGCTGAGCAGGCCGCCGCCTTGTGCCCTGGTTGACCGCAGCGAAAACAAAGTCCGCTGCAGTCAAAGCAACTACCGCACTTGACGCGGGTGTGTCACGCTAGGCATTTAAAACACCTCATCGGTCTCGCCCCCAGAACTGTAACTCCTGGCGTTCACGAAACCGACGAGGAGCTTGCCAGCGTCGTCCAGGATTTTGGCTGACGCTACGGGACAACTCACCCACACCGCGCCAAGGCCTCCAGGACCGGGACGGATGGTGCCGACCCTGATGTTGTCCGCGTTGCATCCCGTTTTTTCAACAATCGCAACGCGGACATCCTCTACTGTGACAGAGTCGTCCAGGCCCGAAATGCGCAGCTCTGCGCACTTGGTGGGCCTGGCAATCTTGACACCATCCGTCGTAGGGAATATTCCCCGTAGCTTCTCAGCAAATGAATCGGCTGCCTTCGCGCCTTCAGCCCCGGGGAACTCGAGTATTCGAGCTCCCGTCTGGGCAAGGCGCATCCTCACACCTGACGCCCCAAACTCGCTAGCGAGGCTATCGCGGGCCTTCTTGAAGACGGCTGCGTAGGATAACCCGCCGATAGCTGCCTTCGGTGACACGGTGACCACTACAGCCGCCGTTTTTGGCGTCTGCAGTTTCCGCGGCTTTTTCTTATTGGCCACTGCCACCGGTGACGACTGCGGTGTAGAGGCCGCCTTCTTGGCAGCCTTCTTACCCCGCTTTCGGGTCTTCTTACCCCCCGTTACAACTTGCCACTGGTCATTGGAGGAGACAGAGGCAGAGGGGTCAGATGTGGAGGGGCCAGGCACAGTTTTGGTACCAGAGGGGACTGCAGCGCTCGTCCCTTTAGGTGCCGGAGTGGGGAGCGCAAGGATTTCCGCCGCTGCTTTAGCCGAGGCCTTAGCTGGATGCCCGGCTTTCGATGCAGCGGCTTTTGTTGTGGCCTTAGCCGGCCGCCCGGCCTTTGGCGTGGCCGCAGGGGCTGGCGCCGACGTCGCTGCCGCATACGACACGGTCACGCGACCACCCGAAACGGGGAGTGGCGTCGTAACTGATGCAGCCCTCTTGTCTGCGGCGAGTGGCGGCCGAACGATGGGGGCCGGAGGCAGCCTTGCCTCCAGACCCGCGAGGCGCCCGTCCATCATCCTCCACACTGCGTCAATAATTTGACGCAGGTGGGAATCCGGAACTTCAGGGCGAGAGGGGGAGGGAGTGAGCTGTCCCGCAGCTAGGTTCGGCCACTCAGACTCCGACTGCGCTCGAAATTGGGTGAACTGAGCACTGAGCTCAGTCACCTGCCCCGTCAGCCGATTATTTGCCTCTTGGAGGCGCGCCACATCCCCAATGAGGGTTTTGACCACTCCAGAAACAGCAGAGGAAGAGTCTTGTGGATGATGGCCACTGCCGCGTCTGCTCTCTCTCGCATGGTTACCGGCGTTTGAGGGACAGAACCCCCTTCCACCGGCTCCCGGATCTTCAGCAGGAGATCCGCAATCTCTTCCTCCGCTACAATTTCACCCTCCGCTCTGGCACGGGCGTAAGCGCCCGACCTGGAGAAGGCGGAACCTGCCGGAGCTGGGATCGGCGTGCGTGACCTCGACCTCCCTCTCAGGCTGCTTGCCACTTTCGGTGGCAACATGTCTTGCGACGTGTCGCCATCCTCATCTCTGGAGCGTCCACGCTTGCGACTCTCAGTGTCGCGGACCTCCGGCTCCATCTCTTCGGCTGAGTCGACCGTCGAACTAGCAGTCCTGGATCGCACCGACATTCTTCCGCTCCCAGGAGTCAAATCGACTTCTGGGAGCTCCACCGAACGAGTCGTCTCACAAGCGACTTCGTCGTTGGTCGACGCAGCTTCTCCCGCCAACCTCTTGCTTCTCCTTCTCTTCTCCGTCTTTTTTTCGTCCGTTTTGTTGTTGTTTAATAAAAATTCTTCCATAATATAACCCACGAGATGGGGAGAAATAAAGGTCGACCCGGGCAGAGATCCCCAACACCCGGGCAAGCGTAGGTTTATGCCCAACCGGGGTGACCGCAGGTGCCCCAGCTGGGAGTGCGCTTGCGACTGAACTACCCATCAGCCATGCATCCCCTGGTCACGCACCAGAACACGGGATTCGGGGTGATTTTTTAGAGAGGTTTTCTTCCTCGCAGTCCGGGCGGCTAAGCCAAGACCCTCGTCTCCGATCGGATTCGCAAAACATGACCACGACTCCTTTCGGAAACTGAATCTTCCCATGCCTGCTCGGTGGCAGTGTGAGTGCACGCCGAGCCCGCCCTCTTTCTCCACTGAGTACAGCGGAGAAACTACGACCCATGGAAGGGTCCCTCCTTCTTGATTTTTTACCGAGGTTTTCATCCTCTTGGCTCCGAAGAGCGAGGAGCCAACAGAGGTATCGACAGACACGCCCGCTCTGTTGGATCAAGCCTCGACCAAGTGGCCAAAGAAATATGGCTTCCTCTTCTTACTAGAATATTGGCCGTTGGCAATGACGCCTCCTCGCAAAACGGAGGGAGAAAATCAGCGTCATTGCCCACGTTTCGAGGGTGCACCACGTGGAGGTTTTCTAGACCGCACTAGCTGGATGGGTTAACAAGAATACTAGTAATGTGTAATTAAAATACAGTGCTGGTATTCTTTAAGAAGAAAAAAAAAACAAATACTTTTACCCTACAGCATTTTATTTATTTTGTGGCTAAAGCTACATTAAACCCATTGCCGCGAGAGGTGGTATTCACGCGACATGGTAATTAAACCATCAAACGCCATTAAGAAATAACATTTAATATTAAAAGCACACCACCATGAATATAATTATCAGGTTTTCTTTGAAAATGAACACGTTACATTAGTAAAAACTGCACAAGTACAATTATATAATTAGTAAGTAGAAACACCAGGCTCATCAGTAGGGTGGCATCTATGTTAAACAAACCACACGCATTTATTTTACTGAACGAGACACGATTTAGGCGTAGAACACTTTTGAACAGTCGACCGTGAGTTTCTGTGAAAATAAAGTTGAGATATTGAGATTTGCAGTTACACTATAACAAATACATGTATTTCCATCCATAAGAATGAAAGACACCTGAGTAAGATGCGTCCATCGACCGCAGCATACAGACAGTTTCCAACTCCTCAATAGCCATGTAGAACTTCTCACAGTGCACGCATATTAAAATTACCAAAGCCACATTCTTTATCAGTAATAAAAATATAGCAACGGAAATGATTGTTTCTTCAACCTAAAACATAATTTAAAAAATTGTTAATGTTTTACTGACTTGGGCCAAAATCCGTTCTCAAATAAATTGTGATTTATTGTAAAAGACTAACAAAAATACTTACATCATAGTTCAAAGCTTCGTCGCTAAATTTATAACTTTCAAATCCTATTTGCAAGTAACTTAAAAACCGGCAAAGTGTATCAGCACACTGAATGAATATCTGTCAAACGTAATATAAATATATAAAATCTACATTTATACAATATTCAATTATTATATATTTGGAATCGATTAACTGCGTGTTAAACCAAGACGTAAAATCAACTTATGATAGTAAGAACAAAAACCATTACTTCTACTACTTTACTCTTACTTACTATCACTCTCTTGTAAATGAAAGAAATAGTTGATTAAAATTCACAGAATTACCATCAAATTAAATATCTTGTTAAACAAAGTATAAGCTTGTATAAGCGTTTGGTATATCTTATAAATGTTATGACAATCCTGTTCTTGTTGGATATCCATTAATGTAATATAATTTTGTTTAAAGTTAATTAAATATGTCTTTAGCAATATTATGATTCGAACCGCATAAATACGATTCAGGTCAAAAATTATATCAAAATAATCTACAAGCATATCGGCATAATCATAACGATCACGTAGTGTGAAGTAAGTCACCGATATCGATGTATCAAAAAGTATTATGGCCATAGGAGAGATCCAATTCCAAATAGTATTAAATATAAAACATTTTTTATCAAACTTGATATGTTCGTGGATCCTCTGAACATTTAATATTAGTAATACATTATTATGACCGTGCAAGAAATTGAGAATAAAGACTGCAATGATTCCAAAAGCATTATATATTGAATAAAAAATTAATAAGAAATATTGAATGTTGCTGCTAAAGACTTGGCTTGCTTCTGTTATACCGCCGTTTCTCGTAAATACTCTGTAGATATATAAAATAAATAAGACTGTCCAAAATATAGACATGGTTATATCAAATTTCTGTCCATTCGGATAGATAAAATTGTCTCGGATTTTAAACTGGGGCGATAAAAACATATGTTGTAACAAATAAAAAGGGTAAAACAGTTTTTGGATGTCATTTTCTAAGTAATTATTTAATAAAAGTTCTTTGGGTACGCATATTGTCATCATCAATAATATTTCTATTTGTGAACGATATAATTTAAAATAAATATATAAATAAGGCCCGGACTACCGGCCCAGACAAACCCGAACTTATAAATATAAAAGTTATTCAGTCGGACGTGGTTACACTCGGTAACATAGTTAAATCTAACAAAGCTTTCAAATTATAGAACTAATTCATACCACAAGTAAATTATGTTATAGAATGTATAACTGTAATGAATTAGTAAACACAAGAAAACAATTACGATATGACTAGTGGTGATGATGTTGTTAATATAATGAAACATTATTATCGATTTGTTGGTGAACACGGTAAACAATATAAGCTCAAAAGCACTCCACTAATTTTCAATCGCAGTTAAGGGGAATGAATGAGCACAAGAAAATTAACATTATTCCACTTCCTTCAAATCACACTTTAGAAGGTGGAACACATTCCCAAACTTATTTAGAGTATTCAGGATTAGGAAGGAGTATTCCATATCTCAGGATACACAGAATATAGAGAAACACAATAACACATTGAAAAAACTTCGATTCTCTTTCCTTTCCTTCGGGGCTACTAGGAAATAAATCTCCTTACTAAAACTACCCAGCAGACACCCTACTACCAAGCGTTCGGAGAGACGGTCGGGCACAAAACTTCACCCGGTCTGGTTAATTTTGGCCTTCTGGGAAGTAATTTAAAGACTGTGATTATTTCACCCAACTCGTAACACGAGGACCCAGACCCGGCAGCGTATTTGGAAATATTACTTCAGTACCACCCCGTGGACTGAGATAAACAGAATTAGTATTGCCGACGGTGACCTACAGCAGTAGTGTTTCTAAATTAATACATATTGAGATGTACTAGAAACCCTCATCCTATTCGTCGTTCACTTGACGTATTGGCGTAGGATTTCTGGTACTTAACGCACAGAATATTCTTAGAAAAGCCAACGCGGTTCAGCTCTTTATGGAGATTACTATCATACTCACACAAGATTTTATTTATTTGTCAGCCCTTTAAAATTATGTGACGGAGTACGAGCAACGTGCCACAATTAGTAGTACCTAGTGGGTGCTTTTATTATTGGAGCTCATCTTGTTTATTTGGTTATTGGTTTGGTTTGTTTTGTTTATTTTACGTCACATTACTTAAATGCCACTACAAAGTTAACTACAAAATTGATAAGGCATGAGCATATTTAAAATGTAATAATTTAATTGATAATATGTTGGTACTATTGGTATTTATCTTTGCTACAAATTTTTATTGCATTACTTGAAACTTTGCAGACACCATCCAAAATTAATGTCATGTATATTCGCACGTAAATATTTATTGTTTGTGCTTTAAATACCTTCGGCAATATGTTGTGTAATTAACACGACGACGACGTTGTCAACGACGTCCAGCAATAATTAGTAGGTATATAACTTTTAGCATTTTCCGGGTGAGCATACGTACCGAAGCATGGCTCTCCCATGAAAATTCTCGAAGGAGGTCTCGGACTTCCTCGCAATAGAAAGATTGAGTGTACGTATAGAACCCTGACAATCCTTTCTTTCTTTCGCGTTCCATGATATAATTATGTATTTATACGGGAATTCACGTGATCACAAAATATTACATACCTCTGAATTCCTTGACGTTTCAACAGGGTTGCACTTACACCACGAGGATTTGGTACTAATGTGCCAATAATAGGACAAGTAGATGCCAATATGGCTAAGGCGTCGGGCTTGCGATCAAGTAGTTGCGGGTTCGAACCCCATCCAGTACACTACCGACGTAAACCCACTCCTAACACAAGCATTTAGCTTAGCTGGATGGGTTAAGAAGAATACTAGTAATGTGTAATTAAAATACAGTGTTGGTATTCTTTAAGAAGAAAAAAAAACAAATACTTTTACGCTACAGCATTTTATTTATTTTGTGGCTAAAGCTACATTAAACCCATTGCCGCGAGAGGTGGTATTCACGCGACATGGTAATTAAACCACCAAACGCCATTTAGAAATAACATTTAATTTTAAAAGCACACCACAATGAATATAATTATAAGGTTTACTTTAAAAATTAACACATTTATATTAGTAAAAATTGCACAAGTACAATTACATAATTAGTGATTAGGAACAGCAGGCTTATCAGAAGGGCGGCGTCTATATTGAACAAACCACACGCATTTATTTTACTGAACGAGACACGGTTTTGGCGTAGAACACTTTTGTACAGCCGACCATTAGTATCTGTGAAAATGAAAGGGGCACGTTCAGATCTGCAGTAACACTATAACAATAAAGGTATTTCCATCCATACGAATAATAGACACCTGAGCAAGACGCGTCCGTCGACCGCAGCACACAGACAGTTTCCACCTCCTCAATAGCCATGTAGAACTTCTCACAGTGTACGCATATTAAAATTACCAAAGCAACATTCTTTACCAATATTGAAACTATGATAGCGACGGTGAGTGTATGTTCAACCTAAAACATTATAAAAAATGTATTTCATAGGTATTTAACTAAGTTGTGCCATAGCCCGTTCGTAAATAAACTGTGATTTATTGTAAAATACTAAGGAAAATACTTACATCAAAGTTTAAAGTATTGTCGTCAAATTTATAATTTTCAAAACTCATTTGCAAGTAACTTAATAAGCGGCAAAGTGTTTCAGCACACTGAACGAACATCTGTCAAATATAAATTTAAAAATAAATTGTAATATTATTCAAAATTAATTAATTTTTTAAAATGTCAGACAATATTCAATTATTTCCTATATATTTGGTAACAATTAATGCGTGACAAAACCAGATACGAAAAATTCAACTTATGAAGAGAATGGGAACAAAAATCATTATTACAGCTGTGTCTCTTGTAAGTGAAAATGAAAGAAATAATCGATTATAACGCACAAAATTACCATAAAATGAAATATCTTGTTAAACAAAGCATAAGTTTGTATAAGTGTTTGATATATTTTAAAAATGTTATCTGAATCTTGTTCTTGTTGGGTATCCATCCACACAATATAATTATTTTTAAATTTAATTAAATATGTATTTAGCATTATTATGATTCGAATTGCATAAATAAGATTCAAGTCAAAAAATACATAAAAATATTCTCCAAGCATTTCGGAATAATCCAAATAAACATCTAGTGCGAAGTAAGACACCAACATCAATATAATATTAACACTTAGTATGGCCACAGAAGAGATCCAACTCCAAATAGTATTATACCTCTTACACTTTTTACTAATCTTGATATGTTTGTGGATCGTCTGAATATTTAATATTAGTAATACATTATTATGACTATGCATAATATTGAGAATAAAGACTGCAACGATTCCAAAACCATTATAAATCCTATAAAAATATACTAAGAAATATTGAGTTTTGCTGGTAAACATGTGGTTTGCTTCTGATATACCACCGTGGCTCGTACATATTCTGTAGATATAGAAAATAAATAAAACTGCCCAAAATATAGACATGGTTATATTATATTTCAGTCCGTTCGGATAGATAAAACGATCTCGTATTGTAAACTTGGATGATAAAAACATATGTTGGAATAAATAGAAAGGGTAAAACAGGTTTTGGATGTCATTTTCTAAGTAGTTATTTAATAATATTTCTCTGGGTACGCATATTGTCATTACCAAAAATGTTTTATTTCTACTTGTAAATGAAATAATTTAAGTAATAAATATTAATGAAGCCCTGACTACCGGACCACATAAACCCAAACTTATAATTAAGATAAAAGTTATCGAGTGGAACGTATTTATTCATTTTGTAATTGAATTGAATCTATCAAAGCTTTCAAAGTTTTAGAGTTAATTCAAAGAACAATAAAAATTTATGACTGTAATGAATTAGGAATCACATGATGGTGTTATAGTTAATATAATGAAACATTTTACTATCGGTTTGTTGTTGAACACGGTAGAAAATATAATAACTCACAGCAGCACAAGAATTACACACACACATGCTATCTCAGGATACACAGAATACAAAAAAAAACATATTATAGCACAGTGAAAAATTGGAAATAAAAATCTACAAAAACTTTCTATTAGACTATCCAGTGTCTGAACACATGATCTGGTACAAAACTTCACCCGGTCAGATGGATTTTTCAAAGACACTGGGCATACAAATGGTAGTCTACCAATCAGCATTAACGTTTGTGTTCTTCAAGTGGAATTGTTTGCCTACGTTTCTCACCTGCCTCAATTTTGTCGATTTGCTGTCACCTTCAAACACCCATACAGAAGATTGTTGCTTTCTTTCCGGCATGTAACAATATATCCATGTTTCATCTCCTGTTACAATGTCATATACAGCATTTGAACGTTAGTGATCGTACTTTAACAACATTTTTCTACACCAATCAGCACAAGTCCGTTTTAGTTCTGGGTTGAATTCATAAGGAATCCAAGTATATCGGCATAATCAAAACGACCATCTAGTGTGAAGTAAGTCACCATTTTCGATATATCAAAAACTATTATGGCCACAGAAGAGATCCAATTCCAAATAGTATTATTATAATTTACAACATTTTTTATCAAACATGATATGTTCGTGGATCGTCTGAACATTTAATATTAGGAATACATTATTATGAGCATGCATGATATTAAGAATAAATACTGCAACGACTACAAAACCAGTATAAAACGTATAAAAATATACTAAGAAATATTAAGTTTTGCTGCTAAAGATTTGGCTTGCTTCTGATATACCGCCGTATCTCATATATCCTTTGTAGATATATAAAATAAATAAGACTGTCATAAATATAGACATGGTTAAATTAAATTTCGGTCCGTTCGGATAGATAAAATTATCTTGTATTGGAAACTTTGACGATAAAAACATATGTTGTAACAAATAGAAAGGGTAAAACTGTTTTTGGACCACATTTTCTAAGTAATTATTTAATAAAAGTTCTCTGGGTATGTATATTATCATTATCAATAATATTTTATTTTCCTATTTCTGAACAAAATAATTAAAAACAAATATATTAATAAGGCCCTGACTACCGGAGCAGACAAACCCGAACTTATAAAAGTTATTTAGTCGGACGTAGTTACATTTGGTAACAGAATTATATCTAACAAAGCTTTTAAAATTATAGAATTAATGAATTAGTAAACACAAGAAAACAATTACGATATAACTAGTGATTATAATGTAGTTAATATAATGAAACATTATTATATATATATTTTTTTATTTTATTATCGATTTGTTGTGAACATGGTAAACAATATAAGCTCAAAAGCACTCCACTAATATTCAGTCGCAATTAAGGAGAATGAGCAGAAGAAAATTAACTTTATTCCATTTACTTTAAATCACACTTTAGGAGGTGGAACTCATTCCCAAACTTATTTAGGGTATTCAGGATTAGGAAGGAGTATTTCATATCTCAGGATACACAGAAACATTATAACACAGTGAAAAAACTGGGATTCGCTTTCCCTTCCTTCGGAGCTACTAGGCTATAAACCTCCTTACAAAGACTACCCAGCGTTCGGAGATACGGTCTGACATAAAACTTCACCCGGTCTGGTTAATTTTGGCCCTCTGGGAAGTCATTTAAAGACTGTGATTATTTTGCCCAACCCGTAACCCGGGGACCCAGACCCGGCAGCGTATATAGAAATCCTACTTCAGTACGTCCCCGTGGACTGAGACGAACTGAATTAGTATTTCCAGACGACACTCGTAAATGTTACTCCGATACGTCTCCGACGGTGACGTACTACAGTAGGGTTTCTAAGTTAATACGTATAGATGTACTAGAAACCCTCATCCTATTCGTCGCTCGCATGACGTATTGGTGTGGGATTTCTAGCACTTAACGCGCAGAATATGCTCAGAAAAGCCAACGTGATTCAGCTCTCTATGCAGATTACTATCATACTATGTTATTTATTTGTCAGTCCTTTAAAATAATGTGACGGAGTACGAGCAACGTAGTAGTAGTACCTAGTAAGTGCTTTTATCATTGGAGCTAACCTTGTTTATTTGCCGTTTGGTTTGTTTTGTTAATTTTACGTCACATTACTTAAGTGCAACTACAATGCCGCTTCAAAGTTAAGTTTTTTAAGTGGAAGGGCCATGCTTCGGCACGTATGGGCCGGCTCGACTCCGCTCGATACCACAGCCTCACAGAAAACCGGCAGTGAAACAATGCTTGCATTGCTTCTCGCCGCGTGAGTGAGGTTACCGGAGGCCCTAACCCTCTCCTCTTCTCTATTCCTGTCCTTCCCCTCTCCCCCCTCTCCTCCCCTCTAATCCCCCTCTCCCGTCTTTCCGCGCTTTCCCCCTCTTCCCCTATTCCCACCTTAAAGGGCGGCAACGCACTTGTGACTCTTGAGTTACAGGTACCCATGGGCGGCGGTAGTCATTTACCATCAGGTGACCCGTCTGCTCGTTTGCCCCCTATACCATAAAAAAAACCAACAAAATTTATAAGTCATGAGCATGTAAAATGTAATCATTTTGCATTAATAATATGTTGGTACTATTTGTATTTATCTTTGTTACAAAATTTTACTGCATTACTTGAAACGTTGCAGACACCATCCAAAATTATGTCATGTGTATTCACACGTAAATATTTATTTGTACTTTAAATACTAGAAATCCTACGGCAATACGTCGTGTGAGCATCACGACAACGTTGTCAACGTCGTCCAGCAATAATTAGTATATAACTTATAGCATTTTCATTATTCGAACTGTTTTAGATGAAGATCCAAGTTGTGGTGTCAACACCGCTGGTGGCTTACGTCAGTGATGCAGCTGTTTAGCCTGAGGAAGCTGCAGATTTTGTATAAATACTTGACTCTCTCGTAGAAGTCAAGCCTGCAGTTGTTGGAAGCCGAAACGTCATTTCAGGAATACTCAATAAAGGAGATAGATTGTTGCACAGGTAATTATGTATTAACGCGTGTAACAAAAATATAAAGTGGTTCATTGTTACATATTAGAAGTTTGTAGAATAATTTTTACCAATATTTTCCTTTACACTTACGCTTACCTACTTGAAATTCAACAAATCAGTCCGTCGCCTCAGTGCTTATTTGTCCTATCTACCATTGGTTGATTTTTACAGGACGAAGAGTTTTGTGCTCTATTGAAATAATAAGCCATGGTTTCAAGATTTAAAAGTCTTTCTCAATACATGAGTTACCAATGAATTGATTGTTATAATTTTCATCTATTGGTGGTAACTAAATGTACCTTATTTTACAGATTTTGTATGGAGATAGAACAAAAATGCACAAAAACAATTACGAATGTGGAGTTAGGACACACTTTATTAGAGATAGCACAAAATGACCGTTCAATTTGTGCGTGCTTATTTGTCCTAAGTGCCAAAATGTACATACAGAATGTACATTAATGAAAGTGCCTTTTGAATTATTTATTTGACTTTTGATAGTTATGATGCTTTAAAATAAAAAAACTTGTACCTCTTTTTTTACTTTTTAGTTTTTAATGAACAAGCATAAAACACTTTTAAACTAAAACACTACCTTAAACTGACCCCTTTACTTAAGAAGCGGCTTAAAAATACCCGGCCTAATAATAAAAAAAATACTAGCTAGTGAATTATCTATATAATATTAAATAAAATCAATTGCAACATGTATGACGGAGCATTACTTGAGAAAGGCTCAACCAATTTGGATAATTATTTTTTTGTTGTGTTCATTATTCTCAGGACACGGTAGTGGGGCATGGCGCTAATGTACCAGCAGGTAGGCCCTTAAATCATATAACGAAACAGTTAAGTTAGTTGCTAAACGTTTTAAAACCACACTATATTTAGTTAATAAACTCTTAAGTACCTACCTTTACATTCATACCAAATAACTTGTCATTTTCTGCTTTCCTGGGGTAATTAGATGTTGGAAAAAAAGTTATTAAAACAAAATAAAAAAAGTAATCGTGCTTGATAAGAAGATAAAAATAACGAAGACATTACTGAAAAATAATTAAAGAAATAAAATATTTTAACATGACAAACCGGGAATCAATCTTTGCTTCTGCGTCTAGGCCAACAAATTATGTTACTAATTAAGATAAAATAACAAACGACACTGCACACACACACGACACAACACATGCACTCTTAGACTAAGCATTGACGTTATTCAAAGTCATTAAAAAACAACATACTGTTTTAAAATCATAACGGACTTGATTCTTAATTAAAAAGTACTGTCTGTTCAGTTTGCGATTGCGTCTGTTTATTTTTACTTTTGAAATATGTTCCAGACATAATTAGGCACTTGTCTAAAGTAATCTAATCACAAAAATACAATAAATTAAATGATTTTAACAATGTTTTCGGTATATATTGTGGTGTCGCCAGCCACAGTGACAAATCATACAAAATGGCGGACATGGCGTCGTGACCTGTGATTGGTCGATTGGGTGGACATAGAACACTCAAGCACTCAACTTCTCTTACGATGTAGGATATAAAACAAAAACTGGACATAGAACAAATAAGCACAAAATTTTCATTACGGTATCGTGTCACAAATAAAATTCAAATAGATTTTTTTTGCTTTAAAAGCTTAAAGTTTTAAATATTCCCTAACCAACAGGTGTGAAATTTGGGTCTTAACAATACTGCATTTAAAGTTAATTTTCGACAAAAGTGTTCGATAGGACAAATAATCGATAGCATGAAAGGGTTATTATATTAATCAAGTCTGTTGATAAACACCACAGTGCAATGTTCTGTAACATTAAACCAATAATAATCCACTTGCATTTCCCCTATTTTGTTAGAATAATTGTTATTATTGCAGAGAATTACAAAATCTCGATCACATCTAAAGCGATTCTGCAATAATTCATTGGCATTCTTCATAACAGGGGCTACTACAGTTAGCTAGAGACTGCAAATGACGTCAAGACTCAGGATATCAGATAGAAGGTATTCCAAAGCATGTATATACATCTAAAATTTTATAGCGGTATTGGTATCTATTTGTGGCGACTTCCACATACAGCAAAAAGAAACATACTCCAACATCATTTACAACCTACTAATCCTGCATTGCGCTATGAGAGTTCTAGCGCCGATTAGCATATATACAACTTCCCAACATGAATCGTTGGGCCGCGGCCCGCCAGGCATGATCACCTCGCCTGGTCGGAGGATCTTCCCTTTGAGTTGTAGGAACATGACACCCGTTCCTCCACATATTAATAAAAAATAATTATTATCATATTTCCTTCTTCGAAGGAAATATGTAACTGTTGGCAGGTAAGTTAAAATATGCTGATATGTTTTAAGGCCTGTCTCATCGTAAGAATATACATAGACCTATACGTATAATAACTCATTATAAGGTATCATGGCGCCATTACATATGTATTCTGGCAAAACTGTGGACTCCGAGTATGTTAGAGGTTTTTTTTTATGGTATAGGGGACAAACGAGAAGACGGGTCACTTGATGGTAAGTGACTACCGCCGCCTATGGGCATCTGCATCTCTAGAGTCACAAGTATGTTGCCGGCCTTTAAGGCGAGAGTATAGGACGAGAGGGTTAGGGAGGAAGAGGGGAAAGGTTAGGGCCTCCGGCAACCGCACTCACTCGGTTAAAAACAATGCAAACATTTGCTGCAGGTTTTCTGTGAAGCCGTCGTATGACACCGGTTGAGCCGGCCCATACGTGCCGAAGCATGGCTCTCCCACGAAATTTTTGAAATGAAAACTTTTTTAGGCGCGTTGAGCACTTTTTGGGTGAACAAAAATCATGGAACTGGCGTCATCGTAACCGAAGGCTTTCAATGAGCTATATGTATACTGTGTATATTTGTTTACTGTCGGAAATGGTCGGTGCTGTTATGGGTTTTGGTACATGGTTATAGTTATAGCTTAACCGGACGGTGATAATTGCCTATCTTCTATCTTGTAGATCCATATCACAAACAGTGAAACGACTCGTTCATCAGCGTGATTTTTAACCCTGAAGAAACCTTCAAACAACGTTTATGATCGCAACTATTTCTTAGTATAAAAAAAACATTTATAATCGATACTTAAGGAATAACATTTAATTTAAAAGGCACACCATGAATATAATTATAACGTTTTCTTTGAAAATTACCACATTTACATTAGTAAAAATTGCACAAGTACAATTACATAATTGGTGATTAGGAACACCAGGCTTATCAGAAGGGCGGCGTCTATATTGAACAAACCACACGCATTTATTTTGCTGAACGAGACACGGTTTAGGCGTAGAACACTTTTGTACAGCCGACCATTAGTATCTGTGAAAATTAAAGAGGCACGTTCAGATCTGCAGTAACACTAACATATACAGGTATTTAGATCCACAACAATAAAACACACCTGAGCAAGACGAGTCCATCGATCGCAGCATACAGACAGTTTCCACCTCCTCCATAGCCATGTAGAACTTCTCACAGTGCACGCACATTAAAATTACCAAAGCAACATTCTTTATCAATACTGTAGTTATATCAGCGAAGGCGAGTGTAAGTTCAAGCTAAAACATTATTAAAAATGTATTTTATGAGTATTTAACTAAGTTGTGCCATAGCCCGTTCGTAAATAAACTGTGATTTATTCTAAAATACTAAGGCAAATACTTACATCAAAGTTTGAAGGTTCGTCACCAAATTTATAACTTTCAAAATTTATTTGCAAGTAACTTAAAAAGCGGCAAAGTGTATCAGCACACTGAACGAATATCTGTCAAATATAAATATAAAAATAAATTGCAATATTATTCAAAATTAATTAATATTTTAAAATCTACATTCAAACAAAATTCAATTATTTCCTATATACTTGGAAACAATTAATGCGTGACAAACCCAGACACGAAAAATTCAACTTATGAAGAGAATAGGAACAAAAACCATTATTACAGCTGTGTCTCTTGTAAGTGAAAATGAAAGATATAATTGATTAATGCACAAAATTACCATAAAATGAAATATCTTGTTAAACAAAGTATAAGTTTGTATAAGCGTTTGATATATTTTAAAAATAGTATCGGAATCTTGTTCTTGTTGGGTATCCATCCACACAATATAATTATTTTTAAATTTAATTAAATATGTCTTTAGCATTATTATGATTCGAATCGCATAAATAAGATTCAAGTCAAAAAATACATAAAAATATTGTCCAAGCATATCGGAATAATCCAAATAATCATCTAGTGCGAAGTAAGACACCAATATCGATATAATATTAACACATATTATGGCCACAGAAGTAATCCAATTCCAAATAGTATTATACATCTTACACTTTTTACTAATCTTGATATGTTTGTGAATCGTCTGAATATTTAATATTAGTAAGACATTATTATGACCATGTATAATATTGAGAATAAAGACTGCAAGGATTCCAAAACCATTATAAATCATATAAAAATATACTAAGAAATACTGAGTTTTGCTGCTAAAGATGCGGCTTGCTTCTGATATACCACCGTAGATCGTAAATACTCTGTAGATATATAAAATAAATAAAACTGCCCAAAATATAGACATAGCTATATTAAATTTCGGTCCGTTCGGATAGATAAAACCATCTCGTATGGTAAACTTGAAAGATAAAAACATATGTTGTAACAAATAGAAAGGGTAAAACAGTTTTTGGATGTCATTTTCTAAATAATTATTAATAAAAGTTCTCTGGGTATGCATATTGTCATTACCAATAATATTTTATTTCTACTTGTAAATCAATAATAATAAGGACCTGACTACCGGACCACACAAACCCAAACTTATAAATATAAAAGTAATTGAATTAAATCTAATAAAGCTTTCCAAGTTTTAGAATTAATTCATACAACATTATAAATGTATGACTGTAATGAATTATTAACGTCAAGAAAACAATTACAATATAACCAATGATGGTGATGTAGTTAATATAATGAAACATTATCGATTTTTTTGTTGAACACGGTAGACAATAGCTCAAAAGCACTCCACTAATTTTGAATCGCGAGCACAAGAAAATTAACATTATTCCACTTCCTTTTAAACACACTTTAGGGGTTGGAACACCTTTACACACACATCATGCTATCTCAGGATACACATAAAACAAAAAATACATATTTTATAGCACAGTGAAAGCAAGCAACCAAGTGTGTCAGAATCGAACCGACTAAAACCACACGGTGTGCCGTACTGCGCCTTATGTAGGAGGGATCCGGGAACAGCTTTTATTAAGACATCCGGAACCCTCCTAGCGCCTGCCCGCAAAAGCGCGGGCCCCACCTTCGGGTAAAAACCTCTCAACGCGGGGGGCCACTATGGTGGAGGTGGAGGGGAAAACCCATCCCATCCAGCCGCGGCCTCACTCAGAGCGGCATGAGGCGCTGGTAAGCACGCCTCCACCGCCCGGCTCGCTGGCGTCGAATTAAGTCCGAGTGGAGGTCTTCCTCCCGGACCCTTTCCGCCGCCTCCTTCTGCGATGACATGATCTCAGATGACTTCCTCACAAAAGGTTGCGACCGCGGTAAAATTACTGTCGCTACCGGCCATGGAACGTATGACAGCCGGTAGTGACAGATCCACTCCGATGACTGCAGTGAGGGCTCGACGCTGCGTCGCCCAACTGGGGCAAACCGCCAGCGTGTGCTGAGCCGAGTCCTCACTGCAGTCGCAGTGGTGACAGGCGGGACTCAATTCCCTCCTAGGGACCGAGTGCAGGTACTTCCCAAAGCAGCCGTGCCCGGAAAGAACCTGCGTCAGTCGTGTTACATATTAGATATTAGTGGGTAGAATTATATAGCGATGTAAGAAACCGTCTCAATGTTTTGTATAAAACGCCGCTAGAATTATAAGTTGTGTTGAGTATCAATATACGTTCGGGTTGAATACGTGCCTTTCATTTATCAGTGGCGACGAGGATAAAAAGTAGTTTGGAACAAAATATTATTGTTCGTATCGCATTGTGTTTTTAATCGCGTGGTATAGCAAAATGTCGGTGGGAAAAATCAAAGAGTTTGATGTAAAAAACGGGAATTGGTCGGCATATGTTGATCGACTAGAAATGTATTTTGTAGCAAATAAAATAGCGGACGAAATAAAGCTACCTACTTTAATCGCGCTAATCGGTGAACAGGCATATGAGCTGTTGTCAACATTAGCGAGTCCCAAGAAGCCATCAAGCTTATCCTATGACGTCGCGGTGGATCTACTGCACAAACATCTGCAACCGAAACCATCAATCCTTGCCGAGAGATATAGATTCCGACAAAGACGGCAAGTAACAGCCGAGACAATAGCGGACTACGTGGCGGACTTAAAAAAGATGTCTAGGTATTGTGAGTTCAGATCTAACTTAGTTGAAAACCTTCGAGATCAGTTCGTGTGTGGGCTGCGGAGCGACTTTATTCGTCAAAGACTATTCGCAGAAGATAACATAGACTACAACAAAGCACTACTGTTATCAAAAACCCTGGAGGCAGCCGAGCGGGACGCCGGGGCCGTCGAGGGTTCACGGGAACAAGGGCCAGACCGGCACCTTAGCGAAAACTTGCACAAATTAGTGCTTAAAAATTGTTCATCGTGTGGGGACAGCAGACATTGGTCACAGAACTGCAGGTACAAGGATTTCGAATGCAGTTACTGTGGAAAAATGGGCCACTTGCGAAGAGTTTGCTTGAAGAGGGAATCCGATCGCCGTATGACATTGAAGAATACAAACGGCGGTAGCCCACGGGCAAGGTCACGCGGAGGTCGTGCGCTCGGGCCGAGCGATGAGGGCGTGAGGCGACACAAGGGAGCTTCAGCGGCAGTACGCGGGGCGCGCGGCCGTACCAGCGCCGGCGCCGGGCGAGACGCAGGCGGTACGGCAGCGCATTGGCTACGTGAGCCGCCCGCAAGCGACAGCTCCGGTTCGGAGCACAACGCGCATGAAGAGGACGAGGAGGCTATGTACCAGATGTCTTTAGAGAAATATAGACCGGTGTGTATGAATATTATGGTAAATAATAAACCATTAATTATGGAAGTGGATACAGGGTCGGCGTTATCCTGTATAAGTTACTCAACATACTTAAAATTATTTAAAAATTTACCGTTAAAAACTTGTCAATTGAAGCTGAAATTTTATGACGGCTCAGCAATTCATCCTATAGGGTACTTAGAGACAAAGGTTATATACGAAAATAATGTTAAAAACTTAGATTTATATGTAATAAACAAGGGTAGCACGAATTTATTAGGTAGACAGTGGTTATCCGAATTGTCTATAGAAATACCTAGGCTAAGTAAGCATACGGAAATACATAATATAATACCATGCAAAAGTAAATTGTTTAATGATGTTATCTCCAGGCATAAGGACCTATTTGACGGCACATTGGGAAAATACACCGGGGAAGAGGTCAAGCTGTATGTGCGGGACGGGGCGCAGCCGATTTTCTGTCGCGCGCGCCCGGTACCGTACGCACTACTCTCGCGAGTCGATACCGAGTTAGATGCCATGCTGCGCGCCGGTGTCATCGAGCCCGTCGACCGGTCCGACTGGGCCACGCCGCTGGTTATAGCGAGGAAGGCGGACGGCGGAATACGTCTGTGCGCGGATTATAAGGTGACACTAAACAAGGTTTTATTGGTTGATAGGTACCCGGTTCCAAAGGTAGAGGATTTATTTAGTGGCTTGAGTGGTAATTATTATTTCACGAAACTAGATTTATCACAAGCTTACAATCAGTTGATTTTGGATGAGACTTCTAGGAATTACACGGTCATTAATACGCATAGAGGACTGTTTAAATATAACCGCTTAGTGTATGGTCTCTCTTCTAGTCCGGGGATTTTTCAGAAATTAATGACGAATCTCTTTAAAAATATTCAAGACGTAGTGGTATTTTATGACGACATTTTAATTAAGAGTAAATCATGGCAGTCCCATTTAAAGAGTGTAGAACAAGTATTTAACATTTTAGACACAAACGGCTTAAAAATAAAAAAAGAAAAGTGTGAATTTATGGCACGACAAGTAGAGTATTTAGGGTTTATAATAGATAGAATGGGTGTCCGGGTTAACCCAGACAAGTTGAAACCAATTTTAGGGAATGCCTCACCCGACCAACGTTTCAGAATTAAAATCGTTTCTGGGAATGGTTAATTTCTACGGAAAGTTTATAAAGAATTTAAGTACCCACATTACACCTCTTTATAGTCTACTTAAAAAAGACAAACATTGGAAATGGACAGTATCACATACATACGCTTTTAATAAAATTAAAAAGCTATTGTGTAGTGCGGAGGTGTTGACACACTTCGATATGTCGTTGGAGAGTATCGTAACATGCGATGCGAGCTCGCGCGGGCTCGGCGCGGTGCTGGCGCAGCGCGCACCCGGCGGCGCGAGTGTCGAGCGAGTAGTGGCGTACGCGTCACGCGCACTCACCTCCGCCGAGCGACACTATAGTCAGATCCATAAAGAAGCACTCGCGATCATATTTGCTGTAGAAAAATTCCACCAGTATTTATTTGGTAGGAAGTTCACTTTACGCACTGACCATAAACCATTAGTTACAATTTTTGGACCTCATGCAGGTATTCCTAGTACAGCAGCTAGTCGATTACAGAGATGGGCAATAAAATTATCAGCTTACGATTTTAAAATAGAGTATATTCGCACAGATAAGAACACAGCAGATATTTTATCTAGGTTGATTAGTAGGCATAAGGAAGAAACTAATAAGGAGGAGTTAGACACACCGGAACAAACATACTTACATTTCGCTTCCGAAGCGTTACTGTTAGACTCGCGTAAATTAAAAAAAGAAACGGCCTCGGACAATATTTTAAGCAGAGTAGTTAGATATATTAATGACGGCTGGCCTCATGATGTTGACATTAAAGAATTAAAGCCATACTTCAATAGAAAAAACGAGTTATATGTTGAATTAGGGTGTGTAATGTGGGGACATCGGGTCATAATTCCAGGTTCTTGTAGGGATAAGGTAATTACGGAGCTTCATGAGGGTCACATGGGTATAGTTAAAACTAAGTCGCTGGCCCGGAGCTATGTATGGTGGCCCGGTTTGGATGAGGCACTGGAGGTGGCGTGCCGGGCCTGCTCCGTTTGTGCCTCGGTGGCCGACGCCCCACCTGCACACGCGCCGCGCGCTTGGCCTTGGCCCGACCGTCCATGGGCCAGAATACATGTAGACTTTCTGGGGCCGATAGTGGGGCAAACTTACCTTATTGTAGTAGATGCTCATTCCAAATGGATAGAGGCTATTAAAATGAATAGTACTACGGCGAAAGCCGTCATAAAGGAATTACGGGAAATGTGGGCAAGATTTGGGTTGCCGAAGCAAGTAGTAAGTGATAATGGCCCACCATTTTTTAGTACTGAGTTCAAACATTTTTTAAATACCAACGGAATCGAACATATTGTTTCAGCCCCGTATCATCCGGCCTCAAATGGGGCGGCGGAAAATGCCGTTAAAATATGTAAACGTAATATAAAAAAAGCAATTAAATCTAAAACTGACATACATGCTTCCTTGTGTCGATTCCTACTAGCTTATAGAAATACACCACACTATACAACCGGTGAAAGTCCAGCAAAAATGTGCATAGGGCGCAACTTGCGCATGCGTTTAGACTGCTTAAAACCGGACCAGAAAGAATTAGTTAAGGCCCGTCAGGTGCAGATGGAAGCGATAGCTGGGGGGGCGATTAGGCAGTTTAGACCGGGAGAGAATGTTTGGTTTAGAGACTACCGGGGTAATGATAAATGGGTGGCAGGAACAGTAGTGAAGAGGACGGGTAAGACGGATTACCAAGTCAGATCTATCAGTGGAACCGAGGAACATAGGCATATTGACCAATTAAAGCTAAGAGTGTCAAGAGATATAACGAACAAAGTAGAATTAACAGCACGACCGGTGCAACGATTCCGCCCTTCGCTAATGTTTCCGGTAAGTAATGACGGACCGGTCGAGGAGCCGGTGGCAGCCTCGCCAAAATTACTAGCATCTAACACTCCACAGACACCAACCGAGATTGCATTGACGGCACCTTCAGTAATGTCCAACGGGCGTAATTTACGGGAAATAGGTGCTCATGGCTCGACTCGTAATGTAAACAATGAAACAAATGATGTTCGACGTGTACGTAAACCGGTTAGACGATATGGCATCGACGACTGTTATGAATAACTTATGAAGATATTTTATATTTATATAGATTGTCATGTATTTATAATATTACGGTACTTAGTCTAAGTAGCATTGTAAATAATAGTAAGTAGTATGTAAGTAATTTAGTTTTAGTTAATATTTTCCCTTTATGTATAAATTGTCAAATAGATAAGTTCGAGAGTACAAATTAAGGGTGAGGGTGTTACATATTAGATATTAGTGGGTAGAATTATATAGCGATGTAAGAAACCGTCTCAATGTTTTGTATAAAACGCCGCTAGAATTATAAGTTGTGTTGAGTATCAATATACGTTCGGGTTGAATACGTGCCTTTCATTTATCAAGTCGGAAGGAAAGGGTTCCGTGCTGCCGCCCTGCCCACTCGACGATGACCGGCTGGAGCGCCGCCACGGCGGCAAAGTCAGCACGTGGAGCCTCCAGCTGGGATGACCAACGAGCCATGGTGGCTCGGCGAGCGGCCTCGCGCCATTCGCGTACCTCTTCGGGCGGGGGCCGACTGCCGCTCCTCGCCCGGAACTCAGCCGTTCGCCGATATACTTCGGCAAGCCTCCAAATCCCACGGGGGAGTCCCGGCCAACGCGCATGCCGCCTCTGTTGACACGGTGCGGTATCCGCGTATGGCTCTAACCGCCATCACCCTCTGAGGGCGCCAGAGCCGCGCCCTATTCTGGGCGGTCAGAGCCTCCGCCCACACCGGTACACCGTACAGTGCCAATTACCGGACAACCCCCGTGTACAGCCGTCTCGTAGCGATGCTGGGTCCACCCAAATTGGGCAAGAGTCGCCCAAGGGCGGACGCAGCGCCGACCAGCCTTGGAGCAAGCTGCAGGAAGTGCTCGTCGAAGCGCCACCTACCGTCGAGGATCAGGCCCAGATATTTTATGTGGGCCTGAACCGGTACGAGGACCGAGCTGACCTCGATAGAGGCGCCAGGGGGTGGACCACGACCGGGCCCATGAAATAACAGGGCCTCCGTCTTATCCAGGGCCACCCGCAAACCCAGCGCCTCGATGCGCCCAACCACCAGAGAGACTCCCCTGGTGGTCAGGCACGCCGCCTCCTGAAAGTTCACCCCCCGGGCTGTGACCAAAGTGTCATCGGCGTAACAGATTACGCCGAGCCCGGGGGGGAAGTCGCCTCGAAGGGCCCAGTCGTACCCCATGTTCCACAGGAGTGGTCCAAGGACAGGCCCCTGCAGAACACCGCACGACATGGGCCGACGACTCAAAACTCCATCTCGGTCCTCGTACATGACGGTACGCTCCTCTAAATAGTCTGCCACCAGCCGCCTCAGGTACCCTGGCACTCCGTGATAGTGGAGTGCTTCCCTGATGCAGCTGAATGGCAGACTATTGAACGCGTTGGCGATGTCCAACGACACCGCCAACAGCACGCCGCCACAGCTCACTACCTCTTCGGTCACGGCCCTCAGGCGCAACACAGCACCGACCGTCGAACGCCCCGCTCGAAAACCGATGTTCCATTTCCTGCCGTAACGATATGCGACCTCAACGTTGTGCCAAAAAGGCAGCACGAGAGTAAGCTAATAATTTGTTGAAAGCAATATTAAACACTAATAAAAAGGTGAATGTTGTTTTTACTATAATACCAACAACATGCAATGGTTTTAAATGTTTTATTTTAAGTTTTATCTAAGTGCTGTTTTTTTTATTTAGGAACTCCTTAGTTTTTTCGAATTAAGATAGGACCACAAATTTTATTGCCAACAGTTTACTTTGAGAACATGTTCTGTGCTTGACCACAAACTTCACCAATCCACATTAACACAAAGCTCCGTATTAGCATCTTTCCTCCTCGACAACGTCACTCCTTAGTTTTGTTGTGGAGTTGCTTCTGCTCACAACCAGTGCTGGTATTGGTCGTGATCAGAAGCTCGTCTGATATGGTCTTCACGATTTGCTTTTTGGTTAGGCCAGCTATAGTAAGAACGTAACTTATAGCATTATGATTCTTCTAACTATTTTAGATGAAGATTCTAGTTGTGGTGGCTTATGTCAGTGGCGCAGCTGTTAAGCTTAGGGAAGCTGCCAAATTTGTACAACTACTTGACTCTTTCGTAGAAATTGAGCCTGCATTCGTTGGAAGTCGAAACGTCATCTCAGGAATACTCAATACTGGAGATAAATTGTTGCACAGGTAATTATGCATTAAGGTACGCAACAAAAATATAAAGCGGTTCGTTGTTACATAATAGAAGTTCTTAGAACAATTTTTCCCAATTATTTTCCTTTGCAGATAGGGGGAGTGGGGGAGGATTGACACAGGTGGAGGATTGATACAGATGAAACAAAAAGCACACACAAAGCACAACGTAGTTATGAGTATGACCAAAAGATGGCTCTCGTAGTTGGTCGAAGCATATGAATGACGCCATCCTATTTGCAAGTAACTTAGAAACCGGCTAAATGTATCGGCACACAGAACGAATATCTGTCAAACATAAATAAATTGTAATATTATTCAAAATTAATTGATTATTTTAAAATCTACGTTCAGACTACGTTCAGACTACGTTCAGTTATTAAAATAAATATTTAGTAAGTTCCAAGAAATGATAGAAGAAACAATTTTTTTTTTTAAACACTGCCTGCAGATACATTGCATGAGGCGGACTTAATGCCGTATGCATTTTCTACCAGTCAACCTTTGGGTGATACAGAGATGTATGTGGCAGGTGTATAATTGATACAAAATCCATTATTACAGCTCTCTCTCCTGTAAGTAAAAATTAAAGAAATAATTGATTAAAATGCACAAAATTACCATAAAATGAAATATCTTGTTAAACAAAGTATAAGTTTGTATAAATGTTTGATATATTTTAAAAATGTTACCGCAATCTTGTTTCTTTTGGTTATCAATCAACATAATATAATTGTTTTTAAAGTTAATTAAATATGTCTTTAGCAATATTATGATTCGAACCGCATAAATAAGATTCAAGTCAAAAATTGTATACAAATAATCTATAAGCAATTCGGCATAATCCAAATCATCATCTAGTGTGTTGTAAAACAGCAATATTGATCCAATATCAACACATATTATGGCCACAGAAGAGATCCAATTCCAAATAGTATTAATCGTGTTACATTTTTCATCAATCTTGATATATTCGTGGATCGTCTGAATATTTAATATTAGTAGTACATTATTATGACCATGCATAATATTGAGAATAAAGACTGCAACGATTGCAAAACCATTATATATCGCATAAAAATATAATAACAAATATTGAGTTTTGCTGCTAAAGATGTGGCTTGCTTCTGATATACCACCGAATCTCGTAAATATTCTGTAGATATATAAAATAAATAAAACTGCCCAAAATATGGACATGGTTATATTAAATTTCGGTCCGTGCGGATAAATAAAACTGTCTCGTATTGTAAACTTAGACGATAAAAACATATGTTGTAACAAATAGAAAGGGTAAAACACTTTTTGGATGTCATTTTCTAAGTAATTATTTAATAAAAATTCTCTGGGTATGCAAATAGTCATTATCAATAATATTTTATTTTTATTTGTATTGAAATAATTCAAAAAATAAATATTAATGAAGCCCTGAATACCGGACAAGACAAACCCGAAATTATAAATGTAAACGTAATTGAGTCAGACCGTAGTAACATTCGTTAATTGAATAAAATTTAATAAAGCTTTCAAAATTATAGAAATAATTCATACAATATTATAGAATTTGTAACTGTAATGAATTAGTAAACACAAGAAAACAATTACGATATAACTAATGATGGTGATGTTGTTAATATAATGAAACGTTATTATCGATTTGTTGTTGAACACGGTAGACAATACAAACTTAAAAGCACCCCACTAATTTTAAATCGCAATTAAGGGCAGCGAGCACAAGAAAATTAACATTATTCCACTTTCTTTAAATCGCACTTTAAGGGATGAAAGATATAACTATTCCCAACCCAACTGTCACAGGTATTAAGGTATTATTATATATATCAGGTGTTATGCTATCTCAGGATACACAGAATACAAAGAAACATATAAAATAACACAGTGAAAAAACTGGGATTCACTTTCCTTCGGGGCTACTAGGAAATAAAATTCTTTAACTAACTACCCTGCAGACGCACTACTACCCAGCATTCGGAGATACGGTCTGGCACAAAATTCACCCGGTCTGGTTGATTTTGGCCCTCTGGGAAGTCGTTTAAAGACTGGGATTTCGGCCAACCCGTAACCCTGGTTAGCACCCAGACCCAGCAGTGTATATGGAAATCGTACCTCGGTTACGTAATAAGCGTAACTGAACTGCGTTCCTATAGTTCAGCAAGAATGTTTGTAACGCGGTATCTATATCTGTACTATCGTTATACACCTTTTTAATAGCGATTTGAGGAAGAATGGTATGCTGGTGGAAATCTGTGACGTATGCCGTTAATCTTCAAGAAATTACCAAATTCTTTACTTATAAAAGGAGGACCTTGATCTGATTCTAGTTCTACCTTTAGACCGAAACGGGCATAGGTAGTAAAACATTCATTATCTGTTGCGTTTCTACGTGGCTTTTCAAAAACCTCCAACCATTTTGAAGTATTGCATTGCATCAATTAAAATCATAAATCTATTACCCTTAAATGGTAAGAAAACTATATGGACCCGGGTCCAAGGCCGTGTAGCGTAAGGCCAAAATTGCGGTGGCGCAGCGCCCTCTACCGCACAAGTGTCACAAATATGGCACGCTGCTTTTATATCCTTATCAATGTTAGGGCACCATACGTACAACTAATGTCTAATTGTTTGAGAATATCCTTCCGTAATGATTGATATCTTTCGCTGCTTGTTTACTAACTTCACTATTAGTCGCAGGAAATCCTCTACAATGTTTGAATACTTGACCTCCGTACTCACACTCAATTGTTTACCCTCTGTTTTTGTGCGTGTGGAAACCTCTCGGACCGTCATCCCACCGGAGTTTCGGTGGGGCAGTGTCGAAATCAAACCGACTGAAACTACACGTTGTAACTATGGCGATGTGCACACTGCTAATAAAATAGGAGGATCTGGGGACAGCATTTATTGAGACATCCAGCCCCTCCATTAGACTACGTCCAGGCACACGCGGATGTCATCTCCCCGCGGCTGGCACTTTAATTAGCGGGTGAAAGTGAACCCATCCCCAAAACCCAAAAAATTCGACCGCGCTGGAGATATAGGTGACGTTTTTTTTTGCAAGTTTGTAGCCCACCTTTGCGTCACACTCAAGTCGTAAGATTATTAAAATACACACTTTTCAGCATGTCATTAACCCACCTTTACAATAATCAATAAAATAATAAAATAATAAAATAATAAAGTATGTCAAATGATCGATTTTTTTTACTATTCTGGTTGGCTGCCCTAGACGCCCGACCTCTAGATAGAGGGCTTATATATGGCGGAGGTACTTACTAGAGTACAAGGGGGATCCCTTATATTAATCCAAAAGTAGAAAGTAGAGTAAATCCCAAAATCCCTTACTGGGCCCCACTATACGGAACGGTTGTGTTCAGCGAACTGCTTTTTTATAAGTTTTTGCAATATCTCATCGTTTAATAATACTTTTTAAATAAATAAGTTAGTAATAAGTTTTGTTTTTGTTAACTTAAGTAATACTCTTAAAGTAATGGAATATATTTTAGTAGATTTTTTCCTCAAATGAACGCTGGTGAAAACGCGGGGCACAGCTAGTTTATTATATAATGACTGTAAAACAATTGCTATTACTTACCACCAAGACGTTGGTAATGCACTGTTTGAGTAAATATGTAGGTAATTTATATGTTACGCTAGTATACTATTTTTAATAACACTACAGTTCACTAAAATTACGTTCCCTACATCTATATAAATAAAAATCCTCTATGCGTTCCGAAACCATTGATCAGATTGTAATGAAACTTTGGTAGGGTGTACTGGGGATGACCGCGAGGATTCCTAGCCCAAAAAAACTTTATATTAAAAAAAAAACGAAAAAAATGGCATTGCAACGCATACCGGGTGCAAGTCATTTTATAGTTTTTCCCACTTTTACAAGAATCGTAACGTATTTTAGACGTATATGCCTCATTGTTAAATTTACAATATTTAATAGGTTATATTACAAACGCACTTTACCTGAATATATGAGAAGCCGCGCACTTATATGGTGTTTCACCTGGATAAAGTTTATTCGGAGACTGTGCCTCCACGGAAAAAAATCTCTCAGTGCAGCTCTATTAACTTGTCGCAATATCATGTATGCATGTAGAGCCTATATGCAAAATACAGCACTCCCAGGCAAACGCTTATCAATATAAGTAGCAGCAATATCTTTGTGGTCGACATATACTGCTGTATTTATTTGCTTGTAGCCTTGTTAACACCCTGCAGCATTTGGAGCGATGACTACATCCTAACACAATTTTTTTGGAGTTAATTTGGATTTTGTTATTTTGGTTAACCATCGCAAAATATCGGCAATTTTGTAGACATGAGAATTGCTACGATTAAGTCTTTAGTCCAACCGATTCGATCTAATTGCACTACTATGATGCAATGAGAACGAATCGGTATCAATATCACCTTCAATTATTTTAGAATAATCTTAAAACACAATATTCAATGGAATAAAAACTTCCAGTGCCCTTATGTATGCACCGTTTCAAATAACCTAGTCACGCTGGCGCTTGACCATAAGAGACCAGACGAAAGACGAATTGAAACAACTAAATCATAAGACTACACATTTTTTATAATAATAAACACTGTTTAAATAAGATAGAAATGAGGTTACACGGGGAATCTAATAAATGATGTAATTGGCAACAAATTAGGTAGGTAACATGCATACATACATCACACTATTCTGGGCGGTCAGAGCCTCCGCCGACACCAGTTCACCGTAAACTGCCATTGGGCACGGTGTTTTTAAGTACCGGATAACCCCCTTGTACAGCCGTCTCGTAGCGACCCTGGGTCCACTCAAATTGGGCATGAGTCACCCAAGGGCGGACGCAGCGCCGCTCAGGTGTTTACCCAATTTTTCTGCAATGTCAATGTTGATTAGGCATCCGCACAATTCTTTATCGTGAGTGCCTCTCTGTCTATTTTTAAATAAGCACGCTCGGGCGTACTCAACGAACGGGAAGATCGGGCATACTAACGAAGCGTATGCTATCGGTTGCTTCCCGGCCGCGATGATTTGCAATATCACCGCGCTAACTCAGCTTGCATCTGCATATATAATCGAGACAGTGATTTACTGCGGCCCACCGCCTACAACTTTATAAGGCGCAGATTCGGCTTCATATGGAATACTGTTCTAATCTCTATGCAGGGGCACTCTAGTACCAGCTTCCCCCTCTGAATCGCATTGCTATGCCTACGCGTACATGTTATATTAGAAAGAACTGCACAAGTACAATTACGTAATTGGTAAGTAGGAACACCAGGCTCATCGGTAGGGCGGCGTCTACGTTGAACAAACCACACGCACTTATTTTGCTGAACGAGACATGGTTTAGGCGTAGAACACTTTTGTACAGTCGACCGTTAGTATCTGTAAAAATAAAGGTAAGATTTTGAGATTTGCAGTTACACTATAACAAATACATGTATTTCCATCCATGAGAATGAAAGACACTTAAACAAGAAGCGTCCATCGACCGCAGCATACATACAGTTTCCACCTCCGCAATAGCCATGTAGAACTTCTCACAGTGCACGCATATTAAAATTACCAGAACTATCTTCTTTAACAATAATAAAATTAAAGTAGTGTAGAGGAGTGTATCTTCAACCTAAAGCAATAATAAAAAAGGTATTTTAAATTGAACTAACTTGGGCCATAATCATTCTCAAATAAATTATGATTTTATTGTAAAAGACTAACGAAATACTTACATCAGAGTTGAAAGATTTGAAATTAAATGTATAACTTTCAAACACTATTTGCAAGTAACTTAAAAAGCGACAAAGTGTATCATCGCACTGAACGAATGTCCGTCAAATATAAATAAAATGTAGAATAAAGACTGTAACGATTCCAAAAACATTATAAGTCGCATAAAAGTGTATTAAGAAATATTGAGTTTTGCTGCCATAGATGTGGTTTGCTTCCGATATACCACCGTATCTCGTAAATATTCTCTAGATATATAAAATAAATAAACTATGGACATGGTTATATTAAATTTCGGTCCGTGCGGATAGATAAATCTGTCTCGTGTTGTAAACTTAGACAATAAAAACATTAGCTGTAACAAATAAAATGGGTAAAACAGTTTTTTGGTGTCATTTTCTAAGTAATTATTTAATAAAAATTCACTGGGTAAGCATATTTGTCATTATCAATAATATTTTATTTTTATTTCTGAACAAAATAATAAATATTAATAAAGCTCTGAATACTGGACCAGACAAACTCCAACTTATGTATAAATATAAAAGTTATTGAGTCAGACGTAGTTCCATTCGGTAATTGAATTGAATCTAACAAAATTTTCAAAATTATAGAATCAATTCATTCCACAAGTAAAATATATTATAGAATGTATAACTGTAATTAATTACTAAACACAATAAAACTTCATATTTTGGGTACCACTTGTTTTTTTTTTTGTGTATTGTTTTTGAGCCTGATAGCTGTGCTAGGTGCTCTAGGATTATACATTCTTTCTGGTACGACGATACATCAGAAGTAAGCCACATCTTTAACAGCAAATCTCAATATTTCTTAGTGTGTTTTTATTCAATATACTACTCTTTGTAATAAGTACCGGGTATTCATACATTACAGAACGCGCCGAAAACCTATCGACCTATTTTTTTTCTATAAGTTGACAGCAATGTACCTAATGAATTACCGCGCTGAACTTTGAGCGTTATCTGTCACTCAGTGTCATATCGTATCACCTCTTCGATCTAAATATATATTGTGTTACCTACTCACTCGGTGAAAATTTCATGTATTTACCTATTACGGTCCAAAAGTTACAACCATTATTAAGATCGAGCAAATACAGTTTATGTTATAGAAATTTCCTTAAATTTTTAAGGTTTTCTTATTATCATTCCTTATTGTTATAGCAGTCATAGTATTACCCACTGCTTAAAAAATTCATGTGTCTATTACTGTTCAACAGCTACAGCGATTAATAAGGTCAAGCAAAAACCGAGGAAAATAATTAAAAAAAGCGAAGGCTTAGTGATTGAGTTCCGTTGGTAGTCTTTGAGCACAGATCCTTCGCGAAAACATCGCTCCGTTCAGAACACTTACTCACTTCTTTAGAACACATCGCATTAGGTTAAATTATTTTTTCCGAAACACTTTTTTTGGCTAGTGACGCTTGGGGAATTCTATATCACTGAAGAACAAGGGTTTTACCCTTATTCTTCAGTGATATAGACACACTAAATCTTTATTATGTTACTAGTTTCCATTGCAAAATTCTATAGAATAGCTACGCAGCCTCCAAATACACTAGTCTTAAGCAGATCTTTGAAATACCTGTTTTTGCTTCTGCATTCTTTGCAAGTATGTCTTGAAGAACAAGAAAAATATCAATATGAATTTGCAGATTTAAAAAAGGAACAAATAATGTAGCAAAAATGGTCCATAGGCTTTAAACTTTAACTGTTTGCGGATGATAGTACCTTTTTTTATGTTATAGGGGGCAGGGAACAAACGAGCAGACGGGTCACCTGATGGTAAATGACTACCGCCGCCCATGGGCACCTGTAACTCAAGAGTCACAAGTGCGATGCCGCCCTTTAAGGTGGGAGTAGGGGGGAGGGGGCAGAGAGTGGGAATAGGGGAGAGGGGGATCACAGGGGAGGAAATGACGGGAATAGGGGAGAGGAAAGGGTTAGGGCCTTCGGTAACCTCACTCACGCGCCGAAAAGCAATGCAAGCATTGTTTCACTGCCGGTTTTCTGTGAGGCCGTGGTATCGAGCGGAGTCGAGACGGCCCATATGTGCCGAAGCATGGCTCAAATGCATTCAAAAAGGTGCATAAATATATATGAACGTTATAAGGGTGCTTAATGACGAATGAGTTTAACACTAACATCGTGCTTGATCCAACAAAACTGATTTCCATTTTGTTTAGCCGCTTCTCTAGTTTCGTGAAAAACTTGAGTCATAATCAGTTCTTATGTAAATTATGATGTTATTGTAAAACACTTACAAAAATACTTACATCAGAGTTTAAAGATTCGTGTTCAAATCCATAACTTTCAAATTGTATTGGCAAGTAACTTAAAAAGCGGTAAAAGGTATCAGCACATTGGACGAAAATCTGTCAAATATAAATATTGCAATAGGTATATAAATAAAATATTATTATTTAAAATTATTAATATTTTAAGAACTTCCTGCAAATAATATTCAAATGTCTCCTGTATATTTTGAAACAATTAACGGCGTGTTCGAACCCAGACATGCATTAAACATTTAGCTTATTAAAGAAATTTCTAGTAAATTGAAAGAGATGATAGTTGATAGATGATATCTTATAATAAATCAAAGAAATAATTGATTATAGTTCACAAAATTACCATAAAACGAAATATCTTGTTAAACAAAGTATAAGCTTGCATAAGCGTTTGATATATCTTAAAAATGTTATCGCAATCTTGTTCTTCTTGGGCATCCATCAACAAATAATTATTTTGAAAGTTTATTAAATATGTCTTTAGCAATATTATGATTTGAGTCGCATAAATGAGATTCAAGTCAAAAATTACATAAAAATAATCTCCAAGCAAATCGGCATAATCCAAATGATCATCTAGTGTGAAGTAAGACACCAATATCGCTATATCAACGCATATTATGGCCACAGAAGAGATCCAATTGCAAATAGTATTATACGTCTCACATTTTTTACTAATCTTGATATGTTCGTGGATCGTCTGAATGTTTAATATTAGTAAAACATTGTTATGACCATGCATAATATTGAGAATAAAGACTGCGACGATTCCGAAACCATTATATATTATATCGAATACAAATATACTAAGAAATATTCAGTTTTGCTGTTAAAGATGTGGCTTGCTTTTGATATACCACCGTATCTTATTAATACTCTGTAGATATATAAAATAAATAAACTGCCCAAAATATAGACATAGTTATATTAAATTTCGGTCCGTGCGGATAAATAAAATTGTCTCGTATTGTAAACTTGGACGATAAAAGCATATGTTGTAACAAATAGAGAGGGTAAAACAGATTTTGGGTGTCATATTCTAAGTAATTATTTAATGAAAGCTCTCTGGGTATGTGTATTGACATTTTCAATAAGATTTATTTTCTATTTGTGAACCAAAATATAGGTAATTTAAATAATTTTAAATACCTAACTGACTACCGGGAAAGACAAACCCCCACGTATAAATATAAAAGGTATTGAGGCAGACATAGTAGGGCATAGACATTCGGTAATTAAAAATCTAACAAAACTTTCAAAATTACTGAATTAATTCACACAACAAGTAAAATATATTATACAATTTATTACTGTAATGTATTAGTAAACACAAGAAGACAATTACGATATAACAAATAATAATGATGTCATTAATATAATGAAACATTGTTATCGATTTGTTGCTCAACACGATAGACCACATTATGCTTATAAGCCCTCCAGTAATTTTCAATCGCAATTGAGGACAACAAGCACAAGACACTTAACATTATTTCACTTCCTTCAAATCACACTTTAGACTTTAGAGGGTGGAACACTTCAAGGTAAGGGTAGGTACCTACAAGGCTTTTTGTATATTACACTTGTACGGTTAAAAATACCTATGCATTTTTTTATCACTACTTGTTTATTTATATTTTTCGTTTCTACAACAGTTGTCATTGTATAACATGCCTTGTTAAAATATTTAAAGACGAGATTCTTCTAACAAATTAGAAAACTTTATAGCAATATCCAGTAGACACCCAAAAGCAATAAAACATGTTTTTAAAAATTAAAATCATCTTTTCTTAAGTATTTTCAACAACCATTTCTAACAAGACACGAATCGTAGAATCCTCTATTTAAAAATGCCTAGTTGCAAAATTAGTAGGCAAGGAATTTTCATATTTGGTACAAATATGAAAATACATAATGCCATAATACATTGCAACAATCGAAATCGATTGATGCCCGGTTGCAATAACCAAGAAACGGGTCGTTTTGCTTACGGCCAGTAAAATTAGAAAGGTTAGAACTGTAACCATAACGCCAGAACGCCAGAACCGAATTTTATTTGATTGAACAATGACGAACAGTTTAAATAGCAAAAAAAAACACAGAACAAGTAAGTTAGGGTAATTCTTTATTTTATTTAAAAAAAAAACTAAGATCGAACAAATAAAAATTTGATCGAACCATGACGAACAGTTAACGAACAATTGAAAAAGCAAAAAAAAAATGTAATAAAACCGGCTTCTCCCCGCCAACTTGAGGGTAATTTTTATTTTATTTTCTAAAAATAAACTAAGATCGAACAAATAAAAATTTTGATCGAACAGTTACGAACAGTTGAAAGAGCAAAAATAAAGTGTAAAAAAACGACTTCTCCCCGCCAACTTAAGACAGCCACTAATAATGAGTGAATTGAGTTTCTTTCTCAGCCATCCGCAAGAAAATTGACAATCTTGTGAACAGAACCGATAACACTACTCATAATAATCTCACTTGCTCGCACTATACTGATCTGTATAGCGCTATCTTTGTTACAACATATCGCCCGCAAACGCCCGCTCATAATGCGTCATGACCGTCGTCAGTTTCACAGTTAATTTCCGATTGACACAACGCAGATGCTTAAATCTGTATCATCATTGTGAGTGTTTATTAGAAGATTTAGTTACTTTATGATAAGACTTTCAATGGCGCTTCTTAATTAAAACGATTGATTGAGGACCGCGTATATTGATATCATGTTTTAATAAAAATTTAACATGGCGTCTACGTCCGGGTCTGATAGTGAAGTAAGGTTAGTGTGTTTGTCGCAATCGACTAGTGACGTAGCCGAGCGCGAATTTGTTTTAAAACTTATAGCACTTTATCGCGACAATCCGGTATTATGGGATGTTACTAACCAACATTATACAAATAAATATCGAAGAATTATAGCCCTGAAGAAAATTTGCGATAATTTAAAAACGAATAAACCAAATTACACCGTAGAAGAATTGAAGAAAAAGTTGAATATTCTTCGAACTAATTTTAATAAGGCGAGAAATAAGATCGAGATAAAGAGGTCTGTATCATCTATAGGAAATCCGTCAGCAATTTTATGGTATTACAATGATATGGCGTTTTTGGCAGGCAAACAAGCACCACCAAACAATGCTACAAAGGTGGGTCACACAATTATTAATATTTTTATTATTTCTTTAATATTTTTTCGTTTACTTCTAATTTATAGTAAATAATCACACAGCTCGATGGCTACTTGTGGCGACAATCCTCGTATTTTCTCTTCCAGTGTTTAAATAAAACGTAACTAACAATTTTTAATGCAGAATACCGAACCGACCCATCACAAGAAACATCGAAATCTAAAGAGAAAACAAATAAGTATTATCAGCGCGTCACCATCACGGATCAAGAAATCTGAAAATGAAGAGAAAATTCTGGCTCAATGTTGGGCTATGAAGCTGCGGAAGCTAACTTCGGATCAAAAACTTTTTGCTGAAAAGATCATTAATGATACTCTTTTTGAGGCCGAGCTGGGCGGTTTGACACGACATGGGGCTACTTTCAATGCTGCTCCTATAGTTTGGACTCAATATTCGACCGAATCGCAGTCCCCTATTTACAAGCGTCCCTCGTCTTCAAGCTAAATAATTAAGAAGGCAGCTAACATTTTTCTTAATACTTTTAGATATTTATGTTTCCTAACAAAAACGAACGTAGTAGGTTCGCTGCCGTTAAACATCCCATCTAATTTAAGAGGTTGGCCCAAAGGATGTACTGCAATATTCTGTTCACTGCAAGAAGAGGTGCATTATTATCAGTAGGGGAATTATCGTCATAAATTTTGTATAAAACTATGTAGTTTTATACAAAATTTATGATCCGAGGTGATCCGTGCTTGCTTGTATGTACAAGCAAGCACGGATCACCTGATGCGCAACTTAAGCGTGAATCGAAACTACGTTGGCCATCTTCATTGGGTAGGATAGGCCAGTATCCAATCCCCTTTTTTTTTATTACGTACGTATTATGTTTATGAAAGCAACGTTTAAGTCAAATTTTTGATGGCCTCTAGTTGGGTCTCTAATTTTTTGCCATTTTTTTTGGATATTTAGCCATATTACTTACAATACCTAGCATATAGCAGGCAAATAGTAAATGTAGTTGGTAGAGTTAATAACAATCACACAATACGGTCGTTGACTGTCAAGTCAAATCAGTTATTCTATAAAAAATGTTAAAGCTGTACGTTCTATAAAGAAGTTGGTGTTGAAATCATAAACTTAGTATACTATAGTATAGGTACTAAGTTTATGATTGAAATAAAAATTATTCCTTCATACTTACATATCGTCAAGTCATTTGCTTTTAATGTTTGGGTTCACATTTAAAATAATAACAAACGTGAAAATAATACGAAGACTATAATTTATTAATTGCTATACAAAATAATTTTGTGTAGGTAGATATTCTACAAAAATAAACACTTGAAAGTAGTTTTGAATTTTTAGTTTTTACCTGTTAAATGTTTATTTAGATTTTTGCTACATGTTACACCACAATCTAATACAGAACACGACTAATATATATTTACTAGACATTTTTTTAGACAGGAGACTATTAGAGAGTTGGAGACTAAATTTTATCTTTCTCACACCTAGTTTTTTGTGTTAGGCTAGGTATCTCAATCGAACACATTGTTCGTCTATATTATTAGTAAACTAACGTATCTACTACTAACTACTAATTTAGAGTATGCTTTGTATACTCCTTTGATGGATTGTATACGTTATACGTCATTGAAATAATTTGTAAACTAATAAGTGTAAACGGGTAAACAAATAAACGTCATCCAAACCAGTGGTCTTTTTAATTATTTTTAGTTTTCGTTTCTCGTTATACTGATAAAATCAATCATGGACATAACATTATTTTGTAAGAGCAGAAAGCACAAATTTGTCGAGGTCGACACATTGATGGTTGGTAGTTTTTTTGCCTTGGAACCCTGATATCTGTTCTGCTGAGCGGAGGTGAGTCAAAACTTCTTCATAAGTACAATACATGAGATGTTGCAGTATATTGACGGACATAAAATGGAGGAATAAGTAATAAGTGGTGAACACACATCTGCATCTGGCTGACTATGATGAAAATAATTTATTAACCGACGAAAAAAAAAGGAGGTTCTCATTTCGACCGTATAATTTTTTTTTTTCTAGTTACAGATCTGCCAAGGAATCGTACGGCAATGATGCCATAGGTTACGTCAAACTTAAGAGACTACAAGATGGAAATATCTACACCTATCTGCACTGTAAAATGTAAAGTATGTCCAGAGCTTAAGGTACGCTCTAAGCAATACAGAGTGTTAAGTTCCTTGTGTACGCAGTTATAACGAGGGAAGACTGCTGGTGGAATAAATATTTGCCGATCATGATCACTAGAATACATTATTGTCTTGTTGTAGGTACATAAACAGGTAACAATTACAAAAAAAAAAACTCACTGCACGTCAGAAGTGAAAACATAGTGTGCGTTCCGATATACACTGAGAGCACGGTAAGGTAAGTATACTGGGAAGCCGTTCCTTTAAAGTTAGCTGTACTGGTTATTGTTTATAACGAAACGCAGTCCAGTATACTGTCAGTTGTCAATTCAAGTCAATTGTCAAATCGCATAATAAAAGTGACAGTGTAACAGCACTGACAGCACCTTACCTCGAAAACTCATAGTACAAAAATGGCTACGTTTATGACTTCATATATTTCCCTACGATACCTACTGCGGCAGTATACTGTCAGTCTATAACGGAACGAATTTCTCCCCAGTACGAGCTCTGAACAGTGCTCTTAGTGTTTTTTAAAGAGACAACTCCCGCATTAGGAATGACTCTTGTGTCGCGGGGGACTTTACAAACATACAAACAATGAATACAAAGAACACCCAGACTCGGGTGGGAATCGAACCCACGACCTATGGCGTAGCAGTCAGGGTCACTAACCACTAGGCCAACAGGCCAGTCAGTTTATTAAAGTAAAGATAACACTTCCACAGACAAATTATTATATTGTTTTCACTTTTATTGAACATTTTTTTTTAGTTAATGTAATTGTTAAGTTTAATTTAATCGGTTTTAATTGATAACAATTATAGTTACAAATTTATTTTGTCCTTTTAATCCCCTTAACCCGTCCCGCATCACTCCCGGTGCCCCAAAAGTGCCCCTGATGCTGGCAGCGTTGCCTCGCTGAATGGCAATGGACAACCTTTGCACCAGGAAAGACCCGGAACGGGAGTCACCGTTCCTATCCCTAATCCGGCGGCCAATATCCGCGATGAAGTCCTTCGCCTCAGAGCCCCAACTGCCCAAAGTCTCCACTGCAATATGCACAAAATAGTATCGCGCCTCCATTGCGGCGTACTTTACACGCTTTTATTTGCAGCGATCTCTGCCGCCGCAGCCGGTGCGTGGACCGTTCGACCAAGGTGTGTGGCCGCGACAGTGCTGACGCATGTAGCGTCCCACACCAGGCACTTAACGTTTTTCCACGGCACTAAAGTTAAACCTGTACAGCTGTGTAAGTGTACGCCAAGCGCTGTGCAGGCAGTCTACAATAAACAAGTGAACCGACACCGTCTCTTATTTAGCAGTGGCGACGAGGAGAAAAAAAAAAATATATAAAATACGTGATTTTGGCTTGTGTGGTCTACAGTAGTGTGGTATCGAGATTATAGGAGCCCAGATAAATGGGTAGCGGGTTCGGTGATTAAACGTTTAGGAAGCAGTGATTACTGTATAGGATCTAGTTTTGGAACTGAAATACACCGACACATTGACCAATTACGACAAAGATTTACGAGTAATGTTACCAATAACAAAGTTATCCAACCAGACCTTGCTAGTGTACCTCATAGGCTGGATAATAAACATACACGTAAATCTATAGCATTGCGCACGAACCAAGACGAGGAGCCAGCACAGGATGCGAAACTTTTAGATACGCCTGTCTTAGAAACTGGTAGTCCACCTTTACCAAATCAGAGGCAATCAGGAGCAGCGTCAACGGCAGCGGTGGCGCCACGAGGGGTTGGTAGTCCTTCGAGAGACTCTCTTTGGGAACCACCCTTAGAGAGGACACCTAGTTTTAATAAAGAAGGAGAATCGACCTCTAATACTAATCGTCCTCTACGAAATCGTAAACCACCAGTCCGTTATGGGTTCGAAGAAATAGATTACATGTATTTATAAGTTTGTAACCATTTATACTTATAACTGTTTGTTAGTCCTCTAATTGTATGTAATGCATGTAGCGTAACTAGAGAAGATTAATTGTAATAATTATTATAATGTTGTAGCATTTAAGTATATTTGTACTACACAGGTTATGTGCCTATTTTCTTTTTTTATTGTATTTAGTAAATAAGGGTGGAGGTGTTGTATATTGATGTGTATGTGTGAGTAAGACAGCTGTGTAAGTGTACGCCAAGCGCTGTGCAGGCAGTCTACAATAAACAAGTGAACCGACACCGTCTCTTATTTAGCAAAACCGTCCGGTCGCTTTCCGTCGGACCTGCTGAGACCTGGTGGTTCCAGTACGCAAGGCACATTGGCAATTGAACTAATTATATTTTTAAAGATTAATTAATAAGGAGCTGACAAATGTTTAGATTAGCGCCCTCTAGTGGATCTATATAATACATGTACTATTAGAGCAACGATCACGACCTCAGTGCTTTTTCTCCATAGCAGAAGTGCACAAACATGCCTAAAGTAGTTTTTACTTCAAAAAAATACAAAGATGGTACAGTTCCTGACAGAAAATAAGATGTTTATCTAAGTCGGTAGCCGTAAAAAATCCAGTACACACAGTAAGTCATTGCGATAACGCATTTTGTTTAACATTATACTACGATATTACTGACGATTTGGTGATGGAATATTGTTACTCTCAAACGATACGATAGTAAAATTTTATCGTGTGTATGCACACACGATACAATTTTACTACTTGATCAGATTCGTGATTGAATTGGCTTACCGGATTACGAACAAACTTTGCGTCCACACGTAATCATTTCATTTTATTTTCTGTGCCAGACGGACGTAGGTAAGAAAAGTTACCGCGTACGTAACATTTTTTGTTTGTGAAGAAATGCTACCTGTATTGATCTAATAATAGATTTCATCTCATAAATATAACCACCGAACTAAAAAAACGCCTTAATAATGCGTAAATACACACATCCTTTAAAAATAATCATAACACTCAGTATGCCACCTGCAGGCAGACTAAATGATAAAATTGGCCGATTAGCGTACACACGAACCGATTTGATGTGACGCGATCAAGTCAGGCGTCCTGACCACTCAATGGCCTTGAATTCGACGATTTGCGTTCGCACGAAACGATTCGATTGAAAATCTAGTCAAATTTTACGTGAAATCGTTCCGTATGTACAGCTACCGGTACATGCTACATATAAAACCAATTGGCATACACTTTGGAAGGGACACTAGCTATTGCAGTAAATGGCAGAACAGAGATTTAAAATTACAATAAAATTATTGTGTAAATCGGTTGAAACTAAGAACAATAATTTTAAATATGACGATGTCTGTTAAAGATGTCTATCTATACGACCCGTACGAAGCCGGGGCGGGTTGCTAGTTATATTAATAATAATGATAGTGGTAACCAAAGAGTATACAAATTACAAACACCATTACACTACGGTGGCATGGCAACATTGGTTCCCGGAAGCCATCATTGTTCATTGAAAAAATCGCGTAGGCTGATAAGTTGAGGTTGGAAGCGGCGCTAAATGGTCTTAAATCTATTCTCTTGTAAATAAACTGTTTTAATCAAAATGGGAGTCAACGTTGAAACTATTTCACCCGGAGACGGTAAGTCCTCACCCATTGACATCAAATATTTAATCTGATTACTCGTTTTTCACTGAATTTTCATTATGATTTTTACTATTTTTAAAGCGGTAAATACCTAAATACACATATTTTATCATGTGAAGTGAAATGCAATATGAATTAGTTACTAATCATGCTAACAGTTAGAACATTAGATTGACCTACGTGCAGCAAAATTAATATACCTGATTTGAAATTGCGGCAATACACGCCGCGCCTATAATTTTCTACAACGAATGATTTGCGAAAACAATGACAGGATTTTATGAATAGCTTGTATTCCTTGCGTTGCAACTTGTAAGTAGAGTCACTATTTAGGAAATGATATTCAGCGTATTTATTTGTCGATAGATACATACTGATCTAAAAATGTAATTTTATAAATACATTAAACCACGTGCATTCTTTTGATTTCAGTCACGCCATTTTCACTATTGTCTGTCATAATTTTGTAATTGTGACTTATTTTGAAGGTGCAAACTAGTGTAGTGCCAGAAATTGAAAAGTGTACTTACTAAGAAACCACAATCTGACCCAACTTTCAAAATTTGTGTATCATATCTCAAAATACGGAGCCCCTGTTTACTTCTTGACGTTTTTTTATATGGTTTAGGTCACAAATTTATAAGCAATCTTATAACATATCGATGATGGCAACACTTTAGGATTTCAATTTACAATCAGACAAACACATAATAGAGATGAATCTAAGAAATGGCAGAGGTCTCCGACAAGTTTTTTTAAATTACTACATAACTGTGGTGGCATTTGATAAGGTGACTACTTGAACCGCTGCACAACTACAGAAGACTAACTATAACTAATGCCAAGTCAGAACTTGCGAGTTAATTTTAGCTACAATATGTAGTGTTAATTTGGCTGCTTAGAGGTAAATAACCAGAAGCTACTAGATGATACTTTGGTGACAGGTCTCTCTCTCACAGCATACCAGGATCTTTTGCTTGTATTCATATGTAAAATTAATAAGTAATTGAAATCTATCAATAATCACAACTTTAATCATAAATATTTGTCTATGCATAATCAGTTTACAAAATTAACCATGTTACTGACATTACAAGGTGTCTGTTACAGAATCAACGTACCCAAAGTCTGGCCAGACCGTTGTAGTCCACTACACTGGCACGTTGACCAACGGCAAAAAGTTTGACTCATCCCGTGATCGGGGCAAGCCTTTCAAGTTCAGGATTGGAAAGGGAGAAGTCATCAGAGGCTGGGATGAGGGTGTTGCTAAGGTATAAATCTATTATTATCTAAATACTGTAATAAAGGTTGACTGGTAAAGAATGCAAGTCTGCCAATGTACCTTAGATGTATAAAGTTTAAATAAATAACCCAGTCATCTTTATTATAATAGCTTGTTATCACTGCTTTTGTTTACATTCACTTGATTAAATTGTGATATGTAGTTATGATTGTTGTTACACACTATAATTAAACGGGGAAATGTCTAGCTTTCTTAGAATAAGTGGTTGCAACAAATGTGAGGATGCATGACTGGAGTTCTGGTAATTGAGCTGGGCTGATTATAATATAGTAATAAATATATCATTTAAGACAGTCATTTAGATTTCTAGAGCCCTAGCACACCCACTGTAAGCTGTCACTGGTGCCTGAAGATGTGCACACAATAATATTATGTGCACATTGGAATGCTCTCCAGTTGCGTGTCTTGATTTGACTAGAATTTACTGTGCCTTTTACCTATCCTACATGTTTTTAAAAATGATAAGTGCATGAGCCGAGTTACTTCAAGATTGACAGTGACAAATTGTGTCATAATTTTTAATTTCAGATGTCCGTTGGCGAACGTGCCAAGTTGACATGCACCCCAGACTACGCATATGGCCAACAGGGTCACCCTGGAGTCATCCCACCTAACTCTACTCTCATCTTTGATGTGGAGTTGCTCCGTCTTGAGTAAAGCATGCCTACATATAACTTGCAAAACATTTCAAGTTTTAAAGACAGTGACTGCTTCGGACTGCCATTTCTTTTATTGGATTTAATATGGGTTTTTTAATTGGACAATATATTTTTTTCTATGAAAATATTAAGAGAATTCTGCACATTATGTGCATAAGTCAATCTTCTCACTTTTAATAGTAATTATCACAGTGTCTTGTTAAATACTTAGTCATGATTAACATGCACAATTTATTTAAGAATAATTCAGTGTCTCTTTACAGCATTTTTACCTTTCAACTCTGAGAACATTCCTTAAAGCATTTTCAAAGAATACATTTGTGCAATAAACAATTGTCGTAGTCACATTTAGCAAGTTATTCTTAATTAAATCAGTGTTGGGAGATTGTGGTAGAATATAGTCAACTATGTCTATTATGAAATGTGCATTTGGATATTATTGTAACGAAGCTACTACCCAAAACTGTACATAATTTATGCACAATGTGAAATGTATAATTATATTATCTCTGGATATGAGGTAGGCTAAGGTGATTTCAATAACTTTCTTCAATTGTACCATATTCAGGATGGCGACATAAAATGTAAATACTATGCAACTAATTGAATGCAAATATTCTAGGCATTGAGACATCAAACTATAACTGATATAGTTTTATTACTTTTTATATCTAGCTGACCTGAATGTAGTATAAGAAAAATAAACTTATTGTCGGCAACAGTTGTTTTATTTTATGTCCTCCAATAGGTAGAATAAATTTCAACATGATGAATGATTAAAAAAAAATACAAACTGGTACTTGTACAATCACCATCAGATACAAAGAAGCAGTTGTACCTATGTGCAAAAAATAGGGAACATAATGTGATAGTATTACATTCACATAATTTGTATTTGCTATGATACTCGCTATTATTGGATGTCAACATTGTATATTTTTAAGTATTGCTTTCCCACACTTATAACATGAGGACGCTAAATAGTTTAGAGTTAGGGACGTAACAAAAAAATTAGGACCGTAATAAAACTTATGTTTTATGCCTTTAAGTACGAGTGTCTTAGAATTAAACATTTGCAAATCTGGAAAGGTCAGTCATTAAGACTACATGATGGAAATTAATATAACACATTTGAAATGTCCAAATGATTAGAACTATCGTTTCTTTTCAAATACTTTGGAAAACGTACAAACATCGGCAAATAGAAAACAAATATTCAAACAGTCAATAATAAATGATACCTGTATACATACACAACATTTAGTGTGCGTTCGCGCAGCGGAATGTTGTTGAATTTAAAGATTTTAATTATGCAGATATTTAGTGTATGACGTGTAATGTGTATGGTAAAAAAAAAATTGTGCATGCAGCCATTGTGGAGAAATTCGCTAAAAACTGATTCCGCTGGGCGAACGTTGTCCTGGCGGAACTTTTTTTAATCCATGGACTTAGAAGAAAAAAAATGTGTCTAAAAATTAGTGTGTAATTGTGTATGTATGAACAAAATTAGTGCATGCATTAACTTCGGAGAAATTCAAGTTTCCGCTACGCGAACGTTTGGCCATTAGCTAGTTTTCATATAAAGCGCTTATATAGAGAGCTGTAGATTTTTACATACGTTGTTTTGAATTTGTTTATATTTGTTTAAAAAACAGATTTAGAAAAAATCGTAGGGTTTAAAAGATAAAAATATAAACGTAAAATACGCTCATTAGGTCTTAGTTCGTAAAGTATGCACTTTGGGGTCTAGATTTTCACGTTTATACAAACCTTGTAAGAGTGTGCAACATGTTGCCAAGTATCAATGATGTACCGTTAGTAATTAAAGAGTTATAGGACTGTACCATGACTAGACCACTCCCTGCTGGAAAAAACTCATACAATCTCATAAAAAAAATAATATAAAAATATTCTATAAGGTTTTATATGTGTATTTGACCACGAAATTACTCATAAAAACTCATAACGGTCATAATTCATTAGAATCTAAGAGATCTTATGAGTAGCTTCAGTATCTCATAGAATCTCACCATATTTTAAGAATAAATCTAGAATCTTATGAGTTATAATGGATGTAATGTAAAAGTTATAAGAATCAATGAGCTCATGTTTAGATTAGAAATATTCATGAGATTTAATGAGAGGAATAAAAACTCGTAAAGAAGCAATCGGAGAGATTTCGAAATGATGTTGTATTGATGAGCTATTAATTTTTAATTCAGATGAACTATGTTAAAAAAAAAGTAGTGGTGAAAAAATCACCTGTAATAAAATATAAAAAAAAAAAAAAAAAAAAAACGTTAATAACTGGTTCTGAAGATTAATAAAAGTTGAACAAATATATATACTCAACACATATTATTCATTATTTATTAATTTAAATAAGTTAGAACAATTAATAAAAAAGTAATTTTAAACAGTACGGTAAAATGTTAATGCCAGAGAAAAACTTAATTCTTAATTTTGACAGAACGAATTTAAAATTTTTTATTTATATAAATAAATAATTTAAAACTGAAAATAAAAAAATTGAAATCAAAATGTTTATAAACAGTATGGAAAAATATTGACAACAGCAGGATTTTTCAATTTTTAATTTTAAATGAGCCAATATCAAAATATTTATTATTTATTTATATAAATTAGTAATTCGGAATAATAAATAAAAATTTGAAGCTTAAAATGTGCTTAAACAGTATAAGGTGTTAATGCAACAGAATAATTTTAATTTTTTGATTCTGACAGAACTAATTTCAATATTAGTAAATGAAAAATAATATATAAGGAATATTAAAGAAATATAAAACATTATTAAGAACGATATTATATAAGAGAAATCATAAATCAAATGTATTATTCATCTCCCAAAGGCTCGTTTTCTTTGGAATCGAATTTATCACCTAATTGTGAGGTAGTTTCACGTGAATGATCAGAAGAGTTATCTGAATCATCTGAACTAGACGAAACGTTTCTGTTACGAGATTTTTTCTTCGGTTCCGCGTCGTCTGAATCGCTACTACTAGAGCCAGATGAGTCATCACTAGACGAGGATTGTTTCCTTTTGGGTAGCTTTGCTGGTCTCGCTTTTTTTCTCAAATCAGATATTTTTCTGCGGATATGGTCATCGCATTTATCAACTTCTGCGTTAATATAAGCTTCATCTGTATAACGGGTACTTAAATAATATCGGAAAATTCCTAAAATAAAATAAAAAATTTAATTATAAATTTGTAATTAAATTCAATAATAGAATATAAAAAATATGAATTCCATTAATAATTTCATACCTTTCACGGCTAATCTGATCGTTGGATCAAGTCCAGGTTTGCGGGACGTCATTTTAATTTTATTAGATTTTCCACCTTTAACACTATAAGTTATTATTTCTTCGGGAGTATACTGGGTCATTATAATTTTTTTCACAAAAACAGCATTGGAAGTAGCATCGGACGCAATTGAATCATACGTTTTCTTAGAGATGTAAACCCCTTCTCCTAGATGTATAGAATTATCGCTTCGTCGAATAAACCCAGATTCGGGAAAACCAGTCCTTTCTTCTAAAGCTCGAGACGATGAAGTAGACGGCATACTTTTAAATTCATTCCAATTATCTATCAAAATTTGAACTAATCCTCTTAATTCCTTAAGTTCAGAACTATATTTACTCTCTATCCGAGCTACTGTTTTTTTAATGTCAGCAAAACTTTTATTCATTATATTTGTTATATCTGTAAGTCTTTTTGTAATTGGATCAGATGAAAAATCAGAACCTTTTTTCATTCTTTCCCTTTCTTTTGAAATACCTGAAATTTCTGTAAATCTTTTTTCATTGTCTATTGATTCATTGTCATTCTTTTTCTTCTCCTTATTATTCTTTTTTGCAATTTTAGCATTTTTGTCTTTTTTTTGTTCTCTTTAGAATCACTGTTTTTCCGTTTACGCTGTAATAAAAAAAAAAATTATAAATTAAACCATAAAAAAATGAATAATAATTTATCTTACAAAATGTGTGCTTACTTTGCGTGACGACTTTTTTGGAGCCGTTAGAGAGTCAAAAACTTACAGATTCGTTGAGAAAAAAGAAGTTCAAAACATTTTTTGCATTTAGACAAAGAGCTCACAAGATCTTGAAATTGTTTGAAATCGAAATAAAATGATGAGATTTTATAAATTATGAACTCAATATCATAAAATCGTTATACATTCTCATAACTTTTGAAAACTGATGAATAGGACTAAAATTATTATAAACTAAAAATAAAATTAATATTTGTTATTACAGTTAACATTTTGTATTTTAATTTTACTAAAAATAACATTTTGAAAATATAGAAATATATTTAACTAACCTGCTTTGAAGGAAACCGTGCATTGTTCGGTTTTGTGACCAATTTTAATATTAAATTTCTTCGTAGGCAAGGCATCTACCTTGAACTTCTGGATTTCGTTCACGTTCACAATTTTTAGTTCATTTGTTCCAAGTATTTTAATATAAGCAAACATTTTTTACTTATAAGCACAAAGAATCTACACGAACAATGAATATTAACGTTGCACTTGACACACAGTCCGATGCGCTTTTGAAAAATAACCTTAGTCCTAGAGATGTTAAAAAATAATCGATTTTTATTTAAATCGATAATATTTGTTTTATAATCGATTGTTAATAATTGATTTCCATTACATTAAAAATCGATTTTTAAAAAATCGATTACTCAAATTACACGTTTTAATCGATTTTTCTAATGCGACTGATAAAAAACTCGAAGTAAGTTCATTAAATAAACAAGTCGATTAAAAATAAAGCGACATCTGTATGTATATATGTAAAGCGGTTTCATATCTTTCCAACGGTTAATTTCTCTTTGAAGAGTGTAAATTGAGGAGTTAAACAATAAAAATGTCTTCTAAAAAACACCTAAAAGCAACTGGCGGAAGTATTTTATAACGAAGAAGGATAATACCACAGCAAAATGCAAGTACTGTTCGAAAGAATTAAAAACATGTAGTAATACTACAAATTTAAAACAGCATATGGAACGAAAACATCCCACTGTCTTACAGGCTAGCAAGGTAAGGTGATTTGAATTATTATATTTAATAATGGTTAGTATGGTCCTTATGATAGCAAAATACTAAAATCTGTAAAATTCATTCAATCACACTAAAAATATGTCATGCGAGTCATACGTTTTATAACTTCAATATTTAAAATAGAATCAAATGTGTCATGGTAGAATCAACATAAATAAGTTTTTACAAAATAAAAGAGCTTCCTTTTAGGAATATGTATGTATTAATTTGAACTGAACATTTATGACAATATTTTATTTTTTATATATTTTTTTTGTGTTTAAACTGAAAGTTTAAGGAAAGACTTGTTTTATATTTTAGTTTTTGACACCATAATATTGTCGTTTAGGTTTATGCTTATCGTTTTAATTGTGTTCTTTTTATTTGTATTCTAATAAAATGTTTAATAGTACTAAAAATTTGTAGCAATAATTATATTTGGTTTCCTTATTGTTTACTCCGAAAATTTAATGAGACATTAGTTTTGTTTTTAAGTTTTGAAACCAGACGGTTGTCATTTTGGTTATTTTTTGTATTTTTGATTTTATTTTGATAAATTGTTAATATTAATCTCTAAATTTTATTATTAGTGTGTACAGTAAATTAGAGAAAAAAAGCAGTTCTTCGAATAAAAGAAAAAATCGATTTTTCCCTAGAAATCGATTATTTATTTAGTCTAAAATCGATTTTTGACAAATCGATTTTTGTTGGAAAAAGAATAATCGATTTTTAAATAATCGATATTTCTCACTCATTGTCACATCCCTACTTAGTCCGCGCAAACCTGCCAACGAACGATTGATGTAAATCAAGTAGTAGGGAGAAGGGGGAACTGAGCAACCCTTTCTAACATACAGTCGAGGTCGTGTTATGAGCCCTCTTAGCGTCTCTCTCATATTAACGCGAGTATAGTTGAAAGAAAAAGAAATTAAACAAGCCGGGCTCATAATGCGACTCGACTGTACTTTAATTTCGCTGCAGCGCTCACTCTTTAAGATGTAATAAGTTATCTTTCTTTATCTGATTAGTTGCTTATGGAAAAATAAAAACAGAGCTAAAATATCTTGCTTTATATAAAAAATTTTAACTACTAGATTTCATTATCATTCTAATAAACGATTATATAATTCAATGAATAAAAAAAAAATTTTTTTTTTAAATTAGACATTTCAAATCTTTAGTTTTTTTCAATAAGTATAACTGATTAACAATTTTTTAGTCATTGTACATCACAAAATAACAATATATTGTAAAGTGATCCGAAAATGGTATTTTATGGGATTTTATACTGAATTCCGGGCTTTTTTAACGCATAGAATATGATAAGTTTCAGTACACTTTGATGTGTATTTGTCCACGGAAATACTCATAAATAGTCATAAGAATTTCAACTGCAATACTGGTCACGATTTCTTATAAATTGTTTATAACTTCTTATGAGCTACTTTTCTTTCAATTTTTCACATAAAATCGCATAGAAATGCTACTTGAAGTTTAATCTCGAAGTTCTCATAAAATCTAATGAATATTAGTATTTGATGAAACTACTCATAAAATCTCATAACAACTAAGAAGTAATACTTTTATGAGAATCTATGAGTTGACGAACTACTAATAGAATATCATAAAATATTTGAGAGAAAATTTTCTCTGGCTCATACGTATATTAGTAAATCATAAAATCTTATAGAATATTTTTTTTTTTCTATGACATTCTATGAGGTCTTTTCAGCAGGGGTTTAAAAAGCAGTCAATCTAAGAAAATATCACGACGTTCTAAAGGAATTGCGTAGTAAAATGTATTCCAATAATGAGTGTATTAATTCAACTACCTACTCACATGCAAAATTTCATCTCATTAAATTCAGTAGTTAAAGAGAAACAATTAAAATACTGACAAAGCATCGAAAACCTACATAACCCGACCAAGCTCGGATGGCTACAAAAAAGCGGCCGTGCAATATATTTAGGTAACATTCTAAAATTTACAGTATAATACTGGTATTGAATTGGTACAGGTGATAACACAATTGTTGTTTCGATATAATTTATAGGTCATTTATTTTTCTACATTTGCTTTTTTAAATGTATTTGACTATGACAGTAAGTACTATTTACGTAGGTACTTTATTTAAGACTTTACTTGAGACTTACGTCAGTATATGATATTACCGTTGTACTGGTAGTGACTTATGTATGTATGCATTTTAAGTCTATTGCTGTCTCTAACCAATGACAGAGTATGTTTAGCAAGCGTTTGTTAACGTTAAGTTTTTATGAACAAGAGACTAGTCATGACAAGCGCCTCAGCTGCGCTCCCGATACGCTCAAAATACACGTGCCTGTGCGCGCACATGAGTTGTATGCAAAGTTCTGCCGTTACTGGGGGGCGCGCCCCAGGGATTGTCATGACTAGTCCCTAAGAGGGTTAGAAATTTTGAGGTTAGTTTCTGTATTTTCATTCATTCATTCATATACTCACGGCTGTTGTCCCAGAAGGGGTAGGCAGAGGTGTGACATTTCTGTGACACCCACATTTCGCCAATTTTTGGGTTTCTACGTAACAGGTGGCGAGAAATAAATAACAAATACATAATTATTACATGTAATTAAAAATATTTTTGTACACGGATGTTTAATTAGAGAAGTACTTGTTAATTGAAGATTTATTTTTATCGTAGATAGTGGCGTTATTATTAAAAAAATATTTTTCATTCAAGAAACAACAATTCGTATCACACCGAATTGTTGTTTCTTTCGGACATTGTTATTTTATTGTTATATTATTGTATTGTACGTTTTATTATCATACGACATAACTTATATTTTGAATGACTGAATACTATTTATTGTTTCCCAAAAATATTTACACTTTTGACATTATATTAATATTATAGTTTATTTAATTAACATAAAATGATAATTTTAATGTAAGTTTAATAAATTTCTTAATTAATTATTTTGTTATCGCTTTGCAGGCCTAATGGTAGAATATGGTAAAAGTACAGAAAATTGTATTAGCTTTTAAGATCTGCAAATGTATACCCATATTTGCAAATGAATGAATGAATGAATGAAAAAAAAAAGGAATACAATTGTTTTATTTTTCCTAACGCTTGTGTACGCAACTGTACCATATTAATAAATACTATACTGGAAGGTTAAGAACGTTACTTAGATATTATATGGTACGGCCGCTTTTTCGTAGCCATCCGAACTTGGTCGGGTTATGTAGGTTTTCGATGCTTTGTCAGTATTTTAATTGTTTCTCTTTAATTACCGAATTCAATGAGATGACATTTTGCATGTGAGTAGTTGAATTAATACACTAATTATTGGAATACATTTTACTACGCAATTCCTTTAGAACGTCGTGATATTTGACTGCTTTGTAAACAGTGGTCTAGTCATGGTACATTGTCCTATAACTCTTTAATTACTAACGGAACATCATTGATACTTGGCAACATGTTGCACACTCTTACAAGGTTTGTATAAACGTGAAAATCTAGACCCCAAAGTGCATACTTTACGAACTAAGACCTAATAAGCGTATTTTACGTTTATATTTTTATCTTTTAAACCCACGATTTTTTCTAAATCTGTTTTTAAACAAATATAAACAAATTCAAAACAACGTATGTGAAAATCTACAGCTCTCTATATAAGCGCTTTATATGAAAACTAGCTAATGGCCAAACGTTCGCGTTGCGGAAACTTGAATTTCTCCGAAGTTAATGCATGCAGTAATTTTATTCATACATACACAATTACACACAAATACACACTAATTTTTGGACACATTTTTTTTCTTCTAAGTCCATGGATTAAAAAAAGTACCGCCAGGACAACGTTCGCCCAGCGGAATCAGTTTTTAGCGAATTTCTCCACAATGGCTGCTTGCACAAATTTTTTTTTACCATACACAATTACACGACGTCATACACTAAATATCTGCATAATTAAAATCTTTAAATTCAACAACATTCCGCTGCGCGAACGCACACCAACATTTAATTAAGCTGCCATAATGTTCGTAAATATGAAACACACTGTTAAAGTAACATAAAAAAAAACTCAATGCAATAGGATTAAAATAATGTTAACTGGTGGACTTGGCACATTCGGCCGTTTGGAGACGATGTGTTTCTGGCATCATCCTACTAATATGTATTATAAACGTTAAAATTTGTGAGGGTGGATGGATGTTACTCTTTCACGCAAAAACTACTGAACCGATTGCGATGGAACTTTGTATGTAGATAGCTGGAGACCTGGATTAACACATAGGCGATATTCCCATGGGATCGGGACTTACGCGGGTAAAACCACAGGGCGCAGCAAGTTTACAACATAAATTACAACTTTTTACCCGTTGATTCTTATTTATTTTTTTGTTTTATAAGGGAGGCTATAGCCTAGGCGAGCTATTGGAGTTTCAAGCAGACTGTTCGAATTCGACCTTTTATTTTACGTGTGGACACCCTGGGCCGTCTCCAACAACGGGGTTTTTGGTGGGGCTGTGGATCGGAATCGAACCGACTAAACGTTATAGGATGTGCTATATATTGCACTCTCAAATAGTTTCCCCACGGCAGAGATCGTTAGCACATCAGCCGTCGTCTTCCGCAAAGCGCAGGCACTCTCTTTCGGAGATTGCTTGAATTCAAGATCTTGATGTTTCGATATTCATGTGCGTATTAGCTAGAGTTATCGTAAACTGCCGCAACTTTGCCTAAATTTAGGACTTTCTATCTTATATCTCAAAACTCGGTAAATAATAGTAAACTCTAACGCATGTTAAATGACATAGAACGGAACGTATCCATTTGTTCCCGCGTACATTAAATATTAGGATCTTTTGGTACTGTTTGCCATTAAACTTTGTAGATTGCTAAGGTATTGCCGGTGTGTAGTAACCAGGCAAAGATAGGAGCATATTATAACCACAACTTTGCCTAATACCCTAATAGCTATCGGTTTACGTTACTTTTAAGGCTCATTTTCACTGGTCGTTGACTCAGCCGTTAAGACTAAGTCCCAAACAGATTGAATTGCTCCACACAACATTAATTATTGTTGTCCATAGCAGGCACGTCTATTTAGCACCACTCTTTCAAAACAACTGCATAAATGTGCGGCGAAGAATATCAAACAACCCGCATGCGGGCCCCCATCGACTAATGACAACGGTTACCGTATGCGGGCCCTATGGCATGCTTAAACTTAAATCTCCCGTACCCCGTATTCGGGCCCCATCGAATGATGAAAATGGTTTCCGCATGCGGTCCCTATGGCATGCGGGATCTAACGACCAATGAAAATGAGCCTTTTTAAGAAATGTAACGTTGGTTGGTGAAAGAAAGTGCTGCACGTGCCATAAACTGATTTGTGTGTGGAATATGGGTGTTTGGAATATCTGTCTATCCACCACACACCATTAATCCGTGGGTATATATATAACGTGGGTAGGGACCTTAAATATATTTGGTTGTTGTTTGGCGATGAAAGGGGATAGGATAGGTAATTTTAGTGTTCTGTGACTGTGTTGAGTTTATAAAAAAGATTAGCAACTTTGTGGCGAATTTTTGTAATTAAATAAATGGGATTCAAAACTTAAATAAAAGACTACCTAGTATCTTCATATATTTATCTTTTATTCACTTTCAGTATCTAGATATTTCCTTAGTATAAGTAAATACTTAAACTTAATTACAAAAAACTTATACTATCTATTACTCTTAAAGTCAACCTAAAATAATCTCTTCTTACAAATAAAGATGCACCCAGAATGCAAATTTACAAAGCTTTTAGAGAAAAATGATATTTTTACTTCTTGCTTCGACAGTTCACTTTATTCTTACATACTAGTTAGTATAATATAATGTTTTTAGCGAAATTGAAATGAGACTATGTCATGTGCACATCGCCAAGGATCGTGTTTAATATTTGTTTTGTGAACCGTTCCGTTACGAACGACATTAAAATGTTTATTTACAAGTTGTCAACCTGGAAGTTTTAGAGCGTCCAAAACTGACTTTAAAACTTCGTTTTAGTTAAGATAATTTACGACTGATGAGATAGGGAGACCGCGACCGATGACTAGCTAGTCTAGATAACGAAACTTGAGCTACAAACAATTAAATTTTAATATAAAAAAAAAATTTACTAAGTACAAAGTGATTTCATTTTACCATCTCAATTTTCCAGGAGATGGAGGTTGCGCATTTCTATACAAGAAATAATAGCGACTGTGCGCGAGGACCAATATATGTATTAAAATAAAAAGTGTTTTACTATGTGACCGAGAGACGTGGCGATGGTTAGCTCATTCTTAGACTAAGAAATTTGTATCCCAATTTAATAAAGCGACTACAAAAACATACATCAGTCAGACTAAAACATATATTTCAACGCGTATTATCTGTAGATATCAATAAAAATATTCGAACGAAAAAAGTAAGCAGAGAGGATACCAACAATTTTGTCAAACTGAAACCTACACATGTAAATTTTTTGTAATATTTCTTATCATTATTGCACTTTGTTGATCTCTTAATAATAAAGAATATAGTATACGTTAAGAGAAATATTATAGAATCCAGATGCGTCATTAAATATTTTAGATCATTCAGTAATTCAAACAGACCTATTTCAAAAATACTATTATTAAAAAATAGGTAGGATACTGTAACGTGTTTTTACAAGAGTAATTATGTAATATAATATACATTTATTCCTTATTTCTAAATTTCCATTACATCTCTTAACATATTCTAAGATTTATCATCAAAGAGCTTCTTTCTCTAAGGGGTCATCCATAAAATGTCACGAAAAACAATTGTCAACCTGGACTACTTGGTGCCTCATAAACTTTGAAACACAACAAACCTATCTCAAATTTTTAACTATACCAGTGTTCGCTCAGTGGTCACCGTTGGACACTCGAACATAATCATTATTGAAAACATGAATTTGCCTATTTATATATTAGAGTATGCACTGCATTCAACACTGCAATTATTATTATTATTCTTATAAACATTACTATAATTCAAAGTATTGTTTAAACAAAATATTACTTTCAAAAAAAGAAAAAAATATATATATACGACACGCTAGGCCACATCCTAGACTGTGCAAAAGTATTTTATGAATGGCCCCCTAAAACTGTAAGCACGGTTTATTTACATGTCATACCTTCAAACTAATACATAAATTAAAAATGGAATTATTATCATATAAGTACAAAAATATGTTAGCCTTTTCAATTGCTAAATTGGCAAAAAATAGTCAAATTTTATGTTCTTTTAAATTAACTCTCTTTCGTCCACTGCTTCCCAGTGCGGTTTCGTAAATGTTAGTATAAATAATACTCTATACAGAAGAGAAACAGACAGCAAACCAACTAAAAATCGGTAGATTTACTGCCTATCGCCAAACTTCGCCATTGAACAGGATATTTTAGACGTTCCCAAAAAATTAAAGAAAAAATCTAAGGAAATGCAATGGGTCCCCAAAATTTACTTAATTTTTCTTACGACAACTTTTGTAATTATAAATTGTATGTAATTTAAAAACTAAATTCATAGTCACATGTGGATTCGACAAAAAAACAGATTGCCTGGGGTGGAAGGTTTCATTGTTAAAGCGAGATTTTATCTGGCAACGTTCAAGTGAAAGATTCACAATTGTAGCAGAACCCATACACAGCATTAGATCTTCTTTTAGCAAACCAAACATCCTTGTCGCACTATATGACCGTTTAAAATATAAAATTACATTACACGATAATAAAACTCTGTAATTTACAATATATTCCATTCGTAGGCATGGAGTTGACAACCATCAATAAAAAAAAATGTTTTTTTATGGATGATCCATAAACAATGTTTGCGTAATGTAAACGTAAATATTTCTTACAGGCTTTTTAGGTTTACTTAATGTGTAAATGATAATGTATATAACGCTTCACAATACTCGTATATCAATTAATTGAATTTTAAACGATTTACAATTAATTGCTACCATTTCCATTTTTTTTACTTTTGACCATTTATTTACAATTTTCATTTTCTGTCAATGTTCCTAGATCAATAAATCAGTTTTATAAAAAAATGGGCCCAATAACATAAACGTAACGAAAAGAATATTACAAAACGTCCCTTATCAATCGTTATTTAATAGCATCCTATGGGTCCTTAACCCATTAATAAAAAAATTGGCCGAATTGATTTGATTGAAAAACCTAATTACATAATTTTTAATAGGAACATAGGTACACATTTGTTGGCTAAAGAATAGTTTACATGTAGTGTGTGTACAGGTAGGTATGCAGACAATCGATCCTATTCGTAGGTGGACCCGTTAGCAAAATATTCCATTACAAAATTACAATTGATATAATTGCATTTTTGTAAACAATATTTTTAGTTCGGAATCTTCTTAATTACGGAAACGTCGGATTTAAATTCATCGACATTATTATACGGAGTGTCTTGCTTGTCAATCAACAATCTTCTAGCAGTAAAACGACATACCAATGCCAAACATTAGGTATAAACATTTCAAAAGAAATGTAGCAATACAGTATTTGATACAAAGACTCTCTTTAGCTCATAGAAAATTACAAAATCTATGGGTCAGTCCTAGTTTTGTTTGCAAATTTGTTGGCAAAAATACATGATGGGCGATGGACATTATGTTAGTCGCAAAATAAAGAACCCACTACTAATCTTGAACAGAAATATTATACTTCTTTAAGGGCGCATTTTTGCCCTGAGAAAATAGTGAAATAAAACGATATTTCTGGTAAAAGATTTGTGATGCTTAATGTAGTCATTGATACGCCCTGTTGATTTTTGTTGGACAAGACAGACTAAAAAATATCTGTACATATTGGAGAGTAGATAAGCATTAAATAATAGGTATTAAAGAAATTGCAAAGGATGTTTTAATATAAAATATAATAAATCACCCCAATGGTGCTCATAACTTCCCTTCGTAATAATATAATTATTTTTATAATTTTTTTTAGTACCTATATATTAATTAAAGAAAACCGGAAAATTTTAAGTGATTGATGTCATAAATTTGTAATGTCTATGTTTCTGACCAATCCTACCCTACTCAACCAATATGGTAGATTACTGTCAAGTGAAATCAGTCTCTCCTAAAAGTATAATTTGTGAAACATGTATGAACGCCAAATCATTTAGTTTTGGTTTTTGCTTTGAAAGTCAAAAATAATCGTAAACGAATTTTTCGAAATCTTGAATGGCAATTTATTCCATGAAGGTTGTTAATTACCCCTTTTATTGGTAGTCTCTTCCAAACTTGAAACTTGACAGCAAAACATTTTAATTTCATTCGATTTCTCGGACTTTTTAAAAATGCGAATCCATTCTGCTTACCTTCCATATCTACACAATACAGTTCCGACAATATTTTGAAAGAACCAATCTACGAATAATATTATGAAAAATAAGTAACTCTCATACAGTAATTACTTCAATTGTAGACTTTGACATACTCTAACAGTGATACTATAGTTTGAAATTAGCTTGAGTTAAATTTGTTTACATATCTAATGGAATATCTAATCTGCCCTACTCATTGTTAGTGTGATATGCATTAGAAATAAACATGTGCCAAGTATTAACAGTAGCGGGGCCCAACAATCATACAGTTTCTTAATATGCAACACAATTATACAGTATCCAGTTGAAAGTATTTTGTAACATTTATCTTGAATATTGCCAAGATAACTTGACCGCAGTCTACGCTATCTAAGTTGTAAATCGCTCAAGTTTTCACAAGGTTTCACTATGAACATTATACAGTACATCAAACTGATTCAAATAATGTTTTCATATAAAATGTGTACTTTAAGTAAACATAACATATAATATCTTTTGGAAAAAAATTGTGTACACTTTTACACATAACTTTGTGACAGACAATATAAATTTATGCAAATAACACACCTCAATTGTCTGTAAATGTTCATCATCACAGGTCCCGATTATGAGGCTAATGCACAAAACTGATACACATCAACAAGTTATAGGGAGCGAAACGTCTATGAATTTGGTAACGGTTTCAGTGGACCCAAACTTAATAATCCATCTGCTCCTAACGCTTGCAAACTGTTTGCCAAACCATTTTGTGCATTATGTACTGAGATTACTGGAATTCCAAAGCATCCATTTGCTTGTTCTCTGTTAGCAAGTGGTATAAAACTATATATGCCTAAACTACTCAATCTTTTTAAGTTGTCTTCTTGTGACAAATCCACGACGGGCAACCCTAATTCTCTGTTTGGTCCACTAACATTGTGGAACACCCTCTTATGGTGCTGCAGCTGGAGGGATTTAGGATATGATGCTGGACACTCATCACATTTAAAAACGGGCACTTTGCTCTGTGGATGGGCAGCTGACATGTGGACTGATAGTGAATTTTGATTCATGAACATCTTTTTACATATTCTACATGCGAGCATGCCGCCACCAACTTTTGCTTCAGGTATTGAGAAATTGCTTGTTTTAGATGTGTGTTTAATACTGACGCCAGCGCCTAAGTTAGGAATATGAGGGACAGGTCTTTCTGGAGTCGGTGATCTACTCTTCTGTTTCTGCTTGATACTAATCCCTCTTGATGCTAACACATTCGCCATTGCGTTCGCTTCTTTATTTACAGTCTTCTTAGTAACTGATATTTGGCTGCCAAAATTTAGCTTGTCTTTCGCTCCCTGAACACTGTGTATCATAGGTAGCCCCTCCCTTTGCTTCTGCATTGCCATTACGTGACAGTCCTCATTATCGTGTTTCCCCGGAAGCAGCATATCTGGTCGTCGTTTTTGACCAGGTCCTGCTGCCATTCCCGCTGGTCTTTTCATCGGCATGCGCATTGGCGGCTTCTGTCCTCGTACCTGGCCTTGGACCTGAATACCTGGCCTTATAGAAGGTCGTGGTCCTCTAGGATTAGCCATACGTGGTCTCGTACCAGTGATATTTGCTCCCGGAGCCATTCTAATCTGATTTGGCGAGGGCATTTGAACTTGTCCAGTAGACACTCCTGCTACACCCATTTCTGATCCCGAGACATTTTGACCAGGCGGCAACATTTGTCCTATAGTTTGTCCAACGGGGAACGTCTGTACGTTCTGTATCTTGATACCACTTGAAGGCGGCTTCATAGTTCCACCAGGACTGGACGGCGGAGCGTAGGGTGCTCCAGGTGGACCCATTTGACCCATTTGTGAATTCATACCACCCATAGGCGCTTGTCCATAAACGGTTTGCTGCATACCTTGAAGAGGGGAAGCGGTGGAGTACGGTGATGAAGACGGGGGAAATTGACTTGATGGCATCGCACCAGGATACCCACCTTTAGGCATACCAGGCTGGAATTGTCCGTAGCCATGTTGTCCCCCAACATAACTTTGTCCAGGATATTGTCCTGGCATTGTTTGTCCTGGAGCTCCATACATATTACCTCCTTGTGAAAAATCTGGTGGCATATTTTGTCCAGGGCCATAGGAGCTATATGATTGCGGTGGCATCATCATACCTCCGGCTCCAGGATAGGCCTGGATGTTGATCATGACATTTTGCTGATGTGTAAATCCAGGCCCGCCGCTTCCGATAGTAGATAACTTCCCCACTTGGTCGGCTAGTTGTTTCACGGGTAATAACGATGAGAGAATGTTGGAAGTCGGATTATACGGCATAAGTGTTGATGATGTATGTGGAATAACTAATGATTTCGAGTGTCCCGTCATTCTTCTATGATCATCGAGCAAAGAAATATCAGTAAACCTAGTATTACATACATCACATGTGTGCTGCGGACCTAGTGTGTCCAAGGATATGTATTCACTTGCATCTGATATTGAAAGGCTTTCTTTCTTTGTCGTACTAGACAGTAAACTTTCAAAAATGTCATCAGTACTTTTTTCCAACATGTCCAAAGGTGGTTTGGAATCTGGAGCATTCCAATTAAAATTATGCTGTTTTTCTGTAGATGGCGCAGTCAGACGGGTAGAAAGCATACTCGAGGAACTGAAACTAGGTTGTGAACTAGAATACGATGAAGTAGTAGGATAAGATATAGGAGTGCTCTCCGTTTTAGGAATAATAGGCTTAATATCGGGCGCTGGCGTCGCAGAGACTACACAGCAATCATCGTCCTCATCATTTGAGTCACCATTTATTTCTATGATGGTCATACCCGTGTCTTCTTTTTTAGTGACAGGTAGAAGTGGGATAGTTACATTTGGTGTTGAAGCTGTGCTCTGGCTGGAGTAAGCGGGTTGTACCGCTGGTGTTGGTTGTGCAGTCGAGGAGGGAAGTGACGAAGTGTCAGGTTCTGTTTTGACTTTTGCTAAAATTGGAGTCGATATAGAATCAACTGGCGGTGGTGAGGACCTTTCAGATTTGATGTGTGTAGAAAATATAGGAACATTTGATGATTGTGTTTCGACAGCTTCCACTTCTTGCTTTACAACAACGTTACTCGTATCTCGTGATTCACGTCTTTCTGGCGTGACAGCCGGCTTATTTGGAATTTCTTGTATTTGTATACTTTGTTTTACTTGAGAATTTTCAGTGTGGGGCATTTCTTTTGCAGCAATAGGAAGGTTGGCTCGTTTTGGGGTCTGCTTTACAGCAGGCCTGCCGGGTGGTCTAGATGGTTGAATTTCTTTGATTGATATTTTAGTGGGCTGGACTTTTAACGGTTCTTTCTGAAGGATAGACATACCCTGCAAGTTTTTAAGCGGAGTCGGCTTAACAGTTGACTTCGATGAATCATCGCTTTCAGATGTTTTTCGGTTATTACTAGCACTTCGCTGATTTTCACCATCTGATTCATTATCGGCCCCAGATCCTTCATGTTCACCGGATTTATCCTGGTCGTCATCAAATTCCTCATCTTTCTCTTCGTTGCCGCTACCTTCGTCTTCTTCATCAGAAGCATTAAAATCTTTTAAGCCATTTATCACTTTAAAAGAGTTAGTATTATTTCCATCAGATTTTAACTTAAGCTTGATGCCTCCTAATTTTCCTAATTTTTGCATGACATCGCTTGATGTTGGTTCTGGCTCTGGCTCCTTCTTTATAGGCGTGTTATTCTTTTTAATTGTAAACCCTAGGCCGCTAAGTTTGTTTAACGCCAAGTCAGAGCTTTTGTTATCTGTTTCGCCCGTTTTTTTTAAAGAGATGCCAGTATTTTTGAGTATTTGGGATATATCAATTTTTTGGGGAGTTTTGACCGACGGAGGCGGCGGCGCATCCTCCTCTTCGTCAGACCAGTTCTCATCTCCAGAAGGAGGAACATCTTCGTCGTCGGACGGCAGCTTGTCGAGCACCACAGAGGGCAATGAAACGTGTTGTATTAAATGGTTTTCTAGATCCTCCCAGTCACGGAAGTCCTCGTCACAAGTGTAGCAACGGAATTCTTGCTTTGGTTTCTTTATAAGCGCACCTGATGATTGGAGCCTCGCTAAAATGTTTGCAACATTACTGTCTGCAGGTTTCTTTTCGTCTTCCTCTTGAACGCTGGAGTCTACTGAGCCTTGAGCTTCATCATCTGCAAAAGACAAAATGGCTACTTAGTATATAAAGTTCCCATGTCAAAAAACTTAATACATGTTTAAGGGTAAGTTTTTCTGAAAGTCAGTAAAAGTTTCATTTTATAAAGGTACAGGAGTAAAAAGACTGTATTTGTAAGTATGTTAATAACTATAGTAAGTGATTACCTTAGCCTATCGACTATTAGCCAAACCTGCATGTAATAGGAGCCACTGCTAGCTTACAATAAAAAAAAGCCTAGTCGTGTGACACTATTGCAACAAAAAATATGGTTTATTGCCGGCTGAAAAATCATGTCATAGAACCATTTTCTTTTATATCTTAAATGATCCTTTCTATTTATCCTTTTTATTTATATAAAGTGAGTTTGTTTTTTTGTAACGCTTTTACGTATTAACTACTCAACTTTTCATCCCTTAAAAATACTGTACCGTTTCCGAGGGATATATAAAAAATCTTTTAGGTAAACAAAGCCTCGGGCAAAAGCTAATAATAATTCTATAAAGGCATTCAAGTATAATAATAACGCAGCGTGTTATTAAAAAATATAAGGAAAACACAGACTTATATACGAAAGTCTCAAGTTTCCTTACGATTTCGTACCCGTCATAATTAGTAGCCAATGGTAACGCAAAAATAATTGATGACGTGCGATCGCACATTTTAGGTTTATTTCTTCATTGATGTTTTGACAGTGCTAGAACGTATTACAAGCATGATCTTTCACGCCACCCGGAAAGCTCTTACCAAAAGAACTACGCGGCTACTCCCTTTCGGTTTTCTAAGCGTAACTCAGCTCTACTGGTTTTGTTCTACAGACGCCATTTTTTTTTTATTTAAAGCTGCCTACATAAATTCATCTTAACGATAATTATTTTGTACACGACTATACAGAAAAGTGTATCAAAAAGGAACAACTGTTCAGGATTTTAAAAAGTGTATCTAACAGGAATAAAAGCGAGGTTTTTCAACGTGTATCTACGAGGAATAAATCAACGCTACACGCAATAGAACGCCAGTTTTAGCGCTACAATTTGAAAGCCGTCGTCACTATGTTTAATTTCTTTCATGAACTCCGATTCATATACCAATAGCGTTTCTAAGTCCTGCTTTTCTAATTCTAAGACTTGTTGTCTGAATCGCAACATACCATTTTCATAGTTTGACTCCATGACGATTTTATCGCTAATAATATAATAAATGTGAATTATATTATTTTTTTGCTCACCGATAATAATGGTGCCGATTCTATTGTACACTCGACTAAACTAAAACCTGACTTAATTTCTTCATATGAAATCCACCTAGTGTTCTTCGTAATAAGGTCTATTTGTTACTAGCATCTATTTCTCAGCGCCGCTAAATTTCACTAACACCTGTCAACGTATACTCACCTTTATTTCCACGCGACGAGAGTCTTCATTTATTCAAACGCTGTATAATTGCCGTATAAAAACTTGTTCAAAACGAACAAGGATGACGTGTTTTTAATCTACACCTACGAAGACGCTTACTAAAAACACAGAGCAAAAGAGATGGCATTCAACGGATAGCGGCTCTCGCTACGTGATTTTAAAGTTTATTTAAGCGTATCAGACTTTAGTCGACAAACAAATTGCTTATTTCAATAGCGATATATGTTACCTACTTGTTTCAATTTGAAGAAATCTTTTTTTACATCTTATATGAAGAAAATTTAGTGAATTTTAATTTAGCGAGTGAAGTAACAGAATTAAGAACAATGTTTAATAAACTAATAAGCGAGGAGAATTCTTTGTACTACATTTTTTTCTAGGAAAAGCGCGCAGACAGAAATGTGAATTTATATGTATCTGTGCTATATGGTTAGTTTTTTTATCGCGGTGTTATGCACTCGGAATTCTAGGCAAAAGGTGAGGCAGTAAAAAAAAAAAAATATTCTGAGCGTTATGTGGCGCTTGAAAGCAAATTCGTCTAAAAGACCAGATTTGTGGATATAAAAGTCATGGATTTTGCACCACGATAGAAGACCTCAAAGAGAATTCATGGCGAGAACTGAAGTCGATTGCTAGAAATGCGTTTAAAAAATGTTTTGATAATTATTTAATTCGAGGCCTACTTTGATGGCGATACGATAAATTTGCAATAATACATATTTTGTGTTGCATTGACCCATTCCCGGTACTTTCTTGACAGAATATAAATAACATGACCTGACAATAACCCACTAATGTCATATAAATCGCTTTTTTTTAAGATTTCAAAAAGAATTTTTAAATTGGACAATTACTTTTTGTACATATATTATAAAAATGAATTGCTCTCGCTAAAACTCGAATAAGGCTGGACGTATTTGAATAACGTTTGTTTTGTTTCATTAGCTCTACTACAGAGTTGGTTTAAAAGAGAAAAAATTGGAAGACCCAAAAGAATGAATGAAACTAGATAAATAAAAAATTGGTTATTTTGTATGAACATCGCCCCTTTTGATTACTTTTAATAGACGACGATCGTGACGGACCTATCGTCTAACTGACGTGATATACAAAACTATCATTGTTTCCATCGCCACTTACTTTTAATATATGGCGTTCGTGGTCATTTCTTCCGTGTGGTTGTGTAAAATTTATTATTTCGTTTCACATATACATACATAACAATTTAGATTTTAAGACAAGATTTAGTTAGTGAAGTGAAGTTAAACCTACCTTACACATTGCGATAACTAATTTTGATCTGCCATCCTATCTACCTATTGACTTTGTAGGTTTACACACCTAACCAGGAATTTTAGCGTGACTCGAGGTGTAGTTCAAGGGTTTTTAATTGACAATTGGTTAATAAATCTATATAACTATTTATTTGAATAAAAGTAATTAGACATAGTAAATGACAGGCCACAACTATATATTTCAATATAATATATTTTAGTTTATTATTATATAGACGAGAGAGCGCCGACTGACAATAATCGACAGACATGAGCATTAGGCACATTGCTATTAAACTCAGCGTAGGCGTCAATACTTTCAACAAACTTCCTCTTAAATTAAATCGATTGTTCTTTTTAATCGAATAGGCAACAAGTTGACAATTCATCGAACTGTCAAAAACAACATAAATGAATGGAGCATAAACTTAATATACTATCGTAATAGACGAACAATGTGTGCGAGTGAGATACCTAGCTAAAAATCTAGACTACCGATTTGAAATAATTAGTCTCCAATAGTCTCCTGTCAAAATATTACTAGTTTTAATTTTGATGTTTTCATTGTAATCTATCTATATTTTAATGGATAAATATAAAAAATAATAAATGTGCCACCTTCTCTGCTAGATTTTGGTGTAACATACAGCAACAACAACAATCCAACATTGGACGTGAACTAATACGTATAGGAAATAATATGTAACTCATTTCGTCTGAAAATAACGCAGTCTATCAATTTTTCTTTATGTTTATCACAACTTCTCATATCATACTCGTTATAGCAATCCTATCAATGATAAGAAACAGTTAATAAGTAAGTGCAGAACGTCATTGACAACTGTCAACTTTTTTGTTGGGCACGGATAGACTTCTATTTAAAAAATTCTCAACCTCACAACGAGACAGATTCGAAAGGCTGCGCAAAAAATCTCTCAGACAAAACTTATCAATATCCAGCGGGCCCTTTGTCAAGCAAAAAAATCCAAAATCCCTCTATGATCGGACAACAAAAGGAAAAAACCATAATAGTGTAATACTTTAAATAAGGTATTTATTTATAATATTTGCTTGCAAAGGTACAAGTATTTAATAATTTATAAATTCTCACAGTGGCACTGTTTCTATGCAATGGTGATGTACTACATCGACCAACTAACAAATTTATCCTTAGCGACATTGATCAAGAATTGTCTTAATTACACAGATGTCGAACGACTCAAAATACTACGTCACAGTACCACAATTTTAAATAAGCATTTCATGCGTCCCCACATTATCACTAAATTTAATTCAACCACTACAAAATCGTATAAACTAGATTAACCCTTATCACAGATATCTATATAGCCTTAGGGAGCATAATTTCATATATTATAAGCGTTAGGGATAACTGTCAAGCTGTGAGAAATATTATTTTTATCTTTTTCTTCTGTAGTCTCTATGCCGAAGACTAACAACGGAGCCGTAATCTCTATAAAGAGACAAAGTTACGTATATCTAAGGAAGGTAGTGTAGAGGTTTAGTGAATAGTCTCGGTAGTGCGAGTGAAGGTGGAAATAGTACCGCCCACATTACCACATCTACGACCGTTATGAGCTGGGATCAACGGTAGGAACCGTCGAAATCGGAAGAAATACTCCTTGAACCTACAGAGACGGTAAACCGTTGCCTTTGAATCTACTACAAACTTAACTTTAGATAAAATTTTATAAAACCCTTCCCTTCCTCCTTAGCTAAATACAACAGTGTTAACAAAAAAGTGTTAGTTAATTTGTTAGAATCGACTAAATAGCAGATCACATCGCACAAAAATGTTTTCCTACTATCATGTCAAAAGTGTTTTCTTCTGTCCCGGAGATAAAAACCACCGCTTAGGGCTGGGTGCGAAACTTTTCTTTGTTAGAAATGCTTTCTCCTGCCTAGGATATTAGAACTCTTCCGTCTTCCTAATCAAATTAGTCATTCATAGAAATATTTGGAAAGAATAAAACCTAACTTCAAATTATGTTTAGAAGTATTACACGAATAATTTTACCATAACGTTATCAAATTTCCATTTCTGGTCTATCCCTAGATAGAAATCGTTATTTCACAAAGTTACGGTATCCTTATGTTAAACGGAGGAACAGTTACAATAGAAATTTAATTTTGATGATGATACATTTTCTGTGCCAGACTTAAAAGTTTATATTTCGTAAAATACGAAAACCGCACTTGAATCGGTCAAACGATTTTTGAGAATTATGAGGGCATTCGTTTGCAATAACCTGTGGCCGCGCCTCCAGGTGAGCTAACACCTGAATCATCGCCATAAAATCGTGTCTAAGGCTGTCTGTCTCTGAACACGCAACGCTCGCGTTACGTTGCCGTTGATGCGGCGGGCGTCTTCGCTACGCATTCTATCATCATTTATAGCTCCTTTGTGGCCTAGATTTTTTTAATCAGTTATTTAGTTGTAAAAGTAATATTGAATAATAAATTATTCCTTTATATAATAAAGTCCTTTATTTTTCATTTTTCAATACTTTTTAGCCTAGCCACTCCATTTCCTAATATATGTCAGCACCGAGTCATAAAAATACTTATTTATATTAGTTCTGTCAAAAAAGTACCAGGATTTAAAAAACCCATTTGTCACTTTCAGTTTTCAGTGCCACCCCAATTTACACTATATCCTGTATGATGTCTCGAACAAAAGGCGTTGAACGCGCTAGGCGTGTTGCCAGCGCTGGACGCTGAAATAACTAGACACGCTAGGCGTATTCACCGGCATTGTATAAAAACTGATCATCATCATCATCATTTCAGCCATAGGACGTCCACTGTTGGACATTGGCCACCCCTAATGACTTTCAAGAAGACCGGTTGGAAGCGGCCTGCATCCACCGATGTCCTGCGATCTTTACCAAGTCGTCTGTCCACCGCGATTATGGACGTGCGCTTTCCGGTGCGTGGTCTCCATTCCAGAACTTTTCGGGCCCATCGACCATCCGTTCTACGTGCTATGTGTCCCGCCCATTGCCACTTTAATTTGCTGACCCGTTCGGCTATGTCGGTAACCTTCGTTCGTCTGCGTATCTCCTCATTTCTAATTCGATCGCGCAGAGAAACACCAAGCATAGCCATTTCCATAGCTCGTTGAACGACTTTGAGCTTGCTTGCTTGCATTGTAACTGGTGATGAGACATGGGTTTACGAGTTTGACAAGCAAACCAATCACCAAGTCAATGTCGCTGAAACGGTAATGATTAAAGTTTTTTGATTAGCGTTATGTTGTGCACTCAGATTTTTTGCCAGAAGGTGAGTGATACAGTAAATGAAGAATAATATCTGAGCATTATCCGGCGTTTGAGAGAAAAAATTCGTCGAAAAAGGTCAGATTTTTAGAAAGAAGTCTTGGTTTTAGCACCAAACTAATTTTGACACTGATAAGCCAAACTAATTTTATGCAAAATACTTATCGAACAACCACCGTATTTCCATTATAGGTCTTTCTTTCCGAGCGACTTTTTTCACTTTCCAAAACTCAAATTACTAGTTCGAGGCAACCGTTTTCAGTCGATAGAAAACTTAAAATTTGCTGAAGTGCATTTCATAAAATGTGTTTAAAAAAATATTTTGATGATTCTTTCTTTTTTAAAAGACAAAGACAACTTCCCTATTAGGAATATTTCTGTGTCGCGGGGATTCGCAAACATTCAAGCAACAGATACAAAGAACACGCACATTTAGGACAACTATTTGTGGATCACACAAATTCTTGTCCCGTGAGGGATTTGAACCCACAACACTCTGGCGGTGTAGTAGCGAGATGACCACTTAAACCATTGCGCCATTCGTGCAGTCTTCGATTGAATTATTCGTGGGCATAAGTGTATTATTTCGGGAGGAGAAAACCTCCCTTCGTCTTTGATGACGACACAATTAATTAGGATAAATAATAATAATAAATATTTTGTGTTTCTTTGAACAATTTCCTGCACTTCTTTTTAAGAATTTATGATAATATATTTATTTGTAAAGTAATAAATTAACTTCAAACAGCTGTTCGATACGAAATAATTTATTTTTTCCAAATTTGCCACTTTTATATCCAAGATCTAAATCCAAGATATCCAAGAATAAGTCATTCACACGAGATATTTCTTTGTATCGTATTTTGGTTATGTTGATGATGTGAATATTTCTATTGAGGTAGCCATGGCATACCATATAGCCATATAATGAATGAAAAAAATTATTACTGTGAACATAGTCAATGGAAATCAATAATATGCATGCGACTAGGGTTTGATAATAGTCGTGTCGCCGCCCGTGCTAAAGTCCAAGCTATTGTAATAGGGCAATGACGGGTCATATAAAATGATTATCTTTTTACTCACCGTCAAAACGGTTGGTTGGGTAAAATTTTGTACGAAATAATTACAACTAATAAAAGCGGACGACAATTTTTATGATATACATCAAGATATTATATAAGAAACTACCCAATTGAAGGAAGACATTAGAACCTGTGTCTCCGTGAGCATTTTTATTTGTATCATATTTATTTATCTCTTTATTGTACACCTTTAATGTAAGATACAATCAAAAAAACAAGACAAACATTCAGGCATATCAATCGGCGGTCTTATCGCTCACGGCGATCTGTATATGTATTATTGTCAATCCTGATTATATTAAGTATTAAAATGATTATAGAATTAGTAACATATTATTTCATTGATAAGTTCTATTTTCTGTTGCTAACGGTACCGCTTATCAATGAAAACGAAAAAATGCGTATGATTAGTTATCGATTAGTAACCATCTAAATAAGATTTCTTCAACACGGTATGTGATGGTGATGAGGGTCTTCTGTTCTTTCGTAAAATTGACAACCACACCACAGACGACCTCTATAATAAATACAATAACACTTGTGTAACATTGTTGTATGCTACAGAAATTCTGCAACTTTGTTGAGGGTGAAGTAACTTTTTTGTCTTTGCTGGTCCTTAGTGTTTCATAATGTTAAATACTTGTACTGAAGCAGATCGATTACTTTTACCAATGCCGACAATAAATAAGTAATTAATAAAGTTACCCTATGACGCAGATATTTTTTCACAAATCTATTTAAGTTTTTTATTGGGTGACCCAAAGGACAATTCCGAGATCCCGTACAATTTTTGGCAGCCCCAAGAGCGATGTATTACGTAAACGTACGTACTTTGTAAACAAACCATATGTTATCATATTTATGGTTGTCATAATTAGAATGCAGAAATATTGTAATTTTACCTTCATTTCTTAGTTATACTTTACAATTTTACTGTTAATGCTTTAGTATGGAACCCCTGAGAAACCCTGTATACAATGATGGAGGAAAAAATCCAACGTAGGTTTGCCAGATATTTGTATAAACGGGCATGGTTAGACTAAATACCCTACAGTATAGGCGGGAACGGTATGCATATTATACAGTCATACACTATTATTTTTTGATAACTGACAAAGTAGTTTTTTTTAAAACCCTGGAGTATGTGAGACCATACATTTCTATGTACCAGACCAATACATGCGAGGCATTGGTAGGCGGCAGCTAGAGTTGGGTAATGGGTAAAAACCCATTTATCCCATTTAAGTCAAAACCAGATGATTTGGGTTTTAACCCGGTTATTACCCATTATCTCCATTTTACTGGGTGAAAATGGTTATTTCAAAATATTTAACAAGGTGTTTACTATTAATAGTACAAGATCGTATAAAATTGTAGAAATCAATAAATTAGATACTACGCAATAATCATCAATACCGGAAATACGGTAACAAAAATAAAATTGTTAAGGCCAGACATAGATGGTTCAGGGCTGGTGCTACGCAGTGATGTGATTTCTATATGGCTTCGGGATTCCATGTGTATTGGTGGTGAATCAGGCACGCAATCATCATGTCATTATGTACATCATCAACCTACTTGTGAAATAATTGAATATCAATTCTTTTTTTATTTATTTATTTATTGGCTCACCAACAATTGTATACACTGTAGAACAGTCAAAAACATTTTGCAATTGGTGTGAAGTGGCATAGTGTTACAATTACTTATAGGTAAGCACCTCATGCACTATAAACAATAATTATTATGTGCTTATGCTAAATGTGTACAATTCAAGTAGGTTATGATAAAAACAGATAGAAAGTAAAAAATAAACCTTTTACAAAATATTATGTATGGTATTCCGGAACTTGTTAAGCAAGTCAGTATGTACCAGGTCGCTGTAACTGTTGAGGAGTTTGCAAAGTCGTGGAATGGTGGAGTTTGCAGCGAGAACACGGAGCGAAGGATGCAGGGGGGTGATGGGAAAACGAGGATATAGCTGGAGCCTGGAATTTAATTTTGCCTTTAAGTTTGCTGTGATTAATATTGTGGGCACTGAAGGACCGCTCTAAGGCAGCAAAAGAGCAAGGTACTGTCAGTGGAGTAGAACCCATAGCCCCTTTCACCATGTTACTGGACTGACCTCCTTAATATTTGCCCACAGAAATGGTCGGCTCCTAAAACCATCTCTAGCTCAATAACAAGCCAAATTGCTCATGACATTTAAACGTATAATTTGTCTATCTTGATGGATGACCTCCATAGCGTCGCCATTCTGGTTTATGTCTAGTTTCGTTCCTTGAACTGTGGGGTTTAATAAATATGCTGCAAAGTGAATCGGTTACAAGCACATTTTGATTATCTCGTTAACGTTTATAAAAATCTAATCTTTTTAATTTAATATAATTTATATAATTATAAATTATATATAATTTTTTATTTAATGTTGCAATGCCCGAAATGGGTTAACTGTTGATACACAATATTAATGCAACATCTACAAATATGTGCCCACACAGTTTGCAATAAATGTCTTTGTCTAATAATTTTCAATTAAACTAAACAGTAATATCGATTACTTATTTTTGTAATATTCGTTTCATTTTTCATTACATTTGAGTTGAAATTTTGCGTCAGAAATAGACTCCACAAAAAATTTGCTTTGCTGAAAATGTCAGAAAAATCAGTGCTGATTTTTCTTCTGCCAGTAAGTGTTGTTTTTTCATGTACACCTAATGTCTGTAAGGCAATCTTTGTGTTGTTAAAACTTTTAAAGCTGGTGTAATAACTGAACCATCGAGTATCATATAGCAACTTTAGAGTTTCGTCAGCATTTTAAAGTAAAACTTCTTTAGAATCGTTGTGATTTGAAAATTCGATAAAACAAAAAAGTGACGCTAACAAGAGAGAAACATATTCATAAATAGGATTTAGCCTGCGAAAGAATGAGATAGAATACAAGTATACAGTGTTTCCTATAATCTTTGTCTTTGCGCCTCCTACGCGTACTACGAAGCCTTCAAAAAATGCGTCATAGTCAACGTGGTGTATCATTGACGTGTACAATTTTTGTGCATTTGCGTATTAAAATTTGTTGGTTAATTTATTTATGTTAATTATTTAACACATCTGTGTTAATTTTAAGTTTCACTTCTGCCATACTGAAGTTAAACTTTATTTATTTACTCGTACTCTTTATCGTCAAACCTGATTCAGGTCTCACATTATCCTTGTTACTTGGTTGCAAAAATATGTCATTAACTCCGGTCCTAATCTGTTGTTTGCTGCTTTCGGGAGAATTAGGGACATTTCATTAAATGTCTAGCCATTTTTTGCAACTGTTGACAAGTTTTCGAACAAGTGTGAAAATTTTACAAACACTCTTAAAAGATCACTCTAAACAATGAGTTTTACATGAACGAAGGGAAATACCAAAAGGCTGATAAATCTCATTCGTGTTTTCCTTTTTTAATAATAAGCGACACTTTTTCCAATAAATATTAATAGTCCTCTTTTTTCATGTTGCAAAAGTTTTCATAAGATTTGGATCATATTCACCTGTGCTACTCATTAATTAACCTAATTCCACTCTAAAAAGTCTAAAAACTCTTAAGACTCCTTTGTTAAACCCAAATTCTTCATTTGCGTTTACGGCGTTTGTATTATAATACTAGCTGTGCCCCGCGGCTGCACCTGCGTATAACTTAAAAGAAATCACTGACTTGGAATTTTTTTCACAATATTTTAGTAACATTTTCTTAGCATGGAGTTCGTACCTTCTTAGCAATGATCGTTTCTCATCGGGCAGCCAGGGTAACGCGTCACCTGCCGACTCTAACAGAAGTAGGCCTGAGACGGTGGCGCGACTCTAAATCGGAAGGGGAGTAGAGCCATCCGCAACTCCGTACGCAATGGTGTAATGAATTCTTTTTATTTTCCATTATCTCTCCTAAGCCATGCGTCCAAAGAACATGCTATAAAGGGCAAAGTTTATCTTCATACAATTGTCTTGACTATGACGTCCTTTTGTTCGTAAGGATTAATAACTCTCCTAGCGTAATAATAATGCTCATAACCAACTTTTTCATTTTCATTTTTTTTTCGCAAAATAGCTTATTGTGGCTTATGTATAAGAGATAGTACATCTAAAAATAGTTTGCAATACCTAATATATAATATATATATATATGCCTAAGGGCCAATATTTTTGTAGAACATTGGATCTACGTATCAATAACCATTACGACAGCGTACGCGGATAACGCAGTTCGGGAGTGCTTTTCTTCCGACTTACTAAACACAAATCAAAATTTAAGACAAACTGAGAGATGCAATCCGATGCTAGATAGCCTATAGCCTAGTTACGAAAAAATCTTTTTGTATATGATAGCCTCATGAATCTGAATATCGTATTCATATACAAAAATAATTTATCGAATCTGACTGGCTGTTACAGAGATTAGCGCGTTAAATAAACAATCAAAAAAACAAAAAACTTTTTAGCTTAATTATATGAGTATTAGTATATATAATCTCTCTCTCTCTCTCTCTCTCTATTTGACCGATTACAATTTGTTCTTAATAATGTTACAGCTCAGACACAAATGCCATATTTATATACAGATACAGATACTATCCAGACACAAAAAACTGTTAAAGTGTAAACTAAGCTATCGTAGTCTAAATTAAACATTAAACTGAAAAATCTACAATATTTAGTTTTCACCCATCCAAACCACCAGTGGGTAGTGGATTGAAATGGGTGATAATTTAGTTTTCCCCAGTCGTGGGTTTTAACCCGGGTGATTACCCATCTCTAGCGGCAACACAGACTTTTCATCTGTCCGCTTGCGTGGCACCACACGTGGATAAGCCCAACTTCCAGAGCCGTTACACTAATAAACCGTTTTATTAAAGATATATTTTTTGACAACTCTGGCGTAATTAGTTGAAAAAATTTCACTTTTCCTTATTATGTAGCTTCTATGCTATTTGCATCTTACTATGATATTTGCGTAGTAAGGTAGGACTACATAATTATATTAGTATAGGTATGCATAGTTAATTAAGTTTGGTTTATGGTTTAAGATGAAGATTAATTGAAGTGTCTGTTTGTAATGTCAAAATAATATTTTATTTTTAAGCTCATACAGTTATTTGCACGATACCTATACCTAAAAATCAGTTTTAAACAATTTTGTCTGCCTGTCTGTCAGTTTATTTCGGATAATCTCCGGAACGGGTAGACCGATTTCCACGGGGCTTTCACTGGCAGATAGCTAGTGTTATAAGGAGTAACTTAGGTTACTTCTATTTTGGAAGAAGAATTAGGGTTCCGCGCAAATACAAACAATATGAACACGCCAGCGAAGCCGCGCGGGAACTGCTAGTAGTCTAATATTATAGTAAAAAGATCTCGGTACAAAATTGTTGTGTTTGATTATTAAATTATCGTTGATTTTATGTTTGTTTTTTTTTTGTGTATTTTATTTTGTATGTTTAGTGTAGAAGATATAAGCGATTTGGTTGTATATACTGTAAGCATATATTTTATAAATAAATGAATAAGAAATTCTCAGTTTTTGCTACTTCGAGATACAAGGTTCAGCTATTCTGGTTTATAATGTAAAACCAATACGGTAGTAGGTGGGATTTTTCTTCACAGGGACGACTTACGGTGCAGTGCAGCGGTGGTTAAAAAATATAATAATTTATTGTCTTTTCAAGAGTTCCTCGCCTTTTTTAAATTCAAAACTGATATTTTAATCATATAAGTATAATGCCAGGCAATATCGTAATAATATGTCCGATATTTCTTTGTCCGATTATTGTAATTCCAAAAGAGTTTTGAAATAGTTCCATACCAATCGATCATCATTAAATGTTGTACCTGTACACGATATGAAGGATACAGAAAAGGAAATAGGGTACCACATACAGAACAAAATTATTGTGCCTGAGGGTTTGAAAAATAACTGTTGACCAACAACGTGACCGCGAAGCCGCGGGAAAAAAAACTTGGACGGAACCGTGACATTGTTTCTCAACCGATCATGAAATAAAATGTTGTATACACATTTTATTGGGTAAGGACAGAAAATTCATTGGGCACCTATATCCTAAAAAAAGATTTGAAAGGTATTCAAAAAAAAGTACTTTTAAACGTTTGGCAAACTCTTCATTTATGCAAGCGAAGCTGTGGGAAAAGCTAACTTTAATAAATATCAATCCAGGTACGGATTTTTGTATAAGATTCATGTTTGGGCTACGAAGATATGACCACGTTTCTGAATTCCGTCAAAAGCTCAAGTGGCTTCCAATTCGTTCTTGCTGCAATACTCACATACTCAGTTTTCTTTACAATAGCTTATTCAAACCTAAGGCCCCTTTTTATCTCAAAGAACGGTTCAAGTGCCTTCATGATACACATGAAAAATCTCTGAGGTCATCAGAGGATTTGAGACTGGAGATGCCACTACATTCCACAGAATTTTATGACCAATCCTTTACTGTTGAAGCTGTACGTTTGTGGAATGCGTTGCCAGTCACAATTAGGCGAGCGCAATCAATAACAATTTTTAAGAAAATGGTTCATGAATATTATTTATCACATTAGTTTAATCACTTCCTTATTTAAGTATGTTGTGTATACATTAAAATATGTATATATGTATGTATGTTATATGATAGACTTAAGTATATATTATATGTATGTTTTGTGTTAGTATGCATAAGTAGACTAAATATACAGGATATTTGTATATTTTCATATTGATTAAGTTATAGTAATTATAGTTTTTCATAAAAATTTTGCAATCCACCAACTACAACTGTCTCTCCGAAACACTTTGATCCATCCTAAGGTTGCCTGGAAGAGATTGATTTTGCAATAAGGCCCCCCTTTGTACATTAATTGTATGTATGATACTTCTACTGTAAGACTGGTGTACAAATAAAGTGTTATCTATCATCTATCTACTCACGTAACACTTCTAACTTCGTTACTGTAACAGTCTTTTAGCTAAGAAATAGGAAAAATAAATAATTATTCGATGCCCCGATGCCATGATTCAACACCCCAAGGTAGAGAAGAGGGCCTTGGGCAAGAAGTCCGCCTTTGTACAATATGTCCGTTTTAATAAATAAATAATAACTAGCTTTTGCTTGCAACAATTGCATAGTGTTCACATTGGATGATAAATACATATTATGACAAATACATGGAAAAAAAATACATACACATTTTGTTTTTTATAGCTACTACTTGAAAATGAATGATAAAGTAAACCACTTAAATCATTTGTTTGCTTACAATTCTTTCATGTAAAAAACAGAAAAAACTTGTAACCTTATTTTCATTGGCCACTTGGTCATAAACATTTTAAGTTTTTAAGTTCGCGAATGGCGGGGATGTAGGGTGGTGGGGGCGCTCGCTTAGGTCCTGACGTGTTCAGTGTCTAATCATTAGTATATATATTGAGTATTATCATAATTAGGTCATTAGTCTTTGAACTATCGTCGATCAAGCAACTAAATCCGTAAGAAATTGTGAAGTACGGAGAAAATAGAGTTCCGCGCCGTTACAAATTTCCTTACTAAGCAAGGAAAAAGTGTCAAATATTATTGGAAGAGATGTCATCCGTTTACGGGGACTCTTGTCCAGGAAAAACCATGGTATACAAGTGGCACAACCTCTTTAAGCAAGGCAGGGAAACAATTGAAGACGATTCCCGACCTGGCGGTCTGTTGAGGTCACCACTTCATGTTTTCGAAAAAATCGAAAAATTTATATTGGAGAATGCACGTTTGAAGAGAAAACAACTCACAGAAACTGTTAGAGTATCTGAAACAACCATTTTTAAGGTCTTACATAATGATCTCGGCATGACAGAAGTCAGTGCAAGATGGGTGCTTTGCCTAGAATGCTCACACCGCCACAAAAACAGCAACGCAAGTGTTCGCGTGCGTTTTTGGATGGCTTTTTGGAGCGAATTGTAACTGGGGATGAAATTCGGGTTCATCACTATGAAACTGAGTCTAAGAAAGATTCCATAAAGTGACATAAAAAGGATACACGATCGCCTAAAAAAATCAAGGTGTCGCAGTCGGTATATGTCGCTATAGGTGCTACGGACAGCCCACTGTGCACAGCATGCATGTACTGATGGATTGTCAGGGGATGGATTAGCAGAATACCGGGTTAAGTACCCAGTAAGTAAGCAAGTGTGTAAGTTGATTTTTTTGCAGCTTCAAGGGACCACTGATATAATTCTTGGGTTCCTGAAGAAAAGGGTCTTGACAGACAAGACAGATATAACAACAAATTAACGACTTTCGGATTTTTTCTTTTACTTGTGCTGTGAGATCTTGCTTCTTACCAAATTCATGATTCTAGGTCAATGGGAAGTACCTTATAGGTTTTGATTTAACTGCGAAATGTTCAAATTTGGTATTATTTTAAACTTGATGCGTCCACGGGTTCTTGAGAAAAAGGTCTTGACAGACAGACAGACGGACAATACAGTGATTCCATAAGGGTTCCTTTTTTTCCTTTTGAGATCCTAAGAACTGAGCTAACCTTAGCCGGCTCTTAAATAGTAGATAGCTGCATAGCTGCTAGATAGTTGCGCGGAGGTGCGGGGAGCTTTGGCTCCTTTCCGGTTAAGAGGGGCGTGCGCAGAACACGCGCCACCATCTCTGGCTTGCTTCTGCTAGGGTAACGGGCAGGTGACGAAAAATCCTGGCCAACCGACGAGAAACGAGCATTGCCCAGAAGAGATGAACTGTGGCTGTATTCATGCCAAAGAAAAATGTTACTAAAATATTGTCTATACTAAAGAATTATAAATCACCAATCAGTGGTTTCTTTTAAATTATACGCAGGTTAAACCGCGGGGCATAGCTAGTATACTATATTTGTAGAAATTTTACAAACATAGTAAGTTAAGACGTATTGAAGTTTATACGTGATTGTAATTTTATTGTTCTTTATCGAGGTTTTAAAACTTATCAAGTTTTATAATTGATCTTTTATCCTTTCGGCTAGTAATAAATAAAATTAGCGGGCGGTTTCTTAAACCTGCATTAATTTCTAATTAGGTACGTTGAGATTTAAAATTTGGACTGCGGTTACGGAAGAAAACTTGTCAGAAATTAAAAATTCATCGAAGAAAATTGGCGAATCACGTATAAATATTCAGTTTATATTGAAGGTTTGTTCAGGAAGCGTTCAAAAGAATGAGGAGCATAGTTTCGAGCTGGAGATAGCAGAACCTCACCGACGCTCAGAAGCAGGCTGACGTGGAATGGTGCTATGATACTAGTTTGGTGCATGCTTGTATCGGCGCTTTTACGACATAATGACAAGTGACGAATCTTGGATTTCTTAATACGATCCAGAAACTAAGTTCCAGTCAACATTTTGGCTATTTCAAAATGAGTAAAGGTCTACCAAAATCAAGCATTCGAAAAGCGCAAAGATTTTGATCGCTAGATTTTGCACTATCAGGTTATCTGGTGTCACGTTTACGGGAACTCATTGTTTGTTTTCTTAAAACGTGCTGTTTTCTGAAAAAAACAGTTGATTTTTTTACCTTAACTAAAAATCGAGGCCAGAGAGCGGTGTATAAATCAGTACACGAGAGACACAGATCCTTTGGATGCACGAACAAATAATGATTGGATTGGGATTCGAGGCAAGAACTGGTGGTGGCCTATTTTTACATAGCTAAGTAGGTGTTTGCATAAATACCTTTTGGATATGCGCAAATGAGAAAAAAGATATTTCAGGCTGAATAACCGTCGTGAGACAGTTCTAAACACATTTAAAAATATGGAATCCTTCCTAAATCTGGTGGGCGCCATTTACTTCCAAGTGTGGATCTTTGGTTTTAGAAGGTATACGGTTCGATGGACAGAATCACTTTCCTAAATCAGTGGAAAGGAAACGTAGAGTTGTAGCTAATTTTATAACTATTATAAGAGTTGTATATCTATAAGTTACTCAGGTATATATTTTTTGCCAGCGCGCGGCAGCCCACTGAATTTTGGCACGTTTAGTCGACTAGTGTACTTGTAGCTTCATACCTACTCTGTGGAGTGGTCCTGGCCGGACATTACTGGAGTATGCGGAAAAGTGTGACATGCATATGAAACTTGCATGCATTGTTGTTACCCTCATAGTCTACTTATATTTAAGTTTTGAACTAATTATGAACTATGTGCGCATTTGAATTACAATACATGTTGAATGAACCACTGATTATTTTTCAGATCTCACGAATGGAAAGAGTATATGCTGCTTGCTAGAGGTCAAACACAAGAAAATTGCTGCAGCTAAATTAGCATGTTGTCAACCACAATCAGTCTCGCAAAACGCACCTGTTACCTCAAAATGTGCTGCTGACACTCCTAATCATTACATATTTGTTAATAATGTTACGGCACTAAATCGAGCGTGCGTAACCATCTGTTGGCGATTAGAGGAAATCATATAGGATTACGATTAAGACCACGCCATCTTTTGACAATGAACGGTACTAGTAGCCGATTTAAAGAATGTCCCCCTTTATAATAGAAAATTCCAGAATAGTTTCGAGCTTTCGGGAAATGTCACGATATCCCTAGAAAATAACGTTCAGAGTATATAAGGCGGTGCATTGCGGTATGATCGGAGTTCTAGTTGAGCGATCGGCAAGTGAACAAGTGAATAGAGAAGTGGAAATAGTGAGAATATAAGTGCGAAGGACATCTGATAGTGTAATAGTGAGAATTAACTATAATTGTGTTATTTGTGAATTATTAAAATTATTTATGTCTATTTTGGTGTAACTTTGTAATCCTGAACTTCAGCTCGTAACAATAATTTTGTACCCGAACAATTACTAATATCTGCTTCTGTAAAGGAATTGTCATTATTTAATTAAAAATTCTATGTGAAAATCCCTTGAAAAATTAGATAAGAGCTTAACAACTGCGTTTTGTTGAATATACCCAAGAACACTCCAAGTCACCTTTTAAACAAAGAAAAACTGATACAACATCGTGTCCTGTATTTTTACATTCATTGCCAAAATATACTTACAATATTATTTGCAATATAACTAGAGATCGGATAATAGGATGCATATTTACCTAAAGTTATTTTTTGGATAACAAATTATGGAAGCGGCTTCTAAGTATAATTTTATTTACGAATGCAGTTGTATTGTCGCGTCGCTACTCGCACAAGCAAGTATAATTTGCCGTCTCACTCGCACTCTTACAAAATGCTTACATTTACTGGGGTTTAATAGGCCCGATTTGACACTTGTTGCAACGTTATAAGGTTGTTTTTGTTTCGTCAAAAATCACTGACAATAAAAGTAGGGAAAAGCAACCATTATACGTTGTAACAGAGCAAGTGTCTTTTGTGTCAAACTGGGGTTTATTACATCTCACGGAGTATAGGTATACTTAAATTTGAATTTCCTGGAATCTCGGGATTCTTTCGATAAAAAAGTGCTTTCCATAATAGCCAACATCTCAACTTTAGGTAAATATGCATCCGAATATCCGACCTCTAAATATAACAGCCTAAATGTAAATCAATGCAAGCCCCATTTGTATTCTTTTTTCACGGTCCTCATTATTTATTTGGTTGAAATAAAACATTTATTTAAAGTATATAAATAAGTACAGGGTGGGCCATAATAAAGTTTAGTTTTAAAAAATAAATAAAAATACAGGTTATATTTGCGAAAGTGCCTCGGAGAGCACGTTAAACCGTCGGTCCCGGATGCCATACGAACATCTGTGGCAGTCGTTACGGGAGCACTAAAAGTCCGATAACCTGGTCTAACTACAGAACTTTGATATCGCCTAGTACTTGGGTTGTAGAGGTCTGATGGCAGTCGCTTCACGTAAACTATCAAAGTTCGGCCGTTTTGTAGTTAGACTGTAAGACGATCCCAAATTAGTTGGGAAAAGGCGCGGAGGATGATGAATTGATGATACTTGCGAAACTTTAATAACTTTTAAAATATTAATGCACATGTATTTTTTAAATAATTTCGTCTAAATGCGCTTTAGATTGGCGGTAATACTGTTCCAAACGAAATATCAGGTTTTCGAAAACTCGCGATTGCAATTTGCCGCTTAATTGACCGCCATTCTTTAAGTTTTAATTTACTAGCAACCTGCCCCGGATTGCTAGTTTAATATAATAACTCGCATAAACGTGTTTGCTATAAAACCAAACGTGCTTTAGGGTTGCTTTCTTCAAAATAAAAAAGGAACACAGTTATAGGATCACTTTGTCGTTCGTCTGTCTGTCTGTCAAGACCCTTTTTCTCGGGAACCCGGGACGTATCGAGTTGAAATTAATACCAAACATTGATATCTGCGGTCCCTTGAAGCTGTGACAAAATTAAGCTTCGGACGGGTACAAATTATACACCTAAACCTTCCTCATGAGTCTCTCTACTAATAGACATAGTGAAAACCGCATGAAAATCCGTTCAGTTGTTTTTCAGTTTATCGCAAACAGACAGACAGACGCGACGAGGAAATTTGTTGTATAATATGTAGTGATGTAGTCCATGAAAAACGCAGTTTTGGTTTGAGGCAATTCGGTACAGGATTTCATACATTCATAAGCATTATCTTTTAGTGAAAACATCTTATGGGTGTAAGTTTACACCACCAGTAGTCGGATACAACAGCTAATCTAATCGGGGGGCTAATCGGGGTCATTTGACACATCACTGCTACGTAATCAGTTATGTGCTTATACTTTTACGATTATCATACGCATAAAGTAGGTAATATAGTCGTAACAAGCAGATAAGACGATATTCATTGAAACAAAGAGGAAAAAATGTTAGCCTTAAGAGTAATGCTTTATAAGGTAAGGTAAGGTAAGGTAAGGTCGTAACCTATAATTATTTTTTGATTGATTACTAATTTTCAATATTGGTTTATTTTACGCTTCTTTGTCAGAATCAAAATCTCTCTTCAGACTCTTCTCCCTATTCCTTAGTCAGTTATCTTGCTGTATATTGTTCGCGCTGTATATTGAGTTGGTAAAATATTCCGTTAAAAGTGATAAAATACATAGCGGTGCAAGTTTCAATACGGGTAAGACCTCCTGCTAATGCTTACCTGCTTGCTAGTCTTAAAATCTTCCATATAACTAGCCATACATAGCTAAACACTATGGTTTTTGCTGAACGATGTATATCACACAACATGTACAGCACAATATTTGTTATCCTGCTATATAACTCTATAGGTTTACATTATTCTAATCAACCTAATTAATAGTTAACTGAAGAGGTGTCATCAGCAACACTTACACGTAGAGGTCAGGCCACGCACCGTTCGGGCGCACGATTTAAAATGTACGTGTGAAGACCGCTATTGGATAAGTCCGAACACACACATACACTCCTAAGCGCGCAACGCCACGTGGTGCCTCACGAGTTACGGGGACACTAAGTGTGAATGTCGTATTACTCCTTGCTGATTTAATTACCATTTATAAACGATAATTGTCAGGTAAACTAAAATTAAAATTCATAGTAACAGTTTAAATAACATAAAACGCCTTCCGCCATGGGTACTATATTCTGACATGGTTAGTGGTAGGATTCGATATCCCTTAAAGAGGGCAACACCGCATACGACTTTGGGTGTCTAAGATCGGGCGTGTTGTCTGATAATTCCTAGATGCTGAAGAAGGCTATATAATTATCTAATTTAATAAGCGCAAGTACTTACAATATGTAGTCATTGCAAAACTTTTTTGTAACTACCCTAGGAAATCAAAGTTTACTATTGGCGGTGCTTTGGGGGTGGGAAAGCTACCCTGATTTCTTTATTTTGCATATCAAGGCAGAGGTTAGTGGTGACGAAAGTTCCTGAAGGTCTAAGGGACACGTACAAACAAGAATTTTTGAAATCGGTGCGTGCTGTTCCACCACTTTTCCAGATTTTACAGTGTTTTCCGGCTTATTCACTGTATAATTAATGTAGGTAAATTTTTTAAATCTTGTAATACTTACTTTTAATTGATTTAGGTAAAGCTAAGGTTAGGTTTAGGTAAAGGTAAGTAAGTTAATTGTTAGTTTTTATTATTCCTTAGAACAATTAAAAAAGTTAGTTGCAATTATTGTAATTGTGAGTCACGATTAAAATACATTAATCAAAATAATTTGATTGCAATATGCAATTAAAAGTTTAATTGCGATTAATTTAAAAGCAAATAATTTTTTAGTCAATTAACGAGTTGATTGAAAAATTATATGATTAACACCCAACACTGATTTACTATGCACATCTATCTGTATTTGGGTCACAAAAATTGATGTGTAAATTAATAAGCTATGACTATGAGATAATATTTTTTACATCTTATTATGTTCGTTTTTTTTCGGTTCAACAAGCTGCAAGCGTTGTTTTTTTAGCTCAAGAAAATCGCACATAGGAATAAAATATTTTTTCAATGATATTAAACTTTATTCAGATTCCTTCATAAGAACTTATCCTGTTAACCAAATAACAAGTCAAAGAAATATGTTAAAAAACTTAAAAAAAAAAAAATTTTTTTAACTAAAACCTTTAAGTGTTGAGTATTGCGCTTATTTACATAAACTATAACATTTTATATAAACTAATTTTGAGTCAGTGCCAAACGTAGAAATAGAGGCTCTACTAATTAATAATTTTATTATTTGGCGCCGACACAATATTAGTTCATATAAAATTTTATAACTTATGTAAATAAGCGCAATACTGAAGACTTAAAAGGCTTATTTATTTCTTGCTTTTTAGTGTTTTTCGTTGGTTTAATTTTTGTTAAAAAGTTTTTGTTTTATTATTTTTTGTGGCTTGCGTCATCTTTTGTAATACTCTGACAAGTACTCTATTTTAATACATTTATTACCAAATACTTTAATACGTTATCAAATTTATTTTCTTCAAAGCACGTTAAGTGGTTTCTGTCACTAAAACCACAGTTTTTATAACTATTTTCTAATTGTGTAGGAAAAGTATGGTTTCCATCATCAGCTCAGCTTCATAATGTGATGTTTCCTAACCGCAAATACCTGATTAAGTTATGAAAAGTAAACAAAAATACTACTCGTGCCTACTATTTTCGAGGTTTTCTGTGAATTTCATCAGGATCCCATCATCAGATCCTAACTTCCTTGACATGGGACCACCCTATCAAAAAAAGAATCATCGAAATCTGTTTATAAATAACGGTGTGAGAACTGAACATAAATAAAAAAATATATATAATGTAAGGTCGAATTGAGAACCTCCTCCTTTTTTCGTCGGTTAACAAATAACGTACTTCGTGAAATAGAATATCTGTACACTGATTTTGATGATATAAATCTTATGTGATGCATGTTTATTATGAGTATGTTTATTATAATAATTTAGTATAATAAAGAACAATGCCCGTAAATGTTATTGCGTGACATGTTGTGCGCGTGCTCGTTATTCCGTAATTGGCAAATGTATCAGCCATATTATTAACTAACATGTTCTGTACCTCAATTTGTAATGAATGCATTTGCTGTGGATAGATAGATAGATAGATAGATAGATAGATAGATAGATAGATAGATAGATAGATAGATAGATAGATAAATGTATGAAATCGTGTACTGAAAGTGAGTTGCATCAAAACCAAACTTGGTTTTTCATGGACTACATTTATACTAACACGCACAACCTTGATATGTCATTGCGCACAACTGTTTTTTTATAAATAAAACCCGGTATTTCTCACAATTTAATAAAATCGAGAATAACTTAACTACCATTTTAATAAAAAAAAAATTGTATGGTAGTAAATGACTACCGCCGCCCATGGGCAGCTGTAACTCAAGAGTCACAAGTTTGTGCGTTGCCCCCCTTTAAGGATTGATCTAAAAACTACCATATTCATTGATAAAAACTACCATATATATATTCTATTGCTCGTAACATACGTTGGATTCCGTGTAGCAAAACGAAATATCCGTGTTTGAATAATTACGTTAATACGTTAATGAACAGTATAATTTTAATACAATGGCTATTCACTCGATGCCTACGCTGACAGCTGACACGAAGGCACCGTTATCTGGTCGAAATCGATTAATGGAATAAGAAAAGTTAACAAGTACTTTTTTCAAGATAAAAAAATATAATTGGATTTTAAATAATTTGCTATATCAGCTAATTATTTGTTTATTTATCTATTTTTCAATAACTTTTCTGATGAAAATACCGGAACTAGAAATCATGAATCACAGGAAAGGAACGTCAATGGCAATGCGAATATAAATAGAAATCAAATAACTATTTATATTGTTTTTAAATTATATCCCCTGTCAAGAAACCATATTCCTAAAATGTGACAATAATTACTACAATAATTTGAGTTGGAGTCCTTTAAATGTTGTTTATTAACTAATATATCTACAATTATCCTTCTCCTGTACATCTATTGTCAAACTATCTGCAAATAAAAGAATTCTTAAACCAGACCCGGACATCACACCAGGCTTTTTGCGGTGCATACGTAACCGAGATGCTTTACACGAAAAGCCAAGCAATCAACTGATAATGATGTAATTGTCAATACATATAAGAGATACAAAAACTTTTGTGGAAGTATATAAAAAAGTAAAAAGACAATTCGATTCAGGAAATTAATAGGGGTAGTCATAATACTAAAAAGCTCTGGAACACTATTAAAACTATAACAAATACTTTTAAAAATAAACACTCTTACACTTCACTCTTACCTCTTTCGTGCTCCCCGATACTCTTGCAATTTCGTTAATGTTTTTTTGTAAATACAGCGAAAAACCTTGCAGAAGAAGCTAAAAGTAATCAGTGTTTACCGAAAGCGCCCTTGTCATCATCAAAATGCAACAAACCCTTTGTACTTGAACAAACAGATCCTGATTAGATTGCAATCCCGAAAGCCGGATCTTGTACCATTTTACCGGATCCGGAAAAAAAGACAGCTACCCGTCCCACTTCTTTTAAAAAGGCAATCCTGTCTTCAAGGGTGATTTTATCAGTTACTGTTAAAGACCTGCCACAATATCTCAAAATATTTAAGTAAATAAATAAGAATATTACATGGACTTTTATACACATTGTTATCTAAATCCAAACTAAGTAGAGCTTATACTACGGAATGTAGAACATGGGTATAGAAACAGAACTTTTTTTTGGAAATACATACATAATTTATTTATTTAAAACTGTATGCACAATATGTACAGAGGCGGACTTAACGCATATAAATAAATATATACATAGATACATAAATAGATAGATAGATAAATATAATTATATAGATAGATAGAACATTCTTTATTGTACACCACAGTTAGACAGAAATTAACACAGTTTAGTAGCAACATACTAAGCGGCAAGTACAATGGGCGGTCTTATCGCTAAAAGCGATGTCTTCCAGACAACCTTTTATGGAAACAACAGAGGAAAATAATCGGTAGCTGGTGGCGTACCAAAAATATTTAGAACTGGAACAATGAAATAATAATAAAGAAAATTATGTGAAAAGGAATACGTGAAGTATCTTCTACACATACGTACATATAAACACATACATATATATACATATACACACATACATATATATACATATACACACACACACATATATAGTGAAATAACTATAATAATTAGTAAAACATTTTAGTGGAGTTACTTATTACGAAGTCTATTGCACAACGTGAGAGAGTTGGACAACACTTATAGTGTTAGATAGTATTCCTTGAGCCTTAAAAGAGGTTAAGGTTTGAGCTCGTCTAATCTTTACAGGTAATGCATTCCATAAACGTATTGCAGTTACTGTAAAGAATTTATCATAAAATGCCGTGGAGTGTGCCGGCATATTTAGTTGCAAATTTTCTGATGACCTTAGAGATCTCGAATCGTTCCTTGAGATAGGAAGGTAGCGAAGGGTTAAATAGTATATTGTATAGAAGCGAAAGGATGTGAGTATTCCGGCGAAGGCGTATAGGTAACCACTTGAGTTGTTTACGAAATTCAGAGATATGATCGTATTTACGCAAACCAAATATGAATCTGATGCAAAAATTTTGAAGTCGCTTAAGTTTGTCTAGTTGGTTCTCGGTGAGATCAGGATAGCTGGCATCTGCATAATCGAGGATTGGGAGTAGAGGAGGGAGTTAGCAATCGCAATTTCGGTTGCGGTTGGAAGAAAGTTCCGTAAACGTTTTAAGGATCCTGCAGAGGCAAACATTCTGCGACTTATTTCCTGCATCTGTGGGACCCAAGATAAGTCAGTGTATATCTGTATACCCAGGTTTTTTATTACTTTACTAAAAGGTATCACGGTGCCTTCGAATAGAACTGGTGGAAGTAGTGACCACTCAATCTGTGTGATTTTTCTAGAACTATCGACAATAATAATTTGGGTTTTCGATGGGTTTACCTGAAGATAAATGTAAATTATCTATATATTTCCACTGTTCTCATGACTGCCAATTTACGGAAGAGGAGTGCACGAACCTTTGCTTTAAACGATAGGCGACTAGGTGCCATTCTGATTTCCTGCGGTTTGGCGTTCCAGAGGAGGATAGACTGAATAATGAAATAAAAACTGACGCAATCATGTTGAACAGTGACTGAGACATAATAGAAGAAGATTATTTGAAAGGCGGATATTTCGGCTATGATTGGAGCAAAGATACTGGAGGATGGAGGTAAGATATATGTAGGAGAAGTGGGTGAATAGAGAATTGAATACAGAGTAGTGAGGGCGCTGACGAATTAAAAGCAAGCTCAATTCAGAGCGAAAAGGAACTTTCTCTCATGCTTTCAAAGATTAAAAATGAATGGATCGCAGTTATTTAGAAGACGTTCGTATTTGTTGAGAAGATTTGCATTCAGGTCGTAGTAGCATATATTACCATAATCCATTATGGGGATAATCAAAGTCTGAACCAACGTAGATACTACACTGACACCAGTAACCTGGGTTTGCCAGTTAAGGTTGGTTTCAATAAACAGGCCTAGATCCTTGACAGAGGGAGTAAAAGGTATAATAGATCCGTTGAAAGTCACAGATGGTAGTCTCTCTAGGTCTAGCCTCCTCATCCTCCTATCGTCACGCAAACCAAATGCCAGGCCAGGCCTGACCACGCTAGGCCTGGCATTTAGTTCGGTTTACAGTTAAACCAAATCTGTCTGACTAGCCAGTAATAGAATCAAGGTCATCGGCATAAAGATATTGCGCACTCTGAAGATTCGGAGTGATGAAATCTACACTAATATTATAAAGAGGAAAGATTTGATATTTTTGTTTGTTTGTAATGGAAAGCTCCGAAACTATTAGACCGATTTAAAAAAATCCTTGACCTATAGAAAGCTACATTATCGCAAGTAACATAGTCTATATTTTATTTCAGTAATTATAAGATTTCATATATAAGAAGATTCATATAAGATTTCCTGAAATAATGGTATTCGTGATGCTAGCCGGAAGATAAAACGTTTCCGAACTGCTTTGTCGACGTGCGCTGACTAAATGGTCAGTCATACATAAAAACTATGTACTACAAAAATGTTGGTCTAAAGTAGATCTTAAAAAAAACATGGTACCATACACCTACGTATCTCTTATAAATAAGCCACAATAACACATTTTCTGTCGAAAATTATTTAAAAGTTAAAACTTGATTTTCAATCGTCATTATTAGCCACCTTCCAACTTTATGCAAATAAATAAATTTGAATTATTTAGGCATAGCATATTAATTCTTACAACAAAAAAGTTAATCATCAAGATAATCATATTATGTAGATAAACTTTGTCATTTAGAGCAACTTATTTGGACGCATAGTTGACGAGATAATGAAAAATAGATAATCGTTAAATCGGAGTGGCATGGCGCTTGATCGCGCGTTATGCTGCAGGGTCCCTGCGCAGTTGACGTCTATGTGCAAGGTAGCTGCGCGGCTCATTCGCGCGGTCGGCTCTTTACGCGACGCACCAGAATAAAGCAGTAATTTTTCGTAAGAAAAATTGAACATCCTATATTTAAGACGTAAAACTGTCTGAAAAGGTTATTCTTAGAGCTACATTTATGTTAAAGAGTTAACATTTTGTTAAAGAGTTAACATTATGTTAAAGAGTTACCATTATGTTAAAGAGTTAACATTATGGTAAAGAGTTCTTATGGGAACTACAACTTGAGGGAATCAAGCGTTGAGAGCTTGCAAGGTCTAATTATGTATTTAAACGGGAATTAACGCGATCCCGAAAAGGTATTACATACCTCTGAATTGCCTGACGTTTCGACCAAGTTGCACTGGCCGCGGTCACATGCCGACTGTCAGGCAATTCAGAGGTATGTAATACCTTTTCGTGATCGCGTTAATTCCCGTTTAAATACATAATTATATCATGGAACGCGAAAGTTTAAAAGTTAGTACTCGCAAGGTCTCACTGCACAAAATATTAGGACCTCGCAAGCACGCGAGGGAATGGAGCGGTCACGTCTCACATCACAAAATTGTCGGACAGTAGAATTTTAGCTCACAGTAATAGGTCGCCTTTAGTTACGATTCAAACATCAATTATTCTCAGAAGGCTACTGTAAAAGGATATGCCCACTTATGGCTTTTGTTTGCCCAGCATTGTGGTAAATACCAAAAAATACCCTTTTTGTAACTAAATGATTGCTAATACTAAGAAGGTCGTAAAACTACCAAGTCTAAAGTCAATAAAAATACAATCATCAATCAAACAATACATTATTTGGCATTTCCGCTCGCCTAATGTGAAAGTGAGTGAGGGTATTTCGACCTCAAAACAGATACACTATATATATGCGGTTATGAAAATCTATTCTTGTCTTGAAGTCCGACTATTTATGGACTACCAGAATCTACATATATATACGTAAAAAATAAACATTTCTGTGTTTTAAATAATTAAATCGTTCTAATACCGCCATCTATACGTCTAAATGTTCAACTATGACATTTCGCAATCGCATTTCGTTTCTAGCTGTAGCTTACGACTCGTTGTCTTTTCTACATTATTTTCTAACTGATATATATCCGACAACTTTGATTACTATAATTGACCCCGAAACCTCACCCGATAAAGACCTTGGCAATCATTGGACCCAGTTACCTCACAAGATTACACCGGCTTACTCATGGGTGGTTATTTGGTAAAGGGTTATTTTTAAATGCGAATCAAAAGGCATGTAGCTCGAAAAATGTATTTTGTATACATAATTCTTAATAACAATGAAAGTGGTATAGAGGCCATACGACACTACTGTTGTAACTGCTTAGCTAGTCGTAGGACAGTAGGGTGTTGTGTCCATGTTCTGACCATTGTTTGGTTCTTGAGCTGGGCAAGGTTTCAATCTAATATAAATCCTCCAGCCCGGTTTCTAGATGAAGTAGTTGCAGGAATAAAGAATCGAAAACTAAAAATGTTTTTTTGGCTTTTTCTTTTATTTAAGGTTTTTTTTTACATAACATTAACACATAACGTGGTGTATAAATTAATATGGTTAGTAACGACGCTTAAATTATGGCAAGTATGTATCTATTGTTTATATTATTAAATTTTATCACATAATAATAAATAATAATTAATTTCTTTCATAAATTATCAATTAATAAATTATTTTACTGTCAGTTTTACTGTCTGATGATTTAATGTATTGTAAATAAAGATTAATACAAATAAAATTTAAAATTAATTAGTAATATATGATGAGACATTCAATAGTCATTACAGCTTATATGCATCCTGTGTGAAATTTGTCATTCAAATAGTCATTTATAGGGTAATATGCCTTCTCTGCCAAAAGTGCAAAGAGTTTATTTTTAAAATCCTGTATACTTCGCAAAGAACTTAAAATGTAGGAAGCTTATAATAGATCATTGGTGCCATACAGAATACACTTTGAATATACATGGTTGTCTTAGATTATACGTCTATAGTTTTTTTGCAGTGGCGGTAGCGTAATGGCTAAGGCGTCGGACTTGCGATTAAGTGGTTCCGGGTTCGTACCCCACCTAGTACTCTACCGTCGTCAACCCACTCCTAACACATGCATTTAGCTTAGCTGGAGGGGTTAACAAGAATACTAGTAATGTGTGACCCACGTTGCTAGTATTCCTTCATAAAAAAAAAAAAAAGAAAAGAAAAGATGCTGCAAAATGTAATTTACCTGATCTGCGACTGCTACTTATTTGTGAGAATTTAGACCAGTTACGTTTTACGAACATGTACATTCCAAAAATGTACATTGATGGCATTGTTAATAATTTATGGCTTATGAAATGCGGTTTGCAGCTGTCAGTGTTCCGTAGATGACACATTGCTATGATGCAACACTTCAGTGCCTTGTTCCAAGAATTTTTATTTCATCATGTTTAATGTTTAAGTTTTCCTTTACGTTTCTACCAAAGTTCATAACGGTTGTTTTGTTTACATTAATTTTTAAGTTTTGCGCTTTTAACCAATTTACAAGAGAGACAATATTACTATTAATATCGGTTTCAATTAAATTGATATTTGTATTATCAAATACAACCGTAGTGTCTCAGCAAACATTACCATTCGAAAAGTCGTTCAATCAATCAAACGTTTATTTTTGTAAATGTTTGATTGATTGATTGTATGTGATGTTGATGTAAATGTTAAATAATAATGGGCCCAATGTACTGCCCTGTGGTACTCCGTAAATAATATTTGTTACATATTAGTGATAGCTCAGATTTACATTTATAACTTATTTTATTGATAGTAGTTATCTGTTGACGATTTGCTAAATATGATTTTAATAAGTTAGATACGTTTCCCCTAATTCGCCATTCAATTTTTCAATGAGAATTTTGTGGTCCACATAATCAAACGCTTTAGTCATGTCCATATATATGGCAACCACAGGTAACCGTTTAAACTCTAGACATAATTATATTCAAAAAGTCATAATTATATAGCTGTATCAATTCCTTTATTTTTCCTAAATCCTTTTTGTAGTTCAGAGAACAGGTTATTTCTTTCAAAAAAAATTGTTTATAAAGGGTCTTGCAAATAGAGCGGGTCGATGTTAATAATCCGTGGCGGCCATTTTGTTTTGGCGGCATCTGTCAAATCTGTTTTTTCTTATTCAGTCACTGATGCCAAAGCACCATGGCAAGTTACACGGTTGAGCAGCATGTGCAAATGATAAAACTTTATTATCAAAATGAGTGTTCGTTAGTGCAAACGTTGCGCGCATTGCGCCCATTTTACGGCAGACGCGGTGGCCCTTCAAAGTCTACTCTCCAACGATTGGTGACCAAATTTGAGACGACCGGTTCGGTAAACAACCAACCAACACCTTTACGTCAAAGGAACGCCAGATCGGCCGAGTACATCGCCGCTGTACGTGAGAGTGTTCGGGAGACTCCGAGGCAGTCGATTTCTCGCCGTGCACAAGAACGCGGCCTTTCGCAGACTTCAACTTGGAGAATTTTGCATCGGGACTTGGGCCTGCATCCGTACAAGATACAACTGACCCAAGGCCTCAAAGTTAATGACCATAGACAACGCCGTGTGTTCGTTGAATGGGCTTCGGAACGCTTGGAAGAGGACCCCGATTTTGGCCGAAAAATAATCTTTAGCGACGAGGCACATTTTTGGATGAATGGTTTTATTAATAAGCAAAATTGCCGTATATAGGACGACCAAAACCCACATGAGGGTTACCAGGCGACGATGTATCCACAAAAAGTTACCATCGCTCAGATTCATTAAAAATTGGACCTCTCGGATTCGTGTCACCATACGAAGCCGCGGCGGACATTTGAACGATGTCATATTTCATCCATAATGGCATAAATGGGCCTTTCAAATAAAAAATAAATTTCGTTAATATCTCACACACATCTTGTTTTATTCAATTTGAACATCGACCTGTCCTTGTTGAAAGACAAGGGTCTTTATTCTTTATTATCGTAGATAACTCTCTCAAAAAGTTTAGAAATGAGAATTAAGAGCAATTGGCCTGAAGCATAACATATCAACTGTATGTCCTTTTTTAAAAAGGGGTTTTATAATTGACAGTTTTAATTTGTCGGGAAATATGCCATGCACAATACTACTATTAATAATATGACTTAGCACAGGAGCGATATATACCGATAGTTTTTTTACAATATTTGTTCGTATTTCATCATAGCATACTGGCCGTATTTTTTAATTGCATTGATCAATTTTATGAGGGCCGAGTTCTTGAGCACGGCGAGAAGTCGACTGCCTCAGAGTCTCCTGAACACTCTCACGTACAGCGGCGATGTACTCGGCCGATCTGGCGTTCCTTTGGCGTAAAGGTGTTGGTTGGTTGTTTACCGAACCGGTCGTCTCAAATTTGGTCACCAATCGTTGGAGACTAGACTTTGAAGGGCCACCGCGTCTGCCGTAAAATGGGCGCAATGCGCGCAACGTTTGCACTAACGAACACTCATTTTGATAATAAAGTTTTATCATTTGCACATGCTGCTCAACCGTGTAACTTGCGTGAATATCTTTATTTCATAAAAATGATCATAGTCCTTTTGGATAAGATTTGATCGTTCAATACCTGTTCAAATGTCGTGGGGTGCCGGCCAATAATGAAACACGGTAACGCTGGGGCTAGGGGTGCTAAGAATTCCAAGTTTTGGAATGGCCAGCCCGCTCACCAGAACTAAACCTGATAGAGCATGTCTGCGATAAACTGGAAAGATAAATTAAACAAAGAATGCCAGCAGTAATCAACTTGATATAACTAAAAAGGGCGTTGGTAGAAGAATGGGACCAAATGCCACAAAGTTTTATTGACGACTATAGTTAAACCGCTGTAAGCTAGACCCTCCCGATAGTTTGCGGGACGTGGGGCAGGTGATGCGCTCGGCTACGCACGACACGATGTAATAACTCGATATCTTTAGATTTATTTGCTTGAGATTTAATCTACACACCATGTAATAAAAATGGAAGTTATTTCCATGTATTATAATTTCAGTTTATGATAAGTTTTTACGATTAATTGTGAAATTTTAATAGTTCGATAATAATTTTAATAAAATTCACCTTATCTTTATCATGTATATTACATGTATTCAGATACAATTTAATAATGAAGTAAAATAATACATTTTCTTTACTAGAACTTTATACAGTAAGTGGAACTTCAAGGAAGACGCCAAATATATAAATATATATGTACTTACAAATTTTAAAATGATGATAAATACTTTTATAAATAGTTTTAAATATTTGGCGACATTTACCAACATAATTTGCGCCTGTCTATTTAATTTTTTGTGACGCAGAGTCGGCAGGTTATCCATGTTGCAAATGAATACCGTCTTTAGAAAAATAACGCGTTCAACCAGCCGTTCACGTCAGTTACTGATGGCGGACAGCGACACACTAGCTAATTGGTTGAGCGTACCCCCGCCCCACGTCCCGCAAACCATCGGAAGGGCCCAGCTTACGGTTTGACTATAGCTGACCCTCGCAATTTCGTCTGTGTTTGTAAATTGTCCCCGTTTTTGCAACATTTTTCATTGATGCTCCGCTCCTATTTGTCGTAGCGTGATGTTTTATAACCTATAGCCTTCCTCAATAAATGGACTATCTAACACAAATATTTTTTTTTTATTCGAACCAGTAGTCTCTGAGATTAGGGTGTTCAACCAAACAAACAACTAAACTTTTCAGCTTTATAATATTAGTATAGATTTGATAAAAAATATGCCCAGACGGATGGAGGCAGTTTCGACAGCGAGAGGAGGTAACACGAGGTACTGAATGTGCAATTTGATAAAGTTTTGGTATTCAATATGATAAGTTTTCCGTTACCTCACATTACGTAAATAAGAGATAACTGTCAGTAATTTATTTTTTTGTGAATTTTAAGTTTCTTTACTTAAAAAAGTTAATTTAACTAAGTCTTCTTTAATTAAAGCATAATAAACATAAGTAAAGCTTTTTTTGGTAATCTAACCTTTTTTTACGTTTTTCTAAATATGTCCATATGTGTATATAGTTTTGATTAATTTAAATCATATTATTCCTATTCCTATTATTGAAATAATTTTATTTAAAATTACTACCTACTTAATGCTGTTAAAAATAAAAAACTATATAGTAACATAATCTACACGAGCAAAGCCGCAGGCGCATAGCTAGAGGCAGCAACATTACGCATTGTTAACGATATTTTAAGAAAGGAAGTAAAACAAATAATTTAATAGTAGAAAAATTATCAAGACTGCTTAGCCACTGCGGCAACAAAGTGTCGTGAACTTGTGAGTCCGACCGAGTCGTCGCCGTGCGTAAATACCTAATTTTGCAAAATGCAATTTTGTGATATAGCTCTTAAGATTCATTCACACATCATTCATACACATGAATATTAAAAATTATGCAAATATTCGCTAATGCGAATTTAACTATAAATTGAATCAATGCCTAGGCAGATATGTTTCAATTATACATTAATCATAATTTATACATTTTGAGTTTTGAAGTACATTAATTATGTACTACAAAACTCATACTCGTACTTGTAACTTAATTTACATAATTTATGTAATTAAGTTACAAGTTTTGAGGTGGAAAAAAAATAAAGCATGCTTTATAATGAAATTTGAAACAGATTTTTAATGAGGATCAGTCACATAACAAAATATTAGATTTCTAAATATGGGGGCGCTACAACATTCTGATCATTTCGTTTTTTAAATTATTCAAATCCAACAAGAAATGACAAAGTTATTAAAGTTTTCTTTTCGGCTATTTCGAAACGCTTGCTCGGAGCCGCGCTTGGTATGATGACGTAACACGTCGCGAATTGCGCCCGCCACCCGTGCAAAATCGCTACTTTGGTCAGTTTGGTTCAGATTATTCACCGTTTCGCTCATGTCGTGGCATGTAAATTATTTAGTTTTTACTATAATTTGATGTTATATTATTAGTATAGTAGTATAACATCTCAATGTCAATATAAATATTATTATTGACATTGAGTATCTATTGATATTTAAATAGATACGAGTAGGTAGTTAGCTATTATGGAGATCGGTTTTGTAGGGATAAAATGAAAAGGTAACTAAGTCTATACATACCTACTCCTACTGGGTACCTAAAATAGGTACCCAACTACCTACTTACCCACTTTAACTGCGTGTTCTGAGGATGAGATTTTTCTGGATTATTTAAATCATTCAAATATTATCTCTAACAAGTGCAAAGCACAAACCCAACTGAGCCCTCAGTTTGATCAAGATAAATCTTTAGCTATACACGAAGTTGACTATGACGAAAACTATTGTTTGACCATTTTATCCGAATGCACTGCATTTTGGAAAAATATATATTAAAAAATTAGGTACAACAAACATTCGCCTGATTGTATATCATAGGATACAAATAAAACAATACGCAACAGTAAGTATCGGGCGCCCGGCGGCAGGCGCGCTTTCACACATAATCACAGATTGCGTTTATCACATGACAAAATCACCCACCCGCTCAGGGGACCTCTTTTTTTTATTGTATAGGGGGCAAACGAGCAGACGGGTCACATGATGGTAAATGACTATCGCCGCCCATGGACACCTGTAACTCAAGAGTCATAAGTGCGTTGCCGCCCTTTAAGGTGGGAGTAGGGGTAGAGAGGGGACGAGTGGGAAGAGGGGGGACTGGGTCAGGGGAAGGACGGGAATAGGGAAGGATTAAGGCATCCGGTAACCTCACTCACGCGGCGAAAAGCAATGCAACATTGCTTCACTGCCGGTTTTCTGTGAGGCCTATCACTCCGGTCGAGCCCGCCCATACGTGCCGAAGCATGGCTCTCCCGTGGTCTGGGTACAGCCCTGGCTCGAATATATTGTGTTCCATTGTTTACTTGAGTAGGTAGGCATTAGGCATAAATGAACGAACATCATCTGTGTGAACAAACATCAAAGCTATACGCGGAAATTTAAATGTTATTAAGAAATGATAGAAACGATGCTCAATAGGTAGGTATATTATAATAAAATCTATACGGTCAGTGGATCTATTCGTGAATTTGCAGTGCAGCATTTCATACTAAATTGTCTACGGCGCATCGAAACTGCTAACTTTACGAATGATTAGCACTAGATCCGTTGACCATATTGTACCTACTGATATTAGGTAGATACTCTAGCTAGGATACTGCAGGTACTTACGTCAAAATGATCTTCGCAACAGTACCTATAAAAGAGTTTTGTCATCTCTCCGCATTGCTCTACACCATTTTTTTTAGTCCAAAAAAGCTTATTAGGTGCATTAACGCTTGTATTTTTGCATTTTGGCACAATGCAATACTTATTTGACGGCCGACATTATCACTTTAAAAGTAATCTAAAAAATCAGCAGTCGTCAGATCGTTGCCTTAACTGCGCTGGACTAGAAGCTTACTAGACATGTGTAGTTCCGGAGCGTAATAGTTCCTGGAACTATGTCCGCAGTCGGAACTATGTCAGTTCTTTCCGACTTGCTCAACCTAATAGTTCCAGTTCTACAGTTCTTCGGAACGATTGAAGGAGCGGCCGGAGCGATATTGAATGGAGGAACGAATAACGAACTGTCCGTGTGACGTATGCCGCGAGCTTTGCGCTCCGGACCGTCAGTGTTACTTCTGTTCCGTGCAAGGGTGTATTTTGAAAAGCAGGATTTAGTTTTATGGACAGAAGGCAACGATTGAAGGCATCAAAGGTGCCTGAGCAACTTTTTATGTTAGCAATTATAAATAAAATACCTATATATAATATATTATGTATTATGAATGATGTACAAATTTAAATATTACTTAATTGTGTATATATACTATCAATTGATTTTTAAAGACCAAGCCAATACATTAATTTAAAATATTTTAAGTCTAAATAAACAATATCATTGTTTACAACCATGTATGTTCGAGGAACTGTCTGAACCGAAATAAAACTGTTAACTACAATGTCCGGATAAAACTAAGGAACTAGATAGTTCCTCGGACATGTTTCCTGGAACTAGTTCCGACGAGGAAAGGAACCGTTCCAGGTTCAATCCCATGTCGGACATGGTTTGCGCATGTCTAAAGCTTACCAAGCTGGCAACGCGACGCGATGACGACCCGCCACTTTTGCCGATACGCGATGAATGACGTCACATCCTATACGGTCTTTCTCGCGCGCGTTTTTTAAGTCGGTGCATTAAAATCTCTGTATCTTGGTCATTTTTGATCCGATTAAAAAAATTTAAACGCAGTATTTATTGACTTTTTTATAGCTAAAAATCTGCATACTTAACAAAAAACGTGACTGATCCTCAATATTAGGATTCATTTTTTGTATTTCGTATTTTATTTTATTTTTTAAATACTCCGTGAAATGGATGAAAACAAGTGTCACACAACTCATGCTATGTGAAAAATTGTATAGCTCAGTTAATTTGTTAAGTGGAAGTGGAAGGAAATTCATAGATCAGTAATTTTTTTAAATATTATTATTTAATTTAAAAAGGATAAGAAGCAACACAGAACTTGAAATATTTTTAAAGGAGATCCGCCACTTTGTTTGGGGTATTGGCACCAAGCTGTACAATGTTCAAACTTAGAGCATTTTATACATTTATGTTTCAGATCAATTTTGAATGTCATTTGACTTCGATAGCTAACACTTAATATAATATATGTTAGTTTGAAGTTTATACTAACCCTATGGACTCTTGTCTGAAATAATTAATTTGAATTACTCAATGGTTACACATATCGCACTGCTATTACAAGAGTGTATCAACTCAAAATGTAGCTTTTTCAGAAACGACAGAAAACTGATTACTCGCTTCCTGTTAAAGATTATAAAAAGTGAACACTGTATATAGATTATTGATAAAATTAAGGGATTTCTGTATTACTGAATTATTTAAATGATTGCAGGTTATCAAGTTATTTCCAATTTTTGAGTTAATACAGTGCGATATAATGATAATAATAATGGTTTCTCAACTGATTTTAATCAATTTTTTCATTATAATCTACTACATCCACATCATGTCATACTAATACATCCAAAAAAGTGTTAGATGCATCTATATTTTGGTACTGTGCCCAGCCTAAATAACATGAATAAAGTATTAGCTACTTCGTCCATTACCAATTAGCTGATTGACAGTTGACAAACTTGACATTAACCAACAGGCGAATAACTTTTTCTTTTTTGACTTGATTGAAAAAAAAACAGTAGCTGTCAAATAATATTGACAGTCATCCATTTCCATAGGGTGCAGATTTTTTTTCGTGTGGAAACCCCCATAGGTCATCAACTTACCATGGCTATTAGTGAAGTGGTATGTTGAAATTCATTTGCACTTAGTTTTTTGTAGCAAAAATAAGAAATATTACACCAAATTTTTAAATGTTATACATTTATTTTATCTCGCATTAATTTATTAATTACTTACATTATTAATTACGCCACAGAAGTGAATGTATCTTTATTGCATTTGAAAAGAATCAATTGTTTATTTATTTTATAGTAGCAATTACTGCACTATTGAACATAGACATATTCCTTTTCACATAAACTATTATGGTGAATTGTAAATATAGAAAATTTTAATATTAAATATTATTTAAAAAAAAATACTCATCCACTAGCTACTACTTTATATCTTATATCATAGTAAACAGCTTAAGGTGGCTACTACCATTTATTAAATTTATTTGTGTTCAACCTGGTAATATTTTGATGGATCTCCTTTTATAACAAACCAAGACATCACTGAGACAGTTTTTTAAATACTTTTAGGCATTTCACATACAAAGAGGTTTATGGCTAGCAGTGCTGAAATACACACAACTAAAGCATAGAGGATTAATGAATATGAACGGAACAAGTATGTATACATTAATCTGTGATAAAAACATCACCTTATAAACTAACCTGAATCACCATTTGGTGGCGATGATGAAATAGATGCATGCTTTGTTGCCATGTTCTACGATACCTGTGAACAAGTTATAATCATTCATGTAGCAATGATTATCTGATTAATTTATCATTGTCTGTAAAAATTTCAGGCTGTACAGTCAACAATTATTCAGCTACGGTTAAGTTAGCTACCTCTTTTAGGGTTATAGTTAGTTACAGATAAAGTACATTAATATATTAGAATGATTAATGTAATGTATGTATAACATTACACTAAGGTTGTTAAGTAACTTATTCACAGATAGGTATTTTGTTAGTAAACAAAAACAATCAACTTTCCAAAAGACTTTACCCAACATGAAAAAAAATTAAGAACTTTGAAAAAATATGCAAACAAAAGTTATTTATAAACAAATGATGTAGGTGTTTGACTTAACGTAAAAAACTTCTAAGTTCAATTCACCGGCTCACCGTTTGCCCAGGTTATCAAAGCAATGGTGTTCTAAAAACACAAACCAGAACATCTATACGGACACACAAAACAATCAAACAAATCTGACGAAGTTCCATGCCGTAAAACAAATCTATAAGAAATACTCACTGTCATTATATAGTTATCCTTAAATTGAATTATTCTTATACTATATCTCTGTGTTATGGTTCATGTTCACTTAAGAATCTAAATTCGACACAATCCCACACTTTATAATCCAATTTTACACTCAATAACTGCTCCACGCTCCCATTGAAACGTATGAAAACATTTAATCTTTTGTCCGGCTTTCACTGTCGTTAATGATAACCTTGAGGAAATAATAGCAAAACTAGGAAAATGCAAATAATTTATTTTCCGCGAACTTCTGTCACTTCGCTTCTGTTCTGCAAGAAAATACAAAATGGCCGGCCAAATAAACGCGCCTGTCAAAAACGCAAAATGCTATCGATAGTCCCTGCGAGCGCAATCCAAACCACTTTTGTCTCTGACGTCTTGCTGTCAGACGGGTTAAATATTACAATACAACTGTAATATAATTAAATATGCAAATCACAAATGTAACACTAGCTATACGAGATAAAATTAGGCGAGCAAAGTAGCTAGCCTACGTCTTTCGATCGAAACGCACACTCATTTCACCGAGGTAGTCGGAAATTCTGTTCCTTTCACTCACAGGCAGACACGGACAGACGCGGTTGCCAGTGCCAGTATGGCGAACTGCCAGTATTGGTCCGCTGGCAAATTCCTAGCGGTTGTCGGCAGCCGGCTCTTCTATCTCTGTCTGGCATCCGTAGTCAAAGCTACAGTCGATATATCTATCTCTATCGCGCGAGTTGTAAGCGACGATACTTCGACATACGCATAGCATTATAAATAACTATCAGACAGACGAGCATAGTGGTATAATATCAGAATGGGTCGCCCCCATTTTGTACGTAATGACCTCGCTCGCTCGGCTTGAGTGGCAAACAACGCTTTGATCGTAAGTAATAATAATACTGGATGTTGTACATTGAGTCGAAACGTTTGAGTCATCGAATGTATAATTTTAAGCGTTGTCGTATTGGACGAAATGGCGTAGCGTGCTCGATTCCGCTTAGAGATTGTGTGATTGATACGATTGTATAATCAATCACATTTAATTACTCCGGTTAAGATGCATATTTATGTAATTATGTTAGGTATGTTATTTTTGTGAGGATAATGAAATGAATTAGACCTCGCATAAAATTTAAAACCTAGGTACAACTTGAGCACTAAGTTCTTGACCTTGGAAAGTACTAAAGTAGTGTTTTAGAAAACAATTGGGTACCTACCTACAATGAATAGGATAGATTATTATCTTTCGTCCATCAAGAATATTATCATCTAGGTATTTCATTACAAGTACCTACTTCATAAAAAAATTATACAATCTATCTAATAGTACCTATACTTAGAAATTTATTTACTTAGGTACCTACAGCTACCTAATAACTATCATAAGTTTAACAATAACGGTTAGGCATTTAATGACATAATTAAGAACGAGACTTCTAAAAAACGCTTTTATATTTACCTACCTATAGAAATACCTACATTGAAAAAGAATAGTCAAGTTCCGCGATAAGTGTTATTCTGGTCCTAACCGGATTTGTACTCAGCCAAGCGGACGCGTTCTCCCTCTCCCTCTCTAACCCGTGGGGCCTGGGGCATTACGCCTATTACTCGTTACGGGTTGTGCCTTTATATCTAGTATTATTATACAGATATTTTACAAAGATAACTCGCGTTGTACGTACACGTTTTAATCTTATCTTACTAATATTATAAAGGCGAAAATTTGTGAGGATGGATGGATGGATGGATGTTTGTTTGTTACTTTTTCACGCAAACACGGCTCAACAGATCTGGATGAAATTTGGCACAGAGATCAATTGTCTGGAATAGCACCTAGACTAATTTTCATCCTAGAAACATTCAGAAAATTTAATACTTATACCTATGATTAACATAATAGGCAAGTGCTTATCTACTATCTTCTGTATAATCTACGTATCTTCCTACCCACGTATATACTCGTACTCAAATACCCGGACAATACACAAGTCCCAAAGTACTCGATCGATACTCAGTAGATACATATACCTACATAGGTGTATAACATAAAAGGTACGCTAGGGAGAGGGTGGCTTTTGGAGAGAGTAACCCTCCGATACCACTAGACAGGCAACCCCCTACACCCTTTCCGGCGGAAAGGACCGTATAATAAACAGCCTCATATCTATTATATAGTTGTTTCCTCCCGCACGGGTGAAGAATTATGGGTGGGTATGATCCAGGGTCCAGGTTACATAAAATGGTTTTATTCTTTCAGGCCTTTGTTAGAGTAATATTTTGTTTGTGATTTTTTTTTATAAATAGGAGTAAGAAATTATTCATCAAGTAGGTAAGTACCTACTATAATTATTTTAACTTCACGCAGTGTCAGTTGGTTGTTTCAAGGTAAGTTCAAAAGTCAAATAACTTTAACTTAAAACTAGAATTAACGTAATTTATTTAAAGAAAAATCAATAAATAGTGTATAAAACGCCACCAATGACAATAGTCAAGGATAAGCCTAAACAAATTGCCATGTCTCCTAAGCCATAATACACAATCTTCTGCTGATACAAAGTGATTCTTCGACACGTGTTTCACCTCTACACAAATCATCGCCAGAAACGATTCGGCAGTAAATAAGGTATTAAATTAACTTGTGAGTTGTGGCTTTTCCGTTCCCAATTACCGTGTATTTTTTTTTTCATGGTATAGGGGGCAAACGAGCAGACGGGTCACCTGATAGTAAATGACTACCGCCGCCTATGGGCACCTGTTACTCAAGAGTCACAAGTGCGTTGCCGCCCTTTAAGGTGGGAATAGGGAGAGGGGGATTAGAAGGAAGGAGAGGGGGGAGAGGGGAAGGACGGGAATAGGGGAGAGGGAAGGGTTAGGGCCTCCGGTAACATCACTCACGCGGCGAAAAGCAATGAGAACATTGTTTCACTGCCGGTTTTCTGTGAGGCCGTGGTATCGAGCGGAGTCGAGCCGGCCCATACGTGGCGAAGCATAGCTCTTCCACGTAACACCTTATTTAATTAATTATCTCAGAGTAAAATAATTTTGTTATAAATTTATACGTGTAGGCAGTGGCGTAGCTACCGTAGGGTTATACGGGGCAGTGCCCCGGGGCCCCAGAGCTCAGGGGGCCCCTCGGACTCTCACTTACAAACTATAAATTGTACTAGTGAAAATTTCTCCCACATTCGGAATATAAATAAACCAGATTTTTAGAACCAGAAGTTATCAGGTTTGTGACTAAACCACTATTTATATTAAATTGCGTACACGAACATAAATCAACCAAAAAATTACCACCAGGGCCAGTCACCGAGTCGTTACTATAATCGTTATTAACAGACGATCGTTTGGGTATTGACGATAGGGGCAGGCTAATAATCTATGGTGAATACTTACGTGGTCTTCAAAATACCTCTCCTCTATCATACTGGATTGTACTGACGTGACACTAATGAAGAAGTTGAAGTACGAGAAAAGCAATATTTTGTTAAAGGGGATTGGCAGTTCACTACACACCAGGCTATTGAAACTTGGACAAACTACATACTGACCCACTCAAAAGCGAGAAATAAAAATTAAAAAATGAAACGTAATTTTTAAACCTATTTAAAATCGACTTCTACCAATGAGATTAACAATTTGACAGTTATTTGGGTTTACATGACGCCCCAATATGGTCGGAGTCCGTGACGACCCGTAATCTGCGATACTGTGGCATCAGTCGTTTCGGCCTTATATAGTGCATGTGGCGCCCTTAGGCAAATTTTAGATTAAGTGCATATTATAGGATAATTTAACATTTTTAGATGATTGTATTTTCTTTGATAAAAGTATTCGTCATACAATTGAAAACATTTTTATTAAGTTTGCTAAGAAATCATAAAAAAAATACTTTAATCTCTCGAATACAATTTGAAAAAAATATTTCTCCCCTGGCGTCATAACGCCCCTACCAACTGGGCGCCCCTAAGCCACGCTTGGTTTTGCCCATAAGGCCGATGGGCGTCTGCCTTTCGCTAAAAACAATGGTTCTGTCCATCGTCAAAATTTAGAGTGCGTGGGATTCTACCATCTCGTTTTGCGAGGAGGTGATGTTGGCTAAAGAGGCGGCGGAAAGGAAACAGGAGAGGACAAGTACTCTCCCACCTCACGGTTCGGGTGAGGTGATGACCAGTGGGGGTTTCCACGCGATAAAAAAGTGTATACGTGAAATGATATCTTCGCCCATTGTGAAACGATTTTAATTATTCTACTTAATAGAATTGGTTAAACTCATGAAGAAAATATTACACCTCTAAGGGTGAAAAATGTATCATAACTTAGGTGCATTGAAGTGATAGCCGATGCAGCTAAAACTGCCGTGAATTTGGTCTCTTTATTTGGATTTCTCGAAAGACTTTCTCTTGATCAACAAAGCTATGGGAAGTGATATCTTTTTAGAGCATCGATCAAAAAAGGTTTATAAAACTTGGGAGTGTAGAGTTTCTAGCCTTGCTGCTGTGCACTTCACTTCGTGATGTCCTTCTGAATCGTCATAAAGAAACAAATGACTCAGTTACAGCATCAGAGATTATACAGTGGGTACATAGAGCACATACAACGTACATACACGTACATAAAAATTGCTTGGAATTTGTGAAACAGAGACGAGCCTCTTCATTTGCATTAATAACAAATATGCTAATGAAATAGCATCTTAGGTTAATATAGCTCTATTGTCAGTCAGTGCTCAGACGTTACCGGACGTGACGGAGTGATACAAGCGAGATGGACAATATTTTTTAACGTGGATGCACAGAACAATTGCTATACAACCACGAAAGTCTGCTTGCTGCTCAGATACACCTTAAATATTTATTTGTTAGATATATCTAACACCATTTATAATCACTGCTACATAGTATAGGAACACTAAGGTTTTGAATTTATAGCGGCGCCACTTTGAGGTCTCGCAACACCTAAAAATGTAGCTAGGGCCGCCACTGTTAACTTGAATATGGAGTACGACGAACCTGGATTACGACAAATCTGGAGTACGTTGAATTTGGAACACGATACACGACGAATACGGAACAAACGATTTTAAATAGTTTAGTTGGGGCCCTAGTTTAATTTTTGCCCCAGGGCCTTTGGTTACCTAGCTACGCCACTGCGTGTAGGTACATCTGCACCTATTGACTACTTCAGCAACTCCGGTAGTATCCAGGGAAATTCTCTCTTCTGTACCGGTTAATCCTCAAAAGCTGAGAAAAACAAATTCCATCATTTATTAGGCTAGGTATCTGTTTTTATCAGCTTTTTTATTGTGTACTGGATTTACTGGTCGGTATAGTAAATAGGGAAAAAGAGACGCTGAGCAAATCAACTTGTATAGAGAAGAACGGAACTTACTCTGTGTTCCGATAATAAATGCAGAAACAGTTGTCATTATGTAATAGATCATTTATATTATACAATTGTTAATAGCTTAAGGATAGCATCTCGCAGGTTGGCAAGGTGTTCATAACACCTCAAAATATTTGATTTATACGTGTTTAAAACACACTGTCAAGATTTTACACCTAAAGCCTCTGCGTCTGCTATCTCAATTTCCTTCGAGTAATCTATAATAATGACTTTAATAATAATGACTAACAGGATGCTGCTAGGGCTGCTACATTATTGCAGCGCATATTTGCTGAAGCTAGCACGGACTGCTGCAAGTACACGGCGTGGTCGATTAATCGTGACAAAATTCAGTAGGATGCCGCGCGCCGGCCGGGCTGCACGTTAGTTAATTAATTAATTAATGCTCATTCACGCAATGCATAACGTCATCCGTTCGTATCTAGAGTATCGAGTTATTCGTAGGTACCTAGTCTAGGTTTAATTGTTTACAAAAATATAGTAATTAAATATTTAGATTATATAATTATTTAAAAAAAGACGTCAGAACAGAAACAATGCGTTTCAAATAAGAATAGGAACGTCAATTACCTTAGTCTGTCAACTGTCGCTAGGAAAGAACGGTTTGCAAACAAAACAAATTTGCGTAACATTCACATTTTTCACTTTACTTTTTTAGAACAGAATTACTTGAACATTGTACACTTTCCTAACATGACAGGGCAACATGTATACTGGATACCTTTACCGTTTTCAGAACCATAATTTAAATAGAAAGATAATTTCACTCGCTAAATTAAAATTCATTAAATTTTCTAAATATAAGATGTAAACCTTGGACTCTTCGAAACAAGGTCTTATGTCAAATTGAAATAAGTATTACGCTAGGTAGGTTATGTCGCTATCGAAATAAGCAATTTATTTGTCGACTAAAGTCTGATACGCTTAAATAAACTTTAATGCCACGTAGCAAGAGCCGCTATCCGTTGAATGCCATCTCTTTTGCTCTGTGTTTTTAGTAAGCGTCTTCGTAGGTGTCGATTAAAATAACGTCATCTTAGTTCGTTTTGAACAAGTTTTTATACGGCATTTGAATAAATGGAGACTCTCGCTGCGTGGAAATAAAGTTGAGTATACGTTGACAGGTTTTAGTGAAATGTAGTGGATGGTGAGAAATAGATGCCAGTAACAAATAGACCTTAAAACGAAAAACACAAGGTTGATTTCAGATGAAGAAATTAAGTCAGGTTTTAGTTTAGTCGCGTGTACAATAAAATCGGCACCAATATCTGATCCAATTTTTCATGTTTCTTTTTGTAAATAAATTGACTGTTTTGAAAATATCTGTTTGCTCATCATTTTTCAATAAACCAGAAACAATGTTGCAATTGTTAATTAAGAGATGGTTTAAGTACTTATTAATCGCAGGTGATTTTAACATTGACTTATTGAAAAAAAACTGTATAAATTTAGATTTCGAGACTTTACTTTTAAATTATAATTTGAACCTAGCACTAAAAGAACCAACTAGACTAACAAGTCAAACTTGTATTGACAATTTTGCTCACAATCTACCAAAACCGTGTAAGACGGAAGTGTTAGAATTTGCCTTGTCAGACCACACAGCACAATTGTTACAAGTCCGTATTAAAACAACTTCATTAAAGTTTTGGCGTAAACGAAGTCGTGATTTTTGTGCTGAGAATATTCAGAAATTTAAAGAATGTCTAAGTAGTTTACTTTTTTCAGAAATGTATCCAGAAACCGATCCGAATAGTGCGTATACATATTTCATAGAGAACTTTAAACTATTCTATGATCTCTGCTTTCCATTTAAAATCACAAATATACGTATTGATAAGAAGACTAAATGGATATCGCGGGGTTTAAAGAGATGTAGTGCAAGGAAAAGACAACTTTTGTGGAATTTTAGACTAAAACCATCACGTGCAAATAGAAACATTTATCTGTCCTACTCAAAACTCTTCAAAAGAATAGTAAAACTTACACAACTTGCGCAAAATAATTACAAAATAAAAACTTCGTTAAATAAAACTAAAACCACTTGGAACTTAATAAATAACTTAAGACTGAACATACATGACAATATTACTATGATTAAAGTTAATAATACAATCGTTATGAATCCCAGTGAAATCGCTAATGCCTTCAATAATTTTTTTATTGATAAAATAAAGCCGATATCCAATTGCGGCAATAATGTGACATCAACAATTCTTAGCACGACACATTCTATTTTTATGACTCCTAGCATACCAAATGACATACAAAATATTATTCATGGACTAAAACCTACTAACAGTGTCGGGTTTGACGACATATCGACTAAGATAATTAAAATAGTTAGTCCATACATTTGTGGTCACTTAAGTTTTGTATTGAACTAGCTGCGCCCCGCGGTTTCACCCGCGTAAGTGCCGATGCCGTGGGAATATCGGGATAAAAAGTAGCCTATGTGTTAATCCAGATCTCCAGCTATCTACGTACCAAGCTTTTTTGCAATCGGTTCAGTAGTTTTTGCGTGAAAGAGTAACAAACATCCATACATCCATACATCCATACATCCACACATCCACACATCCACACATCCATACATCCATACATCCTCACAAACTTTCACGTTTATAATATTAGTAGGATTTATGTATCACCAGTGGTATATTTCCTGACAACCTGAAAACGACAATAATAAAACCGTAGTTTAAAAATACAAAGAGTTAATGGAATCCTATAGACCAATTGCATTAGTCCCTATTATTTCCAAAATTTTCGAGAAATATATTCATAATAAATTATATTGTTGTTTCGAATCTAATAAATTACTATGTCCCGAACAAAAAGGTTTTAGAAAAAATAAAAGCATTGACTTGGCCATATACGACTTTTATAAAACAATTATTACAAATGTGGACCAAAGGACTCTTACTTGCGCCATATACTGCGATATGACTCAGGCCTTTGATTATGTGGATCACCATATATTGCTAACCAAACTGGAATCGTATGGAATACGCGGAAACATTTTAGGGCTAATAAAATCATATCTCTCTAATCGTTTACAAATGACAACCATTTCCAAAATAAATACACGTACTAAGCATGCGGAATCTTACCGATCAAAAAGTCGGTTAATTAAGTATGGTGTACCTCAAGGCAGCGTTTTAGGCCCGCTTTTGTTTTTAGTTTATGTTAACGACTTGCCTAAATGCACCAAACATCCAATGTCCTTGTTTGCAGATGACTGTTTCCATACAGGCCAGAACAGCTGTCAGGATGATATAAATGACTGCATGTCTTCGATTATTAAGTGGCCAGACAACAATAATTTAAAAATAACTTTTACAAAAACCCAAGTCATGCATTTTAGTCATAGACCGCAGCTTCACAAAACTATCAATGTCAGTTACAATAATCATCCGGTAAATGAAGTGATCTCTACTAAATTTTTAGGCTTAGTCATCGATAGACGGCTAAATTGGAAAGACCATGTAGCTCAATTATGTAAAAAGATCAGTAGTTCTGCATACACACTGTACAAAATATCCCATATCGTAAATATTGATGCTGTCCTTACTGCCTATCATGGTCTTTCTGGATCGACGTTGCGATATGGCATCGTTTTTTGAGGATATTCAACAAATAGCGTTTTGGTTTTCAAAGCTCAGAAACGTTGCGTGCGGGCCATGTTTGGTCTACTGCCAACTGATAGTTGTAGGCCGTACTTTGTCAGGTATAACATTCTTACACTTCCGTCTCTATACATACTAGAGGTGGCGTTATTCGTACACAAAAATCCCCAATTGTTTCAACGCATATCAGAAGTAGTAAAGTGAAATAGGCGCAACGATAATAGATTGTGCTTACATAGCGCTAAAACAAGGATGATGAGCAAAAGTGTGATATGTATTGCACCAAAAATCTATAATAAAATACCGTCTACTATAAAAATATGTAATTTAGAACTATTTAAAAATAAATTAAAACATATTTTGAGCGCAAAGTGTTATTACAGTGTTAATGATTTTTTGAATGATAATAATTTAGTACAGATTTAATGCAGTTATGTATTGACATGTTATTTCTTTACATTTTATCTATTTTTATTTTATTTTATTTTTTAATTTACTGACATTTTATTTTAAGGTAAAATTGTATCTAATAACATTATGAAATGATCTTTGTTTGGTGATAATTTTAGACATTGACACCACTATATTATTTTTTCTATGAAATTTTATCATTGCAATTATTTCTAATTTATATTGTAATTGATTCTTTAGCAAATAATTCATACGCCTTCTCAGGCAGATTTTAGTGGTACAAATTTAATTATATTTCAAGAACACTTTTTTTCACCCAAAATGTAATGAATTTAATAAATGATTTGATTTGATTTGATTTACCTAATTTGTTCGAATTAACAGCTATGACGGCACAATATGGATAGAAGGGGAGCCCACGATGCTAAATGTGTATTTACTCTAGCGTCGTTGGGACCTATTGGATTTTGAAGATTAGATGGTAGAAAGAAAAAGAGTTCAGGCGATGTATCCGTTTCATGATAGGGAGCTTCTACAGGCTTTCAAAGATGTAAAAAAATAGGTAAAATGGACTTACTCTAGCGTGTCAGATACTAATAGTCTAGATACCCCACATGTCTCTGATAATGGGGGTAGGTTAATCTGCCCATTTGCATGGTGGGGGTGGCCGTAGGGAAGGGTAGAAAATGGGAAAAAAAAAATATTCGAGCGAGTCAGATATTAAGAGGGGTTGTTAAGTACACCCGAAAGAAACCCCCATTCCCATTCCCATCTGACGATTCGGAAGTGACGCAAGCTCGCAGCGGCTTTTTGAAAATGCAAAAAAAAAATCGCCGTTTTGACCAAGTTGAGCGGGTCAGATTTTCATACAGATGGTTCAGCTTTAATGTCCTAGACAAGCTGTTTATATACATATATAAAAGCGAAAAGATAGTCACTCATTCACTCATCTACTGACTAATCACGACATCTGGAAAACTACTTGACCTATGAAAATGAAACTTGGCAGGGAGGTAGTTTATGAGTAAGAGAAGTCAGATTCTAAGCCAAAAACAATTTTGTTAATTTACGAATACCATTTAAATTTCTTGAAAAACATATTTCAAAGTAAATTGTTTAGATAAATCAATATATTAAGCGCATAAAATCGCAGGCAAAAAATAGTCTTATAGTAGCAAGTACAGGTTGTTTTTATTACGTGTGTGAAAGAATGTATACCGCTTTTGTTTTACAGAACTGATCTGTGTTTTTCTGAAGGTAAAGTAGGTTTTCATAAATAAGCCACAGTCAGGATGTTTATTTCTTTATATTTCTGCCCTAGTAAATCTCAACTACCTGAGTTATATAAATATATAAACTGCTCAGATAGTCTTCTTCTGCAGCACGAATATAGTTTTATGTCATCAACTAGTTTCAATTCGTCTTATTTAACCATTATAGTGTTTTCCACCTGTTTAACGTTTGGAGTAGTGAATTGGATACATTTATTCTTTTCTCCATTAGAAAGTTGTTAACTTTAAACCAACGTACCACTATCGAAATAGCATCATTTAAAAGTTTGCACTCATACGTTTTAGTCTAAATAAGAGTAAATTATGATGAAGATGAGGTAATTAAATAATCGAGATCGGTTTGCACGCAAGCTTTCTAGCAACTTCCAAAAAGAACATAAACAAATGGACAGAGTATAATGTGGGGATGGTATGAGAGAGTGAGAGATAGAGAGAATGTAAAAGGGAAAGAGTGGCGTGGAGTGGGAAAAACATGCTTCACTGCAGCTCTACGTAGCGTGCAGCGTACTCTGGTATCCTTGAATTACTTCCTTAAAAAAAAAAAAATTGACGATTTTTTTTTGCAAGTTTGTAACCTTCCCACTGCCTTGCGTCACGCTCAAATCGTCAGATTATCAAAATGTACACTTGTCAGCATGTAATTAACCCCCCTTATAATAATCTGCCGCGCAGAAGTAAATCCAAAAAAATCCCTTCATGGCCTCCCCTACTGGGAGCAAGGTCAGTCCTATTCTTATTTGAATCGCATGGTAAAGGGTTACGCGATAGAAGAGCGGCAACTTGTAGTTAAAATTAACTGTAGATATTTATATTTATGCTTGGCTCTGCCACCTCATTTTGTGAAGAAGTGATATCCGCTAAAGTGGCGGTGGAAAGGTAACGGGAGAGGGCTAGTACTCTCCCGTCCCAAAGGAGAGGCACCAGGCGCCGGAGAGCGCAGAATGATCTCCAGCCTCCATGAGCGCTGGCCTGGGGGTAACGGGTGAGGCTGCAAGGTCAAGGTCACTCGGATGAGCATGCGATTACCAGGGCTTTAATATTTTATTTCCGCTGTTGGCCACTATTGGTAGGATGATGGTAAGCGTCAGTAGGAACTCACAGGTTAAATGAATTTCCAGAGGTAAGTTTAAGTGTCTGCGGCTTAAGGTGATTTATTTAGGAGGTTGGTTTCTTGCAGTCTTAAAGAGTCATCGTTCACAAACGCAAAAAGCCCGTTTCAGAACGTTTCTACCGCTGTACGATTCCAGACACTGGGAAACCATTCACCTTTTTCAGTAATATTTCAAGGGATATTATCCATTACAGCCCCGAATGGGTTTAGTTAAACAAAGGTCTCTTCTCTTTTTGAAAAAAATGTATCCGTATCCTGCTTGTACTCTTTGCTAATCAGAACAAAATACATAGAAATAGATTGTTTCTAAATGTAGATAAGCAACGCTTCTCCAGAAGAACAAGCCAAGAGACCATAATGCTTCCCTTGCCCTTGCTTGCGTCGCTACAGCAATTCAATAATGACGTAGTTACTAAATTACTCACTAACTACGTCATTATTGAATTGCTGTAGAGTTTTCTTCCCTTTTCTGTGAATAAAAGACTTTGAGGCAGCCTTTTATGAATTCTAAATATATGTCAAGTTTGAAATGTGCAATAGTGTATTAAAAATTTCAATTTAAACCAATTAAGAAGTGCAAGACTGACGCGCGCACCAAAGGTTCCGTAAGGAAACAAAATTGTATGTATCTACATTTCCGCGATGAACGTACTATCTATCCAGTACATCTATCTCGGAAATCAACTCTCGAAGATTTTTTCCAAAAAACATACTTAATTTTGCAGTTCTAAAAATACTATTACATACATCGATTGACGACAAGGTCAACTTTCCAACCGCAAAATATAAGTTTGTAATCACAAAAACGATTTTTATGTGATATAACAACAAATTAACAACCGTATTTTTTTTTCTTTACTTGTGCTTTGAGATCCTTACCAAATTTCATGATTCTAGGTTAATGGGAAGTACCCTATAGGTTTTGATGTACCTAAATTTGGTCAAATCTAAGGCTTAAATTTATTATTAATGTGTAGTTTATAAATTTTTTCAACGATAAAACCCTAAAAACACCATATGTTTAAAAACGATTGTAGATGAATCCCTTTGTGCGTTTTCCATGTAAAAATATATAGTGTACTTAAGGTCGTCACAAATACATTGTATTGTTTAAAATTTTAATAATATTTACCAAATTTTGTTAAAAAATATCATTAAACAAGTCCTTTTTCAACCTAAACTGTAGTTTTTCTCTGCAACGGCTAAATAGTTCGACATGAATTTTGTACCAAAAAATATGTAATGACGTAGTTCACAATTTGTATTGTTTTTTTTTTTATATCCTACTAATATTTTAAATAATAACTAAAAACCCGAAACTTCACCAGTACCCCGCTGGAGCACCCCCGCAAAGGCCTGTGACGCACAGTCCAGGCGCGATACTCTCAATGACTCTTGTGACGGGTGGGCTGTACGCGCGTTATTTTTTCGAAATTAAATCTAAAAGTTCTCGTGTTGTATGATTTTTGAATGAAATCATATCGCAAATAGTACAAATATAAATATTTCGTAAAATAAGAATAGATATTAAATTCGTAAATATATGTAAAGTAGTTTGTATAGAATAAGCTTGATTATAAAAATAAATGTAAGGTGAAGCGAGGCCGGGAAAATCTGTTCAACTAAACTGAGTACTCACGTTTTATTCAATGAAATTCATCGAGTAAAAAAAGAAAACGCAGTTTAGTTCGACTTGATCTCGGTTCCTGTCATTGGTCAAATCGTTTGACGGAGGATAGAGACCTTAATGATTGATGATGTCACCTACCTGATGGCGGACTCCGAAGGTAGGTAAAGGATCTCAGTGACAGCACTACGTAGAACCATCTTGTTTGGTCTCATTTGAAAGGTTTCATGGAGACCTCGGTGACTGATAATGTCGCCTACCTGATGGTGGATTCCAAAGGTGGGTATAGGATCTCAGTGACGGCACTACGTAGAACCACCGTGTTTGGTCTCATTTGAAAGGTTTCATGGAGACCTCGGTGACTGATAATGTCGCCTACCTGATGGTGGACTCCGAAGGTGGGTATAGGATCTCAGTGACAGAACTACGTAGAACCATAGTGTTTGGTCTCATTTGAAAGGTTTCATGGAGACCTCGGTGACTGATAATGTCGCCTACCTGATGGTGGACTCCGAAGGTGGGTATAGGATCTCAGTGACAAAACTACGTAGAACCATAGTGTTTGGCCTCATTTGAAAAGTTTCATGGAGACCTTGGTGACTGATGATGTCACCTACCTGATGGTGGACTCTGAAGGTGGATATAGTATCTCATTGACGGCACTACGTAGAACCATCGTGTTGAACGCATTTGAAAGGGCTCATAGAGATTAGGTTGACTGTGAAAATGACAGTCTTGATTTTGAGAAAAAATACCTAGTTACAGAAAAACTAAAGTATCACTTTTGTTTTTCTTTGGTGTGTTGTTTATTACCAGACTGTAATAGCAAAAATAGTACCTTAGCATACTAAGTTAGTATTTTTAAGGTAGTTAAGAAACCCGAATTACGAAATCAGGAACTTCAGGAGTCAACAGAAACATACGATCTGTCTAGTATTATTATTATATATATTGATGAGGGGGCAGAGCAAATTATGACAGTAATTTATTCTGTTTGCTTCCACTGCGGTATTTTTTAGATAAATTATTTTTCAGATATACTATAAATTATTACGTTTTCTATGAATATCTAGACACCTAGATTGTTACTCCAATCATCAATGTTTAAAAAATTCAAAAAAAAATCAATATTGAATTTTTGTAAGCAGTTACTACGCTAACTTTTTTTATAAATTTAAATCGAAAAAAGGTAACAACCAAGACGGGACAGTCTAGTTGGCAAAAAATTCCCCTTTAGATTTTAGCATTCAGAAACTTTTTGAGGACATCAAGCTGTACATTTCTTTGGTAACCATATCAAATGTAAAAACCATTGCTGTAACAGTCCACAAAAGTTGAAATTCTACCGCAAGCATTTTTTACAAGTTTATCATGGCAGAAAATATGTTTTTTTGTTAATCTTATTGAAGGGCATTCCAGAAGTCTCGGGGACAGTAACATCGTGGAAAATTTTCATAGCGTGGATGCCAAATTTATGGGTAGTAAAAGAGTGAATTACTCGTGCCGGCGTGGATACCAAACTCGATGTTCAGCGTCTGCAGTTAACTTTAACACCAAAAGGAAACCTGTTTCCATAATGTATAAAACAATTGTTGGGCAAAGTCCTAAAGGCAAAAGCACCCGTGCACAATTAGGTAAATGTTGAAAGCTAGGTCATCCTAACAATTTCCGTTACTGAAAAACGATAAGCACTTACCTGGTAATCATCAGACCTTCAGAATGTGTCATGTAGTAGCACCCGTGCATAATTAAGTAAATGTTGAAAGCTAGGTTATCTTAACAATTTCCGTTACTATGAACCGATAAGCACTTATCTGGTCATCATAAGATCTTCAGAATGTATCATGCAGTAGCACCCGTGCTCAATTAGATAAATTTTAAAAGCTTAGTCATCCTAACTATTTCCGTTAGTGTGAACCGATAAGCACTTATCTGGTCATCATAAGACCTTCAGAATGTATCATGCAGTAGCACCCGTGCTCAATTAGATACATTTTAAAAGCTTAGTCATCCTAACTATTTCCTTTACTGAAAACCGATAAGCACTTATCTGGTCATCATAAGACCTTCAGAATTTAAATGAAGTAGCACCCGTGCTCAATTAGATACATTTAAAAAGCTAGGTCATCCTAACTATTTCCGTTTTTGAGAACCGACAAGCACTTATTTGGTCATCATAAGACCTTCAGAATGTAGCATGCAGTAGCACCCATGCTCAATTAGATACATTTTAAAAGCTAGGTCATCCTAACAATTTCCGTTACTGAGAACCGATAAGCAGTTATCTGGTCATCATAAGACCTTCAGAATGTATAATGCAGTAGTACCCGTGCTCAATTAGATAAATTTTAAAGCTAGGTTATCCTAACTATTTCCGTTACTGAGAACCGATAAACACTTATCTGGTCATCATAAGACCTTCAGAATGTGTCATGCAGTAGCACCCGTGCTCAATTAGATAAATTTTAAAAGCTAGGTCATCCTAACTATTTCCGTTACTGAGAACCGATAAGCACTTACCTGGTAATCATCAGACCTTCAGAAGGTGTCATATAGTAGCACCCGTGCTTAATTAGAGAGAGTATAAGACTACAAAAGCTAGAGGTACAAAATGTTAATTAATTCTCTCAGAGAACGAATGAAATAGGCAAAAACGCTAACAACTCTGCGACATATCTGTGTTCTTGCTTAATCTTTGGCCAAAGCACAGATTAAGTAGTTACTACGTAACAGATAAATCACTCCCTACAAAAACGGCCATACCCACCGTTTTAATTACCTACTCTTTCCGAGCGCCACCCCTGCATGCGAAAATGATCTTTAATATCCTAAAAACACGATTATTATTGCCTCGCAATAGCTCATGGTTGCGTTGCCGTAAGTGAGTTTAGGGTTACCTCTTTTTATGTAATATTAAATATCAATATTTTTATAAAAAAAGGTTATGTTAATTAAGTAAAGTTTTATTACACAAATAATCGGGTGTTACCTGACTTAAAAAAGTGTAACACTTAATACCACGTCCCCGTAAGTTTACTAATACGAAACACTTAAGCACAAATCGCTTCTCCGAAAAACTTATCGCCGAAAACGCGACCTTGCATATCCAAACCTCTAACGAGAAACATCAATAAATTATTCGAGAAAAGAAACTTAAAGAATTTGTCGTAGCGTGACGTTATATAGCCTTCCTCTATAAATGGATAGTCCATCCAACACAAACTTTTAAGAATATTTCAATTCGAACCAGCAGTTCCTGAGATTAGCGCTTCAACCAAACAAACGAACTCTTCAGCTTTATAATATTAGTATAGTATATGTGATGTAGTGATACATCTAAAGAACAATGTTGCATATGTATATTGTTGATGCTCCTTAATTAAAGTTGAGTAGTAGGTACCTACATCCAAGTCTTTTCCCATTCAAACGCATGGAATTCACTACACGAGTAGATGCGTCGTTGTTCTTGACGACAATAGTGCCGACAAAATCTAAAAACGAAAAGTTTTGGTCGGATGGACGCACCGCTAGCGCGCTTTTGGATAAAAAAATAAGGTACCTAGGTGCTAAAGATTTTATTTCTTGTAGTTATGGAATTCTTATAAATATAAACTAATAAAGTATCATTTACTTAAAAATTATAAAGATAAGGTATTTAGTACTTACCTAAGTATATATTTTTTCCATAAATAGAATCTAAAAACCATTTCAAAATTACGTATTTTCTTTACTATTATAAATATTTAATAAGAAGGTTAACTATTATTAATTACTTTTATTACAGAATTAACTATTTGTATTCGAAATAAACACTTGATTAATTAAATAAATTGTATAATGGTGCCGATTCTATTGTACACTCGACTAAACTAAAACCTGACTTAATTTCTTCATATGAAATCAACCTAGTGTTCTTCGAAATAAGGTCTATTTGTTACTGGCATCTATTTCACAACGCCACTAAATTTCACTAAAATCTGTCAACGTATACTCAACTTTATTTCCACGCAGCGAGAGTCTCCATTTATTCAAACGCTGTATAATTGCCGTATAAAAACTTGTTCAAAACCAACAAGCATGACGTGTTTTTAATCTACACCTACGAAGACGCTTACTAAAACATAGAGTAAAAGAGATGGCATTCAACGGATAGCGGCTCTCGCTACGTAGTATTAAAGTTTATTTAAGCGTATCAGACTTTAGTCGACAAATAAATTGCTTATTTCGATAGTGACATATGTTACCTACTTGTTTCAAATTGAAATAAGACCTTGTTTTGAAGTGTACAAGTTTTACATCTTATATGAAGAAAATTTAGTGAATTTTAATTTAGCGAGTGAAGTAACAGAATTGGGACCAATACCATTTGAATTAAGTAGGTATTTGTATATTAAAGAAAGGGCATAAAAATCCTTATCTAAAAAACAACTTTACGTGACAGTGAAAACCGTATTAACTTTTATTTATTTGTAACAGAAAGCAAAACATCAAAATAGACCAAAATATATTTTAAAAGCTTAGCCAGCGGCCGTGCGGCCGGTAGTTATTTAGCGCACATAAGTACATCGAGTTTCATAGGCCTGGCCAAAGTAACAAATACTAGAACAGAGATCAAATCTTCAAGGTCATTGAGCAGGGTAATAGCCTGTGCGTCCTGAATTGCGGCTTTATTGCGTTGGAATAAGAGTACTTACCTAGCTATAGAGTGCGACTTCTGTATTTGTACCTACCTACTATTATGTATTCTAAGGCAATAGTGAGACATTGGAATGCAATCCACCAAGGAAGTTGCATCTTCAATATCAAATAATTATAGATTACATACTAACATAGGTAAAAGATTTACCTAGTAACAAAATTTGGATGTGAGTCAGTTATTATATCAACAGTTAGTAAAGTAATTACATATATTATTAAATAAAGAGTTTCAATTTCTGAGTAAAGATTTAGCCTACTGCACGTGTATGTAGGTACTATATTTTTGTGAATTAATTGGTATTACAAATATAAACCGTATACAAAGAAGACTCACAGTATACCTACTATTATGTATTCTGTGGTATACCTACTACACTTAGCCCGTCCCGTCACACAGACAAACTCGTTGCGCAAAAAAGGACTCGACATTAATTAACTCCTATTCAATAATTTGATTTACACCTATTCATATTATTATTTACATATTAGTAATTATATGTATGGGTACCTACGTGTAATATTTTTATATGTAGGTACTCACCTACATTTATATAAGTATACCTAGGTATTTGTATTTATACTCGCTTGCTAAGTATTTAGTAGGAAAGTCTATAGAAAACAGTTAAAGTTCCTTTCTCGCAATAAATGACCTTGGGAGTTTAAATGTTTATCAATTCATCATTTACGTTAAACCGGGTACGATAAGAAGACTTAAGAACATCAACCTACCTACTTTACCTAGCAAAGAAGTCGTATCAAGACATCACGCTCCGCTGCCATGTAGTTGCGTTGCGTTGCGATATGAACGCGCGATAGGTACGTCACTGATAGCACCATCTGGCAACATAGCGTTCGACCCAGCGACCCCCGGCTAGCTAGCTACATTGCGGTGCAGGATTTTAACCCATCTTTTCTAGAATATTTTAATACAAGTGTTTCTTAACCTTAAGCTTTTCGTTGTAAAGTCTTATATTGTTTAGGTAGGTACTTACGTTTATGACTAGTCTGTATCCTATAGGTAGAAGTTACAAGGTCTGTTAAAAGTGTTTTTAACATTGATGCGCGTAAAGTGCTATATTACATACAATGTAACCGAAGTGGAAGTAGATTTATTTTATACACTTACAGTAATTTATCAATGAAATGGTTACATCTTGCATTGTTATTTACTGAAATACTAAGAATATAAAATCATTAAACAATAAAAATCTTTTTAACAAAAAATTAAACCGACGAAAAGAACTAAAAAGCAAAAAATAAATAAACCTTAAGTCTTAAGTATTGAGCTAAATAACAAACTCATTAATTATCAACATTTTATATGTACCTACGTAAGTAATTAATCATTTTATTATTTGGCGCCGACTCAAAATAAGTTTTTATAAAATTTGATAGTTTATGTAAATAAGCTCAATACTTAAGACTTAAGGTTTATCATCGAGATACTACGTAGGTTTATTTATTTTTTGCTTTTTAGTTCTTTTCGTCGGTTTAATTTATTGTTAAAAAGATTTTTATTTCATGGTTTTTTTTCATCATCAGCTCAGCTACATGATGTGATGACTTCTAAACGCAAATACCTGATAAAGTAATAAAAATAAACAGAAACACTATTCATTTTCGAGGGTTTCTCTCAATTTCATCAGGATCCCATCATCAGATCCTGACTTCCTTGACATGGGACCACCCTTGAGGTATAATATATCTAACAAAAAAAGAATAAAAATCAAAATCGGTTCATAAATAACGGAGTGAGGGCTGAACAGACATAAAAAAAAAAATTATACGGTCGATGAGAACCTCCTTTTTTTTCGTCGGTTAAAAAAAAGGAATAAGAAACTTTTTCTCCTTGTGATCCAAGTCCCAATTTAGTTTTCGTGTACAAAAAGCGACACCGTGACGCAACGTTGCCATCCCGACCTGGACCGGCCGGGGGTCGTAATCGTAAGATACGATTACAGGGTTCCAGCATGGAATGAGGTGAATGGGTGCGGGTTGTTCTGTGAATAGTTGTAGGTACTTTCATAAATTGTTATAAGTACCTACCTACTGCAACGCCCTACGATGTCATTGACTTGCACCGTGCACTTAAAAATATGCGTCTTTTCCTTAAACTATGTTTTTATGTAGTTTATTTAAAATATTTATTTACACACTGTTAATGAATACTGTACATACAAACCTTATAATTAAGTTGGTATATTAAAACTAATTAACTATAGTCTTTTCCTTATAGTTTTTCAAATATGTAGGTAGGTAGTATTCTTAGTCGTAAGAAGTAAGAACGTAACTATATACCAGGGCTGCCAGTACGTTAGAACAACTTTTTATACCGCCCAGTCTCAGAAATTATACAAAATCAGGTACTATTATACAAAATCAGTGTTGTACAACAATAGTAGGTCACTCTTTGGAAATTTCAATAAAAGTTGTTTTAACTTTAACGTATAAGGATGTAACAGTTTACCACAGACAAGATTTGTTTTAAGTATCTCTATATGTACGAGTATGTACATACTCATTACCTATAACATCAGCTTATAATATGTTATCTGTGACATCTCTCATATCAGTAATGACATTGTATCAAATTATTATACAATACAATCCACTATTCAAACAGGATACAAAAGATAACCGAATTATGCGAATTTTGTATCCAATTATACTATCTGGCAGCCCTGCTACATACTTAGTACTAACAAGATCTTGTTTAACTATTAAAATGGCTAAAGAATGTTTTGATTCGGCATGCTTCTTTAGATTCTACGGATTCTACACCGGGTCAATCAACTTTTATTTGTTTATGGGTGACATCGCTTTGTCTCTGGTGAAAACAAAATATCTTAGATAATGAATCATGACATATAATTAATGATTTAAGGAAAATATATAGTTACATAGACAGATTGAAACAGATCTCATCTTAAAAATTAGAGTAGGTACAATGGGCGGTCTTATCGCTAATAGCGATCTCTACCAGACAACCTTTAGATTGAGATAATAACGGAAATACAATTTCTTTATGGTATAGGGGGCAAACGAGCAGATGGGTCACTTGATGGTAAATGACTGCCGCCGCCCATGGGCACCTCCAACTCGAGTCACAAGTGCGATGCCAGCCTTTAAGGTGGGAGTAGGGGAAAGGGGGGGGGGGGGAGGTGGAAAAAGCCGGAAGAGGGATAGAGTAATCTCACTCACGCGGCGAAATGAGGTCGTGGTATCATTCCGGTCGATATAACAAAGTCAATATTTTGCATTTTAATGATTTCTTATAGTTACTGTTGGTCTCCATGCAGTGGCGTAACTATAACATCTAAGGCCCGTGGCTAATTCATCAGATGCGCCCCCCCTTCTCCTAAGGGCGCCACACAAATGGTCTGAAAAAAATTCGGATCCGCAGCAGGCCCGCAAAGGTAGATTTCGTGTTTTTTTTTTTTATTAAATCTGCGCCCCACTCTCCCCCTTTGGAGGAACTTACCCTTAATTTTTGGCCTGTTGATTTTTCGTCCAAGTTTGAAAGCAATTGGTGCATAATTGCGACCTCTATCGTGCCGGTGAAATTGAGGTACATACACACATACATATACATACTTATATATATAAACTTTTTAACTGGCGGTTGTTTTGGGGTCTAGGAATCATAACTAGACCTCCTGTGAAAACTCAACAACTGGTACAAAACCAATAGGTAGACTTTTCTTTGAAATCTACCTAAAAGCCACCACACCAATCCAAGTCGAACGATGGCATCGATGCCATTCAGATTTTGACCGATTGGTGTGCTGACAGCCGTAATGTTATCAGGCTTGTTAGATTATTTTTATAAATCACTTATTAAAGCGACAGATTTCAAGACACTGAAATTGTAAACAGTTCCTTTCATTGCAAGAAAACGCAATCTCAGTTGATAAATGATTCTGCCCAATACACGATGAAAATTGTTCATTTTAAAGAAGTTATCGGGATCTTGGAAACGTTCATCCTCGATAGTTTCATTACAATTGGGTGATTCTTTGGAACACAGTTTAAGCGTGTTTTTCACTGAAGAACATATCAAAATATTCACCAAATTAAAAATGAATTTCAGGTTTTATGGGAAATTTTAATGTCTATTAAGGCCTTAGTAGCTAATTGTCAATAATGAAACCAATTAATAATTAAGTTTACAGATAACAGTCGAAACTAATTAGTCTGGTATGTCCCCATACCCGATTTTTATAGAATTATTTAATGGTTAGCGATAAAATTGATGTAAAGTAAGTTGTAGTCATTGAGATAAATAGTACATTTATATCGATGGTTGCAGTGATATTTAAATACACGCGTCTTCGTATTTTATTATTTAAATCTATACTTATAATAAATCTGTAGCGGGATGAATTCTGTACATTGAATATATTCAAAAAAAATCGGCTGAGGGGTATTAAGATATCGATACTGATGCCGAATATACGATTCAAACAATTTTTGTCTGTCTGTCTGTCTTTCTGTATGTCTGTCTTTCTGTCTGTCTGTTTGTATGTTCACGATAAACTCAGAAGTTACTGAAGGGATATGCTTGAAACTTGGTATGGTAATAGTTTGAGTGTATGCGCTGGTTATAGGGTACTTTTTATCCCGGGTTAAACTTTGGTTCCCACAGGAAAATCAATGAAAGCTGTAATAACATTGTAACGTTAGTAGAATGTATATACTTATTTCGAACTAAATTACAGCGAGCGTTTAGCTTATCTGGTGTAGAGTACGAATTCTGCTAGGTTGGGTGCCGGATCAAATCCCTCTCTGACACTCTTTTCTTTTTCTGCACTTTTTTTAATATATAAACTAATTTACTTTTGTAAATTAGGTATCGTTTTAACCGACGAAAAAAAGGAGGTTCTCAATTCAACCGTTTATATACATATTTCTTTCTTTTTTATGTTTGTTCAGCCCTCTCCGTTATTTATGAACCGATTTTGATTATTCTTTTTTGTTAGATAGGGTATACCTCAAGGGTGGTCCCATGTCAAGGAAGTCAGGATCGGATAATGGAATTCTGATAAAATTTAGAGAAACCCTCTAAAATTGTTGAACCGAATAGTGTTTCTATTTACTTTTCATTACTTTATCAGGTATTTGCGTTTCGAAATTATCACATCATGTAGCCGAGCTGATGATGAAAAAAAATAGCTGGTTTTTGGCTATGCCAACGAGCTATTTTGCCTCTCGGAGCCATTAAATTCGTAAGTGTGTTTCAGGGCATTACTAATAATAACAACTTCACACACCTCATACACGGCCGTCTGATTCTAAACTAGGCAGAGCCTGTACTATGGTAACCAGACTGCTGATAAACATACTTATATATTTCTTAATACATACATATTATAAATAATTTACACCCAGACAGAGAATAATTCGTCTTGGGTGGAAATCAAACCCACGACCTCTGGCTCAGCAGTCAGGGTCACTAACCACTAGACCATCAGGTCAGTCCAGTAAATATACATATATTTATAACTTTTTTTTTAACTTTTGCGTTCCCTGATAATATAATTATGTTGACGGGAATTCACGCGATCACTATTTAAAAGTATTATACAGGCCTGTGATCACGGCCACGACCACGGCAAAGCAAAGGTATGTCATACCTTTTAAATACGTGATCGCGTTGATTCCCGTCAACATGATTATATTAGAATAGAAAAGAATTTTGATTTAAAGAATCTATGTTAGTTGTTAGTTTAATGAAGTTTGTTAGTATTACAGTATTTTACTATACCTACTAAATGCATGGTAGTTTTTTTTTACACTTTCAGACCATTTATTTTCCGTTCGGTTACAGTAGTGTGATATCTTATGTTACACCGTGACTAAACAAAGCTCAGAAGCAAACATTTATCTGTTAGGTATACCGAGGGGGCCCATAGTTTCTAGGAAGCAGCACTGACTGACTGACTACAGCCAGAGTCTCCCAATTGGTCGAACGAATCGAGATGTTAGGTCGTCACAGTTGTTTTATGACGATTTTCTACGAGGAAAAAAACCCTCGCGCAAGGAGGAGGTGACGGTTTGGATTCGGTAGAAAAACTACCAGGTGGAACCTTTTCACTCGCGCTCTCATGTGTACGCTAAGAGTGGCCGTGGGTGTATGAGACGAGTTTTATGTTCTTCACCCAAAGCAGAGTCTCCAGTGAAGAGGGTGTCTGGACATCGCCCAGTTGCCGTCCGCTAGCCAGCGCTCGGTGGATCATTGGAGGCAAAACGTCGCCGTACCGACGGTCAACTCATAAACGGTGATGTGAGGCACACCGTGTGGTTTTAGTTGGTTCCTCACCAATAGCCCGGTGAGGTGAGCTTCCACACGAAAAACAAATGAGTAATGTTACCACGGCCAAATTATGTCGTTATTTCACGTGTTGGCAACCAAAACAACCTTCTTTGTACGCTCCAGGTTGTTTCTCCGCCATTACAGTAAAAAAAATCCTGCCTGAAGAAAGAGGTACTATGCAATAAGCGACAAATTGCTGTTTGCCGAAAAAAACGCGAACGAAGTCGCGGGCACAGCTAGTAAGAAATAATTGTACACTTTCGTTATAACAATACTTAAAAAAATTGACAATTGTTTATTTCGTGACCTACTTCTTTGCTAGAAGATTAGAATTGGTTTTACTAGAATTCCCAGAGTTCGACTGAGACATTGGTTTTCGTTGGAATTTATTACTAGGGTTCTGAGAGAAGGGTTTAGGTTTGAACCGGTTTTGGTTATTCTGTTTATCCTGTTGGGCGTTGTTATTACTATTACCATGTCTGTAGAGGGTTTCTTGGATGCGCTCTTCGGAAATAGCAAGATTGGAGAGCTTCTTTGAACGTTTTAGGTGCCTTACACCTAACTATATTCGATATACGGGGATGTAGTCCCATGAGGAAATGGTGGAGACTCAGATCCTCCATTACCGCAGTACGACCTGGGGTTTCTTTAGCCTTATGGCTATTTCTGTGAGTAATTGTGATAGGCAACTCTCCATCCTCAATGCAAATTGTCTTACCTTTTCATTAGGAGTTTGTTTACTTTCTTTGAGGTCAGTTAAATTAACAAGCGTGTATAATGTTTTTATTCAGAAAACTGTGTTTTTAAGAATTCTTTGAGTTGATACCAGGATTTGAAATCTTTGATAGAACAGGCAGTTTCTGCTTTGTCTCTTAATTGACATAAAATGTATTTGAACAGAATAGGCTTTTGAGTTTCATACGCAAGATCATAGGCGTTGTTACAATTTGTTATAAAAGAATTAAGTTTTTATCGACTTCATATTATTTAACGAATTTCAATAAAATGTTTAGTTCCATTTCGGAACATCTCTTTGTAAATCTAGGCGATAATATAGGGGATTTTGCTTCTGGATTGTCAAGATCTAGGATTTCAATATTAAATTTTACGTCAGTATTAGACACTTTAGGCATAATAAGAAAAAGATGTACAAAAGCAAAACATATGTGGTTGAATTGAAACTACCAAGACGTTAGAGTTCACTAATGCGTTGGGCACGTGCCATGCGTGCTATTATGGTAAAGACGGTACTGGTAGTGATATGTATGTAAGGATACATAAATAGGAGTTTGAAAGCTAGTGTTCCTGTCATAAGGCCAGCCACAGAAACTACAAGACATTTAGTACGCGACCCCGGCGTCTGCGAGCTACTTGGGTCTCAGTCCCGTTCCCCATCCGAGACTTGCGGTATCTAGGTTCTCTTAGCTAGGTTCCTTTCCCTACCCATATTTCCTTATACAAATTTACCCGTCAGCTTTGTTGTTATCTGCATATGAGATGGAGATGTGCGATGTATAGTTGTGTGTAGCACCATTCGGAAATATATCCTCTGGAAATGTGTACACGTTTCTGCCTATATCATATAAGTAAAAGCGTGATAATATAGATAGATAGATAGAGTATACTTTATTGTACACCAAAAATAGGATACATACAACATACAATGTTAAGTAGCATACAATGGGTGGTCTTATCGCAGTCTGCGATCTCTTACAGACTACCTTTGATGGACTATGCTGTATAGTAATAGGTAACTTGTGGTGAACATTAGTCTTACTTACTAAAACAATAACATGTATACATACACACATACATATAAACATAAATACAGACATACCCATATAAATATATATACACATAAATACAGAGAAACATATACATAGGTATAGGTTATGACAAAGATAGGTAGTGATCCTTGACGAGTTTTTGGAATTATTTTGGAATTAATATGTATGTTATAAATGTTATAATATTTATTTCGAACAAGCGTTGCAAAATGATTGGTTATATTTAACGTGAAATTCTGTAACACTATATGTATTTACTGAGTAAGCAATTGTCATCACGTCGAGTGAATTGTAAACATTTTGCATCTTAAAAATGTTAATTTTGTAAGTTTTTGTAATTGATTGAATGTTTAATTTCCTTTTTTCCATTTGCCACCTTGCCACACTCAGAAGGCTCCACTCAGGTGTGATTCATACTCGGTAGTAACATCAGTGATAAATAGAAGTTTTTTTCACGTCACGTCGAGTTTTTTTTTCTTTTTTTTTATTGTATAGGGGCAAACCTTCCCTACCCTCGATTATGGTGATGTATGCTATCTCGACCTGAATGCAGATCTACTCAATAAACTTGACCGACTTCTCAATAATTGCATTCGGTTCATTTTCAATCTTCGTAAGTACGACCATGTGTCTACTTATCGTTCCCAACTGTCATGGTTGCCTATACGTCAGCGTCGTACTTATCTCACCTCACAGATACAACTTCTATGTTCGAACCATTCATTCTTATACACTTGCCATATCCCTCACTGAACCACCTAAAGGTTGACTGGTAGATAATGCCATGTGGCATTAAGTCCGCCTCGTGCAATGTAAACTGCAGGAAGTTTTAAATAAAAAAATAAATAATAATAAAAAACGAGCAGACTGGTCACCTGATGGTAAATGACTACCTCCGCCCATGGGCACCAGTAACTCAAGAGTCACAGGTGCGTTGCCGCCCTTTAAGGTGGGAATGGGGGAAGAGGAGGAGAGAGGAAAGAGCGGGAAGGCGGGAGAGGGGGATTAAAGGAGAGGAGAGGGGGAGAGGGGAAGGACGGGAATAGGGAGGAGGGAAGGGTTAGGGCCTTCGGTAACCTCACTCACGCGGCGCAAAGCAATGCAAACACTGTTTCACTGCCGGTTTTCTGTGAGGCCGTGGTATCGAGCGGAGTCGAGCCGGCCCATACGTACCGAAGCATGACTCTCCCACGTTATTAGAATTAGATTTTTCTTTTTTCCCTTTTAGTCGGCATGTGCGTGCAAGTTTTTATTTGAATGTTAAGTGTATTTAAGAAATGTCTTACTTAATCATGTGTTTTTGTATTGCTTATGAATCTTAAATGTTAGGTACATGTACGGTCATATTTTTTTAAACTTTGGAAGTGAACACAAGAAGAAACATTCTAGTAGTTGGCCGTTCTAAGAAACGCTGATTGTAAATTATACCGCAGGGAATATGTATGTATTTTTTTTTATCTTATATTGACTTGTTCCATCATTTTACCCTAATAAAAAATATAAATAACCTTGGCAATGTTTAAATAAATTTTTAAAATAACATTGAAAACATCGATTAAATTTTATCTGTTTGAACGCCGCCATATTTCGCGGGCCTTGGATGACGTCACGTTCCACGCTTAGTGTTTGTTTCATAAACTTACTTGAAGTGTTACAGTAATTTTATACCGATTTCCAGTTGTAATTACTATTTATTGTAATTAATAGACGATGGATAAAGTTAAAAAACCTGCTACTATTTATAGGTATTGCCTTGTCCCTAAGTGTAAAAATACGATAAGAAGTACATCCAATACAGTATTTTTTCCTGTACAAAATAATAATGTAAAATACGAAAACAATGGTGTACATTAATGAGAACAGATGAAGTATCTTTAATATCGTGTTTATATTGTTGTGAAGATCACTTTAATGTAAGCATATTACAATTTAATTGCTAGTATAGTGTGAATTACTTAGCAGTAACAAAAGTCCAATAAAACTTCATGAATATAACTAACTATATAAATATCTTACCTATCCTTTAGATTATAATATAACAAGTATTATAATAATTACCTTGCGGCTTTCACTTCTTTAACGTCAGCGGACGTAAAATCTGGATTTGATGCAAAATATATAGTCATTATGAATGCACTTATTTTCGGTAGATTGTCCGATTGTGCTTTGACAAAACTATATTCAGTCATTGTCCTAGATGATTTCTAATATCACTAGAATGCTTAAATTGCACTAGCTAAGAGCAAAAACCACAGGAACACCTATCTTTCGCCGTAACACTACGAATATAGGCGCCGGTAAATGACAGAACTTGTAATGTCACGTCATGTTTTGTTTCGACCAATGGTGAAGCGTTTTGCTAAGTGGAATTTCGCGCCCTTATTTTGCATATTTTAATTAATATTTTTTGCAATTAAACACGAACTAAATAAGAAAATAATTGTTTAGGCATAATATCTGCACAATAAAGATTCAAGGGAAAATTAATGAAGTAAATTTAAACAACATGCATATTCCCTATTCTGTCGTTAGGATGGAGACACACTTAAATGTATTGTTTTTTGAAGTTTATGTAATAATTTTTTGTACTTAATATTTTGGTAACCTTATTTTTCCTTGTGTGTTCTTGTCTAACCTCTCGTTTAACTGTGTCACCAAATTTGTAACCTTCTGATAAATATAACAAGTGAACTTGCCAACGTGTTTTATTGAACTGTCCTCGAACACGCCGAATAAGTGGTAGAAACGCATACACCCCTTAACTTAACTAACATTATGAATAATGCTAGATTAATCATTTGGTCCATAACAAATATAGCGAATGAGTTCTGTTCTGTTTAAGAGATTTTTAACAGGGATTCGCGAGAGTTAAAGGTCTCTAAATTATTGATTTTAAGTTAAGTTAAGCTAGGAACTTAATCAGATGTTAAAAATAAAATACTTTTTAAAAACAAGGTTTTATTTAAGCTTGTCGCGCGTATTGTTATAAAAAATAAGTTTGGTAGATTAGTGGTTAACTAATTAGGTAGGTACTTGGCAAAGAATGCGCGTATTTGCGCGAGAATCTTTTTTAAAAATATACAGGGTGTAAGAAATACCGTGCCGAATACTGAACTAGTGTATTCAGATCATCATTATGAGTCGACAATCATTGGAATTTTCTGCATGAAAATTCATCATTTTTTTTTATAATTTTATATATTTTTGGTTAAAAGTGATATCACAATGAATAAACAGAACATTTTACTGGAAAAAAAAAACTATAAATATCACATACGGCCAAAAATGTAATGTAAATGTAATCAATCAAACACCATTTTATGCAATCAGCTGGTCTTACGGCGTCGAACGTTTATAACGGCGGTCATTCACCGTACCGCACAAAAAGAATATCTACGTTTGTAACGTTTACATTGCGTAGTGCCGAATGAAACTAATGACTATAAATCCTTAATCTCGCATTTTTATAATGAACTGACTTTCGTATTGTGTTAAGTATCCAGAAAAAGACGAAACTCATGGCCACTCTTTTTAAAAGTCAGATCTTCAGGTACAATAGTGTTAGTGTTACACGAAAGGTAAACAGGATGCAAGCTGATGCCACCTGAATTTCACTTTATTGAAATGCTCCAAAAGCTAACGTACTAAAAAATAAAAATCACTCAGTGATACCATTGAAGGTTTGAACTTATTAAACATAGAAATCATTCAAGGTGCACATCTACCTTCATTCAGTTACAAAATCTACTGTTAAAAATAATTCGTGACTAGATTAAGAGGCTAGTGTTGCAGTTGATGGAACCAAAATAATAGTATAGGCTAAAGCATCGCTGACTAGGCCGACCAGTCACCCCAAGCAGCACCTGTTCACGAGTATGACGCATGGACCAGCCATCATTACAGATCACTCCCGTACAAAAAAAAACAATGCTAGTTAAAAACAAAATAAGTCACCAGCTTTTCAAATGGAGTTCCGTAAGTAGTATTAATATTTAAATGGAGAGATTATAACAGTGACTATTGTCAATCGACACATAAACAGTAATGGCCGTCGACTCGTCTGTCAACTGGTTGACAGTTGCGTGAGACGGAACACAAAAATAATAATTATTATAACAGACACATAAAATATTAATTAAATACATTGTAAAACGTAATAATATTACTAATTGTTTAGCTATTTTATGATATTATGAATTTAAGATCATTTTTGTGATGCTTTTGTTTAAAGGTTCATACTTACGTAGCTCGTACAAATGAAGAGAACGAAACGTAAATATCATGACTGAATACGGAAATAATGCGTAGCAGTTGTTAATTTACTGTTTTTATTTCAATCATAATTCCGGTTACGAAAATAGAATTCCTGTAGCGAAAAGGTTGTAAAAAATTAGAAAATATTTTTTATATTATTTTGATGAAACATTGCTAGCCCACTTTTGGTCAAGATCCTTTATTTTATTCTTTTTGCCTTGCCTTACTTAGTTTTACTCTTTATTATTTTTTTTGTGTATATTTTATGCTTTTTAGTTAAATCTTCATCGTTCGTCTATATTATGAACCAAAATACAATCAACCACTTGACGCTGAACAATCTGGACATCATTTAGGTCTATATTACTCGTTAAGATGAATATAACGAACCCGAAGATGATGGAGTTACATTAAGTAGATGAAGAGTCCTATGGAGGTGGCCAATGGGCCACCTCCCGGATCCATCCATCTATAAAACCTATCAAAACCAAACCAACGGCACCTAAACATGACGTATTCATGTTGAATAAATGAGAATTTCCAATGGTCAACTTCCAGCTCCATAACCACACCCTGGATATCATCTTAGACCAGAGTACTTGTCAAGACAAATCAAACTCGATGGGGGTTGTGTTGTTTTATTACAAAGTTCCTATGGCCATGTCATAATAAAATTGTATTGCCAAGAAACCAGGAAGTGGGTCAAATTAACAGACACCGGAACAAGTTAAACTAAATAAAAGCTTGGAAAAATACACATATTTAAAAATTGTTTGAGCAACAAAGTCGTAAAATATTTTTTTAACGCTTAGGTATTTATTTTCTTACCATTTAGACATAGTTTCCTTTTCTTACTCATCACTAGGTATCGGTCCCTGCCACTATAGCGCCATCGATAAAATAATATCGAAGTAGGTATAATACTAAACAGTACAGTAGTACAGTCGAAAAGTGTCGATAATATCGGTATTATCAGATCAAAAAACCGATACTATCTATTACCTATTTAAATCTTTTGTTGCTATTGAAATGAAGCAGAAGATCTTGAAAAGAACTTATTTTTTACATTTATTACCTACTAGCCGCGCCCCGCGGTATCACCCGCATAACTCCCTAAAAGTTAGCCTTTAGTCTCCAGCTATCTAAATGCTAAGTTTCATCGCAATCGGTTTCAGTAGTTTTTGCGTGAAAGAGTAACAAACATTCTTACATCCATACATACTCACAAACTTTTACGTTTATAATATTAGTAGGATACCTATTACCGATAGGGTAAAACTATCGATGCTATCGATACTGTCAATAATATTGATACTATAGATAGTATTGTATTAATTAAAATGTTAAATTAATTCTATCGATATAATTGATGCCATCAACCTCCATCAAATGTATTTTCTTAATGCTGTTATCGATACAATCGATAGTATATCGAAGTCGATAATTTCGATTGGACTATCGATACTACGACTGATTTTCAAGGCCAAGATACTATCGATAGAATATCGTTATCGCAACATCACTAGGCGATCGTGGCGTTCTAAAGGTTAAATGAGAAATATCGCGGTTTAAGAGCATAAGGTCTAATCTTAATGATCTAAACTAAATCGCGAGAATTCGTACAAATCGCTTTTAAGGCAATTCAGCAGGTTGACGAATTTGTCGCTGTGTAAGTAGGCGTTGAAATTTTTTAATTTATTTCTTCTTTGCCATTTCATACAGTTCACACATAATGCTATATTGCGAATAGATTAGCTTCCTATGGTTAAAATAAATTAATAACAGTTATCATGAAATTAATTAATAAATATGACAAAATAATTGGTATCGGGTCTTATGACCGGGGTCTCAGGTGTACACTAGAAAAAGGGAACCCCGTGAAGTCCGGCAGACTTGGTCGCCCGTTGAGCAAGGCGACCCCTCTATGAAGTGCGGAGGGTCCTGCTCCCTCTAATTTAGAGAAGCGCGCGCGGAACGCGTCTAGCAGAAGTCTCGGGCCTGCTGCTTCTAGGGCGACTGATAGCCCTGTCCGTCACCCTGAGCCACAGCAGCTCATGGAGGCCGGAGATCCTTTTGCACTGGTGCCTGGTGCGTCTTCTGCGGGACCGGAGAGTACTAGTTCTCTTCCATTCCCTTTCCGTTTTGGCAGACTTATCTGCCTGTTCAGATGTTCCAGATTATACCCGAGTTCCTTCAATAAGACCCCGTGACGAAACATCGTATGGTTTTCGGCATTTCTAGTCCGAACTACCACCTTGACGTTAGCCTCGATGAGGTGAGGACCAATTCAGGTTTAAAATAGGTAACGACCCATTGAGGTTTAAAATAATACTTATTTATTTTTACGAAAAACTGAAGATAACAAAATATAATAACAATCTCAAACATTTTTTCCATTACCTACTTAAAACGCCATCTATTTCTTATGGTATTGTATCTTACCTGTATTTATAATTTATGACCTTTGCAGTTTTGAGTTATTATTATGTTATTTCCTTTATTGTGTTTTAAATTGTTTTTTTATGCTGTAAAAGAATGGGTATAGTCATTATTTTCTACTCTTGCAATTTTTTTTTTAATTCTGAAATGTACAGAGTCATGAAATTATATATGTGCATATAATAGTAGTACAGTTTCTTATAACGCCATCTATTATGAAAGTCTCATATTTTAACGCCATGTACCTCACTTGTCACACGATTGACGTCTTGACTTTTATTGTCAACTAACTAACTTTGCCACCCCTTTTCAACCCCTTGGGGATGGAATTTTCGAAAATCCTTTTTTATCGGATGCCTACGTCATACAAAGAACACACCTTCCAAGTTTCAGGCCTCTATGATCAGCGGTTTAGGCTGTGCGTTGATCCGTCAGTCAGTCATTCAGGACAAAGCATTTTATTTGTATAGATACCGAAGTACCCGCCGAAGTATAACCCTTTAATTTGTTGGTAGTAAATCACCGTGTTGCCTTTTTTTTTGTGCGTGTGGAAACCCCCTCGAGCCGTCACCCCACCGGGGTTTTCGGTGGGGCACCGCATTACAAATCTTGTTATGTACTTATATCACAGGATTTGATGCTTCGGTAGCTGTAGGAGTCGTTGTTGGCTGCGTGGCTGAAGAACAGTTGTCCGGTAGCCCTGGAAATATGGAGATTATCTATATTAATATTATAAAGGGGAAAGATTTATTTGTAATCGACATTTAACATTTTTATGTTAGTTATCAAAACACTATACTGATGGGTACCGTGCACACTCACACGCACACGCACATGCACACGCACCTGCACACGCACACGCACACACACACATATACACAGATTACACATTTACATTTATCGTGAACAAGTACATACTACAATTAATGTAACTATGGTTCGTCCAGGAGATGAGAGCCAGGAGAGTCTCTCGCAAAGGCATAATAAATTGACTGATCTGTATTTGTATTTCCTAATTTAACCTTTGTGATGAGAGAAATAAATACAATATTTACTGTTTTCCTACCTGGCGAAGGTTTGAATATCCGTGCACTTTGAAACAGTAGTATCGCAAGCAGCTATCCGATAGATGTTCTAAATTAACCAACCGCCTTCTGAATATTGAAACACATAAAACAAATGATGAATTTCCAGTAAACGTTGTAACCAAACATTACGGTCACGTTTCACTTCCAATCTTCATATTTCTAAACAAATTTATAACGTTATAAAACCTATAATATTTGCTATTTCCAATAGTAAATAAACATTTCTGGTGAAAAACTAATAGTTTAATGTTGCGTTCTAACATTTTGATTCTTGTTAACTCTAAAAGTAAAGTTATTACGTTAAGAAAGAACATGTCGCACCCCCGATCAAATACAGTATTATTGTGAAAAACTCAAGTAAAGCGTTTCCTAATAACTGTAATAACTATAACTTCACTCATTCTTGAATAGATGGCTAACTGCCAAATGTAAATAATTTTCCAAATTCAAAAAATAACGAGAACATTATTGTTTATTCTGAACAATATATTTTTTTTAATTGTTTCACTATTTTATCGGCAGTGCGATATATTATCAAAATAATTATAATGTGAAATAACTTTTGTGTTAGCCAAGTTGGTAGTCATAAGAAGCCTCTACTTCAAGTGCTAATAGGCGAAAGTCGTTTTTCTTATATCTGTGTTAAATAAATACCTAGCAGTATTGAAAGGTGTATTTCAAAAGTAAGTGTAGAGAAACTACTGTGGTGGCGCGTTCAGCATCTATTTAATACTCCCCTTGTTAGTAAATTGTGTTAGTATTTATAGTCTAATATTAAACATGTGTGACCTAACATCGATACACACATGTAGAACAGACATTTCCATGACTAAGTAGTAAACATATGAAAGGTAAATAATGTATACGGAAACTAATATTGGGCACGCTGCTATTGAGGTGACATACATGCTATTAAGACTAATAATAAAACGCTTACAGCTAGTTTTTTTTAATAAAAATTTAAGTACCAAACACAAAATACGCAAATATCCATAACAATTTTCTATAAATATACAAATAAATTGTCCCACAATATTAAACGCGGTGTTGGTAGAGACCGCCTACAACCCGTGAAAACCGAGGAGACTTGTATGACCTTTTGTCTCTAACAGTACACGACTGTATTCCTCGAAGACAAAATCACCTACGCTAGGAGCATTAATGAGCATATTTTAAAAGTGTATTCCTTTATAAATAAATGAAGCCCCGACTCAACAAAGGGTTTTTATAATTCCACTCATTGGGGGTTAAATAGAAACAGATTCTTACAGTTAACTTACAAAACTATGAAAATGAAATGGGATTTTGCCAAAAGCATCCAGTTTTAAAATACCCCCGATTCGAGTCGAAAATCCTAACTATTAGAAAAGAGCTGATACCCTTTGAACGGCTGAACAGATTTTCCTGAATTATAGCTAGGAACACTATAAAACGAAATCAAACTCGGTCCCACCGTTTAGGATGATTCTGCCGCAATAATGCCACGAACAGACTACACACAGATACACACGTTAAACTTATAACACCGCTCCTTTTTGCGTCGTAGGATAAAAACTATGTTAAATCAACCAACCGATTCCTGTAAGTCGAAGACTTAAGATATTCCTAACAGATCCATGCTGTAAATGATGACTGAAATTGAAGGGCACATTTTTTTTAAATGAACGCTACTTTCATTTTACTTATATCTACGTGAATATGCGTAGTAGCAAGCGGTGGTAGCATACCGACTAAGGCATCGGACTTGCGATCCAGCGGTACCGGGTTCGAACCTCACCCAGTTCACTGCTGACGTTACTGACGTACAGTGAATATACAGGGACGTACAGTACTGTGAGCGGGCGGCTTTATTAAAATGCTAGTAATATGTGACACGTTACTAGTAGTTCTAAAAAAAAACAAAATCAAACCTATAAGTTATTTGACAGGCCTGTTGGTCTAGAGAGTCTAGAGGTTAGTAATCTTGTCTGCTCAGCCAGAGGTCATGGATTCGATTCCCTCCAAGGACCAAAAATCGTGTGAACACACGACCATTTGTTCTGCGTGTCGGTGTAATTTATTTATAATGTATGTATGTATTTAGTAATATTATATAAGTATTTTTATCATCAGTCTGGTTACCATAGTAGAGGCTCTGCCTAGTTTGGGATCAGACAGCCGTGTGTGAGATGTGTCAAGTTATTAATATTACTTGTTACAACGCAAGCTGGAACCTATATTATGATGATTATGATATAATAGCCTCACAGAAAATCGGCAGTGAAGCAATACTTGCATTGCTTTTCGCCGCGTGAGTGAGGTTACCGGAGGCCTTTACCCTTCCCTCTCCCCCTCGCCCTCCCTATCCCCTCTTCCCCCCCTCTACCCTTCCTCCCACCTGAAAATCCTGCAACGCACTTGTGACTCTTGAGTTGTAGGTGCCCATGGGCGGCGGTAGTCATTTACCATCAGGTGACCCGTCTGCTCGTTTGCCCCCTATACCATAAAAAAAAATTAATACTACCCGCCATGTTGTCAATGCAATAGAAACACACGAACATTCTTTAAGTGTTGCAACATCATCACTACGCTGCCAACACTTAGGAATTTAAATATTAAAATAAAATTTTAGACTCCGATTGGGTAGTGTGATAAATTACTTACACTCTCGTATTGGTGCAAAAGTGCTCAGATTCTGGCGTAGAATGCGAGAAGAATCAATGAAAGTATCAAACCTAACATTGCCAATATTACACGTGTCTATTCATACACGGCTTGCGCGGTGCCCTCGACTGTGGCCATCTGTATAGTTAACTGTAATCGTAGAAACATGAACACAACAAAGATCATCGATTGTGTTAAAAATCATATTAAGAGACTAGATAATGTGACTAGATAATACTTAATAAGGTTCAATAACAAGGCTTCTCGACTAACACTTGTTTTGGGGAGAATGACGCTGCAGCAATTGAAGACACCAAGGATTGGATTAGTCATTTTTCATCTTCTTTAGACGCTGTCACGAAAATGGAAGATGTATAAAGGTAACACGTATACTTTTAATAAAAAAAATATAGCAAAAAAATATTCTATACAACTTCTCCTTGTATAAAATAATTTCGTTCAAAAGAGAAATGTTGGAAAGCTGCATGGCGTGGTTGAAAGGTCATTCCACAACGTATTAAGCCGCCCTCTGAAGCCACCCTCCTCCCGAGATCTCACTACCGCCATATATAACCCTCTTATATTTATACTACTAAGTGTGCTGGCAGCTGGGAGGCACTCAGAATCCCCTCTGATACCGCCTGCAATTTCGAGGACCCTCTTCTCGCCGTTGCGGTAAAATAGAAGTCTTTGTGCGGTTATCTTGTGTGACCCCGGCGAAATATCGGTAAAATCAGGGACTGGAAGATTTTAGAACCCTTTCGCTATAGTGCGATTATAAAATTGGATATAGGCACAAGAAAACATGATTCATTCTCTTTGAACAAAAATCTTATACATAAAAAACGGAACATAATAGCGCAATTAGATTGTACTAGCAGCGCCCCGCGGTTTCACCTGCATAAGTCCCGATCCCGTTGGAATATCGGGGTAAAAAGTAACCTATATGTTAATCCAGGTCCCCAGCTATCTACATACCAAGTTTCATCGCAATCGGTTCAGTAGTTTTGGCGTAAAAGAGTAACAAACATCCATCCAAACTTTCACATTTATAATATTAGTGGGTTTATCAAGGGTTTTGTGAATTTCTTTGCATTACTTGCAATACGTAACAAAAACTCTGCTTACGACTCATATTCTTAATCCAAGAACAACATTGTGGTTTTGTACATTCTCCCACCCAACGCCAACGCGTCACGACCACAGAGAGACAGGTGGGGTATATGTAGCTTCGTACCTGTTTTTTATCATTAAAACAATATATTATATTCCTACTCGAATATGTTATTTTAATTTCACATATCAAAATATTGCACCCACAACACTCTTAAAGAAATTGCGTAATTTCCTCCACACTGTTACTAAATCGAACTCACACAAGGTTTGAATTCAGTAGCATTTATTCTCCTCCCTATTTTTGAGTTTGACGACGTCAGATATCTTGATCTTAATGAGGATCAACGTGATAGTGGTTTTAGAGTTTTAGAAATATTTTTTTTGGCTTATGCAAGTATGATCATATCTCTGTCCGCTATAAACTCAAGTGGCAACTCAAATCTAATTTAGTCTTGTTACTCATGCGTTTTTTAAATGAATAGTTTGAACGATTTTTTTATGTGACAAAGAGATACTTGAGACCATCGGAAAATCTTAGATTGTTTATACCAGCGCATTTAATTTCCTATGATTTACGTTAATGTTAATGTAAGATTTATCTTACATTAACGGTGTACAATTACGGTTTAGATTTGTACAAACCTAAACTGTATAAATAAATATTGTACAGTGTAGGTATTTAGTTATTGTTATTACTAAATATTATAAAACAATGTCCCCCGCCGCGTCTGTCTGTCTGTTCGCGATAAACTCAATAAACTACCGAACGGATTGTCATACGGTTTTACCATAGACGGATTCATGAGGAATGTTTAGGTGTATAATTCATTAAGGTTTTGTGTAAAATCGCTGAAATATGACGATGATTGTTGAATATGTCGGAATAAATCAATATATGCTTTGCTACCCCTGCGCGCGGGGCGGGTCGCTAGCTTATTATAAGCCTAAGTCAGGGCTACATCACTACCTACTAACCAAGCTATAGTTTTTTTATGGTATAGGGGGCAAACGAGCAAACGGGTCACCTGATGCTAAATGACTACCGTCGCCCATGGGCATCTGCAACTCAAGAGTCACAACTCCGTTGCCGCACTTTGAGGTGGGAGTAGGTGGAAGAAGGGGGGAGAGCGGGGAGACAAAGGAAGGGCGGGAATAGGGGAGAGGGAAGGGTTAGGGCCTCCGGTAACCTCATTCACGCGGCGAAAAGCAACGCAATCATTGCTTGCCTGCCGGTTTTCTGTGAGGCCGTGGTATCACTACGGTCGAGCCGGCCCATACGTGCCGAAGCATGGCTCTCCCACAGTTAAATAGTTACCGATAGATGGCTATCGCAGCATATGAAAGCGGCACCTATGACAAAATATGAGAAATGCTGCTTGATGTAACATGTGGCGGCAAATGTTGTCTCAAATAACAAAGCAATGAGCGGCGTAACTACACCACCTGAGGCCCGTGGCTTATTCATCGGATGGGGCCTCCCTTAGGGTGCCACGACACACATAGATTGATGATAGAATGTTCATCATCGATCAGTTGTTTACCAATGTTCAATGTTCATTCGATGAGGGCATCGATCGATTGGTGTGGTGGCAATCTTAATGTAATAAAGCTTGTAGGTTCATTTTTATAAATCACTAATTCAAGTGACAGTATGCAAGACATTGAAGTTGTAAACAATTTCTTTCATTGCAAGGACATGCGATCTCAGTTGATTAATAATTATGTCCAATATATGTTTATTTTATAGAAGCTTTCGGGATCTTGGAAACATAAACCCTCGCAAATTCCATCAAAATTACCTTTCTCTGAAGAGTTTAAGGGCATGCAAGGCTGATAGACCATTTTTAAACGACTTTGATAAGGAGGAGGGTCTCAATTCTATTTATTTTTGTGTGTTTATATTACGCGATATTTTGCGCAATTGAACCGATTTCAATCATTCTTTTTTGGTCCCTTTTAAATTTAAAGAAAATATTCTACCTCTTTATTACAATTTATCATGATTTAGGAGCATTGAAGTCGGTGATACTATTTTGAAAGTTAATTATTTCTGCACTATTTTCTCCCTTTTTTAAATCTGTCAATTCCACAGAAATCGAAATAAGGTAATAGAAGTGCTATGAACGCGTAAACTTGTCGCCGCGCTGGTGACTCAGACGCCACCAGTGCGCAATGTTACGCTTAGTTACTCGTGAAACTTTGTCTCGGCAAGTGCGGTTGTAAAAATGGTGTTTGCAGCATTGCCCACTGCGGCAATTCGTCTACTACGTGTAATTACACTAATCAATAGATAACATTTAGATAACTTTCATCGATAAGTGTTTTTTTTTGGTTTCATTGATGTTTTTGATAATAGTACATTTTAAAACATAACTCTACCAATAAATAGTACGACTGGCATAATTTGGGGCTTTATTTCTACTTACTACTACATTGCCCGTTGTGTTGGATGCTATCCGACAGTTTGGTTTTATAAAAAGAAATGTATAACGCAATGAATAATAGTGTTGGCTTTAGCATTTCTAGTGGCACGGTCACAGAGAATGGTCTCGATCTAGAGATGTGCTAAACGATATTAGGATACCTACAGTAGTACACACAAACTGTACATTTTTGGAGTTTACTCCTTAAGAATCGATTTGCATATAAGGCGCCCGGTATGAAAAAAATATGAAGAGTAAAAGGGGGTATAAAGGGGGGTCAGAGGAGGGAGGGGAGCGAGGGGTAGGGGGGAAGAAAGGAAGGTGGATGGGAGCGGGGAAGGGAGGAGGAGGGAGGGGGAATGGAGGGGGGAGGAAGGGGGAAAGAGAGAGAGAGAGAGAGAGACTCCAGTAAATTGTAAACTCCAGTCGTGCGTCGGAGCTGACACACACATTTTTTACATTATAAGATAAAAATGAAACATGAAAAATTGTTTTCTAAAGGGAATATATTATTTTATTGGTTTATTTCATTTATTTTAGATTCCCGTAGAATGTAGATATGAAAGACAAGTGGATATATGCCTTGGGAAAAAAAAAGTTAGTTCCCCACTCCCCGCACTTATAGTCGGATTTGTTCGATTCATTTTACGGAGGATGACTTCAATATATCAACAAAACGACGTACTCTGTTAAAATTTGCAGTACCTACAGTTAACACATGGAACTTGTTCAATGTAGTAAGTTCAGGTTTATACTGTTTTAACCGATTTAATAAAAAAGTAAATAAATACTTTGAAATGGTGGACGCGAGAATAACGTGAAGTTTGTTTTTTTTATATTTGATGACATACATTTTCACCAATATGATCAGTCCCCGACTGATAACCACGTCATTCATTTAATTAAATGTGATATCCGCCTTAATTGTTACGCAAAAATGCAATTGAAATTGTTCCAAAAAATACAGTTATTTAATAAATATCTTCATTTTACAGGACAGTAATTTTTAATAGTTCATCTTTTTATAATTTTTGTAAAGAATAAACTATATTTAACAGTAAAGCACACTAATAACTTTCTTCTATTATTCCTTGGTTCCCTAGTATTACGGTATTACCCGTAGTCAAGCCCTAGTGTAGATTACGCAATCACTACCACAAATGCAGAATTTATTATCCTTGTGTGTAGTGAGCGGACCAATACGACGTAATATCAAACTTAATGAATATTCATAAGGCTTAGTTCAGTTTGGATACCATTTTCGGTGCATATGTACGCGTGATTGTGTAGATTATTTGTGTATGTAGATGTAGTACTTGACCGGCGACATGCGGCAATATACATATACACAGACACATCTGTATGTCATCATATCAATATATGTCATCTGAGCGTGACGGTCATGCGAGTTCAGTGCTTTTTTCCCATACCAAAAGTGCCCAACGTGCCTAATGAAGTTTTCACTTCAAAAAGTGATGCCATCTACTAGTGACATTATCATAAGTACATACAGCGTCCGGTATACCGGGATATTTCATGTCGTTAATTTTGTCATTACGTATTTAGTTCACAAGTTTATTAAAGTAAAGATAACACTTCCACAGAAAAGTTGGTACATTGTTTTCACTTTTATTAAACTAATTATATTTTTATAGATTAATTAATAAGGAGCTGACAAAACTCAATGTTTAGATTAGCTACTCTAGTGCATCTATGTATTATTAGCGTGACGGTAACGAGTTCAGTACTTTTTCAACGTAGCAAAAGTGCACAAACGTGCCTAAAGAAGTTTTCACTTCAAAAACTTAAAGCGATGGCAATAAAATACTCCATTTTGTAATAAGTGCATCCTGTGTACAGGGCCTTTGCGCCCCAGTGGCTCCCTCGGGCCATGGCCCCGTGGTATTTTGCCCACTCTGTAACTCTATTGTTACGCCACTGAGAGCAATGTATCAAAGTACAGGCTTGTTAAAAAAGATTTTATTTCTTCACCGCGATGATTCGATACAAGTAAAAATAAAACTTCATTCATAGTATCATTCATCTATAGTAATACGTGTTCTGTTAAAACGTGTACTTTTTAGGTAGATTTCGAAGAAAAGTCTACCTATTGGTTTTGGAACAGTTGTCGAGTTTTCCAAAAATTTCTTTACAGGAGGTCTAGTTATGATCCCTAGACCTCAAAACAACCGCCAGTTAAAAAGTTTATATATGTATGTACCTCAATTTTACCGGCACGATAGAGGTCGCAATTAAGCACCAATTGCTTTCAAACTTGGACGACAAATCAACAGGGCAAAAATGAATTTTAAGTTCGTGTGTTCGTTTTTTTTAAATAGGTATTACACTAAATATAGTGAGTACTAAATTATTGATTTAACTCGTTTACAGCAGACTCAGTATAAATCTGTATGCAAATTTATAGTCATTTAATTTCTTCATCACAATTAATTATAATTTTAAATAATGCCATATCCTTATCATCACTACTATAATGTTCCATTGTTACTACAATGTTCCATTGTATTATATTATTAGTATATTTTTCCTACTTCAACTATTTATTAAGTGGTAACTACTTAGGTGGAATTACAGATAGATAGTTTGGGGCAAAAGTGGCCGGTAGGGACGTAACACGTTTACCTCAACCCTCGCACAGAAGGTATCTATACTTATTATTCTGTACATTGCAGATATTTCGAATTTTTTTATTGGGGGCACTCTAAAATCGATACTGAAGCCAAAACTATATTTTTTTAATTTATGTACACGATATGTTTCAACTTGCATTGCTCGTGTTTTTTAATAACTATTTTAATACACACATCACAAAGGTTTAGGGTTTGATCTCGTTATAATGATAGTTAGTACCTTATAATTGACAATACAATTAGTAACACACTACATTATATATTTAATTTTAGCAAAATAAATTTAGAATTTCATAAGCGTAATAAAATATAATAACGTAAAAGATCCGTGCAAGATCCAATAAAAAGTAACGGATACAAATCTTTTTTCATACATATCCGCGGATATGTATACGGATATCCGGCACATCACTATTCGCAACAATAATATAATTAAAAATGCAATGCTGCGTGGCCTATAATAATAGGTAGTTATGTGCTTAATAAATAAATATTGCTTATACATAATATACTAAATAAATTGAGCTTAAGTAATAGATATCGCGTAATAGTAAAAATTGTTAGAATTATATTTCTACACATCAACAATTCGACATTTTCTCTTCTGTTCGGCACTTTTATTTCGGTCACGCTATGAATGTTAGCTTTTTATAACTTTTATCTTTTTCTTTCTTTCATCTGTTCAGACGCAACCTTATACTTAATTGTGTTGAAAAATATGTGATAAGCAAGCAACACACGATAGTTACATTTTGAAACTGCACGCAATACTTTCGAAAAGCTTCAGAATAAGTATTTTCATTACCTACTTACTAAAATTAAAAATAAAATTTCAGCGAGGGAAATAAAGCTATTTATCATTTCATAAAATTTAACACTCATTTATTTATAAACAATCAATAAACTATTTCATTATTTCTAGTCAGTCATCGTTTTTATACAACCCTAGATCGTCGGCTATTGCGCGAGACGCACACACACACACAACCGACGCGCGGTGGGTAATAAAATAAGTGTGCAAAAGATATATTTTTGGTTGCATCTAATGCCAGGTATTATTATTTATATTTTGTAGGCTATTATAGGGCAGGTATTTTCCCTTTTGTATGGGAATGATGTATCTGTTACGAAGTAACTACATGTTATCTTATCTGTGCCTGTCTACAATACAAACTGCCTTTTACCAATGCCGTACATCTGCGAGAGATCTCGATCCGAGATAAGATTGCCCATTGTACCACTGTATCCGGTCATTGTATTTTATATTTTCTATTGTCATATGCAGGTTTGGGTTGCAAAAAAATACACTATATATATACTATACTACACTATAATCACATTCATAGGAATAAAGTATCAATCCCACTAATATTACAAACGTGAAACTTTGTGAGGATGTATGGATGTTGGATGCTCTTTCACCCAAAAACTACTGAAGCGATTGTAATGAAACTTAGTATGTAGATAGCTGGACATCTGGATTAACATATAGGCTACTTTTTATCCCGATATTCCCACGGCAGCGCCATCAGGACTTACGTAGGTGAAACCGCGGAGCGCTGCTAGTAAAGAATATAGTTTGAAGTGTTTTTGCTGTGGTAACTATTTGTAGTTTAAACTTGGAAAACTTCAACTCTCAATACAGGAGTTGGCAGCCTTTTACTGTCAGAGAACTAAGACCCGTCTGTGGGATATTGTAGGGCAGTCCTTAATGGAAAGGTATCAACGGTAAGGTGAATTAAAATGTAAAGATCCCAAAATAAGCTCGCTCAAACAAACTATACAGCAATGTAACTTAAGAATAATAAATACCTAAGGTTTTCAATTTTGAAATCGGGCGAAATATATTGCAGAAACACCAATTTTGCCGCGTATTTACTATTGAGACTGCAATTATAGGCCACGGACAGATGCAGTAAATTATTATTGCACTTCTATCTAACGCCGGTAGGTAGAGAAGAGCTACGAAATTTGTGAGCAAGACGTATTTAGTATTTCTATCCACCACAATCATTCGCATATGCAAAAATGAGCACGAACAAGATTTGAACAAACTAACCCGCATCTCCAGGCCAAAGCACTGTAATTAAAGTCAGTTGTGGGTCCCCCGAGTCCTCATAAATGGGTACAGGGTTTCCCGTTCACCAGTTTAGGATTTGGCGTGGAGTTAAGACGTTACGATTTCGCAAGTCTTCCGCTTCTATGCCATCAATATGTTCGGCGAGGACATAGGAGTATAGGACACCATTTTTATTATGTAAATAGGTAGACAGTATTAGTATTGGTATTGGTGTAGGGCTCTGTTTCCGCATTTAGACTCATAGATGGTCTATTATGCGTTCAGATAGGCTGACTAGTTGAGCCAGCCTAGCTCCTTCCAAAAGCACAGAAGCCTCCTGGGGCGTTCGCAGGCTTCTAGGAGCGATCTCGCACCCGCGAGGATACTTGCCCGTTGTGTGGCCACTCCCTCGCACTCCAGGATGGGCGGCCATTTCCTCCGCGTCGAGACATCCTCTGCATAGAGTACTGTCTGTCGCACTGATGGTGAATAGGTGCCGGTTTAGGGCTAAGTGGCCCGTAATGGTTCCTACAACTATTCTGATGTCGAGTCGGTTAAGACTGAGCAGTCTGCAAGTTAAACGTGGTGAGACCTCCGTCAGCACCAGTTTAGACTGCCTACAGCCCGGTGTGTCGGCCCAACGGCCGTTGTGCGCTTCAGGTAGACAGTATCTAATTGTGAAGTGATTTTAATTACTAGTTAAAGTACCTCTACCTACTTACCAGTAAGTAAAACCACTAAGTAATAGGTACGAATTATGAGCACAAGTACAATTTTATTTTATTATTATTACTATAGGCACTTAAACAGTTTTTATTGCAATCAGTCATGCAAAAGAAATTGCCGTAGATAAAGCACAAGTAATAATAGAATGATTACAAATAGTAAAAATAATCTTAAGTTATAATGTTATAGTGTTGTAGGTTTGATCCTTTCTTTTCATTTGAAATCGTCTGGAGGTTTTACGGAAACTCGCTTTATCTACGTCATGGGACATTTATTATTTATGTGACTTACATTAATTATTCTGTGTCTGTGTATTAGCTGTACTTTTTGAAGTACATAGTCTGACTACTACTGCTCCTGACAATTCAAAAATCAAAAATAATTGGTTCAATTGAAATAAATGATTTTGATTTGATTTGACTTCAGGGTACTTACTAGAATTTAACTTAAAAAAAGAAAGAAAACTATTTGTAAATCGTTAAGCTGCGCTTGTGCGCTCTTCATAATCATTACAGCTTAAGCTTAATTTTCCAAAATAAAAGTAGCCTAAGATACTCCTTATGACACCAGCTATCTGCCAGTGAAAGTCCGGTGGAAATTGGTCCACCCATTCCAGAGATTAGCCGAAACAAACAGTCAGACAGACAAAAATGTTTAAAACTGATTTTTATGTATAGGTATCGTGCAAATAACTATATGAGTTTAAAAAGAAACTATTTTTATTGTTTTGATGATGATTGTGCACGAATTGGTCTGATGGAGAAAGCAAGGCCACAGATAAACACCACTAATAGCGTATTGGTGTAATGTTGATAGTGAGTATGATCGCTAGAAATTCCATTACAGGTTCTGCAAAGGCCAAGAGGTGTCTCTTGTGCATTGACTTGCATTGCCCTCTAACTTATTTGTTGGTGTTGCCAGAGCACAATCAACAGGCCTGTGCAGAAGACGAAATTTTCTATTTTTAAATTTTACGTTCTATTTTCAAATAAATCTGGAGATGCAGAGGTTAATAAAATAATAACTTTTGTTAATATATTTATTTACATAATAATGAAAACATCAAATATTCAAATTCAAGCTTTCGACATAATATGACTCATAATCTTTATAAGTCCTACCCTCAACGGTACGGCTAATAGATATATATTTTCTCATTTGGTTCTCCGACCAAAGTTTCAAGTTCTCCTGTCCCAAATCCAATGTTTTGACAGTCTTCTGTAAACTCAGAAGATTCTCGTTAAGGCGCTTTTTTATTTTGTCTGTGGTTTTTTGTTCTTCTTCGACTTGTGAGGTTATGTCTGCAAAAAATGTTTAACCGCTTAACACCATGCGACTCCAGTCCAATAATAATTAATGACATTATTGGAATAAAAACAACCTTTGCTCAATAATACAATGGAAAAATCTAAAAAATTTAAAAGTCTCACCTATAACCACATCCTTGTTCTGCCTACCCTCCAACTCTCTCAACTTGACGCTCATTTCCTCCCTCTCATGTACCAATTGTACTACTCGTTGTAGATTCTTAGTCAAGCTGACGGACGGACAAACGATTGAACAAGATAGAGTGAGAGTATTGTCTTGCAGTCTTGTGTATAGGCGGTTGATGGAGGCTTTTAAACTCTCGAATATCCAAATTTTCTCACCGCTAGAACAAGTTTTAATCATTAAGTGCAATCCTGATGAAGGCTCAGTGAAGTTATGGTCCAAACCATACGATGTCTCCCATTTCAGACTTATTGCAGATAGAGGCGGTTTACACGCGTTAGACCTATAGATCATTTTGTTATTTTAATGTTTGCTGTATGTACCCATACAGAAAAGATAAGAATAACAAAATGTAATTCATATATTTCAAATTACTTAGACACAGTACCAGTAACGTTCGTGACGTCATTCGCTGTCGGTAAATGCCGACTGGGGCGTGGTGAGCTCATAATTTGTGTAAATAGAGTAAACTTCGCCAAGAGCTGCTGTACTTTCAAGATGATATTTTAAAGAGATTTTCTACCCAGAAGCTCAGAAAAGACTCTGTTCCTTGTTGGTAATAACTGCTATATCCACCACTTCGAAATTATTGTGATTTGTGAACCTGCCGACCCATTGCAGTGTCTACACTGTACTCTCTCACTAATCCAGAGACCACGCGGAGAAACAGTGTAGCCAAAAACATGGACAGAATATTACCCAAATCAGCATAGATGCCCTAAGAATCATAAGAATAATTAATAACTGCAAACACATTAATACCCAAACTATGACTTGTATCTGTAATTATTATTACTCACCTCTCCAAAATAAGTTTTCTGTTGTTTTCCAAGTTGAATTTGTTCAGATAGACTTTCAGTTCATCAATGAATTTCGGATTATGGTTATCTGAAAACGAAAATTAGTTACCAGCACAATTTATATACCACAATTAGGAATATGATTAATATGAAAAGGACTGCAACATAGTGAGCACTATGAGCAGTAAATATGAAAAGGACTGCAACGTAATGAGCACTATGAGCAGTAAATATGAAAAGGACTGCAACGTAATGAGCACTATGAGCAGTATATATGAAAAGGACTGCAACATAATGAGCACTATGAGCAGTAAATATGAAAAGGACTGCAACGTAATGAGCACTATGAGCAGTAAATATGAAAAGGACTGCAATGTAGTGAGCACTATGAGCAGTAAGTAAATATGAAAAGGACTGCAACTTAGTGAGCACTATGAGCAGTAAATATGAAAAGGACTGCAACTTAGTGAGCACTATGAGCAGTAAATATGACAAGGACTGCAACGTAGTGAGCACTATGAGCAGTAAATATGACAAGGACTGCAACGTAGTGAGCACTATGAGCAGTAAATATGACAAGGACTGCAACATAGTGAGCACTATGAGCAGTAAATATGACAAGTAATGCAACATAGTGAGCACTATGAGCAGTAAATATGACAAGGACTGCAACATAGTGAGCACTATGAGCAGTAAATATGACAAGGACTGCAACGTAGTGAGCACTATGAGCAGTAAATATGACAAGGACTGCAACGTAATGAGCACTGTGCGAAGTATAGGCGTAGGCACGCTACTCTACTAACTGAACTGAGAATGGAATGAATGAGAGTATTTTTTATATATAAAACAAATAGCTTCTGCCCATGGTTTTGCTTGCGTTGATGTAGATTTTGTCAATGAATTTATCCCTCAAGTACACTACTTTTTTGTTAATGAAAGGGACCCTATGCATAGAGATAATATAAATAGAGGCGGCTAGCCGTATGTTACCCTGTATGTGGAATCGTAACAGGATTAAAGAGAGAAAAAAGATTGTGCAGGTCTTGCATCTCTCTCTCGACTCTTCATCGATTGGCTGTCACAGTCCCCTACAATCGTGCTTGTAGGGAGGCAATTTCGAGCTTGTTCAGAATTATTGTTATTTTTGCACAAGCTTTTTTTGTATTCCGATCTAAATCTATCTATCTTAATGACGAATTGCTAATCAATGCAAGTCTGATGACTATGTCATCATCAGAACTTACATTTTCGTCTGTCGTCAGCACATAAACACAACACTATTGGTACTCTGTTTAACCGCGATCCTCTGCGGTACCATCCAAAATGGACGACTCCAATTCAAGGTACTTGTCAAGATCCTATTTGATGCAGGATATTTCAACTTCATCTATGGACTTAAAAGGGCGGACTTACGTCCAACGGCATTTTGTACCAGTGAATCTTAGGATATGGCGACTTCTGTCGTTATTTAGATAACAAACCTCCATCATTATAAGAGCAATTCTCCTCCATGTCGAATTCTAAACTCAACTCTATTTTATGTCTTGTTTTCTCTCTCTTTTCTCGTAAAAGCGCCTAAGAGTTGATATAGGTTCTTGGGGCATTGACAGTTGACCTGAAACAACAAATTGGAGAATAAGGAATGCAGACAATATTATACCATCTACCATACAATGGTCTGTTGTTTCCATATTTTTTTATGCGATAGTGGGCAAACGGGCAAACGAGTCACTTGATAATAAGTGACTACCACCGCCCATGGACACTTGCAACTCAAGAGTCGTTGCCGGCCTTTAAGGTGGGGGTAGGGGAAGGGAGGAGGGGGCTAGGGCCTCCGGTTACTTCACTCGCTCGGTGAAACACAAGCGAGCGAGTTTACTTTAAATTGAGTATATCCGACAGAGGTATCAAACAAACAGTTAAACAATTTTATATTTTACGGCGAATACGATAACTAGCGGCGGAGACTGGTAGAGGGTTCATGGCGTAGATTTCAAATCATAACTACACTTCTCACAATCACTTTCTTTTATTTTACAGTAATTGCAGACTCAGATACACAGCGATCCCGTTTGGAGGGCCCACACTAGTCGATGACGTCCAAAAGACTGGGCGTTAATGTCTCTACGAACTCAAAACGTAGCCTTCGCCCCTCCAAACAATTCCGTTCATGTGACTCGTAGCGTCACGACGCACCTCCGCCCACGTACCAATTGACACTTTTAAAAACAATTGACTGTCTTACTATCGCTAAATTATATTTACCTATCATATTATAATTTTTACAATAAAAAAATCAGACTCCATATGGATATAATGTATAAGGACTAAAACATACTATGACGACCTATGTGGCGGTCCAGTAGAGCGATCACTGCAACGGATTCGATTCGCAGTGCAAATATTGATATGCATTGAACTGGGTATTTTTATGTAAAATATGTATGTATATTAAAATATGTATGTATATACAAAAAAAAAAATCTAAGTAATGTCTACCCGTATTCTTGGTCTTAGTACAAAAAATGCTTAACGGTCTAACCACTGCTGTGTGATATGAACCGAAATGGAGAGAATGAAAGATTAAGTCACGATTTACATATTAATACACTTATATGCATATTGGATGTAATATAGATGTTGACACTAATCACACATTTATGTTATGTTGTAACTAAATGATTAACTGCGATGTTTTAAAACCTAAAACCACATTTTTTTAAATTAAGCAACAATATCTATAAAAATAAATAAAATTGGAGTGTCTGTTTGTAATATTAAAATAACCGCTTTTTACTAAGGGCATTTGGATGTTTACACGGTACATATGCCAAAACAACATTTTTTACAAATTTTGTCTGTCTGTTAGTTTCGGTTAATCTCCGGAACGGGTGGACCGATTTCCACGGGACTTTCGATGGCTGGTGTTACAAGGAGTAACTTAGGCTACTTTGATTTTGAAAAAGAATTAGGGTTCTGCGTAAAATATATAAATATGTACACGCGAGTGAAGCCGCGCGGGAACTGCTAGTTAGGTATAAAGCTGAAGAGTTTGTTTATTTGGTTAAAGCGCTAATCTCAGGAACTACTGGTTTGAAATGAAAAATTACTTTAGTGTTGAATAGTCCATTTATCGAGGAAGGCTATATATATATATATATATATATAACATCACGCTCTGACCAGTAGGAGCGTAGCAGTGACTATAAACGTAGGTGAAACTGAGGGAATTGATAGTATTTAATAAAATTGGTTGAAAATGGCTTAAATAGTAACTACTATCATGTGACTGCTAACACCAACCAGATCCGACTAACCGATAAACAAGCTGACAGCTGTCAGTTGGTATCATGATATTAACTACATCTTTTCTTAATATATATAAATCTCGTGTCACAATGTTTGTCCTCAATGGACTCCTAAACCACTTAACCGATTATAATAAAATTCGCACACCATGTGCAGTTCGATCCAACTTGAGAGATAGGATAGTTAAAATCTCAAATTATAGTCGCAATTTTAATTTATTGCTAATTATTTGTCTGTTATTATTTGACAGTCACAATTATCTGTTAACTCCAAATGATTCTAACAGATGTCGATACCTTTCGACTGGGTTGAGTAAGTAATCAATAGATGACGCTGCTATGGTAAATCTACGAACGTGTCATATAAGCTACATTTTAACAGCATAATTACCACGTGTTGTTGACGCTATAAAATTAATTAAATTTATTTTGTAGTGAACGAAATACCGTATAATTCAGCTAATTATTTGTCTGTTATTTGCGATTTAACATCTGATGGACGAGTCATTTTGTACAACAATATGAATTTTTCAATTGAGTACTTTAGTTTTATTTTCAATTTAGTTAATTAGATTTTACCGGAAGGGTTTTATTTCCTTAGTTGCGATTAGAGAAATAAAATATGGCGGTACGAAGTTCGCCGGGTCAGCTATATGATGGACGAGTCATTTTGTACAACAATATGAATTTTTCAATTGAGTACTTTAGTTTTATTTTCAATTTAGCTAATTAGATTTTACCGGAAGGGTTTTATTTCCTTAGTTGCGATTAGAGAAATAAAATATGGCGGTACGAAGTTCGCCGGGTCAGCTAGTAATAATATATAATACTACTCTATGGAAAACTGTCAGTTTATTAGAGTGTTTTAGCAGAAAATTTTAAAAGTAAGTAATAAAAAAATTGACTTCTTCTTTTCAATTGAGTTTTTTTTCTTCTTAAATTATGTTTTCTGTGTTAAATACCCTTATTATATAGCTGTAAAATAAAAGCAGTTTCAACATCTCTTTTGCTTTTAAGTAATTTAGACAATTTGATTACGCAATTTTCTTTACCTATTAAGTTCTTTCCTATTTGTGTAAAAAAAATTGAGATTTCTCATGTTTATACATGAAAAAAAATTCAGATCTCGAAAGCATAAAAACTTCAATTTAACCTTAAGGAATCCTGGGAACGTTTACGTCACGCAAAAAAGCAAGAAGTACTTACTTCCAAACCTGTCAATGGACCTATTGGAGTAGCCTTCAGTGTGAAAACTGTTGAACATTGTGATGAGACACTCCCGAACATTCTGGATCTTTCTCTCAGTGACAGCGAGGGAAGTTATGACTCTTCTAAGTTCATCTCGCTTACTCTCCTATAAATAATAATATTAAATCGTACAAAAGTGATTTTGTGAAAACATTTTTTTTATTTTGTTTGATGGAATACTATATTTTCTGTCTGAATTCAAAAGTGAAATCCCCATTTTTTATATGACTGTCTAAGAAAGGAGTGTAATGTTTTCAGTATTTATGTATGTTTGTGAATTTCTTTATTAAAGCACAATTTCTTTAAATTAGTTAAATGAAACTGGCTAAATTTTTTTGAAAAAAATAATTTGTTCAATTTATTCGTAACTTGGGAGGGCGTTGTGTTTTCTTTTTTGTAAATTAACTTATTAATTCAATAACTCAAAATTATATACCTCAGTTTTTTTTATTTACCATTTCTACTTAGCTAAAAGCTTGAATCTACCTTGTGTCTACAGGGGTAGATTTATAACGGAAATATTTGAGTTCTAATATTGTAAAAAAAATAAAAGTAAGTAGTATATCGCCAAACCGATGCAAAAGGGGAAATATCTATAAGCTTACACTGTTTGCGTAGAAATAAGAACAGAAATAACAATAATAACCAAAGTTGTTAATACAGCGAATAGTCGACGATAAATTAAATGCAGCGGACTTTCGCATAACTGTGACACGGGCGATGGCTACCCATCTGTTTTTATTCTACTGTGGCTGCAACAATCATCATCATCATCATCATCCTGTAGCGTGAGCCGTCACTATACCTTTGTACATTAGAAATATATTAATAATTTGGACAAATGGTACTCACAATATTCTTATCTATAACGCTGATCTGTTTGGAACTGTCGGTGTCGCCGGGCGCGTGCGCGGCGCAGGCGAAGGGCCCGCGCCGCGCCGCCGCGTCGTCCAGCAGCTCCCGCAGCGCCGCCGCGCGCGCCGACAGCCGCGCCACCTCGCTGCGACACACCAGCAGCTCGCACGAGTCGCCCGACACGTAGTCCTGAGGTAGCATAGTAATACTGAAATCTGCTCAAGGATTGATAGCCAAGAGCTTCGACCGACACTTTAAAGACTCGCGTCGGACGGCTAGATCGAGGGGTTGATGTAGACGGTAGTTCTCGACACTGCCCTTATGGTAAGGAGGATTCTGTCTGTATTGAAGTCGGTCAAAAATAATGTTTAGTAGTACGAACGTTAAGTTGCGAGAGTGCATCGGCGAGCCTCGCGCGCGCCTGCTGCACGTGCGCGCGCTGCTTGAGCGCGCCCAGCGCCAGCCACGTGTGCAGCGACGCCGTGTGCGACAGCACCCACTGTGGGGTCACCCTGGTCACAACAATGTACATCACAATACACACCAGTCAAATTAGGAATGAATTTCACTACGAGTTTTTGTATACGGTAAAAAATTGTAACATTCATTATTATTTTTTTAATTATTGTCAGTAAACAATTGACAAAGGTGTTCTGTTCTACGCACTTCTTTAACTGACCTCTGTGCAGTCTAGACAACAGACTCGTGCCTCATTTAAAAATTTCAGTTCAAAGTTTAAGTTTTCATTTCAAAATTAAAATTAGATTGCATGTAGATCCTACCATCTACGTGTCCTTTAATCGTCTGACAATTGTCATAGAGCCATAAAGTTTCATCTAATACCACTGCGAGCTACGAGCTGGCCCCGGTCCTGACGACAGCGGTCCACAGACAGAAGACGACCGCACTAATTAGCTAAGGCTAATCCCCTCTCACAGGTCGGCGGCCACGAGAAGTTTGGCTCATTAAAGGAAACACTGAAATTGGGTTCATTTTTTTCTTGTCTTTACGAACCCTATGTCTGTGACGGGCAACGAAGGTCACCCATCGCAAAAACTCATGAGTGGAAGTTTTTAATCTTTTTTATCTCCACTGCAAATGCACGATAATAGGAGGTAAAATAGTGATATTCTATAGGGATGTTGACATATTTTCAAAACTGGTTTTATTTTATACCTAGACCCATAATGAACGCAATAAATAATATTCTGTTAAAAAACACTAACATTTATCAGAGCAATTTGAAACAATAAAGTTACTTTTAAATTTTCCCGCCGAAACACTCACTTCAGTTTGATTACGTCATTATCCGAAAAACATTATTCAACTGTCAGCCCGTCACAGTAATAAGTGTTCTTGGTATTTGTGAGTGTCAACATCCCTATTCGTCTATGATATAATTAAACGTAAAACGCAACACTGATTAAAATATGTAGCCACATTATCTTTTAAGAAATTAAAGAACTTACCCTTTATTTTCAGCAGTGGTATCTGGCACGTTGTTAACATTGAGAGCTGAGATGAGCGCAGCCCGTCGCTCACATAGCTGAGGCCACAGCACCTCGCCACTGCATTTCACTAGAGATGTAAATTCCTCTGATAACAACAAAAAATTATTATTTGGATGATGCACTATGGATGGTTCAAGTATTAATGTGATCCACAATAAACTGTGAGTCCATTAATAGTGTCATTTACAAAAAAAACTGTGCCAATGTTATTTATTTATGGATTTGGAAAAATCATAGCCTTTAACAACTTAACTTGCAAACGCTAATAGCTTCTACCCCTGCTGTCAATCCAAGGAGAAATCGTCTTTGGAAAACTTAATATCTAACCACATGCCTCCATCCCTTTAATGCTTGACTAAGCAACTAAATTCTTGGACTCAATGTTAAGGATATAAGCTTGACGAACTCTGATACAGTAAATAAAGCATTCGGTTTGGGAATCAATGGTCCTAAACCTCCCATTGGTCTCGCACGGCTGTGAATGCCATTTCATACACTAATAACCCTACACATACAATTTGTCCCGGTGGGATTTGGATGTGGAGGAGACCACTTAAACCCTTAACCATTGTTGTAGTCACCATTAGTCACAATTACCCGAATCGTTAAGATCACCATTCGACGTTATGGAACTCTGAAGTGGGTTAGCAGAAGCTGAGGTTGAAGGCGCGCGCGTAATTTGTCTTCGGCTTGATGTACATTTGTCCAACTTGCTCTGTAAAAAACAGTTTTATATAATAAATTATCTTTTAAATATTATACTTCTCTCATAAAAATATGGAGCCAAACAAGCATGCTGCCTTTGTACAGGTAATTTCTTAACATACACATTGTTTAATTTTTCTGTTATGGCAACATTGTTTGTAATACAATACTTCAAATGTGGTTTGCGAATCCCTTCCCTTTTTTACGGCGACCATTGAGCACACTGTAAAGTACGAATCCTTGAACTTACGTAATTTGGGAACGTCAATTTGCATGGTATCAAACACAAAAAACATGTTCTTTTTTCATAATCAGTTTATGGAACAAATATTGGCAATGTTTTTAATGTCAATTCAGTCCTTGAGCCATCAGGAAAATGAAGAATTCAAAGGCGATGTGATATGATGATATTTTGTTAAAAGTTTTTATCACTAGACTGGCCTGTTGGTCTGGTGGTTAGTGACCCTGACTGCTGAGCCAGAGGTCGTACGTTCGATTCCCACCCAGGACAAATAACAAATCATGCATTTAATTGCCATGCGAGCGACATGGTGAGGTAAACTTAGATAAATCCAGAGCCAGAGCCGCAATAGGCTAATTTTCGATTAATGTCATTGTTAACATGGCACAAACTTACTAACTTCAATGTCAGTACTGTCATCATGATAACATAGAGACTCTGCAATAGATTGTGTCTCCAGAAGATTTGCCTTCTTGTTGCGTAGCTCGTCAGCTACTTGTTGCAGTAGCCATGCCCGGCGTTGTGAATTTTCAACCCTGCCACGAGCAAGGTTCCGGTGGGATACTACAACAGGGAATTTAACAGGCACAATGTTATCAGAACTTTTATATTAAAGAAATTCCTTTGCATAAAATTTTTGCAACACTAGTGATATCTTTGGTGTAAATATTATGTGTGTTAATTTATGAAGTTTAAAATTAAATTTAAAAAAGAGCACATGCTACAAACATATAAATAAAAGCCATTGTATAAAACTGCAATTAGTTTAACTTTTAACATTTTTGGGTTTTATTCGAATGAAAATATGGAACCCTAATAGGATCACATGTGTCTGTCTGTCTATCTGCCTGGAACAGGCCATTTGCTTTTAGTCTATTGGACAAATTAAGTTAAAATGTGGCACACATATCAATTCCTGTGACCCAATCACACAGGTGTTATACCATTGCCCTTCACCTTAGCTTTGAATTACTGAGCCGAAATACAGGAAATAATTATTTACTTTTAGACATGTACCCTTTCCTTATACAAGAAAACTTATAAGCAGTTGATGTTCTCAAAATGACATGGTAAATCTTTCATACATGCGTATTGAAGATTTACCATGTTGTTTGTTTGCATGATATGTTAACTTTATTATTGGGATAAATTATTTTAGCTACCATAAACAAATTTGTCAGATTTAAGAAAACATCATGAATAACATCATGGCATATGCATCATATGGAACCTTTTCTATATGACTTAAACACAGACATGACTGGTTTTAATAATAATAATAACATTTATTTGCTTTAAAACATGGTAAAAAAGGTCTTACAGTGAGAACTTTACAATAAATTATATTAATTCATAATGGCTACATCATTAGGCTGGTAATTGAGTGGGTTCATAGCCCACCTGATACACTACCAACTTGGACTTATTGGAGTAGCTAAAAGAAGAATGACTTACATTTACTGGTTACTTTGTCCACTAATTGATTGCACTCCTTCCTTGCTTGTTTAACTCTGGCCTCAGCAGCTGCCAAACTTTCCCTTAGTTCAGTCTTCTGTTTCCACAGTAATAATTCTTCTGGCATTACTACACTAGGGTCTGGCTGGAATATTTTTTAAATAGTACTGTAATGGAAACCTAATAAAGTATGAGTGACAACAAAAGTACTGGTGTTAGGAGTGGGGTTCTTTAGATATTTTTTTTTCGAAGTCCAAGTAGTGATTTGGAAATAGATTATTATCAAGGAAAATGCCTGTTTCACTACTGTTATTATTTTATTGAAAGTCAGCAAAAACATGTAGAATGAGCAACAATGTTTTTATTGGCAGTATATGGTATACAGCTACTACTGGTAACTTTAATTACATACAATACATAAACAACACTATAAACACCTTTTAATGAAAAAGGTTTGAGGGCAGCTGCCCCCCTGGCTTTAGCAAGCTTATGTAGTACTAAGGTAATTTTTAGTCAATGTTCCATTCCCCCCCCCCCCCCCCCCTTTAACAACTAAATCAATGTTTGATTGGGATGCCAAAAACAAATTTTGCCTCTTAGTTGCATCTCAATCTCCTAATAACAATAATGATTTTCTTACTTTGCTTAAAGAAAAGTATCTTTTAAAAATTTCTTCCTATAAAAATATTAGACTTATTATGATTTTGGTCAGTTTTTTTTTTATATATTATAGGGGGCAAACGGGCAGACGGGTCACCTGATGGTAAGTGACAGTACACTCTTTAGTCCTTAAGGGTAATTGTGATAACACAAACTAATATAATTACTGATGACATAATAATACCTTACAAAAAGCATTCCTCTTCTGACATCGCTGGACATCATCAATGAACACTTGCATTCGTTTATGTCTAATACAGTCCTTGGGCTCCACATGTTCTATTAAACTACGCCATACCATATAATACTGACCTCTACACATTCTGAAAACAAAAAATACAGTCACTCAACAAAATACCATTTAATTCAATAGAATTTAACTGTGTTCTGATGCAGTCAAACCTTTAATATGACGAAAGTATGATTGTAATAGAAATATATAAAAATTAACTCACTCCGCAAGTTTATCTACTGAAGGCACTTTATCAGACGGGCATCTCATGGACAAAAGCCATTCCACGAACTTCTGCGGCACTTTATCACTGCTTAGTTTTTCTTCGTTCATTTTGCAGATGAAAGATATTTTCAGTTATGGTTTGATTGATTTAATTTTCAATTTCAAAGATGAATATAGTAAACAATGCACAACAGCTAAAATTTAAATTTGACAATAACTAAATGTCATTCATTATGGCTACGATAGAGGTGTATAAAAAGTCAATAGAGCTGAATACATAGTGTTTGTATACTCTTAGGCTGAACATATTAATTTTATTATGTAATAGAAATCGCTAGAAATACGAAATAGAAAGATCTTTCTACTTGCTCTCTTAACTTGGCGGGGAGAATTCGATTTTATATTTTTTTTTTTGCCATTTCAATTATTGTTCGTTAACTGTTCGTTATTGTTCAATCAAAATTGTTTTTTGTTCGATCTTAGTTTTTTTTAAATAAAATAAAAAATTACCCTCAAGTTGACGGGGAGAAGTCATTTTTCTTTAATTTTCGCTCGCTCGGTTCTTGCGTTATTGTCACAGTTCTAACCTAATCTAAACCTAGCCATTTCTTTTCAATTGACCTATCCTATTAATGTCAAATCGTCTCCAACTTAATATTAAAGTCCCTTCTCTGATGTCGCCCGCTCTCGCGTTATGTGTACATGTACAATCCAGTCAGTCCATAAGATCGAACAAAAAAAAGCAATGACGAACAGTCAAGGAACAGTTAAAACAGCAAAAAGAAATTAATATAAAAACGACTTCTCCCCGCCAACTTAAGATAGCCCTAAATTGACCTTACGGCTTACAGTGCTGTGCTCTCAGCGGTGCAGTCTGTGTCAAAGAGTAAAGTAATACAAAAGTAATAGTAGTGCTCAGTGTATTTCGGAACACGCACTGGATAGCATGTCATTGTCAATAGTTTGTCAATAGCATAGCATATCTATTTGTCAAACTGTCAAAGTAAACAATGTTGACGTTTTTTTCGTAGGGTTATCTTGATATTTATTTACAAAAACTTGAATTATGTTAGGTAATCTAAAAGAGTTTATTTCTGTTGTACAAGACGGACTAACGTCGAATAATAACATAAGGCAAACATTGCAAGAAGTCCAAAAGGTGACAGGCATATTCAAAGACAAACAGAAAGTAGCTCACGAAAGTAAAGTTAATTACGCCGTTGGTGGTGCGTTGTTAGAGAAATATCAAAACGAATGGGCCGGAATACATGAGAATGCCGATCGAAACGCTAAAGCAGCTGATGAGGTAGATAAACTAATCCTAGATTTACATGAAAAGACTAAGGCTCGTTTACAAAGTGCCAGCGAGCTGGCGTACAATTTGACCCTGATTCCTACAATGACTGCTTCCGTGGCTCAGTGCATGGATAGTCTGAAAAACGTAGAGGATCTTCTAAAGACTGTGGAGGATGAACTGGTGGAGTTTGAAGATATTATTGAAAGAAGTAAGATGGAGAACTGGAAGCTTGACCATCATTATCATTTATCTATGTACAAGGAGAAGAAAATGGGTAAGTTTAAATAGGCAAATCAACTTCCAAAACCAACTGGTTAACCTTAGAAAATTGAAATATTTTACAAACTATAGAAAATACGGAAAAAAATAATGATTTTTGGATTATAAGGGTGATGATAAAAATACAGCAATTGTTCACTGTCTTTTATGGATGCCAAATGTGTCGGAATGAGTTTATAATGATTATGATGATGTGTATTAGAGAGCTTTGTGAATCACATATTATGAAATAAAGTTCCCCGCAACGTCTGTCTATCTGTTCGCTATAAACTGAAAAGCTACTGAATGGATTTTCATGTGGTTTTCACTAATAGACAGAGTGATTCATGAGGAAGGTTTTGGTGTATAATTTATTTAGATTTTGTGTAAATTTATTGAAATATGTTGATGATTATTAAAGATGTCTCCGCCACCCGTGCGAAGCTGGGGCGCATTGCTAGTATATAATAAGTATACTGTGTCCAGTGTTAGAAATTGTATGCATTTGAATCAATTAATGGTTGAAAGCTACATAAGATCTTTACAAATTTGAATAAACCCAAATATTATTTTATATAATTGCTGATATTTAATACACCTTTCAAATAATTTTAGCTTCATTAGAAGAGGTTCGTAACAAGTTGGCCACAGAGAACACACAGTTAAACTATGAGAGAGAGAGAATCCAAATGGCAGAGTACCAGGCAAAAAGGGACCAGAGTTCTGTAGCATTCCAACAAGATGTTGCCAGATATCTGGCAGGTGGCAGCCTATCTAACAGTGAGTTATTCCTTTACATGGTTTAATGTTCAATTTAGACCATTTTGATGACAAAATTGCTTTAGCACACAATAGGTAGTAGTAATCTATAAAAGTTATTTTTATTAAAAATATTAACATAAGCAGCGACTCTGATGGCAATTAAGTGCTCACTAGCTTGAATATTAGTAAATATTGGTTTACTCAATCAACGCTTCTGCTCTGTCTGAATTTTTATAGGACTGTTAATGGAAATACATTGAATAATCTTTCATCTATTCTAATGCTTAGTTACACTCCTTATATTTAATAAATTATCGACTTGTGAGGTTAAGAAGAGCAGTTGGAAGCAACTATGTCAGCCATTTTTTATTTTTTTTAAAGAATACAAGCAATGTGGGTCACACATTACTAGTATTCTTGTTAACCCCTCCAGCTTAGCTAAACGCTTGTGTTAGGAGTGGGTTCACGTCGGTAGTGCACTGGGTGGGGTTCGATCCCGCAACCACTTGATTGCAAGTCCTATGCTTTAGCCATACCGCTAAAATCCTCCTAATTATCACTCATACCCTTAACTGTTAATTATCAAGCTGCATTTTCCCATCTACTTAGAATGATGCCCAAGTGACCAAGAAATAGCCTCATTAACTCCCATCAATCTGAATTCAGTCCATGTACGGTGCAATGACCGTACAAGCAGCTGCGTCAGCAAATCCGTATACAGCGCGGTATACACGCGTCATAACTATCAGTTCGCGATCTAACCGAATTGGGTAAAGACACGGGCTCCACCAAACGTGCTCCGTGGTCGTTGTGTCACTGACTATTATAATTTTTATTCTTTATGACAATATTTTATTTGTTGACCTCAAGGCTAACAAATTGGTCATTCAAGCATAGAACTTCGCGCGTCGGAGGGCAACGACCAGGGCGGTGTACTTTCAGATATACTTTTGAGCACCCATACAAAAACTGCCTAAACCTAAATTTTGGATTACCACGCATTTTTATTTTTGTATAAATAGTAAAAAACAGTCTGTGCAAGTGGGGCGTAATTTTTTTATTTAACAATTAAACAAAAAAAAAACTTTTTTACATATCGTGTGATATCTCGTTTCCAGTACGTTTTCTGTCCTATGTGCCCAAAGCTTTTTTGTTCTCCATTATATGACCTACAAAATGAGACCTGTTCAAAGGCTTTTGTTTAACAGCAAATTAAGGTCAAACTTAATAAAGAAATTTTTTTTCAAAATTTAATAATTTTGAAAGGAAAGTACGTAGAAGATTGTAGCTTGTGATGATATTAAAAAGTGCTTCAAATTTCAGCGAGATCGGTTTTAATCTTTTTAAATTATTAATGATAATTTTTTTTAGCCCAATTGCATTTGCAATTTTCACTTTTTATACGTCAAATAACAAAAAGGTATTTTTTTTTTCTTTTCTTTCTTTTAAATTTATATCCCAAAGTACTTTTACTTAAATGGTTCTTTGAATTTTCCAAGCTGGTCCGACCAGTTTTACTAGTTCGTTTAACTGTGATGTGATGGTAGGAGTAAGTCATGGAAATGATCTAAGATATATTAATTTGGGTTTCAGGTAAACCTTCAACACCAAAGGTCACTTTGGAGCAGATCCAACTGGATGCAGATAGAACTGACTTGGAGAAGTTTCTTGATAGTTGATGGACTGGTTCTACCACAAGGTTTAGGGTATTGGTGTGATTATTTACATAGTGATAATTTCAGAGCTTGTAAAGTAAGACTATGCATTCTATTTTTATTCCAAAGTTAATATAATATTATTAGATGTTGTATTTGGACAGTTTTATTTAGTGTTTTTTTTTATAATTTTTATACGTCTTACAGCAAAATAGTCAAATGTAGGGATTGCAATCCGGCCGGTACCTTCACCAATCCCACCGGACCCGGCCGGATCCGACCGAACTGAAATTGGCATAGAATAACATTTTTTGGTTGGTAGCAATATGAACTGTATAAAATAGGTTTACGGAGTTGTCATAAATTTTATAAAAAATAACGTATAGGCCATAAACTGAGTATACTATACTAAGGTTATGGTATAGACAGACCGTCAACTTTTTCTTCCTTATAACTAACAGTTAAAATCTAGTATCCAAAGTGATAGATAAATATCAGTGTTCGTCTTAGTAATATTAATCTCTATAAGTCCAGTCTTTCTAGAGTTCATGCATTGTTAGTAAAAATAATTAAAATATAACTCATATATAACTTAATCAACTATAATCACCTTAGACCACAATAATTATGTTATTCTATAACATTAGTTAAATGACTTTAAATAGTTATTTTTGGTATAATGATTTTAAATTGTAGCAAACAAATAAAGTTACTTGTATTGTTTCCCAATCGACTCTTCTCAAAAAGTCACAAATATAGCCAGCGATTAAAAAGACCCTTTCAGCTTCTATTCTTGTCAGTTGTGGACTTGCAATCTAATGTGGAGTAAGGTAGGGCACGTGCAGGGTGCGGTAGTGACTGCACAAATAGTAATGCGTGGGAATCCTTCTAAAAGTTGAAGTCGTTTTTTTTTAGATCCGATCATTGGATCTGGTAATATGGTAACGGATCCGGTTGAAGTGTAATGAAGCCGGATCCGCCGGATTGCCGGATGCAGTTTTCCGGATTGCAATCTAGCTAATGCCAATTAATTATAAAGCTAGTTTGATGAACTCATATTAATAAATTGCTGCAACAAAGAAGGAGAAAAAATTATGTTGCTATGAGCGTTCGCCATTGCTCAATAACCTTGCCTATGTTAAGATGCCCGGTCTGTTTCTCTTTAGTCGACAGCTTTTTTCATCGACTAAATTATCCTCGCAGGCGTTCTAACCATTCTTGAACCATGCCTCAGTGCCGATGGAAGATGGGCATATGAAGGGGAAGATTCCCTTTGAGGTGGGATGTGACATGCGTCGACATCCTTACTCTTGCACGTCTTTCATGACCGTTGGTTGGGCATGCGCTGCTGCTGCATCTGGGGAGACCTAGACGCTAGATTCTAGATTACAATGAGGCCCTCACTTAACATCCCTTTCAAAGCGGCTAAGTTCTGCAGCATATGCTGTAAGGAAAGTCCGCCAATTGACAGACATAGATACTGCACGACTAGTTTAGTTTTTTCCAGAGTCATGTCCTCCGGTATTCTATTGTGAGGGGGTGTTCCAGATATAAAATCTATATTCATTCTGCAGAAAAGGGTTATCATGCTCTGCTCTCGGGCGAAGCCGGGGCGGGTTGCTAGTCTTACATAATATTGATTTGATAGCAATATTTGTTACATAAAAAAAAAATTATACATATTTAGTTAATTTTCTATGTTGCCTGGTAGTTAGGATTATGTCATGCTCGCCTAGAAGTAGCTGCGAACCTGTCCAGTTGCTCCGGAGGGATCCTGCCGATAGTGGGGTAGGTATTTGTCGGGTCGTTCGGCTCCTACTTATATGGTTGAGGTGGACGATGACTGACGCGTGCGTCATGCTCTTGAACGAGTGCCGTTGGTCGGGACTGGCCATCTCGGGACTGTTACTACTTAAATATAATAGTTATTTCGCGAATGTTTATATTTTAAGACGTTAAATTGTCCTCATATTTCATTTGTGCTTTTATAAGCAATGTAACCAGAGACTTGTAAAAAACATGTTAAGTGTGTGTCCTTAAAACCGACATGAACAACTATAGACCAATAACATTAATCCCTATACTAGCCAAAAATTTTGAAAAGGTTATGCATAACAAAATAGAAACATTCATAACGTCATGCAATATCTTAAAGAATCAACAATACGGTTTTATAAAACAAAGCTCCACGTCCCTAGCCTGTTTCTCATTGATGAAAAAAATTACAGAGAATATTAATGAAAAAGCATTGACAGCTTGTATATTTTTGGACATGACAAAGGCTTTTGACTTTGTTTGCCACAATACGCTGATGTCCAAATTATACAACTATGGACTACGTGGCACTGCATACGACTGGCTTAAAAGCTATCTGAAAGGCAGGACTCAATGTGTAGAAATTATAAAAATTGATCAGCATCTACAAAAACAATTCAGATCTTCATACCAACAAAACAATTATGGAGTCCCACAGGGGACTATTCTAGCTCCCCTTCTGTTCCTACTTTATATTAACGACCTTCCAGAAGCAGTTACCCAAGAATGCATCTTATTCGCTGACGACACGACACTGATAATTAAAGGCAAAGACATAAAAACACTAGAAACAGAAGTTAACATAGTTATTGATAAATCCATAACTTGGCTAAAACAGAATAACCTACAGATAAATTTTACAAAAACAAATCTCATTCAGTTTCAAACATATAAAGCGAATATACCAAATTTAGCTATAAAATACAATAATTACGACATAAATAATGTTGAGGAGTGTTCTTTTCTAGGCATAACCGTGGATAAATTCTGTAACTGGAAGCCACATATCAACAAAACTCTTGAAAAAATAGATCGATTTGTATTCGTACTTAAGAAGATACGAGAAACAGTAAATATACAGACCGCAATAATTACTTACCACGCATATGTGGCTTGCACTCTCCGTTACGGTATCATCATATGGGGCAACTCAGTAGAAATGATTAATTTGTTCAGAGGACAAAAGAAATGCATTCGAGCAATGTTTGGAGCCGATTACACTGATAGTTGTAAACCGTTTTTTAGAAAATATAAAATTCTTCCATTACCATGCTTATATATATTTGAATCTTGTATATTTGTTAAAAGACATCCAGAATTATTTAAGAGATACGGAGATATGGAAAATAGTCGAACTAGACACAAAAACAGACTAATAATACCTAAAATTAACTTAGAGCTATTTAGGAGAAACTCTTATTGTATGGCCATAAAATTATATAACCACATACCGGACACTATGAAAATGCTGCCTCTAACACAATTTCGCAGACATTTACATGAAGTACTTCAAAAAAAAATTTACTATACAATTAATGAATACTTTGAAGACAAAATTTCTAAATAATTTGATATTATATCCTTAAATATTTGGGTACACAAAGTTTCTTATGAATGTAATAATGTTGTATAAATTTCTGCAGAGTAAGTAAAAGTTGGTTTAGTACTAGCGTCTACTGAATTGTCTATAACACATATATTATTTAGTAACATTAATATTGTATAATGTACCATATTTGCACGCCACAAGTGGCAGAACATGCTGCACCGAGCTATTTATACCAACACCTATGTATCTTTTTGACCGTGTTCTTGGAAATAAAGATTTATTATTATTATTATTATTATTGGAGTCTTTTGCCTGTTTTCTAGATAGGATCCACTTGGAACAGGCAACTAGCTTCACAACTGTCTTAGTCTGACTGACGACTACTACTGACAATTCAAAAATACCCATAATTGGTTTAATTGAAATAAATTATTTTTGCCCACCAGTCTTTTGGGTACGATGAAAGTAGTCATAAATGAGGGAATCCTTCAATACCATATTTTAGTTTTGATACTTGAACTTACTTTTGTTATACGAGTAATCAAATGATATACGCCCATCGTAGATAACATCAATAATTATTATGTAGGTATAATAATTCGCAAAACCAAATTGTAAGTACCAAAGGATTCACATCTGATCAACTGGATATTACAAACGCCAATTATTGTAATGTCTAGTTTCCCATATATCTAACATTCAGTTTTTTATGGATAATTATTGGAATAGACGTTTGAATGCAAACCAATTCCTGATGGAAAGCTTCAATGAAGACGAAGACTACCTACTTGAATGTTCCAGAACTATATTTGACTGGCAATTCATTCCAGGTTTTGGCGACTCGAACCAAAAAGGAGTTGTCAAAGCGTTTAATACGCCTTTTTGGTGTTACAATGAAAGGTTAGTACCTGTCCGAGTCTAGTATAGTCCGATGAAGGATGAAGAGGGTTCAATCAGTTCAAAGAGAGCTTTCGCTTTCTCATCCAAGTGAATCATGTCAAAACCGATAACCAGGCGACTTTACGGCGATGCTCAAAGGGTGTTCCAGTTTGTAAGGAGTTAGCACGACTATGAAGAGTTATATTCTTAGATCTATTCTCAGAGTAAGTCCCCCTATACTGCCTATACTAAATGCCAATCGAAAGCCTAATATGTTGTCGTTACCGTATCGACTTCAGTGAATTATTTCGTGTTCGTTCCGCATTTGGTCAAATTTGTGTGAAAGTATGACATGAAATAGAATGAAAGCTGTGGACTAGGTTCTGGCTATTTCTAGGTTTTAGTGGCTTTAGTTATGTTTTACTCTACCTCTCATGTCATTGTAAATGTGTCATATCATAGATGTCATTCATATCATACGATATTTTATTGTGGAATAAAACCATAGTTCCATGATTTTGTCTTTATTTATAACAATTTATTCCACAATAAAAAAAAATAATTAACCAACTTTGATAATGATTAACCAAATTTGATATTTGATATCATAGATGTCAAATATTTACAGTCACCAATCAGGTATCTGAATCTGCTAAACTTATGCTACTGGTCAACCATTTATCACCGGCAGTGTACTCATACATACGAGACTGTACCAACTATGATTCTGCTGTCGCTCTGCTAAATGAAATATACATAAAACCTAAAAATGAGATATACGCTAGACACTGCCATGCTACAAGCAAACAAAGGCCAGAAGAGTCAATTGTCGATTATATTCGTACCTTAAAACAGCTAGCCAACGAATGCAATTTTCAATCTACTACGACGGAACAGAATAAAAATGACCACATTCGTGATGCTTTTGTGTCAGGTATCCAAAACCAAAGAATCATACAACTGCTTTTAGTGAATTTTACTTTGACACTGAATGTGGCCCAAAATCAGGCTATATCATTAAAGACGGCAGAGAAAAATTCTACAGCTTATGTTAACCCCAGCAGCAGCGGCGAGTATTCGACACAGTTATACGCTATCAATAAAACTAAAACTACTTTAAATGACAACACAATTAGTAATACGCCCTCTAAACCAAGACGATGCTTTTTTTGCGGCAGTAAAAATCTTCAGCGCATCAAATGTCCAGCTTTTCATGCTGAGTCCCAACTTTGCTCGAAGAAAGGCCATTTTGCTTCTGTATGTCGAAGCAGTAAATCAGCTACAAATGCCGATATCTCGTCTAATTTTGACGAAACGCAATCTTCATGTATAACGGAAGCCTAGACGCTGATGAAAAATTTATAGTACAAGAAATATCAACATTATTAAAAGACTGTCATCGAGCCAAGCACTTCGTCATGGCGTGCTCAAGTCCTGGTAACTGGAGGCACTACTCGTCGAAAGAGACTTGTTATTGACTACTCACTAACCATTAACAGGTTTACTGAACTTGATGTCTACCCTTTACCAAATATTGAATCATTGGTTTCAAATGTTGCAAAATACAACTATTTCAGTCAAATTGACTTAAAAAGCGCATATTACCAAGTTCCGATCTTACAATCTAAACGAAAATATACAGCTTTTGAAGCGTGTGGTGCTTTATATCAATTTACCCGCATTCCGTTTGGGGTGACCAATGGAATAGCAGCGTCTCAAAGAACGATCCAAAATATCATCCGGACGGAGAAACACAACGGCGTATACCCTTCAGAGCATAATGATCAAAAAGCAAAATGAGAACTACAATCAAAATGTTCAATATGCAAAATGTTCAGAACGCAAAATGTGCAAAACGCAAAATGTTTCCCTTGATGACGTCGCCATTTGCGGGAAGGAAAAGGAAGATCACGATAGAAATCTGAAAAACTTTATGATAGCTGTAAAAAAGTACAGACTTGCATCAAACGAAAGAAATGTACTTTTGGATCTGAAAGTATTAGTCTCTATGTGATTAAACCTGACGAGGAAAGGTTTAAACCTCTTGTAGATCTTCCAGCTCCGACAGATTTAGCATCGCTCTCCAAATGAGCAATCATTACCATCATGGATGATTAACTCTCGACCTGTCTTGGTGAAAAAAAATGTAAGGACTTCTAAATACGATTCGCCAGTTGAAAAAGCTGAAATCCTAGAAGCCGTGAGTTTGTTTGCCCGATTTCTTCTCACAAGGCTCAACCATTTGGAAACGGGCGGTTATAGATCGAAACAGGCAGATGTGATATTATGTTATCCATTTTGTTTTCTTTAATCATTTTACATTTGACGAAGCAAACTATTGTTGCAGTGATTCTGTGTGTGTTGATCTATATTTTTTTATTATAATAATTATTTATTAAATCGACGATTTCGAATAATCCGCACTACTCTTATGTACCGCTCTCAGATGGACGAGAATGTACAGTCTCTAACAGACAGATAGCACCTCTGCCACTACCACAAGACGAGATCGATAGTGATGAAGAGTTCGAAGACGCACAGTCTCCAGAAAATGAACCAGCTCAGAATCCTTCCGATGGCAACACAAGATCACCTGATACTAGAGCTGAGGATAGTCCACGGCGCTATTATCGTGCGAGGCACCCACCTTCGTATCTTCGTGACTATGTCTCAATTTTATGGACGGAAGAATGTGGTGAACTCTTTCGTTAAGGATTTATGTAACCTTATTAGTTATGTTTTACTCTACCTCTCATGTTATTGTAAATGTGTCATATCATAGATGTCGTTCATATCATACGATGCTTTATTGTGGAATAAAACCATAGTTCCATGGTTTTGTCTTAATTTATAACATCACTTGCTGGTCAAATTTTTACCATAATTAATTTTTCGTTTATTTCATGGCCAGTATAACTTAAACTGTTATATACTATGTCATAACTATCAACATAATATATATATATATATATATATATGGACGCGTGTAGCTTTATGTAGCAGTTTTTAAGTATTTTTTAATTTGCTACATTGTTTCAACATTTTAGCTTCTGCACTTCTATTTATACATTCCAAATTTCATGTTCGTGAAATTTTCTTAAAAATGCGCGCAAAGAATTCTCGATATTCGATTTGTTAGGCCTCACCTACTCGTCCATCTCATACTTAATAACCAAAGCACTCTAACCTCAACAAATTGTTTTGAATTTTCGTTTTGTTTGTGACTCTACGAGAAAGATTTTGTGAAAAACCTCAATGAAACTTGGCAGCTGTGTTTTAATGGAAAGACTTATTATCTGAACTACACCTAACTTGTTTATTAAAATATACCTACCTTTTTTAACTTAAAATTATTCTGGACTAAATTGCACGTATTGCTATCAAAAAGACACCCCAAAGTTTGAAAAATTCATATAAAATTTATTTTTCTTTTCATAATTACCTAAAGAATTCAATTTTTGTACTGTTAACCTTTTTTATGAACTGAAATTGTTTTTCTTATTCAATAATAAAGTCAAAAATACAAAAATATATATACAAAGCATTTATGACTAGTAAAAATAAGCACATTGCTAAAACAGCTTTATCGGAACACGGTGCACGCGCCGGTCACGACAACAGTTCGATACATGTCTGCGAGGGATCCCACAAAAACTCGATTCACAGCAATAATTATATCAAAAACTGACTCCGACCACTAAGAGTTGACGGACGCATCAATAAAACTGTCAAAAATATATCAGTACGCCACCACAAATCAATTTACTCATACAAGTACTTCACAGTGTACGCTTCGCCTGTGACCGACTACAGCTCCACAATTTGCCACCGCCCGCCCCTTCAACGGTCAGTGGCAGGAGTTCGTGTAAAATGTAAAAATAAGTTAGTAGCAATCGGTCTGCGGTTGCTAGACGCCGCACACGCGACGTCACGTTCTCTCTGCTACGTTTTCCTCATGATCGGGTGGAGGTCTCCGCCTCCGTGTGCCGACATCTTCACTTTGCCGGCCACGTGGTTCTTGATGCACGGCCCCGCGTCCTTCATCGACACACTCCCCTCCTCAATGTCTTCATCGGACGAAAAGTCCGATACGCACAGCGTCAAGTGCCGCTTCTTTGGCGGTACCACATGCAGTGTCCACCGCATGGGACCTTTGTAATTCCCCTTTAAGTTAATCTCCCGTGCTTCATAATCCGTGTCAGACGCCGCTCTCTGTGAATCATTCTTTAAATTTACGCAGTTTAAAGAACGATTGCTCTTACTTGATCTATGGGTTTGCTCCTTTTTTTCCCCCCTCGGGGGGGTGTGGAAGTTTTTTAAATTCATGACACTGGATGTCTGTCCCTTGGAGTTCAGATCGGGAAAATTTTGGGAGTATATCACAACGCTGTCGACCGGTTTTTCCTTATGAAATTTTGCTGGCTGCTTACTTTTTGTGTCGCTCTCTGAGGGAGAGCTGGAGACGCGTTTCTCTGCCGAGTTCCCACTACTACAACTAGTGTTACTATTGCTCGTACTGTATTGTTCGACGGCTTGCTTTTCTAGTTCTCGAAATTTAGTGTCTATACTTTCGTCTGAGGCCTTATACTGTTCAAGCGCTTCTTTCTCTAGTTCTTCAAATTTGTGATCGACGTTCGGTGGCCGGCCGACTCTCGTTCCAGGAAGAACCATTTTGGGGCTAAGTTTGAGAAGGCCAGGTGTTACCAGTTTCTGAGCTAATCTGACTACTGGAGTAAGGCCCAGTGGAGCCGGAGCGCTCATACTAAGCACAGTGCTGTAAAGACGCTTCTTCCTTAATCCAGTTTCCATTGCGGCTGCACTTGTTGACGGTACCTGGCCATCTGTTACGACTTTGTCCGGAGTTTTTGGACTTTCGGGTATATCAGCTTGCGATGCCTGTGGTTGTTCGATTGCGGGTACAACGATCTGTTTGCTACTACTACTGCTTTCTTTTTCTGAAGTTTGGTCCTCTTTTGTTTCTTCCTCTGGTTCTATTCGGGGTAAAGCTTTTTGACTTGAGGTTGTTGGTGTTTGGTTGATGTGTGTAAGATGAAATTTGTGGTCCAGACGCGGAGAGGGATGATCCTTTGGCCACCATACGCCGTAACGCCGGTCTGGGCATCGTGCTGGCCTCTGGCCGGTAGGCGCGTACCGACTCACGTTGGTGCCTCGATACGGGGGACAACGCGCCGCTGACGCACGCATCACAGCTTGCACACTCGCTGATAACCGACCCATCGCTCGCTGGCATTCTGTTAATTGAGGTGGCCGCGGTTGGTCGAACTGGAACTACAACAAAAAAAGAACATATCAATTTAATAGTAAAATAACTTATGAAACTAAACGCAGAACTTGATGGAAGTGGCCAAATTTAATATAAAGGTGAAAGTTTCGTATTTTTAACAAATTTAAATACCCTCTAAGACCTCCCAACCGATAAAGTGCTCCTGCGTAATAAACATAAAAGAAAAATCTTTTACAAGTCTTAAGTACCTACTTGCCAAAAACCAAAATAGTTCGTTTTCGTGGCAACTAAGGGTGCAAAAGAGTGAAACTCGGAGTCTTTAAAAAAAAAGTATCTCTATAGGTAAGAGCAATTTATTTTAAAAACGTTGCTTAAGAAACTCAAATTTCCCGCTTATTGGTGGTTATTAACTAGTGATTTGATTGTTGATCTGGTGGTTAGTGATCCTTACTGCTGAGCCAGAGGTCGTGGGCTCGATTCCCACCCAGTACAAATTATTGCGTTTTGAGCACGATCATTTGTTGTGTCTGCGTGTAATTTATCTATCTATAATATGTATGTATTTAGTAACTTGGAAGTACCTATGTATATCTGCAGTCTGGCTCTGCCTAGTATGGGATCAGACAACCGTGTTTAGTGTTTCAAGTTATTATTATTATTTTAATTTTCACATGAATTTTAATTTGAATATTTTCACATTTTTACTTTTCTTTATAATCCGGGAAGCTCAGTGCAACAACTTTAAATCAAATCCATGTTTTAAATCATTAATGCTTTATATAATGACTTATAATATTGTGAAAGAGAGAAATTAATATTATTATTATTAATCCATTCGAGGCTTGAATTCGAAACTATTTCGTTGGATTAAGTATCTGAGCATGGAGAACAAGCGTGATAACGAGACTTGTCTCACCTTGCACGTAGGATCGCAGAAGAGCTGAGCAGGTACATCCAGACAATACGAAGGCGGGGGAGGTGCAAGCGCCGTCAATCGTCTGGGTTGTCGACGCCTGGCGCGCATCTTTCTTGATACTGTTGGAGGGCTGGGCGCTCGAGGCGTAATCGCTGGGGGGACCCGAGATTGGGTAGGCGGGGCCCAGAGGGCCCGCACGCTGAGTACGCGCGCTGCTAGCGCCGCTTCTTCACCCGCGGCCCGCTCCCCACTCGGGCCCCAGCGCTCGCTAGCTGCCGATTGGTGCCAATTAATTCCTCTACTCGCGTAAATAAATATAGGTCAATTATTCAAGATATTAAGATGTTTTGAATATGAATATCTACTTAAGAGTCGTACCATACCATACACGATTGAACCCTTCATGAGGATATGGCTCAATAAGCAAATACTCTAGCGAGACAAATCGCCCAAAAAAGCAATTCCTACAAAATGAAACTCTTAAAAAAAGTAATACATCCAATACTTATTTTAATCAGGTTTTGGTTATAACAGTGTATTATTAACATCCATCATTCTGTGAAGACGTGACATGTTTATCAAAAAAATTGATGCAAGTTAGAACAGAAAAACTAGACGTAGAAATATTAAAACTTGAAAGTGACAAAAAAAGACATTTCAAAGAAGCAGAAACCTGACGCCAAAATATTGACTAAAACAAACATCAACTCAAAATGCAAGACATGCCAAGATACATTGAAGAAACAGAAGAGGAATCTGACTAATCAAATCGTCCTGTGAAGATTACGATGTTTATCAAGAATATGTTATGCAGGATATAGAAAAATTGATTTTTCGTGATCTCTCTAACAACATTGAATAATATATATTCAAGAACTGGATTACTTCACTATTAACAATAATGCATTCGCACCAGATGTTGGTAGACGCATGCCAGTAATTAATGACTGGATATTACTAGGTATAATTTTTTTTAAATCTGCGATAATCAGATGTTTTGGCTAAGGGATTTGGTTAAGAGGGGCATTTCCGTAAATTCTCTCCCTCAGTTTTACAAAATGGTGTCTGCCTTCCAGGCTTCTAGCATCTTTGGTCCAACTGTAATATCTGCCATCTTTTCAGTCTTGTAGTATTCTTGTTGGTGTGAACTAGATCTCTAGCGAGTTGATTTGTGTGTATTTGCAGCCTCATCTTGTATTTCGCACAGTATCTGTTTACCTCCTCTTTGATTGTTGGCGCTTCCAAGTATTCATGTATCTCCACATTTCTAGCAAATCATGGTGAGTTTGAAATTGCTCTTAGTGCTTTATTTTGAAACCTTTACTGAAACTAGGTACAATTGGCTAGAAAAAAAAAAGAAATATATATATATATCCTACTAATATTATAAACGTGAAAGTTTGTGAGGATGTATGGATGTTTGTTACTCTTTCACGCAAAAACTACTGAACCGAAACTTGGTATGTAGATAGCTGGAGACCTGGAATAACACATAGGCTACTTTTTATCCTGATATTCCCACGGGATGGACTTACGCGGGTAAAACCGCGGGGTGCTGCTAGTATATATATATATATATATATATATATATATATATATAAACTTTTTAACTGGTGGTTGTTTATGGGTTTAGGGATCATAACTAGACCTCCTGTGAAGAAATTTTTGGAAAACTCGACAACTGGTACAAAACCAATAGGTAGAATTTCTTCGAAATCTACTTAAAAGGACATTTCAGCAAACTTCTTAGGTATGTGTACAATACCTAATATGTTACCAAGAAAGTAAGAATGGCGTAGTAGATTAATAGGTCGTTTTGCTCATGCCATTGTGAGTTTAAATAATCAACTCCGCAGTAACATTACAGGTAAATGCACCGTTATGAACGAAACTAGTATTATCTTTAAAAAAAAGTATCACCGACTTCAATGTGCCTAAATCATGATAAATTGTATTTTGTTTAAATATATTATGGATAGGCCAACTAAACGCACTGCTCCAATGAGACAGCGAGGGTAAACGATAATATCATCCATGTATACATTTTTTTTATATTTGTTATTTTTTTTCAGAAGCTGCTCAACCGATTGCAATAAAATTTAAATGTGACCACCTGGGAAGTATACCCTTTGAAACAAAGAAAGAATTTTTTAACTTGGTTCAGGCATCTTCGAGTATTCTGTGAACATACATAAAAAAAAAGATTCCGACGAATTGAGAACCTTTTTTTAAGTCTGTTAAAAACGAATATTAGACGAATTGCTTTTTGGGTGATTTGTCTGGCTAGACTATTTGCTTGTTGCTAAAAAAGGAATTTAACTATATTACGCAAGTTTATCTAAAAAGGCTGAATATGTGAAATGAACCACCTAATAGATAACAAGGTACGGATTAGCAAGAGAAAATACGCACAAATCCTCGTCCGGTAGCATTCTGTACTGGCGACGTCGACGTGGAAACATACTACGCTCTGGCGACTCGTCTACCAACTTACGGAACCAGTACTCGACCTGGTATGAAAGATTTGATTAGGATATTTTACCTTTGATATTAATATACAAAGAAAAATAGTTTATTTTAGTAGCAACATTCCCGACAAACAAAAGAATTGAATTTCATGACTAATGAGTTTGTTAACGTACGTTAACAAACTTATTAGTCATGAAAAAAATTGGTTGTCTGTAAAGTCGGTTTACAGACGATAATTTTACGTGATAACGTCATAAGAAAACAGTGGAAGAGAGATAAATGTGTCACAAGCCGTACGCTTACGCCGATCGTGCCTCTCTATCACTTGCTCCGCGCTCTCGCTTGCACGCTCGGCTCAGGCGGAACGTGACAATGAGTCATACTTTTTCATTGGGCGTTTATCGATTTATAAGACGTTATCACGTCAAAAAATATCAATACAAAATAATCAGGGAATATAAACCCGAAAAGGCTTTAAAGAACATTCTATGATATGATAAAGTATGCTTGTCTAAAAGATAACTATTCTTTTTGGACTCCGAAAAGTGGATTATGTATCTACTTCGTCTTTACTTTTATTCAAGAAAAACATTCGTTTAAAAGTCTGAGTGGAAAAGAAGGTAATCTCATAGGTGTGTAATTTATATACATATAATGTGCGAATGTTTTGTGCCAATAGGTAGATAAGCATGCTTTAGTTAGTTTTTAATAAAACTATGCTAGTCTTGACTTAACTAGGATCTAACCAAATGTCTTCAATCTTACGTGGGAGATCCATGCTTCGGCATGTATGGGCCGGCTCGACTACGCTCGATACCACGGTCTCACAGAAAACCGGCAGTGAAACAATGCTTGCATTGCTTTTCGCCGCGTAAGTGAGGTTACCGGAGGCCCTAACCCTTCCCTCTCCCCTATTCCCAACCTTTCCCTCTCCCCTCTCTCCTCCCCTCTAACCATCCTCTTCTGTCTTCCCGCTCTTCCTCCCTCTCCCCCTCTTCCCCTACTCCCACCTTAAAGGGCGGCAACGCACTTGTGACTCTTGAGTTACAGGTGCCCATGGGCGGCGGTAGTCATTTACCATCAGATGACTCATCTGCTCGTTTGCCCTCTCCCCCTCTTCCCCTACTCCCACCTTAAAGGGCGGCAACGCACTTGTGACTCTTGAGTTACAGGTGCCCATGGGCGGCGGTAGTCATTTACCATCAGATGACCCATCTGCTCGTTTGCCCTCTATAGTACGGTATAGATACCATAAAAAAAAAACTTTAGTATTTTTATCTGAGGTGGGTCATAGCCGTGGTTTCAGGTGTAAATAAATGAATAAAAGATCACGATATTATGGTCTGACAGAAACTACCTTACCTCAGGCAACATCCAGCATTCCGTAAGGTCAGAGTTCTCGCACCCCTGGCCGTTGTAACCTCGCAAGTTTGTTCTCTCATTAGTATTCGTATAACATTTTTCTCTTAAAAAGAAAACACGTAGAAGATATAGAAAAATATAGCTTAGCTCTCTAATTTATAAAATCATCGTGCCATAACATCTGTCAATATTCCCGCCAAAACATAATGATGAGCCCTACTTCCAACGATAGTGTGGGCCAACTTGATGTAAAAAATAATTTAAGCTGAGTGGTAGGACCAGCGTTACAATTATTATTCGTATTGTATCGCTGAATATCTTAACAAACGTCTTGTCCAGTTTAAACACAATGCAGAATAGTAATACTTGCCTAATAAATAGACGAAGAGATAGAAGGATCGAATGGATGTAAAAGAACAAAAACTAAGACATACTTCTAACTTAATAATTTGATGAAGATATATCTAGACTAATGAATAACATTAAATTACCTGACTTCGTCGTAATAAAAGTTTCCATAAAATTGTGCTAGTCTTGATTCTGGAATCACGTCTTTTACACTTCTTCTGCCACTACTGCTTCCATTTTCTTGGCTTTGGCTTGATATTTCTCGTTTATTATCTACAATTATGGGTAAAGAGATGACGGCTGACGGAAACATAAGATGTCAAATTATATATTGTATCGACCCTGACTGTTTGAGATAAGGGGTATGAAGATGTTCGTAATTCTATACAAATTGTTTCTATATAAATAATTTAATTTATTGAATGTATCAGTTGTAGTTTATTTATTCTGATTACTTTCAGTTTAAGAATTTGGGGTGGCAAGAATTGTTTTGTAGGACAGACGAGAATTACTTAAATGTAACAGAAATAATTAAGAGCTTTTCTAAGTACCACTGTGTGGCTTAGAATCCAATACCCATCTTCATAGATGCTGCATTTTTTCGCAGTGTGTTATCTTGTTTAAGTTAATGTACATAAACCATGATAGATTTATTACGGCACAACTCTCACTAACATTCTGTCAAGGCTGCGAACGTTAGAACAGAATGGAACACAAATAGGTTCTTACCGGATAATTCGCATTGATTATTTGATTGCAAACTTTGTGATTCTGATGTTGTGTCCTGCAATACTTGTGAGACACGACAATGCTGTGTCCAGAGACGCTGAAAACGTCAAAATATGATTAGACATCTGACAGAAGCAACAGCTCCTGTAAGAAGACACTTGACCCACTTTCAGAAGATTTGTTGAGGTATTATGATTCTGTACCTGGTTAGCTATAATAAATTCATCGGGAGGTTCTGTAGCCCATGTGAGATCCGCACACAGGGCGATATGTGCCCACGCAGACGAGTACCGATCCACTTCGAAGCTCATTCAATGTGACATTTCACACATACAATTAATTATCTTTAGAATAAGAAACGAACTAATATAATAGTCACTAAATTTTAAGAGAAAAATTAACGGTAAAACTGTTAATAAAAACGACGACAATTTGAAAGACATTGGTGGTTAAATCTACAATAACAAAATTTTCCTCTTTTTTGATAGATACATGATATATTTTTTTCTTTTATTTTAAATCGCTTTTCGAATTTCGTACCTAATGAAATGAATGAAGTTGTCATCGCGATGGCTTGGCAAGGTGATAGCAAGAAGGCTTATTATTTAACATTATGGTATGGGCATCCAATACGTAATATCTTTGCTAAGACTACATGAAGAATCTGTGAACAAAAATAAATGCACTCCCTTGACTCTTAAAACATCTAACTTGCATATATTATTTAGTTATCGGAGTTAATTCCTTTAATGTATACTTTTTGGAAGTAAAACGGTCGGCAACACTGGACCTATAATTAATTATATTTTATGGCTGACATCCCATCGCGCATCCCCCCGGCCGTCTCCCTACCTACCCTCACCCGTCTTGTCAGTTTGGCTTGCGCAGCCAGGTGGCGTTGTTGTTACGTTCGTGCCGCGCAAGCGCGCACAGCTGAGGTGGCTGAATGGACATTGACAGATCAGTTAAATAATTATTTTATACTTTGATATAAATAAATACATGAAAACTATTAAACAAACTTGGGCTTTTATTAAAAAAAGTGTTACAAAGTATTGGCAAGTTATTAAGTTCGTGAAGTGAACAATAGTAGATAGAAGCGTTTAAAAAATCGATCATAAAACGACTGTTCATATTTTCGTTGATATTTATTTGTGTGTTAAACTTTAGTTAGTTTTGCAACAAGTGCGAGCCCCGTTGCTCGTGTCAAGAACGGGTTTCGGGACCGTTGAGTTTTTTGTTTATGTATATTTGTTTGTGGTATATATATTTTGCGAGTGAGTGTGGTGTGAAGGTGGTCCGTTAGTGATGCTGCAATCGGTTGCAAGTGGCCGCTGAGTCGTCCTCTCGTCACCTGTGCACGGTGAGTTATGTACTTACTTGTATTTGTGCTTGGTATAATACTTGTTATGCAAGTATTTTATCACAGACTGGAAAGTGCGCTGAGCTAACTTCGGTCCACTCTGATATAAAGTGGTTTACGTAGGTACAAGTGCAGCTGGTTCTATGTCCGATGTTAGGTGAAATTGTCTCCAACGGTTAAGTACCTACCTAATCAATTTCATACATACAATTTACCTTTAGTCCTTTGTGTTTTAACCAGTTTAATTTTATTAATGTGTTAATAGAAATTTTAGATAGAGAGAAATAAAATATACCTAGTCATTAAAAAATAGGTAAGTAGGTACATAAATCAATTTGTATATGTTTATTTTTCTGCATAAAACATAAAAATACACAAATGATGTTATACTATTATTTGGGTACTGTATAATTAATAATAACTGATCTCCTAACTAGGTATAGTAAAGTTATTATTATTAAACATATTTTAACATAATTATATTTATTTTCAATGGATGTTTGAGGTACACATACATTATTCATATTAAAAGTAAACATTATGACAGCATCCCTCCTTTGTTTTTTAATAAGCACTAATCATTAATAATGCATGCTAATTTTAATGCGGAAATTAATTCGATACGTCTTGGTAATCTTCTTTATATGTTTTTGTTATTAATTTTTGCATTTTCTTTTCATTCAGGTTGGTTGTGGGTTGGCTGACACCTGATTTGGCTTTACGGCGATAATTTTTCTTTATTCAAATCTTTTCTTAAACTAATCGTATCTTCCTTTTAGATCGCTTGTTGCATGTCTTGCTATAATTGTAATATCTTTGGATTATGTATTCACTAAAAATCTGGCCGAATTCTGTTTGGTTTTAAAACTTCTAACAACTTGTTTCGTCTTTTAACTTTAAAAAGAGAATGCAATTATTTAAAGACATAGTTCTTTGTCAAGGAATATGTGACAGTAAGCTCAAAAATATTTCCATTAAACATTAGATTTTACATTAGATATTGTATAATATACCTACTTAATTCGATCAGATTTTAAACGTAAACAAGATTAAACTTAATATTATACTAACATTGACCATATCAATGCTAAAAACATATTACAATTTATTATAAAACTATGCACTTATACATATATTGACATTGCTTATTATCTTCTTTTTACTTCTTAATTAATGACGCCTACTAATGATTTACCAGTAGTTTGTTCTCTCTGTTTTGTTGGTTCTCTTCATTAAAACAGAGCAGCAACATTTAATGTAACTAATTAATGTGTTTCTACTTACAATAAGTAATTATAGTTAACAGTAGTTTTGTTTTTTTTATTTTCTCCTAAGACAGCACTGATAATTATATAAGCAGACATTGCCATATTCTAGTGCACGTCATCGTTACTTCAATTTGGATACTCAAATACGTCAGGTCCTCTATACTTCACTATTACCCCGAAAAACCTTTGAACTCTTTCATAGTAATTGTGCTCATAAGGTTCTGCGGAAGGAAATTTCAGTTGTCCCGTAGTTTTAACCACAATTTATAGTAGGTATGGTATACACATACACCTACATATGTATGAACCGGTACTTGCCTACAGGTTACCAGATTGGTCAACGTTTATGGCTTCTGCTCCGCTCCTATAGATTTCCTTTATAAGTTTGCTATCAACGCAAAAAGACTGGTAGAACCTAAGTTTTGCGGCGAAAACAAACAAACCAACTCTTCAGTTTTATAATACTACCTTTATGACGTCTGTGGCTGAAACATTGCATTATCTATCCGTTTTCCCATAAAAGATCCCAATTCGTTAAAGTCTGCCCGTCCGGGCGAATGGCCTTGTCCTAGTTTTGTTATCCCGGAGGATTTCGCTTTCCGTACTTCGGTGGGCAAAACAAAACCTAATTCTCAGTGCCCCGTAATTGGTGCGACACAAAGAAATGATAATACGTACTTAGATTATGTACGTTTGTATTATAGATTATCTACTTTATAAAGATAAGACAAAAACAACAAAGGCAATTTTCATTTAAAAATATCGAGTGTAAGATAATGCGCAATGTGTGATAATTCATTACAGATTTGATTCATAATTGATTTAGTTTTCCATATTATCTCCATATATCTTAAAGAAAAAATATGAAATAACAAAGCATTTTGTAAAACATCATTCATACTTTTTTATTTTCAATACTTTTGTAAACTATGTACACCAGAAACTAAGTTTTTCTAACGTATATTTTTTACACGATCCTAAACCTAAATAAATATTTGAATGTATGAGACGAAACATTCCTTTTTTATATATTTGTGCAGCATAAGGCGGGTGCCAGGCTGTGTAACCTTGACCCATTTCGACAAACACCAGGCCATCTTTTCATATGCCCCTTATTTAGATAAATTATTCTTTGGATGAGCTCTCAGGGGCATGTGTATATATTTTTAAGGGAAGCACGTGCCAAGTTTAGGGTTCTTCATTTGTTCGAAGGGTGAAATAGAATAATTTTTTGTTTTACTATTTTCAAATTGTTATTTATGGTTCATCTACGCATCCCTTTTTGTTTTAATATGTTAACATTTTCTTATTTTGTCTCATATTCAGATTAGTGTTAACTATAATATGGTTCTCACCAGAGACTTTATTGGACCACCTTTCACCTTGCTGTTAAAACAACTTTCTGCTCATTTCTTCTTCAAACTTCGCATACGCACACTAACTTATCAGATAAATTTACTTTACGTGTATTATGTTCTGTAATGAGGTTTAAATATAATTATTGCATAGTGCATTCAATAAAGTATAAAAGTCCTATATATTTCCCCTCCCTTCTGTTCACACAGATCGACACAAGCTGCTTATATCGTTCTGACAAAATTGTGGAGAACGTATGAAAGGTCTAGGTCATTCTGTAATTTGCCCAGAAAACATTATATGGCACATGTATTTTATTCAAATACTGAATCTTAACGTTAGTATATCAGGTGCCTGGGATGGTTGGTTAGAAAAGACCCTGTCGCCAAGGGAAACTTTGTATGGCTTCGAGGAAGCTAATCTTCGAAAAGATAACTCAATGTGTACTTAATAGGGATGGACTGATTATCTTGTATTCAATATCTCTAAATTGGTTTTGGGGCAGTGAATATGATCTGACCCAGACCTCCATCCAGTCCATCCGTAACCTAGAACTCTACCAACAGAAACTGTTTATCTTTTAGGGGCTGAGGGTAAGAAAACCTCTGATAAAATATCCCCACAAAAGGGGATGCGTTTGCTATGTCTGTGATCGTTGGCAGGCATTGGATACAGTAACAACTATAAGAACGGCCTACAAGTCTTTGCGGTTAAAAAAATTACGCTCACACATTTTCTATTCCAATAACTAAACAAGGCACATGATGGACCACAATGTTTGTCGAGAAAAACTTACTTAGATACCATTTTTGTAAATGCATACGTCATATTAATTATAGATCTACATTCAAGTAAACGCTGCATAAAAACTGTTACAATCAGAGTAGGTACTCGGGACGGCCGTAACAAACGATTGCAGTGTACCTATTAAAAAGCGTAAATATCCGATAAACGATCGATACACGGTAACGGCCTTTAAACTACCACTGCTTACAGCGACCCAGATACGCAAATTTTTAGTTTATTGTGTACCACCGGATGAGATGAAATATAGCATGTTGTAATTGTTTAGAATCCGTTAATTTGGTATGCGTGTGTAAAATATTCCTTAGAGAATGAGTCAGGCATGAGTTAATGACACACACTGAGAAATACACTAAAATATGTAGTGTTAATTAAGATACTGTTCTTTTAAAGCGAGCTATATAGGTAATCGTTTCGCAAATAAACTTTTTGAAAAGTTTTTGAAACTATGTCACCCAAGAGACCTTAAAAATTACGAAAAACAACAATGAAACAAAGAAATATATAACAAACTTAGAATCATATTATAATTCCGCAAAAAAAACATGCTTCCTTCCTTCCTGAGTAAAATAATAACCTTCCCCTTATAATTCGAAACGGAGCTTAATGCAATTATAATAATCATCTGGTAAGTTTCTATTTATTTCGTAGATTTTTACCGACTACAAATTGTGTTGTTTCGGCACGCCAGCCATCACAAATGCATTTGTATATTAAACTAATAACTTATATTAAATTCCTGAATACATGTTTAGATTAAACATGTGTTGATAATGTTTCAATAGGGTTTTAACTAGGTGCGTAACTTACAAACGACATACTCCCTGTAAGACTGTATGTGATTAAAAAGGAACTATTCTCATTGATTCCTGTTGATCGAAACTCTGTAAACATTGAAGCATACATATTCCTTTCAATTACTTCTTTAAATGCAAGTCAATGTTTTAACTTGGCTCGTGCTCATAGGCAGTGAAGTGCTCACTATGAAATTTTTTTATAAACTTTGCGATAAAGCCCTTTGGTGTACCTATTAATGGAGTGTTTCTGCCCGTGACAGGAGTATAGGGCTCCTGGGCAGGAGCTTTATGCTATTGGTACGTCTCTAGACGCGAATTTCATTTACATACACAAGCATATTTATTAGTAAAACACGTATGAGGAAAGTAACTTTGTCTTAGGGTTGTTTGCAAATATAATTTTGTAACTATAGTGGAAATTACAACATCTCCTATAAATCATAATCGTTTTACGGTAAAAAAAATCGCAGGACTTCCTATTTAGTTTGAGATAGAATTAGTAATAGCTGGAGTATCATTGGAATTATACTAAATAAAATATACAAAGCCTTGAACAAGGAAGCTCCTTTATTTAACTATTTTCACCATTCACCACCTAAATATAAACAGATGCCAACGTTTTCAATTCCATTCCTTGACTTAGCTCAAGATAGTTCTTTAGATTCTGGAGATAAAACTAAGCAACTTTGCCGGACAGTTACTCCTATCATCCCAAGCAATCCTTCAGACTGAAACTTCTAAAACTTCAAGTCTGTCTACAAAACTTACAGCCGATTCTAACTTATTCAATAAAAGTCAATGGAAGTACTTTTGTAGTAAACAAACTACCAAGTAACTAAAAGATAGTCGACAATTGTGCTTGTGTTTATTTCACTTGCTTTTTAAAATCTCGACGCGTGTTATGGACTCCACCATTGCTCATTCTGTGGTACTTTACGGCTCAAGCTCTTAAGCCGTTAACGCAGTAGTTATCGTAAATTTATAAATAGACTCTAAGAGTGAGGGTGCTTATAAACGGTTTGTTTATCATCCTCCTCGGTTTCGGTGTAAGTTATTGTATAAAAACGTTGAAAGGATTATTGCGTAAAATAGAAGAAAGAAGAAGAAGTTATGAGACATCTGCAGTTTGTTGAACCTGGAGCAAACGTTGTGTAATGGGAGTTAATAAAATAATTTATTTGAAATTTGTGTACAATATTTTAGAATTTATAAAGTTCTTGTAGGTATTGAGAGCATGTCTCTATGTGGTTTTTACTCTATACAAGTCTATGGTATCCTCATGCAACTAAAATGAACGAACTATGTAGAATTATCTGTAATGCTTGATACTAAAATTCAGTCAGTTTTAAGCTATCTGTTTAATTGTTTAAATTGGACCATCTACATATAACTTTCCTCGATAAACCGTAGCGTAATCGACCTACTTCTTAATAATAAGTAGTCCTTAGGATTATAGCAGGTTCAAACTTTGTAAGTATTTCAGCTTTATAGTATTATTTAATATAGAAAGATAAATTAAACCATTATTAATTAGTGTTGGTTGGCAGAATTCACAAATTTCCGAAACGTTGGGGTGACCTCTGATGTATACAGGTTTCTTTCTGATTTTTCAAATCCCAAAAAGCTTCGAATAGTTACGAGGGCATATCGCATTCAATTTACGCCATCGCGTATGTGACGCCAGTTATTAAACTCTTCAGTTATAGCATACTTTGGGGCCCCTGTTAACGAAAGTTCCAAAAGAATATTAAAGTTAGAAATATAATATACTAGCTGTGCCCGCGACCTTTTCCGCGTGGAATAGTGTCTTTGGGTAGAGTTTTTAATTATTTAGGCTAATTGACGATACTTCCATACAACTTTTCATCCCCACCTTTCAACCCCTTACACCCCTTTTTCGCATTAAAAAGTAGCCGATGTCGTTTCTCAGGCTCTAGACTATCTGTGTACCAAATTTCATTTAAATCGGTTCAATAGTTTGGCGTGAAAGGGCGACAGACAGACAGACAGAAAGACAGAGTTACTTTCGCATTTATAATATTAGTAAGGATTTGTTGCCATACCTTATTACCATTTACGAGATATTATCTGGCAACAAGGTCTTCATCATAAAAAAGGTGTGCGGTTTATAGTTAATAGTTGTTATACCTATATGAAGCTGCTCAATTCACGCCAGTTAATGTGAACTTCCCTGCAAAAAAGTAATTTAGTTAGTTTCTAAGAAAAAACATGTTTATTTACATTTGTATCATCTTACCATTTTAAGTTTACTGACATGAAACCGTATACCGTAACTATAATAAGCCTGATCTACTCCTACGCGATTCCCATATTTTTCTATAACCTTCTCATTTACAATACGTTACTAGTAACGATTCGACGATTTATTAAATTGAACCTTATTGCTTTGTTTGAAATAAAATTAGTTTGTACAGTTAATTAGATTGTATACTTTTTTGTAATTACCCTTCCGTTTTGTTTATCCAGAGGCATTTTCCTAATACATCTACATTTTGTTATTAACAGATAAATACACTTTATTGACTTAGTTAAAGAATTCAATGTCTTTATTAAAATTCATAGAATATAGGTATATGTATATGTTTGTAATGCTCAAATTTATTAAAAACTTGTGGAGCTTGGAATTTATGTAGTTGGAACATGATAATCATAAATTTAAAACACCCCCGACTCGAAAATCCCTTCAACGATAAGAAAAGAGCTGATGATCTTCGAACGGCTGAACAGATTTTCTTGAATTATATCTAAGAACACTCTCGATCACGTTACCTTTCAAACAAAAAAAAAAGGAAATTAAGTCGATCCATTCATTTGAGAGCTACGATGCCACAGACAGCCACGCAGACACGTCAAACTTTAACACCCCTCTTTTTCCGTTGGGGGTTAAAAAGAAGGATAGAACCAAGTAGCGGGCTATTACCTCTGCTTGTCCTGAAGGGATAAAAGCATGTTTATCTATCTATGTAAAATACAACGTACTTAAGAAAATATTAAAAATAAGGTAAATATGCATTTTTTGGTTTGCTTATCCCACAAAAGTAGACGGTTTAATTACGTTACGATTTACGTCTTTCTGGTATAATTAGTTGATATACTTAAGCACTCTACTACTATATTCATTAGTTAAGCAAAAATGTCTTTGAAGAAGCACCTTATAATAGATATTAATAACGGTAAAACATACACCGTTAATAATTTGCATGATTGTCATGCTTGTTTAAAGTTTTGGTAGCTTTAATGAATTTTGAAGATTTAACCTCTTGTGGCTTGTGTCCGTTATGTTCCGGTACAATATTTAGGGAAATATTTACTAAGACAAAGACGATATCTAGGGTCACTCTTTGTTAAAGAACTATTGCGATTGTGTGTATAAGAAAGAAAAATAGTACCTATATTTTAGAGTCTTTTCATTATGGTTATATAAAGATGACGTATAAGTAAATATTTTCCTAAAATTTTACTATACATGTAGATAATACGACCCGATAATGAAATAGAAAGGAATTACCTAAAATGGGATTGTATATAATATCATATTGTGTTAAAATAAATATGACCAGATAAGTCAACTAACCGCAACCAGATGTTATTTTAACACATGCATCATTTAAAAAGAATTGGCAACATCTGTTTTGTCTGTTCCTTTGTTTTGTCACTAGAAACATCTGTAGTTAAAACTCTGTATAGAGAGCAATATTTAACTGTAATTTCTTTAGTCAACAAACAAGCAGCTTATATACAAGGGACTAGACAAAATGGTGTTCCTTTTATTAAAACAACGTAGCCTACCTACCTAACCTACTAACAAGCGGCTTGGTCCTTCGAGCCGATAATATCTTTCCTTAAAAACTGATTAATTATACCTAATATAAGGTTTATAGATGACTACATAACACGAACAGAAAGTACCTGTACTAATATTATAAAGCTGAAGAGTTTGTTTGTTTGGTTGAACGCGCTAATCTCAGGAACTACGGGTTCGAATTGAAAAATAATTTAGTGTATGAAAACCCATTTATCGAGGGAGGCTATATAACATCACGCTACGACCAATAGGAGCGGAGCAGTGACCATAAACAAAGGAGAAACTGCGGGCGGGGACGGTTAGAAAGAACAACTAAATTTAAAAAACATCTGTCACTCCTTTTCTAAATCAGCTGCAGAGAGACCCCTGCAGCTGATTTGGAAAGGGAGTCACAGATGTTTTTTAAAGCAGACGCTGTCACGTGGGGTAAAGGAATGACAGGATGATAGGAACACTTCTATCATACTTTTGGTTTTAATCTTTATATGCATATTAGACGTTTAAAACGGAATTTAATCGCAGTAATAGTGATAAGATACTATCCTAGAATTACTATATGCATGGTGCGAGACAGATTAAACACTTGGGTCAGTTAAAAAAATACTATTGGTATAAGTTATCAAATAAGAAAGTATTAAAATTTTTACACGGATGACGAAGATATCTCGTAAATTGTAACATACACAGGAAAAATATCGCATTGAGAACCTCGCTTGTTTTAAGTGGTCAAAAAAGGAGCTTCCAGGCTAGCTATCTGTACACTTCATCGCTTGATTCGATCGCATTGTTAGTTTTGGCAAACGTTACTTGGTAGCGTATCATAAACCTACTTCCAAAGCCGATCGATCTGTCTAGTCGCCATTTCTAAGTATATCTGTACCTACTGAGAAAACTATGTCTGATATATCTACAGTTTGGATGAAATGCATACCAAATAATACATGCACTCATGGTCGTATTCAGTTTTTAGCCCAGGGCGGGGGCAACATTTGTTTTTGTCATTAAATAAATGCCTATGGAATAACATAAATAAAATAATAGACAAATGCTTTATGATGAGATTGGCATGAAGGTCAATATCAGCATCTAAGTCAGTGAAAGACTGCTCTGGTAATGCACATCTGGACAATGTGTCTGCTACATATAAGTATTTACCAGGTTTGTATATAACTTTTAGGTCATAAAGTTGAAGTCTTAATATGATTCTTTGCAACCTAATTAAATAATTAATTAAATAAATAAAACCTAACCAAATTTAGTACAACCGAAAAGAATTGCTAATAACTCTTTCTCAATTTGGGAATAAGCTTGCTGACATTGAGTTAGTGAAGCAGACGCATAGGCAATAGGCTGTTTTTGGTGGCTGATCACAGCACGCATAGCATCTTTTGAGGCGTCTACTGACAATAAAATATCTTTGTTTTGGTCGAAATAAGTTAAAACTGGTACATTTGTTATTAAATTTTTAAGGTTATTAAACTCTAAATCATGTTTGTCTGACCAGTGCCATTCTGTATTTTTGGACAATAAAGTTCTGAGATTTGATGTTTTTTGTGACAAGTTTGCAATGTATTGACCTAGATATGTGATCATGCCTAGAAATCTCTCTAATTCACACAAGTTTGATGGAGGTGGCATGTCACAAATTGCTTTGACTTTAGCTGGGTCGACCTGTACTCCATCTTGAGTAAAAATATGTCCTAAGTGTCTGACTTGGTTCTGACAAATGTGTGACTTTTCTTTATTGAATTTTATACTTAACTCTCTGGCCCTGTCCAGTACTTTATGAAGTCTAGAGTCGTGTTCCTCTTAAGTTCTACCGAAGGTAAGTAAATCATCCATCATGACCTTGACTCCTTTCAGATCTTAGAAGCGCTTGGTCATTTCTGAATGGAAGATTTCTGGGGCAGAATTTATACCGAATGGAAGCCTAAGGAATCTGTATCGAGCTCGAGGAGTAATGAAGGTACATAATTTGGAAGACTGGTCATCTAGTTTTAACATGTAAAAACCTTTCTTGGCGTCTAAAGTTGAAAAGTATTGAGCACCTGACAGACTATATTTTATTTCATCTATTGTAGGGAATTGATAGTGTGCTCTCATAATAGCCTCATTGAGTTTACGCGGATCAATGCATAGTCTAAGTTTACCATTTTTTTTGGATGTGATAACTATAGAACTCACCCAATCTGTAGGTTTCTCGACCTTTGTTATTATGTCGTTCTCTTCTAGTGACTGTAGCTCTTTCTTAAGGTCATCAAGAAGGCAGAATGGGATCCTACGACATGCATCAACTGACGGAATTGCATTAGGTTTGACTGTAAGTTTGCACTCAAAATCTTTTAGACAACCAATGCCTTGAAAAATGTCTGAATATTCCTGAAATATATCAATGTTATTATTGAACTGAACTCTGTGCACTCTTTTGACCAGTTTGAGTTCTTCACAGGTCCTGCGCCCTAGTATGTTTTGGCAAGGTAAGTCGACTATGTGAAAATTATTTTTTTTTGACATAACTCTGACCTATTGTTGGTATAACCTCTCCGCTGAAGGTTGAAAGAGTGTGTGTACTCTTACTGATTTTTGCCAAAGGTAAGTTCAGTTGCTTGTATGTTCTGAATGAAAGTATGTTAGTATCAGCACCTGTGTCTAGTAAGAATGATGTGTCAATGTTGTTTATGCTTAGTTTTGTTATGTAGGAATTATTTTGTGACTGACAACTAATAGGGGATAGGACTAAAGAACCTAAATAAAGATTACCATAACCATAATGACTAATTATATCTTCAGAAGTATCTTCAGTTTCCAGTTGGTTTATCTTCCGAGACCTGCAGACAGAAGCAAAATGGTTCTTTTTACCGCAGTTTGTACAGGTAACACCTAGTGCTGGGCATCTTACTCTGTGTACTTGACCACATTTAGGACACAGTGCGTTGCTGCGGCTGTGAGACGGTAAGCGGCTAGAAGACTGAGGACGATGATGACTGCTTGTACTGGTACGACTAGATGGGTGACTACTACGGCTTACTGGACGGCGACTATGTACTGCTTGAATATTTTTAGTATTTTCCTGGCTGGATAAAGCTGGAGTATGCAGCTTTGTGGTTCTGATAGTTTTAGCAAGGTTCACAGCATCTTCAAAGGTATTGGGCTTCTCTATCAAAATCCTTTCTTTTATGTAATCATTGGACAAATTCCAAGAAAATATGTCACGTAACAGGCTTGAGCATTTTTCAATGTCACATTTGGAGACCAATGTTTTTAAGGTCAGTTGCATAGGACTCTATATCTTCGCCTAGGGCTTGCTTTCTATTGAATAGTCTATGTCTTTCTATTGTAGTATTAATTTTCGGCATGAAGTAATTTTCGAATTTGGTTAGTCAGAAAAAGATATCTTACCCATATCTACATTGAATGAGTTGAATATCTGAAGGGATTCCTGGCCGACACTGTTGAGTAATATTGCTACCTTTCTCGCGTCTGACTCCTCGTCCAAGTTGTTTGCTGTCATATAAATCTTCAAAGACATTGAAAAATTTCTCCATTCGAGAGGCATGTTTGATGATTGTATATTGAGGCTGAATCCACACGGCGGCAGTGATGCGGTAGCCATTTTTTGACATGACGCGGCGACACGCGGTGACGACCCATGCTGATGAATGTGATGTAGCGCACTTAAAGGGGCTTGCTGCCACGACGATGGGTTTCTTGCATGGGCGACGACACGGGGAATAAAATCTTCTGTACTTCTGACACCATATCATGCAGGAAGGCGGCGATATGTGATTTTATAATAAAAGACGAGTGTTGATGCAACGTCCATGTCCGAATCGAGAGAGGGTGTTGCCAGCCCTTAATATTTATTTTTAATATAAGACGCGTTCCGTAACACCAGGGGTTGCCAAATTTTGTTTTTGTGGATCCTAGGGAGCAAACAAAATAATTGACTCAAAATTACGTTATTACTACGGCAGCCGCCTATGCATGCACCCTTTAATATGTATCCAATTGGATACATATATGAAAAATCGTGAAAAATTCAGATACTCAGAATTCTGAGTATCTGAATTTTTCACGATTTTTCATATTAAATCTCGAAGAGAAATTGGAAACGTTTTAAAAGCCCGTGGCTCGTGGCTAAGTAGTAACCGAGTTGGTTAGCACATTACAAAGTTATAAGTAGTAGTAATACTAGCCAGGTGAGCCTAGGATGGGTGACCATTCATCAGAAAGCCAACCTCAATTTAGTTGGGAAAAGGCGAGGGAAAGGGAGGAGGATGAGCAGTCGACCCTATACACACATCTTCAGCGTTAGCGACCTCATGTTACTGTCACCTCAAACAATTGATAGGCATTTTATAGTTCACTCAAAGCTGAACAAAAAGTGTCTATCGCTCCCAACTTGTCGGATAAATGAACAGGCATGATCATGACTACTTTTTTATCATTTCGCCCTAGTCCCATGGTAATATGGCACTACTAGCTGACACTAGCAACAAGCCTGATATTTATATATTTATTTTAATTGCATTTGATTTGATTTATTTATTTCATATACATTTTACATTGTGTTTGAAACATATATTAGGAATACAAACATAAATCGAACATTCAAGGCAAGAGATTAAATATACATATAAATGAACGCATGCACATACTTGGTCAGATACAATTAATTACACAATTGTTATAATAAAATAAATAAAATGTCAAGCGAATATTTGGATTAGAAATGCATATTTACAGATAACCAATCCTCAATAGGTATTATAATAATAAACAAAAGAGTGCCAATATTAAATCTCCATGTACATAGTTATGACCCAAAACGAAAAAAATATGTATCATTAATTTATCATATCACAAATAAATATAAATAAACCTAAACAATCGCTGTCAGAACTACCATGATGTCTTCAGTGAGTGTCCCGCAGATCGACAATGGATTGTCGGAACTGCATTGCCAGTATTGCCACGCGGTTACGTCCGAGACCTTGAAGATCAGCTCTATACTGCCGCCAACGCTTTTATAAACAGAAAATAATAGAATACATTACAATATCAAGAGAAAGCTGTGTGTGATGAATTGATGACGATTATTTATTAGATAATTGTAGCCGAGTAACGTATCAGAATCAAGGGCTCGGCTAAAATTTTTACTTTGCCGTTAAAAGGAAAGGTCACTATAGAGACCAATGAAAGCTTTTTGAATTTGCATGAACTTTTAAAGTGCATTTTTTAATTAATAGCTGCATAATGACTCGGTCTGAATATCGGAATAGCACTTTTAAAAATGATCTGTCAGAGATACGATCGGGTTTCATTTTGCGATGATAAATGTAAAACCAATAGTTGATAGTTTCTGAATTGAAATTAAATTATGTCTTTTATAGCATTGCTATGTCATTAGAAATCTATAAAAAAAATCTTTAACTATGAAACAGAATGTATAAGTTTTAGTTAGTTTTTTTATACTATCAAGTTGGCAAACGAACACTGAACGCCTGTTCTCTTGAAAATTATATTATCTCGCTGTAAAATTACGCTAGTCAATATTTTTTCAATAAAAAGTTTAGAAAGCGATTACTTTATATGTGAAATCGTTCCTACATACAAAATTATACTTATTATATCGATTGATATTTTCAATTTGGCAAGTTGTTATATGTATTCGGAAGCATAACAAAGTAAAAAATGTATATAAGAGTATTTGAGTAGGTATAAGTAGGTATAATTATTGAGTATTGTATGTATGTAATAGATGATAAGCATTAACCACATTTTAAATAATTCAGTGGGTTCACAATCAATCATGCGTTTGGATTGATTTTTCTTTTCAAATTGAATACTGGACCAACTTCGAAGTATACCATATCCAATACAAATCAAAAAGAATTATCGAAGTCTTACTATTTTGTAAAAAGTCGTGCCTGGTTACACATAAAAAAATAAGGGATGAAAAAACGGAGGAGTTTCTCACCTCCTCCGTTTATTCGTGAGATGTGCAATCTTCAAAATAAAATCCTGAATTAAAGGATTTTCTTTTACATACTTAATAGGTATTTATCATTACAATGGTATAGCCTATATTATATAGGCACCTTTCGTGTAAATATATATAGTAGTAGTATATAGAAGAAAGACACTACAAAAACTCTGTCTTTATAGGTAGTAGCCTAGTAACTTATATAAATATCCTACTAATATCGTGAAAGTTTGTGAGGATGTATGGATGTTTGTTACTCTTTCACGCCAAAACTACTGAACGGATTGCGATGAAACTTGGTATGTAGATAGCTGGCAACCTGGATTCGGGACTTACACGGGTGAAACCGCGGGGCGCTACTAGTACCTAATATTTGTAATGACAACGAGTACTCAGAACAGCGGTTTATATTTTTCCTTTAAAAACGGTTCTGTACTAAAAATATATGTGTGCTTTTTCCTGTTGCCAGTTGCGGCCATGCAGTTTGTTTACAAATAAATCAGTCTTTGACATGAATTTTTTGTCGGTGATTATTGTTAGTATTTTTTTTTCCAAGTACAATACATATTTTACAAACGGATGTTTAGTAAAGCCCGCTCGTCGATGATACTTTTATTTTGTGCGTACCTACCAATGTCAATAAAAAGGCTCATATTAGATATGTTCAAAACGACTGAACAGTTACACCAAGAACTTATTAAGATGATTAACTACAAATCGCTTTTGCTAATAACAATACCACATGCAAATCGGCCCACCCGTTTAGGGCTACGATAACACTGATAGACATAGACGTTAAACTTGTAACAAAAATGGAGGTTAAAAACAGTTCAGGTTTTCGTTTTCTGGTCTGGAAAGGTAAGTCTTGTGGTTTTCTGGTTATAACTTTTGTACATTTATGATTGAAACTTATAACATCTACACTATTCACGTATCGAAATAAGTTTAGGCACGTCCTAACTTACGTTTGCCAAATCCAGGGTCTCCGCTCTAGGACTTTTTTTTCCAATGGCATTACCGACGTCCTGAAGAGTTTACCTGGAATGAATTAGATGCCAGGTGCTAATACGCAAATTAAGGTTCATATTTTACGTCTATCATTGAAGTATATATGTTTTATTAGGGTTCAGTTCCTCAATGGGAAAAAAAGGATCCCTCATAGGATCACTTTGTTGTCCGTCTGTCTGTCTGTCTGTCAAAACCATGAAAATGAGGAGAAAAAATCTCCGGGACCCGTGGACGCATCGTTTAAATTAATATCAAATACTTATGTGTACGGTCCCTTGAAGCTGTAAAAAAATTAAGCTTCTAAGTCAACGCAATTAATACATACGAGCCATTTAAACTTTACCAAACTTAGTACTTCCCATTGACCTAGAATCATGAAAGTAAGAAGTAAGGTCTGACGGCACAAGTAAAGGAAAATCGAAACGAAAGTCGTTAAAATGTTTGACATGACATGAAAAAAATAGTTTTTGTGATTACAAACATATATTTTTCGGTTGGAAAGTTGACTTTGTCGTAAATCGATGTATGGAAAGTATTTTTACAACTGCAAAGTTAAGTTTGTCTTTCGGAAAAGACGGACAAAAATGTCTGAGAGTTTATTCCCGAGACGGACGTACTATCTATATACTAGTTTATTTTTCTTACAGAACTCTCGGTGCGCGACTTGTCCGGTTTTTAGAGATCACTCTTTTATGACATCGGGGTTAATTTGAACTTTACTTTGTCTTCAGTTTTCTCGTAGCGGTACAACAAAGCATCAATAACATTAACTGTCACTGCATTTCTCGAGAATCACACCAAATCGATGTCAGTCAACCGATCATAGTAATCGGCATGAAATTATAAATTTCTTATATGGTCGATAATGATACGTGCGGGACTGTTGTAATGCTCTAATAGCTATGATAAGAAAGCCACGAGCTCTCTTCATGGTGTTTAGGTTGATATAGGGAGTAAGTTGTCTTCAAATGTTTTTATGTGGTTGTTTTCGAAAGCGAGGAACAGAGATATATTAGAATATCACACGGTACCTATCAAGCGCGGCTCACTCTCCTCCACGTCACCATGCATCTCGGATGTCACGAATTAGATTATTGACGTGGCGCGGTCTCCTTACTAATAAATGCGAAAGTTTGGATGGATGGATGTCTGTTACAATCACGCCAGAACGGCTAAACGCATCTGTATGAAATTTGGAACAGAGATAAATTATAGGCTGAAAAAGCACATAGGCTCCTTTTTATCCCGAAAAAAGGTACATTTCCATGCGAACGAAGTAGCGGGCAACAGTAAGTATTGAATATCAATTGTGAATTCGTTAAAAACAATTTCGACATTTAATGCCGAATAGCAAGCTGTCGATGGCAGGCAGGCATGTATACGGATCCTTCATTTTATTGCTTTCGCGCTTTTTGCACTTAATTGAGTAGTTAAGAGAGTCGCTTTTATTCATATATGTCTTAATTTCAATCTAGCAGGCCATGAAAGCGGTATAAAATCCTTTAAAACGACACCATAAGCTAAATCATTGGCAGATAAAATACTTAAAAACTCTAATAAATAGAAGAAAATACAATCTTAAAACAACTAAACTTAAAACTACATAACCCAGAATAACTGCTTTATTGCGTTCAGAATGACTTTAAAAAGTCACCCTCTTTCGTTATAAAAGTGTCTCATTAACCAGTGAGATAAAAGAGGGCGCTCATATTTTATAGGATCCTTAAAGTCTTCAGGACTCGGTAACGACCAACTTCCTGGACCGGCTGGACTGTTATTCCGTAACCCGGGCATACATAGATCGTAGACTAGGGATGTTCAAATTAAAAAACGGTGTTTTTTTTTTATGCGATATATAGTAATGTAGCAGGTATTTTTCTTGCCGATGGAATAGAGCATACATATCGTGTTGTGTGTGTTCTTTTTTGTAGATTATATGCATTTTATATCGGACTACTTGCTTCAAAGTAAGAAAATGATTCGAAAGTATTGGTTAATCAGGCGCGATCGCAGCCAAAGACTTTGGGGAGTCATAATAATAGTATTGTCACATTTAGAGATGAAACAGAACTTGGTTTGATTGGCTGGATAGAAGTCCAACCAAATTATTTATTTGATAAAATACCTATTACCCACTTATTTCATTATTTAAGAGTTTAATTTAAGAGATTAATTTAGGAAGTTTGTTTATTTATTAAATGTTCGTGAATTGTTTGTTTTTAGAAGGAACGATTTTGTCATGACTCCTACGACTACGAATGCACCTTATTTCCATTTATGGCATAAAATATATTAGATGTATAAATAGGGAATAAATACCAGTAATATTTACAATGTATGATAGTTTTTTGTTTACCCTACATTAATTTATCTAGTGTTTATTAAATTTAGAAATAATGATGATGCAATAGTATACATCTAATGTCTTAGCTTATATGCATTCCAGTTTTTAATAGCATAGACATAAAGATACTATCTTTATTTTATGACTGCAGTATCATTTTAGAGAATTTATATATCATTTAAAGTATCTAAAATGGGAAGGACAAAACCTGTGGGTAACCCTATATTCCATGCATGCGGCAGTGTAGCGAAAATAAATGTTTTGGATATGCACAAGTGCACAACGCATTCGGTTTTCTGAGCAGAAATTGAAATAGAACTGTTACTAACAAATAGGTCTTTATATTCCTAATTATCTTTAGTAAGTTTAATATAAGTACAAAGGTATTTTTTTTAAATCGTTATCATACAATTGGGTAGATGCCTAAGTATATGGACAAAATAAATAAATTCGCCAAGTTGGGCAATAAACGAACTTAAAATAGTATTAAAATTGTCGTCCAGATTTACTTAAACTTTTATTTACTAACTTTTATGCGTAAAGGTTTTTTTGTTGGTTTCCCTTGTAATGTTCGCTGACGTGTTATAATGAGTAAGTAAAGTCAAGTGTTAAACTGATAATATGCAGTCTGATTGCTAAAAACAAAAGTTAAATACACGGGGAGATCAGATTTTTTAGGTTTTAACACATAATAGCATATGAGGTATTTCAAAAGATAAATTGTAAATCGATGCGGATGGATGTGTTTAGGCCTAAATCCTTATTGGTTAAACAATAAGAACTTACTGTTAGGACAAGTAAGAGCCGTTTAACTTAGGTATTTTTTTCAGAGAGTACGAGGGCCATGCCCCCTTTAGTTTAGAGAGACGCACACGGAACACGTCGCACCACCTTCTCAGGCCTGCTATTGCTAGGGTCGTTCTGCAGTCTCCGGCGCCTGCGTCTTCTGCCGGACGGGATAGTATTGCCATCTCCCGTACCCTTTCCGCCGCCTCTTTAACCTACATCACCTCCTCGCAAAATGAGGCGGCGGAATCCCACGCACTCGCTTAGGGCCATAGACTATACCATGGTCTCCAGCCACGTTGCAACTTACTGCCTTTCGACAATAAAACCTTATGACGATTGTTTGTGCCATACTAGTGAGCGACTCCGTGTTTAATCTGAAAAGCGAAAAACATTTAACGCCATTTTGAATAGAACAATATGTCGTTTTACAAATAAGTGCAAAAGCAAATTGTTTTATTGTGCAGCCTTTACTTACGTCATCATACCCGTCGCGGATGTTTTGTAGTGCTTTTATAGCAATTTGAGTTCATACTTACATACTACATTTTAACAGACTTCAAAGTAGGTACATTCTTTTCCCAATTCGTTTAATTTTATCTTTTGTCCAGTTGCCCGCCTTCGAATTTGTATATTTTATGTTACTACTTACTTTCTAGTGGGGTTATTTAGGGTTGTTGTCTGGTGGATTGAAGGGTTTTGGAAGACTTTTTACTGACTTTAGTCGATTTAGGCCCGGTTCCTATAATCAAGAAACGATTCGTTTTGCTTACGGACGGTAAAATTTCGTTAACTTTTCTACAAAAAATTTACCGTCCATAAGCAAAACGAATCGTTTCTTGATTATAGGAACCGGGCATAAACGGACAGAGTAGTGGTTTGTGGACCTCTCGCCAGCTATCTCCACGTTTAGTGTTGTGGTTTCGATATGTGTATGGGACACAATATTAATAATTTTAATTAATATTATTATATTTGTGTGATCTACAGAGATAGTTCTGTGAACATTTATGGATGTTTTTTGTGTCCGTTAATTGTATGTTTGTTTGTATATAGGTGACATAGCAAAAAACAACAAAAAATATATGAACACTACACAATGAATATTTCCCTAGCCCCTAGCCTCAACTGATTACCGTCAGAATTCATTTTTATGGCGAGCAAACAACACCTTAAATATGAAATTCAAAACTCACGACATTGATATATACAACACTAAAGTGGAGTCGGTGAGACAGATACTTAGTTTGGAATTTTTCAAGAATTATGGTGTTCATGTGTAATATCCGTTTATTTCATATTAATACTTTTCTATAATTTATGTAAATGATTCAAATGTCAAGTTGCATATAAGTATGTGCCTGTACAAATACTATTAGCGAAAACCTGTAATTGGCTATATGTCTCTTATTCACATTGCGTAATGTTGTTGTTAAATGCTGTTGGTTTTCCAAATAATAAATAAATAAATAAAAAAAAAATAATATTTTAAGAGTGCATGTAATTATAAAGTATCTATCTATGTAACGCGTGTGGGCCAGGTGTCAAAGTTGTCAGACGCCTTGCAACCGCCCGCCGCAGCCGACCGTGGAGGAGTACAACTGTAGGGTTACTGCCATTTTCTGATATTTGGAGACTTTTCTCGAATAAATCATGAATAAAATTAAAGAGTGTTTCGGCCATCACATATATTATTTTGTGCACTTGACACATTAAATTACTTTCTTCTTTTAATTTAAATAATATAGAACATAGTTAAACTAAGCTGTGTGTTGGTTCTTCATCAAATTATATAATGTAACAATTGTTCCATGTCCAGGGACTTGAGCTTTTGTGGATCTATGTCTACCAAATGGAGGGAGTAAATACTTTTTTTCATAATACCTTATGCAAATACAACTCATAATAGGGAATATGCATGTATTTTTTTTTTATCTTTTATTAACTTGTTCCATCATTCTACTCTAATAAAAAATATAAATAATCTTGGCAATGTTCAAATTAATTTTTAAAATAACATTGAAAACATCGATAAAATTTGATCTGTTTGAACGCCGCCATATTTCGCGGGCCTTGGATGACGTCAGATATCACGCTCAGTGTTTGTTTTATAAACTTAGTATACTTACTTGAAGTGTTACAGTAATTTTATACCGATTTTCAGTTGTAATTACTATGTATTGTAATTAATAGACGATGGATAAAGTTTAAAAAACATTTTATAAGTATTGCCTTGTCCCTAAGTGTAAAAACACTATAAGAAGTACACCCAATACAGTATTTTTTCCTGTACAAAATAATAATGTAAAATACGAAAACAATGGTGTACATTAATGAGAAGAGATGAAGTATCTTCAATATCGTGTTTATATTGTTGTGAAGATCACTTTAATGTAAGCATATTACAATTTATTTGCTAGAATAGTGTGAATTAGTCAGCAGTAGGCCATTTATGTTGGTTTTAAATATCAAGCGGAAGGCAACTTGCTTGTCTACTTAAGCTAGGTAACAAAAGTCCAATAAAACTTCATGAATATAACTAACTATACATATCTTACCTATCCTTTAGATTATAATATAACAAGTATTATAATAATTACCTTGCGGATTTCACTCCTTTGACTTTAGCAGACGTAAAATCTGGATTTGATGCAAAATATGTAGTCATCATGAATGCATCTATTTTCGGTAGATTGTCCGATTGTTCTTTGACATAACTACATTCAGTCATCGTCCTAGATAATTTCTAATATCACTAGAATGCTTAAATTGCACTAGCTAAGGGCAAAAACCACAGAAACACCTATCTTTCTCCGTAACACTATGAATATAGGCGCCGATAAATGACAGGACGGGGAATTTGACGTCATGTTTTGTTTCGACCAATAGTGAAGCGTTTTGCAAAGTTGAATTTCGCTCCCTTATTTTGCATATTTTAATTAATATTTTTTGCAATTAAAGACGAACTAAATAAGAAAATAATTGTTTAGGCAAAATATGTGGACAATAAAGATTCAAGGGAAAATTAATCAAGTAAATTTAAACAACATGCATATTCCCTATTCTTTTTAACTAATTAAATTGTAGACAAGTACTCGATGCGCCGAATGGTAAGCGATGGCCGGTGCTTTGAAATTTTCGCTAACCAGGACAAACTTTACAAGCAATGTAAATAGAATTGTTTGCATAGAGCATATTGCTGATTTCGTAAAGATGAAGATTGTTGCTTGGCCTGGCGGCTTCTAATTGGAATTTAATATGCTGTACGGTTTTATATATTATTTACTAGCAGCGCCCCGCGGTTTCACCCGCGTAAGTCCCGATCCCGTGGGAATGTCGGGATAAAAAGTAGCCTATATGTTAATCAAGGTCTCCAGCTATCTACATACCAAGTTTCATCGCAGTCGGCTCAGTAGTTTTGGCGTGAAAGAGTAACAAACATCCATCCATCCAAACTTTCACATTTATAATATTAGTGGGATTACTATCTTTCGCTGAGCAAAGGCGGCAATTCCTGAGAACTGTAAAAAATGAAAATGAATATTGTTAGGATCTTACCGGAAAGTTCTACTTGTATATCCTCAGTTGCCTTACAAAATATTAACGTACAACGTAAAAACATCTATAGGGTTAGCAAAAACATTTTAATTACACAATACGTTATCCGTATTAATAGTTGTTTAATAGTAGTTAACAAGACTTAACAATGAAAGGTTGAGTGTCAAGGACAACTGCAAGGATACGTTGAGGATTGAGAACTGGTAATTTTAACTTAATAAGTTCGATTAACTTCACGCTCTCTCTTAAGTTTTAGCGTTTTAGGTGCTCACATGTAAATGGCGATATTTGCGAACTCCATTGACGATCGGCAAATATTTATTCAAAAATAGTTTGATTATATCTTTCTCTTATTGACACAAATTATGTAAATTATGTGAAATAAAACGCAAACAACGCTATCTGGTGAGTCGTAATATTTATTTGGCACGTTAGTTGTATGTGTACAGTCACGGATATTACTTTTCTACTGTGCTCTCTAAGGCTTAGGAGCTTTTTGTTATCGACCTGTTTGCAGTATCGTATGAATGGCGCAAGTGACATTACGTCATGAATCAGTTTTTTTAAATATTGAACTTTTAAACTGATAAAGATAATTGCATAATACTTATAAAACACTACTTTTATACGTGTAGGTAATTAATGTTTTCTTATTTCCTTTCAAAGCGGATGTTATTATCGTGGACACACTGAGTTAACGTGTCGTATCAATAACAAATTTAAGATCACCGGTTATTTTCAGTGCGAATTATATTAATGGTTTTCTAAATGTCCTCTTTAATGACTTACTTTCACTATCCATGTCAGACGTAATGATTTTTTACTGCCTGTTAAATACGATAGGTTTCACAGACTTACGAGTGGTTTAAAAACTTGGAAAGTTTTGATGCTTAAAGGGTTGTCTACTGTGAAATTTAAAAGAAATAATTAAATAGGTATACCTTTATTCACGGTACTGCTATTCCTTAAACATTTTTTTTAGGTTTTTGGGGATAGGTTTTGGTCTCCATGGAGACACTACTGTTCTTCGATTACTAGTTTTATTTCGCTACTAGTAGAATACACTAATATTTTTTCGACCTTATTAAAGTAAATTTTTCTTCTATTTTTAGTTTATTGGATATATTTTTTGTATTTTATTTCTTAGTAATCCGGGGGTTTACTACAGTCACCGTCAGAATATTTTAAGTATCTTAGTGGTGTAAAAATCTAATAAGATAATCCAAAAATATCGTAGTAGTATATAAAAAAGAAAGAAAGAAATTTAGGGGCAAGAGATTAACCCTTTCTGTTGAAACTCTTAACACATTTCATGTATTTTATATTTCACTTTTACAGTATTTTATTGCAACCAACTAAGTTAGGTATATCTCAGTGTTCTACAATAGCGTGGTCACTGTACATAGTATGCCTTATGAATAGCTTCACGTTGCACAAACCCTTCACGCACCACGGACATAAAAGATTGTTTAAATAGCAAAAGATATTGTTGTAAGCACAGACAGCAACAAAAAAGTTGCTGATTACTTTGATTATGAAGTATTTTCTCTCTGTAATGGTAGCACTACAGAAAGAACTCCTCTTCCATTTTTATGTTCAAAGTTTCCGAAGCTTAATTTTATTAGTTCAATTTAAAATAGACACAATAATAAAAAATAAGTGTGCAGGACTAATATGATATATAGTACATCAGCTATTGACCGAACTTCGTTCGCTTGGAAATTTTGGTGAAATCTATACAACGGGAACCCTACATTTTTCCGGAATAAAAAGTCGTCGATGTGCTATTTCAGACTATAATCTATCTCTGTATCAAATTTCATCCAGATCTGTTCAGAAGCTTTTGCGTGAACGAGTAACAAACATTCATACATCCTCCAGTAACAAACTTTCGCATTTATAATATTAGTGAGATTACACTAATTATGTACTACTAACTTGCTGACTGTACTCTCTTGCAAAATTTACTACGCACTTAGTTAACCAGTGTAGCATTGCTATTGTTTCGTACTCTGATTTTTCGAGGTAATTTTGAAACGAAAGCCATATAAATGTATCTGCATTTTGTTAGGAGTTATGACGCAATAAATCGCATTTATCTATCACAAAACTTTCTGTGATGGTGCATTTGACCACTATAGTGTCTTGATATGACATTTAAAGGAGATCATGATGTGTAGATTTATTGGTGGTATTAGAGTCGCCCAATTGGTTAAGTAGTTACATTCTGACCGAAGACCGCAGTTCGGCAGAGCTATTAGGTTAAGCACCCTTGCCTCAAAACGAAGGCCTTTGCCCAGTGCGTCCTACCTGTAATGACATACGGTGCCGAGACGAGACTGTTAGTCTTAAATCACTGTCATAATTATAGAATAGTATAGTGATAATGTAATTTTAGTGTGTATAATTTACTGTTTAAACAGTTACTATGTTCACCCATATTCCATAGGAGTACAAAATAATTTCAATTATTTATAAATTGATTTGAAAAATTTGCTTTTGGTGTTATTTTCATAGTTGCTGTATAGACGTGTCGTGAGATTTATATGTGGACAGGATTGCAACCGTTGAAAAACAACTGCCTGCATAGTTGGCGCAATGGTTAGAGTGGTCGCCGCGCCATCAACACTCTCATCAATGTCTCAAATCTGGGTTTACTTGTTGTTTGAATGTTTGTAAAGCCCTCGACACACAGGAATCCTGCCTAGAAAGGGAAACGCTTTTTAAAAAAAGAAAAATATCCCCAGGGACGAGATATATTAGTGACAAGCTTTTGCCCGCAGCATCGCTCTCGTTAAAAAGATTTTGTGGGTCAATTTAGGTATCTCTGAGGTACAGTACTTAAGGTACCCTCTGTCCTTTTCTATGCTCCTGACCTAACTGACTGACTGACTGACTGGTTACCGACTGGCCTGACTGACTAACCTGTCTGACTGACTGACTTGACTGACTGACCTGACTGTATGCAAAATATAATGATCGGTTCAGTAGTTAAGGCATGAAGGCGTAATTATTCGCATTTAAGTATAATATTAGGATATTATGAGACGATGTTATCTCAAACACTTTCCGTGATGAGGTAACACTTGGCTAGTTTACCACAGAGTTTGGTTGCAGTATAACCTGTTTATTATACTTAATGGCTACCCAGACATGCTCACTTATTGCTTATTGCATTAATCAGAAACAAGAAATAGTCGAGAAATTGACGTTGTGATCGATCGGGCTGTGAATAGCTATCTGTGCGAGAATGGTGATTTCAGGACATTTAAGATTTTGCAAAGTATATTATTGTTACGGAAATCTAACCCGCGGGCGCCATCTATTGTCGAGTAGAAGTCATAGAGTGTTACGATTACCTAAATTGAGACGAACGCCATCTTTTGACATTGTGACACATTATATTACAAAATTAATTTCGAGTTTTCTGGAAATTTACGAACTCTGTATGAAATAACGTTCGTTTCTAAAAGGGCAGGTTCATTGCGGTATCAATGGAGTTCTATTTGAGCGATTCGCGAGTGAACAAGTGAATAGAGAAGTGTAAATATAAGTGCGAAGTATAAGTGATAATTTAAATAGTGAGAATTAATCATAGTTGTGTTATTTATTGCAATAAATTGTGTCTATTTCGGTAATAAGTGGGTGACCATACTAATGCCGAAACTAAATTCTACAGTTTTTAAATTATTCGCATGTGTCTCAGACACTAGACATCTTGAACTAAATACCTACCTTTTATACAACTAAATATTTGTGAAATCTGAGTCTTTGCAATAATATCATTAAAATAAATCGAGGGGTTTACTACACATACATTGAAGAGTTCCACTGTCCACCTCCTAGGTCCATCATCAAATCGGCTCTAAATTATATTATCGTCATACAAACTACATATATGTATATACAAAGCTCTTTTCGATACGACATTAGAAATAGGTTTAAATTGACTTACAACATTTGTTTACATAGTTACAAGCGAAGGTAATTAACTCGTGTTAAAAAAAAAGAAAATCCGATGACAAATCGAGGGGAAAATGTACTAAACTCTTTTGTCTTTACCTATTTTTATATAAGAGCTAGTACGAAATAAAAACAACCATGTTATAAGAAGGTCGGAAAGTGATGCAATAAACTATGGTCGTCCATGCGTTTCTAAACCGTGGCTGTTATGGCAATAACTTCAGTAACGATCGTTATTCTAAGACCATGGTTAGCGTAGCCTAAATTTAGCTATGAAAGAATCAATTATTATTATGTTCTTATTGTAATCAAGTTTGCTGAAAAATATCTACACATAATTGGAATTGTGGTTTACTAATCAAAGAAACATTCGATATATTTTTAATGTGTTGCTCGCGTATACTGTAATAGCACACAAGTAAAGAAATCATGTGATAATAGGCTTGTGTCCACTACAAATCCAAAGGTAGGAGCGTACTTTCTAATGATGGATCATGATATGGAGATAACAATATTCGTTATAAAAATTTAGATCAAAATAAATATTTGTAGAAAATAAATCTCCTTTTTATAAGGGATAGGTGGCAAACGAACAGACGAGGTAGGTAGGTGCAACTCAATGTAACATATTATTCTAAAATATAAACTGATGCGCTAATTACTACTATACATATTTAAGTAATAGCTGTCTGGAGATGACCAACCCCGACCAACGGCAACCGTTCACGTGCATGACGCACACGTCAGCCATTGTACAGATCAACCATATTGAAGGAAGCCAAACGACCCGACACATACACCATCATCGGCAGGACTTCTAGTCGAGCATGACATACTCAGAACTTCAATCTTCACAAAATACATTTTTGAATCGTTGGATAAACTACCTATATAAAGATTTTGTCTTTCCATACAAGTTTTAACCACTTTTTTCGTATTTCTTTACTCTGTTGAACATAAATAAATAATTTGTTGGGCGTTTTTATTATTGTGCGTTTATAATAGGGCACTATAATATTAAAATTCAATAATACGAGAAATTCATTTTAATTCACAGAATAGTAACAAATGTGGTGCATTGTTTATTTGCCACGGCGCGACGTCATTTAAAACGCCATGACAATTTTAGGCGTTTTTCCGATAAATAAAAATTGGTTTTATAATGCGAAATACCGAATGTAATCGTTCGTATTTTTTCATATAACTAAAAAGGTTTTTTGATTAAAATACAATGTGAAACTAGCATATTAGCACATTGACCATTTTGTAAATTTAGTCAACTAGCCTATTCAGAACAGAACCAAGACTTTACGTAAGTAAATATTAAGTTGGCAAAGGTTTTCTATAGAGTGGATGTGTTACCCAGTTGGTATCAATTTTGTTTTTAAAAGACAACTCCCGCATTAGGAATGACATCTGTGTCGCGGGGGACTTTACAAACATACAAACAACGGACACAAAGAACACCCAGACTCGGGTGTTCTTTGTGTCCGTTGTTTCGGTCGAACCCACGACCTATGGCGTAGCAGTCAGGGTCACTAACCACTAGGCCAGTCAAACTCAAGTCAAATTCATGCAGATATCTGCTGTGTTCTACTTACTAATTCAATCAAATGGATACTCAATATAAATTTGGTATCTGAAATGTTTTGGATTCAATTCTCACTTGCGACAATTCATTTCCAATGCAAATAAATGTGCAAAAAAAACATAAACATATATGTAGAAACTCCTGCTCGTCTATCGGAAACATCGGGCGTGTTCATGTTTAATGTTGTGGGTAGACGTGAGTTGGCGGGCGAGGAGAACGTGATTTTTACACAGTAATTTTACTACACTTATTAAAACACAAAAATATACTCTGAATAATCATTAGACACCCTCAATCAAGCTTTAAATCACGACACTCCACAGAACACGGTGCACCTACGAGATGCAAATCGATTCTGCCTTTCCAGCGGCCTATCCGAAACGTAACTGTCACCCGTCGCGCGCCAGCGCTCGGTGTTGCGTCAGTGTCTTAACTTCTGACACTTTATTAATAATGTTGCCAACTAAAATAATCGGTGCACCGTCATATATGTATATTATATTACCCATAAGTAACATAGCGTTGCGTAACTAAGCACTATTAAAAAACAAATTGGTGTTTGTTTTAAAACGATTGAGTCACCTGTTTATTTTTGAAAGCGTTGTTTATTTATAACTAGTTCACAGTAGAAGCGCCCGAGGATAAATGATTACCGATAACGATGAAAGAGCCATGGTCGACACCTTTGGTTGACTTGTGCATTGAAATTTTTACTATTGACACATCAAAAACTCGTATTTATTTTATTACAAACCCCGGCTTCACACGTGTACAAATGATACACCTAAACCTTCCTCATGAGTCATTCTGTTTATTAGTGAAAACCGCATGAAAATCCGTTCAGTAGTTTTTCTGTTTATCGCGAACAGACAGACAGACGCGGCGGGGGAATTTGTTTTATAATATGTAGTGATAGGGGCAATAATAGATGATAAAACAGTTTACTATTTAATCAAAATGAGATAATAGACATTATTATGACTAGTTATACAGGTAGTGCTACGCTATTGGATGGTTAACAAAAGTAGGGTTTTAAAAGGTACGAACAACTTAACAGTTACGGTTATTTAGTGATTTTGATAGTTTATAGCAATAATTGTAAGATTGTTTCTAACAGGCGGGAACCTTTCACAGTGCTTTTGACTTAACACATAACTGCAGTCGTCTAAAGATTTTAGGTACTGAACAAGTTCGGCCCCAATTTGAACCTACCTTCTTAAAATGAGGGGCTCGTGGCTAAGTGGTGACCGAGTAGTTAGCACATTTCATAGTTAAGTAATACTAGCTGGGTCAGTCTAGAATGGGTGACCATTCTTAACACACTGAGACTCCTCCGTGCCTCGGAGAGCACGTTAAACCGTCGGTGTCGGACCCGGGTGCCATGCAAACATCTGTGGCATTCGTAAGGGGTAGTTTTGAGTAATAAAAAGTCCGAAAATCTGATCCAACTACAGAACTTCGCTATCGCCAACCCAAGTAAGGTTGTGGAGGTCTGATGGCAGTAGCTTCCAGTAAAATATCAAAGTTCGGTCGTATAGTAGTTAGACTGAAAGCCGACCCCAACTTAGTTGGGAAAAGGCTAAGGATAACTTCGTCGTTTGCCCGTATTCCAGTGACCGAATTCGAGTAAAACAATGTAATTAATGCATCGGGTGCCCGAATTTGAGTAACGTCTTTCGTGCACCCGAATACGAGCTAGCTAATGACCAAGTTTAATTGCGCCATAACGCTGGCGTCGTCCTCAGGAACCGTACTTTTTTTCTGGATGAAACCCAAGATACCATATCCTTTACTGTACCCGTGGCAACGTGTATGTGAAATTTCATGACAATTGATTAATTAATTAAGGCGTCAAAGCGTTACAAACAGACAAACCCATATTCGCATTTAAATATTAGTTAGGAAGGGGCCTAAAGTTGCCTAAAAAGTATTAGTACTGCTCTTTCTTTGCTGCAAGTTACAGAGACAAGGAACATCCAATAAATAATGTCTGTGGGTTAAACAAACACTTGTCTATCGTTTTTAAATAAACCCACAACATGTAGCACCTACCCACCGCGTTGCCAATATTTGTAGGGTCACCACTTAAAACACCTCCATGCTTCGTAGACATACCGAGAAAATACATAAAGGTAGTTGAATAAAATGTCGAGTTGATTGTATAAATGTATATGTATAGATTTAAAAGCGTATTCAATTAAACGTCTACGTAGTACGTGTGTCGTAGACGCTCATTCAGATTAGTTCCTTCATTTGATGAGTCACGGCGGCAATTAGGGTTGTCACTTTCCTAAAACAATAGGAAAGTTGACTAATTTTTGGAATGACTTTTATTTTATATCTAGACACTTATTTAACGCAAAATATTATAATGTACTAATAAAAAAAAACTTAATTAAAAAGAAAAAATTAGAAAATGTAAGGTTACTTTTAAAATTTTTGATAAAACACGAGCATTTCTACCAACTGATTAACGTTACTTACCGATAAACCGACAGTGTTCCACAGAGTAGTGTAAGTATACAATACTATGATAAGGAAGATAGAATTTCATAGTTGGCAACCCTACTTGCCGGACTGATTGACAATCAATGGTTGCATGCTGTGAATGTTTACGATCTAGCCCGACTGGTATTTCTGTTTGTATGTAATTTGAGACGTGAATTGACCACCCAGAGTTTTCTTATAAATAAGGTTATTTCAAGTGAGAGTCCCGTGGCCCTAGGGTGCATTAAGATCAATAGGGTTTACACACAATTAAAATTTGACCTGTAACTTATTATGAATGTATGAATATATCGAAGAATGTCACACTTTTGAGGACTTCTAAATAATTTGGAATGTTACACAAATAATAAAAAAGCGCTTGTAAGTACTTTTTTTGACAATTGGAAAATCTGCATAATTTTGATACACGAAAATAACTAATGGACTGCTAAGGGACTAACTGCTATATTACAGATTATAACATGTTTACTAGCTGAAATATGAAAATGCCTACCTATTTCTTTCCAAAAATATATATTTCTTGCACGAAATCTAGGTTATTGTAGATTTGAGCGTTACAATAGCGAAATAAAACACACGCGATTAGTACATATAGAAGTATTTGCAAACCAAATAAAACAGTTTAACTACGCGAACGCATGAATACATAAACAACAATAACCACATTCTTAATTAAAACCGTTTTTTTTTTTCAATTTTTAAATAGCTTCTATTAATCCGCAATTCAAATTCGACATTGCGTGCTTTAAAACAGTGTTTATGACAGATTGCTATAGACAAAGGAGCGCGCCATTTTTAAGTCACGTGCTTGACCTAACTGTTGAAATAGATTTTTATGGAGCGGGCATTGAACACAAACTGTGTCGAAAACCACCTCAATTAAAAAGTCCGGAAGAGCTATAGAGAAGGCTTTTTAGGTAGGTATTCTGTAGATCTTACTAATCTAGAAATTAATAAATACTGTCCTTATTTAAGAAAAGTATATTTAAAACTGAATTTATCCCTGTGACTCAAAAGTGGCATTCAGAAGATTGAGCTTCAGAATATTCCGATACATTTATAGAGAGATACTGCACATAGGTTTATAACTACAAATCAGTGTAATACTGCCTAATAAGTATTAGTTAGAGTTTTGTTTTACCAGAGCGTCACCTTCGTCGTTGAAATAGCAAAACTTTGGGTGATCAAACCGCATCTCAAATTACTAAAAAACATCATGCAACCGTTATCTATTGCCGATAAGTGCGGTGAGTAGGGTTGCCAATAATGCGAACTTTAAAATTATCATATGGACGGAGTGGTCTGATTCGGGGGCGAGGACTTTATTGGGGGTTTTGCGACTATCATCTGCCTGGAGAGAAACCGTATCTTTAGGCAAAAAGCTTTGACTGGTAGAATTGGCAGTATTTGTTGATTCAAGCACGTTGTTGCAATTCTTCTTTCTGTACAAAACGGTTACGGTTCTTTTTTATTATATAATTGTTGATAATTTAAATAAATAGAGAAAAATGTCCAATGATGCTGATGATGTAGGTTTGTACATGTACATATATACGACTAAAAGGTATGTGTCGTTGCAATGGCAAGTAAAGCAAGAGAAATCCAAAAAAGACTTAAGTATTCTTTAGAAAGATAATAATGCATACAAATTTAAGAATGACTGACTATTAACACGAGTGCAGAACTCGGTTTTCAGTTGTAAATTTGTGTTTTAACCTTGTCATTTGACAGTTGAGTAAGTATGTAATGGTATGTGCTTTGGGTTAATGTTGTATTCTTATTCACGACTTGTTCCATCTCTTTGTAACACAAACACCGAAGACGACTATATTCTCTTACGAATATACAGAAATAATAGGTTCAATTTGCTGTCTAAATGCGACCTTATAGTCTTATGAGTTCTTACAGTTTACGACTAAAAGTGTAGTCGACTTATATAGGTACTATACTATAGGTACTAGACGTACATATAAACTAGACGTGTAACTCGGGACTTGTTGCTATAATATATTTATAAGTTACAATTCCTATTACTCCAGAATAGTACGTGAAGCAGTTGGAATAAGAAATTTAAAATTTTCTACCGAAAGGATACCGCTTATGATATCGGAATCCCGTCATCAGCAAATGCAGGGAATAGACACTCAACAGCATTCGACGGATGTGGTAGTGTGTCGAAGTACCGACAGTATGAACAAAAAAAATGAAGACCAGTTGCGGGTAATTCTCGTAACTCGCACCTCACGGAGGCGACGCTGTGTTCTCACCAGTCCATTCGTGACCACGATCGGTGCAATTCGATCGAAACGTCGCGTAACAAAAAAAAGTACTGTACCTACCTTGTAATTCATCATCTTATCATGTACAGCTGATAGAAAATAAATGATTTGAGGAAAAACGTAGTTAACTGACATTGTATATAGAGAGAATCGAGAACACTCCTCATACTAGGTGTAAATATCAAAACCAGAATAGAATAGGTACTCTTCAAGGCCTCTTAGCAGTCAGAAAAAAAAAATAAGAGAAGGAAAAAGATTTCAATTTAAAATATGACACAAACACATATTAGAGATTCAGATTTTGCTGTTGACAGTACGGCATAAAATACTATTGTACAGATAATTAAATTACTTAAATCACATCAGAAAGTAAAACCAACATATATCTTTTATAACGCAGTTCTTTCCGCAAAATTTTCAATTATACTCAACCGAGTTCATTGTACTTGGTCGGTAAATTCAATTCGTAATAATTGCGTGTCTTTCACCCATCAGCGCTCACCATTCGTGATCTAAACTGTGGCCTTGTTTGTTTCAACTTTATTAAATAAAGCTTAAAACTGAAACATGTATGACTTTCTAAGTTGGTTGAGCAGTGAAGATGTGATATCATATGTAGTACGAAGTTAATTACGAGCGCAAATATTTCTAGTACCTATATGAATAGAATAGTCTTTAGATGCATTGGTTTGTGTGTTTATCTATAATACAGGATGTGGCGTAATTAATGGATAAGCAGCACTAGCAGGCTCATCGGCAGGTATAAGACCTGCCGATGAGCCTGTTCTGTTAATGAACTCTGAAAATGTTATTGTGTGTATGAGCTTTGAAAAATGTTTTGTTTAATGATAAAGCCGTTTTTTACGACTGCGACGAAAAAATGTTACTATCACTCGCTACAGTTGCCACAAATTTAAAATTTTTGCCTTCTGATTTTTTTTAATATAGCTGAAGAGTTTGTAGTATGTTAACAATAAAGAGTTTCCTATTCGTGCCTCTAATATTAAAAAAAAAAATCACATGAAATGGCAAAAAGTCTTTGATCATTTAGTTTGTTAACTTTGTACGCCACCTAGTGCAAAAAAACTTTATGGGAGTTGACTTGCCCATTGTTTTAAAAACATGCTTGTGTATTGCAGATTAAAAAATGGCAAAATACTTATTGAATATCGCGGTATCTCCTAAAAAAATTGACAAGTTTTTGATGACCATGATTTTTTTTTAATAACAAAAACTCTTAAGCTGGACCAAACTGCACTCATTAGTTAAGGAGTCTATCGCGAACAAACAACGTGACACGTATAAAGATATATATACAAACCAAACGCATTTTCATACGGTTTTAACAAATGAATAGAGCGATTCATGAGGAAGGTTTAGGTGAAGGTTTAGGTGAAGGTTTAGGTGAAGGTTTAGGTTAGGGTTGTATTAGCCTTTTTTAATTATGAAATGAAATAAGCGTTTGGCTTCCAACTCACCTGATTTAAAGTGACGATGAAGATTGTCATATTCATGGTACACGCCTATCCAAGAGAAACCTATTCACTTTACACTTGAACGTTCCAGGATTATAATTGACTGGAAAAATAGACGCAGGCAGCTCATTCCACACCTTGGCGACTCAAACCAAAAAGGAGCTGTCAAAGCGTTTAATTTTACTTTTTGGAGTTTCGACAACGAAAGGACGGAACCTCTGACTGCGCCTAATAGTCCGATAAAGGAATGGTGAGGGTTCAATTAATTCGAAGACAGCTTTCGCACACTCACCAAAGTGAATCCTATTAAAAAAAACAAAAAATAAACATCTGACGTTCGTCCGTCTTCTAGAACTCATAGTAGAATGATTAATTTGGGTCTAATAAATAGTGCAATCGGGTAGCCTATGGTTAAAATATTTTTTTTAACATTTCTCATGAAATTTTGTGTTTAATTCAGACTTAAATAAATATATTTGTTATTATTTATAGTTTGTTTTAAATGTTAAAACAATGCATTTGTATGACGTCAAAAGTTTATATTTAAAACAAGTTTCCACAGAATTTAACATTTTGACGTATGTTAAAGAGAAACTTTTTTAACTTAATAGTCACCTATCATATTTTTTCCAGAATATTTTTATATTATTAATCCTACAAATAATTGGTCCAAGTCATTGTGGGGATTGAGCAAACACTCTATGCACAAGCATTTTGTAAAGCAGGTACTTCTTAGCTAAACCTCTTTAAGATTAAAAAAAAATCATAGATCGAACTGTACACTTCTGCCTACTTTACATTATTGATACATTTCAATAGAAATACTTGAAAACAGTTATGAGAAAACCACATGGAAAACAGATCAGTAGATCGTAGTGAATGTGTCATACTAGAGCATAGGCAATTGTGTTGGTTGAGAATGTGTTTACTTTTGTTATGGGAGGCCTCAAGAAACTTTAACGTAAATGTTTTTTTTTTTTAGGGTTCCGCATGCCCGAATGTAATACGAAACCCCTATAGGATCACTCGTGTGTCTGTCTGTCCGTCTGTTACAGCCAATTTGCTGCGAATCTACTACATCGTATTTGTTGAAATTTGGTAGGTACACATTTCAGTTTTGTGAGCCAAACACAGATGTCTCACGTAAATATGTAAAAATAAAAAATATATATATTTGCAAGCTGTATATATATATTTTTTATTTTTTATAGTTCTTACATCAATACTTTTAAAGTTTAAAGTATTTATGAAAATAGATGACGAAACACAATTCCCCCTCCCCCTCTCATTGTCTCCGAAACTGCTGAGCCCAAATTTTTTAAAGAAATACAGAAAATAGTTTTTAACCGACGAAAACAAAGGAGGTTCTCAATTCGACCGTATTATTTATTTTAACATAGGTTATAGGAATATCAAGAAGTCTATGGTAAATAACAAGGTAAATCTCTCAATATTGTGGGTACAAACTTACAATTTCAGTTGCAATGTATGGGAGAACACAAAGTCAACGTCAAATATCCTTATCCTTAAAAATTGTTTCATTTCGATGTTTTTTTTTAAACTAATAATTTTATTATAGATTAACACAAAGTCACCTCAAGGTTGCTTTGTCGAAAGTATAAAAAAAAAAATATAACAATAAATAATACCGTGTTGCAAATAAGGAAAATCGCTATCTGCCAGCGTCGCTATATAACCGCCCGTTTCGAAATAACTGAGTCTTGTGAGAAGAAATCTTTAATCACGCTCTTCAACTGCAATGTTAAGTTTGTTGGGTAATGTATATATTGGTACCACTATTTAAACTTGGTAGACATATATATATAATATATATATTCATCATACGGTACTCTCTCCACGCTAGTTCAACTCGCACTTTGCCGGTTTATATTTACGAGAAAGTTGTGTACATTAATTGACTCCAAAAAACGAGGAGGCTCGTTATTTTTTTTTTATGTACGTTCATCGATAATCTACTACGTGTACGGTGTTCGATTTCAATGCTTCTATTTGTGTTATACTAGCAACCCGTCCCGGCTTCGCACAGGTCGTAGCAAAGGTCTTCAACAATTGTCATATTTCAGCCATTTTACACAAAACCCTAATGATTTATATACCTTAACTTTCCTCATGAATCACCTCGTCTATTGGTGATCAGTATAACCGCATGAAAATCCGTTCGGTAGTTATTAAGTTAATCGCGAAAAGACAGACAGTCGCGTGGGGTACTTTGTTTCATAATATGTAGTAATAGTGATCATTGTGACCATAGTGATACTAGAAAGGAAGTAAGGAGGTCATCCTATCCGCCTGTGTTTTTAAAGATAATAATCATATGAATTAACTTTATCTTAACCATCTTTACCACGGGACGTCCACAGTCCACTGAACTAGTTAGGCATAAAAACTTCCAATGTTGTACAAAATTGTAAAGTACGTGGAGAGAACTAATTAATTAGGTATGTATTTATACGGAAATTAACGCGATCACGAAATAGGTATTACATACCTCTGAATACATAATTAATTATAATATAATGATATTATCATGGCACGCGAAAGTTTAAAAGTTAGTAGATGATGAAGTTAGTATGATGATGTTAGTAGATGATAGATACATGACATATTAGATTTAAAAATCCCTAAATGTCATAATCGACTATTTACATATACATTACAGTTAAGGATGCACGGAATCCTCAGGGCGCGATCCCTATTCGCACTAGTCCTGTTTTTGAAGTCTTACGCAGTCATTAACGTCTAGAAGTAAATATTAATATCCTGTTACCATGATCCCCTTTTCATAAGCAATTGTTTTAAAATTAAACTATTTCGTATTTTGTATATTCTTATCATTACTTTCCCTTTCAACAAAAAACGTTATAATATTATTTACGTATTAACGGGAATTAACGCGATCACGAAAAGGTATTACATCAGTCAGCCTGTGACCACGGCCAGTGCAACCTGGTCGAAACGTCAGGCAATTCAGAGGTATGTAATACCTTTTCGTGATCGCGTTAATTCCCGTTAATACGTAGATAATATTATATCATGGAACGCGAAAGTTTAAAAGTTAGTATAAAAAACGTTATTAAGTATGTGCATAAACTTGGTGAAGGGAAAGACAGACCACAAAGATGAAGCGGCAAAAGGTTTTTTTTTTCTAACTCGAATTACATAATTTGTGATTGATGGGTAAGTGTAGATTCTTAACTATTAATATAATTTTATTAATAATATGCGTATAGATAGATAGTAATATTTGTGCTTAATATACGATACTTGATCACAGGTCAAAAATAATCAGGTGATTGAAACAAAACTAAAGAATTTATTACTTTTAATAATTTGTTTCCATTGTTGCAGCTGTGGGTTGCAGGTCTAAGATCCGGCTGTAGAATTAGTGCACTCATCGAGTATTTGCTAAAAACCAAATTTTTTGCCGTGAAGTGGACGATATTTTATTTAAAAAACAAGTAAATTTTTGTCCGAAAAAATTCATAAACAATAATTTTATTAAAAATACTAGCGGCCACATTTTGATAGGCAGCCTGGTAGATATATATTCTCCTAATCATAAATATGCGTAAAAGTTTGGTTTTTAGCAAATACTCGATGAGCGCACTAATTCTACAGCTGGATCTCGTACTATGTGTAATAATATTAGTTTACAATATGGCACATCCTTGTCAGCTGATTGTTGTGTCATTTGTCAACAATATAATCGGATAGACTTCGATCTTAAGCCCAGATGTCCTGGTTAGGTTAAACGCGTCACTACTTCTATCAACCTTTCCTTCTATACATTACAAATACGAATAAGTACTTATGCTGTCTTGTCTTGTGTTATTGAGTTCTCCCAAATACCTTTACTATTTGTATTCTGTGCTAACACCTCCTTAGTTATTATAGGTCTTAAAACACACTACTGGTGGAAATGATCAAACGTACAAATCTACAATACTTGATGCGGCAGAAGTTGACGAGGACAATACTGAAACCATTGCAACACCTATGCAGTCATTATATTATTACTAATTTATGCCAGGCTCGGGAACAGATTTTTCATATGTCCTATTCTCAACCCTGACAACGTGTGTATGCAAAACTTCATGACGAGAAATTAAAGTGTGAAAGTGTAACAAACAAACAAATTAAGATCTAAGGGGAAATGTCATATAATAAAAAAACACCACACCGTACTGTAACACGCCGTAATACTGTGCATGTTCTCAATTGGTGTAAGTATGTTAAAGTTCTAGAATTGTCAAAATCCATGTAACTCCGAAATCATTTATTAATCTTTCGAACACTAGGCAAGACGGTTCGATTAATGTTAGATTCGCGATTTACAAATACATGAATAGTAACATGTATAGCAGGCGTTGTTTGAAAACCGGGGAAGTCATAATAGAGATGTCTCTTCGCTGCCAACACTTGAAATTAAATAACAGTAGTAAAAAATAGCAAAGCTTCAGGTATGATTTAATAAATAAGATATCTTAGTACATTTCATTCTTTTGTTTATTTTATTACTTTAATTACTTATATATTCAGTTCTCATAATAAATAATATTTTCAATGTCATATGGTTCTAAACCATTATAAAAACTGATGAGATGTGTTTGGTTAAATTGAGAAGTCTATAGAATGACATTGAATTTTATAACTTAAGACAGTAACGACAAATTTACCTTTATTTACTCACTGATTGACTCTTTCTGAAAGGTCCCAATGTTTCCTATCTTGTGTGTGCGTTTACTTGTATGGTAATTAAAAAACATACAATGGAGGGCTACCTCTTACTCTTGGTATTTTTAAATATTTTTGGTTACATCACCCTGCACGTCTAGTTTTAAATGGCACAAAAGCATTAAACGTAATGCCATCACCAGATACGTTTTCAAACCTTCAAAAAAAGAACGCACTCCTATCTCAAAGGCCGGCAACGCACTTGTAACTCTTGAGTTGCAGGTGTCCATTCGCGACGGTAGCCACTTACCATCAGGTGACCCGTCTGCTCGTTTGCCCCCTATAATAATAAAAAAAAAACCATGTACTTGTTTGCTATATGAGAATAATAGGTACTCATTTAGACTTATTCCTTTCCTTTTTTTTTTCATTCACTGATATAATATGAACAGAAAATACGCAACACTTTCAGAGAAAGATTGTTCAAGACGCGTGACGCCAGATCAATTCATTGAAGAACGGCACATGATTTGAGGAGGAAACTATCTACCAAAAACTCTGCTGACAACATTCTGTAGTAAATTTTCAATTACTGTCAAATTACTTCCAAAGTGATAATTTTTTTTTACGGTCAGATTCAAGTTCAATCACCAATCGGATTGATCTCAAGTTGTAACAATTTTTTACTCTAGCTGTGAATTCGTGGATCCATGCAGTAAACGTGACTACGAATGGTTAAAAAAATACAAAATGGCGGACGTCGTCGTGGAAATCAATAAAGGTGGCAAAAAGTTGATAATGTTTTTTGTGAATTATTTAGAGTATACATACTAGTATACCTACAAATATACCTACTAGTAGTATAGAGAAAGTCTTGTGGCTCGTGGCTTAGTGGTCATCGAGTAGGTTAGCAAGGTTAAGTAATACTAGCCAGGTCAGTCTTATTATGGGTGAATATTTTTAACACATTGAGACCCCTCCTATAGAACTTCGATGTCACCGCTTAGTAGTTGGGTTGTGGAAGTCTGATGGCAGTCGCTTCACGTAAAATATCGAAGTTCGGCGGTATCGTAATTAGACTGAAAGCCGACATTTCCCAAGTTAGTCCTCGGAGGATGATAATGATGAGAGATAATCTTTTTGCGGTGACAGTGTCAAAATATATTCAGGTTGTGGTTTTTATTTTATTTCTTATTAATAAGTTGTTTTAGTGGTAGTATGTATGTCTACTGTTTGGTGGTAGTAGTGAAGGTCTTAAAAATCAAGTGCTATTTTTTATATTTTATATCATATGAATACTAATGTAACTTTCAAATTTTTTGGAAAAATAATTTTTAAGGTGAAATTAATAATTATACCTAGGGGTAATTAATAATAATAATAATGTATTTTTTAAATAATAGAATATTGACTACAGCGGGCTTTCGAAGAGTACCTTTTTTTTTTTTGTTGATGGGGTGGAAAATCCCTTCGGATCTCCGGCTCCTCGGGGACACAGGAGCCAGGAGTATGTGGTGTTTCCACTAAAAACCACCCTGACAGCCGATCTCAGGCGCCCTGCTCTGGGGAGGACCCGGACCATATTATTTCAGGTCCCCCCCGGATCGACGCCGCGCCTAGCCAAGCCCTATCCCGGGGAAATTTCGAAGAGTACCTAATGCCTTAAACAAAATACTTTATATTTTAAACAAAATTTAGAAATGAATATTATACAATACCAATCTATTCAATATACTTTTATTGTAGTATTTACCTAGGTACTACTTAGATGTATTACAGAAACCATTATAAGTTACGATACTTAACGCTATAAAATAGAAGAGAATATAAGCCAAGCTTACAATATCGTAATCAAGCCAATGAAGAATATCGACTTAAATTTAATTATTAGTTTAAGCCCAATCAATCTAATTTAAAACAAAATTTAACAACTAAGTATAAACAAACAATACAATTTCAGACCATTGGCCTTACAAAATAGCTGAGCGTAGTAAACAGACATCAATCCGTTAATGCCCCGGAATTTTTAATCTAAACAATTGTCTAATTTAATTGATGAATTTTAAATCTAAATAAATGTTAACACTTACCGAGTTGATTTCACATGGATCGACTGATTATACAAATATGTAGTGATACTAGAAATGAGTAGTTTGTTAGTTAGAGGGCTCGGACTATCCAGCAATACCTAACCATTTCGAGTTACAGGTATGAGACCCTGACCTTCTATGCTTACACTCACCAAATCATCGAAATAAACAATATCGTTTTCCTTCCATTGCTTTCCCTCCTTGCCTGCCTCCCCCTTGCCTTCTTGTACGTGAGTAGGAAGGACCATATTATAGGGGATACATGCTTGAATGTACGTATGTATGTTCACTAGAAAATACCGATAATTGTGCTATAAAAGACCAGACATGGTCGAAGTAGTATTAGGCTCAATAGTATCAGACCAATTTTCATTTCTATATCTCTAACTTGCTACTGTAGCTTGGCAAGCTACCTTGGGATGAAATGGCACCTTCTAAAATCCGTAGACATTGTGAAATATTATTTTAACATTATTATAAAATGTTGATATTATCTGCCTCTGATGTGATAGTAGTGCTTGTCTTATGATATTCTTTTAAAAGTTAGATCTCGAGGACGATACCAACATTTAATTAACGGAAACAAAGAACACCCTGACGCAGAAAAAATGTCTGTAAATCACACGATTAATAATTTATTGTTCTACTGCAACTGCTCCGCTCCTAAAGGCTTAGTGTTAAGCTTAAAACATTCCTCAGGGATAGGGAAATAAAATGCAATTTTTAAAATCCAAATCATAGTTTCAGAGATAAGCGCGTTTTAGTTTAACCAAAAAAAAAATACTATAATAGGCATATTACGTATTTTTTAATGTCTAATTTCAATTTCTAAATTCGCCTTCAATATAGGATATTTTGCACTATTAGGTGGGCGATGTCTACTCAATTACATCGAAAGTACAATGTCGATAGCCGAATAAAACAGCCCACACTAACGCCATTACGTGCGGTAGGTCAGTGAACGAGGGAGTTAAACTAATTGATTGCTTTGGCCTCGCACAGAGATACAAGTGGGCCGAAAATACCATTGTAAGTCCTACGAAACGTGTCTGTAATAGAATCAATATAAGATTCGAACTACGTCTTCTGTAGGGGACTTACTTCCCCAGTCCCCTTGCCGGCCCTTGCTGTTGATTCCGAGCAGAGATGTGATGTGTTTTTGCCTTTATAGCCTATCATATCAGAATACCGTATGGACTAAACTTATCATTTCACAGCTCGCTACACAACGTTCGTCGTAGCTACCGAAATTTCTTACCTCTGTCTAAGTTATATTATTAATTACGTACCTATATAAATACTAACATGCATTGATTTAGTAATGCAGAGTTATATTATAGTATTATTATGAAATCTAGCCATGTTTAATACTTTTAACGGCTATTGGTGAAGACACTTCACGTGCATGTAAGTGCACGCAAATTCTTGGAACGTTACAGTATGTGTATAAATAAGTGTGCCCTTATTGCCATTTTGTCATCAGTCAATTCTCTTTAATTTAACCAATCTACCTACTTACCTTTTTCGTAGTAGCTAGCCTGTGTGTAAACGTAATGGAATATTCCAAGTATCTACATTTTCTGTGAAATTATGCACACCAATTGCTGTTAAACCTTATGGTCACCACACAAAAAAATTAACATGTATGATTTAAAGTAGGATAGGACAAAAAGGATCATATTTTTGTCACTTGGATATTGATAGTACGGAGCTCTGACTTCATCGGCACCAGTAACCTTCGAGTCGATCTTATTTTGTCTTTTCTTTGTCATTTGGTCCCAAATGTCAGAAAAGGATGGCAGATCCAACCAAACGAAAAAGTTATACTGAAGACGCTTACACAAAAATCCTGTTCGCACTGTAACCATAACTATTTACTAAAAGTTAGTATATTTCAGTTTCCAGTACCAAAAAATAAGGTATATTATTATTTAAAAAATAAAATCTTTATTGCTTTTTTATTGATAGTAATCAAGGCCCAACGGTTGTTTTGGTTTTGATTTAGCTTCTTGTATTTTTTTTTAACTATCATTGTACACAATAATATGTTGCCTCTACATATATTCTAAATCAATACGAATTTGATTGGACCGCTTGTCCATAAATCAAACGGATATTATCAGTTACTGAAATAGAGTTTGACTTATCGGTAATTTATTAGCTTGCTGTCTAATCTATATGCAGCACATTATTTACATAATAGACGCCTTGCAACTTGCTCACAATAGCCGGCAAATATTATGTTTTTTTTTTCAATCTCATTCTCAATACAATAAACAATAAGTTTCTGATGTGACTACTAAATTACGTAATTTCTGAGAGTTCTTATTTAGTTACAGATAAATAATGTACTTAAGCGTTACTTTCTGTAAGTATGAATAATATCGGTTCCAAGTTTGGACTACATACACTTGAGTCATCATCATCTTGATAGCCAAAGCACTCCTAGACCTCCAAGACATTAGTGAATCATCGGAACTCCAATTCCACTAACTCCAAATCCAACTTCAACAACCCCAACAAAACGTACCTACTAGTGATGTAACGAATATTCGCATTCGCATTCGCGAATATTCGTATAATTTTTGACATTCGCATTCGCAAAAAAGATGCGAATGTTTGTGCGAATGTCTCTTACAAACGAAAAGAAATTATTTAGTTGTGATAATTCATCTGCTAACGTTAATCTTTTTTTAGTTATATTATAATAAATAATAATGGAACGGTCTTGAGAAGATTTACTAAATTGAAAACACTTTCTCTTTTGTTCTTGTTACTTTAGCATTGTATCAAAAACAATTAAATTATAAAGGAGTTTTGAAGGAATCAACATTTAATAAGCAGCCGGTTAAATGTGCCCTGAGTGGTGTATAGATTCGCGCACCGAGGGTTCCGTAAGCAAACAAACTTGTTACGTTCACGTCTTTTTCGAAAGACAAACTTACTTAACTTTGCGGTTGCAATGTACGACAAAGTGAACAATCCAACCGCAAAATATAAGTTTGTAATCACAAAATCTTTTTTTTTTATGTGATATAACAACAAATTAACGACTTTCGGTTTTTTTCCTTCACTTGTGCTGTCAGACCTTGCTTCTTACCAAATTTCATGATTCTAGCTAAATGGGTAGTACCATATAAATTTTCGACCCAAAACCTATAGGGTATTTCCGGTTGACCTAGAATTGTTAATTTTGGTTAAAAGCAGGGTCTTACAGCACAAGTAAAGGGAACATTCCCAAAAATTTAAAAGTTGAAAATTAAGGTAAATTTTGGAACATAAGGTGTAAAAATCTAAATTTGCTCATATCTTTTTATCATGTTGACTTAGGACCTTGATTTTTATACACCTAACAGGGATTATAAACCTCAGTATCTGGTATAAATTTCAACTTGCTAGGTCCACCCATTCTTGAGAAAATCGGTGGTGACACACGGACAGACAGACGGGCAGGCGGACAAGAGAGTGATCTTATAAGGGTTACTTTTTTACCTTTTGAGGTACAGAACCCTAATTAATCAAAACATTACAAAACAAATATACTGTTACGCAAAACGGACAGTGGGGATCTTAAACTTCAACTTAACAGACTAATGTGCGACAAAACGTCAAAATTTAAATAAAATACGGGTATATTTCTTGGAGAACTACCCAGTTAAACAAATACACCTATTAACCTTAACATACGTTATCACTATCACGGTGGACAGTTAAATATGCCTCTGAGTGTATTATTATAATATATTGGTTGGTTTTTACTTACTGTATTTTAAAAAACTTCATTTTAAATAAAGAAATAAAAATTAATCTAGTCAATTAAGCCAAAAAAGAGTCAACCTCCGAATGAGAGATAATAAGCTTTAAACTCGTATAAACTGTTATTTTGACATTCTAAATTTTGTCTCAAAAGTCTCATAAAACTCGTGTCCACGTCGTCAGATATTCAAGATCATTGTGTTTATTCAAAAAAGATATAAAATTTTATCCAAATCGATATAGCCGTTTTCGAGATACGCAAAATAAATTTAAATACAGAATTTGCTAAAATATATTATAGTGATTAAGTAACTTTATATGAGGTATTATTCACCGGGACTCGCGGTTGGCCTTGCATTATTGTTTTCCGTGCTCTATTGCAAAAATGGTTAGAGGCATGAATACAAATTTAAAACAACGTTTGTAGAGAATTGTATGCTCTACAGTTTTACAATAGATTTCAACATCTTTTAAGTCATAGAAAATAAAATATTTGCAAAAACCCATTTTATGACCGCTAACCTTGAACATCTGAATACACGCACTTGAAATTTTATAAGACTTGAGACAACATTTAGAAAACCAAAGTAATGTTTATATGAGTTTTCAGCTTCTTATCTCTCATTTCCAGGTGAATTTTATTATTAAACCATTTACTATGGCCCCACACAAAGACTTGCTGCGTTAGTCGTCGATGATCCTAAACTCACAAGTGATATTGAGCCCGCTACTAATACATATTTTTGCTACCAATTAACATAATGGATTATAACCTCAAAAACCAACCGAAGTATGTAAAGCAGTCTAGCGTTACTAAAAACTCTTTCAGTGGTACGCTTGTTGGTGGTTGGTGGAGTAACCAAATATTCTCAGATCATTTTTTCTCTAACCATCCATAACAGAAGTCTTCATCATTCAAAAAAAAATTCTACATCACATCTTTTAAAAAAATAAAAAATTTGTTCCTCGGATCTATAAAAGGCAATTCAAAATGTCAAGCCATTCATACATTTTGATTGCTCTTTATTTGAAAAGTCAATATTCGCATTCGCATTCGCATTCGCGAATATTAGAAATAAATATTCGCATTCGCATTCGCGAATGTGAAAAATCAATATTCGTTACATCACTAGTACCTACGCAACTGTCGACCACTATCAACCAAGAAGACGAGTAATCGAAATTATTATTTCTTTAATTACAAATTATTGAAGTAACTACGATAATTATCATCACAAGGAAGCGCAACCAAGAGTAGGTAATAAATCAAATCCGGTGCGAACCGATTCAATCTGTAGGTAAACTTGGTAAACTCGCAAGGATCGTTCGTTGCCCGTTAGTCTATTTAGAACATTCTTATAGACAGTTATCGTTTGATATAAGCTTATTTATTAACAATAGTTGTATGTGGCACACAATAGAATGTTACTATTGTTTCCGTGAATATTGTAATCTATAAATGTCTTCCTTATGAGTTGCATTGGCATTAATTGATACTTTAATTAATTGATATTGGTTGTCCAGAAGTCAAAAATCGACCTTATTCTTTAAATTATATTGGTAACAATATGGCTATATTGAAGGTAGGAAAAAAACCATCGCAATTCTTTTCGGAAGAGCTCTAGTAGGTACTAGTGCAGGACTACAAAGAATATCAGCTAACCGTACTATTGTCACAGCACATTGCAAGTGTGATTGATGCTCGACAATTATTGTTCATCTTACACGTTTTAGTCCCAAAGCTGATAGATTTTTTTCAAAATATGTCTATCGGTTCTCCTACTATCTCGTGCGTTCACACACTGCTAAACAACAGATATCTCGACTTACACAAAGAACTATTATAACCTTACTTGACTTCGACTATAAATGTCTTCCACTTGCCTTATCTCCATTCGTACATAGTGCTCTACAAAAGTCATAAGTATGCGAATAATCCCTTCCTATTAAGCACACATTTCACTCTGCAACTTAAATATTGAGTTTTGTAAGACAGTAGAATACACAAAATTATATTCTATTGTTTGTTTGCTGCACAACTTTTATCTATCTTGCATATTTATAGTTAGAATGCTGAGGTAGTAAAATTCTCTTTTTTCTGTTGCTCCGAGCGCGGTAATGGTGTGCTTTAAACTTATAGCTATGTTTACCAGACCGAGTCCACCGCCTTCGAACTAAATTAGAGGCGGTAAAATCAGGGCTACATCACTCGCTCGAGGTCGCGTTTTATATACCTACCAATTTAGCTATCCGTCAACGGTAAAAGTGTCAGTAGGGGCGACAACGCGTAGCTGAGAGCACGCACGCACGGCAGAACTGTATTCTCCGTAAATAAAAACAAAATGTCATATTCGAACTTACCATGAAGTGGAGATGTTTAGTTATTGCTAAATGTATTTATTATGTTAAATTGCGTTATTGCTAGATGTTAGTGATCTGTAAAATCCTTTAAAAATAAGTTGCAAAAATAATTTTAGCTATTACTTTTTTGTCAATATAATACAAAAATACTTTAGGTGTTTATTCTTTACTCGCCATTGCCGCGTGGCTGTACTAATAATAAATAATAGTTATCTTCTCAACAAAAAATAAATGTTACTTATAATATAATATATAATATATATTCTATACAATGTTGCACTAAATCAGGTTTTGAGTGATTAGCCAGAGTGAAGTTGTAATAAATGTAGTCTATTAAACCGTCAATAATAAACCCATAATTTCTACGAAAGGTGTGGACTGCCAGCGTATTCATTTGTTGTAACTTGTAGGCAAGGCGAACTGACGGCTGCTTCTCTCACACAATATGTAATATAGTTAGAAATATAGTGAAAATAATAGAGTAGTTTTTGAGTTTATCGTGAACAGATAGACAGACAAACGCGGCGGTGTAAAATGTAGTAATGTAGTGATAGTGATGTATATGTCTACAGCATCAACATTTTATGTTACTATCGAAGGTTTAGGGATATTTTAATTACCTATAAAAATTAAAACTTAACACCCATAAATTTTATTATCAAGTGTGTGTTCCGATATGCACTGCGAGCACTATAAGAACTGACGTCAATTTAGTATACTGTGAAGCCGTTCCTTTATAATTAGCTTTACTGGTTACTGTTTAATACGGAACACAGTCCAGTATACTGCCATCTATGTTTTTTGGCGCTGTTTTGACGTGAAAAAAATTGTAGTTGATCACATGATCAAAGCACTGAGAGCACCTTTCCTTGAAAACGGCAGAGCTCACAGTACAAAAATGGCGACGATTTATGACGTCATATACTTCCCTAGGATACTGCGGCAGTATACTGTCAGTCCATAACGGAACGAAATTATCCCCAGTAAAAGCACTGAACAGTGCTCGCCGTGTATATCAGGACATACTCCAAATAAATAATTGATTTCATTATTTGTGTACTTTGTACAACCCTAGAGTGTCCGGTAGTTCGGCTACATGCACAGACGAAGGTCGCGCGGTGGGAAGGCGTTCTCAACTTTCGAAAAGCGTAAATAAGATATATTTCTGGTTGCAGCTAACGCCAGGTATTATTATTAAAATTTTGTAGGCTATTATAACGTAGGTATTTTGAGTTTTGTATGGGAGTGATGTATCTGTTACGAAGTAACTATTATCTTATCTGTGGCAAAACTGTCAAGCTCAGCGGAATATATTTTATCGAGTTTCCTGCCTTGGGGTCAAAGAAAGTAAAACGGGGACGTCGTTTCAGTTCAATGAGAGACAAAACTACAAATTGAGCCGTACTATGATGTTTGTTGAACGTGTTCACAACTTTGAACGAATGCAGAAACCGTCGCGTTTTCTATTTATACCAACATAACGAAACGTAATGTACGTAACCAAGTTCGTATTCCCAAGTTTGGATATGAATTGTATATTTGTTAAGTCCTAGAATTACAGATTTTGCATTTACACACATAGTTACAATTACAAACAATAATTAATGCCCTTTATTATTGTTTCAGGTAATTAATATTGGATTTTGAGAACTCTTCGCTCATCATACAAGGTCTGCCTACCCTGTTCTCGACTATTCTGAAACAAGAGTATATCAGAGGCCTGAATAGGTACACAACATGACTGAAGCGACTGAGGTTTAAGTCAAGTGATTAAGGTTTACTTTTACTAGACTATCTTCCTTTTTATCCTCAGGTTCGTGGAATCTACGGGACATTATTAATACTGTTCAATGAAATTAAGCCTAATACAAATACATACATCCTCACAAACTTTCACGTTTATAATATTAGTAGGATGGTTATGTCGATATCACTAAGCATTCCCGGGTGATGTTGCAGCACATTTGTATTTTAAAAAAGTAGGCTTCCATATTCGAAAATTTGGTAACATGTGTTATTAATGGTTCTACATGGCGTCAAGTAAACGAGTTAGGCCGCTTGTGGGCGGTGCGCGGCGTGGGTGGGAACTGATCTTGTACAATTTAACCAAATCTCGGTACAATCAATCATCAAGGATACTGTTATTTATTGATTTGTTAACTAAATATTGTAAGTGGATCTTAGAAACGTTCTCACTGTAATACTGTTATAGAAATGGAAATCACAACCTGAAACCTAGTAAAGTCACACTGAAGTATATATTTAACCGACTTTAAAAAAGGGAGTTTTCTATCTAATGATTGTACCTTAGAAGAGTGGTACCACCTTCTTAGTCGCTAACAACCGTATCAAGTACAGTTACGTAGCTAAGTATAATTATAATGAGTACGAAATTTAATAAACAATTTGTTATGCCATAGGCAGGACTGCCATCACTTAATTTGCCGACGCCGGACAAAAACTTCCGGACACATAGGTGAAATCAAGATTCTTTTCCGGACACTTTAAAAAAAAACGCCAATTCCATTTAAATTTTTAGCTTGTTAATGATTCAGAGTGTCCGGGTAAAACCTTTAGAAACCCCGCTCGGACGCTCCCCGGACGCCCTCTAAACTAGTACAAATCCGGATGGAGGACAGCCCTAGCCGTAGGGGATGTTGTCCCTATCACAAATTTATGTAACTAAATTATGAATTTTAGAAACTTAAACCACATTTTATTTTAATTTAAATTCAATAAACTTTTTTTTTTAAAACAATAAAAGTTATTTTGGACCTATTCCTCTGTCAGGTCTATATACTCCACCCACGTCGATCCTGCTTCAGTAGAACATTCCTGCTGAAGTCTACTAATCTCTTTATAGCGAGTACGTCGCTTTTCCTCAATTCCCATTTTCGACTGGCCTGTTGGTCTACTGGTTAGTGATCCTGACTGCTGAGCAAAAATCGTGGGTGCAATTCCTACTCAGGACAAAATATAACTGTGTAATGAGCATGATCATTTAATTTTGTTCTGCCTGGTTGTATTTATCTATATGTGTATGTATTTAGAAATATATAGGTCTTTCAGTCTGGTTACTATAGTACAGGCTCTGTGTAGTTTGGGATCAGACGGCCGTGTGTGAGATGTGCCAAGTTGTTATTATTATTATTTAAGGCCATCTTAAAATGAGCCGTCTTTTGTTCCTTATCAAGTATCTAGTGCTACAGAGACTTAAAAAAATTAATAAACATAAACAATAACTATCTACCAGCTATCCCTAGCCACGGGACCTGGGCTCGTGCATAAAACTCCTCGCCCACCCCTGCATATGCACATAATGAAAATTGACATATTGTTGCTTTCATAAAACATATGCAAGCTCTTACCTATTTTCCATGATTTTCCAGTTTCATTTACGTCACTAACTTTCACTTGTAGCGAGCTGTGACTAGTCTCAATTTCATATTTATAGAATATGCATTTTATGTCCGTGTACATGTGTAGGTAGATACATCAAGTAATAAACAATATACAGTTTAACTCACGTGTACCTGATAACCATATTCGGAAATGCGCGACTGGCTTCGAACCCGACCCGTCTCTAGCAAGCGGTGAAGCGTCCTACCGCATCAGTTGCCGGCGCCAGGGTCTGACGCATAGTTAAATTAATTAATTAATATTAATATCACTCACGAAAGTTTTTATTCAGATACATCAAGTGTTTTGTTTGAGTGAAAAAAGAAAGGAAACTGACTGAAAGAAAATAGAGAATATCATATCAAGCCATAACTACAAAAAAAAGACAAATCTGGCGGAAAATTTATCAATGTCATTCCAGACCATCGGGTGATCACGTGGTGCGAATGAATTACACAGATTAAAATTCACCATGAGTATGAGGGTGTTGACATTATTTATTTGTGGCGAGACTTAGCTCGGTGCCATTGCCTACCATTGCATTGGTGTAAAAAAAATTGACTTAGTAATCAGTCCCGAAAGTTAGTCATTAATAACGAACGTATTTCTTAATTTATATATGTACGTACTTCTGTTCAACCCTTTGAGACAGATGAAAGGGTTTTTTTACCTTTTTTTTTTTGTTATAGTGTTTATTCGGTAACATTTGTTACGAATCAATGCAGTTTGAAAGTCATTGTTTAAATAGTGACATGTTAGATGAAAGTCCACCTGTTTAAAAGCAATCCTTTAACTAGAGTCACACGCAATAGTGCACTGAGCAGTGTTTACGTAAAACCTTACCTAGTGACATCTTAAAACCAGATTTGATAACTTATCTATCAGCAGCTTTCAGTTAATAGATCTTTTTATATATTATCTGTATAAATTATCATTTTCGCTTAAGATTTTCTTTGTGTTTTGTAACTACCTACTAGCAGTTTCCGCGCGGCTCCGCGGGTGTTCATATTTATACTTAGTATATTTTATATTATAAATATGTACACGCGTTATAACGTATATCCGTTCTCAATGGGCTGTACTTTTGTGTACGTTATACGTTTTATTTACCACATTTTTTTTGTATTTAGTCTATTATAATAATAAATTATCAAGTATCAAGGAGTTTATTCATAACTTATCATTATCACATATAGTATAACAACTGTACTTAATAATGCAATTTAAATGTAATATTATTTAAATTTGTTCACTAACCGCAAAATTTGTTTCAATGTCATTTGCAAACAAAACAGTGCTAAATTTTAAACGTGGGACTTTTCAATAATAAGTTTTGTGTTAAGTGGTACTTATAATGTATATACGTACCTATTAACGGTCAGCAACGAACGCCTGAACAGATTTACTTCTAGCTAAGAACACTCTCGATTAAGTCACCTTTCAACCAAAAAAAATGAAGTAAAATCAGTCCATCTGTTTAGGAACTATGCCATAGACATATAAACAGATACACACCTACTCATGCTAAACTTATAACTAACATTTTGCTCGAAGCTCTAACTTCGACCGTGATTCGTTAAATTATGAATAACAATAAAACGCCTAATATTTCTTTTATAATTCAAAGTACCAATTTTTTAAATAGTCCCACTAAAGCTTGTCAAGATAGTTTCAATTGTGGCAGTGTCTAATCTCTACACGTGAGTTTCTTTTGTTCTGATGACAACTTGTATCCTGCAGATATAAGATTGTCAATTGACGACTGCGTGTAAGTGTAATTGCCCTAATAATATAACAAAACTGACTGAGTGCGCCACATTCAAGTGATTCAAGCGGGCATAGAATACTGCTGACATAGATTTCTGGATGAGAAGACGGGAATGTTGACAAATTGTCGGAACTGCTTTTATTTTATAGCCAGGCCCTTATTTGACGCACGTTTGATTACGTCACTAACCGATAAACTGACAGTTCTCCACAGGGTAGTATAAGTAAAAACTTTTTAACAAAAAATTAAACCGACGAAGGAAGAAAGGATCTGAAAAGTGAAAAATAAACTTATTAGCCTAACTAAACTAAACTAGTAGTAGTAGTACTAGTAGGAGTTTGGCTGTACTTTGGCTGTGCGTTTTTCTGGAAATTTAAACGGTCATTATTGGAATTTCCAGAATATGCTTTTAAATTGTATTTTTTTTTATCATTGATGATTCATAAATGCTTACATGTAAGTTTATTTGAATGAAGATGTATTTGATTGATGGAATATTTCTAAAATAAGAAAATACGTATGATTTCAAATCTTTAACTTTACACATTTCACCTGCTTTTGTGATACACGGAGATATTCATTCATTTGTGATACCTGGAAATTTAAACGGTCATAACTTTTCAACGGATAGTTTTTTTACAAAATTATTTTTGATACTGCATTCTAGAGTCACGCCCTTTCAGTGATTTCAGTTAGTGTTCTATTTTCAGATACATTCTGATATGTAAACTCTTTTTAATTTTTTTAAGAGAACATAAAATGTTGGCCCCTTTGCCGCCCCTAAAATCTGCCGCGCTAGGCTCCAGCCTACTCAGCCTACTGGTAAATCCGCCATTTATATATATATAGTATGCGGGGATATTTAAAATAATAATAGATTATAAATAGCGTATCATTTATATTACCTAGGTGATCCCCAATCAACTATTGCGAACGAGTTCGTTCTATATACATTTCAACAAAGCTGTTTTAAAGCACTGGCTAAGGCGACCGGTTCCCACGGATAATAGCAATATTATCTTATATTGTATCTGTGGTTAGTGGACGGTTTGCATGCCTGTACAACCGCACGACTTGTGCCCCGTATCGTATATGATGCCTAGTTAGCCGTTCAGACACGTACATATATATAATTTATTCCTTGTTTGGATGTTGTTGGGTTGGGTTTTTGTTGTTTCGCATGTTAACGGTGTGTCTAGTTTGTTTGATTGCTTTTATTCCGTCTTAAGTATCTAGGACCCGAACTAGCTGCTGGCTTAACAAAGGTGGAATAGAAGCATTTTTTTTATTGTGCCATTTTCTAATTTCGCTTTGTTCGACTTATTCCAACGGGTGAAGTGCACTCAGAGGCGAAGGGAGACGAGAAGTGGGCAATGATATATTGTCACTGTTCCAAACCGATCCATCCGGGCACATTTCATTCGTTTTCCATCACTTGTACAATGCAACAACAGTCTTTCGCTTCAAATACTCAGTAAGGCTGCCATAAATGACTTTCAATCGCTTTGTCGTGCCCTTGGCCTCGTGGGGCTAGTGGGGCTAGCTTAAAAAATAACTTGCGTCTGAAATGACCAGTATTAAATTGAACTTACACAGTGATTTATCTAAAGCCAGTTGATTGTGTCCTGGAGCGAAGTTCGAATTCGCAAGCTTTTGACTGCAAATCGAGGTCTTAGATTATGTTCAAATGACGAGCGTTGAGTTTTTTAGTTCGAGTTCTTCGAAGATGGACGAAACAGAAAATTAAAACACATTTTCATTTATCTATAAATGCCGGTTCATTTCTTGTGTTTTATATTTTTATTTTAGATATACATAAAATAAACTGCGTGAAATGTTACCGAACTCCATGCTATGTGAAAAATGGTATATACATGGACTTTTAATTAAATTGCGAATCCTTTTATTGTAATCATGTGCTGTTGCGTTGAAAACGCGCGCTCATCTGAACGACGCGAATGACGCTATGCTAAATCAATGATCTCAAAGCGCGCGTTAACATTGTAGGCGCTGGCGATGCGTCAAGCGCGCACCTGCACCGGATCAAAACGCGCGTTAGCATGTGAACGACTAGAACAAAATTCGTGTACTTCTTGACACGCATTATGAAAACTTGCACTCAACTTAATCATTACGCTAGCGCCGCTTTTGGTATGTCAATTTGGTATTGGTTTACTATATTCAGCTTTATAATATTAATATATATATTTGTCAATATACATATAAGTATGTAACAGAACAAAAGATGAACACACACTGAAACCTTCATTAGCTTACAATAGTAACTAAACTTACATTTAAGGTAATCACATCCGTTGGCACATTACTTTTGATCTATGCATATAAAAGACTGTGGTTCGTTTGCTTGTACATCAATTTTAGAAGGCTGTGTAGGTAGTAGGTTATGATCTGTCAAAGTTTGTGCGCCTACAATAGTCTGTGTTAAATGATTAATATGTATATGTTGAATTGACTGGTTCATTATTTTACTAATAAGTGACGAAAAGGACATAAGATGTGTCAAAAGACGGCCGAAATTATTTAATAATATTGCTTGTAATAACGATCATTTATTGCATACGCTCCATTTAATCTCTTATTAAACCGTACCTCCTTGACCCAAAGATGCAGAGTGAAGTAGAGACTAGAGTTGTTCAGGTAAACGCATAATATGAAGAATTCAATTATTTTATCGAAGTAATAATATTCCCATAATGCGCAGCATGATAAAAATACTACCTACCTACAAACTATGCAAGTAAAAAAACCTATCTTTTTCGTATCTCGATTACTTTTTCGAAGCGTGTATCATAGAGCGGACATCCTGCTGTCCACTTTTTGCTCTTTTAGACACATCCTGGCCATCTAGAACCGTACTTTGATAAATATATATTGTCGTTGAAATAATAATGAAAAAATATTTTAATACGTTTTGTTTTTGCTCCATTACCATTTATAGTCAAACACATTTATATGCGTATTGTCTAGGCGGACATCCGTTTGTCCAGCTATATTTATTGTCCTTAGATGTTAGCCACCGGAATATGGATTTGTTGCGGTAATGACCCAAGCTTTTGTTTATTGGCCTTCGTACGACGATGTTTGTTAATGACGACAATACTTCACACCTAATTGTTATTGACGGGCTATTGTGTAATCGAATTGGTGGAATATTTCTTGTAACGTTTATCATTTGGGGTTTGTTTACTTTCGTATTGATTACGTGTCTTACGACATGTCTCATTAGTCTCATTACCAGACGTGATGATATGGGTCGAGTTCTGATATGAGTAGGTACCTATATCTTTTCATTTAGACGCTTCCGTTCAGCCAAACTTTTAAAATGATAAAGTGAATATATATTTCAACCAATTTTGAAATCATTAATATTTTATTAATGTAATTCTCTTAGATTACATATAGGTTATATACCTAATGTAAGGTAATCCTTTAATCAATATGAAATGTTAAAACTTGAAGATTAGCGATTGTTATATTATCAGAAAATTCGAAAATACTTACCCTGTGATTTCCGTCTGAGCAAAGTTTCTATGACAATGCCCCATTATTAGGTGGGAATATACCATATTTCCAAAAAAAAGTATGAAATTCACAAAGTATTTTTTTAAAGAATAAATATAGGTATATACATAGGACTGTGAATTCTTCGTCATTTAACACCACATGCAGATCATGTTATGAATCGGCGAATATACTTTGACGACTCTCGCCCCAGACTTTTGTAGGTTAGAGTCGGATTATTGTAAAATAAACAAAATATGGATAGTAAATAAATGGAAAATATAAACGACAAGTAATTGCCCAAATGTACTTCTACTTATTAATAATTACAATTGTTAAAAGCTGAGTGGATACATTTATAATGCTCTTCTTAACTTACCTGTATGAAAACAAAAAAAAATATGACGAATAATAAATACTTCGCGAATACAAAAGTACCTACCATTATTTTACAATTTCTTCTAAACATGTTGTCTTTCCAAAATTTCTTCTAATCGCCGCGCAAATTCTAAGAATGGATGAAAAAAAAAAATGTAGAAGCGCTGTTGTCTATGACACTATTCAAGTAGGTAATAATAAAATGTCGTTGGACTGAGTCGCCTTAGCCGAAATGTGCCCTTTTGTGTTTCGTACCACAGCGCAAATCGCCCAAGTAAGTAGTAGGCCGATTTATAGAAAGGCCCGAAATAACGCTTACAATAAATTTTAAATACCCCTCGAAAATCTCTTTAACGATTACAAAAGAGCCGATAGGCTGAACAGATTTTCGTAAATTATATTTAGATATGTTCTTAGGAACACTCTAGATCAAGTCACCTTTCAAACAAAAAACCGCACTCAAATTGGTTAATCCGTTTGGGAGCTACGATGCTACAGACAGATACACAGACACGTCCAATTTATAACACCCCACTTTTTGCGTCGGGTGTCAAAAACTGTAGTGTGAAACGACGAAGTATTGAAGACTGTTTGCGCGCCGTTGATATTTACATTAATATTTATTTTTCAATTTCATTCAAATTTTATTATGTCAGACTGTTCAGGACAAAACAGAGGACAAGAAAATATGTATAAATTTATTTGGAAAATTTACCTCGGTCCTCGATAGATAGCGTAAGAATCCATTTAGATGACGCTATGGTTTCGTTACCGGAAAGTGTATATTAGGTTAAACTATTCTAGTATTAGTACATAGTTCAGGATACAAGTTAGTGTTTTATGTTAATACCTCCAGCTTAGTATACCAGTTATACCACAAAAGTTCAAATCGTTCCATTTGAAGTGACGGCTAGCCTGCCACTATAACACAGACTAAATCCATATTATGATAGTAACAGTGTGTCTTAAACTAGTATTAGTATTAAATAAAATTATTAACAAACTATTTTTATTTGTACACGACATGATATGACATTACGAGTACATGAATAGAAATAAAAGTACTAAACAAAATAAGAGGATAATAAATTAAAAAAATATAATGCCCGCGATAATTATAACGAATAGCAAGCTGATGTTGTTCGAATGACTGAACAGATTTTCTTGAATTATAGCTAAGAACACTCTCGATTAAGTCACCTTTCAATCAAAATGAATTAAATCAAAATCCGTCAATCCGTTAAGGAGCTATTATGTGAGAGACAGACACACAAATACACAGATACACGTGTTAAACTTGTCTTAATAACACCCCACGTTTTTACGTCTGGTTTTAAAAAAGTAACCTAAGGACATCGAAACGAGAATGTTAACACTAGATAAAACTATAACCTACTAGGTGTGGCTCGCTACTTCGTTTGCGTTTAAAATTTGGTGAAATCTATCCCACGGGAATCGTACATTTTGGACTATAATCTATCTTTATGTCAAATTTCATCCAGATCCGTTCAGCCTTTTTTACGTGAAAGAGTAATATGTGAGTAAACAACGTGGTTTTAAAGGGTCGGCAACGCGCATGCAAGTCCTCTGGAATTGCAAGCGTTCGTAGACTACGGTCACCGGTTACCATCAGGCGGGCCGTATGCTTGTTTGCATACACAAATGTAAGATTTTGTACAAAGTTATAGATTCATAGATAGATATGTATAAGTTTAAAAACAATATTATTACATTTCACATCTTTAAGCTAAAGTCACACTCCGTACTTTTTGATGTTACAATGTTACAGTCATGGTAAAAAAATGTGTAGCGCACTCCCGCGAAGATAACTTGAACGACTTTAGAACCACCCAATACTGATGATCCCTAGCCTGATCAGAGGATCTAGATCCTCTCTGTTAAATGGACATACTATCCTAATCAGGTATAAATCCCAAGTTTGGTTGTAGGATTCTCCCTTTGTATTGGACGGACCTTACCTCACACTCGTTCTTCCATAAAAACCCTCCTTGCATGTATACACTTCCTTAGTTTGGATAGTATTAGAGTACCTACTATAACAAGAAAAGTTATTAGAATACTCTAAGAAAGACGTATCTCTTTGTGAGGGTGCGATAATATCGATCTCGGTTCACGACTACTTTTAAGGGTTCCGTACCTCGAAAGGAAAAAACGGAACCCTTATAGGACCACTTTGTTGTCCGTCCGTCTGTCTGTCTGTCAAGCCCCTTTTTCTCAGGAACGCGTGGAGGTATCAAGCTGGAATTTATATCGAATACTCAGGTCTACTGTCCCTTGGAGCTGTGAACAAATCAAACTTCTAAGCCAACGCAATCAAAAGATACAGCCGTTTATGCCGCAAATTTCCGCAAATTTTCGACACTCGCAAGGGAATCACACCCTACAGGGTACTTCCCGTGAACTCAGAATCTTGAAATTTGGTACGAAGCAACGTCTTCTAGCACAGATAAAGGAAAAATTGCGAAAACCGTAAATTTTTAATTACATCATAATATAATAAAAATATTTTACGGAACCATCGGTGAGCGAGTCCGACTCGCACTTGGCCGGTTTTTTTTGTGTAATGGCGGTTCTGCTTGTGACTCTTCTTATCTAGTATACGTATAATATATATTATCTAACGAGACAAAGCCGCCTATACTTCGTTGTGACTCATTTTTCTTTTTTTTTTTTTTGCGTAACTTTCAATTATATAAAACAAAACACGCGCATATTAAAATGCAACGTTGTGTTAAACGGTGTTGTAATTATTCTGATTTCACATAATTATACGTAACATGGCCATCTGTTTTATATAAATATAGAATCCTCAGCTTAAAATCTCTACGTCTACTGACTATTTAAGATTAAAAGAAGCGACAACCTATTCTAAATTAACATAAGAGACACAGTTACTAAGTAATTTTTTTTTAAATTTGAATAGTTTTCGAAGAATGTCTTTTTGTGTCTTTGTATGTGTTATTGAACTAGGAGTCTGAAGTATGTGACATACTCACATTTGAATGCATTCCAGTGACACTGAAAGACAATAGCCATCGAATGTGGAGAGGCAAACGTAGCAATGCTACTCGGCCAACAGATCGTTATCCAAATTGTAGTTTAGAAGGACTTTTATGAGAAGTATGTAGGTACGTATATTATTATCTTATGTGTCTACTTCTAAAAAAATATTCGTTTAACATTTACATTAAATATTAATACATAACATCAACCAATTTTTTTTTGGCGTAGCGAATCTTTTGTACTTATATCGAAATGCAGAAATCCTTTCAGCAGATCAAAAAATTGGAACAGCATTAAGTATATAATATTATTATATATCAAAATGTTCAAAAATTGCTTGACCAATCTATAATTTTAATAAATTGGAAACTGAATTCGGTGGAAGTAAATCAGAAAATAAGTTATAGTAGATATACTTAATAACTAAAAATAGTAGATAGTTGCGATAAGGATCTTATGGCACTTGGATGTCGTGGTCAATTGGCACAAGTATGATTTTGGGGTTAACAGTTAGAATCCTCAACCATTCAGTCTTTTGATTTGGCACTCGGAGAATAAATATGAATATTTTTTAATACAATAAAAATTACAATATAGTTGATAATTGATATACTTAATTAATTATATATTATCCTAACCTAAAACATATGATTTTTTGCTTTTCTTGCAAAAACGATCCCTGGAGATTTAAAGTGGTAACGGAGGATCGACTCTTGAAAAATGAGGGTAAAAAGTGTAAAAACGCAGTATTAATAGCGGACTGTGACGTTTAACGATAAGGCAGCTATAATTCTATTAGATACTAGATTTTAGCCACGTACCCGAAAAGACTATTCTTTTCGCACCATAATATTCAATGTATGATTTATCTATATAATAAAAAAATCTGTAAATACCTACCTATTAAAACAGATTTTTAGAGGCAGAGAGTACTGTTTGTCATACGATGTGAATGAACTAAGAAGCGATGCGTTGAATAAATAATGTATACGTACATACATACATAATACTGAGACGCGTTGTCACAGCTGATTCTAATCTCTTTACAAATTAACATGGAACAATGTCTTTGTGTTAGGTAGAATGGGGAGTGGTACAAACGTATAAAGGTTACAGGATAAGCTTCTTTAGATTTGACTTTGTTTTATTTGTATTCAGGGACAGAAAAGCTGGAATAATAAAAATTAAACCTATATATATAGTCTTTTCGTGGGAGAGCCATGCTTCGGCACGTATGGGCCGGCTCGACCGGAGTGATACCACGGCCTCACAGAAAACCGACAGTGAAGTAATGCTTGTATTGCTTTTCGCCCAATTAGTGAGGTTACCGGAGGCCCTAACCCTTCCCTCTTCCCCTCTCCCCTCCTCTACTCCTCTTACCCCCTTCCCCTACGTCCCCTTAAAGGCTGGCAACGCACTTGTGACTCTTGAGTTGCAGGTGCCCATGGGTCGCGGTAGTCATTTACCATCAGGTGACCCGTCTGCTCGTTTGCCCCTATTCCATTAAAAAAAAATATATGTAGCAGACTATTAAGAGTGTAGGAGCTACATAAATGTCGTGTTTTAAATACCGCAATGGTCACCAGTCAGAATAGGAGGGATCCCTGAACAGCTTTTAATAAGACATCCGGCAACTAGAGTACTACTAAAGTTACCAGACACCTAACAAACTTTATGCTTATAACGAGGGATAACCAGAATACCAATTAAAGAAGGATGTTCTAAAAATAAATGTAAACTAATAGTAATCCCATTAAGGGATTTTTTGGGTTTACTCCTGCGCGGCAGATTATTATAGGGGGGGTTAATTACATGCTGACAAGTGTACATTTTGATAATCTGAAGATTTGAGCGTGACGCAAGGCAGTGGGTGGCTTACAAACTTGCAAAAAAATTTAAATCAATTGACATTGTCGAGTGCGTCAGATTAAGATACGGTGGGTTAATTACATGCTGACAAGTGTACATTTTGATAATCTGAAGATTTGAGCGTGACGCAAGGCAGTGGGTGGGTTTACAAACTTGCAAAAAAACAATCGTCGATTTTTTTTATTTTGAAGGCAATAATTCAAGGATAACAGAAAACATACAATCTGCCCATTTCCACAAGCCGAAGTTACAAAAATCGTAAAGAAAGTTTAGTGCATGCAGCTGCAGTGAAGTATGTATTTCCCACTCCACGCCTCTCTTTCCTTTTTACTTTCTCTCTATCTCTCACTCTCTCATACCATCCCCACACTGTACTCTGTCCATTTGTTTATGTTCTTTTTTAAGGTTGCTGGAGAACCTAAGGGCGCTTGCGTGCAAACCGATTTTGATTATTTTCTTACTTCATCTTGTTAAGAGCAACTACGAGATACGAGGGCGGCACTGAAAATTTCGGGAATCAAGGAAGTGACACAACATTACTATTTAAAAATGTATTTATTGCTTTTCGAAGTATTCTCCGCGAAATTTGACACATTTTTCCATGCGATGGAACCAATCATTGAAGCAACCATTCGATTCGGAAGTTGGGGTCTCCAAAATGGCCGTTTTGTAGGCGTCCACAGCTTCTTCAGGTGATGAAAATCTCTGACCACGCAATTTATTCTTTATTTTAGGGAAAGTATAGAAATTATTAGGGCTTAGGTCGGGGCTGTACGGCGGATGGTCTAATAATTCTATGTTTTCTTGCTTTAAAAACTCTTTTGTTCTGTGCGCGGTGTGAGAACTCGCATTGTCGTGATGGAGGATGATGCGGCGGTTGCAGTTCTCTTTACGGAGTTCAGAAACGACCTGTGGCAAACAAATGCTAGCATACCATTCTGCATTAACCGTTCTTTGTCCCTCAATAGAAATAGTAGCAACATGGCCGGTTTTGGAGACAAACGTGGCCACCATTTTTTTTGCAACACTCCGTGAACGAACAATTTTTGTTGGCTTTAACTCATTTTCGAACACCCAAATTCGTGACTGGTTTTTGTTTCGGTTTGTTTTTTTTTTTTATATATTTGAGCTGCCATAATGACTCTGCCTATAATTTACTCTTATTTAGACTAAAACGTATGTGCACAAACTTTGAAGACATAAATGATGCTATTTCGATATTATCGATCGATGGTTTGTTGGTTTAACGTTAACAACTTACTTTTTAATGCAGAAAATACTAAATATATCCAATTCACTACTCCAAACGTTAAACAGGTGGAAAACACTATAATAGTTAAATAAGACGAATTGAAACTAGTTGATACCACGAAATTCTTATTAATTAAAATAAATAAATATTATCGAATAGACTCAGCTCAGCAGCATACGTAGTTAGAAAAATTCGTGAACTGACTGATATTGAATGGGGGTTTCTTTCGAGTGTACTTACATCAAAATCAAAATCAAAATAATTTATTTCAACTAAACCATTATGGGTGTTTTTGAATTGTCAGGAGTAGTAGTCAGTCAGACTAAGTCAGTCGTGCAGCTAGTTGCCTGTTCCAATTCGTAGATCCAGAGGAGAAGAACAGGCAAGAAACTCCAAGGACACTCTTTTTCAACATGTTTTTTACATTTCACTGGTTACATTGCTTAAATGCGCAAGTTAAATGTGAGGACAATGTAACGTATTGTTCTAAACTATAAACAGTCGCGCAAACTACTACTACATGTAAGTAATAGCAGCATCCCCTCTTAATATCTAACGCGCTCGAATAATTTTTTTTCCCCCATTTTCTACCCTTCCATACGGCCACCACCACCATGCAAAAGGGCAGATTAACCAACCTCCATTATCAGAGACATGTGGGGTATTTACACTTTTAATATCTGACACGCTAGAGTAAGTCCGTTTTACTGTTTTTTTTTACATCTTTGAAAGCCCACCAATGAAACGGATACATCCCATGAACTCTTTTTCTTTCTACCATCTAATCTTCAAAATCCAATAGGTTCCAACGACGCTGGAGTAAATACACATTTAGCATCGTATGCTCCCCTTCTATAAATACTAAATCAAGAATGAGATACTAGTGATTTGAGAAAGATACCCGTATCTTAAATGCTTGCATGCTGTACTTGAATCAGTTCGTCATGTTAAGAATCCAAGCTTAGGCGTCGGACTTGCTATCAAGTGGTTACCCACACCTTTTCTTTTTATTTGTGCGTATGGAAACCCCCTTGGGCCGTCACGTCACCCCACCGGGGTTTTCGGTGGGGCGGTGTGTCTTTACAAACATGCAAAGAACGAGCACAAAGAACACCCACCTACCTACCTATTTTGTTCATTGTATGGGGATCCATACAATACATACGTACGCGATGTACAACCACTGTAACCATTACGCCATCCGTGCAGTCAAAGCTCTAGCGAGATGAGTATGGTACTCATATGCAGAAGAAAATAGCACTACAGAAGGATGTACTGGACCAGTCATCGGCATCTATACTAACAAAACTTTTGCATAATTCCCGTTGACATTGAAGCGGTTTTTATGTCGTAACTCATCTACGGCTGTCAAGAACACAGTAACTGTAATGTCGGTCACGATTTTAAAGCGAATGAGCCTTTGAAATGTTTCTGAAAACCAACTTAGAGCGTTTCGGAACAAGACGAGTATGTTGTATATTTCTTGGGAATAACTTCTAGGGAAGCTTACCATGACTTTCTTACGCTAGTATTATTGTAAACCTAACCAGAATTCAAGCAGAAAACGTATGCTGTAATGTTGCTTTTATTTTTTAAGCTTATTAGGTAGATTTCGAAGAAAAGTATAGTAGTAGTAGTTTAGTAGTAGTCTACCTATTGGTTTTGTACCAGTTGTCGAGTTTTCCAAAAATTTCTTCACAGGAGGTCTAGTTATGATCCCTAAACCCTAAAACAACCGCCAGTTAAAAAGCTTTTATATAAATATCGAAAAAACGAAACAAAAAATCAACAGTGCAAAAATGAAGTTTAAGTTCGTGAATGAGGGATATCCCCCCAAAGGGGGGATTTGATGATTCCATCCTTAACTTGGGGAGGGGGAGGGGTGAACCAAAATTTATTGGAAAAAAATTCATAGCTCCGAAACTGTAAACCTTTTTACAATCGGTAATATTTTTAAATGAAAGCTAATTTTTTATTTTACTCTATATTTAAAGTTTTTAATGCGACTTATATTTTTGGAGATAAAAATCAAAAAAACACGATGTCTACCTCTACTCTGCTGCGGGCCCGGATTTTTTTTTTATCATATTAATGGCTTGTTTTACCATCTCGAAGTAAAGTTTCCAGATTCCAGAACTATTCGGAAGTTAATTCTCGAAATTAAAGGATTTTTTTTGTGGTACGCAAAATATAGCAAACATTTACTAATTATCTTACAACTGCTCTAATAAATAGAATAGAATAGAATATTCTTTATTGTACACCATATAAACTTACAATAGATCTTAAATTTGATTTAAATGCTAGGTATCTTTCTTTCTTTTTTAATTTTCTGCTATACTCCCATTATCAACGAATACAGGACACGAACTAAACTGCAACAACGCGTGTTCAACGCCCGAGAAACGCTAGCCATGAGAACACTAAACAAAAAACCAACGCGCGTTCGATGCGCGGCAAACGCCCGTCCTCTGAACATAGTCTAACTCAGTGCTTCTCAAACTGGGTTCTGGGGCAAAGTCACTATGGTTCCGCCAAATTATTAATTATATCCATAGTTTGGTTACTTCTTACCTACTTTTTCTTTTAATATATTTCCAATTCTGTCATCTTTATCGGCCCGGACTATGCTTCCCCAGATATGCTCATACAACTGTCGGTCATAAGAGAGCAGCTGACACACCCCCGTCCCACCTTGATATGATATGCTTACGTTCCCCATCCCCAGCTTATTAACGTAACGTTTGAGAGAATCTTTAACTCTCCCCTCCCCCCTCTCCCCCGGGGAGGCTAAACAAGCGCGGGAGAAATAAAAAAACAGGGTAAGTACTATGCCCATGAATGTAGGGTTCCATGAAATTATAGGGATTTCATAAGTGTTCCGCAACCTTAAAAGTTCGGGAACCCCTGTAACTTATTAGTTCTAAATAAACTAAGATTAACCTCCCTTCGTGAACTGCACTAAGGCGTTCTCAAAACAAGTAAATATGTCAACGAAATACATGGTCGTCCCGTGTTATATTCACATTCAAGTCGTATAATAAACTTAAAATAAACATCGTGTGTCGTGTAGCTTCAGTTCAAATATAAATGTGCATCTGTGTCATAGTGGGTAGGGTCACCATTCAGGTGGATTTTGGGGGATATTTATAAAATTATGAATCGGTTATGCTTATCAAACGGTACGGTACATGGGCTGGGTGGCCGGACGACTGAAAAGAGAGTCGGATTTCAAATGTAACGCTGTTTACAGGAATAATATTTACTATAGATACGTTCGTAATATTTGAGGTCGAACATCTCATCGCGGAATATATTGTAATTGTAAACTTAAACAAAAGTTTAGTTAGTGCACTAGATACAGAAGGAACAGAGCTGAAGGAGGCAGCTATTTTTGGAAGTGCAAAGATAAAACTTTCTGAACACGTACAAACTGCATTTTTTTAAATCAAATTATTAATCGGAGCGTTCTTGATCATAATCGGTGCATGACATGGCCAATGATGCTCCAAGAGTTTAGTTTAATCACGTTAGTATCAAATTGCTTTTTGTGTATGATTGACTTACTGTCTGTTTCACGCATAACTCTATTTGCCATCCATTCGCTCTATACAGACAGACCTTAATACTTGACATAGCACAAAAGTTTACGGATAATGTTTAACCAAAGCATTTTCTTTTATTATTACTCCATGCACTAATTGTAAAATATTACAAGCTTAGTAACAAGAGAGTATCCTGCAGGGCTATAAGGTCGCTAATTGAACAAAAATATTAATTACTAAGTTTATCGATAAGGACATTTTTGTGCCCTGTTTTGTTTTGTGTACAAAAAAACATATCCATCTACTTATGTGTGCAAAAACGAGTGCAAATCCTTATCTTACTTAAAGTCAAATACATAGCTTATATATATCAGGAGAGTTCGTTGAAAGTCCTATTAGAATGATGGTGTTCGTAGTAACCCGCAGGATGACCGGCCGCAGTCGATAACCAGACAGAAATAGTGTCCGATTACATTCCACCGATTTCCGTGTTCATTATATCACCCATGAATTATGCTGTTTATTTAATAATAAACTTTGTGAATCCACCACCGGTACTTTGAACTTTCCGTTTTTGAGATTAAAATCAGATTATAACAGATTAATATTTTGAAACATTAACGGAGTTTTTATAATTTTTGTTGTTTGTGTCTATTTTTACTATAAGTAAGTCCATGATTAATCCTAGTTTTAGACAAGATCCCAGACAGACCATCCAGTATTTATTTATTTATTGGATTAGGATCTCTAATAAGAAATACATGATGACACAATATTAAATATCTTGAACAAACGTAGTTAGCCTCGTGTTTTCTCAATAACTAGACACCACCAATTCTTCTACATACAATAAATAAGTGCATTGCTAAGTTAATAAGTACAATGAATATCGATGATCTAGAATGGAGTGCTTAAAGTTTATTATTTTTAACCGAATTCAAAAAAGCAGGAGGTTCTATGTTGTTCTACTGTGTATATATATATATATTTTTTATATGTGTACACTGAGTACTCAAAGACGCCTGGTCCGATTTGGAAAATTCTTCTTTTTTTGGAAATACTTCCCAGGTGGTCCCATGGTCATCAGGTCAGGATCTGGTGAAAGGATCCTGGAGAAATTGAGGGATCTCTTAAAATTTTATAGGCACACTTGAAGCGATTTGGGTATTTTGAGGCGCATTGAAGTCGGTGATACTTTTTTTAAAAGATAATTATTCAAAGCTTTCTTTTGTTGGTTTTACTTACACCGTCTTCAAATCTCTTCACTTGTACGTTTTCCTAATATCGACAAGTTTTCAAAAAAATTTCAAAAATTTTATTCTTCATTTCTAAACTAGTGGAACCAGGTGTGATCGAACCTAAACTGACCCTGACGTGTCGCCCTATACTAGTGAACTATCTTACGATAGAAGATTAAGGCCAATTGGCCTTTTAGTCTTTAGGTTGAAGTAAAAGAATCTTTAACTAAAAAAAAAAGATTCCAACGAATTGAGAATCTCCTCCATTTTTGAACTCGGTTAACAAGATTACAATATTTCACCACAAAAGGGGCATTCAACGTTATTATCGTTATGTGTACATTCTCTAACATCGTGTTCATTTTATTGTTTCAGGTAAATATTTTATAAAACACAAATCAAAACATTCATAAAACATGGTAGCTTTGAGTAAGTATTTAACATTTTATACGAAGAAACTTGTCTTATTCCTTGTGAAAAGTTATCCACGATGATTGAAAATATGCATGAATATTTTTTTGCAACATTAGGCACTTATACCAATCATTTCTGTAATTTTATCTTGACTCAGAGCTCAGCCTTCACTTGCCAGGCGATAGTAACATAATCTACCTCTATTTTGTTCTTGTGTATAGTTAATATCATTGTATACATGTGTATTACATATTAAGGATACATAAATGTTCGCAATTACCTTATATTACATTGTATATACTTAGCATTGTACTGAAGAGTTATAATGTCCAAACAGTCTCATTGTACCCAATTGAAAGGTCAGGCATTTGAACTTCAATCCATTGTTGTTATATACATCAACCAATTTAGCTTCTCGAGGAGTACTGTGAAGTCGTGAACGATAACTAAGAGTTATTTAGAAGATATTTGAAGTTGTGTGAATTCTGCTATCGCCAACCGTCACCGTCGTGAGGGACACTGGCCTTAAGTTCTCTTATTGTGATCTCTTGTACATATTGAAATCCCTGTTGCAGTAGTAGATTAGTCCTTTAAGTTTTGTATTTTAATTTTGTGTCTCTTTAAGAGTGTCGTAAACCTTACATACATATTCACGCCTGGGTCACGGTAATACAACGTCAGGCAATTCTGAGGTATGTAATACCCATTTCGTGATCGCGTTAATTCCCGTGTATATATAACTGTAATGTGGTCCTGCTCACGTTATTTGGGGTAAACCTACAACCGTCAACCTTTGAAATTGAAGATGAGAAAATTGGGAGTATATTGATAATTCCCTTCTTACCTAAGAAGGGAAGGCGATGGAAGGCAAGGGATATCGCTTAATCGGGTGGATTTGGAAGAGAGAAATGGAACTGGCTCTTTCCGGGTCCTCCGATGCCTCCTTCCAACATAATACCTTAAAAAAAGTGAATTTACACACGGCAGGAGTGAAACTTCAAATTGACACATATGTGTTAAATAATTAACAAAAACATAAATGTACAAAAATTATACACGTTGACTATGACGCATTGTCTGAAGGCTTCGTAGTATGCAGGCGTAAAGACACAGATTATAGGAAACACTGTAGGTATACTTATTTATTTATTTATTGGTTTACCTACAATTGTTACACTTACATACATGTTCATAATATAAATATATATGCTCACATACTATCTAAGTGCGCAATATACAACGGCAAACACAACATTCACAAATTTACAGATAAAAAAAATATATATATATATAAATATATGGTTCGATATCTGCTTAAATTAAATATACGCATGCAACTATTTTAATTACAACTATACAAAAGAGAAGGAAAATGTTTATTAGTGCTTGAACACATTAAGAGAAGTGCCAAAAATATCTATCTGATGGGCAAATACTTGGATTCTATCTCATTCTCTCGTAGGCTAAATCCTATTTATGAATATGTTTGTCATATTTTTAGTGTGACTTTTTCGTTTCATGGAATTTTCAAATCACAACGATTCTTAGGAAGTTTCACTTCAATACCTGCGATTTGCATCGCTGCGATAATAGTGTTAGAATAATATTTAAAAACATTGAAATTCGGTGCACATCGGACATGTTGACAGAGACTAGACGTGACATATGTATATACATATGTACAGTTATGTTTGGAAACATACTATCGGGTCTATTATGTTTACACAAACATATCTATCTTCTAGAGTAGTAAACTTTTATCAGAAGAAATACTTGGAAGTAATATGTTAATCGTATTTGGGCGTAAAAGTCGACGACCGACGTAGGGTAGGATAGATACAGCATTTCCGTACTCGTGTTTCTTAATGAATCATTAAATTTAATACTCTTTATTAAACTTCAAAACGGTAGGTTGGTACCTTCTATAGAATTAACAACCTTTGACGTCTTACTTTACTGTTGTCAAATCTTTTACAAACGTAAAAGATTTAGTTTTTTTAATTGCAAGACTAAACAATTATGTTAAGTTTTTTTATGCAAAAATAATAACACCCGCGAAAATAATAACGACCTTTTTTTGTCTTTAAAATATTCCATTTTCATAAAAACTATTAAGTTATTTACTCAAGTTAATTTTAACCCTATATGATTATGAACTCACTATAAAACAATAACATATATACATACATATATATATATATATATACGTGTGTGAATATATATATATTCACATAAATACAGAGAGTATAGGTTATTACAAAGATAGGTAGTGATCCTTGACGAGTTTTTGGAAAATGGTTAGTGACTTTGCCCGTCTGATAGCTTCTGGCAGTGCATTCCATAGACGTGCAGCTTGCACTGTAAAAGATTTGTCAGAAAAAGTTGTGGAGTGGGTTGGAATTTCCAACGTCAGGTTTTCCGATGATCTTAAGTTTCTAATTGCAACAAAAAATTGTATCGTTAGAACTGACTGCATATACATATATGTTTAATTATTTTTATTATTTACTTTATCACCATATCACATGATATATACTATATTATAAGTATGTTATGATTCTTGAAAAATAAAAATATCTCCAATATTAGCACTTCACACCAAAACTACCCATGATTTCATCTATTTATTGTCGTTTTGTCCATCCAAAGGTTGCCTGAAAGAAATTGCTTTCAGTGATAAGGCCGCCCTTTGTACATATTCACCTGATGTATTTCTTGCAAAAACATTTTTGTTGGTGTACAATAAAGTTTATTTCTATTCTATTCTATTCGAATTGCTTGTCTTTTGGTTTAATAATTACCTGAAGTAAGAAAATTACTTAAAGCGTCTGTAATATCGTCTGTAACTTCTTTCTGTTTTTTTTTCTCTTTAGATAGTCAGTTTAGCTAATCTAAAAATTTTAATAGACATTATAGAGATCCACTTTACTGTACATTAATTTTAATAACAGTAAATTCTTGTGAATTCCCGTTAGCACAAATTAGCCATTGCAGCCAGGCACCATAAAATGCTATGGTCAAAACCTACATAAATTGCTTTAAACGATCCCATGGTGATTATCGCTATTTAAATTAAATATTAGTCTATGGTCCGATTAGTTGCCGACCTTGTAATAATTTGTGTGACTATAGACAATTTAATTGTTTTGGCTATGGTCACGCTTCTTTTGTTGTATACTCATTGATTTTACGAAGCCTACTACTACATCTGTACAAAAACTCACAAGTCATAAAAATGTGAGTAAATTATTTTCTTCGGAATCTGTACAAGACATATGAATGACGAGTAGACGTATGCTAAAGTTCGTAAAATGCGCTAAAAGGTAAGGTACAGCATACCATGAAGGTAGACACCACCCAACTTAAAACCGCTGAACTTTTAACAACTGTGGTCGTTCAGAGTGGCAGCTCCTACTAAAAATAAATAATAATATATTATATTAATACTTACTTGGGTGAGTTTCACCTTGGGAGAATGGTCAATTTATTGAAAACCATAATTACCCCTAATTGACCCCTATTCTGCGAATGCACGGCCTATACTTTTTTATATATGTACCTACCTATTTTATATTACCACCTATATATTATATTTTCTGATACACGATATGACAGTATATTTTGTGATTTTTGACAGAAAAGAAATTAAGAATATAAATATCAAAGAAGATGAGAAATGTAACGAAAAAATTGCCCATTTTGTCGTATCGCTGCTCAAGGGCTGCCTTTATGTAGGACCTGTCGAATGAGATTCGCTCGAAATAATTAAAAACTTTTTTTGGTTAACTTCTCTTCTTTCTTTAAATTAAAATATACTTTTAATAAATTATTGCAGATGGGATACCATAATAGCCCGTTTGACATCAAAGTTGGGTCAGATAGAAATGTCATTTTGGTTAAAATGCTTTTTTTACAGCGTTAGTAATTTTAGAATGTACCATTATAATTATTGAGCATTTCTACACAAAATCAATGTAGGTATTTTTGGATTGAAATCAGTAATTCTCTAATGGGGTTACAATTAGGTTATAGCTTAAAGATAAGATGCACAACGAGAACTAAACCACAGATTAATTGCAGATTAGCAGAATCGTCGTTGTTTAAACATAAAATCAATAAACATAAATAAACAGAGAACACACGTCGCTACTTATTGCATCAGTTACAAACGTTAGGTTGTATCTAGATCTTATGCATGGATGCGCCCGCGCCGCCATTTCGCAAGGTACAGTTACACGAGGTGGGCGAATAGGTGTGGGTACTATAATATACTTGTTGTAAACTAGCCGAAGGAATCAAGGACAGCAATTTCAACATTTTACTACCATGTAAATAAGATTGAAAAGTATACTTCCGTTGAACTACGTTGTCTATTGCTGATTAAGAATGGTTAGCATAGATTTTTTAATACCTATGTAGGTATGTTTATTCCGTTGGTCCTCTTGGTCAATGACCACGAGGAACCTCTCACCCAATGTTTTTTCCACGAGCTTTATTAGACATCTTTGAGGCGACCTTTTCTAAAGTATCGATAATGTGGACTTAAAAAAAGTCAATTAATGAAATTAAAAATTCAAGATGGTTCATGGTGCAGTAGAGATTACTTAAACTGTCAGACAGGGAAAGGCCCTCTACGATCCGTTCTGAAGGACGGTGAAGATCCTCCACTTTGCAAAAAATCTAGCTGAACGAATAGGCAGGTTGTTGGTAGCAGTAGGTATTAATTAACAGGTGCCTAGGCAAGTCAATTTCTACACGCTCGTGTCTTGAAAAGAGAAAATTTCTTGGACAGAACACAAGCTAGAATCAAATTCTAGCATGTTTTCTTACGTTAATGCAGCTACTGCAATATAATACATTTTCTGAATATAACACAGCACACCGTGTAAAAGTTCTGCTAAAAGTGCCTTCTTTGTTATCAGCACTCTGTTTAAAGCATCTTTTAAAATACTGACATTAAAATATAGTAAAACTTCGTATTACCTTATTACAAATCTCGTATGTATAGAATTGATAAAGGATAAACACTATAATAAGGATAACACAATAAACTACGACCAATGACAAAAAAATCGGTACCATAATTTCTTTAAACCCCACCCATAATTTTGTTATGTGATGAGCATGATCATCGAAATGATGTAAAGTGAATTTTCGTGATGACAGACTAATAATGAGTAATGAGACCTATCGCTGGTGATAATTCAAACGTAGTATAGGTAAATAACAAATAGACGGTCATAGATAACATATTATGTTCACAGTTAATAAAGTACTTATTTTATGATAACATCCGTAACAATAAATCGATGAAGTAATGCATTGCTATTATCTGTACAACCTATCCTACGCATGTAAGAGATCGATCCTAAATACATAGGCAGATAATAATATGTTTATCAGATGTATCATTTTTGTTATTTAATTATAATTTATTTGTTTTGTCAGTATCCTCGCGGGAGCGAGGTCGCTCCTAGAAGCCTGTGAATGCCCCAGGAGGCTTCTGCGCTTCTGGAAGGAGCTAGGCTGGCTCAACTAGTCAGCCTACCTGAACGCATAATGGACCGCTTATGAGTCTAAATGCGTAAACAAAGCCCTATACCAATATTTGTTTTGTCATTTAGGGTTACCATAGACGGTGTAGTTATGGACCATAAACCATAGATTTTAAAAACGAGGAAAAGATAATTCATGTTTAGCTTGTATGGGACTAGACTGACACGGATCTCCTCAAAATTTTGACGATTGTTCTATTCTTAAATAGTAAAAACTACTATATTGAAAATTCAATTATTAAATATCTTATATGCGGTAAAATGTTAGAAGTTATATTAAATTGTAAAGCAACACTTCTGTTTCTACATACTTGTACATATTTTTTATCGTATGGGTTTGCCTGTCTTAAATAATGGAAAAATATATACATTTCTATAATTTAAAAGGAGTTAAAACTATAGGTCATGCACATTCGTAGACAAAATGCTCTGCTATATGCAATCTCAGTAGATTTTGTATAATACACACACAGGTGACATGAAAATTGTATGTAAAAAACCGGACAAGTACGAGTCTGACTCGCACACCGAGGGTTCCGTAATCCGTAAGCATACAAACTTGTATGTGGATAGTACGCCCATCTCTGGAATTAATTCTCGAAGATTTTTGACCGTGTTTTCCGAAAGACAAACTTTGCAATTCCAAAAATACTCTCCCATTAATCGATTTGACGACAAAGTCCAACTTTCCAAACGCAAAATATAATAAATAAATATAATAATAATAAAATATACAAAAAAAATGTTTATGTGATATAACAACAAATGAACGACTTTCGGTTTTTTCCTTTACTTATGTCCTGTGAGACCTTGCTTTTTACCTATTTCATGATTCTTTGTCAATCGGAAGTACCCTATAGGTTTTGATTTACCTGCGAAATATCCAAATTTTGTTAAATCTAAGGCCTAAATGGCCGTATCTTTCCATTGCGTTGACTTTAAGCTTCTAGCTTAATTTTTTTAAAGCTTCAAGGGACCGCAGACAGAAGTAGGGGTTCCCCAGAAATAGGGTCTTGACAGACAGACAGGCAGATGGACAACAAAGTGAACGGAACCCTAGAAAAAGAGATCTTAGACATGACAAAAGGTTGCAGCGATTAACAGTCTTCTTATTATTCACTAGTTTATGCCAGCGACTTCGCTCGCGTTATGCAGATTTTGTTAATTAATTCACTATCCCTCAGGAACAGTACTAAAAAAAGGTACTCTATGTGTATTCCTGTACCCCTGACAATGTGTATGCAAATGGTGATCATGGTGATCAACAAATAAACAAAATCACTATCGCATTTATAATATTAGTTAGGTATTAGTCCGAGTTGGAATCGTTCATACCTATGTCATGTAAGGAGAATGTTTATTACCGTAATCTACTTCTAAGTATTACCGGTGCAAACTATACGATATTTTACTTGCAAAAGACAAAATGATTGTTTTGCTGTGGCAATGACGGTGATGACTACCGATGACATTGCTTGAAAACCGATAAATTATTTAATTGGTATAATCAATTTATTATTATCCAATGAGTTTATAGTTACTGTTCAGATTTGATCAGACTAGGGCTACTCTGTCTTTCAAATTCTGAAACTATAGAACTTTTTAAATAATAAAAAAATATTATTTCCAATCAAGTTAATTTCCGGTTGCTAATAAAGCGTGTTAATGTTTTGGTTTTCTTTAAACTATAATTTGATTTTTGATACAAATTTAAGGAAGTAATTACCTACATTACTGTTTGTTATAGATATACTTGTGTAGTATGCAAATTGCAAGCAGAACAATGAGATAAAACCTGATTAAAAACGTTGAAAATCGAATGTACCTATCGACTCTTATTTGTAAATTATTAAAAAGGCTAAAACAACACGAGTTCTTACGTAATAATTTTATTTGAAATTGCAATTAAAAGGGTTTTTCACGAAAACTCCTAAACAAAGACCGATTTAAGATTCTTCAGTTTTGTTGGACACAAAATATGGTTAATTTCACGTGCAAGAAGTAGTTTTTAAAATGTTTTTGTATATTTACTAACATATATGATATTGTTTTAAAAATTATATGCCTACAGATTATTATTATAAAAAGGAGAAGGTTCAGAATTTCTGTAATTTAGCACAATCTTATAACAGATCTGAACTTATTGTTATATGTTACCTACCGATAGTTGTCATTGTAATTTCAATAAGTCATGCTAATAATAATAATAAGGCATATATACTAATGTAATAAAGCTCAAGAATATTTTAGTTGATTGTTTGTTTAAACGCGCTAATCTTCGTAGGGTTCCTTTTCACTTAATAGCCCTTCTCTATTGAGGCAAAGTCTTAGTGAAAGCGCTCACCGTGCTCCTCGCTTACAGCACCTGGATATTCTGCGATAAAATCTAGGTGTGAGTTCAAGCAGTGTATTTTTAGTGACATATTACAGCCCAGTTCTTTATGAGCACTTAACAATTTATTTACTAGGCTCCTGTATATATATTTATTGGGGTGATCGATGATTTCCCAAAAAATTGTTTGTTACTTCAAGCAACCATTCTTTTCTCTTCTTCTTCATTGTTTAAATTCGAAATAAACTGAGGATGTTTTATTAAGTTTCTCACATCTGGCCATTAAACATTACTTCTTTAATTTTAGCATGAGTCAAAGCAGAAACTAGAACTTGTATGTTCAACATGGTCGTGATCTTTCGAATTATATTTTATCGCGTGCTTAGATTTTGTAGAAAAACCTTTAACATTTGTGAGACAAATATAACAGATCCTTCGGTTCTCGCCAAAGCATGAGTTGACCAAAAGGCATTGCCGTTTTATCCCCATTGAACCATTCCGTCAAATGTTTGTGGCACGAAGTACGACACATATGTGACATCCAATATTTGTCTTGATTGTGAATGTCAGAACCAAAATATGCACGATAACATTGCATAATCGAAGGTGTAATACGTTTCTGTTGACCTTTATGCGAGTATAAACCGCAAACAAAACAAACAAATTGTAAGAATTAACATAAAATTGAGACATGTCGATAGAACTAAATGTTTACTAACAAAATCATTGGTCGTTTTGACGAGTAATATTAAACTACCCATAAAATACTACTCATAAAATCATCAAAAAAGTTTTTCTTTTTCTCCTTTTTTTATTAAGGTTTGAATTCAATGAGTTTATTCCGGGAAATTTTGAGGGTTGCCTAGTGTTATTTTTGTGTTGGACAGAGTATTAGTTGATATATTGCCAAGCCGTTGCCCGCACTCCTAACGGTCGTAGCGTGATGTTACATCGTCTATACTATTCCTTATGAATCTGGCTCTTATAAAAAAGATTATTTTAAATCCGACTAGTAGTTCGTGAGATAAGCGCATTTAATCAAACATACAAACAAAAAACTTTTCAGATTTATTTTATTAGTATATTCTATTTATCTTTAAACTGTTCTTGTTCATGTTTAGAAAGGAATCGTGTTTGCTATGGTGTTAAATTAGTAAACTCATTCTTACTCAGCTCACATTATCAGTTCCATTCAAACTATCGACATAGATATATACTACCGTCAAACCATTATTTTATCTGTGCTACCGTGTTAAAGTACCCATTAGCTAACTTGAACACAAGTTCAATTGCAGAAGTTTCTCAAGTAACAGGAAGTCTATTACTTATCGGGCACTTTAAAAAAATCCATCCTGCTACGACTGACAGTACAACAATCGAACCCAAGACCTCATGATCGCACGCAAACCTAAGCGCAGAATAAGTCACGGGACCAGCGATAATTAAAGTTATAAGTTGTTAAAATATGTATTTTTAAAATGTAGTTCAAACATTCAAAATAAATTAACATAAAAGATACACAAAACATCCAAATTACGGACCAAAATAATATGCTGACGCTTACTATAAACACATTTTGTTTATGTTCACAACAACTAGCAATAAGGTCCTCCTCCAAATTAACATCCATTATTGCTAATGTTGTTGTGTAGTCATTATTATGAACAACTGAATACGAAACTATCATACTAAGCTATTTGGAATTAATTAAGTAAGTAAACCTTATTCAAAGTAGTTTTGTCCATTCGTTCGTACGGCGCGGTCGTTCTCACGAGTCACCTAGGTCTAATAAAAAAAAAAAGTTGTTTTGCGCTAAAAATTTACAAGTTTTGTAAATAATTAAAAAAAAATCATGCAACCATCTTGTTTTTTTAATTCATAAAAATTTGTTGAATTTTAGAGTGAAATTAAAAAACTATTAAAAGTGAAGTATTAAAATTTAAAATTATATGTTTTAACTCTTCGAGAAATGGATTCACATGATTTTTTCATACGTAAGTACCAACCTAACCAATTAATATATTTTCGAACTCTTTTATGACATGTCTATTACATGTATATGTGTGTATTATTTTATGATATTTCACATTATCTATCGCGTTTCTCATTGTGATACAAAGCAATTTCTTTGAACTTTGACTCCTTAGAGATCGGGTATCCAAGGAGGTTTATTTTATTTATATTTCGATTCTTTCTTTTCCTGTTATCTTATTTTACCAATTGAACTGAAACAGTATATAAACCGTAACGTTAGTTGGTAGGTACATTGATGAGATGGTTTTTTGTTAGAGATATACATACTAGTACGTTAGGATAAAACTAATAAGTACATTAAATTTAATGAAACATTCATTGTTTACATTCATTCTGCAAATATGTCAAAACATAATAGTGTATTCGTCATTTAGGTGTGACCTATTTGTACATGCTTGCTACTGACCTAATAAAACAAAATTGAAAAAAAAAATACTGAAACATAATTGGTACTAAAGAACCTCAATAATTCCAATTCCAACTCTCGTCTATATTTATATATTTTGCGCGGAACTCTAATTCTTTTTCCAAAATAAAAGTACCCTAACTTACTCCTTATAACACCAGCTATCTGCTTATGAATGTCCCGTGGAAATAGGTGCACCCGTTCCGGAGATTAGCCGGAACAAACAGACAGACAAAAATTTTAAAAACTGATTTATAGGCATAGGTATCGTACAGATAACTGTATGAGCTAAAAAAATTATTATTTGGACATTACAAACAGACACTTCAATTTCATTTATTTGTTTTGATTGATGATTGGATAGAGGAAGGTATGTTAGGCTATGTAACATCGCTACCTTAGATACGGAGCATTTTATTTAAAATCTAAAGCCCGTAAGCTCAGGACAATCAGGTGTAGTTTTTGAGATATATTATATCGACTATTTTCACTAGTAGAAAATGATTTCCATTTAACTAAATACGTTCGCAGTCTAATGCGAAAATTCCCCTTTTCCTTTTCTCAGGATGTTCGAAAAATCTCATTGTTCAATAAATTGCTACTGTATGAACATATACCTAACCTTATTTATCAGCGTTCTTTTGACGCCACAATTAACAAAAATATTGTTCCAAATTAAGCAATTCGAGTTCTCCATATAACTGCACTTTAACCGCTGTTGATTTCATGAAACGTTAATTTTTATTAAAGTTTCTACATATGGATACATTCAGATAATCATACTAATTGACGGCAATAACTTCACGGCGTACGAGCAAAATGGCGCTTCAGTCTATTTGCCAAATAGGTAACATTAACGAGAGCGATGCTCGTGATGTGCCATAACATAGTGTAAACAGTAATATGTATCTCATAGGGCTCCTAAAACAGCGAATAATCATAAACTGTGGCTGTTAAATGACGGCATCCGACTAGCGCTAAACAGCTACAAGGAGGTGTACTCAGTATGCGTGATATCTGAAAAGCACTGAATATTGTGGGTAGATATATTGTAATATAGTTAATTAAACTAATTTCTATCATAGGGATATCCAATTTAAAGATGATTGGATATTGCCAAAGGCATTTGCTGGGGTTTGATAGTATAACATAATGGGATAATGTGCCACGACGTGTCATTAAGCTTTGACAGAGACCGATAAGCTTTCATTCATTTTGATAGTCTGAGTTATTTATCTTATCTATGTATTCTTATATATAATTAGTAGGCTTTGAACATAATCATCACAGCTGGGCCGATGTTTCAGATGAATAATATACGAATAAAAATAACAGATTGGTGATAAAAGGATATTTAAATAGTGACCCCTTATAGTAAATATTTGTATAAAAAGATACTATTACTTGCTTGGCTGTCGGTTATTAGAATAAAAATGCCAATCTGTATCCTGTAGACTTTTCTAACACACGTATAATATTAGTTCGGATATATTCCACATTTACAGTTCATGAATTTACAGAAAAATCTGAACCCAAGAAAGAGAAAATGACATTAGTATTTTATGAAAAGCAAATATGCACGTATTTAATATCTTAGCAAATACTTTTGATTGGATGAATGGTTTATTTGAATGAATTAATCATTCATACTTGTAAAAGGATATGTCTCAGATATAGTATGGCTATCATATCGTGATGAGTGCATAAAAGTGTGAACTAAGACTTACACAGAACAGATATTCAGCATATAAAAATATCACATAAGTATTTGATGGCATTAAAATTTGTAATGGATAAATTTACACGGGATATTTTAACTCAATGTTGAACTCATTATACTTAATTAGCGTCTACGTCGAACAAAAATAATATTTCCTTAACTATAGTTAGCATGAGGGTAATTTTTAGGGATTTGGAGTAAATGTACTAATGGAAATGTACAAAAAGGTTACTCTTAATCCTAAATTGATCTTATTAATTGAGTCTCGTTCGTAGAAATATTGGCTTAACTCGTTTTACTTACGGTAACGCTTCGTGTGAAAAAAATAATACTTTAGATTCCATCCAATTTATCATGGAGACGAATGATGACTGATATGTGAAATATTCGATCTTGACTGACATCACTGCCGTTAGAAAAAACTAATAATGTAGGTAAGTCATAAAATTCCTTCAATTATACATCCTGTATACTGGCACGCATTAAAATATATGCCACAGCATAATAAGTGAGTTGGTTTCAACACTCTTTATTTCCAGAAAAAAATATTTTATTAAAAAAAAACAATATTTACGAACGTTGTAAACATCTGTTGCATTCGTTACGGGTAGTTGGAGCCCTAAAAAGTCCCGACCACCTAGTCGAACTACAAAACTTCGATATCGCGTAGTACTTGGATTGTGGAGGCCTGATGGCAGTCGCGTCACGTAAAATATCAAAGTTCGGCCGTATCGTAGTTAGACTGAAAGCCGACCCCAACTTAGTGGGAAAAAGGCGCGGAGGATGATGATGATGCTGTGAGAGTGACTACAGCTTAGCAGCCAAAACAGTCTTAAAAGTATCGGGCAGTTACACTTAGCCCTACTAGTTATCCCTACCAGTAGGGTTAAGTGTAATTTTATTTATATTTAGCCCTACCGGTAGGGCTAAGTATAAATAAAATTACACTTAGCCATACCGCTAGGGATAACAAGTGGGGCTAAGTGTAACTGCCGAAAGTATCATACTTGCTTGCAGCCGCTAATAGAGAAGGTATTTTTTGAGAACGTTACTTATGTCGTAGATAATTATATAACAATTGTCACCACATAATAAAATATTTTCCCATATATCACAAATATTAAATAGAAATCTACACTTATGAGTTTGTGTTTAGATACTTTGAGTTTTGTTTAATCCTTCCATACGTTCAGGCCGCAGGCCGCCTAAGCCGCGCGACGCGAGACGCAACGACGCCACGACGCATTCAAGAACCCATAGTAAGCTATTCCTAGTTTGACTTTACACCACGCTGTGTAATGGGCTAAAAATTGCTTACCGATTCTATTTGGTCACCACCGTCGCGAAGGAAGCGGAAGTCACAAGTGGGTCTATTGCTAGGGACTCGGGTATAATCTAAGAAATAAGTCCCTGAGAATCCTGGTAGACCTTAGCCGCTTTTTGAACAGTAAGCGGCCACACCACTCAGTTCGGAGGCATTTTCCTCCTTTTAGTTCAGAGAAGCGCGCGCGGAACACGTAGAGTTCTTAGATTATTCTGCGCTCTGCGGTACCTGGTGTCCAGCGAGAGGCTTTCCGATCTAATAGCCGTCGCGTCGCCAGATCATGGTGCTTCTGCGCTCACATTGTGCTCTCTACTAGAATCTGGAGTGCAGTATCTACGCTACATACGACTTTGAGTATCTTTATATGTCTATAATTTTAAAACATGACTACCAAAAGTGTCAAATATCGTCGTTTGTCAGCTTTATTTTCGGTTAGAATTAGCACATGGCGAGCCTATTACCGTCCACCGGACACGTTTCCACACTTCTTCCTGCTACGGAGAATTTAGTTTCTTCGATGATATTGTAAATATCTAAGTAAAGATATAAATTTTTATTCGATACGTTTCTATTGTTCTTCCACGTTCCTCGGTTAGTCCGGATTTCGATTCAGCGTAGTGAACAGACTACCTACCTTAGTCATCATTGCTACCGGATACTTTGAAGACTACAAATTTATAACAGCTGAGCATACGATTCGCTCGTTGACTATTTATTACGCCATTGTCACTAGAATAAACAATCTATAATTTCTTACCCACTTACTAAGTAACCTACCCACTGAATGTTACTGCAAGTTAGACTTGCTAACAATGCATTTTACTGACTATAACTCCATGGTTTAAAACTACTTCTTGTTGTTTGTTGTATGTAGCTTGTTTTACCAATCGGTTGTAATTGGAGAGAAAATTGCTCTATTCGAAGGTAAAAATAATATCCTTTTAACTCGATTCAACAGATTCACGCTAAAATATATTTAAAAAAAATCGGTTGTCTGCAAAGTCGGTTTACTGACGATAGTTGAACGTGACAACGTCAGAAGGGAACGCCTCAGAGCGAGGTAACGCCGCATGAGTCATGTTTTTTCGTGCGTGGAGCCGGCTCCATCGAATTATAAGACGTTGTCACGTCAAAAGTTTTTCTTGTTCTTTTTTATCAATCCATCAAACCAGAGTCAGAGTTATATTTATTTTATTGTTGGACATAGATAGAATATTATTTTTATTATTATTATTTTTACAATGCCTAATATACTCTTAGAAGTAAATAATCTTTCTAGATACTTTAAACATTTTTGTAGGAGCAGCACCCTTAACAGAACAAAACAAATTACTTACTTACACCAATCAACACAATGACTTATGTTACTAATTTGCTCTTTTTTTAACATTTCAAATATAGCTACGCTAAATAATATATCCATTTCTTGTACACTAAGAAACAAATATAAGGAATGTCATCTCTATCCTGCATCACTAGGTCAAATTTGGTTACAAAGCGTTCTAGAACAAGTGATGATTAAGTTAAACTGTCACAATTTAAACTGTCACTAGGTACACTTATTTGGTTACTGTTGAGGTAGAAAGAAGTTGATGTATTATCTCGGTGGTTTCAAAGCCCAACACTCTCATAGCGAACGTCATGCTGTAATTTTTATTCATTTATTCAAACACTTTGGTAACATTCGACAGTATTACCATATGTACCGTTAGTATATATGTGTTAATTTTAATCTTTACTTTTATTGCTTCAAATCTTGAATAATATTAACCTTTCTGCTGTTTTAATATTATTGCGGTTTTGGCAAGATGGCATCACTAGTGTGATTTCGATGAGGGTAAATTTTTTAAAAGGAGTTTTGTGTCGTAATTGTCTTTTTGTTATGTCTAGGATCACATAATCACCGACACTTTTTTTGCTATTTCACTCTATTTTATAATTTGTTTAACGAAAACTGATATTATATAGAAATATTTTTCTTTCTAGGTTTATAGGATTCTAGAAATGTTTACATTCCCGAAGGAAAAACGCATCTGATGTTTTCTGGGTCTCAAATAAAATTATTTAGTAAAAAATGATGTATAGACTGTAGCTTTTAATAAGCTCACTATTTGATTCTTCACTACACCACCCAAACGTTCACTCGTACCTATATTAGCATGTAGCATTTAGTCCGCCCCTTGCAATTTAAAATGCAGGAAGTATTTTTTATTTTTTTTAAAAAGACTACTAGTAACGTGGGGTCACATATTACAAGTATTCTTGTTAACCCCTCCAGCTTAGCTAAATGCTTGTGTTAGGAGTAGGTTCACGTCGGTAGTCCACTGGGTGGGGTTCGAACCCGCAACCACTCGATCGCAAGTCCGACGCCTTAGCCATTACGCTACTGCCGCTTTATAAGTTTTTTTTTTTTTACAAAAGGCAATATAAATAATAAGTAAATACACTTTTTTCGCACCATATTCCACCATCTAGCGACATTCAGATTTGTTCGAGTACCCACATTTTCATTTAAATGGGGAGAACCCTTATGCTGCAGCACGGGTTCTCCCCATTTAAATGAAAACTTGAACACCTAGCTGTGCTCCATCTCAACTGATTTTAGAGGGCTAAATCTTAAATGAAAGAGCTCGTTCCAGCTAGTATTCTTAGACCAGTTCATAACCAGAGATAAAAAGAAAGAAAGGTATGAAAACATAAGAAATATTCAGGAGGAAATCGGGTTTCAGTATAACTTGAGAAGAGTGAAAATTAGGTGATTTCCACTGCTTGAAAGACAAACCTGTGCATCAATACATTTCATTAAAAAAATTGCAAATCTGTTGGAAAAAACGTCCGGACGGACTCGTAACAGTTTTTTTTAATATATACTTTATTCATTAATAAAAAATGTTACACATGAAAATAAAAACATACCTATTTAGGTTATACGAGTCGTAATAAGTAGTTTTTCCATTAAATTCATGTCCATAAATGTTTAATGTCAAGTAACATTTTGTCTCTAAATTTATTTCCTTCCGGCAACATATTTAGTTGCACTTCCAAATTAGTTTTTGTTAACTTTTTCAACTAAGTTACTTGCGTCGTTTCCATATTGTCAGATTATAATCAACTAACAGCGCCCCGCGGTTTCATCCACGTAAGTCCCGATCCCGTGTTAATATCGGGATAAAAAGTGACCTATATGTTAATCCAGGTCTCCAGCTATCTACATACCAAGTTTCATAGCAATCGGTTCAGCAGTTTTGGCGTGAAAGAGTAACAGACATCCGTACGTACATACATCTATACATCCTCATAAACTTTCAGTAGGATATTGAGCGATCCCAAAATGAGCGCGGTCAGTAACATTTAAATCTATCGTTTGGAAGTAGTGACATTTTCACCAGCTCGTAATATCCACAAGGGTGAAATAATTGCTTTTTAAAGTTCAAGCTAAAAGGTTCAATCGGTTTTTATACATACACGGAACGCATTTGGTTCAATGCGGTAATGAAATCAGCCCTAAGAATAAAGTATTGATTATAAATATCAGATTGAGACTCCTCATTTGAACTTTTTGGTGGTGGTGGACCTTTGTGAACCACTTGTACTTTTCATGAACTGCATTTTATGAGCCTGTAGTTCATCAGTCCTTATTCTATTTCTAAGTGGTTATTTTATTTCTTGATAATTTATATCGACTTTAGCAGTTATTAATTTATTAGATTAATAAATTGTAATTATTAATTATGATTTTCCTCCTTTCTAATCAAAAGGTAATATATAAACCCCCTCAATGTACTGAAAGTCCTGAGACACACCTATGTGGCAGTATTCCTAACGTAAAATTTCAGATAACACTGTACTACGATAGACTATTTGTGTTGAATATTCTCAGTATGAACGTAAACAATTTCTTTTTTAAATGTTGTCTAACAAATATTACATTTAATATAATTTTAGCTTTTTGCACTCTCAATGTGCTCGAAATAGGCTTATAGATAAACTTTTTCTATCAACTAATATTCAAGAAGTACATTAGATTAATAAAAACTATATAATCTTTAAAAAAAATTAGTTTAAAAATAAATACAAACTTTTAGTTTTTACATTATTATTTGTATGAAAGTGACTCTTCTATTAAACAATGTGGTGTCAATCATTTCGTAACTATGTTATGGCCGCTCGTGCGTGACAGATGTATTTGCAGTCTTTTAGTTCAAGGATTAGTTAAAGTGGTGATAAGTGTAGGTGGTAGGTGTAAGTTAGGTACATAAATCGTACTACAATAAGATATATTTCCAACATCGGTTGTCTTAGAAATACGACAAACCAACCGTGCTATGCTACCTAAACAATATTTGAATATATGAGCGGTCGCAGATTCTCTTCCGGAGAGGAACGTGCGTAAACCAATCGATATTATACACATTATTAGTGTATAATGTCGATTAGTGTGTAAATGTGTTTTATTGGCACTTGAAAGGGTATCGCCAGATTGCGAAAAAGCAACCCCCCCTTTAGTAGTTCGACCAGGTTCCGCTACATATCTTAATAATACCTACTATTAAGAAATAAAAAGAAAAAATAAAGGTTTCTGTGGGAGAGCAGATTATTTTTTTGTGGAAACCAAAAGTACGGCTCCGCTCCCGACAGTAGGTCTGTAATCAAACGTTGCGATGTTACCTAAGTATACATCTCTCATAAAAAGCCGTATATAGTTTCCCTACTGGATTTTTTTCTTTCTCAATTCCAGCTTCCAGCAAAGTTACTGTCGCTGTCGCTTACAGGAATTGTAGTGACTGAGCATTACTGCATATATTTATATTTCTAGCTCTGAGTAGGATAACTAGAGTTCTATAGGGAGGTCATTGATCATATTCGAAGAGGGACCTCCCTCTTACCTTATCCTCCCTTATTACCTAATAAAATTGATAAAGTACGAGTGGGCACAACGTGTTGAAATTTTTTATAGACACCGGTAATCATTAATGATCAATCGAGCCGCCTGCTTCTTTATTAGCTTGGTTATAACAAATGAATAGTTGAAGGCGCGAAATCCGGACCGGAAGCGTTAGATTGCAAAACAATTCAACACGTCGTGCCAATTGTAGTTGGATAATGAATTGTATAATAATTCTGGGTCAAGCATTCTGTGTGCTAGACACAACTATGCATAGCTGGCAGAAGATGACGTAGATTCGCATCACACCATTAGTTGCGCAAGCGCTGCGTCAGGTAGTCAGGTGTCACCGCAAACTACGCTGATCTATTGTAATGTGGCTAACCTGCTATAACTGCAATTAGTTTTGTTCAAAACTAAATACTTTTTTTCTTTTTTTAAACACGATTTATTTAATATTTTCGCTATAGACACTTTTTTTAGAATTTTTTAATAAATTTAATGTATCTATTTTTAGAAATGTTTTTATCGTTTACTATTTGTAGAACTTGATAGTATCGTTCTGTCTTTTTTTTCGTTTGCGTTTCCATTTAATTAAAAAAATTGCAAAAAAAAAAAATTATTAATACAATTTGTTTTAAAACAACCTAAATCTCGCATTATCTATCTATTACCTTGAAACGAGCCTATATATATATAACGATACCTATATATATATAATCTGAATCTCGGAAACGGCTCCAACAATTTTCAGAAATTTAGTATGCAGGCGGTTTTGGGGGCGATAAATCGATCTAGCTAGGTTTCATTTTTAGAAAACGGAAGAAAAAAACTGAGCAAAACTCGGTCATCCAGGTACTAATTTATAATAAAAGTAAAAAAGTGGCTCATTCATTAACTCTAAATTGAAATGATCTTTTATGTTGTTCATAAAAACTTATAGAAACATAGTATTTTAACTGTATAATCAGGTCTGTAAAATCACGTAAATCAGCGAAATTGGCAAAATTTCTTATACGGCCTCTTAAGGGGATGAATTTCCCTTCCTCTTTGGGATCACAGCCAATTTATAAAAAAATCAAGCTCATTATTTTTGAAGTCGGTAAAAAAGATTTTAAAGCTGTACATGAAACTGTACTATTGTATCTTTAAGTTGGCCTTAAAACTACACTGATGCAACAAACTTATCGAATCATCTTAGATGTTTCGATAAGTTTGATTCGAGGTGTTTGAACCTACATAAAGATCTCCTGATAGAATTTGAGTATGTATGTATTCACTTTTGAATTGATCGGTCTGTGGGTCTCTATCCTACAGACAAGTGGGCGTTTTACTATTTTTAAGTTATCAATTTTTGACATTGCCTGCCTGATTGCATCTGTTAGCCGAATGACATCAAGAACGCAACTTAACTATATTCGTTAAGGAATAGGTTTCGCATATCAGACATTCATTCAGAATTGGTTTTGTTTATCAAACATAAAGTTGAGGATTTCAATTCCAATTCAATTCCAGTTCCCGCCATCAAAAAGAGATTACCATTTGCAATCGATCGAGAGTGTTTTGCATAAAAGCCACTCAGATCAGATCACTCTATTTACCTACTTTATTTGGGGCAATAACCAAGATTACTAGTAATGATATAAGCACAAGGCCGTAACACTATTCATGTTACTATCCGCAATTACCAACCCTATTCCCTATATCTATTGATACTACTCAAGAGTGGACATACAAAACTAATCTAGAAGTGGTTGTTAACCGCCAGGTAAGAGTCTCCTATTTGAAAAGAATGTTGATGTACCCTATTCTTTGTTGAGGTTAAGTTTTAACGGTCACCTTATATCCCTGTGTTAATAATACTAACTGTAAATTAGCGTCATGAACGTGGGCACCCTTTTATGACGGCAATAGCCTTCTTTACTGCAAGTCCCAAGCTCCATTAATTTATGCCAATCTGTCGAGACTATCAATCACTTCTAAGCACACGCAAATCAACACGAATTGCCCCCATGTTTAAATCTAGGTTATGTTATAATTGAAGTTATCGTACGTCCTTATTCAGGTATGTACGAACATTTATAAATAAATACCAACATAACATATTTCTACACATTTGTCATTTTAAAGAAAAAAGTTATTTCACTCTTGTAACGGTTCAATAGCATGAATGAATACATTACAAATAAAAACGAAGTGCCCTAAATACACACACTCACTTTTTCTAATTGCTTTAAAACTTTATTCAAGGCCAAACCTTTTACGGCAAAGTTTAAAAATAATTACGAGGGCCCTGATTTAATCTCACTAAACAATTCACTACAACCCAACACACATTGTTGTTTTTTGATGACACAGTTCGGGCTAGTCCAAATTACATAGAAGGTATAGAAGATGAGTCATGTTGTTGCTAGATCTACACTAGACAAAAAGCGCAATACCAAAACCAAAACCATTACCAATAGATTTGGTTGTATTGCACTATGTTCCAATCGTAAATTTCTTCTCGTATATGATTTGAGTACTTAATAGTGGTTGAATGATTTAATTGAAAGTTTTTTAACATGAAAATAATATAAACTACTTACTTACTTACTTAAGTCTTGGTGCCTGGAAGTACGGGGATAAAAAGCCTATGTGTTAATCCAGGTCTCCAGCTATCTACATACCAAGTTTCATCGCAATCGGTTCAGTAGTTTTTGCGTGAAAGACTCGAAAACTTTCACGTTTATAATATTACTAGCAGCGCCCCGCGGTTTCACCCGTGTAAGTTCTGATCCCGTCTTAATATTGGTATAAAAAGTAGCCTATGCGTTAATCCGGTCTCCAGCTATCTACATACCAAGTTTCATCGCAATCGGTTTAGTGGTTTTTGCGTAAAAGAGTAACAAACATCCATACATCCTCACAAACTTTCACGTATATAATATTAGTAGGATGTCTTACAAGCCGGTCCCCGATATCAGTACCTTGTACCATCTAGTAACCTCTCTTGTTAATACAAGCCGCCTGCGCTGAGGAACTCTAAATACTGAGTGCAGTGACAGTAGTAGTCAATATCATTGCCTGATACAAATGTTCGACCACTTGTTCGATGTCGACGCGTCGTTTATCGTAAAAAGGCCCATTGTTTAGAAATTTCTCATAAACGCATGTAATTTGAAGCAATAAAGTAAAAACTAGATAAATGCATACTTTCATTTTCCCTGCGCTGGCTTTCTATAATCGCATGACAAATCATACTACGTTATTGTGTATTTAGTCGTGTTTACTTAACCTACAATATACTTAACCTATAATACTTGAAAATTATGTGCTTACCTTTATGGAATTGTTCAAATGTATGGAAGGAATTCTGCAGAAGAGTATCAGCGAGGTCTATAATCTGATCTACTGTGTAGGTGCCGTTGGCGTCTCGATGTCGAGATGCCATGGGCAATCAGGGGTGACCACCGCTCGCCAGCAACACGTTAACCTTCTTTTAATACATGTCTTAGCTAAATTGAATGATGAAAGTTCTAAGTCGGAATCTTTCAAAGCTTTCCACTCAAGCATTAACAGTAGAGATGAAAAAACGGTAATTAGAAGTAAAATACGCCGACAAGTAATTGAGTTAATACCAACCAACCTAACCAGCTGGCTTAAAAACTATGCAAACTATCTGTTAACTAGTATTCTTCTAAGAAGTATGTAAGTAATAATTCAAATAATTTGTGTACTTACACTTCCGCTTCACTCCTTGGAGATGATACTAGTGATTGAATAATCTTGTATTAAGAACCTACTAACGGTGTACTGCAATTTCTCACGGCCACACTTTGCTTGAAACAACGAATGCCAATCACTATCTTGTTTTCTTTTCTTAGGACAACGAATGGAAAGGCCAACGAAATATAATTTAATCTGTCTCTGTGAGCTTTGTCTTTAAGTTTTCTCTGCAATTGTATCTAAAGATTACGAGTACCATCGCTTACCTAACTACGAATGTCGAGTCATGTAGTGAAAGTATTGAGAGCTGTTTTTTGTTCAAATATTTATCGAACAATATCCTATGAGTCTGCAAGTTTAAAAATATATTGCTAGCAGATCTAGCAATATCTTTTTAAACTTGCAGAATCATTTATATCTAGATAAGAATCATCTCATGTCAGATTATGGAATGGTACTAAATGATGAACGAGAGTCTTAATAAAATGTATAATACGCGACATCAGCGTATTAAAATTGGTAAACTCAGTTTTTTCAGCTCATATGAAAAATATTATGCGTTAAATAGCCCGTTTATTTAGATTTTTTAGGCTACATAATCAAAAAAGGTGGTAGTGCAATGGTGAAGGCTTAAGATTTCATACATACATATTAATCGATATTAACCCACTCCTGACACAAGCAATTTATGTACGGTACAGCATCTTTTAACGAAAACATTATTTTATTTTTGTTGCTATCACGGATAATATAATACTATACTAGTATTGCTATGAAGCTCAAGGCCCACCTCATCCTGACCTATTTATTTATCAGCCAGAAGTTCAGTTATTATTAAAACGAACAGAAATACAACACTACTACTTGCCCAAAGCTGTATTTTGATGACATACTTTATCGCAACTTTTGAAACATTGCCCTCGCAATTCCGGTTTTGGACACTGGTGCAATCAAGACATACAGAGTCACTCACAGCTTAAACATTATTTATTTACTTGTTTCAGGTTTAAGTAGCAGCGGTGTGGTAGGTGCGTGGGTGAGCGAATGATGAGCGGCGAGGACGTCGGCCGCATCCCCTGCGCCCTCCGGCAGCGCCGCAAACATGGCCGCCCTCTCTTGCTATCAACCTTGCCGCTCGCACCTTGCCATACCTGTTAGGTAAGGAAGTATCTCATATGACATGAATGTGTATAAACATACAAAACTAAAACTGGGAAAAGATTCACATTCTACCCTTTCCTCTGAAAGCTCCGGATCGTCCTACTATAATTAAGTTTTTATTTATCTTTAAGTAGAGGCAACTCCCGGACTAGTAATGATTCATGCTTCGCCGGAGGTCTTCATAAAAATTAAAACAACGGACTCGAAAAACACCCAAACTCGGCACAACTATTTGTGGATCACACAATTTTTTTTTCCCAAATGAAGTGACGAGGCGACCACTTCAACCATTGCGCCATCCGTGCAGTCATGTTCTTTGTGGAAGTCTTTCAGAGAGGCGTTTGTTTTACTAGTAGATGTTCTCTAGTATAATAGTGATGATGATGATGATGTATTTTCTTCGAATCAAGTAATATGCTGTTGTTAGGACAAGGTCCTTACCTATGTTTGACCGGACTGTTGTTTTAATGCGAGGAAGAAGTTAGTCAGTCAGTTATCAGTTTTGTTACTTTGGTTCTTGTTACATAGTCAGAATTACACGAAATCAAATGCACTTTGTGTAGTAATGATAAGCAATATATAGTAGTGCCTATAAGAAATCACTAGGCGTAGAAAATGTTAGCATTTTATTTTGCTCATAATGTTATCAATATAAAGTACCTGGATGACCGATTTTTTTTTTTGTTTCCTAAAAATTAAACCTAGCTAGATCGATTTATCGCACAAATCACAGTGGTATGGTAAGGTATTAGATATATGTAGTTTCAAATTCTATTTGGCCTATATAATAATAAAAACTAAAGCTGAGCCCTATTACCATAACAATATGCCAATCGTATTATATCAAACGTTATCGATTAAGCACATTCTATTTACTAAAAGATAATTCACCAATACAGTCTCTATGAGTGAGAAATCTATAATTCCAACAAGGTCAAAAAGCAGTCATGCGACACTACAATGCAGACAGGTGTCATGCAACACCATTGCAGTCCAATGCACAGCATAATTTATTGCCTCTTTGCCACATTGACAAAAACATTGTTTTGTATAACTTACACGTTCTTACCCAAAGAATATAACACCCGTAATACCTAATTAGATTCCAAGAACGAACTCACTGCTAATCTTCAAGAATACATGTTACGCAATTTCGAGGTTTACGCAAAGTTTTTCGCCAATTGAAAATCTTTTGTAGGTGCTAATGATGATCGATGTAAGGTTTCTAAGCATAATCTTATTTTCTTTCTTTGTTAAGAGTTAAAAGGGAAAATATTACTTTCTCGTAGTTTATAAGTGCCTCCACTCTTTTAGAAACTTATGGTATTTGTTTCCTGGACTGTGATGGATGTGCTTTTTTTTTCCTCTAAACAGACTACGGTTTGGTATTATTCTTAACACGCAATAAAATATACAAATTATCGGTCATGATTATATGTACACCGTACAAATCTCCATGTGGGATCCGAATCTAAAGCACTCGAAACATTAGCATGTCTTAAATTGTGATTCTCCTCCTACTGCGTACAATTAACTTCTGTATAATACCGACGACGGTTTCGTTATATACAAAAACCTATTTATTTATTTACAGGTGTCTAGAAGACGACGAAGACTGCCACCAATCAGCTACTTTCTCCCTCCGCCGACAACAGTTCATCGAGCGATGTCACGAGGCGCGAAGAGTACGCCTCCGTGATACCATCCCTGAGGTCTCTGTTAAGAGAACCCGGGACGAGCTTGCCAAGCATGCGTCACAAACTGTGCCGTTTAACCGCCGGCTCAACGTAGAAGCCGGCTGGTCTAAAGTCGAAGAAGTCAGAAAAAAGTTCGAGGGTGCTACTTCGTTGGCTTCATTTTCAAGGTCCTTTGAATCACCACCCAGGTAATAGAAACATAAGTCTTTGTCTATGAAATTAATTATTATACAATAAAACAGTTAAGTTATGAATTCCGAAGATTAGAACCTTCTTAAGAAGGGTCGTTCAAAGGTTTCTTTTTTCAATCAATTCAGTAGCCTATTGAAGTCCACTGCTGGACATAGCCTAGGCCTCTTCCAATGTGCGCCATAGCACCCGATCCTCCGCCTTTAAATAAATAAAATAAGTAGTATAATAAGTACTGGCAGGTAGGTATATGAAATTATAAACTTTAGACAAAGTCATCCAACCTTGAGAGCGAGTGAAAACCTTGACTGGTTAGTTGAAAGACTCTCGACTAGAAAATCTTTTATACAATAAATTCGTAGGTTACCTCTGGAATCTAGAATTTTTATCTTGCTACAACTATTTTATGCAGATTATTCACCAACAAAGTGCAACCATTATCACCGTCTCTGTCCACAGGCGGCGTCTAGCAGATTCCTTATTCGCAAGTTTCAAGCTTCCCCGCAAGAGGCAGGACGGAATGGCGGCTCCACGCTCGCTGGCACCGCCGCAGCAAAAACGGAAGTCTGCAGTTGAGCTCCTCGCAGAAACCAAAGCTTTTTACGTGAAGTCTGAGATCGTTTTAGACAGAAAGCAGGAATTACCTTTGAGGGTTAGTAATTCTTTTTTAAAAGTGAAGTTTGTGTTCTCAATACAGGCGCTGTATTTGATTCCTGATGTTAGGCATAACAAATACACTCAGAATACAAACGTGAATATTCGTGTTTTTGGGACATTTTACGTGAAGATTTAAGATATTTGATTAAAATGAGGAAGCTCCACGATTTCCAAGAGTAATAAGTGAGTAAGTACTTATTACTTTTGGAGATCGTGGAGTTTTCTCTCTTCGATTGGTTTTGTATTTTTGTTTTTCAGTTCGCTAAATCTACTGTATTCCCAAGTTCTCCAATTCACTTCGTTCATTAAATTCAATGCAGGTCCCAGAACCGTTTAACTTGGCTTGGGACTTGCTGTTTGGGCCTAAAGTTGGATGCTTTTGTGGGTGGCTAGTATTGAACCTGACTTACTGGAGTTCAATCAATGGGGTGTGTATGGGATTAGTCCCATTAAAAAAGGTACTGTCACTGTATAAGGTACTAAAGACCCATATTTTATGGTTTAGATGAGCAGCGGACTAGGTCAAGCTATAGCTGCGGGTGGCTGCCATCTCATCAGCTCCGGTACCTTGAACAATGACGTCTGCTGTAATCCCTGTGAGTATACATTGACACTTGACCAAGCCTATCATGAAACTTTGGCAAAAACACTGGGCTTTACATATAGCAGTGTGAGCTACGCTACATTCTGCGGCCGCTGTCTTCTGTAGAGTGAATATGCTTTCCCTATTGAGCGATTTCATTTCGACCAGAAATCTTCTGTCCTTGGCTCCACCTCTATTTGTCCCACTCACTTAATGGGGGCAAGCCTGTTGCCATCATGGTCTGGGAGGTAGCGTTGCATTTTTGATGGTGATTTCAGGTCGCTTAATTTTGTGTGTAGTCAATAGACTAGAGATAGCTAAGAATGGAAATAAGCGTCAGTTACCAGACTCGTGGCGGGCCTGTGATACGATGTTACGAGGAAAAGATTATCAGTCAGCCTATGAATTAAAAATAGATTGTGTGTTATGAAAAATTGTTTAGAATTTCAAAATCATCATAAAAAATGCTACGCTGTCTCCCGGACCATCACGGGCACTTTGAGAATTACAGACAGCAATTTTGCTATCTGTAATTCCCTTTTCTTCCATTGAGAAAGATTTAATTTTCTATTAAATACAATTTATTTCACTAAGCTAGCATTATTAGCTGCCGAGATTTCAGGTATCTTTATGCGACCCCGATTCATTGCTCTTGAGTGTAGTACCAATCTATTGATCATCGAAATAAAATGGTCAACTTCAGCATATCCTGAGATATTACAAAGAGCTCCATTTTGACATGAATGATTAATTGTTTAGTGTACGCTAATTTGCTTGCAGCATCGTTGGTACTATCAATCAATGTCGACCACAAGCCCCGGGTATGAGTATTTCAATGTTTTGTAGCAAGTCACAGACATTGGTGTGTTATTTTAATACCATAATTGACTCTGAATTTCAAGTGTAAAGCCTAATTACATTACAAAATTAGTGGTAGTATAAAATTACTTTCACCAATAATTTCATGTGGGAACATCAAGTTTTACAATGCATGTATTAATTTCTTGACACTTGAATAGTTACGCGGCATGTGCAATATTTTGTTAAATTGAAACTAGTCTCGCCAGCGTCGCGAAAAGTCATGCGCTGAATAGACGCATATTTCGTTGCAGTACAGGTTATTAGGCGCCAAAAATGACGTACACCTTGCTTAGATATTTTGTTGGATACTTTATTTTTCACTCAGAGACGACTCTCTGTCTGTATGTAGGTACTGTAATAATTATAATCATATCCCAAATATATTCTAGATGCCACAACTCGCAGTGTAGGTGGCACTCGGCGAGCCGTCAGCGCTGGTGAAGGACTTCAGAATACTCTACGTAGGTTGCTGGAGCATGCTGATAGCAGAGAGAATGTATACTCACCACCTTTCCCTGTTTGTAAGTATTCTTTATATGCATAAATTGCTCTGATAGATGGTACTCTTCTAGTCAGACTCGGTCTATGGGAGAGGAATAAGTTAGGATGTAGTGTCATCTCTTCGTACCTTAAATAAAAAAACCCTCACTAAATAAAACAAACTAAAAAAGTTTTCGTATCGTATCTTCTCCAGACTATAGCTTTACGGTGAAATTCTTTTATCTGACCATTAACTAGATACCGTTTTTGACAGATATACTTCTGTCATTGACAATGATGAAAGTTACATATCTTTTACTACGCTAATACGTTTACTAATAAGATAATATTATAATAATTAATCAGAAAAAACTTACAATATTCATCTCAATCTTGTTTTTTATATACATAGAAAATAAATGAAAAAATAATTGTTGATGGGCCTCCGTTTCAGCGCACAAAATATACGCTGACACCAGACGTCTCAAAGATTACCCCGAACGGGAGACCATTCCTCGCTCTCAGCACAACTCCGGAACATTTTCTGGTACTTACTCAGGGACTTCATCCTCTGGAACTTCAGGCTCGAAGGCCCAAAAGTCAGAGCCAGACCACAGAGAGAAGATGAACAGACCCCTGAGTTTTGGAGATGCTAGGGTTTTCTTCCCAGAGTCGTTTGTGATACCACGCCAAAGGGCAAACGAAGTTATTATAAAGAGTGCTTATTCTATACGTAAGTATACACTTTCTTTTGACAAGTTAAAGGAAGATAAATTGCCCAAAAATCCAAATGCTCAAAAAATTCAACCAGGCCTATCATGTTACAGCGAGTTCTCATTCAAGTCCTGAGAACATGGAGCTTCCAGAACCAGTGGTGAGTGGTTCAGGGTCTCCTGCTGACCCTGTAGCTACCATCAGCCCACCCGCACAGTATGCTCACTCTGCGCCTAGGTATATCAGGTGTGATTTTATTGTTGAAAACTGATTTTTATTGTTGATAATTTGATATACTGGTTAACAAGACCGACACAACCTCGATGGCTATCTGATGTATCACGACATGTTAAGTTAGATAAATGACCAATCCTGTCATTATGTGTTTAAAATAATCCCATTCATTCGCTAAATTTGTGAGTTTGGCGACACCGATTCATTACAAACTAAGCCTACAGGGCATTTTCTCTTGTTCTTATTATTCCCTGAATAAAACGGGGTGTATGTAATGTTCCTCCAACACGAAGGTCCTTCGACCACGTTTATACTGAAGTTGGAATATTGTATATAAATTCTTCTATAGCGCGATGCAGGATCAGGAGCTATAAGCAGCTCAGCTAATTGTCATTAAATGTTGATTAGTTTTTTACTTTTTTGGAACATAAGGACTTTCTTTTTTTATTTTTGTTTCCTTGTATTCCAGATCAAATTCCCACTCTCAGCCAAGCATGCGCGAGGAAGACAGCTGCCCTAACATCAACAGTCACAAGTCACTGCCAGATCTGCACACGCAGACCAGGTGCTATCCTGAACAGTAAGTCTTGCTAACTTTCTGAAAAATCTTTGATCAATGCAATTCACCATCATCGTCCGCCTGCTCTTTTCCCAATCTTCATTGTGGTCAGCGCAATGTGTAATATTGCAAAGGGTTTTGGCTGGTTTATTTTACTGCCGGTCGTCTGTCTGACGTCAACCCTCCTTGGGAATGTAGTCGTTTTAAAACGGGAAAGAAGGTCAATTTGTATAAGGATAAACGGGCAGGGAGAGAAACCTCGGTACCGATAATCTCGGATGGGGAACGGGTCTAAAACTGCAGTAGTTCGCAGAGGCCAGGGTCGCGTACCAGAATGTCCTGTATTTCCTGGCCACAGCTATCAGGATAAATTTCACATAGATGTGATAAGTTGGGATAGCTGTAAAGTACAGTACGGTGGTGTTACAGTGCGAGCGCGGGCCGCTCCCCGCGCCGGCGCCGCCACTCCACGCACCAGCGCACCGCCTCCTGCTCCTCCAAGGGCACCAGGTTGGAAACTACTCTATTTCCTTTCGAACTGCCTCCCAGAACTATTAACAATCATGATATACCGATTATTATTATTTTTATGGTATATAACCTCACTCACGCGAAAACCAATGCAAACATTGCTTCACTGCCGGTTGTCTGTGAGGCCGTAGTATCACTCCGGTCGAGCCGGCCCATACGTACAGAAGCATAGCTCTCCCACGATGTTTAACAGACATTTTAACCCATTTTTTCATCTATATCCTATAATACTGAAACTTATTTTTGCTAGATCAAATCATTCGTCGCTGATGTCATCTTGTGAAGCGTTCTCCGAGCACCCGTCTCCCGGTGAAGAAAATTACCAGTCATATAACAGGTAAGACCTTTGCCTATAGGCTAATCAAGAAATTTGTATGAAATAATGACATGTGACGTCATAACTAACTATTGCCAAATCATTGCCTTTGGTCATATGATTTAACAATTAAAAAGTATTTTTATAAAAAAAAATTAAACCGACTTAAAAACCACAAAGAGGCACTCAAAAGCGAAAAATAAATTAATATAATTTTTATAAGCGCTACCCACTCCTCTATTTGAAGTCGGTGCCAGCCAAGCTCATAAAATCCAATAGTTAATCATAGCCTATTAGATGAACACAACCGGTGTCCCTTCGCAGTCGTTGCGGCTCGTCCTTTGCGCGCGACTCGGGCGGCTCGAGCGGGCACTACACACAGCGCAGCGCGCCTGCGCACCAAGCGCATGCGCACCGACGCACAGACTCAGGGTCCTCTACACAGCACGACCACGACCACACCAGGTACGCTAAGTCAACCAGCTCTAGGGGTGTAAATGACGATGTATCGAAAACTTTTAAACCTTGGTGCTAATACTTATCACGATGCAATGCACAGTTCATTAATTTTATTCGCGCTACGCAAAGTACGAGTAGTGGGTAGTGGTAGTGGTAGTGGGTAATACGAATTTTCATTAATACTTCCTCCAGGGTGTCAGAATCCACTATTTCTATTTTCGGTAGGCTGTCGCTTACACCCTCTTTATTAGAGTTAAAAAATAAATCAAAGTCCAGGAAGTCTGTCTTTTGACGTGTATGTGCACTAAGTTTGTAATTAATATTTTTCTTCAGCCGCTACAACTCGTATGTGTCAGAATACGGCACTTCTCTGGAGTGCTACGTGTCAGCCCCCCCTCAGTTCCAAGATGGCGCTGACGCTCCCCCTGCGCCGCCTGTTCCTCCCCCGCATCATCAGCATCACCATCACTATACCCATGTACCAAGAGTTGGCATACACTTCCAGGTAAGGAACAAGCCATACGGTACCATTTTCTCTTCTATGAAAGTCTAGAGGATGCTTGGTTAGAAAATCTCCATTAGAAGCTTTTTGGGAAATTAGCATTGTCTCTTCTCTTTTCTTGGGGTGTTGCCACTTGGCTGTTTTCAACTAATAGTTTGGCTCATTCTTATTCATTAATACTACTACCGTCACGCTAATAGTACATATATAGATTCACTAGAGGGCGGTAATCTAAACATTGAGTTTTGTCAGCTTATTAATTAATCTTTAAAAATATAATTACTTCAATAAAAGTGAAAACAATATACTAATAAAATTTGTGTGTGGAAGTGTTATCTTTACTTTAATAGATTTGTGAACTAAATTAACGACAAACAAAATTAATGACACGAAATATCCAGGGATACCGGAATCTGTATGTACTTATGATGATGTCACTAGTACCTAGATAGCATCACTTTTTTCAATGATTCACGATTCACAACGATACTTGATAATATAGAGCTTCAATTTATTAGAATTAATTGAAACTCTATAAGCAGTCAATTCTCCAAACTTCACTTTATTTTTCTGCTTCCAATATTTTTGAACTGAAAACTTCTTTAGGCACGTTGTGCATTTTTGCTATGGGGAAAAAGCATTGAACTCGTGACCGTCACGCTAATAATACATATATAGATCCACTAGAGGGCGCTAATCTAAACATTGAGTTCTGTCAGCTCCTTATTAATTAATCTTTAAAAATATAATTAGTTCAACAAAGTACTTATTGTGTGCGCAATTCATATGGTAAAATAAACAAAAACATAATTGTAATTCATGTGAAAATTTATAACGCCTATAGTGCTCAATAGCGAAAACTTTTATTCAAAATTTCGTTGACGCGACATGTCGTTTTAAGTTTTCACTTGTGTCGGCAGTCAAATGACTGCCTACTTTTTTTTTCATCTTTTCCTCTACTGTTGCAGGCTAGTGCTCCGCCCCCTCAGTTCCAGGATGAAGCCCCGACGTACGATTATGGTGACTACGAGTGTAAGTACAAAGCACCCACCAAGTGCCTTGTACGTACAAATGAATATCCACGGGAGTACTCCAGGTAAGAGCCGAATATACATAATTGAGAAAGGTTTTACACCTCAATAGTCTACTGACAAGTTCATTTAAAGTCTTGCATTGTTGCAATTATTTAACTTATTCTAACTATGCATCATTCTATCAAGTCTGATGGACAATTTAGACTGCGTTCAGCTAACAGACGTAAGCCGCGCGTCGAACGCGCGTTTTACTAACGGGCGTTCAACGCCTGTCAGCTGAACATGGCCTAAATAAACAAAACTACCATTCAAGTACTAAAGATAGGACTTAAGAAAGGTTTTAGGTAACTTCTGCCAAAACTTAAGTAAGTCTATGCAAGAACTAAAAACTGCACAGATGATTTACTATTAGGTATTAGTGTCGTTTAGATAGAATATTCCCGAAATGATTCAATGTAAAATGTTGTCATTTTGTGTCAGGTATCACGAGGGCAACACTGAGCTGGTGAGCGCACAGCCGCAGTACGCGGAGCTGCGCGTGCGCGCGCGCAACGAGGACAATCAGGACTATGTAAACGCTTCGCAGGTACCCGCCGGATGTTTATCTTACTAATATTGTGAACGTGTAACTTTGTGAGGATAGATGAATTAATGTTACTCGTTCTCCCTAAAACGACTGAACAATTAGGATGAAATTTAGCATACAGGTAGTTTATGACCTGGATTAATACACGGGCACGGGCAAAAGCTAGTATAACTACTAGTCTATCCAAAGACTTGTCTTTTCGGTCTTTTTCTATTTACTTATGCATTCATTTCATCGATGTAGTAATTCGCAGTGGGAACATCATCTTCTTAAAAAAAATGTTTTTCCAAAACCGTTTTTCGTGAACATCGCATGGTGATGTATGTGGCTTTAAGATCTTTTTGAATGTAATGTTTATACTCTCTTATGTGTTTTAGATACATGCACCAGAAGAGATTACGTCACCTCTAGGCACTTTCAAGCGTCAACGGTGTTTGCGGTATAAACAGCGAAGACCACGACCCATCTTGCGATCAAAGTCAGATATCTCCGATAGGCAAGTCATTTAGGCACTCCAATATTTTGATTAATAACAACTTTGTGGCGACATCCACATAAAACAAAACATACATCAGCGCCATCTAGCGAAGACAAGCTGAACCAACTACTAATTCTGTATCGCGCAATGAAAGTTCACGCGCCGGTAGTATGTATATGACATCTCAACAACATTGACTACCTTGTTGATCTAGTGGTTAGTGATCCTGACGCGTTTGATACCCACCCAGGACAAAAAATTATTATTATTAACTTTTGCAGGTACAGACGATCAGACGGCCGCAGTCCTGCATCAGCCCCATGTGAGGGCGAAGACTCCCCCGACAGCCCCACTGAGGAGGCTTCGCGTCTCCAGGACTTCTTCGAACGGCTCGGGCTGGAGCCTCGACAGTACGACGCGTTAGTTCGCGACGCTTTACCTGATAGTCCCGTGTTCTTCTCGTCAGCTTCCACCGTCGATAGCAACCAATTGGCTGCAGCTGCTGATTACACGGTAACTTTTAATCCATTTATAGATCTTGTAATAACAAATTTACCATGATTATATATTAAATCTCCAGACCATAGACTCTGATTCAAAGACTTTTGTTTAACGTGAGTCAAAGATATTTTAAAATGGCGTTGTTAGACTTTCGAAGCTCAGGGTTCAGGTTGAAGTTGCAAGTATCGACTTTTATTTCATTTTCTTGCAGTATTTTAAACTGCTTCTAAAGTCAATAGGCTGATTTAAAAAAATATACATATATTTCTATTGATGCGTGAATACCGTGATGCGTAGCAATGATACACCATTTTTTTTAATAATAAGATACCACCTATGAAGATATCAAGAACAACTGTTCACAGCTTTATATATTTACATAGATTAGTGTAACAACCGCCTTTTATTTGGTTGTAGGTCCAAGGCCCAGGGGTCCAAAAGCAGATCTACCGCAACACAGAGCCCCCTAGCGTTGTGGAACGCAATGCACGCATCATCAAATGGCTCTGTCAGTGTCGCAAGACACAGATGCAGGCTCCTCAGTGAAACCCTGCGATATTTAAAAACAACTTAAAACTACCATGCCCCAAAATATTATCACCTATGCGAACAAATCCACAGAGACCTATGATCCAACTGTAGTGACTTGTGATCAAAGTGTAGTGACTTGTGATCGAACCGAAACGACTTAATGGTGTTGCAATAAATAAAAACACGGCGTACTGTAATTATATTGTTATCTATTGTAAGATGAGGCTCCTTTGCAAAAAATTAAGGAGCAAAGATATGGAACCTTAATCGTGAAAGAAGGTAGGCAGATACAACTTTAGTGTAGGTAGGAAGGTACGTGGAAAAGAGGGGTGGTGTTAAACTAACTATACGTACATACTGAGCGGATATTAGCGAACCTTCGGTAACAAGATGGTTCATCAGTCAATATTTAAATGGTTGTGTAGAACGATAAAACAACATTTTAAATATCAAAAGTTGAAAATTGTCATAAAGATGCTAAGAATTATTTATTTTAGATCTAGGGAAAATTTAACATTTCGAAAACCCAGAAGCTTAAAACATCGAGTAAACCGATTTAATTAATATGACACGATACAACGCAATGCAGTTTCGAGCATGCAATCATAAATATAATTGTTATCTAAATGTTAATAAGCTTCTTCATATAATAAGTCTCGATTAGCAATCGACTGACTAATTCGAGTGAATAATCGACTATGAAATCGTTACTAATTATATTGCTAAACACAAATGAGAGAACCAAATGTTGCTCATATTAAGTCGACAAATTTCCTAAGACTAAGATTAGATTTAGGGCGATTAATAAATAAGATTTCAAGTTTCAATATTTCCTTGTTTAAATAAATTGACGTCTTCGCGATGATAATAAGCAAAATATTTGTTTTTATTAATGTATACTCGTCTAGATACGGATATACTGCATTTTAATTTCTAGCCATTTGGAAAGTTAAAATCACAACTGACACCGTCGTCGTTTCTCCGTACTATTATGGCCTGCATAATAGTCTAGAGAACTGACGACCACTGAAGTGGAAAGGTTTTCGAGTCATAACCAAGGACTAAAAAACGAATGTAAACTAAATATTCCGACGACCTGGATAAAAAACAGGGAGCTTTTAGGTGAAAGCGGGAGGTCTATATTCAAAGGTAGACGTCTCATCGCGGAGGTGATAGGTTAACTAGGCTGTATACACATTAGAATCGAGCCAAAGGGAGTGACTTCTGATCGAACTCAGTGAACAATCACTGATTTCGTTCTGTTGGGAATTATGAAATGAACAGGTTTGAAAATAATATGTTGCAGACTTGAACTGTTTTAAAATTTTTAATAAGAAATAAGCCTAATCTATCACTGAGCGTAAATCTCAAATTTAAACTGTCATGGTCCATAATGTATTCGTGAACTGATGTTATATACATTATCTTTGTAAAGGCTGTCCGTATCTGGGCAGGGAACAACGGCGTCACCGCGCTGTCGACTGCTGGTAACTAAGCGATACTAGTTCATTAGTCAGTACTGTCTTAGCTGTAAGTCGATTGATGTAATTATATGATACAATACTATAACTAAATAATAAGGATGGTTACTAAAACTGTTCATATAAGTCTGCTGTATTGGCCTATTTAGTTTAATTTTAGATTTGACTTTCACATAATATTTATTATGTTTCTATAATATATCGTGCTCAATATTTCTAACAAGCTGTATAGATGTGTGGTGCAATAAACTAGTGACGTACTTATTACCTAGTTACAAATCGATGAGTCGATTATTGTCTCATAGTATATACATCTAAAATTCTAAACTAAAATAATATTCTAAATAAATGCACCATACCTTATTATTTAGTTTAAATACGTAAGAAAAAATTATAGTTAATATATTTTCTGTCACAAAAACGATAAAGGCATTTAAATCTTTAAAATTATATGAAAACGTATTTTTGTCTCGGCAATTATGTACAAGTCGCGAGCTTAGCCGTTGGGCAAGTAAAGTTATTTTCGAAACGAAAACAAATATAGTTTGACAATTCTCTGGTTAATACGGTTTTAAATATAATTGTAATATGAACAATTTTGGAATCATTATTAAAATACTTACTCAAGACTAACATCATATACCGTTATAAAATACGACGTAATAGTTAATTATTTATGAATAAGCCGTTCGAAGGCCTCATTTGACTTAATTAATAGGTGTTGTCTTAATTACTGGTGTCTATTTTTTTATAATCATGTATTGATCGATCGAGGTAAGGAAGACCATCTCACATTAAGGGCAGCTGAAAGCAGTAAAAATAGTTCAAGAACCAACCAGAACAATGCTAGTAAAGGCAGAGGATACGATAATATTATGAATTTCTTTCTTCTACCTAAATACAAACTTTTGTTGGAGACTTTTTGTACACGAAATTGGCCCCTCCATACTTCTATCCTCCGTACAATCAAGTTTGGTATTCCATGGAACTGTCACTAAATGATTATATAGAAAAATATTTATAGATCAGGTGTCGTATTACTACCTATGTATTTTAATAATATTATTTAGATCACCAAACCTATGAATGTGCAGTAAAAGCCAAACTAATACGAAATATCAATGAAAAATGTTCCTTGTTATGGATTTGTCTTATTAAATTAATAAGTATATTTATCTATATTATTTAATAGCGCATTGCTATTTTAGCTAGGTAAGGCGATGGTAGGTATATATTTCTACCATTTGGGAGCACAAAATGGATCAGTAATATACATAATAGACAATGCTGTATTTTTGTTGAAACCATAATAAATTTAAATGTCTTGACCAAAATACAATTTTGTGTGAATCAGTTCAGTTGTGATCTTTATGTTAATGTTTCAAATTACGTATATATTATCTAGTAGGTATCTGTTTTGCATTTATCATAGTGTTGTGCGTATTACGAATTAGTATAGAAATATGCAGCGTCGCCACTTGTTCCAGAGTCAGAAACTATTTAAGTAAAAAACAAGATTTACTTGAAATCATTTGTATGTCTAAATTCATTGTTAAGTTATATATATAAATAAATAGAAAAATATCATCTTTGCAAAATACTATTGAGGTTTTAACTAAAGACGATATATAGTTTTACTTTTTAATCGACTAAAATAGGACCATCTGTAGTTGTATAACAAAATGAAGTTGAATGCAAAAACTCGTGGACTAAAGACAATATGACAAAACGAAGTATATTTTTTATCTTAAAGCATAATAATTAACTATAGTTTGTTCCAATAACGCAACAATTTATGGTATTTAATCTTTCATAATAATGTAAATAACCATTAATTAGACTGGTCTAATCTCGTTAAGATAAATACTAGAGTAAGAAATATTGTGTTTTCTGTCATACAACACTTGGAAGCTTTTTGTAATTTTGTGGTAGGTATTTTTTCTACTAAAAGACTGTCGCTTTATTTCATAATTTGTGTTTTCTGTGATATGGTAGAAGCAAAATTTTGTCACTAATGGTCATTAAATTTAATATCGACTCTACATACAAATTAATTGAAATTTTATAGCTCTTTATGTATCGATTTGATATGCGGACTCATATATTTATAATCAACAGTGTGATATTGAAAATACACTTTACTAAGACATGATTTTAGTAAGAGTACTAGCAGCACACTTTAAAATAGGTTGAAAAAGATTTAGAGTGAAAATAGTATCATGAACGAAATTTCAGTAACATATTTTACTTGTTTTAAACGAATTGATATATCATACTATTATAATGCTGCCTATAAGAGTTCATAAATAGACGAACAATGCTCGCAGACAACCATAATCCTTTACGCTTTGAAAATGTGTCATAAATCTGAAATCAGTCCTTTGTTATATAAAATAGAAACTGCTACAGTAGACAACTAATAATGGGTGTACCTTCTAATTTACAAGCATCAATAGTTTTACTATGGTCTTACAAAAAACATCAATAGTCGAATAAAGTTTAAAAGTAAAAAGCAAAAATACTTTAGGGGGACATCCATAAATTACGTCACACAAATTTTATTATTTTGCCCCTCCCTCCCCCCGTCCTTGTCACAGGTGGTCACATTTGTGGGACCCTCCCTCACTGGTGTGACGTCATTAATTTTTGCAAAATTTGCAATTTTACACTGAAAAGAGCAGTTCTATAATATATTTTCTTTCTCTAGTCTTACGTTTTGTGTTTAATACTTTAGATTTTGACATATGACGTCATGAAGCTTATGACCCCCCACCCCTTTTCACACTTCGTTGATACCCTCCCCCCCTTAACGTGTGACGTAATTTATGGATGGCCCCTTTTAGAAAACGGGCAGATGTGACAATATGCTCAATCGAAGTTCATCAGTGATATTTATGCTTAATAAACAATACCTAATGTCTGTTAACTTATATGTAATATGTTACTTAAATTACTGCCTTATTTCATAAGATGTATAATTATGTAAACGTTTCGTATTTCAATATTGTAAGTGGTTTAAAATGCAAATAGTTATGTTAAGACAAATCTGTTGTGCTGATAGCTATTGATGATTAGTTGATCGTGTTCGTTAAAACATCAGCATTACCTATCTAATTATAGTCGATTCCAAAACGATGTTCACTTGACTTCGAGTTGTTGACTGTGGTTTTTAAATTATTATGCTAATTTAATTTTTTGAGAATTGGTAAGACAAGTAATGTTTAAAAGTTACAGTTACATCGCGAATAAGCAATTTTATCTCCTATTTGATTCATCTGTATAGTTATAAAGTACCTATCGAGAATGATTAGCATTACAGTATTAGAAAATTTAGCATTCGATGCTTCCATTGTTTGTGTAAATAAGATTTACGTACATTGTTCGAAGTTTAACGTGAAAAAAGAATTATATTGTGGTCTGATCACGTGTTATTTTATTTCGATTACTTCAGTGTAACACCCTGTTTATAGGTTATTCCGCCAGGAGTTCTTCATGAGACCTATCAGATGTCAGGGAGTACCGCAGAACAATCTTCGATCACAATAAACGTTGTCCTGATGGTGACTTGTGCCTAAAGATCATCACACACTGTCCCGTCACGGTAACGGCACGGCTCCAACCCAGCAATTAAGTTGTCATTCAAATGACCTGAAGGCTGCTCTAGCACAAACAGCAGACCGAGACGTACTCTTTTGACGGACACTTTTTTAAATACAGATATGGTCTTCCCTACCTCTACCCTCCACACTGCACTTATGTGGGATTTTCCGTCAAAAGTGCGTATTTAGGTGGCGCTAACATTTAAGACGAAACTTTCTTTATCTTCGTGGACGCCGTTCTTGACCTATTATTTACTGCTTTCATTGGCTGTCATATACAGTCTGTATATAAACATTTAAGTACTCGTATTTCAAATTTCACACTCCGTTGGCGAAATTTGCTTAAAACCCTTTTTTACCAAGAATTTTCTTCACGTACATAGATATTATATTTTTGTTATTCGAGTACCGTACTCACCAAGCAAGAACGTGGCCAAGTCGGCGACTTGGTGATAAAGATACTAAACGTAGATGTACGTAACGTAAACAAACAACTAAAAAAACGGATTTATCATAAACAGATCAGCAACACTGACGTGTCAATTGAGAATAGCCTGCGCTGAATTAAACACAGATGCAGGTAGTAAAATGTAAACTTTTTCACCTCGCTAAAGAGGTTCATTGCCCGTGGTCCAACTGTGAAGTACTACTGGTCGATCCAAGGGTAGTTTTTTTGCCTGTAGTTCTATCAATCGGACCATGGGCAAATCGCATTACCTGTAATTCTATCGTACTAAGGGCAACTATGTTTACCCGTGGTTCTATTAAAAGTAATATGAGTAATAAATCTTTTTGTAGGTATGTAAAATGCAAGCAAGAGAATGTTTTAGCTTATGCTATATTCCTTGGCTTACAGCCGCGTATCCTTGTGAGGCTTAAACTTGTTGTTCCACAACGGAAATTGATTTAGAAAGTGATAGTAGTTTACTTACTAGAAAAGGATGTACAGTAATATTGTACGGCGATCACCAATATTATAGAATGCGACATTATAAAAATAGATAGACAGTGTGACGGTGTTTTAATTATAAGAAACAAAAATGCACGGGTACAATAACAATCTTGCTTGATTTTTCACCCTAAATTAATCGCCAGATCCCAGTAGTTCAATGAAACTGAAATACAATAAAACTCATTCCTACGTACTTATTCGACAAACAACAAAAATTACAACATCTTTTTTTTTCAAACTCTCAGACCTCTTGGAATTAGAACGTTCATGTATAAACTTCTATTTTGTTTAACTATATCTAAGGATGGAAGTGGGCAGTAGCGGCGTTAGGGTAGGGCGCGGTTGGGCAACTGCCCAGGGGCGCCAGATATAGAGGAGCGCCGCAGGCGCCCCTTTGTTTAAAAAAACAAGACCTGAACGTGGCATCTACATCTGGAATTCAAACGGGTGTATTGGTAGTGGAGCTGTCTGACAAGTTAGATCAAGTAGCTGTGGAAGAGATTGTGAACGAAATTACCGAAGTGATGAGACAAGTTGTGCAACAATTACAGATGTTGCTCAAGACGACGCCGTTGGTGATATACAACAAGCACAAGTTCTAGGTGACGTTAATAATGTTGTCACGAATATATCGGATCCATCTACTTGGCCACTCACTCGGAATAGCAAAACTATTGATCATATAATAGCTACTGGCCCAGTGCAAAGTCACATTTCAAGCAGTTTACTTTGCCCTTGTTCAGTCAGTTCTTACCTATTGTATCACCATCTGGGGTGGAGCGCCGAAAACTACCTTAATTGACCTTGAGAGAGCACAAAGGGCTATTTTGAAGGTGTCATTCTGTAAGCCATATCGTTTTCCTACGTCATTACTGTACAAGGAGACTGAAGTTTTAACGGTGCGCCAGCTATTTATACTACACACCCTGCTAAAACAACATTCCCTACTAACCTATAGTCGAACTATCTCCAGTCGCAAAAGACGATTTAATCCTGTGCAACGCAATAAGTTTTTAACAAGATACTCCAAGCGATTCTTTTGTCACATTGGCGGCTTCCTGTATAATAATGTCAACAGAGTTACACCAATATTCCACCTTACAAAGGCCACGTGTAAAAGAACGCTGACTGATTATTTGAAGGGGCTGAACTACGATGATACTGAAGCGATGCTTTCGGTACCGATTTAGAGTTTAGTTAAATGACTCAAATGCACATATACAAACCCATGCGCACAAGCTCACGCATCCACATACACGCGTTCACACACACGCATACACACAGTCAGGCATTCACAGACACACAAGAACAATATATGTATCTAAATACTACGCCACTAGAAATAAGTTTTAATATAGTAAAACATCTAAATTTGTAGTGCCCATTTCTTATAGTTAAATTGAAATGTAAATATACAGACCTGGTGTCCTGAAACACATGCCTCGAGCCTAGCTTAGGCACTCTCTTGTCTCCCACAATAATATTGTAACGATTTTATGTAAGTATATATATTTTAAAATGTACTGACTACTATATTGTAGTGAGAAATATATCATTATTATTATTATTATTTATAATTATCCAAAGAATGACATGGGGCCACATTTCACTAATTCTCATTTCATACAAAAACTGGCAAACAATGAAACAGTTCAGCGTCGCTGGTTCATATATTCCGTTTCATAGATAGCGTTTATTGTTTTTGTTGCCGCCTGTTTTATAGTAGCTCGACGTCGAATTTAATATCTGAAGGTTATAATGACTGGAAACACCTGTCTGAGATGTTAAAAATCATGAAAATAACACTTCTCATAAAAAGTTTTACCATTTATGGATTGATACTGAACTACGATTCAAAACAGGAAAAACAATAGATTGCCAAGAACAAAATTTGGTTAAAAAGAAACCACAAGATGGAATAATGTTTTGTGAGATTCATGCATATTATAACACTTTATTTAGCTGAAAATAATATGGTGTTGAGAGGTACTTCTGATAAACTTATACGCCACATAACGTAAGTTCGTGGGCTTAGTACAACAACTAGCCAACTTCGATCCAGTTATGCAGGAGCACTTGTATTTAGCTGTAAAGGGTGATGTTTCTGACCACTGCTGGTGAAAAGATATTGAAAATGAATTAATAGAGCTGATGGGTGAAAAAGTAAAGTCAGAGATCATGTCACGCGCAAAACCATCAAAATATTTATAGCAGACTGCATCCCAGACATTAATCATGTCGAATAACTTTCTCTGACAATACGATTTGTTGACTAATCAGGTGCCGACCAAATATCAGTAAAAGAGCATTTTATAGAATTTATACCTGTCGATGAGTCGACTGGTGAAATACTTACTGAAGTCATTATTACTGTTTTAAATAAATATGGACTAAAATTAAACAATGGCAGGGACCAGGGTTACGAGAACGGAGCGAATATGAAAGGAAAAAATATTGGGGTTCAAAGGAGAATTCTGGATTCACTCAATGAAATTTTAACATTTAAATTAATATTTAAATGAAGATTCCGCTTGGTCTTTTTTGAACAATATAAAAAAAGATTCCAGAAAAACCAGACCTTCTTTTATCTGTGTGCTGATCTGCAATTGAAATTAACTGTAGACTCTAAATCAGATATAGATGGTTGTATTTTGTGTGATGAACTCATAAGTCTAATTTTTTTTTTGCCTGATCAGAATGTGGTTACTCCTGTCCTTATTTTAAATTTTATCAAGGGGTTTCAATGGGAGACAGGGGACGCCGTAGAAATTTCGCCCAGGGCGCTGGTAGTGCTAAAACCGGTACTGGAAGTGGGTATAAACTTCTGCATTGATATTTTTGGTGCAGTTACATGAAATTACTAGGATAAAAAATCCCATTAAGTCCATCATGGGACCAACCAAATGCTACTAATAGAATCTACCGACATTAAAACATCTTAGAAAATTATTTGGTAATTTTTTAAATAAAATTTTAAGAAAATATTGTACTAACAAAGAAAACACTATGTCAACCTAAAAAAACTAAAAACATTATTGATAAAGCTATTTCGCATTAAAAGTAAACCGTCAAAAAATCAGATCGCACAGTTCTATAATGAACCGATTGCATCTGGAGGATTCAAGCCTACATTTTATAGCAACTATACCTTCTCTGTCCAACATACAACACTGTCTGTATTTTGGCCAACACGAAGTTGCTGAATACCAAATTTAATGTTGGACATGCATTGAATATGCGTTAAGATAATAAAACCTTTTGCTTGGCTGGCTAGTTTTTGAATGACACAAAAACACGTCATTTTTACAGTACAAAATAAACATACAAAAATAACTGTTCTGTAACCCTCCCTCGTCTGGTCTGTATATTAAGAAAGGAAATTTGATGTCATAGAATATTTTAATTAAAAGAATCGTTTACTTGTTCCTCAAATTATTTTTAATTTTATTTTTATTTTTTTGTAAAATGTTTGTTCATGTAAAGAGTTGAAAAACGTTTTTAATAAATTTTCTTTTATATAAATTGTTTTCTTTTGCAAAATAGTGAAAATAAGAATGAATAGTACCATTGGTAAAATATTTAAATATATATTCTTAGTCCTACTCGATCAGTAGACCCAGTGCCATTACAATTTGATTATTTTATAACGACGACGACGCGGCGACGGTCCAATTGATAGAACTACAGGCAAAAAAACTACCCTTGGATCGACTAGTATTACTTTACGATCGGACCACAGGCAATGAATGGCTAAAGACAAGGGTAAATAACTGGCAAGCCAACTTTCAGTAGTTGAAGAGGAAGGCACCACATGAAGAAGAAAATGTTAGTTACGATTTGACCCTGAAACAAAATTCAGAACTCAATCTTCCATAAAAACTCCAACAAATAATTTCGATGATACCTGTTATTATTTTTACGTAAACTAATTTAGTTTTCATCTACGCTGTCGATGTTTTCACACACACCTTGAACAGTAACTAATTTGACCATACTGAATTTTAAAATATACCTATACCTAAATTTAACTTAGATATACATGGAAGCTACTATAATTTTTAGTGGGGACTCCCCTAAAATCTTACTCAGTTTTCAAAAATAGATGCTTAAGACATTGACTTTATATTACGGTTGGTAAAACCCCTGTAACATAATAATATATATAAACTACTATGTATATATAGTAGGTATGTAGGTTATCTGTGACTTGTTAACGAACACGGAATACTGCAGAATATAGATGAGCGATTCAAATCTTTTTTGTAACCCGTTCTATTAATTTGTTAGTCTTTAAAGTAAATTAGGGTCTGGGAAAGTGTTAACTTTTACCAACTGAAATATTATGCCCTAGGAAACCACAATCAGCGATAAAAATTGTGTCCCTAAACGCAATTAATGAAAATTCTACTAAATGATGTATTCTTATAAAATGAATATAATACATGGACTAAAGTGGAATGAATTAAAATATCTAAAAATCTACCTAAAAGGTGAATAGATATTTTTTCAAACAAATTGATTAGGAATTGGTATGACATCTTAAAACGCCATTTTCTAAAGTATGTGTGGCTTGACACTGTATTGCTTATCAGCGTCCAAATAATCATTATTATAAACCACTGTACCTATCATTCGGATGCCAAAAATTAAAATAAAGTAAGTACCCTGACGTCTAAAACGTTTTCTATTAGGTAGATAATTAAATTTGTAAAATTTTAGTACGAAAAACTTTTGCCATATTGTTGTGGTAGAATCCTTATCAACATTTTCAAGTATCGCTAGACAACATCAAGAAAATAACTATTGCTAGAAATCGATAGTATCGATACTATCGAAGTACAATACTATTGTTAGTATCGAAAAGAAATACTATCAATAATATCATGGAACACATAAAAGTACCAGTAATAATATCAACAATACTATCGATTCTATTGATAGTATTTTTGTAATATTATCTATCGATACAATCGAGGGTATTATCAAAATCGGTATTTTCGATAGGACTATCGATTGCAGGACTGTTTACAAGGCCACGATACTATCAAAAGACTATCGCTATCGTAGCAACACTGCAACACTTCTGCTGACGTCAGTATGACGCATGACGAAATGTAATGAAATGTTGAAATTGGTTGAAATTGCGACTTACGGGCACTCTATTTATATTTAGTTGCTAAAGTCATACGTTTCAGAGTAGAGCGTTTTATTTCATTGCTGGACGTGCACAAGCTTACTGCTGTCTTTGATTGTATATCTTTTCGTTTCTCAGTGAATAGAAAGAGTGACACCAACCAAAAGTAGCTTTTGTTTAAAAATATTGTTTCTTTGTTTTTGCGTAAGTGGTACATCTACTTAGGCAATCATATTCATACTGTTTATCGAGATACAACTCTCAGTTGCGTCATGAATTCTCGGCAAAAAACTGATTAAATACCTTGTGTTTGAACCTATTTGCTATTGCAGAGAAGTAATCGAGAAGTTTTAACTGTGAATTCAGTGAAGAGTTTGCGAGTTTGATCTGTGAATCAGTTTGATGATATTAGACGATATTAAAGACTATTTTGGCGAGATGCCTCCAAAACGTGGACGACGGGTCAGTGAGGTTGATGAAGACGACGACGATTACAGACGCAAAAGGGACAGGAACAACGAGGTTTGTCTTATATTATTATGCCAATTGTATATAAACTTGTTGACGTTTCGTATTTTTAATTTCTATGAGGAAAATTGCACAAGTTATTCTAAATTTAAAATCTTATGGGAATATCCAGTTGCCAGTATTACTTTATTTTTCCTCATACATGTCATATAATCACTAATAATTAATTGTTTTGTATTGCGTATAGATATTATCTACTGTTCTCGCAACCTGATAAGGAGAATCCTACATTATTTGCAGACTAAATAGTAATACATTATGAACTATATTGTGCTCAGGTACATTGCAATAGTCATACAGTTAGCATCTTGCAATTTTCAGATAAAGTTCCAAGTTACTTACATCATACATTTTGAAAATAGAACAGAAAATAAATCTTTTGTCCATTTATTTGTTTTATGAGTATATGAGAATATGTAGAATAACATTAAAAAAACTGTTTTAGTTCTTTTTCAACTTGTATTTTGTTTTTTTTTATCATTGCATCATAATTGCCCAATTTTGATAAAAAAGCCACAATCATTGTTGTCCTAAGTGATTATGATATACAGGGTTTTTTAAACATTGATAAATTTTATTTAAATAGAAATCCGTTTTATTCTAATTTTTATGATTTGTTGCTGTACATGTTATGGATGTCAAGCTATAATAATTATGATGCAACAGAAGTTGTAATTTCAAAAAGTACTAATGTAACACCCACATTTCTTATGACATTGTTATTGAAATTTCCATTAATCCAAGTACCATTCAATACCAATAAAACATTGTGGTAATCTTTTTATTATTGATTGCTTTACGAGTGATCCATTTTCAAACCAAACTAGGACAAAGTAAAATTTTTGCATAATATAATTATGTCATCAATAAAAACATGTGAAGGTCATTGAACTGTAGTTGATTGACCTTCATGTGCTTTAAATGCATTTATAGACATGATTTGGATGCTATTATTCAATAATTATTTTTTGCCGTAATACTGATCTGGTGATTATAATGTTAGCATAATATATACTATTAAAGTTATTTATATTTATCTCATCATTATGATGCAGTCTTGCATTCATAATCTCCTAAGGCACATAATTTTTTTTTATTTTATAGCTGGTATAATTACTTTTCTACACTTAAATGTATATGACATCATATTAACGAAAGTTTTGTTTTGTTGCAGGCAGTAAAAAAGAGCAGATTTAAGTCTAAACAGAAGACACAAGAAACATTTACAAGGATCAGTAGTTTGAAAGCAGAGAATCAAGTTCTAGAAGACAGAGTAAAGACATTGACAAAAGAGTTGCAATTTTTGAAAGAACTCTTTCTGGCACATGCATCAAACACACAAAACTCTAAGTTTGATGGAATTGACTTACAGAAGCTTCTAGAAGATATTCCAGATGAGAAGAAATAATAGTGTAAATTTTATTATAGACTTGCCGTAGTATGTAATAGGAAAGTGTTAGCATGAGAAAAGAGAGTTTCAGACTACATAGTGTGATAAAATTCTTAATATATTTATTAGTGTATTAAAGATTTCATGATCAAAAATGTATCATAATCAGAAAGCCTACCCTGTAACATATCCACGTAAATGTCTGGGCTGCAACATATCTTAAATGTAACATTTATGAAATAAATTAATCAATTCTTAGATTCCATAATTCTGACATAACATAACTTTGAAAATGTTTTTCTGTTTTAATGATTTTGTGACCTATGCATTTTACCATCATTTATAATATTTTCATGTGGGCTTTCTGACTGTGACCCTCAAAAATGTTATCATGGGTATAGAAACCAGAACTGATATAGAATGTAGGTTTCCTTAAAAGATACTTAAAAATAATCATGACTCTCACTCACACATTCTATTGTAACGTGAATTTTGCACAAATCACTTGATATGGAACTGCTAGGCTCTCAGGGTTAGTATGTTACAAGCGATAGGCGTCTCCAATGGCTGCTTACCATGGACCATTTTTACTTGGTATGAGCTGTTTTCAGAACATGGAATTTCTTGTATACAAGGCACACATATGTGTGATAGCAGTTCTAGCCAACCCTAAATTGTATGAAAGAATACGCCCATGAGTGTAGTACTGTATATTACAGTGTGTTATTGGGTTCTATGACTCGTTTTTGACTCAAAAGTTGGTTTATAATAGCAGCAGCTGCGTAGAGTAAGTGCTATTCTTTAATCTTTAATCAATGCATTTAGACGAAAGATAAACTGTACTGTGTGGTTCGAATTTATTCTGCTACATAATAAATATTATGTAGATTGTTCTTAGTACATCATTTTGTATAATAAAATTAAGTTTAACATTGGAATTTTATTTTGATTTTATTGTGTTGCAAAAGTAGTATTTTACCATACAATTTTCGGAGTGTTGCCCAGATACGTAGATTTGCCTTTTCTTAATTTCCTAAAAAAATAATGAAATACTAGTGGCTTGACACACTACGCTCCAGTTAGACATTTATCAACAAATATACAAAAACACAGAACAAATAAAAACCTTCAAATGGTTCAGTAGTTCTAGGATTAGCCCCAAATACATACATAAAATTCTGTCTTCTCTTCCTTTTTCACTATCACAAGTGGCCGAGTGCGAAGACGAAATATCGTCATGCTCATGCCCAATTTTGGGAAATGTCCAAAAAGGCTTCCTAATGAAAAAATAAAATATCTACAGTACCTATAGGGTCCTTCGTAAAGGTCCTAATAAAAACATTTGACGTACTTACATATAAATTCTCGGTAAATAATTAGATTAAATCAACAAAACAATAAAATTCATAATCAGTATCATTATGTTTGACTAACTCAGATTCAAGACTTAAAAGAAAATAAAACAAACAAAACTCAATATTTTTATTACGCAAAAAGAGAATTACCTATCACCGAATAATCTACGGAATTATAAAATAAATATGTCTATATTTTTTTACAATAGGAGATTATTTCAGTCATCAATTTAACTCCTGGCATGAAAATATAACAAAAGAACTCGTAAAAAAATCATACATTCCAAATATGAATAGCACTATAATAATATTATGCTGGTAAAAGGTATACAACAAAAAACTACGTGCATGCAACCCCATTAAAACTTAATAAAAAAGGGCCAAAGACAATTATTGGGTCTTATTAACTGAGCATACAGATAGTTTATTACAACAAATTAACTTTATTCTGTTTGTCGTAATACTATCTTTAGTTACGCAATAACTTCATGTTTTTTAATTCATTAAAGCCTATTTTGTATGATGCAACTAACGCAATGTTTATGACAAACATAGATATTAATTTTCTTAACTCTCCATCTCCACCATCTTATTTAGCTCCCTACCTTCGATTTTTGTCCTCAAACCATGACAGAAATCTACGTTCTAGAAACAATAATCTTCTCTTATGCCCCTCTCATAACTCCGACTTCGTGAACTCTTCGTTCTATGTCCAATCAGTTCTTCTCTGGAATGCGCTCCCTCTCGAAATCAGGATGTCCACAAACCGCTTTATATTTAAAAGGAGGGTACGTGATCTCCTCCACAACGAGTTGGCGCAACTGTCACAGTGCTAGTACATGAATCTCAGACTTGATATTCATAGTATATGTATGTATGTGTATATGTATGTGTGTGTATATGTATGTATGCATGTCTGTATAGGTATTAGTATATTATGTATCAGTATAATGTGTATATTCAGGTATTTTTATTATTATTATTAGCCATGGTCGTCCCACTGCAGGGCAAAGGCCTCTCTACCCTCCTTCATATTCAGGTAATGACTTGTTAAATTTAATTATTATAAGAAGTTAAAAATTCGTACTCTTTACCATATCTTTGCACCTACCACTGTTTATTTCTGCTTCACCCCAAGGTTGACTGGCAGAGAATGCCTAAGGCATTAAGTTCGCCTTTGTACAATTTGTGCATAAAGTTTTTAATAAATAAATTAATACAGTAAGATTTCACAACTAAATAACATCACAAACTTAACTATACATAATATATTGGAACAAAATCGCACTGATAACCTATTTCGGGCCAACGAACGCAAGTATACACGCATATTTACATAATACACATAACATAATTTGAAAATTTTTATGTATTTACTTAACATATTTTGATATTATGTTATTTACTTACTTACTATATTTTCTAAACACCACCGGTTACAGTAAATTAATATTATTTTCAACTTTTTAGTATAACCAGTACAATTACTTTAGATTTTTTTTTGTAGTACTAATAATCCTAAGGTACCTTAATTTCCAAAACGACTAAAATCACCGATATACTTACTTAATTAAACCTTTCTGAAAATATGATCGATGGATGGCATAGTCGGTTACATAGTTCTCCGATACGATGTTCAAATCAGAAGATAAACAATAAATAGGATGAGGGAAAGAGAAGAAAGTGTTCATAAACCGTAGCCTTACTATATCCAATCCTGGTGTCTAATACCTGGCAACACCAATAACTAAAAGTTTTGAAATTATTGTAAATGGTGGATGTTGGTACATTATATGGACCCTCAAAAAAAGTTTTGAAAAAAAGGACAGTTTATTGCAGATTTTAACTCTGCTTTTTACTTAACTTTTTATATTCTAGCTATTTACAACCAATTACGTAGTTATTCACGACAACAATGTAATATGGTACAAAATGAAAAACAGAATGCTTACGCAACATTTTATATTAAGTATATTTACATTTATACAGTTCAACGCCGTTATAATAATTACTAAATATCCTAAAATAATTATTAAGGAACTTTATTAGTTATAAGTAAAATATAATATAATATGTGTTCAGTGTGTATATGTAGTGGATCCCCTCTTCTTTAGAGACCAACCAGTTCTTGACAAGAGAATCTTTTGTTCGCAATCAGAACTTTGTATATACAATTAGTAACTTAATTATGGCAAATATGCCAATGAATGTTACCAGCGTTCATCTCTTGTACGTGATTATGTACTTTTTTGAATTTACTGACATATGTTACAAAAGTCAATATATCCCTAGGGTGTTGTGCCTATACTGTTGTGTTGTGTTTTATGACTTTGAGCATCGTATATAGACATAGATAGATAGCCGTATCATGGTCTGGGAATTTGAACATTGGCTCAAGGAAGTACGATCCTAACTCCATGGAGTATATTTAAAAATATATGTACATTGGTCTTCGTCATGCTGTTACGTAATTGAAATAAATAAATGGATCTATTAATTTTTGTAACTTATATCTGTAAAGGTAATAAAAAAACAGAAAAACATGAGTAAAGAGAGAAACCCTCTGAACTAGTAAGCCGAAGTTGAAGTTTTCACAGAAGAAAACTTTTTAATAGAAATAATCAACTGACATGAAAATACATAAAGAAACCTAATAGTGCAAAAATAAGTAAGCATTCAACTTAATGTACCTACTGAAATAATTTTGCAAACAAGCAAATGGACGTAAAATTTACGACATTACGTCCGTAGGTACTCGTGCTTCCATCTCAATATAATGTTTACATAATAAATTTGGTGGTCGGGGATTATTTCCATACATTGATAACCCCATCGGCTGCCGAACTCACAAGATATGGTTTGTTCCCTTCTACAACCGTAAGGTCTGTGATGGGTGCGGTGTGGTAAAATGAACGTGACTCCACTGTGCGATACACGTTGTCTTCAATGAGCGAGGCTGGAGGTGATGCGTTCAGCTTGCAACATTCTTGGATGACAGTTGTGCCATCTATTATACGGCTCCTGTTGAAGTAAAAATACTGGTTAAAAAACTTATATTAACCTTTATATGTTTTTACCTAGTAGGGACACAAAACTCGGTCAATTACAAAGTAAATAAATTTGGTCTCGGTCAATAATAAAGCAAAGTTAACGGTGTCATGCTTAACTTGCCAACAGGCTAACCTGTTACGTCGTCTTATACTCGAAACCTTTAGGTAAGTATTTAACCTACTTAAATGTAAACAAAAAGAGTTTTTTAGGTTGCACGTCTTGTTATCAAATATGTTAAATAAATCAATCGAAATCATTTAGTTAAATTAAAACAATTACAATTATTTTTGAAGTGATACCTGTCAATTCATTTCACTGAGTTTGACTCTGCCTGTTCCAATACGTTTTAAAACTGTTATCTTCTACGTTTATCATGACTGTTTTGACTATCGTGGTGTTGTGCACTCATCAAAGAGAATTCGTGGCGAGAACTGAAGTCGATTCCGGAAAATGCATTTAAAAAGTTTTGATAACTGGATTATTCGTTGGCGTAAGTGTATTATTTCTGAAGGAGCCTACTTTGAAGGCGATACAATAAACATGTTTATTTGATGATTATAAATAGCAAAGTACTACATACAAAACTAGTCTGATATAAATTTAATAATTTAGTCAGCAACGTCCTGCTTACACGATTGCGTTAAATTAATAGAGAATTCGAGTTGTCAGGCACATTTAGAGATAAGCTAACAGAGGAGGTCTTGATAACGTAACTCCCCTAATTGATACGATTTAGAACCAACAAGTCCATCAACTTTTATAAGGGGGACAGCGCGTACGCAGTCCCCACTACCAAAAATTACGCATCCGAGTTATCCACATTAGGGATAATCGCAGGGGTCAACCCAACCGCAGTGCAATGGAGGAGTCTCGCCCTGGGGGAACCGCCTTCATGATCACGGTATCCCCTATGCCAGGTAAGTATGATTATGTTAACGCCGACCAGGGTAGTGATTCAGACGCGGAGAATCTTAACACCGACTTATAATTTGCCTGTAGCGCCATCTAGATGTTCCTAGTGTAACTATTTGACTTTGAGCTTCATAGCTCTAGCCGCAAACTTTTTTAATAATTTTAAAGCAGAACAAAAATACTGATTAATGTATTCGTGACGCCTTTGCCAAATAGCTAAAAAATATAACAGTTGCGGTAAATAATATCGGAAGGAAATAAAAAACATGACTACGACTTTACTCCGGCCAGAACAAATAGGACATTTCGTACCTGTACTTGGCACTGGGCGAGTACTTAAGCTGGTCGTTGGGAGCGTGGACCAAAACGTACGAATCCTCCGGATGGTCAAGGTCCCAGTAGCGCAGACGTAAGTCTGACCCTCCTGTTACCACAAAGCGATTTCCTTCCCGAGTACCGCAGTAAATTGAGCTTAGATAGTGGGATGCCTGAAAATATCCAAAAAATAATTATTATGTAGTCAATGGTTAGGGTACAGTAACTTTTTTTTTTTTTGAATTAACGTCAGGCAATTCAGAGGTATGTAATACCTTTTCGTGATCGCGTTAATTCCCGTTAACACATAGATAATACAGTAACATTCTTAGAATTATAAAGGAGTAATCGAAAATGTTATGGTGTTTAGGCTTTAAGAGTATAAAATACGATCCACTTATACTAATACTATTTATTTATATGTCTAAGGCAACATAGCTGTTCTTAGACAACTTAGTACACATTTTTAGCTCTCTCTCGTCTCCTACTCATACACTACCTCTGTGCCAAGTTTCATCTTCATAGAAATATTTCGAGATTAGATAGGGAGTGAGGGAGCATCATTTCGCTTTTATACGTATAGATGACAACCTGATTTACTTTTTGAAAAACATAAGAGTTCGGAACACATATTATGTGTTTCTGCGTTTCCTGCGCGCCTATATCTGTGTGTGTGTGCGCGAATATATGACATCTGAGGTTTGTTTTGAAATATAATTATTATCTAATAGCGACTCTTGTATATATTGTATATATGTGTATATATATAATCTGAATCTGTGAAGCGGCTCCAACCATTTTCATGAAATTTAGTATGCAGGGGGTTTCGGGGGCGATAAATCGATTTAGCAAGCTTTCATTTTATGATAACGTAAAAAAAAAAACGAGTAAAGCTCGGTCATCCAGGTACCTACTATATTTTTTATCAGGAAGTCTGCGTATAATTAAACCCAAAAAAACCACGCAAGTAACACCTGCATGGAAATAAGGTTTTCGCTGATGTTTGGTAGACGTCTTGGAAGCCGGTCCGTGAATGGCCTCATGCGTCACCGACAACACCGCACATTTTCTTGAATAGGGAATATGCATGTTGTTTAAATTTACTTGATTAATTTTCCCTTGAATCTTTATTGTCCAGATATTATGCCTAAACAATTATTTTCTTATTTAGTTCGTGTTTAAAATAAGGGCGCGAAATTCAACTTTGCAAAACGCTTCACCATTGGTCGAAACAAAACATGACGTGACATTCCACGTTCTGTCATTTATCGGCGCCTATATTCGTAGTGTTACGGAGAAAGATAGGTGTTCCTGTTTTTGTTCTTAGCTAGTGCAATTTAAGCATTCTAGTGATATAAGAAATCATGTAGGACAATGACTGAATGTAGTTTTGTCAAAGCACAATCGGACAATCTACCGAAAATAGGTGCATTCATGATGAGTATATATTTTGCACCAAATCCAGATTTTACGTCCGCTGAGGTTAAAGGAGTGAAAGCCGCAAGGTAATTATTATTATATTTGTTATATTATAATCTAAAGGATAGGTAAGATATATATATAGTTAGTTATATTCATGAAGTTTTATTGGACTTTTGTTACCTAGTTTAAGTAGACAAGCAAGTTGCCTTCTGCTTGATATTTAAAAGAAACATAAATTACTGCTGACTAATTCACACTATACTAGCAATTAAATTGTAATATGCTTACATTCAAGTGATCTTCACAACAATATAAACACGATATTGAAGATACTTCATCTCTTCTCATTAATGTACACCATTGTTTTCGTATTTTACAGTATTATTTTGTACAGGAAAAAATACTGTATTGGATGTAAGTGTTTTTACACTTAGGGACAAGGCAATACCTATTAAATGGTTTTTTAACTTTATCCATCGTCTATTAATTACAATAAATAGTAATTACAACTTAAAATCGGTATAAAATTACTGTAACACTTCAAGCAAGTTTATGAAACAAACACTGAGCGTGGAACGTGACGTCATCCAAGGCCCGCGAAATATGGCGGCGTTCAAACAGATCAAATTTTATCGATGTTTTCAATGTTATTTTAAAAATTAATTTGAACATTGCCAAGGTTATTTATATTTTTTATTAGGGTAGAATGATGGAACAAGTCAATAAAAGATAAAAAAAAAATACATGCATATTCCCTATTGTCAAATGTGAGCAGTTATGATCTAGGCGTGCGACTTACCTACTTAGTAAGTGTAGTGGCTGCGGTGGTTACGGCTATATGTCCCGAAAAAAACTAATTTAGGGGACAACTAATTTAGAGTTATCTTCCTGGACTTCGAGCTCTCTAGATTTTATCTGGGCCCCTCGACACATTTGTCGTTCAGTGGCACTTACCGGCGGCGTGTAGTGCAGAGGCTGCACGGAGTTGGTGCAGGGCCAGAGCGCGTGCGTCCTCTGCGTGGACTCGAGGCTCCAGGCGCCCGCGTCCCGGGCGCCGGCCGCCCACACGCCGCCGCCCGTGCCGCTGCTCACGATGCGACGGACGCGCTCCGCTGTAATACACATTCGCTCGCATAAAAGTGCTTTCTGTACCCCACGAGACTGTTCTCGTTCTTCTTTTTCCTCTATGTTCTTTTCTGTACCTCTGACAAAGTGAGAGGGTATTTGAGAGAATTCATAATTGAACGGGATAATTTGACATAACGGTCCGTACTTCAGCTTTCAACAGCTCCTTCCCTAGGCCGTAGGCTCATAAATGACGATGTGCTCGCGAATAGGGAACTACATAGCCTTGAGCATCGCGGTAAAGTCGCCTGCTTATCGGTTTTTATAGGATTCACTTTGGTGAGTGTGCGCAAGCTCTCTTCGAATTATTTGAACCCTCAGTATTCCTATATCGAACTATTAGGCATCGAATCCTGGAACGTTCAAGTGTAGAGTGAATAGGTTTCTCTTGGATAGGCGTGTAATATCTTCGTCATCAGGTGAGTTGGAAGACAAACCTATTCCATTTCATAATAAAAAAGGAAAATACAAAGAAAACAAACAAATTCACTTTCTCATTTTTAATATTTATACTCATATTATTAAGCTCAAAGGTTTGTTTGGTTGAACGCGCTAATCTGAAGAACTACTTTTTATAATTAAAAAATTCATGTATTGTTGGATAGCATATTTATTGAGAAAGGCTAACATCACGCTACGACCAATAGGAGCGGAGCATCAATGAAAAATGTTGCAAAAACGGGGAAAAATTCCAAACGCAGAAGTTGCGCAGGTCAGCTAGTTAGTTAAAATAACTAGTGGTCGCCTAGAGGTCGAAATTCGACCGTAATTCTTTAAAATAATTAAGCAAAGCTATGCTAAGCGTCAAAAGATTATTTTTTTCTCCAAATTCAGATTATAACAGCGGAATAGAAAGCCAAGTTGTTCGACCAGTGTATTTACCGGTACTTAACATTGGAGCAGAAACCTGGATCCTGATAAACGAAAGCATCAACAAAAATATAAGTCGCCCATAGGAAACTACAAAGAAAGCTCCTGGGGACTACCCTGAGAGACCGTAAGACACCTGGCTTAGAGAGCCAAGTCAGGTCACCGATGCTGTTAAACGAGTGGCAAGTCTGAAATGCCGTAAACATGGCCAGCCTGTAAACATGGCTCTTGGGCGAAGCGGTCTTAGAATGGAGGTCTTGGGGTGAAAAACCTAGAGGAAGACCACCAATCAGAAGAAAGGATGACGTCAACAAAACTGCAGGGAATTCTAGCGCAGGTCCAGGTTAGATGGCGCAATCTGAAGGAGGCCTACACCAAACTGGTTGAGAACGGCTGAGAAGATGATTATATCAGAAAATAGTTTGTACATAACACTTACAGTTAGGATGCCTGATGGATGTGATAGGGAGATGAAACCTCAGATCCCACACGCAGATGGCGCCACTTGACGTGCCCACAGCTAGATATCCGCAGGGGTCCGCGTACAAACAGGTGTAGACCCCTTGTTTCAGGTCACCTTGTAGCTTCCAGGCATTACCTGTAACACAAAATAAATAATTATAAATATTTTATAAATGTAAAAGTGAGTTTGTTTGTCTAAATATGGGAAAGAAGAATACAAGAGAAGATGAAGATACGAGTATGTGAAGAGTGATTTGTGTTAAAGTTGTAATACTATTTGCGACAGTAAAATTTATTTCCAGCTACGAGAGTTGCGTTGCATGTTACTAATATTATAAAAGCGAATATATGTGAGGATAGATGAATGATGGGCTAAACAGATCTGGATGAACTTTGGCACTCAGATAGATTATAGTCTGGAACATATTATTAGCACATAGGCTTATTTTTATCCCGGCAAAATGTACAGTTCCCGTGGGATAGATTTCACCAAAATTTTCACGCAGACAAAGTCGGCTAGTCCTCCAATAACACCACTTTCCCAAAATAAACCCGTGAAGGCGAATAAACATATAGTGCACAGTAAGCACAACACTACTAGGAAAGATTCTGTTCTTGATGACTAGCAGCGCCGCGCGGTTTCCCGATCCCGTGTGAATATCGGGATAAAAAGAAGCTTATATGTTAATCCAGGTCTCCAGCTATCTACATACCAAGTTTCATCGCAATCGGTTCAGTGGTTTTGGCGTGAAAGATTAACAAACATCCATACATACATACATCCTCACAAACTTTCACGTTTATAACATTAGTAGGATAGTAGGATTTAATTGTTTATAACGGTTAATTTATACTGAAAGAAATTTCTTATCTTTAGTTTTTTTGCACTAATAATAACGGGACGAGGTTGGTCCAAACCTAATCATGATCATTTATCTAAGTTCTACAGATTCGTGGGCAAATATTTTAACTATATTCAGTGTGGGAATTAGGTATTTCAGAATTAAGGCGTAATAGCCCAGACATCTATGTACCTATTGTGGAAGCTATTGGATCTCGTCTGTTAAATAAAAACAGAGAAAATCATCATGCCTAAAATGAATTAAAAACAATAAGACCTACAACAAGGGAAGCCTTTTAGGTTTCGTCGTTTGAGGAAAAAACGTAACTAGAACCTTATAGTACTTTTATTGTTTTTCAAAGTATTCACCACGTAGTTTAATACTCTTTTCCATTCGCTCGAACCAGTTATTAAAACATTTATTCCACTCCAAAGTAGGCGTGTTCAATATGGATAAAAGCGTCGACTGCTTCTTCGCCGGACCTTTGACCCCGAAGATTTTTTTAATTTTAGGAAATGTAAAGAAATTCGTTAGGGCTTAGGTCAGGACTGTACGAAGGATCTCCAGCCCGTCATCGTCGAGTGGGCAGTGTGGCAGCACGGGACCCTTTCCTTTCGACTGACGCAGGTTCTTCCCGGGCACAGCTGCTTCGGGAAGTACCTGCACTCGGTCGCTAGGAGGGAACTGAGTCCCGCCTGTCACCTGCGACTGCGACTGCGACTGCAGTGAAGACTCGGCTCAGGGTCTGCTGGCCCTCACTGCAGTCATTGGAGGGGATCTCTCGCTACCGGCCGTCAGACGCTCCATGGCTGGTAGCGACAGGAATTTTACCGCGGTCGCGAGATTCTGTGAAGAAGTCATCTCGCAGAAGTAGGCGGCGAAAAGGGTCCGGGAGGGCGATGTCCATCTTCATTGAAGTGCTTAGAGAGCGAACAACTTTAGTCGGCTTTGGCTCGTCTTAGAAGGCCCAGATTGTAGACTGTTGTTTAGAATCCGGATCGTAGGCATAGATCCAAGAGTCGTCACCACTGATGATGTCGTAGACGAGTTTTCTTACATGTACTGACGTGGGTCGCCTTTTGATTGTCGGAAAGCAAATGCGGTATTCCACGGCTTATAAGATTATACAAAGCGCCTCGTGCAAGATCTTTTGAATGGTTGTCCCTGGGATGCCCAATAACGCCTCTAGCTCTCGATATGTCACATGACGATCTTCGATAGTTAAATGTCTTACAGCGTACAACAAGGGTGTTATCTTCAGTAGGCAGATTTTGGACGTCCATCACGTGATTTGTCACTAAAATTAGTATGTCCTCGTAGGAATTCTAAATACCAGCGTTCGACAGTCCGCAGACATGGGGTTTCATCATGGAACACAGATGTTAGCTCTTCGAAACACTGAAGCCGTGTTAGGTCTCTCCGAAAGTTGTAAACAATTATTGCACGCACTTTTTTCTAAGAAAGATGCATTTTCGTACGTGACCTTACAGATTCGAAACAACGCTGTGACTAAACAAAAGCATTAATCCTAATACTTTCAAATTCGAATATTGAACAGTTCCAAATTCAAAATTGGCGGTAAATATGTAAACGACAGAATTTAAAAGGCATGCCTGGTATATTAAAACAGGTGATACATACCGGGAGCCCTGAGGTCCCAGCCCACGATGGAGGCCAGCAAGGTGGCGTAGGCGATGAGCGTGTGCTGAGCGGGCGCGGCCACGCACGCCGCGTCGTCGCCGTCGCCCTCCAGCTGCCGCCCTTGCGACAGGGTCATGCGGGATGAACTGCCGTCGATCCTATAACATATTTAAGCACGACATAGTTATACAATTAAGTTTAGTTTTAATATTGTGTAATGAAAGTATTTTTGTGTTATACAGCCTACTTAATCATGAAAATGTGTACAGTAGATACGACCGGCTAGTGGTCCCTGAAAATAAAGACAAAAAAACGGTTGTCTGTAAAGTCGGTTTACTGACGATAGTTGAACGTGACAACGTCATAGGAACGCCTCATAGCGAGGTAACGTAATGATGAGTTATGTTTTTTCGTGCGTGCAGCCGGCTCCATCGAATTATAAGACGTTGTCACGTCAATAATATTAATAAATAATCACTTAACACATCTCACACACGGCCGTTTGATCCCAAACTAGACAGAGCCTGTACTAGGGTAAGCAGACTGCTGATAAACATACTTATAATATATTTCTAAATACATACATATTTTAGATAAATTACACCCAGACACAGAACAAATAATCGAGCTCATCACGCAATTTTTTGTCCTGAGTGGGTATTGAACCCATGGCTCAACAGTCAGGATCACTAACCACTAGACCAACAGGCTAGTCAAAATATAAGTATTGTGCAGGATGAAGATAAGAAGTCTTGAGCAGATATCTATATAAGATGTAGTATAACTATACGTGGGTCACACTAGAAGTTTTAAAAGTTAAAAATAAAAAAAACACGAAATCTACCTCTGCGGGCCTGCTGCGGGTCTGGATTTTTTTTTCTTGGTACATCTCACACACGGCCGTCTGATCTCAAACTAGGCAAAGCCTGTACTATGGTAACCAGAGAGCTGATAAGCATATTTATATATTTCTAAATACATACATATTATAGATGAATTACACCCAGACACAGAACAAATGAAATGAAAAGCAGGATCCTCCTCCACCCGGACTATCGAATATTTGTCTATCGAAGGTGTTGAGCTAGAGAGTCATCCTTCTTACAGTCCCGACCTGGCACCTTGTGACTTTTATTTATTTCCAAAAAATTATCAAGTTTAGTTAATTTATTAGTTTGAATTTGCATTGATCAGTAGCATGAGTAGAGTGGATTTTACTTGTTTACATTTTCAGATTATAAACTTATGTCATGCGTATTTATTTAAATATCTTATATCCAAACAAAACTGCACTAAAATGATAGTGCAGTTTTGTTTGGTAAATCGTAATCAGGTACTTGTGTACCTGATTACGATTTACCAACTTCAAACTATGTTTACTAAGAGTAACATGCAAAATTATCTACTTCCTAGTTCATTTAATTTTATTTGACTTGCGAAAAGAATAAACTGAACAACAACACTCAAACAAAACAACGTAAAGGCAAACTACTAAAACTTAACGTAATCAATTTTTTTTTTGCTATAATAATCCTGAACATAAAAAACTACAGCTTACCTCAAAACGAACACTGATTCTTGCGTAGCAGCAACCAAAGATTGCCCACCCTCACAAGCAGCCAATGAAACCACAGGACCGGCATTCCTATTGTACATTGACTTTGATCTGAAAAGACGTGCGAAAAGTGAAATCTATATAATGTTTACAAATACTCTCACCCCTTATCGCACGTTTGGGGTAGGTAGAGACGATAGAATGTCATTTGCCAAACAGATGACACCTCTTTCGTATTCATAAGACCTTCCATACACACTCGCCAGTTACGGGTTCTTTTAACTTGAACCTTCGTCAGTATTCTGCCGATCTGGATAGTATACGTCTCTCGGGGCCTACCCGTATCCACTCGATCACTCACAGGAGCCTTATAAACTCCTATAGACATTCGATCTTCAACCATCCTTTAAGCATGCCCAAACCACCACAGCATTCCTTTCTACATACGTTTAGAATCTTTTATTAATAAAGGACCGCTGCTATAGTCTTGAACAGTGATTGAATTTTGAGTCAATCTTCCATATCATGAATTGAGCTGGTGACAGACTTTCCACACAAAGGCAGACTTAGGACGTTTTTATACTGGAGTATAAAATGTCAGGGTAGTGAATATATTTAACAGTGGAGTATTTATTGTCGGTGGCTTCCGAATAAGACCGAGCAGCCGACATGAACAGACAACCAGCCTACATGCTCTATGTCAAGGGAGTTACGGATTAGATCGGGTCTGTGTTAAAGAAATACTCCATTTCGACAGTATATACACCAGATATAAATGATGCACAACACCGAAAGATGTATTGTCATTACAAACTCCAGGTGTCTATAAAATAGACTGCAGCTGCGGTAGTTTCTACATAGGACAAACGAAGCTGAAAGGGTTAAAAAACATATCGCTGTTGTGAACCGACAGACAAGCAAATCAATTTAACTCAATTTCACTGAACGCAAGTCCTCTCCACCGAACATCACTTTTACTCAAAAGTTTTATGTGATTGAAATTAAAAAGCATAAAACTCTCAACCGGGAAGATGGTTTAAACTATCTACAGTTCCAGTGATAAAAAAGATACCGCCTCGGTTTTATGCGCAGTCGGTAAAACACCAGAATAGAGACACATGGGTTTGCTTACAGAATAGGGACACTGTTAGTATATTATGTCACAGCGCATGGCGAAACGAATTTATCAAAATTATCGAAAATGTAAGGGTGGATGAAGAATCTTGTACGTCACGGAATCGACGAAAGAGGGCGTGCACCACTGAGCCAGTCAGCCTGTGACCACGACCATTGCAACCTGGTCAAAACGTCAGGCATCAAAGGCATGTAATACCTGTTAATTCCCGTCAACATGATTATATTATTACACGAAATCATAATCACCTCATATATGTCCATACTTAAAAACATTCTATTCTAAAAACTCAGATCACTTAATACCTGTTAATATGAGCATGTCCTTGTAACTTCGACGCATCCCACAAACGAACAGTTCCATCGTCTGAACACGAACCGAACAATGCACGTTGAGCTGGTAACGTGACTAACTGGTTTACTCGGGCTCTGAAGACAACATAATGATAATAATAATAATAATTTGATACATCCCACATACGGCCGTCTGGTCCCAAACTCAGCAAAGCCTGTGCAATGGTAACCAGACTGCCGATAAACATATTTATATATTTCTAAATACATACATATTATAGATAAATTACACCCAGACGCAGAACAAATGATCATTGCTCATCACTCAATTATTTGTCCTGGGTGGGAATTAAACCCACGACCTCTGGCTGTCATTAGATAAACTTTTGTTCCATGACAGGTCAAAATATATACTGGACCCTATATTTTTATATGGTCATTTTTACACTACTTTTTTTTATAAGACATATTGCAAAGAGTATACAAACACTTGTTTAAAAATTTTCACATTCAAAATTTGTCATTGTCAAATTTCATATTCCTGTCTGTGCCCGTTTGCGTAAAATATGCGTAAAAGAATTCTCCTCGCGTATTAATATTCAGATATTAGGTACTACCACGTCACATCAACAATCGCCTACCTAATGTATCGACCTACTATACCTAATGTATCGAATATCAACACAAAGGAGCATGGGCGTACCCAGCTTATAGATTGTTTCTTATTTTATTATAATCTTACTTGTGTTCATGTAGATATGCAAGCAGTTGGTTGCCAGGCCTCCAACCAGATGGAGGCATGGTATCCTCATTACATTCCATAGGATCTTCGTGGCTCCTGCCGAGATAGTCGCTGTTAGTCGATGTTCTAGTAAACCAGTTAGAACACATTAGTCGATTCTTTATGAAACATCACACTGTGCGAAATGAATATAAATATAGAATAATATACATATTGTCAGACCTCGCTAGGGCCTGGAGAGGTATATTCGAGAAAGGGGTGATGTCTTGGTGGGGATATCAATTGATAGAGGCTGCGAATCATAAATATTATATTGGAAATTAAACTAAACACTCACATACAAAGTAATATAATCAGACATCATATTAAGACATAATTATTCTGTGCGTGTGTATGTCACTGAACTCCTCCTAAACGGCTGGACCGATTTTAATGAAATGTTTTGTGTATCTTCAGGTGTATTCGAGAATGGTTTACATTTACAATTGGACCCGGTAGATGGCACTGCGATAGGGTTCCAGGAATAATATTTTTTACGTTCCGGCAGGACAACGTCTGTCGGGGGGATTTGAACACAACAATTAATATTTTTTTATATTATAGGGGGAAACTAGCAGTCGGGTCACCTGATGGTAAGTGACTACCGCCGCCCATGGACACTTAAAAGTCACAAGTGCGTTGCCGCCCTTATATAAACATAATATTCATATTATTTCTTCTTCAAATAAATTTATTTAGAATATTCTATAACACGGATAAATATACTGAGATATATATTTTCATTAATAGATAGATATAATACATAGAAGAGCCGGCACATATTTGTTTATAGAACTCTGATACACAGTACAGAACTCAAACCCATCATCAGGGTTTGAATTCTGCTGTTCCCGGACGTTGTAGTATAATGTTCATTAAATAATTAACTTTTATAAAAAGTACCACCGTCTTCAATGGTAATAAATTGTATTAAGCTGTATTCTTAATCCCTTAATTTGACTTTCCCATTTATGCCGCGTTCCTATATTCAGGAAACGATCTTCTACTTACGGATGGTAAAATTTCGTTGAATTTTCAACAAAAAATTTTATCGTCCGTAAGCAAAACGAGTCGTTTCTTGAATATTTTTTTTGTTTCAAATCAATAAATGGGACCGACTGTACAACCAATTCAATTTAAAAAAGCATTATTCATATTTATTTCTAATGGCGAAGATATCATGTAACATACACACACACAAAAACAGTCGAATTGAGAACCTCTTCCTTTTTGAAGACGGTTTAAAAAAATCATTGGAAAAAAAGTAAAGATAATAAATTAGGATCGAGTAAAACATGGGCATTGAATCAAAAGACAGGATTGGAATGAATTAAATGAGGATTTCATCACACTAGGACGCAATTTTAGTTAGTGTAGTTTATCGGAGTAACGCCCTAATTAGAGGTCCCGTCCTATTAGTTGAATTCCTCACAGCAATAAAAATTGGCCAGGACTACACAGGACACTACAGAACCACACATAGTAAAACAGGGAATCAGAGATATCTTACTTTCTATGTACAATGTGTTTAATACATAATCCTACTAATATTATAAACTTGAAAGTTTGTGAGGTTGTATGGATGTTTGTTACTTTTTCCAAGCAAAAACTACTAAACCGATTGCGATGAAACTTAGTATGTAGCTAGCTGGAGACCTGGATTAGCACATAGGCTACTTGGGATCGGCACTTACGCGGGTGAAACCGCGGGACGCTGTTAGTAATACATAAAGATAGATAGATATATAGAATATTCTTTATTGTACACCGTTAAATAAAATTAATTGGAACCGATCATGGCTTGAAAATAGAGTACAATGGGCGGTCTTATCGCTAATAGCGATCTCTACCAGACAACCTTTAGATGGAGATAATTATAGAAGTATTAAATAAAAGCAATAGTTGATGGCGTACTATATAGAAAATACAGACAAGTATTTACACGTATTAATATATATATATCGCACCGCTACCACGAGACTGTATCAACTCAAAATAGGGTAAATTTGAGATAATTCATTTTTCATACGTAAATATCAATTCCCTATGCGTCAGTAAAAATAAAAATAAATTATAATAAGCCAAATTTTTCAACAAAACCACTAAAAATTATTCATATTTTTTTTTTAATTTGTTAAAACAATAGAGTATTGAGTCAAAAATTGGAAATAACTTGATAACCTGCAATCTCTTAAATAATTCATTAATACAGAAATCCCTTAATTTTATCAATAATCTATATACAGTGTTCACTTTTTATAATCTTTAACCAGAAGCGAGTAATCAGTTTTCTGTCGTTTCTGAAAAAAGCTTCATTTTGAGTTAAATATATATTATTTAACGTGCAGAAACCCCCACGGGTATTAATCCCATTGTCGGACTCGAACCGACTAAAACCACACGGTGTTCCGTCACCACTGTCTTTATTGGGAGGGCCTCAGGCGTGCCCTTGAAAGGAAATCCATGTGAACCCCGACAGGATCGTCATAAATATATCTATTGCTACAAGATGGTAAATTACAGACCAATTAAAATCATGCCATGTACTAACTTTAAAGATTTCTGGTACTTCTGCTGCATGCGACTCGTTAGGTCTCTCAACTCCACGCGACAGGGTGCCATGCTATCTGTAAAAGATAAAAAAAAGCATTAACCTCCACGCGACAGGGTGCCATGCTGTCTGTAAAATATATAAAAAATTTACTTGTAAGAAAATCAATCCTACTAATATTATAAACGTGAAAGTTTGTGAGGATGTATGGATGTATGGATGTATGGATGTGTGGATGTATGGATGTTTGTTACTCTTTCACGCCAAAACTACTGAACCGATTGCGATGAAACTTGGTATGTAGATAGCTGGAGACCTAGATTAACATATAGGCTACTTTTTATCCCGATATTTCCACGGGATCGGGACTTACGCTCGTGAAACCGCGGGGCGTTGCTAGTTTTACATAAAAACAGGTTGATTGTCAAAACAAATCAGATTTATAATAAATTTTTAAACGTCAAAATCGTAAGTTTTAAACCCCCTACTAGGGGTGTTATAAGTTTAACATGTGTGTCTGTGTGTTTGTCTGTGACATCATAGCTCCCAAATGGATGAAGGTGACTTGATTGAGAGTGTTTTTAGCTACAATTCAAGAAAATCTGTTCAAGGGATGATAAAGGAATTTTCGAGTCTAGGGTATTTTTAATTTATGATTATTTCATTATGGAAATCACCTTTATGAAATAACAACTTGTGACGTCATACTTTTGCTAGCGACGAATCATTTACGTTTTATGTTTTGTTAGTATTAAAAGCAATAACGAAATTAATATCATTTTTCAAAACCACTTAATTTCATGAGGACTGCTCAATAATTTATTTAAACCATATAAAACTACCTTATACTGGAATACACAAACTGTAAACACTAAGAAATCATTAAAAAACTTTGTAAAACCGATCTAGCAGTAAGTAGGTACCTATTTCAAAATAGCTCCTATAGATCAGCACTTTTCACACCAAAAATTAAGCGAGGTCATACATCCAAACTGACTGACTGGCCTGTTGGCCTAGTGGTTAGTGACCTTGACTGCTACGCCAAGCTTCAAATTTCACATTTATCCGTGTGCGAAATTAGTTTAAATATATAAATTACTAACTAAACTCTGTTATAGATATAGATAGAAGTGTACGTTACATTGCACATAGCTCGCGCTGTGACCCATCTGCGAGTGCTGAGGAGGAACGCTTAACGCTTGTGACGTCACCCCACTAGCCGCTACCGAGGCTGAACCCCCTTCTGAAACTGAAAATATCCCACAGTTACATCTTCCGAAGTATGTATGCTTACTGCTTATATAAATTTTTTATTATGCTAACTATAATTTGATCCCATCTCACGTAGTAGGGGGCAAACCTGTCGCCACCAACCGGGCAATTTGGGAATCAAGGATGGGAAAATTAGGAGTATATTTTATCAAAATCAAAACCATTTCATTCTTTAAACCAATAATAGGTATTTTTGAATTGTCAGGAGTAGGAGTCAGTCAGACTAAGTCAGTCGTGAAGCTTGCCTGTTCCAATATGTAGATCCTATAGAGAAGAACAGGCAAGAAACTCCAAGGACACTCTTTTTCAAAAAGGTTTTTACAAATTTCTGGTTACATTGCTTATAAGCGTAAATGACATGTGAGGACAATGTAACATACCTATTATTCTAAAATATAAATAGACGGGCTAATAACTACTATACGTATTTAGGTAATAGCAGTCCGGAGATGACCAGCCCCGACCAACCGTTCACGAGCATGTTGAAGGGAACCGAACGACCCGACATATTTCAAGGGGAAGGTAGTAGAAGAGGGAACACAATGGAAGGGAAGGCATATTGCTTATACCGGTGAATGGGGAGTGTCAGCAATTGCTCGAGCAGGTCAGGGTCGCGGACTTGTAACTTGAACTGCCTATAACAATAATAATAAGTTGTCAATAAGCCTAATATAGTGCTGATGGAGCGATTAGAGCGACGCGCAATGATTACCGATATCGCTGTTCCTCATGACGAGAACCTCATAAACAAATAAAATATTTGGCTTTGTCTCACGAGATTGTCGATATGTTTAATGTCGATTCGGCGATCATTATTCCGATTGTTATATCTGCTCATGGATTAATAGCCAAGAGCCACGATCAACACCTTAAGAGGCTCGTGTTAGACGGCTCGATCAAGGGACTGATGCAGAAGGCAGTTCTTCTCGACCCGTATAAGTTCCTGTCTTTGGAGCACTAACCACCGGTCTGTTGGTCCCTGTACCCGATGTCGGTGGTCTACTAATTTTGTTTATTTTTAAATATATATTTTGTTTTGTACATATTTAAAATGTAATTGATAAGTTTTAAGATGAATATAGAGAAATAATAATAACAACTTGACACATCTTGCACACCCCTGAGCCCTATAACTTTATACGAAGACTTTAATCTTTCGGTTTACATCACAATTGCCAAAGACCTAGCGGTAACCTTTAGTTTGAAGGTGCATAAAGGGGTTAAGTAAAATATATAAAAATCGATATGCGTCTCACTTATGTGTTTCAATCTAATACTAAAGTGAGATAGCAATAGATATTTATTTTTACACAACGCACCCAGTTCAAAATACTCAATAATAACAGGTAAGTATTTATATCGTCGATGTTTAACTATATCTGTCCATTTTAATCATAGACATATAAGAAAAGACCACGCTAGTAATATGATTATCGTGTAAGTGGATGCGATAGTTGTATAAAAAGAGAACGCTGCTATACGTGGTCCCTCTATCTTTGTCTAGAGCGTGTACTTGGCGTGAGTGTGTGTATGTTGATGCGCAATTGTCAACGTTTGTTAATGCGCAATCGCTAAAAAGAGACAGAGGGACCACGTATGGCAGCGTTCTCTTTTTATTCATCTATCGCATATCACGCCCCCTTCAGTGGTCTATTCTTATATCTATGATTTTAATACTATATATCTGCGACACATATCAAAGCGTTTGTCAAAATGACAAGCAAAGCATTTGACAAATCGAATTGAAACCTTTATTATCATTTTCTATAATCAATTTTACAATATTACCTCGTGAATGTTGATCGTGCGAGTGGCCGAACATATGCTGCCATTCAGTATTCATATGCGTCTCGTGCGTAACTGATGTCTTGTGAGTCCGTCTACAAAAAACCATTAAATAATTCATTTATTCATAACTAGCTATTGTCCGAGACTTCGCTCGCATAAAAGTAATTTTAGCATCATTCGGGAACAGTACTTTTTATGTATGAAAGTACCATATGTCCTTCTCTGTCTGTCCTGTATAAAATACGAACAAACAGTACATTGAATTTGATATTTAAAAAAATAATTAAAAAACATGCTCGTATATGAATACCACGTTGTGTAAAAATTACAAAACGATTGGTAAAGAATTTTAGGAGATTTGTGATTTTGAACAAAGGAACATTAATTTTTTATCTATACCTACTTATATTATAAAGCTGAAGAGTTTGTTAATTTGGTTGAACGCGCTAATCTCAGGAAGGATTGGTTCGAATTCAAGAATTCTTTCAGTGTTGGTATTGTCTACGGCCAATAGGAGCCGAGCAGTGACCATTAACGCAGGTGAAACTGCGGGGAAGGCTAGTATAATATTTACATTTAGACTCGAAATTATCCAAAGTACGATAATTAACTATTGAGTCCAATCAGTTCCTTATTAATAGCGTCAAAGCGGTAGGTCCTGTAGAAACTTGTATGTAATAACGAATTGTGATGTCATACATACTTTGCTATCGTTCGTATCGTACCAACGAAAAAAAAGGAGGTTCTCAATTCGACCGTATATATATTTTTATTTTATTTTAATGTAAGGTTTAACAATAAAAAAACCGGAAAATAAAAACAAATCTAATTTAGAACACTTATTTATTTTAACACTTAATTCCATAATTAATTTTAACGATAAACAACGACCCTATTCTATTATTTTACATCATGCCTAAAACATGTTTACTTACCTATTTTGTCCAGAGGTGTACATTTTATCCAGGTGCGGTAATGTTTCTGTGACACCTGTATCCAGCTGTACGGCTCGAGAGATCCCTGTCTGCTGGAGTACCAAACGACCTGGAGCTTCTGTTATGTGCTGCAGAAAGTAAAACAGTAGTCAATTCGTAGGTATTTTATTACATACTAGCTACGCCCCGCGGTTTTGACCGCGTAAGTCCCAATGCCGTGGTAATATCGGGACGAAAAGTAACCTATGTGTTAATCCAGGTCTCCAGCTATCTACATACCAAGTATTATTGCAATCGGTTTAATAGTTTTTGCGTGAAGAAGCAACAAACATCCATACATCCTCATAAACTTTCACGTTAATAATATTAGTAGAATTTAACTGTTATTCAATAATTAATAATATATTTTGTTATTGTCTATTAAAGACAATAACAAAATATAGACAAAATAAATATATAAAAATAAAATGTGTTGTGTATAATCACGTTTTCGTAACACAAAACAAGACTTTATTAAATTGAAAAACATGTCAGTGTATATTTTGTTTCTCTGGACAACTTTAGCAGATTTAAACAAATGTATACCAACCTGTGTAGATGATCCTTGTATCTTAATCAGATGTGCACTCATCGCTAGTAGTTGATTTTCTACGTGCTCCGTCATTCCTTAACAATCCAAAACAGAAACATAAAAATTAAAATATTTGATTACTTTACGTCCTATTTATTCATTTTGAAGTTTTGCTAATTTATGGCTATCTGAGCGATGGTCGTTATTTTTTCATAAAAACTTGGAACTTTAAAACTATTCTTTATTTTACTATTCTGCTTAAAGAGCCATATTTTTCGACAGATAGATAATGTGTTTTGATAAATATGTTTAAAAAAAAATAGGCAGTCATGGGATTGCCGACAGAAGTGAAAACTTAAACGAAACGACGAACTTAAAAAGACACATTAACAGGTTGGTGACATTAATTAATAAGGAGCTGATAGAACTCAATTTTTAGATTAGCGCCCTCTAGTAGATCTAGATATGTATTATTAGCGTAACGGTCACGAGTTCTTTTTCTCCATAGCAAAAGTGCACAAACGTGCCTAAAGAAGTTTTCACTTCAAAAAATACTTACATACATACATATACATATATGTAATAGCCAGTATGCTATGTGAGACAGAATTAATACATATTCCATATTTAGAAGCTTACCGTCTGAAGCTAATCGCCTGAACAAGTTCCTGAGTTGCTGTCCCATCTCGGAGTACTGTGGCATCGTGCCCTGCTTAACCTTCGGAAGGAAACCAGAATATTTTGATAAATTAATATATTTCTCATTCCAACGAGCAACGTAGGGACTAGCCACATAACTCCATAAAAAATCCACCCCGGAAAACGAACTCAGATCCTCACGATCGCGCGCAATTATAAGTGCAACTTGATCATACGAGACGAATGAGGAAGACATTTCTTTATTTCTTTTTTATGGTGTAGGGGGCAAACGAGCAGACGGGTCACTTGATGGTAAATGACTACCGCCGCCCATGGGCACCTGTAATAAGTGCGTTGCCGGCCTTTAAGGTGGGAGTAGAGAAACGGTGGAAGAGGGGGAGAGGAGGAGAGGTAAGGGTTAGGGACTCCGGTAACCTCACTCACGCGGCGAAAAGCAATGCAATCATTGCTTCACTGCCGGTTTTCTGTGAGGCTGTGGTATCACTCCGGTCGAGCCGACCCATACGTGCCGAAGCATGGCTCTCTCACGACTTTTAGGTGAAGTTAGCGTACACCCTAAAAAAAAAAACAAATGTCGCTCCAAAGTCTTAATTAGGCACTTGTGTTATGTATAGTGTATCTTTTTTATTTTGCATTACAATTAATGTGTGCAAGAAATAAAATTATTAATAGATCAGACCTTTAATCTAGTGTTCCTCCTCTCTCTCAGTGTGTGGACAAGTCGGTCCACGTCCCCATGCCGAAGGACAGCATCTAGAACCTTCCGTGGAATTGGTTCCGCTAGACTTTCTAATAGGAGTTCGGCTCGTTCCACCTGAAGACAATAATTTATTCTTTAGTCGATAAATGCCCCTAGGGTAGGAGGTTCTCAGTCGATAAAAAAAAACCGACCAAGTGAGGGTCGGACTCGCGCATGAAGGGTTCCGCACCATCGTACAACATTTAATACTTAGTAGACATACTTTAATTTTTTATTTATTTTTATTATTTGTTGTTATACAGTTACAGAAATACACATTCTATAAAAATTTCAACTGTTTACCTATTACAGATCATGAGATATAGTTCGCTGACAGTCGGACGGACGGACAGCAGAGGCTTAGTAATAGGGTTCCGTAACCAACGAGTGATTACCCTTCGGGTCCGGAACCCTAAAAAATCAAGTCTATTCGTTTAGTATACGTTTTTACATAAATATAGGCATAAATGTTGCCTGGAAGAGATTGCTTTAAGCGATAAGGCCGCCCTTTGTACACTATTTATAAGATACATCTTCTGTTACATATTCTTTGTAAAACCCTGGTGTACAAATAAAGTGTAATCTATCTATCTATCTATAACGTCATTAATATGCAGGTATTTACAAAAAAAATATCTATGTATGTTTATCCGTGTCCTATCTTTAACCTATTGTTGCAAAATTCATGATCTGCCCACTTTCTGCCAAAGTTATTTTAATTTTGTTGAAAATTTGCTTACCTGTATTAATTTGTGTTTAAGATGTGGCCACACTAATGGCAATATCTTGCAGTTCACGTCAATCGGGTTCAAGAGGCTCGACACGCAGGACACTAGGCCGCATACTTCGTGACGGATCTAACGCAATAAATTAATTTAAAAAATGAAAAGTGTAACATACTTACTATTGGAATTTACGATCAAAAAAATCAGGTATCAAGATTTCTACCATTCGTCTAGAAAAAACTACCGTTCGTGAAGGTTCGATTAATTGACATTGGCCAAGCGAAGCGTAAGGGCAGTAGTGCTTCGTCATCTTTTTGAACCCTCATAACTTGGGTTTTGGATTTTACCAGATACACAAAATTCTCAGGATATGATTTCAATAGTGGATTTATTAAAAATATATGATTCAATTGCATAGCTACTACAAAAAATATTGTATAACAGAAAGTAATTTTTATTTATTTATTTAAGTTCGGAAAACCAACAGCTATAAAAACAACACTAGGCAGTTTCATGCACAACATTAAGCCAATTACAGGTTTTCACGAATTGCTGCGTTGTAATATAACAGAGGTTTTGGAACACTGATAACTAACACGAAACTATACCTATACAAACGCGATAAGCATTAAAGAAGAAAGGAACGAAAAATACATCACTACCTGTTTGAAAAAAAAACCGAGATTCATTAATTTAGTCTCCTGACATTGTTGCCATTCACTGTGTATGGATCGAACAAAAGTTCTTTGCACAATTCATTAATGAACAGTGAATAATTTTTTTACCTTACGCCCATGTGATGGTAGCGAAACCGCCAGATCACATATTTTGACTAACATATTTGAAATTAGGGCTTGTAGAGTTAGTGCGACCAATTTACATTTGGCAACATTTTACATGACAATCTTTTTGGTGGGATCTATATTAACAAGAGTAAAGCCGCCTTCAAAAGCGAGTCATTAATATTGGGAATGTCATGAAATATATTTACCCATAAATTAGGATGCGCTAGGAACACAGCACTTTCCGCTACAAGGTCGCATAGCGATTGCTTCGGCAGTAGCCCCAGTTCTGCCAGGCTGGTGGTAGCTCTCAGGGCTTTCCCTATAATCCACTCTGACTGATCTGTAAGACCCTGTATCAAACATTGAATTTTATTCATATTAACACGCTTTTTGAACAAATCTTGGACGTAAATTTTAACATTCTTCTTCTTTTAGTTTTGGTGAGAATACTATAATTTGGGATCTCGGAGCTGATCTGATGATGGAGCCAGAGAGGTTGATAGTGGAACTCTTCAGTGGCTACTAGTAAACAACTCGAGTTGGGGTCATATGGTTCGTTTTGACAAGTCCATCGTTACAAAACCCAGATGGGTTTGGTAACGAAGGACGAACGAACTCTTTTTTCGAATTCAAATTTTAATTTCTTTATTTCATAAAATTGATCATCAAATATTCGAAATTGTCAATTTGAAAAATAGTTATTATAATTTTAAATTATGATTATGAGTCACCGCAACAATAGTTTGCTTTGTCAAATGTAAAATTATAAAAAAAAACTAATCTGCCTGTGTCGATCTATAATGAAGTGTATTTTATGTTGTATACTTAGCAACTAGAATGTCGTCAGCCGGCGGCTAAGGACTTCCATCTAATTCCGATATACCATTTCATCATGAGCCCCAGTGAGGAGATGACCGAGGGGGTTACCACAACAGAAAAAAGATTCTGTCGTCAGTCGGTATATGAATATAAGAGTTGCTGTATTGTATATTGCACGAATTTGGAAAAAAGAAGAGGGTTGAAGTGATCATCTGACTGGCCTGTTGGTCTAGTGGTTAGTGACCCTGACTGCTAAGCCAGAGGTCGTGGGTTCGATTCCCACCCAGAACAAAGATATTTATATTCCAGATAAAAGTTCTCAGTCTGGGTGTACTTTGCATGTGTTAATAGTACAACTATAAAGTCACAGAGAAACAGTGCAGAATTTTTCTAAAATATATTTTAGTAGTGTACCTGCTGCAGTAAAGGGACCAATATAGGCGCAGCGTGCTGTCCGACATACGCTGCGACTCCCACCACTCGCTCGAAGAAACATCCTCTTAGAGCAGCCTCTTCCTTATCGTTGAGGAACGTCACCATGTGTGATAGAATGACGTCGTTAGCTGAAAGTTAAAGTTAGATAAAAACTTCTGGAAATTTCGAGGCGAAAATCTGTGTGGTAGTCGGATCAGTCGAGAAGGTTCTATGTACGCTTTCGGTGGAGACTATGGTGTTGGGGTAATACCCGACCTGATTTACCTACTAATCAATGTAATCAGCCTGTAGTCTTAGCAGAAACTGGCTCTAGATCTAGCAGTGACGTGTTTCTGCAGTGCTTTTCCAATCTGAAGAGGTCAAACACTCTCTGCACAAGAAGACCTTGGCTTGTTCCTAAATCGTTTTATTATGTTCGAGGTTGGTCTTGGTTCTCAATCATTATGAATTAAAACGAACATCGTATAGTGATTAGACCAAAGGGATAGTTCTACTAAACACTTCTTAATGTTCGCGGGTTTGCCGGCGTTAACATAGATATTATTTCAGATGGCATGGGCCAAAATATTTATATAAACCTGAGCGTATGTTAAGTGTCAATAATACTCACCTTTTTGTTTACCAAAAAATATACAAAGTTTGGTAATGCCATTTTCTACCAATGCACGCTTCACGACTGCTTGGGAGTCCGTCAGTAAATATGACACGGTTGACCTAACCTGCAAATTTGACATAATTGAGGTGTTATGTACTGAACATTGGGGAACGAAGTATACAAAGGGAAATACAATGCCATATGTGATTAAAGAACGCCATAACACCGCATCATAATATTATTATTTTACTAGGCGGTCCCCGCAGTTCCAGCCGCGTTTAAGTTCAGATTCACTCCTAAGAGTGGCAGTGTGATGTTACATAGCCTTCCTCAAGAAATGGGTTATCAAATAGAGCAAAAATATTTCAAATCCGACCGGTAGTTCTATAGTTCAGCGCGTCCAAAAACAAATTCTTTAGATTCATCTTTGGTAGGTATAGATTGCCCTAGCTCTAATAAACGTAGGAGTAACTAGATATGGGTAATCACCAGCGTCATAACATATTAAAAAAATAGTTATACAAACCATTTCATGTAAAGCTGACAATTCGGTCTCATAGTTGATGTTAGCAGCTTCCTTATCAACCATATTCTGTGTCTGATCCAGAAAACGTACTGCGGTCTCCGCCAATTTCGCTAAAAGAATATAATATCATTTTCTTTGGTCACCAATAATATTTACGACAAGCCAAGTGTAATGTGCATAAATCCAAGAGTGTCTATCCGCAATAGATATTGAATTATTAAGAAGAAATTTACAAAACCTTTATTTATTGTCACAAAACGGTAATTTGTTAATTAAAAGCTTAAAATTAAAAGAAATAATTTGTTCCATTTTATGTAACCGAAACAAAATGTTGATGAAGTTGCAAGTCTCTCGAAGATACAAAAAAAAATATGTAGCTACATATATAACATGCTACAATATTGCAGCTTTATAAGGATCTACTTACGTGCTGCATACAATGGGACATCATCACTATCTACTTTTAAACAACCATTATGAACCATAGGTAGAAGTATTATAGGTATACAACGAACCGCGTGATGCTCAACACGTTACACAGATACATACACGAAGGTCGTCAGCGGGCGTTTGAACCGCGCGGACCGTCAGAATCACTATAAAATCACCCTTATTATAACTTAAAATTTGTTTTATTATTATTAAACCCATCCTTAGTCTCGAATTTTGATATAGGACTTTTCCAAAAAAAACGCTGTCCAGCTTACCAATATTATTGGCGTATGCCTGTCTAACAGGCACACTGGGATCCGTAGCTCTGGGCGCTAACTCTGGCAGTATGTACTCCGGAAAGACATTGCAGTCAGCGTGAGGTAGATTCCGTACTAAGGATACAGCTTTAGCGCAAGTCGCGACGGCTCGTGCGCGAACACGGGGCACATTGTCGTGTGACAAGTGAATCTATAAGTGTTTATGAGAATTATTAAAAAACGAAAAAATATCAACATGAAAATAAATTATAACTGACTGGCTTTTTCCCGCTGCTTCGTTCGCATTAATATAGATTTTGTGAAGCGGGACAGAAATAAAGAAATATAAATTACTAGCTACCCACCCCATCGGAATAAAAACTCTATGTGTTAATCCAGGTCTCATGCTATCTACATACCAAGTTTCATTGTAATCGGATCAGTAGATTTTTGCGTGAAAGAGTAACAAATATCTATACATCCATACTTCCTTACAAACTTTCACGTTTATAGTATTAGTAGGATAATAAATAGAATTCCTTAACCGGTGAACGGGTTCAAGGAGTGATCATTAATTTTGGAGATTGATCACAGATTTTTTCACAGATACCAGTCTATCAGATACTGTGCCCAGGATTGGTATAAAACACTAAAACTTTGTCTTTTATTCTTAGAACTTGAATACCCCTACACCTACAGCAGAAAACAATAAAAAATATTTTTCTAAATCTAAAAGACGAAAAAAGAAATTTAGTTTCGTATTTTGATTTCTAAACTAAAAATGCAAAACGTCCCGAAGAAAGTAAGAACAATCTCATATAATTATTTTAAAGGCAGTAATTTTTTTACTTAGTTATTTCAAGTTTCAATGTATATCATCCTTACAATATAAGGTAAAATTCTATCCAAAATCGTCTCCGAACTTGAATTTTCACACAACAGCTGTAGAATCTCCAAAGAATACAGCTTTGACGTGCAGTGATGTAATCCCCGAATACAAGACGTCACCAAAGACGTAATAAGTATCAACCCTTCACTGTCGGGGCCCGTGTCTTTGGTCTCCGGTCTTTTATCATCATCGTCGTCAAAATCCGTTGTATTTATATTTAGAACTTTGAATTTGTCTTTTATTTTGTCAATATTGTCCACGTTTTGGTTGTCTGTGGTCTCTTCGACCAGATCTTGATAGTTTTTGGCATCAGAAGGCTGAGTAAATATCTTAATTATGTTTTTGATGTCTTGGTGTATACGGAGTATTTTCTCGTCTGGCGGTAGAATTGGTTGTGCGGAAAATATCAGCATGTAGGATTGTAGAAACGAGTAGAAGTAATGGGGAAATAGCCTGAAACAAAAAACAATTCAATAGGCAGTAAGAGATTTCACGCAAGTCTGACCTTAGCAGTATAAAAAAAAATGGAAAATAAATAAATCAGTAAACCCGATCTTTGGCTTATTGGATAATACAAAGACGTAAACTATCGCGATCATTATACAAATTATTGGAATCAAATATTGATTATCAGTGGCGTAACTATACCATCCAGCCCGTGGCTAATTTATTAATACATTTTGTAATTAGTGCCTCCTGTGTTCAGGGCCTTGGGTGCCCGGGGCCCCTCGAGCGCGGGCAGCTCTGCCACCCTATTGTTACGCCACTGTTGTACCCCCGGCTTCAGAGAATATATTTATTTTTTCCGACATCTTCAACAATCATCGTAATTTTTTACCTAATTTACACAAAACCCTAATAAAATTATACACCTTAACCTTCCTCATGAATCACTTCATCAATTGGTGAAAACTGCGTTAAAATCTGTTTCTAAGTTTAAAAGATCTAAGCTGTTTTATACTATGTAGATATAATATGGACTAACTAAAATATTAGGTTTAAACTATCCTAAAATAATAAACACTGATAGTTTAAATCTACGAACTAATGAGAGAAACCTTCTCTCATTAGTTCACGTTTTGTAACAAGGTGGATAGTGTTAAATTGGACTGGTTACTTTTTTTTGTTAGCAGTTTGTTTATTTTCGCTTTGTTGTTTGCAGGCTAGTTAAGGAGGAAAGTGAATTTAGTTGATAGCATGATAAATGTAAGTGCAAAGTAGGGTAATACTTATAAAACACAAGCACAGGCACTGTAACATTTATTAGTGGACTGCGATCGAAACTCAATCAAAAATTGGGTCGAAGAGCTTTCTTCTGTACGATCTTTTGTTTCTATCATGTAGGAACTATTAGGATAACAATAGTTTTGTTATAATTGTGTGTAATGATCCAATATCGTAGTACACATTCATAAGCATTATAGCTGATAATGAAATAAAAGGGACAGACTAATGATTGAACATACTCTAATGATCTTTGTGCTTATAAATACCATCTTGTATAACTAAGCTAATAGCTATAGCTGGGAGCTTTATCTGTTCTATCAAATAAATGTGTTGAAGAATTTGATAACTTGAATAGAATTGTAATTCATTTAAATCCAGTGAAACATCGTGCACGTGTATCGAATTATACCTAAAGCATATATTCCAACCTGCACGCTTATAAGAGATCTATGATCTAGGGGCGGCCAAAGGGCACTCATATTAAGACAGGTACCCTTATTTAAAAACTCCAAAGCTGATAGCTAGCCGCATGCCGGTAGAATCACCAGTTATGTTGAGAAGAGGTTACTATGTTACAAGGTCGGGAAGGGTAGCGCCCTTTCCGGCCTTGTTATATAGTGACCTCCTAGACCTTTCCAATTGTAAGATATCGTCGGGCTCGTAGTCTAGACACATATGTTTAATCGAATAGAATAAATAATTAATTCCTTAAAAAAAGTGTGATCTGCTCCTGATATAGTAGGGCTAAGGCCGATGGTTTTGATATCATTTCACATATCACACATTTAAAAAAGGAATAGAACTCGAAGATAAGAACCCTGGACCATCAAGTAATGAAATTTGTGTAGACGGCGGTAAAATAAAAAACAATTATAATGTTGATGAAACCAATCTGATAAAACTACCGTCAAGCTATATCAACAAGAAACCAGATGACGGGACAAGGTTGATGTTGATTGATTATGTTTTATGTAAAACAAATGTTTGGTGGTAATATTTATTTGTCCATTAAATTAATTAACAATTGAAGGTTAGAATATCCCGATTCATTAAGGAAGTACACGTTTTCAATTTATATTATGTAGGTAGATACGTACTTGTTAAATAAACTAAACTAACTAAAAATAGAATAGAATAGAAATAACATTTATGGTACACCAACAAAAATGTTCTTAAAAGGAATACATCAGGTAAATATGTACGAAGGATGGGCTTATCGCTGAAAACAATTTCTGCCAGGTAACCTTTGGATGGACAAATCGACAGTAAATATGAAATCATGGGTAAATACAATACAATATATACAATACAATATAATACTCTTTATTGTAAACCATGAAAAACATTTCAAAATATTTACAAAGACAAAAAAAAAATATGGTACTAACGGCGCGGCGGCGGTCTTATCGCTAGGTATGTAGTTTTGGAGATACTTTTATTTTTTAAATAATCATAACATACTTATATAGCAATAGCATTTGATATGGATAAAAAGTAAATAATAAAAGGAATTGAACATACCAAGTATACCAACAACTAACATTTTTATTGAAATGTGTTTATAAATATAAAACAAAATTTCAAGAGAGTTCAAATTTGGAGCTGGGAGAAGAATGTTTTATATTAAGTTTATGGTTTAGACACTATACAATTTTCTTATCTATGTATTAACGGGAATTAACGCGATCACGAAAAGGTATTACATACCTCTGAATTGCCAGACGTTTCCCGTTAATACATAGATAATATTATGTCATGGAACGCGAAAGTTTAAAAGTTAGTATACAATTTTCTATGGGATAACAGCAAGTACTTAAGTGGAATAATTTGTAAAAGGAAAATTGCCTTACATATTTAACATTTTTCCCACATACTTAAGGAAAGCAAATCAAGGGTGGCATCGTCCGATTTTTAACATCAAACAAAACTATCTGTTTGCCTATCACCTACATCAGTATTTCACTGAATTATGGTTGCTGCAGAACTAAAAAGTTTAGTTCGCGCGCTATTTAAATATTAAACAATAAGTGTGTGTGTGCAATTCGCACACAGGAAAAGTGAAACTTCAAATTAATACAGATATGTGTTAAATAAATAACACACATTAATTAACCAACAAATTTAATTACGCAAATGCACAAAAGTTATACACGTCAATGATACACCACGTTGGCTATGACGCATTTCCTGAAAGCTTCGTAGTTCGCAGGCGCAAAGACACGTGTTAGTCCATAATGATATCGACTTCTAATTTTATAATATAGTACGTTTAAAATTTTGTTAAGTATGACTAATTCGTAACTGGTTACTTTGTAATATTTTTTTTTATGAAGTCGTAACCCGTTACGTTTAATGGCTAAACCAAAACATAATTGGATTATGTAACGCAGCTCGCGCTTGGGCTGGCCTACGTGGACGCTTCCTTTTAATACAATTCGTTGAGCCTAAGAATTAACGAGTGTTATGTCCCTCCATCACAGAGGGAGGATCCTCCGACACAGGCTAGATGATCATGTCTGGCGGACCGTGGCCAATGGTTGACGTTGAGAAGTTCTATACATTATTATACTTATCGGCGCAAGAACCTTCATTGCGCGATGCAGGATCTGTGGTTACTACGTAGTTCAGCTGGCTTTCGCTAGATCATGTTGAAGTATGTTTATGCTGTGGTTGAAGTCGCTACGAGCCTTTGCTTCTAAAGGTGGCATCACGTATTTCATTCTGATTATATATTATATATATATATTTATATACCTACATGTTAGCAGATGTTCTTGCGGTAATAATAAACATATACCGTATGCGAGGCATCTATCCTGTTAGGCAGTGTAATTTTTAACTCAAAATATAATTTCTATTTAGTTTCTAATCTACAAAAAGCAGTACGAGGTGATTAAATAAAGGAAATAAAAATCATGTGCGTATTATTTGTACGTTAGGAGGTATATCATCACTACATATTATAAAACGAAGTCAAGCCGTGTCCAAACATCCTGTAAACATCCTGAATATAGGCTGCTGAACGTTTATAATGTTACTTATAGGACTAAAAATCTGATTTAATAACATTTACAAAATGATAAGTCTTTGAAAGAAATCAGATATTTGAATTATTATATGTACTCCAAAAAAATTGTTTTACATTACATTGCAAAGACGGATAGATGCCGGATATCATCGTCGGTACTACCTTTTAAAAAATACATAAGATGAAACTGATCAAAAGCCTACTTACTGATTTACTACTCATGAGGGCCTTATTGAAAGCTCAATTAGAAGTCAGTCTAACTCCTAGAAGCAAGATTTCAGACAAACTACGGGGGATTGTTGAAGCTGAAAGAGCTGGACAGACGAATATATTGGAATTTTAAACACTTGTTAAAGAGATGAGGAGACAGAGTAAGATCTATCTCGAGAACCGACACGTTATGCGATTGCTTTAATGATAGCAAATGAAAACAACAGTAATCAGTCTTACAATCAAGAAATAAAACGCGAAATTGATTTTAATTACATTCATACACAAACTCACGCCTTTCTCCCTTCAGGACAGACAGAGACATCAGCCCGCACATACCTGAGGAGCTTCCTCTGCAATAATCCAATCTTTCATACAAGTGTTGGGATACGTTTGTGCCTAAATACGCTACACTGATCCCTGTTAAATCAGCCGCGTTTCCAAATTTGTAAAGACAACATCTCAAGGGCTCTATAAATAAACCATGCGTGTGACTTCATAGTGTTTCCCTTGAACAACTGCAGAGATTGAACGGACCCTTTTCAATTGTCCTTACTACGTCGTTTTGTAAGCCACTGTCCTCTCGAATCAACGTTTTTATCAACCAGTCTCATTACCTAATGCTACATAATCTTTGGAATTAACAAGGTTTTAGTTAAGACATACGGTTTTACTCACGTGTATATTTCGGGGATGCCCGACTAGTTACGGACCCGACGGGGGACCTTTAACCGTATATCTTAACTAATATGAATACCACTCACGAAAGTTTTTATTCGAGTTTAACAAGGTTTGTCTGAATTGATATCAAATATGCACTATGCGGTAGTGTATACGGCGCAAGAGTTTTTTATAAAGCTAGTCTTGTCTATGAAGAAAAAGCGAAACCGTTTCATTCCTATTAATGCAAAGAAATTGGTATTTATTTGCCATATTTTGCCCTATTACTATTACAAGTACTATATATTTGATATTTTTATTTTTTATTCCACTATCTATAGTGATCATTTGTATTGTGTATGTGTAATTTACCTATAATATGTATGGATTTATTAATATTTAAGTAAGGCTTTGTCCAGTTTGGAATCAGACGGCCGTATGTATGGTGTCAAATATGGCGATTCTATTAGATGTGTAAATCGAGACTTAACCGCGGTAATAATTATAAGGTACAATACACAATTGCACCGATCGTGGTCACTAGACACCAGACCACGATAGTTTGAAAACAATTATGGCGATTATATTTGTTATGCGTTTTTAAAAAGTACCCCAATTAACTGTTTCCGAGCAGACACTTGCTTACCATCTCGTATCCAACCGGGTTATAAATTTAGGCTGGATACTGGACAGTGACCAGATATCCGTTTAATATCCACAGCAAATGTAACTATAGGTAGGTATACATCCACTCACGACGGTATTCCCGAAGGGGTAGACAGAAGCGTACTAAACACCCACATTTTGGCAACGATAATTTAGTCCCATCCTCTCACGTAGTAGGGAGCACGCCTATTGTCGTCAACCGGGCACTTTGGGAGTTAATAAAGATGGGAAAATTGGGAACATATAGAAAGGATAGGTAAGAAGAGAAGGCAATGGATATTGCTTAAACACATAAAATTATAACACACTATGAGCTTAGAGAGCGGTATATCCCGTTAAAATCAGTAACTCATTTCTCACACCCATTATGATATAACTATGCTTTAATAAAGATCCTTAAAGAAAAATATAAATTCTACCGTAAATATAAAACCTATGGGAATAGGTCAGACTACCACTTGTACTCATTACGAACATCATCATCATCATTACGAACGAACGTATATAAGAACAATGAAGTCCAAGTGCGGGTAGTTGCTGAAACTCGCACTTCACGGAGGCTGCGCTAAGCTGTCACCAGTCTACCCGTAACCACGATCAGTGCAATTCGATCGAAATCGGGTAACCAAAAAAGGTATTGTACCTTCTAATTATTACCGCGATTAAGTCCCGATTCACATTCTTAGGGATGATATGGATATGGATCAGTGTATAGGGCATTTGCAGATGTACAAACTCAGCTCAGTAGCTTATTAAACTATACGAATGTTTGAGAAAATAGATACACAATAATTATATTTACCTTAAATATATAGGCCTATTTATTAATGAGAGTATTAAAAAAACACACTAAGGTCATAGTAGATGAAACTGCAGTAGTACGATTACATGATTAGTAAGAAGTAACATCAAAGTCGGCGGTAGTGCGGCATCCACATTGAATGCACCGCATGCCTTTATCTTACTGAAAGAGCTACGGTTTAGCTGCATCACACTTTTATATAGTCGTCTCTTTTCATCTGTAAAGAAATAAAAAATAAGGCTAAATATGCAATATCGCTCCTAGAAGCCAGTGAATGCCCCAGTAGGCATGTATACTTCTGGAAGGAGCTAGGCTGGCTCAACTAACCAACGATATCTGAACGCATAAAGGACTGACTATGAGTCTAAATGCTGAAAACGAGCCCTACACAAATATCCAAGCAAAACAAAAATCTCATTATTTTTTATTAATAGCCAAAACATTTCATGTTTAATTTTTATTGGAATACAAAGTGGATTAGTTCTCTGAAGGATATTCGACAATATTCGAAGTACGTTCCAATTTCCGGGTAAACCAATTGTCGTTGCAAGACATAGTACATTACATTATTGCACACCTGAGCAATTGATGTCCATTGACCGCAATACACATACTGTTTCCACATCCTCCACAGTTAAGTAGAATTTTTCACAGTGCGTGCATAGTAATGTTATTAAAATAACATTCTTCACCGAAATACATATAGTTGTAAGCAATGCCCAAGTGAAATTTATCTAGAACGTTATTAATCTATAGTAATATCATGTTACCTTATATTACCTATATTTTTTCTAAATACTAAAACAAACTTACGTTAAAAGCATCTTTGTCAAATTTGTATAGTTCAAGTTGCATTTGCACGTAACTTACGCAACGGCTGAGTGTATCGACACATTGAATGAAAATCTGTAAAGTAATAGTGTTTGGCCTTTTGTTATTAATTTTGGATAAGAATATAAAACCCGTGAGGAACTATTACACGACAGTGAATGAAGTCAATTACAGCCACAGTTGTGTTCTGTAATACTTCTTATGTTAGGAGACCAAATCTAATATTCTGTTTGCAATGTACAAGTGATCATTACTTTACAAATAAATCTAAATATTTACCAAAGCATGAAATATCTTCTTGTATAAAGTATAAGCTTGCATCAACTTCTGATAAATTTTGAAAACTTTTTTAGTATCCTTTCCTCGTAGATCACCGATCAAGAGAATGTTATTGTTAAACTTAATCAAATATATCTTAAGCATTTTTATAATCTGAATAGCATAAATGACATTTAAGTCAAAAATTACAAATAAAACATCCACAGAACAATCTAAAATATCAAAATAATCTTTAGATATGTAGAAGCATGCCTTCAGCCCTATGCCAACACAAGCTCCACATAAATTAGCAGTCCAGTTAGAAAGAACAAAATACTTTTTATATTTTTTACCAATGTCAATGTTATCATGAATTGTTTGAAGAGCCAGTATTAGGAAAATGTTATTGTTACTGTGAACAATATTAAAAAGGAGGACTGCAACGATTAAAATACAATTAAACGTTACATTGAAGTAATTTAAACAACTCAAGACTTTGTTGTCGGAGAGGAAAGTTACTATTTCATCATAAAAAGTTCTGGTAAAATACAAAATATACAAAACTGGCAGAAATATGAACATGGTAATGTTAAACTTCTTTCCATTTGGATAGATAAAATTGTCTCTTATTATAAACTTAGGCGATAATAATAAACTGTGCACCAAAAAGAAAGGGTAAAGTATGTTTTTAATGTCGTTGTTTAAGTAATTATTTAGTAAAATGTCGCCGAGTATATTCGGTGATATTTTGGTTATTGGTGACACTTTTGAAATATATCTCTTTGAAATACTTAATATTTGATTAAACATATTTCTTTAGTTCAGTAAGCACATGTCATTGTTTCTATGCCAATAGAATATAAGTTAATAACTGAATTTCTTTAGGCACTACAATAATTGTTTCGGCTTAAATGAAAAAAAATATATAATATATGAATCAGTCGTTAAAATCTATTATAAATTATATCCATTAATAAAATTAAACCTTCAGGAGTGGCCTTCGTTCTGCCGTGGACATCCAATTTTTAATATGTTGATGATGATTAGATATATTAACTTGAAGATACATCAACTAAAGAGGAAACCATTTAAAGGTAAGGCTGGGCCGAGAGATTGTAAATAATTACAAGTTGGTAATATTTATATAAATCCTGGAAATTCCTTTTACGCCTACTCCTTTTGTTAAAAAGATGAATGCAAGACAAAAACATTAAATTGAACATCGTCGATATCACGCTATGTTACCGTTTGTCTAAGAGTTTAATCCTATGTGAACTTATTAAATGTAAATATAATGTACAATCTTCTGTAGACATATGTTAAAAGCAGTCTCACAACTACTGCTATAAATTCACTAACTAACAGTAACATCCATGTTGTTCGTACCTCTATCCGCACTCAAGTGATTGTTATCATCTTTTAATACATTCCTACCCTTTTATAACCCCACTATTCATCAATATTTATCAACCGACCAATAGCATTGTTTTACCGATATAACCAGTCATAATAATGTATATTAACTCATTTTTATTAAATACTGAACTGTTTTATGATCTATTATAGTTTGCCTCTATTTTTAATAAAATAAATAGTTTTTGATGTGGCGACAACACGGCCGTCCTGAATATACATCCATCCCCGGATAGCGTCATGATCTGGTATAGTTGCTGAGGACAAAGTATTTATCATTAGCTTGTATCTATTTCAATATATTTATTGCATCGATCACTCTTTTTAGCATACAAGTCTTAACATCTGGCTGTGAGAATTTACTCGTGCGCAGTGGCCGATTTACACATTTGCCGCCTGTAGGCTAGCCGGAGCTACCTCCTCTTCGATTACAACTTTTTTTTGTCAATGATTTTCACCAATAATTAGTGCACAAATCCATTTTTCCATGATTAGTATGATTGTGAACTAGGAGATCGATGTCTCAGCTTCTAGATTTTTTTTACAACCCAACGATTCAGCTAAGATTTATTATTTTTTTATGGTACCTTTATTTCTAAACTAATAAAAAAGCTCAATCATGTGCTACTGTTAAGATGGGGTAAGGTATGCCTTAATACTACTTACACATGTATATTCAATAAACGTTCAATCCATCAGCCTCTAGCAGTCTACTGCTCTCCTAACGTGCGCCAAAGCACCCGGTTCTTCGCCATTCGTATACAATAAATCCCAGCTACCTTTCTCAGTTCGTCAGTCCATCTGACTGGAGGCGTCCTACCTTCCGTTTACCAGTTCGCGGTCTCAACTCTAGAACCCGTTTGCCCAACGACCATGACAGGCCACGTCAGCATGCTTATTGTGCAAACTATGTCGGGAACACTTCTTCTTTGTCGGCTGACCTCATCACGAATTTGATCCTTCAAAGAAACTCAACTTTAGAAAGCTTGAGGACTAGACCGAATGACATACGGTGCTGAGACGTGGGCGCTAACGACCCCACCTCACAGTCTCAGCACCGTATGTCAAGAGAGGTAGGAGGCTCTGGTTTTACAAAGACCTTCGTTTTGAGTATTGCTGCAAGGGTGATGAGAAAACTTAACGTAGCTTTGCAATTGCTGCCCATTATAACAGGATCCTTCTGGTGAATTCTTCCCGAAGTTGTTTCTACCGAGCTTCTTAAAGTGCTCAATGTACGTGGGGTACACTGAAAGTTTTGCGTAACTCATTAATAAAATAATTTACACGTGAAGTAAGTATTCTCCATTACATTTTAAACACTTTTGCATTTGGTCAAACCATTTTTAAAAACATGAGGACCATTGGTCTAAGAGCATGTTTTTCACGTGCTGGTTGAAAGCTATCACGGCCTCGTCCGGCCCCGTGAATGCCTCATAAATGCATAAATGCATAAAATTAAAGAAATCGCAGGTCTGGACTATGTGCGGAATGGGTCACTAGCTCTACCTTTTCAGAAGCCAAAAATGACTTTGTCTTCTTCGCGGTGTGCGCCGAAGCATTGTCATGGTGCAATAGGATGCGACTTTTTTCCATAACTTTTTCAACAAATGGTGGTGTACAACTCAGCACACTAACTGTCTTTTGTTCTTCAAGTGGGATCGTGCAGACAGGACCTGTCCGGGAGAAAAAAAATGTAATCATTTTTTTGCCTACGTTTCTCGCCTGCCTCAGTTTTGTTATTTTGTTGTCACCTTCGAACACATGTAACAATATATCCATGTTTCATTTCCTGTCACAATGTCATACACAGCATTTGAAAGTCCGTGATCGTACTTTAACAACATTTTTTTCACCAATCAACACGAGTCCGTTTTTGTGCTGGGTGTGAGTTCTTGAGAAATCCAGCGGCAACAAAGTTTTCTAACTTTTAAATGTCGATGTAAGATTTTTTGAATTTAGCTCATACTCATCCCCTCGAATCTCCTCAAAGGTGATACGCCGGTTTTCTTCAATTAGTTGCCTGGCAGTAGCCACTTCTTCTTAGTGATCGCAGTTGACAGCCGACCTTCACGAATTTAATAATGGAGAGAAAGACGGCCACGATCAAATTCTGCGTAGCAACGCCTTACGGTGCTGAAATGAGGTGCTTTCCTCCCAAAAGTATTTTAAAGACGAGCAGTGCAGTCAATGAACTTAAAAATCATAAAAACTCATCGCCCTAAAATCTTTCCGCGGTAATTCCATTTTTGCTACAGGCAACGAACTTCAACTTGTGATAAAAAACAATTGACACGCAATTTCCCAAAGGAATTGGTGAATAGTTTGGAGATAAAATTCCCTTGTCTAACTCCACGCTGCAAGTTTATCTGTTTGTCCTCTGGGCTTGGAGCTGTACGGTCATCGTGTTGGTGTCATATAAGCTTTTCAGCACCTCGATATATCGCCAGTCAACACGTCCTCATTGCAGAGTAGCCAAAGCTACAGAGATCTCGATTGAGTCGAAAGCTTTCTCGTAGTCCACAAAAGCCGTACACAACGGCTAAAAATACTTTTCGCTCTTTTGCACAATCTGTCGAAAAGTGTGGTACAGTACGGTACGTTTCACGGTGTCCACCAGCCTTTACGAAACCCAACTTGTTACGGTGGCTGGTATTAATCGAGTTATCTCGCGAGACTCTCCAAAAGAACTTGTAGATTTGGTTCAGGAGTGAGATGGGTCTATAGTTCTTTAACAAGACGTTGTCTCCTCTTTTGAAGAAAAGTACCCCAGGTTCAACACCTAAGTGTTAAACTTTGTTAGAGGACGGAACTAAACTACTGCCTATTATTATTATTGTTTTTAGTGTCCAGTGCTACCTCAACTATTTTTGGTCTTTTGTAACGCACTTTTGCTTTATAATTCACTGCTCAGACTTATGGCTTCGAGAAACCTCCAGATCTTATCACGGTTGCATGACGTGCAACCCTAGGTTAATACTTCGGTACCGCATTAGTGGGCCACAAAAGCATAGAATATGCATTGCAGTTTTTTCTGCCTCTCGACAGAATGTGCGTATTGTGTTCTCGCCCACTTTAGGTTGAACATATGTTTGTTCAGTTTGCATGGTCCGGTGACGATTAAGAAGGAGCTCAGGTTTTGTATCTCTTGAGCTCTAGAAGTTCTTTCGATACTTTTTTATCATAGCCCTTTAATAAGGCTTCGAGTGTTTCAGACCACTCGTGGTCTTCCATCTCTTAACTGCCATTGATATGTATTAGGCGTTTATGATTGAATAAGCTCGCCGCAGAATGGTTCCGATCCATGCTGTTGGTTGTCTGCACCAGCTTTGGCCAGTTCACTTCACACTTAGACTCGCTAGCTCTTTCAGAAATTGCATCTGGCCTACCTTTAGAGCTCGGTAGTAATTCCGTCATCCCCAGGAGATCCGTTTTTTTAGCTGCTCGAGAGCCACCTCTATCTTACTGTGGATAATTTCAGGTATGTCCTCCCTGTAATGGCGCGTTAATGGGGCTCTGTGATCATCATCACTGAGTCTCGTTGGTTCTATCATCCATGATGCGTACAGCTATCTATAAAACTTCCTCGATCTCATCGAGAATCTGGCACTTTGAATTGACTGCTAGTCTCAGTTTTGAGTTTCGTCAGATGGGGAGGCCAAATGCTGAACAAACACTTAACCACCTGTTCCACTAAATTGCATTCCCTATTGTGTAAATGTTGAAGCTTCGGAGGGCGCGTCATAACAGTTTTTTTGGCTCTCCTATCTGACCAGACGGCTGAGTGGCTGACAGCTCGCGCATTTTACTCAGACTTCGAGAGTCTTGGGAATCCCGGGGAACAGCTTTCGAGACTTAAACATAATAAAATATTTTTTATTGCGTTTAAAAATTTATATTTAATTATCTGGTAACAATCCGCCTGATGATGACGATGAAATTAAATTAAATTATGAAAGTTCATGGGTTAAGGTAGATTTTAGATAACTTTTCAATCGTGTTTTAAGTTAGAAGATTTTCTAATAAAAAATATTTTATTATGTTTAAGTCTCGAAAGCGGTTCCGCGGGAAACGCAAACAGCAACAGTCCAAACTCTCTCCGAAGACTCTCGAAGTCTAAGTAAAATGCCAGAAACACTAGGGAACGGTCGTGTCACTCATTCCCGCCCGCAAACAAACGCGGCTACGATAATTGTAGAAACATTTATAAATATAGGTGGTGAAACATTTTACATGTTGAATTGTTTGTGTACCTATTGACATTTAGGTAGTTAGGTATGTATGTAAATATGAATCTTTTTAATTTTTGTAAGACAAAAAAAAATATTTTCTCAAATTCGCCGCCCCTAAAATCTGCCGCCCTAGGCTTCAGCCTACTCAGCCTAATGGTAAATTCGCCACTACTCGTGCGTGTATAACTCAATAAATAAATAATTCCATGGGCGGCCAGTTATACAGCCAACGCTAAGCAACCGAAGCTTCCACTAGGCGATGCTTTTGGCCAACCCTAGTTATATATCACAACGGGTCTCAACATCTGACTTTACACGAAGTAAACTCCATTGCCAAGCTTCACACAATACTGGGTAACCTTTATGGTTACCCAGTATTGTCTGAAGCAAATGTACTATACTAAATATCATACATAAAAACATATCTCACGATCTGTTCCTGCCCGGGTTATTTTATTACGCGTCTTTCACATTCATCAGATCTTTAATACACGCTCGCCAGTTACGGGTGCTTTAAACTTATCCCTTCTTCAGTATACTGGACAGTACACATCTTTCGGTGCCTACCGCACCGACTAGCCCACTCACGGGAACCTTCTATCATCTCACTCTCTTAATTCTTGTCAATCTTTCAAACAGTTTTCTTATCTTATTATTCCTCTCTTCAAATCTATCATCACACATACTTCTCTCAAATATCAGTCAACAAAATTATAGAACAGTCGTATCTACTATGCAGTTTTTACAAATAGCGATTTATAAATACCGGACAACATCCTAGTCCATGCAATTGCAGATAGTCTTCATCCAGTGATGCTAATTTAACCCAAGGTCTCTATATTCATCTAGGTCATCTATATTTTAGCACCGGATGAATGTTTGATAGGCACTTGTTCGTTTTATGCTTGATTACGATATGTATTATGATACGTATTGGTATTGCGTTTACTTAGTATGAAGCTCGGCCTGCCCTGACTGTAATACTTAAATGACTAACAAAACATTAGCACCTAGCAATTGAACTAATTAAAAACCATTTGTTTTTTTTTCTTTTGATATGAGAGAAGAACTGACACTAATAGTATTTTTCCTTAATGCGTTAACAGACTACTTTTGTGTAACTAGAGTATAAATCTACTTTTACCCTGTTTATCAACAAAAACCAGTTATTCATATCACTTTGAAGTGTTTTTTTTTTAAATATATCCATTAATCGTACTTGTAACAATATTTATATTAAAATAAATTGGGTCTTTTTTTTTCACGTTGGAGTTAAAGGTACATACATGATAATATCCTATATTATCAAAAAAATTTGAAAAGGTTTTTTACAATAGGTTATTGAATTTTTTAAATGAACACAACGTTATTAAACGAGAACAAAACGGTTTTCAACAAGGTAGATCGACTTCATTAGCAGCGTTCACTCTGATCAGTAAAATAACTGAATGCATAGATGGAAAAACACCAGTGGTAGTCATATTTTTTGACATGAGTAAAGCTTTCGATTTTGTTGACCATAAAACTATACTTAACAAATGTGAAAGATACAGTATCAGAAGGGTAGCCTTAGACTGGATCAAGAGCTTTCTAACAGACCGCCAACAGCATGTCGAGGTTAATAATTTAAATGATAAACTAGAATTGACGGTAAGTAGTTCTTCATCTAAAATCAACAAAATGGGCGTTTCACAGGGGAGCGTGCTCGGACCCCTTTTGTTTTTGTTGTATATAAGTGATTCCATAAACTACTAAAGCGTCCTGTTCGCTGACGATGTATCGGTGATAGTACCTCATGAGGACATGACCACATCACATGAGATTAAAATTAGCGTAGCAATACAGCCAGTATTAACATGGTTACAACAAAACAATCTTAAAGTAAATCTATCAAAAACGAAACTAGTAAAATTTTGCACCAACTAATCCAAAAATAATAATAAATTAAACATAAAAGTAAATGATGACACAATAGAGGAAACTGAAAGTACGACATTCTTGGGTATTGAGTTAGATAGATTCTGTAGCTGGAACCAGCACATAAATGGTGTCTGCAGTAGGTTTAGCCGATTTGCATATGCTCTCTTCGGATTGTAACTGTGGCGACTTCCACATACAGCAACAAGAAACATCTACAACCTACTAATCCTGAATCGCGCTATGAGAGTTCTCGCGCCGATTAGTATATATACAACTTCCCAACATCAACCGTTGGGCCGCGGCCCGCCAGGCATGATCACCTCGCCTGGTCGGAGGATCCTCCCTTTGTGTTGGAGGAACATGACACACGTTCCTCCACAGTGGTGACCCCGACGTGATTGGAAGCAGCCTTCATGAAGCAGATCTTCAGCATCATCATCGCCACCATCGTATACACTCCTACAGCAATGAGCGGTAATCAAGTCTCAGCCAGCCAGCATCCTCGGCCTCAACAGGGATACCACACGCCTGCAGCGACCGCTCCAGCCTGGTTACCCCTACGGCCTCATCAGCGTCTAGGCACAGCACACTGCCCCTACGGTCCACGTAAGAAGAGCATCTCTCTCCCGTCTACGCAGCAGCCAGCCACTACGCAGCAACCGCCCCGACTCACTGGGGACTTCACCGCAGCACCGCACGCAGCACCGCAACACCGCACGCGGCCCCGACTCACTGGGACCAGCGGACTTCAGCCCCGACTCACTGGGACTAGCGGCATTCAGTTCCGACTCACTGGAACTAGCGGAATACAGTACCGACTCACTGGAACTTGCGGCACTCAGTTCCGACTCACCGGAACTACTCACTACTGGCCCTGGCACGCTCCTTAATAGAGCATAGACAGCTGACTCATCAAGATATCGACCTCCAGTCTTGGAGGGGAGTGATGTGGCGACTTCCACATACAGCAACAAGAAACATCTACAACCTACTAATCCTGAATCGCGCTATGAGAGTTCTCGCGCCGATTAGTATATATACAACTTCCCAACATCAACCGTTGGGCCGCGGCCCGCCAGGCATGATCACCTCGCCTGGTCGGAGGATCCTCCCTTTGTGTTGGAGGAACATGACGCTCGTTCCTCCACAGTAACAGATGAAAAGACGACTATTATGGCATATAGAGGCTATGTTGAGTCAGTACTTAGGTATGGGTTAATAATATGGGGTAATTCTACGGATATAAATAGTGCATTCGTTGTCCAAAAGAAGTGCATTAGAGCAGTATGCGGCGTCGGCCCACTGGACTCTTGTAGGCCTTTGTTTAAGAAACTGAATTTATTGACCTTGACCTGTATATATGTTTTTGAAGTTTCAGTATTTGTAAGAAAACATAATGACTTTTTTAAATTCAAAGGCGACAGTTACACAAAATATAAGCCTAGAGATCCTACAAAAATAGTGATCCCATTATGTAGAACTATTTTAAATAAAAAAAATGTTTATCACATGTGTATATCAATATTCAACAGATTGCCCAAGAATATAAGGGAACTGCCATTTAAATATTTCAGAATCCAATTACGTAAATGGTTAGTAGATAAGTGTTTTTATACTATAAAGAAATTTATGAAATACGATATAAAATAATAATCATATTTATAAAATTATATTATAAAAATAATAGAATCTAATATAATGTAAATTAATAATATAATGTTAAATAAGTTAAGTAGTACAATGCAAATTAATATGATGTTAAATAATGTAGATACAATTTATAGTTTTGTATAAATTTTCATGCCAAAACAAGACAGAATATGGCATTGATCCAAAACCACCCATGTAATACCCGGTACCGGTACCGGTACTACCTGTATGTATTCTATGCAAATAAATATGTTTCATTTCAACGTTTTGGCTTACTGTTAGACGTATACTCGTTGCATCACAATCGCAAAGTATAGAAAAGTGAAAGGAAAGGACCCGTTCTAAGTACACTTACTATTTGCGTGGAAAATGTCAGAACATAGAAAGCATAATACGCCTATTTCTTGTTTAGAGCAACAACTTCAAACGATTTGCCGTGAAGCTCGAAGACATAAAGCCGTGTGCAAACACCCTGTAAAAATCCTGAGTATAGGCTAATGTTTAAATTGTTACTTTTAGCACCAAAAATGTTTTAACATTTACAGAATAAGAACTCTTAGAAAGGAATCAGATGTATATAGATACTGTCCAAAAAATGGGTTTTGCATACCAGGATTCGCCCAAAAACCAAAATCCAATACTATTCATGGATTGAATAAATTTTCAATAAAATTATAATTATTTAATAGAAATTGGTACCATTCATACACCATAATTTGTCTGTAGTACAGTATAATTACTATTATATTAATTGTTAATTAAATTATGGGGATTATATTCGTTATGTGTACCGGTTATTGGTCGGACATCTGTTACGGATATCCGACCAATAACCGGAACCTCTAGATCGGATACCGGATAGTGGCCGCATATCCATTTTATCTTAAAATTTTCTCAATTAAAAAAAACACTTAGGTGAACAAGCTCTCATGGTGATCGAACAAACTGTTTACTGATCTCATAATTGGAAATCCATTTTTACATTGATATCATACTAAATTGAACATATAAAACAGTCTTTCTTCTACTTTAACAGAAACCATTAAAAATGCTGATAAATAACATCTTAGCGACATATTGAGCATTACTTCAAGCAATAAAGAACTGCTTAGTATTTAAAGATGCTTCATGGCGCAATGAAAGTTCTGGCTTATGTCCGTGATATAGTTATATCCCTGTGGTCCCGTCGGAGGGTCCTACTTTTGTGTTGGAGGATCACAATCACACCCTGTTTCTTTACAATATATTTAATTTAAAAATATTTTAATTTAAGAACCACAAAACATGCATTTATCACAAGACAATACAACTTATCTTTATTGTACACGATAGAAAAAAGTTACAGCATAAGAAAATAACATTGAGTAGGCACTGGTAAAATCGGCGGTCTTATCGCTAGCCGCGATTTCTTATGGATGATATGGATGTGGATCAGTGTATAGGGCATTTGCAGATGTACAAACTTAGCTGATTAGCTTATTAAACTATATGAATGTAAGAAAAATAGATACATAATATATCCCTTAATATATAGGTTAATTTATTAATGAGTGTATTTAAAAAAACACTCTAAGATCATAGTAGATAAAACTGCAGTAGTACGATTACATGATTAGTAAGAAGTAACATCAAAGTAGGCGGTAGTGCGGCATCTATATTGAATGCACCGCATGCTTTTATCTTACTGAAAGAGCTACGGTTTAGCTGCATCACACTTTTATATAGCCGTCTCTTTTCATCTGTAAAAAATTGAAAAATAAAGCTGATAGCTGGTTCATAGCCTAAAAACTTGAAAAAATTTTAATCTTTATCTTCAAATATGCAATATCGCTCCTAGAAGCCAGTGAATGCTCCAGGAGGCATCTATACTTCTGGAAGGAGTTAGGCTAGCTCAACTAACCAACGATATCTGAACGTATAATGGACCGACTATGAGTCTAAATGCTCAAAAAGAGCCCTATACAAATATCCAACCAAAACAAAAATCTCATTATTTTTTATTCATAGCCAAACATGTTCATGTTTAATTTAAAGTGGAAAACAATCTGGATTAGTTCCCTGAAGGATATTCAACAATATTCGAAGTACGTTCCAATTTCTGGGTAAATCACTTGTTGCAAGACATAGTACCTACATTACATTATCACACACCTGAGCAATTGATGTCCATTGACCGCAATATACATACTGTTTCCACATCCTCCACAGTCAAGTAGAATTTCTCACAGTGCGTGCATAATAACGTTATTGAAATAACATTCTTCACCGAAATACGTATAGTTGTAAGCCATGCCCAAGTGACATTTAGCTGAAACGTTATTGATCTATAGTAATATCATGTCACTATGTTTTTTCTAAATACTAAAAACAAACTTACATTATTAAAAGCATCTTTATCCAATTTGTGTAGCTCGAGTAGAATTTGCAAGTAACTTATACAACGGCTGAGTGTATCGACACATTGTAAGAAAATCTATAAAGTAATTGTTATTCGCTTTTTGTTATCAATCGTATAAAAATGTTATGTATCGATAAGAATATAAAACAAATTACAGCCACAGTTGTGATCTGTAATACTTCTTATGTTAGGAGACCAAATCTAATATTCTGTTTGCAATGTACAAGTGATCATTACTTTACAAATAAATCTAAATATTTACCAAAGCGTTAAATATCTTCTTGTATAAAGTATAAGCCTGAACAATTTTTTGATAAATTTTGAAAACTTTTTTACTATCCTTTCCTTGTAGATCATCAATCAAGAGAATATTATTTTTAAACTTAATCAAATATATTTTAAGCATTATTATAATCTGAATGGCATAAATGACATTCAAGTCAAAAATTACAAATAAAACATCCACAAAACAATCTAAACTATCAAAATAATCTCGAGAAATGTAGAAGCATGCCTTCAGGCCTATGCCAACACAAGCTCCACATAAATTAGCAGTCCAGTTAGAAAGAACAAAATACTTTTTACATTTTTCACCAATGTCAATGTTATCGTGAATTGTTTGAAGAGCCAGGATTAGGAAAATGTTATTGTTACTGTGAACAATATTAAAAAGGAAGACTGCAACAATTAAACGTTAAATTGAAGTAATTTAAACAACTCAAGACTTTGCTGTCGAAGAGGAAAGTTATTCTTACTATTTCACCATAAATCATTTGGTTAAAATACAAAATATACAAAACTGGCAGAAATATGAACATGGTAATGTTAAACTTCTTTCCATTTGGATAGATAAAATTGTCTCTTATTATAAACTTAGGCGATAATAATAAACTGTGCACCAAAAAGAAAGGGTAAAATATGTTTTTAATATCGTTGTTTAAGTAATTATTTAGTAAAATTTCTCCGAGTATATTCGGTGACATTTTGGTTGTTGGCGACACTTTTGAAATATATCTCTTTGAAATACTTAATATTTGATTAAACATATTTCGTTAGTTCAGTAAGCACATTTCATAGTTTCTATGCCAATAGAATATAAGTTAATAACTGAATTTCTTTAGGCACTACAATAATTGATTCGGCGTAAATGAAAAAATACAAGATATGAATCAGTCATTAAAATCTATCATAAATTATATCCATTAATAAAATTAAACCTTCAGGAGCGGCCTTCGTTCCGCAGTGGACATCCCATTTTTAATGTGATGAGATGATGTTGATGATGATTAGATATAAACTTGAAGATACATCAACTAAAGAGGAAATCATTTATAGGTAAGCGTGGGCCGAGAGATTGCAAATAATTACAATAATTTTGTAAAAACGCAAGTTGGTAATATTTATGTAAATCCTGTAAATCCTCTTACGCCTACTCCTTTTGTTAAAAAGTTGAATGCAAGACAAAAACATTAAATTGAACATCGTCGATATCACGCTATGCTACCGTTTGTCTAAGAGTTTAATCCTATGTGAACTTATTAAATGTAAATATAATGTACAATCTTCTGTAGACATATGTTAAAAGCAGTCTCACAACTACTGCTATAAATTCACTAACTAACAGTAACATCCATGTTGTTCGTACCTCTATCCGCACTGAAGTGATTGTTATCAACTTTTAATACATTCCTACCCTTTTATAACCCAACTATTCATCAATATTTATCAACCGAACAATAGCATTGTTTTACCGATATAACCAGTCATAATAATGTCTATTAACTAATTTTTATTAAATACTGAACTGTTTGATCATCTATTATAGTTGGCCTCTATTTTTAATAAAATAGCCAACGCTAAGTAACCGAAGCTTCCCCTAGGCGATGCCTTTGGCCAACCCTAGTTATATATCACAACGGGTCTCAACATCTGACTTTACACGAGTAAACTCCATTGCCAAGCATATAGGTAGTCCAGTATTGTCTGAGGCAAATGTACTATACTAAATATCATACATACAAACATATCTCACGATCTGCTCCTGCCCGAGTTATTTTTTTTACACGTCTTTCACATTCATCAGATCTTTAATACACGCTTGCCAGTTACGGGTGCTTTAAACTTATCCCTTCTTCAGTATACTGGACAGTACACATCTTTCGGTGCCTATCCGCACAGACTCGCCCACTCACGGGAACCTGAGACATCCGCACTTCACTCATCTCACTTTCTTAATTCTTGTCACTCTTTCAAACCACACCGTTTTCTTATCTTATTATTCCTCTCTTCAAATCTATCATCACACATACTTCTCTCAAATATCAGTCAACAAAATTATAAAACAGTCGTATCTACTATGCAGTTTTTACAAATAGCGATTTATAAATACCGGACAACATCCTAGTCCATGCAATTGCAGATAGTCTTCATCCAGTGATGCTAATTTAACCCAAGGTCTCTATATTCATCTAGGTCATCTATATTTTAGCACCGGATGAATGTTTGATAGGCACTTGTTCGTTTTATGCTTGATTACGATACGTATTATGATACGTATTGGTATTTCGTTTACTTAGTATGAAGCTCGGCCTGACCTCACTGTAATACTTAAGTGACTAACAAAACATTAGCACCTAGCAATTGAACTGATTAAAAACCAATTGCTTTTTGTTGTTTGATATGAGCGAAGAACTGACACTAATAGTATTTCTGCTTAATGCGTTAACAGACTACTTTTGTGTAACTAGAGTATAAATCTACTTTTACCCTGTTTATCAACAAAAACCAGTTATTCCCATCACTTTGAAGTGTTTTTTTACATATCCGTTAATCGTATTTGTAACAGTGCTTCATTTTCGATTTTCGTCGTAGTTTTAGACTTGCTGTCAGTATTCATGAAAAAGATTACATGTATTATATTTATATGTTTGTGTTTCTATTACAATATAATATGAACAATATACAATATCTAAATTAAAATAAATTAGTCTTTTTGTGACCCAGATATCAGTACCTACTGATATCTGGGTCACAAAAATTTATCGAAATTACTAGCATTAGGTACCTACCAAATGCTAGTAATTTCGATAAACACGTTGAATTCAAGTATTTGCTTCAATCACTTCTACCCACTTTGGAATTAAAGGTCACAGTCGGAAATTACTAATGATAACGTTTTGGCTTACTGTTAGACGTATACTCGTTGCATTACAATCGCAAAGTATAAGAAAGTGAAAGGAAAGGACCCGTTCTAAGTAAACGAAGTACTAACACGCCGAAAACTAGATCAGGCATAAAACGAACAATGACTATCAAACATTAAGAACAACATGTGCTTAAATATATGCGATCGGATAGTCTACCTTACTTGGTGAGCACGTATTTTTTATTGGGTTCTGACATAGTGGGAACCCTCGAGCAGAAATTATTTTAATTAACGTTTATTAAACGAAATTACAATTAAATAAAGTACACAGAAATATCGAACTGAAAGTCCGCTCGGTGCGAGTTCCGATAATAGAATGCTCGCCCGTTCCAACGGCCGCATCCAAGTGCGACTCGCAGTAACGTCACACTTGCGTTCGGTGGTGGGATACGATTCTCCGACATATAGATAACTTTGATTAAATTAGCATAACTGGATGTAGACTACCTAAAATTGGATGGACTCCTGGTCTATCCGATGTTGTCCGGTATTTATAAATCTGTATTTGTGAAGACAAGAGATTTTCATTTAAAAAAAAAAACAAGTAATATGTGACGGTAGGCGAAAAAAACGAGTATCATCCGATATCGGGCCATAAATAGCCGCGCTTAGGTGCAGCTAGCCCTCTTTTGCATCGAACAGTGAACAGAGCAGACTGCAGACCAACAAGGTGATCAGTATCGTATTCTAAATTTGTTTCGTATCCTAAAGTTGAACATTATTAATAAAGAAACTGGACGTAGTAAACCTCGAGATAATGATTTAAAATTAAATACTAATAATAGGGTTATGTTATGTTATAACAAACATCTTAGACATAGCTGAATCTTTTAACACCTTTTTTACAAATATACCAGTTCGTACAACCAGTACCTTGAATTCTTGTGCGTCCAGGTCTGAATTGTTGTTAAGGGCCAATGTAAACAAATGTAAGAATTTATTCGAAATTGAATTCATAAACCCCACAGACATTATAAAAACGTTTAAGTCACTTAATTCTAAGAATTCAGGGGATTTATGGGGAATTTCTGTTAAATTAATAGAAACTATTATAATTGATATAGCACCATTTCTAGCTATAACATTCAATCGATGTGTTGATTTTGGTGTTTTTCCTAACATGATGAAGTATAGCAAAGTAATACCTTTATTCAAGAAGGGTTGTACAACTGAACCAAGTAACTTTAGGCCAATCTCAATGTTCCCGGCTATTAGTAAATTTTTTGAAAAAGTTATTTTGCAACAACTAGAAAGCCATTTTAATCTAAATAATCTATTTCACAAAGAACAATTTGGCTTTACAAAGGGTCGTTCAACAATTGATGTTGGTGCAACTCTTTTGAGACATATATTTAATGCATGGGAGAAAAGCTTTTGACTGTGTAGAATATAATACACTTTTTCTTAAACTTAAACATTATGGTGTTAATGGTATTGCTTTGGAACTAATTGTTTCCTACTTGAAAGATAGAATTCAACATGTAGATTTCAATGGTGCAGGTCTTCTGGATTACCTGTTGCTAGGGGCGTTTATGAGGACTCTATACTAGGTCCTCTACTTTTTCGCATATATTTAAACGATTTACCTTATTATTTAAAAGATCTCTGTGATATAGTTCTATTTCCTGATGATACGTCACTTATTTTTAAAGTCGATCGTAAGAAAACAGTTTTTGACTATGTGAATAGGGCACTAAATGATGTATTGTATTGGTTTTCAACTAACAATCTCCTACTAAATTCAAATAAAACAAAGTGTGTGAGATTTACTATGCCAAATGTAAAACAGCTAGGTACTAATTTAACACAAAATAATGAAATGTTAAGTATTGTAGACTCAACAGTATTCTTAGAAATTACATTAGACAGTAAACTACTATGGGGAGCCCAGATAGACAGCCTTGCAGGTAGGCTTAGTTCGGCAGCTAATGCAGTATGGAAGGTACGTCAGGACACAGCTAGGTTAGTTTATTTTAGCTACTTTCACAGCGTCATGTCCTATGGTATACTACTTTGGGGCAAGCCGGCTGATGTTGAAACAATTTTTTTTTCCAAAAAACGAGCCAACCGCTCCATATACAATTTAGGTGCTAGAGTCTCTCTTCGAGACTTTTTTAAGGATATAGGTATTTTAACTGTTGCATCACAGTATATATTTGCAAATATTATGTTTGTTAGGCACAACATTAATGACTATAAGAAAAACAGTGATATACACAATATTAATACAAGAAACAAGTCTAAACTCGTTGGTACCTATCATCGCTTACATAAAGTACACAACTCGTTCGAAGGTCTTGGTATACGTTTTTATAATAAAATTCCTATACATGTAATGGACCTTCCTGTAGATAAATTCAAGCTAGCTGTAAAAAATCACCTTATTAGGAAATCTATACGATCAACGATTATCTAAACGACAAACAGTCTTGGGCTTAAGGTGTCATTAGGTATATACATACAAACTTCTTTGTCTAATAATTAAGCTAAATTATTAACAAACCATTGTCAGTTGAAAGTAATGCGTGACGATTATTATGGTAATTTGACTAGTAGTGATTTTTATCAGTATCTCGACTATGGTTCGCCATGCTCACTAAAATTTCATTGCTTGCGGCGGCGTCATGGGGCGGGTCGTTTCTTTCCCTCTGATATGGCCAAGGAGATGATGGCTGGTCCATGCGTCATACTCGTGAACGGGTGCTGCTTGGGGTGACTGGTCGGCCTAGTCAGCGATGCTTTAGCCTATACTATTATTTTGGTTCGATTAACTGCAACTCTAGCCTCTTAATCCAGTCACGAATTATTTTCAACAGTAGATTTTGTAACTGAATGAAGGTAGATGTGCACCTTGCATGATTTCTATGTTTAATAGGTTCAAACCTTCAACGGTACCACTGAGTGATTTTTATTTTTTGTACGTTAGCATTTGGAGCATTTCAATAAAATGAAATTCAGGTGGCATCAGCTCGCATCCTGTTTACCTTTCGTGTAACACTAACACTACTGTACCTGAAGATCTGACTTTTAAAAAGAGTGGCCATGAGTTTCTTTGCCAGTATTCTTCTCATAAGGCTCTACGCATTTTGGAAACTGGAAGTTATAGATCAGCAGGCAGTAGATTTTGGTGTTTTCACCTAATTTACCTCGACAATCCAGTACATGCTGTGGCGTCTGTTTGTGCTTATGATTATGATTTCAACTGTAGCTTCAATTAAACGTTCATAAATGTCACTTAGTGTCTTAATTGAGTAAATGATTTTGAATTTGAATTTGAATTTTACTTTCTCCATATGTGTAAAAAGGGTTAGTCTTATTTTTTAGGTAATTTTCCAGTCTAAAATCAGAAGTGGGTCAGTGTCCACATGATTCTATTCTACCTCACACGCCCACTTACTATATGCGTGAAAAATGTCAGAACGCAGAAAGCATAATACGCCTATTTCTTGTTTAGAGCAACAACTTCAAACGATTTGCCGTGAAGCTCGAAGACGAAAAGCCGTGTGCAAACCATAAACATCCTGAATATAAGCTAACGTTTAAATTGTTACTTTTAGCACCAAAACTGTTTTAACATTTACAGAATAAGAAGTCTTGGAAAGGAATCAGATGTATATAGGTACTGTCCAAAAAATGGGTTTTGCATACCAGGATTCGCCCAAAGCCCAAAATCCAATCCTATTCATGGATTGAATGAATTTTCAATAAAATTACAATTATTTAATAGAAATTGGTACCATTCATTCATACACCATAATTTGCACATTGTTAATTAAATTATGGGGATTATATTCGTTATGTGTACCGGTTATTAATAATAACCGGAACCTCTAGATCGGATACCGGATAGTGGCCGCTCTCAATTAAAAAAATACTAAGTTGAACAAGCTCTCATGGTGATCGGGCAAACGGTTTACTGATCTCATAATTGGAAATAAATTTTTACATTGATTTCATACTATATTGAACATATAAAACAGTCCTACTTTAACAGAAACCATTAAAAATGCTGTTAAATAACATCTTGGCGACATATTGACCATTAACTTCAAGCAATGAAGAACTGATCAGTATTTAAGGATGCTTCATCGCGCAATGAAATTTCTGGCTTATGGCCTTGATAGAGTTATCCCTGTGGTCCCGTCGGAGGGTCCTACTTTTGTGTTAAAGGATCTCACAATCACACCCTGTTTCTTCACAACATATTTAATTTAAAAATATTTTAATTTAAGAACCACAAAACATGCATTTATCACAAGACAATACAACTTATCTTTATTGTACACGATAGAAAAAAGTTACAGCAAAAAAAAATAACATTGAGTAGGCACTGGTAAAATCGGCGGTCTTATCGCTAGCCACGATTTCTTATGGATGATATGGATGTGGATCAGTGTATAGGGCATTTTCAGATGTACAAACTTAGCTGATTAGCTTATTAAACTATATGAATGTAAGAAAAATGGATACATAAAATATACCTTAATATATAGGTTAATTTATTAATGAGTGTATTTAAAAAAACACTCTAAGATCATAGTAGATAAAACTGCAGTAGTACGATTACATGATTAGTAAGTAGTAACATAAAAGTAGGCGGTAGTGCGGCATCTACATTGAATGCACCGCATGCCTTTATCTTACTGAAAGAGCTACGGTTTAGCTGTATCACCCTTTTATATAGTCGTCTCTTTTCATCTGAAAATAAATAAAAAATAAGGCTAGTAGCTAGTTTACACCTAAAACTGGAAAAATTATTAACCTTTATCTTCAAATATGCAATATCGCTCCTAGAAGCTAGCTAAGCCCCAGGAGGCGTCTATACTTCTGGAAGGAGTTAGACTAGCTCAACTAACCAACGATATCTGAACGTATAATGCACCGACTATGAGTCTAAATGCTCAAAAAGATCCGTATGCAAATATCCAAGCAAAACAAAAATCTCATTATTTTTTATTAATAGCCAAACATGTTCATGTTTAATTTAAATTGGAAAACAAAGTGGATTAGTTCCCTGAAGGATATTCGTACGTTCCAATTTCTGGGTAAATTACTTATTGCAAGACATAGTACCTACATTACATTATTACACACCTGAGCAATTGATGTCCATTGACCGTAATATACACACTGTTTCCACATCCTCTACAGTTAAGTAGAATTTCTCACAGTGCGTGCATAGTAATGTTATTAAAATAACATTCTTCACCGAAATACATATAGTTGTAAGCAATGCCCAAGTGAAATTCATCTAAAATGTTATTGATCTTTAGTAATATCATGTAACCTATATTTTTTTCTAAAAACTAAAACAAACTTACATTAATAGAAGCATCTTTATATAGTTCAAGTTGCATTTGCAGGTAACTTAAACAACGGCTGAGTGTATCGACACATTGTAAGAAAATCTGCAAAGTAATAGATATTGGCTTTTTGTTGTTATTAATCTGGATAAGAATAAAAAACCCGTAATAACTATTATACGACAGTGAATGAGTTCAAATACAGCCACAGCTGTGTTCTGACTTCTTAAGTTAGGAGACCAAATCTAATATTCTGGTTGCAATGTACAGGTGATCATTACTTTACAAATAAATCTAAATATTTACCAAAGCATGAAATATCTTCTTGTATAAAGTATAAGCCTGCATCAACTTTTGATAAATTTTGAAAACATTTTTAGTATCCTTGCCTTGTAGATCGTCGATCAAGAAAATGTTATTGTTAAACTTAATCAAATATATATTAAGCAAAATTATAATCTGAATAGCATAAATGACATTCAAGTCAAAAATTACAAATAAAACATCCACAAAACAATCTAAAATATCAAAATAATCATCAGCAATGTAGAAACATGCCTTCAGCCCTATGCCAACACAAGCTCCACATAAATTAGCAGTCCAGTTAGAAATAACAAAATACTTTTTATATTTTTCACCAATGTCAATGTCATCGTGAATTGTTTGAAGAACCAGGATTAGAAAAATGTTATTGTTACTGTGAACAATATTAAAAAGGAAGACTGCAACGATTAAAATACAATTAAACGTTACATTGAAGTAATTTAAACAACTCAAGACTTTGTTGTCGAAGAGGAAAGTTACTATTTCACTATAAAACATTCTGTTAAAAAACAAAATATACAAAACTGGCAGAAATATGAACATGGTAATGTTAAACTTCTTTCCATTTGGATAGATAAAATTGTCTCTTATTATAAACTTAGGCGATAATAATAAACTGTGCACCAAAAAGAAAGGGTAAAATATGTTTTTAATATCGTTGTTTAAGTAATTATTTAGTGAAATTTCTCCGAGTATATTCGGTGATATTTTGGTTATTGGTGCCACTTTTGAAATATATCTCTTTGAAATACTTAATATTTGATTAAACATATTTCTTTAGTTCAGTAAGCACATTTCATCGTTTCTATGCCAATAGAAAATAAGTTAATAACTGAATTTCTTTAGGCACTACAATAATTGATTCGGCTTAAATGAAAAAAAATATAAGATATGAATCAGTCATTAAAATTTATCATAAATCATATCCATTAATATAATTAAACCTTCAGGAGCGGGCTTCGTTTCGCAGTGGACATCCCATTTTTAATGTGATGAGATGATGTTGATGATGATTAGATATAAACTTGAAGATACATCAACTAAAGAGGAAATCATGTAAAGGTAAGCGTGAGCCGAAAGATTGCAAATAATTACAATAATTTTGTAAAAACGCAAGTTGGTAATATTTATGTAAATCCTGTAAGTTCTCTTACGCCTACTCCGTTTGTTAAAGAGATTAATGCAAGACAAAAACAATAAGTTGAACATCGTCGATATCACGCCATGCTACCGTTTGTCCACAAGTTTAATCCAATGTGAAATTATGAAATGTAAATATAATGTACAATCTTCTGTAGACATATGTTAAAAACAGTCTCACAACCACTGCTATAAATTTATAGCAGTGGTTGTGAGACTGTTTGAAGATGAACTGAGAGAATTCATAGTTATCAAAATCACTAACTAACGGTAATCCATGTTGTGCGTACCTCTATCCGCACTCAAGAGATTGTTATCAACTTTTAATACATTCCTACCCTTTTATAACCCCACTATTCATCAATATTTATCAACCGACCAATAGCATTGTTTTACCGATATAACCAGTCATAATAATGTCTATTAACTCATTTTTATTAAATACTGAACTGTTTTATCACCTATTATAGTTTGCCTCTATTTTTAATACAATAAATAAGGGTTTTGATGTGGCGACAACACGGCCGTTCTGCATACGCATCCGTCCCCGGATAGCGTCATGATCTGGTATAGTTGCTGAGAACAAAGTATTTATCATTAGCTTGAATCTATTTCAATATATTTCTTTGCATCGATCACTCTTTTTAGCATACAGCAACAAGGGCTCTTCCAACTACTATTCCATCGGCGGTCAGTTATACAGCTAACGTTAATACTCAAAGTTTTTCCTAGGCGATGCCTTTGGCCAGCCCAAGTTGCATATCACAACAAGTCTTAACATTTAGCTGTGAGAATTTACTCGTGCGTGTATAACTGGACGCTGATAAGCAATACAGTGTCAAGCCACACATACTTTATTTAGAGAAAATGGCGTATTATGATATCATACCAATTCCTAATCAATTTGTTTGAAAAATACGTAAAAATCTACCTAAAAGGTGAACAGATATTTTAATACCCGAGACATCCGCACTTCACTCATCTCACTTTCTTAATTCTTGTCACTCTTTTAAACCACACCGTTTTCTTATCTTATTATTCCTCACTCAATAAATCTATCATCATCATCACACATACTTCTCTCAAATATCAGTAAACAAAATTATAAAACAGTAGGTAGGTAGTAGGTAGGTAGTAAGGTATGTTTTAGTACAAGATGTTCTGAATGTTTGATAGTCACTTGTTCGTTTTATGCTTGATTACGATACGTATTATGATACGTATTAGTATTTCGTTTACTTGGTATGAAGCTCGGCCTGCCCTGACTGTAATACTTAAGTGTCTTGTCAAAACATTAGCATCTAGCAATTAAACTGATAAAAACCAATTTTTTTGTTTGATATGAGCGAAGAACAGACACTAATAGTATTTCTGCTTAATGCGTTAACAAACTACTTTTGTGTAACTAGAGAGTATAAATCTACTTTTACCCTGTTTATCAACAAAAAACAGTTATTCATATCACTTTGAAGTGGTTTTTTTTACATATCCGTTAATCGTATTTGTAACAGTGCTTCATTTTCGATTTTCGTCGTAGTTTTAGACTTGCTGTCAGTATTCATGAAAATGATTACATGTATTATATTTATCTGCCTCCTTTCTACATATTATTGGAAAAAAGCGTGGGGTGCATGCATAGTGTCAATGGTTATAAAGATTTTATTGACACTATATGCATCCCACGCTTTTTTCAAATAATATACATTTATTTGTTCCCGCGACTTCGTTCGCGTTTTTTTCGGAAAACAGCAATTTGTCGCTTATTGCATAGTACCACCTCTTTCTCCAGGCAGGATTTTTTATACTGTATTGGCGGTGAAACAACCTGGAGCGTACAAAAAAGGTTGTTTTGGTTGCTTACACGTGAAATAACGACATAATTTGGCAGTGGTAACATTACTCATTTGTTTTTCATGTGGAAGCTCACCTCACCGGGCTATTAGGTGAGGCCATATATCAGGCTTAAACCAACTAAAACCACACGGTGTGCCTCACAGAACCGTTTATGAGTTGACCGTCGGTACGGCGACGTTTTGCCTCCAATGATCCACCCAGCGCTGGCTAGCGGACGGCAACTATGCGATGTCCAGACACAATCTTTACGGTAGACTCTGCTTCGGGTGAAGAACATAAAACTCGTCTCATTCACCCAACTAAAACGCAAAAAATAAATAAACCTTTTAAGTCTTAAGTATTAAGCTTATTTAAAAGGTTTATTTATTTTTTGCTTTTTAGTTTTTTTCTTCGGTTTAATTATTTGTTAAAAAGGTTATTATTTATGATTTTTTTTTTCATCATCAGCTCGGCTACATGATGTGATGATTTCTAAACGCAAATACTTGATAAAGTAATGAATAGTAAACAGAAACACTATTCGTTTCTACAATTTTCAAGGGTTTCTCTCAATTTTATCAGAATTCCATCATCAGATCCTGACTTTCTTGACATGGGACCACCCTTGAGGTATCTAAGAAAAAGAATAAACAAAATCCGTTCATAAATAACGGAGGGCTGAACACACATAAAAAAAAAGAATATGTTTAAAAACGGTCGAATTGAGAACCTCCTTTTTCGTCGGTTAAAAACGATACCTAATTAAAAAAAGTTAATTAGTTTATATATTTAAAAAAAAGTGCAAAAAAAAGAAAAGAGTGTCAAAGAGGGATTCGATCCGCCACCCAACCTAGTAGAAATCGTACTCTTACACCAGATAAGCTAAACGCTCGCTGTAGTTAATCTCGAAATAAGTATATACATTCTACTAACGTTACAATGTTATTACAGCTTTTAGTTTTTTTTAAACTATTATTTATTCTTTAGGTAATTTTCCAGTCTAAAATCAGAAGTGGGTCAGTGTCCACATGATTCTACCTCACACGCCCACTTACTACATGCGTGAAAAATGTCAGAACGTAGAAAGCATAATACGCCTATTTCTTGTTTAGAGCAACAACTTCAAACGATTTGCCGTGAAGCTCGAAGACGAAAAGCCGTGTGCAAACCATAAACATCCTGAATATAAGCTAACGTTTAAATTGTTACTTTTAGCACCAAAAATGTTTTAACATTTACAGAATAAGAAGTCTTGGAAATCAATCAGATGTATATAGGTACTGTCCAAAAAATGGGTTTTGCATACCAGGATTCGCCCAAAAACCAAAATCCAGTACTATTCATGGATTGAATGAATTTTCAATAAAATGACAATTGTTTAATAAAAATTGGTACCATTCATACACTATAATTTGCCTGTATTACAGTATAATTATATTCGTTGTAAATGAAATTATGGGGATTACATTTGTTATGTGTGTCCGATCTAGAGATACCGGTTATTGGTCGGATATCCGACCAATGACCAAAACCTCTAGATCGGATACCGGATAGTGGCCGCATATCCATTTACATAGGTGAACAAGCTAACAGTTTACTGATCTCATAATTGGAAATCCATTTTTACATTGATTTCATACTATATAATATATATATATATATATATATATATATATATAAATATATATATATATATATATATATATATATATATATATATATATATAAATCGCGAAGGACTTCTTGCGTCTTTACAAACTACCACCCTGCGGCGTCCACTGAATGTAGTGAGATTTTTAATGTTTTCAATGCGTATGTAAGATGTTTTAATCAGTATCATATCAGTAGTCGACGTCAAATTTCATTTAAACGTTAAATGGTGATATTCAAATTAAATATTTCTAGCTGAATTTGTGCGTCCCTTCACTCTTAAATCTTTCTTGCACACTGAATACCTGCGTATACCTACTAAACACTGCATGCACATTCCCGCCTCCATCCGAATGTATGTTTAAATCAATTCCGTATAATGCTCTGCATATATCATAATGATTATAATAACTAAATTACATCCATCTACTATTGAACTCAGATTGGTTCCGAATAACTGAATTAGTGCGTCCGTTCACTCTTAAATCTTTCTTGCACACTGAATACCTGCGTATACCTACTAAACACTGCATGCACATTCCCGCCTCCATCCAACTGTATTTTTAAATCAATTCCGTATAATGCTCTGCATATATCATAATGGATATATGTAATAACTAAATGACATCCATCTACTATTGAATTCAGATTGGTTCCGAATACTGTTTTTGAATTATTGTATCCAGCTTATCAGCCAAGAGGCTTCCACCTATATAAGGGCTTATAATGACTTCAGGCACAGACATAGGCGTATATAGAGGGGGGGCCGGGTGGGCCGTGCCCACCCCAGAATGGTCTGATGCCCACCCCAGGATGTTTAGGGACTGATTCGAAATTATAGGCTGGATACATACCGGGTGTTAGAGAAACGCTCACGAAGACAGATGATAATACTAATGATACCTTTGAAGATAATAAAATTATGCTGGCGAGAATCAACGTGACTTGCAACAGTAGTCAGCCTGTGACCTTAACCAGTGCAACCTGGTCGAAACGTCAGGCGAATCAAAGATACCTTTTAAATACGGGATCGCGTAATTTTTCATTATCATATATCATTTATGACAATTAGGTTTTATCAAAAAAATGACCTACCTTTATTATTTATACTATCGGTGAATTAGATTTGAATTACACTGTTTTTTTTTCTTGGTAATTGTCATTGAGATTTGATATAGTTAAATTAAGAAAATTAGGGACCTTCCATCTTTCTTTAATAAAAGTCCGTATATCGATCAGCAATCTCTGGATAATGCAGAGGGGCCAGCAGCCCCAGTCCTAGTACCAAGTATGTATTTTAACTCAAGTTTGAATAAACAAGTTTTGCATTCAAAGATCATATGGACTTAGGTACGCTTAAAGCTGGACCATGTCAGCCCAGAATTGACTTACTCCGTATAAAATTCGGAGAAAAACCGCGGGCATTTAACGCACAAATATTTTTTTTTCTTAGTTTTATCATGCGATCAGTCCTTCCGACTATGAGCAGATGTGGTGTTTGATATTTTCTGGTTGGGGATAAAGCGGCTTATTTATTACTGCCGAGTTCCGGGATCCTACGCCTTTTCAAGCAAGTTATGCAGTTGGGTAGTGTGAACTGGACAGCTAGTTGGTTTGGATGATTTTCCAATCTAGTTTTTTTTTTTAAGAGATGCTTTTACTTCCTCCTTTACAGGGGCCATATTTGGATGAGCATGAACTTCCAAGTTTCTTATGAACCAGGGCGCGTTGCTGATTTGTTTTAGAATATACTTTGTATTTTATTTATATTGGATCACACAGGCTCCCCACAATCGAATGCCATAGGTCCAGACTGGTTTTATTACAGACTTAAAAAGCAGCAGCTTGATGTCGATGGACAGTTTTGTATTTCTTCCTAGAAGCCAATATAAAAAAGCAGCAGCTTGATGTCGATGGACAGTTTTGTATTTCTTCCTAGAAGCCAATATAGCCCCAGGATCATATGCGTAGGTTGCAATAGTAACTACAGGTGTTTGCGGTAAATCTCCTGTAAATATGGTGTACAAAACTAGGCCAAGTTCTGAGTCTTGTGGTACCACAGTAAGTATGTCGCAGAACCGTGACCTGTTCTTCAAAAAAGGCGACCAGACCTTGTTAAAGAACTACAGACCCATCTCACTCCTGAGCCATATCTACGATTTGTTCTCGAGAGTTGTCACAAATCGTCTCTCGAGAAAGCTTGACGAATTCCAGCCACCAGACCAAGCCGGGTTTGGAAAAGGCTACAGCACCGTAGACCACATTCATACTGTTCGGCAGATTGTGCAAAAGACTGAGGAGTACAATCAGCCGGTCTGTATGACTTTTGGGGACTACGAGAAAGCCTTCGACTCCATCGAGACCTGGGCAGTTCTGAATGCTCTGCAACGATGTCGTGTCGACTGGCGATATATCGTGGTGCTGAGAAGCTTATACAACACCGCCACGATGACCGTACAACTCCAAGACCAGAGGACCAATCCCATAAGTTTGCAGCGAGGCGTTAGACAGGGGGATGTAATATCTCCCAAACTATTCACCAACGCACTTGAGGACGTACTCAAGACACTGGATTCGACTGGACGGGGAATTAATGTAAACGGGGAGCATATCTCGTACCTTCGGTTTGCCGATGACATCGTCTTAGTAGCAGAGTCGCTGGAGCAGCTGGGTGAGATGCTGTACAGTGTGGTCTTAGTGTGAACTTGGACAAAACCAAAGTTATGTTCAATGAACACGCCACACCCAGGCCGATTAACGTCGAAGGGTCGACGCTCCAAGTTGTTCAAAAATTATACCTTGGGCTTAGGTTATCAGCTCGGTAGAAACAACCTTGAGAAAGAAGTGACCAGAAGAGTTCACAGTTAGGTTAAGCAACATTTGGCAAACTAAACCTAAAAACGAAGGTCTTTCAGTGCGTCCTACCTGTAATGACCTATGTCGCCGAGATGTGGACACTAACGGTCAGGCTAGTCCACAAACTAAAAGTCATGCAGAGGGCCATGCAGCGAGCAATGATTGGAGTCTCTTTGCAGGATAAAATTCGAAATGAGGTCATCCGACAAAGAACTAAAGTTACCGACATAGCTCGCAGAATAAGTACGCTTAAAATGGCAATGGGCTAGTCACGTATGCCGAAGGACCGACGACCTGAGGAAGGTAGCTGGAAGGGACTGGATGCGGAAGGCGGAGGAACATTGGGAGAGGCCTATGTCCAGCAGTGGACTAGAATAGGCTAATTGATTGATTGATTGACTGGATATCCATTTTACAAAGCCTGGCTGTCACGCTGTACTTTACAAAAAAAATTAAGATTCTCTTAATATAAAGACTGGTCGTGAAATGGGCAGTTTAAGCACCACGAGATGGAACTGTCGGTATGAAAATTATACCGCTGTAATACATAATTATTATGCATTTAAAACGGCACTGGAAGAAAAAATTAGTCAAAATAAAGACATATATTTATACAGAAATATAATATAATTATATTATATATTTAATAGCCACGATTGTTTTTGTGTTATTTGTGGAGAATATATGTCCAAAAATTCCGTTTGAACGTGTCAGACTTCGTCAAAAAACCATACTTGGACTATTTAGGGTTTCCATTGCTGACAAACGCCAAGCCCTGGATACATAGTTTGGTATGTAAAAAATGTGTTGAGTCTTTGCGATTATGGGTAAACAAAAAAAAACAATCTTTTAAGTACAAAGCTACAATGATCTGGCGTGAACTCTCTAATCATCACGATGACTGTTATTTCTGTGTTACGAAAATCTTAGGAATAAACCATAAAAATTGCTCGAAGTGGATATATTCCAACTTAAAATCTGTTATCAGACTAGTCTTGAATACTAATGACGAACCAGTACCACAGCAGCCATGTACATCTTCCAAACGAGTGGAGTCAACAAACCAATAATGACGACAGTAGTAGAGACAGTGACTTTGATTGTCTCAGTTATCCCTGACCTCTAAATCAATATGATTTAAATTACTTGATCAGGGACCCTGGACTGTCTAAGACTGCATTAGAAATTCTAGCTTCCCTGTGCATGGGAAGAGTTTGTTTGGGTAGTGTGGATTTTTTTTGGAAATAGAAAGTCTGATGGCAACATTCAGCACATTGAACAGTTGCTGATACACTTTCAGCAGCTTGGATGCAATATAGGTATTAAGCTTCACCACCCTTAGCCATCTAGAATATTTGCTTGAAAATCTCACCAGGATACTCGCACTATGGAGGAGAGGTCTCAGGGATGTTGGAGCGTAAATAATGATGGCTGGTTATTGTTGGAGCATTCAAAATAGTAATCCTAACACACACCACGCGGGAAACCAATATAAAAGAAAATTTCATTCAGAATAAATATATTTAATAAATTTTTAACCCTTAACTATGTGCATTTTAGTGAAAAATCCTGTCACTTCATAGCAGCTAAACTAGAGCTGCTACATAAAAACTACATGTGTTTTTAAAATCAGTGTGGAAAAACTATTCAGATTCATGAAAAAAACATCATGCAACAGACATGCTGTTATCCTGTGTAATAGACCAAATAAATACCCACGTTTAACGCACTTGCAAATAATTCACTTTGGTGACAACCTTACATCACGGCCGGCACATGTCTGTTTGTTTACAAACTTCGGCACGCGAGCGCGCTGAAGCTCGGCGCCCCGCGGCCCGCGCCATGCGTCCCTCGTGAACCCCGAATATGCCTCTCAGACACCGTACCTAGTGCCCGTTTAAGGATATTTAAGAGACGCAAGATTGTTGTCACGAAAACATGATAAAAACTTTACAAATTAAGTACGATATTCAATGGACACGATAAGATCGGTGAACTGAACTCAAAGTATACGTGGTAAATTATACGCTGAACACTAGTGCCCTCCAAATTTCAGTCGGACGATGGCGGAACTGTATTATACGCTAAAAGGCATTGTAGTGATGGAATTACGTCCTTGCCAATTTTTCGCCCTTGCATTCTAATAATCATAAGGGACCCTTGGACTAAAAATGACTGTCGGTCAATCTTACGTCCGTATTCCGGACGCACAAAGTCAGTGGGACGCAGCATCATCGGTAAATAACGCCATGTAGGACGCAACATGTCCTTCAAGATGTATATATATATAAAACAGTCCTACTTTAACATAAACCATTAAAAATGCTGATAAATAACATCTTGGCGACCTATTGAGCATTACTTCAAGCAATGAAGAACTGCTTAGTATTTAAAGATGATTCATACGAGCATGTCGCATAGTATAGCCTTGATATAGTTATACCCCTATAGTCCCGTCGGAGGGTCCTACTTTTGTGTTGGAGAATCACAATCACACCCTGTTTCTTCACAACATATTTAATTTAAAAATATTTTAATTTAAGAACCACAAAACATGCATTTATTACAAGACTAAGGTCATAGTAGATGAAACTGCATTAGTACGATTACATGATTAGTAAGGAGTAACATCAAAGTAGGCGGTAGAGCGGCATCTACATTGAATGCACCGCATGCCTTTATCTTACTGAAAGAGCACCGGTTTAGCTGCATCACACTTTTATATAGTCGTCTCTTTTCATCTGTAAAAAATAAAAAAAATACTCATAGCTGGCTCATAGCCTAAAACAAATAGTTTTTCCGAGTCTGGGTGTTGTTTGTGTCCGTGGTTGGAATGTGTGTGAAGCCCCCCGCACCACAGGAATATTTCTAAGGGTCTTTTAAAAGAAAATAATAAATAAAAATTATATGGTCTGCCCAAAATACACAAGCCCAACGTGCCGCTGCAGCCTATTGTAAGTCAAATTGCCACTGCTACTTACGAAGCATGTTGCGTCAGTATTGCAACCACTTCTAGGCAAAACACCATCTTTTGTCAGAGACTCGCGGTACTGCATACAAATCATAACAGATCTCACGTTGGAACCTGATGACGTCTTGGTGAGCTTTGACGTGGAGTCACTTTACACCAATGTTCCAATAAAAGAATGCTTGAACGTCGTAAAAGACCTGCTGAGAGACAACGAGCTGCCGCTCAATTATATTGATCATGGCAACTATTTCCTTTTCCAAGGTCAACATTTCCTTCAGATTGATGGTGTCGGAATGGGTAGTCCTGTAGCCCCTGTACTTGCCTACATTTGGATAGAACATTTCGAAGAAAAGGCGCGAAGTCTCGGCCCGAAGGCTTTGGAAGCGATTCGTCAATGAAATCTTTGGTATCATCAAAGAAAAAAACCAGGAAGTAGATCACCATATATAACATCTCAACTCTATTCATCCCAAGATAAGGTTCACATATGCAATGGAGGCGGATAAGTCGTTGTCATTTTTAGATGTTAAAGTGACCGCAAGATCAGACGGGGTCCTTGTCGCACTGTGTGTACCGCAAGCCTACTCGGATAGGTACCTTCACGCGACGTCTCATCATCATGCCCGACACCTGTAATTTGTTATGACTTCACTCAAAAACAGAGCTTACGATGTTTGTGACCCTGAACATTTGGAGCGAGAGCTAGATCATGTTCAGAAGGTAAAAGTAACGGATATCGGGTGAATAGAAGGCGGAAGCAACCGACAATGAGCACGAGTAACGGATAAGATCGGCTTCGTGTTAAAGAAATACTCCATTCCGACAGTATACACACCAGGCATAAAGGTTACAGAAGCAAAAAGTGCAGAAGTTCCTACATTGGCCAAATAAAGCGGACTATTGCTGAAAGAGTCAAAGAACATATCGCTGCTGTGAAGAACCGATAGATCAGCAAATCAGGGATTGCAGAACACTTGCACAGCACTCGAAGCGGGAACCAATCACTGGATTGAATTTCACCGTACGCAAGTCTTCTCCACGGAACGTCACTTTTACTCAAGAGTTGTACGTAAAGCTATTGAAATTAAAAACTTAAAACATTCAATCGGGAAGATGGTTTCAAATTATCTATAGCGTAGAATGCGCAATCGGATAAACACCAAAAACAGGAAAATAGGGGCACTGTTAGTATAGTATGTGGCGGTACATTTCAAAACAAAAAAAAAATAATATCGAAAATATGCGGGGCGATGAAGAACTTTCTACCTCACAGTGTCGATGACGGAGGGCTTGCACCACTGAGCCAGTCAGTCTGTGACCACGGCCAGTGCAACCTGGTCGAAACGTCAGGAAATTGAGAGTTTGTTATACCTATTTCATAATCGCATTAATTTCCGTATAAATACATATTTAAGAATAACCACCGATGTCTAAACGCTCTATGTTTTGCAACGACACTTGATCTGATCTTGATCACTAACATAAATATGGACGAGCCTTAGCCTTAAAGAGAACTAACCCACTTTATATTCTAATTTAAATTAAACATTAACTTTTTTGGCATTGATAGTTTTTGGCTATTAATAAAAAATAACCAAATTTTTGGTATATATTGGTATAACGCTGTGTTTTTGCAGGCGCATTTAGGCTCGTCAACATTCATTCTTTCAAGACTAAGTGTTGCTGAAAGACATGGTACATTACATTATTACATACCTGAGCAACTGATGTCCATCGACCGTAATATACATACTGTTTCCACATCCTCTACAGTTAAGTAGAATTTCTCACAGTGCGTGCATAGTATTGTTAATAAAATAACATTCTTCACCGAAATACATATAGTTGTAAGCAATGCCCAAGTGCCATTTATCTAAAACGTTATTGATCTATAGTAATATCATGTTACCTTATGCCACTATGTTTTTTCTAAATGCTAAAACGAACTTACATTAGTAAAAGCATCTTTATCAAATTTGTATAGTTCAAGTTGGATTTGCAGGTAACTTATACAACGGTTGAGTGTATCGACACATTGTAAGAAAATCTGTAAAGTAATAGTTATTGGCTTTTTATTTATAAACTGCATAAAAATATAAAATCCAAAACCAGTAAGGAACCATTACACAACAGTATTTTCTCCGTGACAGTGAATGAGGGAAATTATAGCCATAGTAGTATACTGTAATACTTCTTATGTTAGGAGACCAAATCTAATATTCTGGTTGCAATTTATAAGTAACCATTGCTTTACAAATAAATCTAAATATTTACCAAAGCATGAAATATCTTCTTGTATAAAGTATAAGCCTGCATCAAATTTTGATAAATATTGAAAACTTTTTTAGTATCCTTTCCTTGTAGATCATCGATCAAGAGAATGTTATTGTTAAATTTAATCAAATATATGTTAAGCATTATTATAATCTGAATAGCATAAATGACATTCAACTCAAAAATGACAAATAAAACATCTACAAAACAATCTGAAATATCAAAATAATCTTCAGAAATGTAGAAACATGCCTTCAGCCCTATGCCAACACAAGCTCCACATAAATTAGCAGTCCAGTTAGAAAGAACAAAATACTTTTTATATTTTTCACCAATGTCAATGTTATCATGAATGGTTTGAAGAGCCAGGATTAGGAAAATGTTATTGTTACTGTGAACAATATTAAAAAGGAGGACTGCAACGATTAAAATACAATTACACGTTGCGTTTAAGTAAGTACAGAAACTCAAGACATTATTGCCGAAGAGGTTTTTTACTCGTTCCATTTTACCACAAAACATTGTGTTAAAATACAAAATATACACAACCGGCAGAAATATGAACAAGACAATGTTAAACTTCTTTCCATTTGGATAGATAAAATTGTCTCTTATTATAAACTTAGGCGATAATAATAAACTGTGCACCAAAAAGAATGGGTAAAATATGTTTTTAATGTAGTTGTTTAAGTAATTATTTAGTAAAATTTCTCCGAGTATATTTGGTGATATTTTAGTTGTTGGCGACACTTTTGAAATGTATCTCTTTGAAATACTTAATATTTGATTGAACATATTTCTTGAGTTCAGTAAGCACACTTCATTGAGTCTTTGCTAACAGACTACGTGTTAATAATTGAATTGTTTTAGGCACTTTAATAATTCGGTTTTAATTATAAAAATACAAGATATGAATCAGTCGTCAAAATCTATCATAAATTATAGCCATTAATAAAATTAAATTTTCGAGTGGCCTTCGTTCCGCAGTGGACATCCCATTTTTAATACGATGAGATGATGATGATGACGATTATATTATGGTTATATACGAGACTAGCTGTGCCCCGCGGTTTCACCCGCGTAACTCAGATGCCATGGGAATATCGGGATAAAAAGTAGCCTACGTGTTAATCCAGGTCTCCAGTTATCTACATACGAAGTATCATCGCAATCGGTTCAGTAGTTTTTGCGTGAAAGAGTAACAAACATTCAAACCTCCTCACAAACTTCAATAATTTTTTTTTTACATTCAATATCTTCAGTACATATTATAAAATATAAAACAAAGTCCTCCGCCGCGTTTGTCTGTCTGTTTGCGATAAACTAAAAAACTACTGAACGGATTTTCATGCGGTTTTCACTAATAGACAGAGTGATTCATGAGGAAGGTTTAGGTGTATAATTTGTACCCGTGCGAAGCTGGGGCGGGTTGCTAGTATTATATAAATGTTTTTTTTATTATCTACTTTAAATATCAGAAGCGATGAAAGGATTTATTTTGATAAAAATCACTTTGTTACTGCTAAATGTGAATTGGAAATAAAAAATCTAATTTTATTGTATTTATGGTTCACTATTTTGGTAATAATGGCTTCCACATAAAATATATATATATATACTGTCCCGGACTTTTTTGTACAACTATTTAGGAGAAACAACCCCACCGTACATTATATTCGTGTAACTCTTACAGTTTTCCTACCGCACGCCAGAATAGCTCGCAGATGATTGATTTTTTTCCGACTTACTTAACACATCGTTATATTTTGGCCAATATACACGATATCTTCTTAAATTATAGCCTATGTGTTATTCTGATTTATAAGCTATATTATTGTAAAGTTTCATTAAAATCCATACAGTAGTTTTTGCGTGAAAGAGTAACAAACATCCATACATCCTCACAAACTTTCACGTTTATAATATTAGTAGGATAAACAAGATTATACAATGGCGATTAAGATACATCAACTAACTAACGAAGAATGCGTTCAAAGGAAAGCGTTCATCGTAAGATTACATTAAAATACAAAAAAGTTATAAAAATGAAAGTAGGTAATATTTTTGATATTTCACAAAAGCTTGCAATATGTAATTTCCTGTAAATTCTCTTGCGCCTATTCCGTATGTTTAAGAGATTAATGCAAGACTTAATGCAAGACAAAAACATTAAGTTTAACATCACGCCATGCTAAGGCCTCGGTCACGAAGTCAACGGGAGCGGGGCGGCAGCGGCGGCGGCGCCGGGAGCAGCGCGTTTCAATGCATACATTTATATGGAACTGGCCTCGAAGGCAGAGGCGCGGGGAGCGGGCGGCTAGCGGCATACGAGAGCTTTGCCGCCCCACTCCCGCCGACTTCCTGTCCGAGGCCTAAGAGTTTATTGCAAATGTAAAATGTAGATGAATATCTTTTGTAGACGTATAAAAAAATATTGTCACAAATGAGACAGCCTACTGTCAATTGTCTCCACTGTATCATCGTATGTAAGGCTGTTGCCACGTTTAATAAACAATACTTAAAAAATAAACTATATTTGTATTAATTTCCTATCATTTTATCAATATTAATTATTCTATTTTTAACCGACGAAAAAAAAGGAGGTTCTCAAGTCGACCGTATTATATATATATATATATATATATATATTTTTTTATAGACATAAAAAAATAATTAAATTAATTACTTACGTAGGTACATATAAAATTTTGATAATTAATCAGTTTGCTGTTTGGCGCCGACTCAAAATAAGTTTTTATAAAATTTTATAGTTTATGTAAATAAGCTCTATACTTAAGACTTAAGGTTTATTTCTTGATAATTAAAATTGTCTCGTTTCTTGAACAATAGAAGTACCTTTTGTAGGAAACAGAAAGGGTGTAATATGATTATATAATTTGATTATATTTCAAGTAATAATTTACTATTATACGTGGGAGAGCCATGCTTCGGCACGTATGGGCCGGCTCTACTCTGCTCGATACCACGGCCTCACAGAAAACCGGTAGTGAAGCAATGCTTGCATTGAATTTCGCCGCGTGAGTGAGGTTACCGGAGGCCCTAACCCTCCCTCTCCCCTATTCCCGTCCTTCCCTTCTCCCTCCCTTTCCTCTATTCCCGTCCTTCCCTTCTCCCCTCTTCCCCCCTCCCGTATTTATTTAGAAACATCGAAATCATCAAAAAACTGCGGTAGTACAATCATATACCTTAGTAACACTAGGCTAGGCGGTAGTTGAGCGTCTACTTCTATCAAGCTGCACGCAGTTATCTTACTGAACGGATTATGGTTCAGCTGGAAAACAAAGGCACAGTTAACCTTTTCTCGAAGCCCTTCAGGACGCATTCGACTCCCCGTAACTTCATTGCGGATAAAGCTAGAAGTCAAAATTTTTAGTGACCAATAGAGCATAATTTAACGAGTGTTATGTGACGGTAGGCGACGAAACGTGTGACGTTACACATCATCCGATATCGGGCCATAAATACACTGAGGTGCAGCTAGCCCTCTTTTGCATCGGACCAACAAGGTAATCAGTGTCGTATTCTCAATTTGTTTTTCTATCCTCGTATGTGTGAAAGTGTTGGTCTTATTTTTTAGGTAATTTTCAGGTCTAATATATAAGATCAGAAGTGGGACAGGATCTGGGTGATTCTACCTCACGCGCCCATATTTTATGTGCGTTAAAATGTCAGAACATAGAAAGCATAATACGCCTATTTCTGGTTTGGAGCAACAACTTCAACCGATTTTGAATTGTTTGACGGCCCCCGAAGATAATTCAGCGTTCAGTATGTTAAAAACTTTGATTATATACATGTCTAGATGACTCAGTATTTCTTGTAAAGTCAGAGGTATGAGTAAAATAAAAAAGTTGGGCACATATCCCGGATTTACCCGAAATATGTTTTGTTAGACCGAGGACCAAACACATGTAGTTTTTTTGACAAATTAGTTCTCGCCAAACACATTGAATTCATGATAATAAAGTTATTTTAAATGTATGTAATTACGTTTTATATACGTGCGTAAGAATAAATTATTGTAGTATTAAAAATAAAAATAATAATTCCTTATTGCACTAACAACTGCAAGAAATTAATTAAACTAAAACACATACATTTTATTTTAGTTAGCTGCGTTGTAGGTACGGGACTCGTACTAACGCAAAAGATGTTGCTTGTTCTAAGATATCTTTATTACTGTCTTGTTACAACATAATACATGTCTTAAATACTTACTAAGATTACTACGTCACATGCCCTTCCAAAAAGAAAAAAAATGTGTGTGTCAGCTCCGACGCACGACTGGAGTTTACTCTCTCTCTCTCTCGTTCTCTCTCCCTCCCTCCCTCCCTAACTCCCTTCCTAACTCCCTCAGTCCCTCCCTCCCTCCCTAACTCACTCCCTCCCTAACTCCCTCCCTCTCTCCCTCCCTCCCTTCCTCTATATATTCTGTATATATTTACACATATATATATATATAACATAAAGGTATACACATATCTACTCCCTAACTCCCTCCCTCCCTCCCTCTATATATTCTGTATATATTTACACATATATATAACATAAACATATATACACATATCTAGTTACATGCGTCGAGAATAAGGAGTAAACTCCAATAAAGCATAAAAAGCACAATAAAGCGTTACGCTGCCCTCCGATCACTAAGTTTTACTCCTCGTATTTTTTTTCATACCGGGCGCCTTATATGCAAATCGATTCTTAAGGAGTAAACTCCAAAAAACTTTTTTTAAGAATAGTGAAATAAATTGGTAAAAACGTAATTTAAAGGTAAGGTTATATGTATAGGTTATTTATGTTAAAATTATAGAGTATAAATACATTGCTTACAATATTAGAATAATGTTCCAATAATATCATAATTCATAATTAATCATAACATATTCAAGGCGAACTCGTGTTACAAACGTGCTTAACTTAAGTAAGATAAAAACAATAACATATACTGAATAAAGTACAGTCAGAGCGAAAAGTCTTTCATTGATTATAAAGTCTTGTCCTGTTCTTATGAATACATTTTTCTCTACCATTAACTGAAACAATAACATTAGGTGATACATCCTTCACCACATAAAATGAACCCACGTATAATGGATCAAGTTTGTTACAATTATCATTTTTGACTAAAACAAAATCCAGTCTTATAACTAATTGGGTTTACACTTCTATCGTATCTAATTTTTCTAAATATTTTACAATTCAACAGGTTACTTTTTGCTTCGATTTGGGATTTTTGTATGCGATATCTAAGTTCTTTTGCATGATCATCAAAATTATAAATTGGGTCTATAGTGGTTGTGAGAGTACTAGGTAGACTACATTGTCTCCCAAATACTAATTCATAAGGTGTAAATTTTGTACTTGAATGTACAGTAGTGTTATAAGAGAAACACCAGTATGGCAACCATGAGCTCCATTCCTGAGTTTGACTATTTACCTGCATTCTGAGATAGAAACCTAAATGTTTATGACTATTTTCTAACGAACCTAAAGTTTCGTGATGAAAAGCCGTTGAACTTAAATGATTTATATCTAATATTTTACATACCTGGTTCATTGTCGTGTTGATAAATTCAGTGCCCCTGTCGGTTACGATCTCGCGTGGAACGCCATATCTGAGTATAAAATTATTTACCAAACACATAGCAACTGTGCGGGCATCCTTAGCTGTTATGTCCGCGTGTCCGCTTGTAGGTAAAATGTGATAATCGTTTAAAATAACTCTCTTCGTATTCGTCGTCTTTAATCTTTTTAACGCCTCTTATTACGCATTAGCGGGGTCCGGACCACTTAGGTAATTTATTTATATACTGAGCTAGCTCTTTAATTATTTTAAAATTTGCGTCGTTTTTAATGACATATAAAGTGTCTATATTTAAATCCCTACAAAATGATTCCATTTCTCTCACAGAGACAGCTCGTGTACGCTGTGATTGAGTAAACAGTTTCACAAATACAGTACTATTTGTAGACGAATACGCATAATCACCGTGCTCCTTTGACACACACTTTTTAACCTTTCTCCATTCCGCCTCATTCACAAATACCAATTCCGTCTTATCATTTGGTAGTTTTAACATTTCTACAACTCTTGGGTGATCAGTCCAATCGTCCTGAGGAATGCTAGCCACCGAAGTACGATTACAAGGAATTTCGTCAAGTTTCCTCTTTTGTGCCCTTGTAAGTACAGACAAAACATGTTCATTCATTTCCTTCAATTCTTTACTGTCAATTTCTATCCGTGACAATGCATCTGCAGCTACGTTATCACGACCTTTCACATACACTACCTTAAAATCATATTCTTTCAGTAATAACCGAAATTTTAACAACCTACTGGAAGGATCTGTCAAACTATATAAAAATACCAATGGTCTGTGATCAGTTTCAATTATAAACTTTCTTCCATAGAGATACGGTCGAAAGTATTTTACAGACCAAACTATTGCTAATAACTCCTTTTCGATGGTTGGGTATCTGCGTGCGGCCTTTTTTAAACTACGGCTGGTGTAGGCAACGGGCCTACGATCAGCATTACATAACACAGAACCTATCGCGTATCCCGATGCGTCTGTTTGTAAAATAAATTTATTATTATCATCAAATAAAGGATATGGTAGTATTGGGGGGTTCACCAGCGATTGTTTTAAAATATAAAATGCGTTTTGACACTCTTTATCCCAATTAAAAGTTACATTGTTACGACACAAGTTATTTAACGGTATACCTATTTTGGCCAAATTTGGAATAAACTTCCTGTAATAATTTGAAAAAGCTACAAACCGTTTTAGCTCATCTGCATTCTTTGGTACTGGATAATTGTTTAAAACTTTAATTTTTTCTGGATCAGGTTTAATGCCGTCCGCAGATACCACATGTCCTAGATATATTTCTGTCCTAAGAAAATCGCACTTTTCAGGATTTAATTTTAAATTTACTTTCCTTAACCTTGTTAAAATATGTAATAAATTTTTATTGTGAATATCCAAGTTTCGACCGAAACAAATCAAATTATCCAAGTACACGAAACATTTGTCATAATTGAGTCCTGACATTGCTACGGTCATTAAACGTGAAAAAGAACTTGGACTAGTCTTTAAGCCCATCGGCATTCGTGTCATTTGATACTGTCCGGAAGGTGTAGTGAATGCCGTGTACTTTCGACTCTCTGAAGTAAATTTTGATTGGAAATATGCGTTAGTTAAATCGAATTGAGAAAAATAAGTTGCACCCGTAAGCGAATCTAAAATGTCGGTAATATTTGGACGGGGGAACCTATCGTCCATTACGCGGTCGTTTAATTTTCGAAAATCAATAACTAAACGCCACCGTTTAGTATTGTCATCTCATTTCTTGGGTACTAACAACACTGGGCTAGACCACTCACTATTCGCAGGCTCAATGATGATGAAGCATTTTTGAACTTGGTTCTCAATTTCGTTTCGCTGCGAAAATGGTAAAAAACGATATTGTTTAACATATACTGGCTCCAAATTTGGTTTCAACTGAATATTTTGTTCATAAAGATGCATGTACCTAATTTATCTCCCGGTAAGAAAAATGCATCTGAAAATTTCGCACAAATATTTTGTATACTAATGCTTTCCTCTTTGTTTAATGACCAATTTAATCAATGATAATAATTCCCGAACTCTTTTGCCATCTGAATGTTGTTTTTCAAAAGAACAAATTTTATAACAAGATAAACTATCCACATCCGGTCTAAAATAGCTAAGCCTAACTTGTTTCGCGTGTTTAAAATTTGTATTAAAATCTTTCCCTCTTTCGGTTGACAGATATTTCCAGCAATATACACACTCTCGCACAACTGCGTCGAAAAAACAACACAATCGTCTTTCAAATACGAATCAATTTCAAAAATCTTTTCACACCTTGGGGGTACCGTATTGAATGTGTTTTTACCTAATTTTCCTAACCCTAAGGATATCGTAATTGAACTATCTAAACTATTTAATGTTATAGTATTATTTTCATAATTCAAAATACAACAATATTTAGTTAAAAATTCTCGCCCTATTAAACCGTCCTATATACAAGGTAGATTTCTAAGAACATAAAACTTATGTTTGAATTCTTTTCCTCATAAGGAAAATGGTATGTAAACAAAGCCTTCGGTGTGCGATTTGCCGCCAATACCATTAATGGTTATGCATTCGGGATGTATCGGAATGTTCCACTCTCTTACGGTGTCATATTTAACCACCGACATCGAGGCTCCCGTGTCAACTAGCATCCTATATTTGGTACCGAGTATTGTCAATTCTAAGAAGTTATTATAGTCACATGCTAATATTAAATTACTCTCGAAAAAACTCTAAGAATGGTTTTATATTTTGACAATTTTCCGAAGTATTTACTGCGGAATTCTCCTGTTGGCTTAACATATACGCGTTTCGTCTATTACCACGAGTATAGTTACCTCGGTTAGCAGATCCGAAATTCCGTCCGCGTCCTCCAAAACTTTGCCTATATCCTCTATTATTATTTCCCCGGAAAAATATTCTAGAGTCCGGCTAGTTCCGCACATCGTGTCTATATTTATGATTTTTCATACGTACGTTATATCCACCTCGTCCTCTTCTACAATGCTGACTGCTGAAAATTGTCTCCACCGATGTACTGGGACCTTGATGTGAAGTTTCTTGGTCCTTAGCCGCTCTAATGGCATCCATTGGCACACAGTAATTTCTGGCCGCTCAATCGACTATTTCTCAAGCCTTCTGTAAACCTTTGAATTGCCAATTTTTCATTTATAGGGTTAAGAATATTAAAACAGCTGGCATTTTCGTCAGCTTGAGAGATAGTCAATTCAACAAATAAATCTTCCAATCTCTTACCAAATTCCTCGATACTTTGAGAACCTTGCCTGGCTCTCACCATTTCCAACTGCAGTGCCGTGGCTGATTGCTTGGCTAACAGATGAGTTTTCATGTCAACAATTAGTTCTGTAGAAGATGTATAATTAGTAGCTAAACGCGATTTCGCACTTTCCGATAAGCGAGTCTTAAGTACAAAAGAGACTAATAGTTACTGATGTTCTTTTTTCAAAGTCTCGCTATAAAATTCTATACAATCGATAAATTTTTTCGTAACTTCCTCATCTCCTGTCATTACAGGCAGAAGGGAAGTTGCAGTTTTCATGTCAAACTCAGTGGTCATGGTGCCGGTTTCTTGTTTCCTATCCAAACAAAATTTTACTATATACTGATAATATACCTCTATCTCTTCGCATATAAATAAAATAGTTTTTATTTCCTGCTGCTTAAAATGACCTTTATTTATACTCAAGTTTAACTGTTCTCGTCTTGCAATATATTTATCATATAAATTTCGAGCTTCTCTGTATTTTTGCTCTAACAAAGATTTTGTTCTTTTAACAATACTTAGCTTTCCTAAATTTACTTTAATATACTTCAATTTCTCATGTATATCTTGTATATCAGACATTAAAAAAATTAATAATCAAATGATACCTTAATACTTTGACATAATATAATATAGTAGTTATACTATTATTCCGTCATGAATACACTTTAAAGTACATATTTGTAGCACTCTGCAACTGTTTTTATAATACCTATTAACTCGCGTATTTGCGTATGATCTTAAACCGCACTTTAAAACTTTTTTTTTTTTCACTTTCACTCACGTAAATACATATCACCAAATATGATGTTTAACGGTCCGGATAAGGTAAGATTTTGACTGTTTTTCTTTAGGCTGCAATAGGATCCTTGTTTCGTTGTTCTCGCCTGGGCCCAGACCGTCTGAAAGCGCTCCGAGCTATCTCCTGACGCATCCAATTCGTGTGACATCGCTTATAGATTGCAGATTTCACTCCAAATATTATTATTATAAGAATGGTGCCCAAAATTATATTCGTCACTCCTTGGTTCTGTTGCATCTGTGCGACATCGGCTGTATTCACTCCGCCTGCAGCATTTTGGGCAATCACTATCTCTTCTTTGCTAGGCTTTCCTCCCATTTTCTAAAATTTTATATTTTACAACACACGTCGCTTACGAACTCCGTTGGGTTTATTCTAACTAGCGTCATTGCATTACTCACTACATACCAAGACCGAAACCGAAACCGATCCTTAAATGGCATGGGTCGCCATGTAGGTACGGGACTCGTACTCATCAAAAGATGTTGCTTGTTCTAAAATATCTTTATTACTGTCTTGTTACAACATAATACATGTCTTAAATACTTACTAAGATTACTACGTCACAGCGTACTAGGCTCTAAACTAGGCCGAGTCTGTGTCTTAGACGCTAGTTTCTTCCAGTGACACAATACTGCTAAATAATTACCTCATCATCAATCATTTGTCTAGTTTATTTGGATGATTTTAATATAATTTTGGTATTTACTTGTTGCCACGGAAATAAATCTTGAAGGTAGCAAACCAGGGGATAGAAATATATATAGAAGACCACTGATTTGTCAAGTTTATTTGGTTTAATTTTGATATATGTAGAGATGAAAAAGACTCGGAAAAGGACATAAGCTAATTTGTGTCGCGAAAATAAACCTTGAACTGATTTAATCCTTTTTCAAGCGGAAGGATAGGTAGGACTTACTGAATAATCACGAAATCTTGGAAGCTACTTAGTAAGCTAAGCTTATAGGTTTGACACGTCACCTATGAACGGATTTTGCGCCAGGGCCCGATTAATGACGCTTAAGGGCTCTCTCGCAAGTTTATAGGAAAATCCATGGTTTTTTAAATTAGTGACTTCCTGTCATCTGGGAGAAAAGTATTGTAACCCGAGGGACAGAAAACTTTTTGAAGCATATTTTTTTCGAGGCTACACTCACGTTGTCACGTTGTTAGTCTTTCAAACCCTCAAGCACAATATTTGTGCTCTGGATGAGAGGTACCCTATTTCCTTTTCTATATCCCTGACAACGTGTACAGGTACAAAAATTAATGATAATCGATGGAGAAGTAACTATTTCAAAACTCTTACGGAATTAAAACCATCACACAAAGAAATATCGGACATATGATATTGCCTAGCATTATACATATATGATTAAAATACTAGTTTTGAATTTAAAAAAGGCGAAGAGCCTCTGAAAAAAACATAATAAATTATTATATATTTTAAGCACCGCTGCACTGCACCGTAAGTCGTTCCTGTCTGTCAAATCTTACCTACTACCGTATGAATTTCTAGTAAAGTTGCGAAAGCCCTAAGACTCCATTAATGCAGCCCTGTCATACATCCGTTTTAATGAGATATGTGATACCTATAAACTACCTTACTGCCAAATTTCAGATCTCTAGTACAAAAAATAAAAGGCCACCAAATAAACTTCATTTAAAATTGTCACAAAATCCGTTCATAGCTGACGTGTCAAACCTGAACTATGAACAATATCGGCTATGAACTACTTACTTAATAAGCTGAGCTTATATGCTCAGCTTCTTAAGTAGCTCCCGAGATTTCGTGATTACTCAGCAAGTGAGTATCTTTCCTGGATTGGTCAAAATACAAACATTATTTATTTCTGACAAAAACAGCATCTTTTTAGGGTTCCGTACCTCGAAAGGAAGAAACGGAATCCTTATAGGATCACTTTGTTGTCCATCCGTCCGTCTGTCTGTCTGTCACGACCCCTTTCCTCAGGAACGCGTGGAGGTGTCAAGGTGGAATTTATATCAAATACTCAGGTCTACTGTCCCTTGGAGCTGTGAAAAAATCAAACTTCTAAGCCAACGCAATCAAAAGATACAGCCGTTTATGCCACAAATTTCCGCAAATTTTCGACACTCGCAAGGGAATCAAAACCTACAGGGTACTTCCTGTGAACTCAGAATCTTGAAATTTGGTACGAAGCAACGTTTTATAGCAACAGATAAAGGGAAAATTGCCAAAACTGTAAATTTTTTGTTACATCATATAATAAAAATATTTTACGGTGCGCGAGTCCCACTCGCACTTGGCCGGTTTTTTTTACATCCCTAAACTTGACAAATGATTGGTTTTCCATACAAACTTTGATCCCCTATTTTGCCATCTTCAAGGTTTATGTTTGCTACCAAAAGTAGCTTATGTCCTTTTCCAAGGTCTTGTTTCTCTATACTCAAATTCAAGAAAATTGGTGTCAATTCAGACAGACAGAGTTACTTTCGCATTATTAATACTAATTAATAAAATTAGTATGGATATGGTATTAGTTAGGATAACAATCAAGCGCAAAGATAACCACGTATGCGCGTTCTTAGTATGAATGTTATTTACCAATCTTTGCGAGTGGGCTAGAGCAATAGTAACAAAACTTACTCATAAAACAATAAAATTATCGGTAAACTACGTTACCTGTATCTAGGGGCAGTAACGATACCATATTTTTAGCGGTATTTCAAGCCCTGATAACATAATCTACTCATAACAATATCATTACCGGTAACATGAGTATTAACGTTATATACATTTACATTTAATGGTAAAATGTTCTAAAAATATCGTTAAAAGCTTTAACGTTATAATTTTTTAACGATATCTGCATCTAGCGGCGGTAACGATAGCACATTTTTACCGGTATTTCAAGCCTTACCCAGTGCATGATGGCACGCAGGGTAATATAACCGAGGGATGGGAGGAATTTTGGTGCTTTTCTGTGGTAATTGTGGAAACAGCAAGGTTATTTTATTGTTAAGCGATCCCAGAGTAACCAGTGTCCGGTGTTTGGCTAGGCCAACGAGTTTTTTTGCCTTCTTGCAGCCACCAAACGCCAGCAATAAATTCAATCCATTCCAACTAAATTACATCTAAGCTGAAATATTGAAAGATAGCCGGTAAAGTTCTTTTACATTTCTAAACCCTTCATTTTCCGTTTGGTTACATAAGTGTGACATCTTATGTTACCCTGTGACTGTAAACAAAGCTCAGAGCCAAACATTTATTTGTTGCGGGGGTGGACCTTAGTATTGGGACTGGGAGTAATTTATTACGTATACCGAAGGGTCTATAGTTTCTAGGAAGCGGCACTGACTGACTGACTGACTACAGCAAGAGTCTCCCAATTGGTCGGACGAATCGAGACGTTAGGTCGTCACGTCGGTTGCAATCTTCTGCAAGGAGAACATCTCGTGCAAGGAGGTGACGGTGTGGATCAGGTAGAAAAACTTCCAGGTGTAACCGTTTCATGCGTACACTAAGAGTGGCTGTGGGTGTCTGAGATGAGTTTTATGTTCTTCATCCGAAGCAGAGTCTCCCGTGAAGGGGGTGTGTGGACATCGCCCAGTTTCCATTCGCGGACTGGCGTTGGGTGGATCATTGGAGGCAAAACGTCGTCGTAACGACGGTCCACTCATAACCGGGGCTGTAAGGCACACCGTGTGGTTATAGTCGGTTTAAGCCTGAGATACGGCCTCACCAATAGCCCAGTGCGGTGAAACTCTAAACGAAAAAAAATGGTTGCTTTACCCACTTATGTGGTTATTTCGCGTGTAAACAATAAATACAACATTGTTTTGTACTGTACGCTCCAGGTTATTTGACCGTCTATACATTATAAAAAATTGGGAGGATTCCCCCCATTCAAGAATCAGGATTCAGGTGCTACGCCTATATAAGCGACATATTATTGTTTTCCGACATAGACGCGAACGAAGTCGCGGGCACAGCTAGTATTTTACATTTTCCAACGAGTCTGCCGTCAAAGCGGTTGTGCTTACCATCACATGATTTCTGTGCTTGTGTGTGAATTTAGTAGCCGAACGATGTGTAAGACCCAGTACAAGTTGTTCTGTCAGGGTATATTATTGTTGTTATTCACACTTATGACCGGATCTAACGCATCTAGGGGTCCACAAAATATGTAGTGTAAAAAAACCTTATATTCTACTATTTTATACATTTAAGGTAAAAAAACCTATCACAAATAAAATTGCTGATAAATAACATCTTAGCGACATGTTGAGCATTATCTAGGCAATTAAGAACTGCTTCTAAACAGTTCTTAATTGCTTAATTTAAAGATCCTTCTTCGCGCAATCAAAGTTCTAGCTTATTACTATACATATACGAGTATGTCGCATCGTATAGCCGTGATATAGTTATACCCCTGTAGTCCCGTCGGTGGGTCCTACTTTTGTGTTGGAGGATCACAATCACACCCTGTTTCTCCAAAACATATTAAATTTAAAAACATTTTAATTTACGCACCACGAAATATGCTTTTATTACAAGGCAATACAATATTCTTTATTGTACACGATAGAAAAAGTGACGACGCCCCACAGAAGTGATAACTTAAACGCCAGACGGTTACGTAACGAAGCAGTTTACCCTCCCAAAAGAAGTTATCACTTCAAAAAGAAACAGAGTAGTAGGCACTGGTAAAATTAGCAGTCTTATCGCTAGTCACGATTTCTTATGGATGATATGGATATGGATCAGTGTATAGGGCATTTGCAGATGTACAAACCTAGCTGATTAGCTTATTAAACTATATGAATGTAAGAGAAAATAGATACCCAATAATTATATTTACCTTAAATATATAGGTTAATTTATTAATGAGAGTATTTAAAAAAACACACTAGGGTCATAGTAGATGAAACTGCAGTAGTACGATTACATGATTAGTAAGAAGTAACATCAAAGTAGGCGGTAGTGCGGCATCTACATTGAATGCACCGCATGCCTTTATCTTACTGAAAGAGCTACGGTTTAGCTGCAACACACTTTTATATAGTCGTCTCTTTTCATCTGTAAAAAATAAAAAAAAGGCTGATAGCTGGTTCATAGCCTAAAAACTAGAAAAGTTATTAACCTTTATCTTCAAATATGCAATATCGCTCATAGGTGCCAGTGAACGCCCCAGAAAGCGTATATACTTCTGGAAGGAGTTAGGCTGGCTCAACTAACCTACGATATCTGAACGCATAATGGACTGACTATGAGTCTAAATGGTGAAAACGCATTATACAAATATCCAAGCAAAATAAAAATCTCATTATTATTTATTAATAGCCAAAAATGTTCATGTTTAATTTAATTTGGAAAACAAAGTGGATTAGTTCCCTGAAGGATATTCGACAATATTCGAAGAACGTTCCAATTTCTGGGTAAACCAATTGTCGTTGCAAGACATAGTACATTACATTATTACTTACTAGTTGTGCCCCGCGGTTTCACTCGCGTAACTCGGATGCCATGGGAATTTCGGGATAAATAGTAGCCTATGTGTGAATCTAGGTTTCCAGCTATCTACATACGAAGTATCATCGCAATCAATTCAGTAGTTTTTGCGCGAAAAAGTAACAAACATCTATACATCCTCACAAACTTTAAATTTTTTTTCACATTCAATATCTTCCCTACATATTATACAACAAAGTCCCCCGGCGCGTCTGTCTGTCTGTTTGCGATAAACTGAAATACTGTGTGTGTACTGAACGGATTTTCATGCGGTTTTCACTAATATAATATATAGAGCGATTCATGAGGAAGGTTTAGGTGTATAATTTGTACCCGTGCGAAGCAGCGGCGGGTTGCTAGTATATTATAGAAATGTATGTATACAGAGTGTCTTGAAAATTCCCATTAAGGACACGACCATCAACAACGTTTGGCCTCACGCGTCAGCCTATATAGTTATCTGTGCGTCTGCCCCTGCCCGCGTTCCCCCCGCCCCTCGCCCGCAGTTTTGTATTATAGTCTTAACTTTTTAAAATATTTGACCAAATTTCGTTCTTTAAAAGAAAAAGTTTATTTACTTTGAATATCAGAAACGATAAAAGTATTTATTTTGATAAAAATCAATTTGTTACTGCTAAACGTGAATTGAAAATAAAACATCAAATTTTATTGAACTTAAGGTTCACTATTTTGGTAATAATGGCTTACACATAAAAGATAGATATATACTGTCGCGGACTTTTTTGTAGAACTATTTAGGAGAAACAACCCCACCGTACATTATATTCTTGTAACTTTTACAGTTTTCTAACCGCACGCCAGAATAGCTCGCAGATGACAGATTTTTTTTCCGACTTACTTAACACTTATCGTTATATTTTGGGCAATATACACAATATCTTCATAAATTATAGCCTATGTGTTATTCTGATATATGAGCTATATTATTGTAAAGTTTCATTAAAATCTATTCAGTAGTTTTTGCGTGAAAGAGTAACAAACATCCATACATCCATACATCCATACATCCTCACAAACTTTCACGTTTATAATATTAGTAGGAAGTAGGATTACACACCTGCGCAATTGATGTCCATTGACCGCATTATACATACTGTTTCCACATCCTCCACAGTTAAGTAGAATTTCTCACAGTGCGTGCATAGTATTGTTATTAATATAACATTCTTCACCGAAATACATATAGTTGTAAGCAATGCCCAAGTGACATTTATCTAAAACGTTATTGATCTATAGTAATATCATGTTACCTTAAGCCACTATGTTTTTTACTAAATACTAAAACAAACTTACTTTACTAAAAGCATCTTTGTCAAATTTGTATAGTTCAAGTTGCATTTGCACGTAACTTATGCAACGGCTGAGTGTATCGACACATTGTAAGAAAATCTGTAAAATAATAGTGTTTTTGGCTTTTGATAATTAATCTGGATCAGAATCTAAAACCCGTAAGGAACCATTACAAGATAGTGAATCAGGGAAATTACAGCCACAGTTGTATTCTGATTAATACTTCTTATGTTAGGAGACCAAATCTAATATTCGGGTCGCAATGTAAAGGTGATCATTACTTTACAAATAAATCTAAATATTTACCAAAGCATGAAATATCTTCTTGTATAAAGTATACGCTTGCATCAACTTTTGATATATTTTGAAAACTTGTTTAGTATCCTTTCCTTGTAGATCGTCGATCAAGAGAATATTATTGTTAAACTTAATCAAATATATCTTAAGCATTATTATAATCTGAATAGCATAAATGACATTCAAGTCAAAAATGACAAATAAAACATCCACAAAACAATCTAAAATATCAAAATAATCTTCAGAAATGTAGAAGCATGCCTTCAGCCCTATGCCAACACAAGCTCCACATAAATTAGCAGTCCAGTTAGAAAGTATAAAATATTTTTTATATTTTTCACCAATGTCAATGTTATCTTGAATTGTTTGAAGAGCCATTATTAGGAAAATATTTTTGTTACTGTGAACAATATTATAAAGGAGGACTGCAACGATTAAAATACAATTAAACGTTACATTGAAGTAATTTAAACAAGTCAAGACTTTACTGCCGTAAAGGGAAGTTACTTTTACTATTTCACCATAAAACATTCTGTTAAAATACAAAATATACAAAACTGGCAGAAATATGAACAAGGCAATGTTAAACTTCTTTCCATTTGGATAGATAAAATTGTCTCTTATTATGAACTTAGGCGATAATAATATACTGTGCACCAAAAAGAAAGGGTAAAATATATTTTTAATATCGTTGTTTAAGTAATTATTTCGTGAAATTTCTCCGAGTATATTCGGTGATATTTTGGTTGTCGGTGACACTTTCGAAATATATCTCTTTGAAATACTTAATATTTGATGAAACATATTTCTTAAGTTAAGTGAGCACATTTCATTGTTTCTATGCTAGTTAATAACTGAATTTCTTTAGGCACTACAATAATTGATTGGGTTTAAATAAATTATTGAAGTGCCTAAAGAAATGTTAATTCGTTAAAATGTATCATAAATTATATCCACTAATACAATTAAATTTTCAGGCGTGGCGTTCGTTCAGCAGTTGACATCCCATTTTTAATGTGATGAGATGATGTTGATGACGATTAGGTATAAAGATACACCAACTAAAGAGCATATCGTTTAAAAGTAAGCGTGCGCCGAGAGATTGCAAATAATTACAATAATTTTGTAAAAACTTTTGGTAATATTTATGTAAATATTGTAATCCTGTCCTCTTGCGCCTATTCCGTTTGTTAAAGACAAAAACATTAAGTTCAACATCGTCGATATCACTACATGCTACCGCTTGTCTAAGAGTTTAATGCCAATGTAAAATTATAAAATGTAAATATAATGTACATGAATATCTTCTGTAGACAAATAAAATAAATACTGTCAGATATGAGACAGTCTACTGTAGATTGTCTCAAATTTTATTGTAAAATGAAACAGGAAGACATTGTGCAGTTCCTGTTGCTAAAGGACTGAAACTGAAAATTTTCGAGCAAAAAGCGAAGCGAGCGAGAATTTTCGAAAAAAGCGAGCGAAGCGAGCGTGCCGCGGCAGCGGGTGGCGAGTGCCAGAACTCTATTAGAATTATATTGTAAAATAAGAAATTTTTGTAACAAATATTCGTTATTTGTAACACTCGATGTATTGAGTTTAGCTTTGTTTTAACGAAAATGAATTACAAAGTTTATTGTGCGCTAGTTATTATCAGATATGCCTTTAATGTGCGTGAATTTAGGTACAGGACAAAAAATTTGAAAGTGTTGCGAGTTCTTTTGAACGTAATCGATCTGAGGCATCGTTCCTTGCTCGAAAGTTTTTTCTTTGCAATTGCATTCCCTATGTGTAGGATGACAAGGATCAATATTCTAAGCAAGTATTGAAGTGCTGTCAATTTGTTTATGTATTGCCTATTTAAAAAAAAAATAGGATAAATTTCCATTGTAGCGAAAAAAGGTTTTTTAAAACCTGGTATTCTAAGGAAGGTGTGCGTTCGCGCAGCGGAATGTTGTTGAATTTAAAGATTTTAATTATGCAGATATTTAGTGTATGACGTCGTGTAATTGTGTATGTTAAAAAAAAAATTGTGCATGCAGCCATTGTGGAGAAATTCGCTAAAAACTGATTCCGCTGGGCGAACGTTGTCCTGGCGGAACTTTTTTTAATCCATGGACTTAGAAGAAAAAAAATGTGTCCAAAAATTAGTGTGTATTTGTGTGTAATTGTGTATGTATGAATAAAATTTGTGCATGCATAAACTTCGGAGAAGTTTTCATATAAAGCGCTTATATAGAGAGCTGTAGATTTTTACATACCTTGTTTTGAATTTGTTTATATTTGTTTAAAAAACAGATTTAGAAAAAATCGTAGTGTTTGAAAGATAAAAATATAAACGTAAAATACGCTTATTGGGTCTTAGTTCGTAAAGCATGCACTTTAGGGTCTAGATTTTCACGTTTATACAAACCTTGTAAGAGTGTGCAACATGTTGCCAACTATCAATGATGTTCCTTTAGTAATTAAAGAGTTATAGGACAATTTACAATGAATAGACCACTGTTTACAAAGCAGTCAAATATCACGACGTTCTAAAGGAATTGCGTAGTAAAATGTTTTTCTATAATTAGTTTATTAATTCAACTACTCGCATGCAAAATTTCATCTCATTAAATTCAGTAATTAAAGAGAAACAATTAAAATACTGACAAAGCATCGAAAAGCTACATAACCCGACCAAGTTCGGATGGCTACAAAAAAGCGGCCGTGCAATATATTTAGGTAACATTCTAAAATTTACAGTATAATACTGGTATTGAATTGGTACAGGTATTAACACAATTGTTGTTTCGATATAATTTATAGGTCATTTATTTTTCTACACCTGCTTTTTTAAATGTATTTGACTATGACAGTAAGTACTATTTACGTAGGTACTTTATTTAAGTATGCGCTTGAGACTTACGTCAGTATATGATATTACCGTTGTACTGGTAGTGACTTACGTATGTATGCAATTTAAGTCTATTGCTGTCTCTAACCAATGTTTGTAGAGAGATAGAGAGAGAGATAGAGATGTCTCTAACCAGAGTATGTTTAGCAAGCGTTTGTTAACGTTAAGTTTTTATGAACAAGAGACTAGTCATGACAAGCGCCTGTGCGCGCACATGAGTTGTATGCCAAGTTCTGCCGTTACTGGGGCGCGCGCCCCAAGGATTGTCATGACTAGTCCCTTAATATTAGTTTAATTAGAGAAGTACTTGTTAATTGAAGATTTATTTTTATCGTAGATAGTGGCGTTATTATTAAAAAAATATTTTTCATTCAAGAAACAACAATTCGTATCACACTGAATTGTTGTTTCTTTAGGACATTGTTATTTTATTGTTGACGTTTTATTATCATACGACATAACTTATATTTTGAATGACTGAATACTAATTATTGTTTCCGTAAAATATTCACACTTTTGACATTATATTAATATTATAGTTTATTTAATTAACATAATATTATAATTTTAATGTAAGTTTAATAAATTTCTTAATTAATTATTTTGTTATCGCTTTGCACGCCTAATGGTAGAATATGGTAAAAGTACAGAAAATTGTATTAGCTTTTAAGATCTGCAAATGTATACCCATATTCGCAAATGAATCAATGAATAAATAAATAAATGAAAAAAACGAAATACAATTGTTTTATTTTTTCCTTACGCTTGTGTATGCAATTGTACCAAATTAATAAATACTATACTGGAAGGTTAAGAAGTTAGATATATGGCACGGCCGCTTTTTTTTAGCCATCCGAACTTGGTCGGGTTATGTAGGTTTTCGATGCTTTGTCAGTATTTGAATTGTTTCTCTTTAATTACTGAATTAAATGAGATGAAATTTTGCATGTGAGTAGTTGAATTAATACACTAATTATTGGAATACATTTTACTATGCAATTAATTTAGAACGTCGTGATGTTTGACTGCTTTGTAAACAGTAATCTATTCATGGTAGGTAAATTGTCCTATAACTCTTTAATTACTAACGGAACATCATTGATACTTGGCAACATGTTGCACACTCTTACAAGGTTTGTATAAACGTGAAAGTCTAGACCCCAAAGTGCATAATTTACGAACTAAGACCTAATAAGCGTATTTTACGTTTATATTTTTATCGTTTAAACCCTACGATTTTTTCTAAATCTGTTTTTTAAACAAATATAAACAAATTCAAAACAAGGTATGTAAAAATTTACAGCGCTCTATATAAGCGCTTTCTATGAAAACTAGCTTATGGCCAAACGTTCGCGTGGCGGAAACTTGAATTTCTCCGAAGTTTATGCATGCACTAATTTTATTCATACATACACAATTACACACAAATACACACTAATTTTTGGACACATTTTTTTTTCTAAGTCCATGGATTAAAAAAAGTTCCGCCAGGACAACGTTCGCCCAGCGGAATCAGTTTTTAGCGAATTTCTCCACAATGGCTGCATGCACAATTTTTTTTACCATACACAATTACACGACGTCATACACTAAATATCTGCATAATTAAAATCTTTAAATTCAACAACATTCCGCTGCGCGAACGCACACCTAAGGAAGGTGTACTTGAGGACCCTGGTACTCAATTTTGCAAGTACGACCCCTGACAAGAAACTGAAACGTCTATTGGTTTTTCAATACACCAGTTCTAGCGATTATGTATGGAACAGTTATTCCAGTGAGGTATTAGTTATCCAGAGGTACTCCTTGCGCTTTACTGTCCATACCTAAAAAATATAATATTAATTCAGTAATCATCGATTGTTTACTTTTGTTTGTCTGTGCCAAAGTAATTCTATCTATTTAGTGGCTTCTCTTTGGGTGCATGTTTATTCCATGAAAGTGTTTTGCTGTTAATAGATAATTAAGTGCCTTAAACGTACAGCGGCGTCGAAGCAGCTGATTGCTTAAATGTTGTTTAATTGATTACATTGCAGTTTTGGCCGTATGGGGTATTCTGAAAACCTGCCCCTTTTTTTGAAGTCGGGTAATAATGATGAAGTTGTGAAATGACCGCAGCTTGATAGTTTTTATATATATATATATATATAAAATAGACTATTCACTGCATTATGTTAAGTGTAATAAAAAATAATTTTATGGTTTTTTTCTACAAAAATAAACACTTTGAAAGTAGTATTGAACTTTTGGTATTTAGCTGTAAAATGATTCTTTCTTTGGATTTTTCCTGTATGTCACACCACAATCTAACACAGAATACGACACTATTATTATTTTTTAAATTTACCCGTTAAAGTTTACAAAGATTACGACGAAAACACCAAAATTAAAACGGTTTTTTTTTTGACAGGAGACTATTAGAGACTAAATTTTTCAAAACCGGTCTCACTGTCAAGTCTATTCTGTCTCTGTTTCTGTATAAGGCTAAGTATTTCACTCGCACACTTTGATCATCTATAACGATAGTATTATAATTTTATGGTTTACTCATAGAGATATCACTTTTAACCAAAAAAATTAAATTTAAAAATGATTTCTCCGGCAGAAAATTCCAATGATTTTCGGCTCAGAATTATGGTCTGAATACACTATTTCAATATTCGGTATTGTGTTTTTTACATCCTGTATAACTTAGTAACGCTAAGCAAGCGGATAGTGCAGCGTCTACTTCGAACAAGCTGCACGCAGTTATCTTACTGAACGAGCGATATGGTTTAGCTCGATCTGGGGGCGCGGCAGTACCCCCACGAAGTCGAGCAAACAAAAAACATAGGCAGTCATGGAACTGCCGACAGAAGTGAAACTTTGAACTTTGCGTCGCCAGTCAAGCGCAATACGTCACATTAGTATGTAGATTACGCGACCCATAAATTTTGGCCCCACCAAAAGTCGCCCAATGCTGTTTTTGAAAAGAAAACAAGAAGTTTTCCACTTCAAAACAAAACAAGTGTTATGTGACAGTAGGCGAAAACACAAGTGATATCATACATCAACCGATACCGGGCCATAAATAACCGCACTGAGGTGCAGCTAGCCCTCTTTTGCATCGGACGGTGAGCAGAGTGGACCAACAAGGTGATCAGTATCGTATTCTTAATTTGTTTTATTGTCTCCATATGTGTGAAAGTGTTAGTCTTATTTTTTAGATGGTTTTTAATATTTAAAATCAGAAGTGGGTCAGTTTCCGCCTGATTCTACGTCACGCGCCAACTTACTATATGCGCTAAAAATGTCAGAACATAGGAAGCATCGTATGCCAATTTTTGGTTTGGAGCAACAACTTCAAACGGTTTTGAATTGTTTGACGGCCCTGGAAAATAATTCAGCGTTTCCTTTTTTGTAAAGTATAGGGGGCAAACTAGCAGACGGGTCACCTGGGTTAACAAGAATACTAGTAATGTGTGACCCACGTTACTACTCGTAGTAGTCCTTTTAAAAAAAATATATTCACTGGATTTACCCTAAATGTATTTTATTTTGTTAGACCGAGGGCCAAACACATTAGTAATTAGTCCTCGACAGACATGTCTCATTGAACCCATTTTGTTAATTAAATTTCTTTTTGTTTATGTTGGTACGTTTCTTATACGTGAGTAATAAGAAATTCCTGTAGTGTCATATTAATTATTAATAGATTATTGGACGCCAAAATAAAGCCAAGCATCGCAAGTTCTCAGAGCGAATTAAGTACCTACTTGTGACGAAGGGCGAGAAGTCGTTTGCAAACATCCTGTAAACATCCTGAATAATGATGAATCCTGATTAGGCTAACGTTTAAAATGTTACTTTTAGCACCAAAAATCTTACGAAGATAAATCTTCGTAGCAAAGAAATTCGTCTTCGAAAACAATCAGATGTATGAGTTATTATATCTACTGTCCAAAAGATGGGTTTTGCATACCAGGATTCGCCCAAAACACAAAATCCTATACTATTCATGGATTATATTGCATTACAATTTTCAATAAAATGACAACTATTTAATAGAAATTGGTATTCATAAACCATAATTTGCCTGTAGTACACTATAAGTATTATATTTTGTTATGTGGATGTAACGGATATCCGACCAGTAACCAGTATCCCTAGGTCGGATACCGAACAGTGGCCACAAATCCATTTCATCTCAAAATTTTCTCCATTAAAAAAAAATCTTAGGTGAACAAGCTCTCTTGGTGATCGGGCAAACGGTTTACTAGAAATACATTTTCATATTGATGTCATATTATATTATACATATAAAACAGTACTTTAACAGAACCCATTAACACAAATGCTGATAAATAACATCTTGGCAACATATTACTCACCCAGTGCACTACCGACGGCGACGTGAACCCAATCCTAACACAAGCATTTAGCTTAGCTGGAGGGGTTAAAAAGAATACCAGTAATGTGTGACCCACGTTGCTGATATTTTATTGCTGGTTAAGAAAAAAGAAAAGATATTAATATACATATACGAGTATGTCGCATATTATAGCCTTGATATGGTTAAATCCCTATAGTCCCGTCAGTGGGTCCTACTTTTGTGTTGGAGGATCACAATCACACCCTGTTTCTCCACAACATATTTCATTTAAAAAGATTTTGATTTAAGAACCACGAAACATGCATTTATTGTAACACAATACAATATATTTTTATTGTACACGATAGAAAAAAGTTACAGCATAAAAAAGAAACATTGGGACAACAACATGGCTAACAGTGGGAGAGCCATGCTTTGGCACGTATAGGCCGGTTCGACCGGAGTGATACCACGATCTCACAGAAAGCCAGCAGTGAAGCAATGTTTTCATTCACACACACACTTCTATATATGTGCCTGAGCGTGACGGTCACGCGAGTTCAGTGCTTTTTCCTCGTCCCAAAAGTGCCCAACGTTCCTAAAGAAGTTTACACTTCAAAAAGTAATCACGACAAATGTGGCACCTCCATTTGTTTTAATTCGTTCGGCAATTTGGTAGAGGTAACCAATGAGAAGTTCGGCAATCAGTCAGACCTTTTATTGAGTAACTAAGGCCTGTTTCTTAAAAATAAAAAATAACAAACTCGGCTCCGTCGTATGAGTTTTCGAGGGGGACGGACATCAGGGTCGGACATCAGTGTCTGACATTAGGGTCACGTGTCCTGACGCGAGTTTAACATTTTTACTAATCTAAAAGTGCACAGCACAGGTGTACAAACTCAGCTGAGTAACTTATGAACTGTATTATGAATGTAAGAGAAAATAGATACATAATAATTATATATATTTCTTAAATACATTTTATAGGTTCATTTATTAAAGAGAGTATTTAAAAAAACGCACTAAAGTCATAGTAGAAGAAACTGCAGTAGTACGATTACATGATTAGTAAGAAGTAACATCAAAGTCGGCGGTAGTGCGGCATCCACATTGAATGCACCGCATGCCTTTATCTTACTGAAAGAGCTACGGTTTAGCTGCATCACACTTTTATATAGTTGTCTCTTTTCATCTGTAAAAAATAAAAATAAGGCTGATAGCTGACTCATAACCTAAAAACTGAAAAAAATGATTAACCTTTATCTTTAAGTATGCAATATCGCTCCTAGAAGCCAGTGAATGCCCCAGGAGGCATCTATACTTTTGGAAGAAGCTAGGATGGCTCAAATAACCAGCGATACTAACTTTTAAATTTTCGTGTTCCATGATATAGTTAGTTATGTATTTATACGGGAATTAACGCAATTATGAAATAAGTGTTATAGTTATAGGTGAGTCTGAATGCGGAAACACAGCCCTATACCAATATCCAAGCAAAACAAAAATCTCGTTATTTTTTTTTATTAATAGCCAAAAACTATCAATGCCAAAAAAGTTCATGTTTAATTAAAATTGGGAAGTAAAGTGGGTTAGTTCTCTTTAAACCTAAGGCTCGTCAATATTCATATTCGTGATCCAGATCAGATCAAGTGTCGTTGAACGACATAGTTACATTACATTATTACACACCTGAGCAACTGATGTCCATCGACCTTAATATACATACTGTTTCCACATCCTCTACAGTTAAGTAGAATTTCTCACAGTGCGTGCATAGTAATGTTATTAAAATAACATTCTTCACCGAAATACATATAGTTGTAAGCAATGCCCAAGTGCCATTTATCTAAAACGTTATTGATCTATAGTAATATAATGTTTCCTTAAGCCACTATGTTTTTTTCTAAATACTACAACAAACTTACATTAGTAAAAGCATCTTTATCAAATTTGTATAGTTCAAGTTGCATTTGCACGTAACTTAAACAACGGCTGAGTGTATCGATACATTGTAAGAAAATCTGTAAAGTAATAGTTATTGGTTTATTATTTATAAACTGCATAAAAATATAAAATCCAAAACCAGTAATGAACCATTACACAACAGTATTTGCTCCGTGACAGTGAATGAGGGAATATACAGCCATAGTAGTATTCTGTAATACTTCTTATGTTAGGAGACCAAATCTAATATTCTGGTTGCAATGTACAAGTATTCATTACTTTACAAATCAATCTAAATATTTACCAAAGCATGAAATATCTTCTTGTATAAAGTATAAGCCTGCATCAAATTTTGATAAATATTGAAAACTTTTTTAGTATCCTTTCCTTGTAGATCATCGATCAAGAGAATGTTATTGTTAAACTTAATCAAATATGTCTTGAGCATTATTATAATCTGAATAGCATAAATGACATTTAAGTCAAAAATTACAAATAAAACATCTACAAAACAATCTGAAATATCAAAATAATCTTCAGAAATGTAGAAACATGCCTTCAGCCCTATGCCAACACAAGCTCCACATAAATTAGCAGTCCAGTTCCAAAGAACGAAATGCTTTTTATATTTTTCACCAATGTCAATGTTGTCATGAATTGTTTGAAGAGCCAGGATTAGGAAAATGTTATTGTTACTGTGAACAATATTAAAAAGGAGGACTGCAACGATTAAAATACAATTAAACGTTGCATTGAAGTAAGTACAGAAACTCAAGACTTTACTGCCGAAGAGGTTAGTTACTCCTACTATTTCACCATAAAACATTCTGTTAAAATACAAAATATACAAAACTGGTAGAAATATGAACATGATAATGTTAAACTTCTTTCCATTTGGATAGATAAAATTGTCTCTTATTATGAACTTCGGCGATAATAATATACTGTGCACCAAAAAGAAAGGGTAAAATAAGATTTTAATGTAGTTGTTTAAGTAATTATTTAGTAAAGTTTCTCCGAGTATATTCGGTGATATTTTGGTTGTTGGCGACAATTTTGAAATGTATCTCTTTGAAATACTTAATATTTGATTGAACATATTTCTTGAGTTCAGTAAGCACGCTTCATTGAGTCTTTGCTAACAGACTAAATGTTATTAATCGAATTTGTTTAGGCACTTCAATAATTGATTCGGCTTAAATTAGACAAATACAAGATATGAATCATTCGTAATTAAATTTTTAGTAGTGGCCTTCGTTCAGCAGTGGAAATCCCATTTTTAATATGATGAGATGATGACGATGTCGATTATAAGCCTGAAGATACATCAACTAACTAATGAGGAAAATGATCCAAGGAAAGCGTGGGTCGAAAAACTGCAAATAATTACAATAATTTGGTAAAAACGTAAGTAGGTAATATTTTTGATATTGATTTTTCACAAAAGCTTGCAATATGTAAATCCTGTAAATTCTCTTACGCCTATTCCGTTTATTGAAGATACGAATGCAAGACAAAAACATTAAGTTTAACATCGTCGATATCACTACATGCCACCGTTTGTCTCAGAGTTTAATACCAATGTAAAATTATAAAATGTATAATGTACATGAATATCTTCTGTAGACATATAAAAAAATATTGTCAGAAATGAGATAGTCAATTTTCTCCACTGTATCATCTTATGTAAAACTGTTGCCATGTTTCTATTCGTTTCCTATCACTTTATCAATATTAATTAATCTATTTGATCTTAGATTATATATAGGTCCAGATGCCTAATCCGCGCCCCAAAACTGAAGCCAAAAAAATACAAGCGACTAATACAAATACAAATACAAGCGACTCACTCGTCACACGCGAGCGAACGTTCGCCGCTGAAGTAAGTGTAGAGGCGCTATTTATATAATATTCAAAAATGCCTGGTTGTGCGTTATATCTTGTAAAAATTATACAAAAAAAAATCTTAAGTGTCCGAACATCACATTTCACTTGTAAGTATTCTATTTCCTAATGTAATTTATAAACAATAGAACAAAATTTCAAATTAATAAAATTGCGGACGCCATTATTAGAGATGTTGCCAGGGACGTGAATTTCATTTACCCATAACGCATTCTAGCAGTATGTATAATTTTCTTTGCCAAACTTGTTATTTATAGAAAGACGAGAAATATGCTTACTGTTAATGTTCGCGAAACTGTAATCCTTAAAATATTCTTAATTTCTAAGCTCTAGCGCCTGGAGTTCAATGTGTCCGTCAAACGATACTTTGGCTATAGGATTGTACTCGTATTATAATTTATTAATACTACTCCTAACGAACACAGCTATAGAGCACTTAGGACTTGTAAAATTTTGCTAGTTTCTTGATAGTTCATAAAATATATTTTTATTTTATTTTAATCGGAAAACAAACAGTATTAACAACTTAAAGATAAAAACAAAGAATATAGCTAGTTACCAATTACATGTTTTCGCATTTTAATAAATCTTCTGTAAAAGTATATTATGGTCAATACGGTCGAAACATTTACTGTAGTCAGTAAAAATACAGTCCACCTGACATATATATATATATATATATATATATATATATATATATATATATATATATATATATTATATATATATATATGCAATCAACGGTGTTGTGTCGAAGTGGCATGTAGTCAAGTCAGGAGTTCCCCAGGGATCGCTGCTTGGGCCTTTTTTATTTAATATATTCATTAATGACAGTAACACTTGTTTTCAAAATTCATCATTTTTACTTTACGCAGATGATATGAAATTTTAAAAAAAAATTAACAATATCGAAGACTGCTACTCTTTACAACAAGATCTCGAAAGACTTGAAAACTATTGTCAGCTAAATAATCTACAACTCAACGTATCTAAATGTTACACAATTACATTCACCCGCAAAACCAACAGCATATCCCACACATACACTCTAAAGACTGACCATCTGAAACGAGTAGATTGCATACGAGATTTAGGTGTGATACACGATTCTAAGCTTACCTATAAGAAGCACATAGATCACATAGTTAATAAAGCTAACAAAGCCATGGGGTTTTTAAAAAGATCATGCTCCCAGTTCACGGATGTCAACATAATCAAAATATTATTCTGTTCCTTTGTCCGTAGCCCACTTGAATATTGTTCGCAGGTTTGGAACCCAATGTATGACGTCTATATTTCAAGATTGGAATCTATCCAGCGAAACTTTACAGGATACCTTCAGTACAAGTGTAAAACCCGCGACCATAATTATGAATCGAGGTGCAAAAGATACCATTTGCTACCACTTAGTGAAAGAAGGAGCATATCAGATATCTCCTTTCTCGTTAAGTTAGCACATTCCTACATCGACGCCCCACAACTTCTCTCCAAGATTCAGTTACGCGCCCCTAATAGATCTGTTAGGATACCTTTCCTTCTTCTTAACGCCCCCCGCTGCAGCACAAATTACAGACAGAATTCATTCTTTATAAGATCGGTTAAGTGCTACAATAGGTTGGTTAACTTTTCTGAACTTGACTTATTCACTACTAAGCCGAATGTATTAAATCAAACCCTCTCTAAACATTGGTTCGAATTGGTTCAATAACTGTGTAGATGCACTTCATGAGGTATTGTTATGAGTGAGGTAGTATTATAGTTAGGTATAGTATACACCATCATTGTAATATTTTTCTTTTTTTTTCTTAAACAAACAAGCATCATTGTTATTTAAATGCGAAAACATGTAATTGGTAACTAGCTATATTCTTTGTTTTTATCTTTAAGTTGTTAATACTGTTTGTTTTCCGATTAAAATAAAATAAAAATATATTTTATGAACTATCAAGAAACTAGCAAAATTTTACAAGTCCTAAGTGCTCTATAGCTGTGTTCGTTAGGAGTAGTATTAATAAATTATAATACGAGTACAATCCTATAGCCAAAGTATCGTTTGACGGACACATTGAACTCCAGGCGCTAGAGCTTAGAAATTAAGAATATTTTAAGGATTACAGTTTCGCGAACATTAACAGTAAGCATATTTCTCGTCTTTCTATAAATAACAAGTTTGGCAAAGAAAATTATACATACTGCTAGAATGCGTTATGGGTAAATTAAATTCACGTCCCTGGCAACATCTCTAATAATGGCGTCCGCAATTTTATTAATTTGAAATTTTGTTCTATTGTTTATAAATTACATTAGGAAATAGAATACTTACAAGTGAAATGTGATGTTCCGACACTTACGATTTTTTTTTTTATAATTTTTACAGGATGTAACGCACAACCAGGCATTTTTGAATATTATATAAATAGCGCCTCTACACTTACTTCAGCGGCGAACGTTCGCTCGCGTGTGACGAGTGAGTCGCTTGTATTTGTATTTGTATTAGTCGCTTGTATTTTTTTGGCTTCAGTTTTGGGGCGCGGATTAGGCATCTGGACCTATATATAATCTAAGATCAAATAGATTAATTAATATTGATAAAGTGATAGGAAACGAATAGAAACATGGCAACAGTTTTACATAAGATGATACAGTGGAGAAAATTGACTATCTCATTTCTGACAATATTTTTTTATATGTCTACAGAAGATATTCATGTACATTATACATTTTATAATTTTACATTGGTATTAAACTCTGAGACAAACGGTGGCATGTAGTGATATCGACGATGTTAAACTTAATGTTTTTGTCTTGCATTCGTATCTTCAATAAACGGAATAGGCGTAAGAGAATTTACAGGATAAAAATTATTGTTAGTGGCTTAGCTAGTCCTTTGGCGCACTTGACAATAAATAATGGCAGTATATTGTCTGGACCCGCGCCATTGGTGAGATCTAAAGAATCCAGGAGCCTAAGCACATAGTCGGGATTTATTTCAATTTCACCTATATTTAGTGTGGAATCAGTAGGCGGAACATTTGTTGGACTTGAGGTATTTGAACTTCTATCTGAAGTTGAGAGAAAATTCGACTGGAAGTACGTTGCAAAAGCATCACCAATTTCTTCACTTGTACTGTTGGATCGACCTTCTGAAGACATAGTGGAGGAGAGAGTGTTAGAGCCCTTTTTGTTTGCTTTAATAAAAGACCAGAACATTTTTGGATTTTTTATAATAGAATCTTCAGTTTTGGCAATGTAGGTACAATAACATTGCTCTTCAACTGCTTTGGCTCTAGCGCGAAGTAGTATAAAAGAGTCGTAATCCGATGTGTTGCCGTAGGTGTGATATTTACGTAGGTATTTATATTTTTCTTTCAGGATTTTTTTTAAACTAGAATTATACCATGGTGGGTACTTTGATGGGTAAATCATTTTGTGAGGTATGTAATTATTAATTAAATTGTTAAGATAGTCGTAGAAAATATCAACTGCGTCGTCTAATGAATTGCTAAGCAGGTGGTCTTCCCATACGTAATCGTTCAGAAATTTATTAATGTTTTCGTAGTCCCCAGACTCAAAAAACCATTTCTTCCTAGGATTAGGTTTTAACGGCAAGTCAAGATGGTAGCTCAGAATAATATCAAGAGATCCATGATGATCATCTTCTGGAACGAGAGGGCATACACAGGCGCTAACACATAAATCAATATTAGACAACACTAAGTCCAAAATTCTTCCCTTTGATTTGTTGTGACATGTATTATACTGATTTAAATTACACTCGGAAAGAATATCAAAAAAATATGTTTGAAATTCACCTGTGTATATATATATATATATATATATATATATATATATATATATATATATATATATATATATATATATATATATTAGGGTGGGCCAAAAAAAACTTGATTTATTTTTGCATTAGGTACCATGAAAATATTGTTCAAGATGACGTGAAAATAAGCCTGTGAACACAGCAGTTCTTAATATTACTATTAAGAGGTGCCGCTTCATGATTTTTGATTTCCCATTTAAATAACGTGATATTTTTTTTTTAATTAAAATTTTATCGCGTTCCAACGAATTGACAAGTTGTAAAAATCAATACATATTCTTGTAGGAAATTAAACGATCTACAAAAAAGGTCATATGATTTTTCGCTAAGTTAGCTCATTTAAAATTTTGCAATTACGTACTTGAAGTATGATAAAAACTATAAATTCTACTATGTTGAACCTAATTATTCAGATGTAAATAATACTTAAAGTTACGTCAATCTCTCCAACTGGGTTTACTGAAATTTAACCTTGAATAACTTTTAAACGAGCTGACTTAGCGAAAAATCATATCCGACCTTTTTCGTAGATCGGTTAATTTCCTACAAGAATATGTATTGATTTTTTCAACTTGCCAATTCGTTGGAACGTGACCAAATTTCAAACAAAAAAAAATTATATATATATATATATCCAAGTATTGTTGTAAATATGTCTTTAAATTTACATGGTTTGAGTGGCTGAATTAAAATGCAATAATATTGGGATACAATGCCCCGGTTTCCTAATACATTGAGTATATAAATAGTTCCTACTAAGTAGCTTTATTTTTATTTTACATTTGTCTTTTTAACTAAACGATTAAATAAAAAAAAATTCATAAACGAATACTTGTAACATATGTAAATACATTTAAAATGTCTTTATTTAATATTACTTACATCAAAAAAAAATATTATGTTTCATAAAAAAGTCCCTAAATTTTGGGGTAAACTCTATGCACTGGTAGTAAAACCATCACGCATACAAGCGCAGATATTGTATGTACTCGCGTTGGGCGGGATTCACTCACACTCACACAGCTCCAAAAAGTGGCTTCAAAGTAAACGGTGACTTTTGTACTGGTCACGGTATCTGGACCTATATATAATCTAAGTATTTAATATTTAAAATTGTTTCGCTTCTTGAACGATAGAAATTTTTGTAGGAAACAAAGTTTCAAGTAATAATTTATTAAAATTTCTTCTTTTTATACGACTTCGACAGTGGACATACTTTAGAAATCTTGACGTCATCGACGACGTATTTATTTAGAAACACCGAAAAATATAAAAAAAAATGCGGTAGTACAATTATATAGCTTAGTAACACTAGGCTAGGTGGTAGTTCAGCGTCTACTTCTATCAAGCTGCACGCAGTTATCTTACTGAACGAGCCATGTTTTAGCTGGAAAACAAAGGCACAGTCAACCGTTCCTCGAAGCAATTCAGGACGCATTGACCTCCCTGCAACTTCGTTGCGGATAAAGCTAGAAGTCTAAATTTTTAGTGACCAATGGGGCATAATTTAATAAGTGTTACGTGACGGTAGGCAAAAAAAAAAACGAGTGATGTCACATATCATCCGATATCGGGCCATAACTGAGGTGCAAAAATAATATCAAATTCATAATATCATAAAATAGCTAAACAATTAGTAATATTATTACGTTTTACAATGTATTTAATTAATATTTTATGGTTCTGTTTTAATAATTATTATTTTTGTGTTCCGTCTCACGCAACTGTCAAGCCAGACGACAGACGAGCCGGTGGCCATTACTGTTTATATGTCGATTGACAATAGTCACTGTGATAATCTCTCCCCTTAAATAGTAATATTATTTACGGAACTCTGTTTGAGCAGCTGGCGACTAGTTTTGTTTTTAACTAGCATTTTTTTTTTGTACATGAGTGATCTATGGTTATTTTATAAGTTGCGAGTAGGTTAAACATAATTTGTAGGTCCTTGTTTGTAGCATAGTTATCTCCGTTTTTGTCTAATTACTTAAAAACTCTGGTATTTGTGGGCAAATGAACACTTTTATATATGTCTATAATAAATAAAGACTTTAGAAGAAAGAAACTAAGAATAGTTTATTTCGCACTTGCCGACTCGCTAATTAGTTATGGACTCCTTGTATACAGGCGAACCTTTGTTACATTTCAGAGATATTGAAGACATACAAATAGGAATAATAAAGTTCTTAGTTAGTAAAAATGTTAAAGGTAAGTGCAATAAAGATTATCATAAGTTATATCCCATTTGCAAAATTATACCCATAGATAAAAAAAGTAGATTATTGGGTAGGTCTGGAATATTATTAATTTAAATATAAAATTAATATTATTAACAAGTACAACTCACGTAGGGTTAGAGAGAATAAACTGGTTCAACCACAGATAACAAATTATTATGGTAAGAGAACATCTAAGTATTTGGTACCTGAAGTGTTTAACAAAATAGATATATTAAGAGAAAAAGTAAAAATTTGTAAAGGATCACTTAAGATAAAATTAAAAAACATTATACAGGATAGCTAATAGAACTAAATACGTATAGTATAGTAGATTAAACCATACAATATATAAGCGGTAGGTATTTAATAAATAAGGTCCTACAGTTAACATAATAACAATAAGACAGGTTTATAAGTTACTGTATTATATAATTGTATATTATTGTGTCTAATATTAGATGTACATAAGGCGGTTCATTGTTATGCAAAAGAGCGCCTCTCGCCATCAAACGTAAAAGTTTGGCGAGTTTAGAATTACGTAACACCTCTGTAAAATAATTTCATTACTTAAATAAATAAATAATTTATTGTGCAACAACTTTAGACGGAGTTCCATACGTATGTGGTCATTATCCTTTATCTACATATAACTAATCTATTGTAACCCTCTGTGTTATATTACTATAATTTTTTTCATTTTTATCTGTCTGTCTGTCTGTCTGTTTGTCTGTATCATGGCCGCACATCACGTTGAAACTACTAAGCGGATTCAAATGAACTTGGCATGATTTGAGTTCATACTACGAGGTAGGACATAGGATACTTTTTATCCCGAAATTCAGAACGGTTTCCTTGAGAGGGGGGATGAAAGTAAAAATGTGTACTTAGTTGTACTACGTAGTCCGATTGCAATAATTCTTTTTTTTGTTAGAAAGGAGGTACTTACTAGATTGTCACTCACGTAGGTACTCTTTTTTCATTTATATTTATATAATAAATTAGTAGACGTTGAGTTTGTCTGTTTGGTTGCTTTACGTAAAAAGTACAAAATAATCGCGGAAACGTGTTATACACAAGTATTGTGTGTATTCGGTGTAACATTTAGTATTTGATTTATCACAATAGGTTCTTTCTATCCAAAGAAAAAAGAATTCAAAGTTTTCAAGAAAACTGTATACAATACAACACGTAACGGCATCTGTTGGTCACAAGTAATACTAACTAAACTTTAACGTTAAATGGTCATTTATTGTTTTAGATATTTATTATTAGCATAGAATTCGCGCACTAGAAATATTCCTGTGTGTTTAAATGTTTGTGAAGCCTCCCAGAACAAAACCACAAACTGAAACACCCAGACTCGGGAAAACTATTTGTGTATCACACAATTTTTGTTCCGTGTTGGATTTGAACCATAACCATCCGTGCTTACGCATTATAAACATATACATTATACCTTTAAGTAAATATTTGTGGAGCAATATTCATAATAATTTAATATAAACTAATACAATATACATAATTATGTATAATAATAATAATAATCTGTAGAGTTTACGTTTCTGTAGGTACAAAAATATATTTTTTTAAATCGGAGTGTAAGAGGACCACCATCTGAAACTATCTTTGGAATTTATGTCTGTTTATCTGCTCAGTTGTGCAATGTGCAATAAAAAAAGTACAAAACAAACGTGAAAACCTTTTCTGCAAAACAAAAATATTGTACGTAATGCACTCTATCATTACAATGCAGTTAATCTTACTTTAGATTAGACATATAGATGTTTGACTTAAAGTTGAACGAATGCACTTACTGCAAATTTTTTTCATGAAAAAATAATGTTAAATTTTATAAAAAATGTTAAATCTTGAATTCAAGACTAAATAGTTTTATAAAATAAACGAAAAAAAGTATAAAATTTAATACTTTCTAAAAGTGCACACAACTTTAAGAGTGTTGTGTATGTGTGCTGCTCTATAGGGGGCTTTGGGGAAATTGTTTGAACTGCGGTATTAAGATTCTCTGCAAAATATTAACCTTTGCGCCATTAATTTTCTCAAACTGACGTACCTGTGTTTTCTCTATGCAAATTTCAAATTATTTGTATGCGGTTACAAAATAATAAATTCTAATAGTGAAATAAAAACTCCTTTTTATAATTAAAGTACGTTTAATATTATTTACCACAACTATGCAATATATTCCTTTACCGACCGATGGGAGGCATTATGGTGCTTTTCTGTGGTACGAGTAACTGTGGAAACAGTAAGGTTATTTTATTGTTTGGCGGTCCCAGAGTAACCGGTGTCCGGTTCTTGGCTATGCCAACGAGCTTTTTTGCCTCCTTGCAGTCACCAAAGCCAGCAATAAATTCACAAATATATTTCAGGGTGTTGTAAGGAATATACACACATTTATAAATATATTTTAGAACGGTTATAAAACAAGAAAATCACACACCATTCCAACAAAATTACATCTAAGCTGAAATATTGAAAGATAGCCGATAAAGTTCTTTTACATTTCTAAACCCTTCATTTTTAGTTTGGTTACATAAGTGTGACATCTTATGTTACCCCGTGACTGTAAACAAAGCTCAGAGCCAAACATTTATTTGTTGCGGGGGTGGACCTTAGTATTGACTGGGAGTAATTTATTACGTATACCGAAGGGCCTATAGTTTCTAGGAAGCGGCACTGACTGACTGACTACAGCAAGAGTCTCCCACTTAGTCGGACGCATTCTGATGCACTTTTTACAAACTCAGCTCAGTAGCTTATTAAACTATATAGTTTAATAAGCTACTGAGCTGAGTTTGTATGAATGTAAGAGAAAATAAGTACATAATAATTATATATACCTTAAATGTATAGGTTAATTTATTAATGAGAGTATTTAAAAAACACAATAAAGTTATAATAGATGAAACTGCAGTAGTACGATTACATGATTAGTAAGGAGTAACATCAAAGTCGGCGGTAGTGCGGCATCTACATTGAATGCACCGCATGCCTTTATCTTACTGAAAGAGCTACGGTTTAGTTGCATAACACTTTTATATAGTCGTCTCTTTTCATCTGTAAAAAAATAAAAATAAGGCTGATAGCTCATAGCCTAAAAACTGGCAAAATTATTAATCTTTAAATATGCAATATCGCTCCTAGAAGCTACTGAAAGCCCCAGGAGACCTCTGTGCTTCTGGAAGGAGCTAGGCTGTCTCGACTAATCAACGATATTTGAACGCATAATGGACCGACTATGAGTCTAAACGCTGAAGAAGATAGTCTAAGATCCCTGCAGGATTGCTACGTTCATCGAGTATTTAATCAAAATATTTTTTTTATATACGATTTTATAAGGGTCAATACGGCCGGGTGGCCTATTAAAATTTGCCCGCTAGTATTTTAAATTAAACTAATATTAATTGACTCTTTAAAAAAATTTACTCTCTAGGTATAAAAATAAACTATTCATTTTCGCAGAAATAAACATATTAGTTTCCGTTGCTCAGTCAGGTTATATTTTGTTATATTTATACGTTCATGACGTATATTCATCATTTATATATCAAATTAAAGCAATTTTTTTTTCTGTACATGATAAACTCACTCTGCCTATGTAAAAGTGGCCGCAAATAGAGGTTGCCAGCTGTTAAAGATTGTTGAGAGTGAAAAAGAGTTACCGCGCTGTATCATTCGTCAGAAAAGGATGGGGATAGCTAGCTGTGAGAGTTTTTAAAGACTTTGCGCATGCGTTGAAAGCCAGTGTTTTTGAAAGATTTTTTTTTTTTTCCAAAAAGTAAGTAAATGTTAATTTAATTTAAAATACTATATTTTAATAGGCTACCTCTCTAAATTATTTTGATTAAATACCAGATGAACGTAGAAATCTTCAGCGGTATCTCGTACTAAGGGCCCTATACAAATATCCAAACAAAACAAATAATGAATTTGTTATTAATAGGCAAAAACTTTGAATGCCAAAAATTTTCATGATTAATTTTAATTGGAAAACAAAGTGGATTAGTTCTCTGAAGGATATTTGACAATATTCGAAGTACTTATATTCCAATTTCCGGGTAAACCAATTGCCGTTGCAAGACATAGTACATTACATTATCACACACCTGAGCAATTGATGTCCATTGACCGCAATATACATACTGTATCCACATCCTCCACAGTTAAGTAGAATTTCTCACAGTGCGTGCATAGTAATGTTATTAAAATAACATTCTTCACCGAAATACATATAGTTGTAAGTAATGCCCAATTGCCATTTAGCTAAAATGTTATTGATCTATAGTAATATCATGTTACCTTATATAACCTATATTTTTTCTAAACACTTAACAAACTTACATTAATATAAGCATCATGATCAGATTTGTATAGCTCGAGTAGAATTTGCACGTAACTTATACAACGGCTGAGTATATCGACACATTGAATGAAAACCTGTAAAGTAACAGTTATTGGCTTTTTCTTATCTATCTGAATAAGAATATAAAACCCTATTACACGACAGTGAGTGAGGTCCATTACAGCCACAGTTGTGTCTTTACAAATAAATCTAAATATTTACCAAAGCATGAAATATCTTCTTGTATAAAGTATAAGCCTGCATCAACTTTTGATAAATCTTGAAAACTTTTTTGGTATCCTTTCCTTGTAGGTCATCGATCGAGAGAATGTTATTTTTAAACTTAATCAAATATACCTTAAGCATTATTATAATCTGAATAGCATAAATCACATTTAAGTCAAAAATTACAAATAAAACATCTACAATAATATCTAAAATATTAAATAAACCTCGAGAAATGTATAAACATGCCTTCAGCCCTATGCCAACACAAGCTCCACATAAATTAGCAGTCCAGTTAGAAAGTATCAAATACTTTTTATATTTTTCACCAATGTCAATGTTATCATGAATTGTTTGAAGAGCCAGTATTAGGAAAATGTTATTGTTACTGTGAACAATATTAAAAATGAGGACTGCAACGATTAAAATACAATTAAAAGTTACATTGAAGTAGGTTAAACAAGTCAAGATTTTATTGCTGATGATGCAAGTTACTCCTGCTATTTCACAATAAAACATTTTTTTAAAATACAAAATATACATAACTGGAAGAAATATGAACATGGTAATGTTAAACTTCTTTCCATTTGGGTGGATAAAATTGTCTCTTATTGTAAACTTAGGCGATAATAATAAACTGTGCACCAAAAAGAAAGGGTAAAATATATTTTTAATATCGTTGTTTAAGTAATTATTTAGTAAAATTTCTTCGAGTATATTCGGTGATATTTTAGTTGTTGGCGACATTTTTGAAAGATATCTCTTTGAAATACCTAATATTTGATTAAACATGTTTCTTGGTCGGGCACACCACATCGAGTCTTTGCCAATCAATTATTGTAGTGTCTAAACAAATTCAATTATTAACATATAGTCTTCATGTTAATAATTGAATTAAATGTTTGTTTAGGCACTATAATAATTGATTCGGTTTGAATTATAAAAAATACAAGATATGAATCAGTCGATAAAATCTATTATAAATTATAGCCATTTATAAAATTAAATCTTCAGGAGTGGTCTTCGTTCAGCAGTGGACAACCCATTTTTAATATGATGAGATGATGATGATGATGATTGTAAGCCTAAAGATACATCAACTCACTAAATAGGAAAGCGGTCAAAGCAAAACGTGGGCCGAGAAATTGCAAATAATTACAATAATTTTGTAAAAACGCAAGTTTGTAATACTGTAAGCTTGCAATATGTAAATACTGTAAATCCTCTTACGCCTATTCCTATTCCGTCTTCTGTAGACATATAAAATAAATACTTTCAGAAATGAGTCGATTGTTTCCACTGTATCATCGTATGGAAGGCTGTTGCTATGGTTAATAAACAATACTTAAAAAATAAAACTATAGTTGTATTAATTTCCTATCATTTTATCAATATTTATTCAATTTGATAATTAAAATTTTCTTGTTAACTTGAACAAAACAGAAAGGGTGTAAAATTATTGTATTATGTGACGTGGCCGACGTGGGTCACACTGAGAGTTTTTAGAATAGGCCAGTAAGAAAAGCAGCCGTTCAAAATTTTTTTTCAATTTCGAATTAGGAACTCTTTGGGCATCTGTATGTTTTCACTAATTGGCGGCAATTTAAAAAGTGTCTGTCGTGATTCGAAATGGATTTGACTAGAGAAAATTTTCGCTTAAAGTTTTATTACGACTTTCGTTGCGGTCTTACTCAACAAAAATGTTACGATAGACTTCGATTGGCATTTCATTACAAAGCCCTATTTCGAGAAACTGTTTACAACTGGTTTAATGAGTTTAAACGTGGTCCGGGCTACATCTCTCGCTCGAGACCGCGTTTTATTTACCTACCTACTAATTTAGCGTACCGTCGACGGTTCAAGTGTCGGTAGGGGCGACAACGCGTAGATCTACGCGTATTCTCTTATGTTTCTATAATATATGTTATAAAATAAATGTATTTGTTATGTTAAATTGTGTTATTGTTAGATGCTAGTGATCTGTTTGTGATGTTTATCAGCAGTCTGGTTACCATAGTACAGGCTCTGCCTAGTTTGGGATCAGACGGCCGTGTGTGAGATGTGTGAAGTTATTATTATTATTCTCTTTATTTATCTTTTACCATATAAATTACATTTTTAAATATGTACATAAAAAATATATATATTTAAAAATATAAAAAAATAGTAGACCACCGACATTGGGTACAGGGACCAAGATACCGGTGGTTAGGGCTCCAAAGAAAGGAACCTCCTCACTATACGGGCCGTGTCGAGAAGAACTGCCTTCTGCATCAGTCCCTTGATCCAACCGTCTAACGCGAGCCTCTGAAGGTGTTGATCGAGACTCTTGGCTATTAATCCATGAGCAGATATGACAATCGGAACAATGATCGCCGATTCGACATTCCACAAATCGACAATCTCGTGAGACAAATCCAAATATTTGATTTGTTTATCTTTTTCAACTTTCACGAGATTCTCGTCATGAGGAACAGCGATATCGATGATCATTGCACGGCGCTCTAATCGATCTATCACCACTATATCAGGTTTATTCGCAACAATAGTTGTCAGTGATGATAGATCGATCCCAATACAATGTGGCACGACCATTTTCAAGAACTGGGTCGGGCACATATCTGTAATATGGCACCTCTGAATTCACAAGGTTGTATTTAAGGGCTAGCTGTTGATGTACAATCCTGGCCACTTGGTTGTGTCTGTGCAAATATTCACCATTGGCAAGACAAGAACAACCAGAAATAATATGCCTGATAGATTCACCGGGGCGGTGGCACGCCCGACAGGTGTCAACCGTACCATCTTTCAGGATATATTTCCGATAGTTATTTGTCATAACAACTTCGTCCATAATTGCAAAGACAAAACCTTCGGTTTCTCCGAAGAGGTCACCGAACCGTAGCCAAGATGTGGACGCTTTTAAGTCTATATCAGGCCCATTTAGGGCCCGATAAAAACGACCATGAAGTGCTTTGCCCTTCCATACCTCCCTGCGCTCATTAATACTAAGAACTACAGGTTTGCGCCAGTTCTCTTTAACCAGAGCGAGCGGAGTGAGTCCGTTGTCCACTGCAACCACATTACAATGGACACCCACATCAGTATGAAGAAAATATTCTCTAAGGTTGTATATCTCACGATTGTGTAAGGTCTTAATGTTTAAAAGTCCACGACCCCCAAACTTTTGATATACAACCTCATTACCGATGAACGTGGGTGGTGCATTCGAAATGCAGTAAGCACTGTACGGACTCTCCTGTCAAGGGCATCTAGTTCCGTCTGAGTCCATCTAAGTATACCAAAGGAATACTCACAAACAAACACCAAACACACACATACATACACAAGCACACTGTTATTATCAAAAATATGTAAAGTTTTAACTTTGTATTATTGTAGAACAAGCAAAAGCATATAATATTTTAAGATAGTATATTATAATACCTACCACCGAAAGGGGTTTGGGACTGTTACTCCTTAATACAGGTTATTCCATAACCTAGCTAGGAGGACAGCGCTTCAACCACAGATTGTACGCACTATTATGTAATTTATTTCTATTTTAACTTATTATGTTCTACAATTGCTTTTTGTAATAAAAGTTATTTATTTATTTATTTATTTTACATCAGAACCGGCATGACCCAACCGTTGCAGGCACGTATTTTGTTACCCCCTGATAAAAGACTTTTTAGCACTTTTTTCAGGCGGCCAAAAAAGCGCTCCTGCAGCGCTTGTTTCATAGTAGGTTCAGGTATTCCCAATGACTGTGATATACCTAGATACTTGTAGGTTTCGGTGGCAGACAGAGATTTGTTGAATCGGAAAGTTCGACTCCATCAGATTCCACTATCACACCTTTCTTTACATGCATGATTGCACACTTGTCCACACCAAATTCCATCCTGATAGAGTTACTAAAGTTTTCAGTTACCTTCAGTAACGCTATCAATTGCAAATTAGTGGGGGCTAGTAGTTTCAAATCATCCATATATAGAAGGTGAGATATAACTAGATCACCTTTCTGCAACCTATAGCCTAGCCCTGAACCCTCTAACAGAGTACTGAGAGGGTTCAAAGCCAGGCAGAACCACAAGGGACTCAGACTATCACCTTGAAATATGCCCCGCTCAATCTTTATTGGTACATTGCTTGCCTCAATCTGCCGACATCCTGGATAGCGAAGTACCGTCCTCCATTGCCTCGTACATGTCTTCAAGAAAGTGCAAAAAGTTGTATCAATTTTATACAACTCTAGCACCTTCAATAGCCACGTATGTGGAACCGAGTCATAGGCCTTCTTATAGTCTATCCAACATGTCGACAGATTCTTACGGTTACGACGTACCTGTTGGCTAATGGCCATATCCATGATAAGGAGCTCTTTAGTACCATGGGTCCCGCTTCTACATCCATTCTGAGAAATAGAAATGATCGAATTTTTATTTAAATGTTAAGTAATTTTGAGTCTCAGAATGGAAGTTAGAAGCTTATACACGGTTGGTAGGCATGTGATAGGTCTATAATTTTTGGGATCCGTGGCATTACCGGATTTGTAGAGTATGTGGGTAATGCCAGTGGTCATAAAATGGGGTAATAACCCTGAATCTAAAGCTGATTAGAATTGAGATGCCAAACGAGCGTGTGAGCTTCGTGACCACTTAAGCCAAAAGTTGTGCAGTCCGCCTGGTCCAGCTGATGTCCAATTTGGTAATGAACGGACTGCACTACTTACGTCCTCTGTGGTTATGGCAATAGGTTCCATTTTTTGTATACGCTCACATGACCGCTTAACATCTCGTATCCAATCACCTTCTGTATGAGTGAAAATAAGAGAAACTAATTTTTTTTTTTTCAAAGAAACAATAAAGTTACGGATTTTTTGATAGAAAGGACCGTTTTTTCTAATAGTACGGCAACGGAGACGGAGTCTTACGTTGCAAGTAGGGCATGCAATTATCCAGCCGATTCACTATTCCGGATAATTGGGATACTTCGAAAACACTATTCGGATAAATCCGGATAATATGAATATTTTGGATAACACTATTAAAAAAGCTTATCCTAAGCTAATCCGTAAAAGTAGAACGTAGAACTAAACTATAATCAAAAAATAGTGCTTGGCAAAGTTTTTCTAAATCTTCATTGTAAGCTAGTATAACACTAACAGCAGACGTAGATGGTGTAAGGCACCATCGACTTTAAGGTATTTTGTGTCTTTGCTTGTTTGCTTAATAAACTTTAATAGTATAATTACGTTTCCAGATTGTTTTTCCTTTTAGTAATGAATAAATGAGAGCGTCGTCATCATTATCAGTAAGCACTTTTTAATTATATTTACATAATAAATATAGTACAATTGTCTTAATCGATGGAACAAATCACATGAAAATTCTTCCCGAGTTCATTGCAGAATGTTCAAGAAAATCTAAATCTTTATCTTTCGTCATCACTTTAATTTTCCGAATCATAGCTATCGACGTTTTTAGTCTCTGAATATGGGATTGCAGAACCAACTGATGGAGCTGTATCACCGTTATTATTTTTGTTAGTACATCTTCTCTTCAGGTGTTCTTTAGTCTAATCTTGCCTATAACTCGCAACGCAAAATTGCTCTTAAATAGAATCGATTAACATTTTTAATCGAATCAGCGAGTATTATGGCAGTTAGTCCCTAAGTGACTACTAATCGACCTGTCAAAGAGAAAATAAAAGAATGTACAGAGTATAGTGGACTACGAACAGTAAATCTCGCTCATATCTTTTTTGTACTTAGCCAATCGAGCGCATTTTCCTCTTGTCCGCAATGACTGCAGTAGATTTAAGTAGGCACAACAAGTTCAAAGCATTTATCCCACTAATATTATAAATGTGAAAGTTTAGATGGATGGATGGGTGTTTGTTACTCTTTCACAAAAAAACCACTGAACCGATTGCGATGAAACTTGGTATGTAGATAGCTGGAGACCTGTATTAACACATAGGCTACTTTTTATACCGATATTTCCACGGGATCGGGACTTACGCGGGTGAAACCGCGGGCGCTGCTAGTAGAACATAAATCTCTGTGGGAGCGTGCAGACAGGCGTTTCATTTTAAATGAAACTTTCACAAAAGACATTCCACACAACAAGATCGTTACACATATTATGCGTGTGAAAAACCGGGTAGTAACCGACTCAAACCCCTTACATGCCTTTAAGGTCTTTTCTGCTATCTAAACTATCGATAGGTAGGCTCACATCTATCGAGAGATAATGCCTCCAGAAACAAGCAACCTTACCGTGGTATGCGGGGTGAAAAAAAAGAAAGAAAGAAAGAAAGAAAGAAATTTATTTTGCTCTCATACAATGGTACAACTTGGTGGTTGGTACAGGTGTATTGTACTAACGAATGTTAAAATAAAATATTTAAAGAAAAATCCTTGAAAGAAGCACACTTACAAATAGATAGAGAACTATTGTTGCGGTGACTCTGTGTGTGTTGATCTATAATTTTTAATTATAATAATTATTTATTAAAATCGACGATTTCGAATAATTGATGGTCAATTTTATGAAATAAAGATTTTTTGGAATTGAATTTTGAGATATTTTTAAAGCGTGCGATTTTCAAGAAGTTTTTTTAAATAAGAAATGTCTAATTGATTACATTATTACATTTATTTAGTAACATCTACATATACTCACCAAAGGTAAAATATAAATACACACAGTCACAGTAAAAAAAACTGCAGTAGTACAAGTATATAATTAGTAAGTAGCAAAATTAGGCTAGGCGGTAGTTCAGCGTCTACTTCGAACAAGCCGCACGCAGTTATCTTACTGAACGTGGCACGGTTTAGCCGGATTATACTTTTGTAAAATCTTTTATTCTCTGTAAAAATAAAAAGGAGATATTAAGAAAATCGGTGCCTTATAAAACCATTATGCACATAAAAATACGATACACACCGGCAATCTGTGTATTCATCAGTTGCAGTGTACAATGAGTTTCTACGTCCTCGATAGCCAAGTTGAATTTTTCACAGTGCATGCATAATGATATCACTAGAAAAATATTCTTCATCACAAAAAATAGTATTCCAATTATTCCGAAAGTGTGACTTATCTAAAATGTTATTAAAGAATTTAAATTTCTTATTTTTTTTAGTTCTTGTTGGTAAACAAGAACTAAAAAGAATAGGTATATTTAGTTTTTATTATTAACCCAAACTTACATCACCAATTCGAATTGTTCCAAATTTATACCCTTCTAATTGCATTTGTACTCGTACCTACAAAATGATCGTGCATACCTACAAAAAAATTGGCACACAAAATGGCTGCTTGTAGGGTTGTACTTCTACGCTGCGACCTACAATGACAATATCGATATTTAACTGAAATATTGAACAATTGTAGAAATATCGTTGGCATGAAATAATTTCGTTGTGTTCGGTTAGTTAGGGATTTATGGTAGGTATATTAAAATCTGAACCTAACGGAGATTCATTTTGGAATGATAGACTTAAGAGATCGTTAGTGGCGATTACCAACAACGAAAGCATTTCCAAAAAAGGGTTGACGTCAGGCAGGCAGCTGGTCATAAAACTTTACAAAATCCCTTGTATGATATACTATCTTCTTCTTTCATATACTGGCAATACCTAATGGAAAGAGATAACATGATAGTTCCGACCCCATTTAAATAGGGGTAGGGGTAGGAGAATGACAAATAGTTTTATTTACCTACCACAAGTGGTCGCAGAAAGAAACTATTTACGACGGGCATGTTTTCTAGTGGTTAGTAATCCTGACTGCTGAACCAGTGGTCGTGGGTTTGATTTCCACCCAGGACAAATAACTGTGTGATTACCACGATATTTGTTGTGTCTGGGTCAATAATATGTATGCATTTACTAATATATATTATAAGTATGTTTATCAGCAGCCTGGGTACCATAGTACAGCCTCTGCCTAGTTTGTGTCTCAAGTTATTATTTGAAAACCGTTTGTTATCGGCCATGAAATCAGCTTTATCCATGATCTTTTGACCGCAAGACAAACGGACGAACAGAACACCTCCCCATTCAAACTAACGAGTATGCATATCGTTGTTTACCTATGTTGAACGATGACTCGTAAAAAATGCATCGAGCAGACATGCCACATTTTGTGTCGGGGTTTATGTTCTCTATACCAATGGTTTTAATCCATTTTCTTCTCAAAACTTCATTTACAGGAAATCTGATGAAGAAAACACTTTGTTATCATATTTTTTCGTGTAATATAAAAGTACCGATACTTTAACTCGATCATCACTACACTGAATCGTATGTAAACAAACCAAAATCAAATAAAGCAAACAACAACATTGGAAACCTCAAAAAACTAATAACCGTATTCAGAATTATCAAAGTACATATCTTTAATTCAGTACATTAAACAAAATCCTAATATATTCAACAATAACAATGAAAACTCGTTACTAACCTGTGAAGAGTTAATGTAGGATGATTGTCGTTTTTCCTTGCACCACATTGTTTTACAGAGCACGTAGGCATGATTGTCCTGTCTATAGCAATTAAAACTAATTCAAAGCCGTATTTTCCACGAAAACAATAAAATGTATTTTGAACCACAGTCGTTTGACAGCAGATGTACTACACAACCCAGCAGTTAAAATGGCGAACCGGTCACGATTTGACAAACGCATGACGTCACACAAACAGTGCTGCCAATATTAGTACTCAGTAAACTATGTTTATCCCTTTTTCTCACTAAGGTATGCATAAGTCAAAAAGAAACAAAATGCTTTTTGATATATTTGTGTCGATCTTATATATATATATTTGTATAATGTATTGTTCATATAGTAGAATAGCGCATCTCCATGAATTATTACTTCAATGGTAGCACGTGAAAGACTTGAACAAAACTTGTGTACTTGTTGACGCGTGTCATCAAAACTCCCGCCCAACGCCCACCACCTAAAACATGGCCTTAATTTACAGCGCCACTCAATTGTGTTGTAAGATATCATTTCAATAATGGATATAACTTATTAAGGCTGTCGATGGGTGATTATTATGTTGTTATTTCGCCAGGACTGTAGACGTTCAAATAAGTCGAATACATATTACTTTTGAGGCGATAACAAATTCAATTACTCATATCTTACTCTCAATAAAGTGAACCGTTACCAGTTACCGAACTTGAGTACGATATTCAAGGAATATATAGCACAAGTAGCGTCAACAATGTTGTTGAATATACCCGGAGAGTGTTTAGTAAATAATTATCTCAAAAAAAACATCCAAATCATATTTTACCCTTTCTATTTAGTGCACTATATATTTTTATCGTCCAAGTTTATAATAACAGATAACTTCATTTATCCAACTGGAAAGAAATTTAATATAACTATAGGTTTACTTTTGGCAGTTTTGCTTATTTCGTGTTATTGCAGAGTTATATACGATGATAGTCTTGTTGCAAGTCATGTGGGCGGTAAATTTCTGACTATTTTGATGTACTTGTGTGGGGTGGTCAGGTATTTTGAAATCGTTTCAGTATTTCTTCTAAATATCGTGCACAGTAAAAATAACGTTTTGCTTGAGAATATCGATATCGGTGAAAACTGTAAAATGTATTTTGTTCTTTGGAATTGGATATCTTATTTGTGTACAGTATGCATTGGAATGCTGTTGTTGGTATATGCCTATATCTTCTACCAATATAATTTTGTAGATGTTTGCTTGAATTTTTTAAATATAATCTTTGACTTGAATCTCGTGTATGTAATTAGACTCATAACGTTGCTAAATATCTATTTGACTAAGTTTCACGAAAATATTCTCTTGATAAAAATCAACAAGAAAGAGATCATGGGAAAGTTTTTGATGTATATCAAAAGCTGATGCAGGCTTACACTCTGTTTAAGAAAATATCACATGTGCTGGTAATTTTTTGTGTCACTCATTTTTATTGATAGTTAACGAATTTGCCTAATAATAAAGAACCCTCATGGCTATAATATTTCAAATGTACTTCTTGTTTCTCTCCTTTCTTCTCCCTATAACTCTACCGGATCATGTAAATGTAGATTGTAGTAGCCCATTGAGGTTATATAATGTATCTGTTGTGTTTTATTAAATTTTGCTTTTAGTCTTTAATTTAAATTTAGCAAATAGCTTTTTTATTTTCTTGACGGGGTGGCAGATCCTCATTGATGTCCTCCACCCTTAGGAAGGCGAAGAGGTCTGTCAGACTCTTGCCGAGTAAAAACCACCCCGGTGTTCCACTTCTTGTTATGATCGGGGGAGCCAGAACCGCTACAGCATTCTTCTGCACTCCCGACAGGTGACATCCGTTTCATTCGTCGCCGTCGGTCGCGCGGCTGGGAGAAGTACGCACGCAAGACTGCGCGCTGCCTCTCGTCCGGAATAGAATATTCTTTCTCTTTTTTTTTATTTTTATATGGTGTACAATAAAGAATATTCTATTCCGGACATCTACAGGCCCGAGAGGCAGCGCGCAGTGTTCCGTGCGCACTTCTCCCAGCCGTGCGGCCGACGGCGACGAATGAAACGGGTGTCACGAAAGAATGCAAACGAACAGACAGGTCACCTGATTGTAAATGACTACCGCCGCCCATGGGTACCTACAACTCAAGAGTCACAAGTGCGTTGCCAGTCTTTAAGGTGGGAGTAGGGCAAGGGGCTAAGAGGGGAGAGAAGGTTAGGGCTAGGGCCTCCGGTAACCTCACTCATTCGGCGAAAAGCATTGCTTCACTGCCGGTTTTCTGTGAGCCCGTGGTATCACTCCGGTCGAGCCAGCCCTTACGTTCCGAAGCATATAAACTTCACAAGACCACGTTATGACTTGTGAGGAGCGGAGATCGTCCATTACCGTGCAAATTGGATACGAAAATATTTTTACCATATCGTTATATTACAGATATTTTTATACTGCGCCGACACATTCTGCCGTTGTTTAGGTTATATACGAGGGGTGATCCAAAAGTAATGAGAATGGGTACATTAAAATAACTATATACTTAAAAATAAAATTTATTTTTCTACATAGTCTCCTAATAGGTCAATACATTTAGTCCATCTCTTTTCTAAACCAACGATACCCTTCAAAAAAAAATCTTTATCTTGACTCTCCCAAAATGCCTCTACAGCGGCCATCACTTCGCCGTTATCCTCAAATTTCTGGCCCCGGAGGTGTTCCTTGAGCCGAGGAAACAAATAAAAGTAGCTGGGGGCTAGATCTGGAGAATAGGGTGGGTGTTCAAGCAGCTGGAAGCCAGCTTCTTGAATGGCAGCCATCGCAACTTCAGCTTTGTGTGCAGGTGCATTGTCTTGATGGAACAGAACTTTTGCGCGCAGTTTACCCCGTCTTTTTTCCTTGATGGCCTCTCGCAATCTTTTGATTTGGAGCCTGTTATGGTAGCGCCCTTATCAAGGTATTCAACCATAATTATTCCCTCAGCATCCCAGAAAACAGACGCCATAACCTTGCCGGCAGAGCTTGAAACTTTGAATTTCTTGGGAGTCGGTGAAGATGGCCTTTTCCATGTCATTGACTGTTGTTTGGTTTCGGGATCAAAATGATGAATCCACGTTTCGTCCATAGTCACAAATCGAGTCAAAAAAATATCTTGATCCGCCTGGAACATTTCAAGATTGGTCCTTGAAATGTCGAATCGTTTCTTCTTTTGTTCGTCGGTTAACATTCTCGGGACCCAACGTGCAGAGACCTTTCTCATGTTCATCTCGGTAGTTAAGATCCTTTGAATGCTACCAAATGAAATGCCTGTGTTCTCAGCTAAATGACGAATGGTCACTCTTCGGTCTGCCAAAACCAGATCTTGAACTTTTTTGACGTTTTCTTCAGTGAGGGAGGAGGACGGACGGCCTTCGCGGTGTTCGTCTTCCGTGGATGTTCTTCCCATCTTAAACTCCTTGCACCAGCGTGCAGTTGTAGAATATGGAGGAGCAGAGTCTCCCAATGTTTCCACCAAGTCAGTATGAATGTCTTTGGTGGACATTTTTTTCAAGCACAGGTATTTGATGACGCTTCGCACTTCATGTTTCTCCATTTTGATGTTATCACTCCGACTGCTAGTATTCAAATGAATGTATATTTTAAAAATGACGTCCTATTTATACCATTTTTTGTCAGGGAAGTTGTGAAGGATTAGGGAGTTGAAAAAATATTTTTTTAGAATTTTATTATTACTAGAAATATCCGTTTATCATTACTTTTTGATCACCCCTCGTATGGCGAGTCCATGTATTGTTAGGTCAATGCGTGCTACATTACGTTTTATGTTGACATAGCAAAAGCTTTGCTTAGTTTGGGTTTAAATTATTATTAATAAACAAACTTAGATACAATGTTTATACATAGCGCTTTGTAATATGTAGTATATTAGAATTTTTTCTTATTACCTATATTGTGTGTTGTTCAATTAATATTCAATGTATACTATACTATAAGTGTAAAATTCGATGTTATCTTTATTATCAAACACCGCAAAAAGTGGTTTTAAAGGATGTTAAAAAAAGATGGTCCAATGTCACCCGAAAGTCGATGTAACTTATGACCACAAATGTTTCTACTTATATCTCAAGATTCGCAAATAATATATAAATGTTTCAATGTATTTTTTATTAACAATGTTTAAAGACCACTTAAATCAATCAATGTATAGTTATTCCATACGAATTATTGTCAAACCATAGCAAATTGTCTCATAAGTGGTCCAATGTTACCTAGAATGACGGAATATTTATACAGGGTGTAAGGGACACCGTAACGAATACTGAAATAGTGTATTCAGACCATCATTCAGAGTGGAAAATCATTGGAAATTTCTGCCGGAAAATTTATAATTTTTTTTTCGCTTTTTTTTTTGCTTAAAAGTGATATCACAATGAGTAAACATAACATTTTACCGAAAAATAATCAGTAAATACCCCAAATACGTCCAAAAACTGCAATGTAAAACATTTATGCAATCAGCTGCTTCAACGGCGCCGTGCGCTGAAGGTCATTCACCGCGCCACACACGTACGCGATCGCGTTACATAGCGTAGTTCAAAATCAAACTATTGACTGTAAAACTTTAATCTCGCATTTTTATGATGAACTGATTTTTACATTGTGATAAGTATCCCAAAAAAAACGTTTTTGTAAATTATTTGCGACGGTGTTACTTACACGCTGTATATTGATTATAGTGAGTTATCAATATTATTAATAGTTACAAACAAGGTAGTTATTGTTAATTAAACTATCTTTATAATGTGATCATACCTAAAAGCTTTGTGATATGTATATTTAAATAATTAATTTTAAAAACTAGCGCCGTGCAAGTCGAAATATTGTGTTACTAATCCTTACCGTCAAATGTAGTTTCAAGGTTACACGTACTGACTAAAATAATTGTGGTCCGTATCCGTGTATCCGTATTCGCGGCTCTAGAATTTAATAATCCGTATTCGTATCCGTATCTAGTATGTATATAAATAGTTTATGATTATGTGAACTTGCAAATATTACTAAACATCCACCCCAGTATAATCTAAAACAGTTATTTTTCTTTTTTTTTTCAATTTATGAACATAATATTCCATTAATATCGAAAACCCTACCTTAGAACAATTGTGAATCACATAGATATTTGTTCAATATAATACAAAATACATAATCATATTCATTTTGACTATATTTAAAAAAAATGTGTCTATCATTTTTGTAACTAAAGGATACAAATATTTTGAGGGTCATCCCTAGTATTTAAAAGGCTAATCTAAATATTATTAAAATATGCATATTACAGCCTCACCAGGAAAATAAAAAACCTCGTCATGTAGCGGAATTCAACTTTGTTTTAACGGAAAGAGTAACTTTATAACGTCATTAATCAGCAGTAAACAACGATGACATCATCTTTGTTTATTGCTGATTGTTGTCAAATATTAGCGTGGTCTATTTTTAAGTCTAATTTTTTAATGTATATAAAAGCAAAATTAAAAATTTTGAAAAAACCCACGACGACGGTTAAAACTTACTCGAAAAAGGACAAAATAATTTAAAAACCCCGACTTAACCAGATTATCCGATTATACAAAAGAATATCCGCCAGGGCTGCCATTAAATGAACTGAAGTTTTGCAGTTTTATGGTAACGCGAATATAATTATTGAAGATGTTTTACGACAACATAATGTAACACAGGATATCTTCATTTTAGTTGACATCTCTAGAGATGGCAGCCCCAGACAGGATTTTTAATTTTGCTTTTATTTCAGACTTTTCAGAAAGCATTTACGTATTATGTACATATCGATATATATAACATCGAAGAGTTTCAGTATCCACCTCTTGGCTTTCTCATCAGATCAGTTTAAAGTTGCCAATTTATGGTATTGACATGTAAACCTCATATAACTGCAAAATTTCAAACTGACAGGAAGATCCAACTCAGCAAAAACCAGCAAAAACTCAATTTTTGGAGATAAATTGCAACAAATGTTTACTGCAGCGCCCCCTAGTGAGACTAAGAACCAACACCAATCCACCACGAACCCATTACTGAAAACCGCATCAAAATCAGACAATTAGTGTTGAAGATAAATGGCAACATTGGTTTCCACAAACACACAAACATCTCTCACCCTAACCGCATATACCTTCTCCGTGCCGTCGTGGATAAAAATGCCAAAATCTATTCATAGTCGTGAGAGAAAAGTGGTTAGCAAAGTATTTAGGTATTTGTCGGCAAGATATTAGGAGCGATTATACTATATTTCTCTAAATAACATTATAGATTTAATTGTTAACATGATTTGTAGGTACATAACTATTTTTTTGTTAGAACTTTGTATAATATTGTGTATGGACTAATGTCTGATAATAAAGTTTATTATTATTATATAATATGGACAATGAAAATTAGCTATTATTTATTTATATAACAATCAATCAATCAATAAGCCTAGTCTAGTCCACTGCTGGATATAGGCCAAAATTTGATAGTTTATGTAAATAAGCTCAATACTTAAGACTTAAGGTTTATTTATTTTTTTGCTTTTTAGTTCTTTTGGTCGGTTTAATTTTTTGTTAAAAATATTTTTATTCTTATTACAATATATAATTCTCCATGATTTAATTTTCGAAAAAAAAAAGAAATTAAATAAAAATAAGCTTTTAACATAAATGTAGTAACTTCAATTTATACCATGTACCTTTTACTAAAACTGCAAGTAGTGGCGGTCCGGTTGGTGTTATGGAGCTCTCTAATATGTTGTTGAATACCATGATTACTGACTTATCTAGTCTACAGGGTGCCTACATGCTACGTGCACATTTCGAATTGATGTAGTCATACTTCCTCTTAGGGCTAGTTATAGGAAATGTCGGACGGTACAATCCAGGTTAACCAGAACTAATTAGCGTTAAAGTGTATGAAAAAACCACTGTCACTTTCATTCTCATAGACCATATGAGAATGAGTGACAATGAATAAAAACCTAATATGGATATGGAATATGGATTAGAAGTGAATTCCTCTAAGACACAGGTTATAGTAGGCAACCCCAGGATGATATCTCGAATTGACAAGTCAGTATTACCAGCCATTGTGTTTAACGGCACTGTGTTGCCAATAAGTTCGTGTTAAGAATCTAGGCATCCTAATAGATCTTACCCTATCCTGGGGTCCACAATTGCGCGAAGTTAATTGTTTGCATCAGCGGGGTCCTTGCGTAGACTTCTTTATTTCCGGCCGACGCGGAAAGTTTGGCTTGCACAATCAACTCTTGTACCTATTCTCGACTATGCTGATGACAGCTTGATAAACTTGAGGGCCTTCAAATTTTTATTTCAAGTTCATATTTGGTGTACGCAAATATGATCACGTATCTGATTTTTGCAATTTTTTTAACGAATACTCACACCCTTGCCCTACTTTATAATATTCTGTTTAATCCCTGTACCCTATCTTATTTAAGGGATCATTTTACATTTCTCAATACACATACACAAGATTCTTGAGGTCGTCGGAATCCCTTGAACTGGCTGTACCCACTCATTCTACTAAGTTTTATGACAAAAACTTCACTGTATCCTGGTCCGGCTATGAAATGGTCTGCCTTTATCCATAAGATGTGCGCTGTCACTGGTTGTATTCACAAAATGGGTTAAAGAATATTTTTTATCTGCTTAATATCTCCTTTTCTCCCGTTGCTGAATTTAATATAATAAATCTTTAAATGTATAATGTATTTTTTTATGTAAGTATAGATATGATATTTATTTATGTATGTTTATTTATTGAGTGTGTTAGTATATACCAAAAATATATTTTTGACCGAGATTGTTTATATGTATAAAGTACCTAGTTTTAATTCATGACGTTATAATTTCTCTCAACTAATAGCCCTTTTCTCTTTACTTCTATCTTACACCAAAACTACCCGTTATTATTTTATCTATTATCGATTTTGTCCATACAAAGGTTTCCTGCAAGATATCGCTCTTAGTGATAAGGCCGCCTGTTGTACGTATCCACTTTGTTTATATTTTTTAAGATATATGTCGTTGGTGTACAATAGAGATAATTCTATTCTGTAGTTTATGTAAAAAATGTATTGGTATTATGTAGATCGTATATTTCTTCCCTCGTTTGCTTCTCTTAAAAGTGTAGATATTGATGTAGATTCTTGAGGTCTTACTTATAAATTTTGTTTTGAATCTATGCTATTAGAATGATTATGTTGTAACTGATTTCTCCATTATCGGTTATGATGTATTTTTGTTATCTGCTACTTCTTGTTTGTGTATTTCTCTATAGGATCTAGGAATCTCTAAGAATCTATAGGATTTAACATTAGTTGGTTCTTTTGGGAGAGTTTTGGTTTTGTATTTTAGGAGATCAGTAGTTGTAATCGGTTTCTGGGCAAGTGGAATATATCAGAATATTGTGAGCAGATATCATAGAGATTGGATTTTTTTTTCGTCATTAAGGTGATCGGTTCTGAAAATTTTCAGGACTCAATTTTTATTATCAGTATGGGACTCAGTATCACTGCGGTGATGAGGAAGTTCGAAAGCTTGGTCATTAAGAGTGTTCTTATGTAATTTAATATCAGAGTTTATTGTTAGAGATTCTTCGGATGTATTTAATACGGATATGGTGAGTTTACTGTTGTCCTTCACAGCGGCTATACAATTACCGACCAGAAGGCTATGCGAAATATACTGGTCCATGATGAGCCATACTTTACAATTAGACTTTGAAACATTGCATTCCAGAATGGTTTAGTGTTGTTATATAAATACTTACTGATGTATAAAACTTTCACAAACAGGTACCCCCACGAGGAGGTGGTTATGTCAGACTAATATTCACGACCACATCTGCGACGACCTAGGTCCAATTTGTGGACCTAAACTATGCATAGATAGGCCTATATCGTAACATTTGAAGTTAAAAAGTGGAATGTGGGGAAGCCTTGCTATGTTTAATTTAGACAAACGCGCTTATTTGAAGGAATAATTTATTATTTTTAATTAAGGAACATCTAATTGATTATGTTATTGATTTAGAAACAACTATATTCGCTTACCAAACGTATGTTACACTATTATAAATGTTACAGTATAAAAAACTGCAGTAGTACAATTATATAACTTGTCAGTAGCAACACTAAGCTAGGAGGTAGTGCCGCGTCTACTTTGAACAAGCCGCATGCAGTTACCTTACTGAACGTGCCACGGTTTAGCCGGATTATACTTTTGTAAAGTATTTTATGATCTGTGAAAATAAAAAGGAGATATTGAGATAATGCCGGTGGGTTTTTCACACTTTTAAACTAAAAAAATCGTGACCCACCTGCACAATATTCGTTCATCAGTTGCAGTGTACATTCAGTTTCTACGTCCTCAATAGCTAAATAGAATTTTTCACATTGCATGCATAATGATATTACTAAAAAAACATTCTTCATCACAAAAAATAGTATTGCAATTATTCCGAAAGTGTAATTTGTCTAAAATGTTATTAAACAATATTATTTTTTATTCTCATTTTATTATTATAATTTTACAAACAAACTAACATCACCAATACTGATTGTTCCAAATTTATATCCTTCAAATTGCATTTGCAAATAACCTAAACAACGGCAGAATGTATCGGCACAGTACAAAAATATCTGTAATATAAAGATTTTATAAAAAATATATTCATATACAACTTACACGGTACGATAATAGATAATTTCGTCGCTCCTACAAGTAACCTTCATACATTCTGAGACTTACTCGTATGTGTTCAAACATAATTAATTACACATATAGATAGTAAGGCTGGCGCGGCTCACAAAGAAAGGATCAAAAATATAACTATGCTGACTCACTCAAAGGGAAACATAACGTTAAACGTGTCACGAAAAACACATCTTGATGGCAATTATTGTCACAAGGGCTCTGGTGCGTAGTGATAAGGCACGCATTAGACTGCACATGCGAACTTCAAAAATATCCATTTATCACTGGGGTATTGGCGCACGATTAATATTAAACTTTAAATTACTTTTTGCGAGACTTGTTATTAAAAGGGGTTTTTAAAGCAAGCCATCCTGTAAATTAGAATTAAAACGTAGCTCGATAGAAACATCATAATGACACCAATTAACTAATCTTCTGCATTAACCCCTTAGGGGTAGACGGAGAAGGCAGGACAGAAACATGGAGTACATTGGAGATATTAAAGACATTAGAGGTCAATATAACGATAATTACTCAGGGGAAAGTAATACTATTGGTTGATTATGGGATAAAATAAATCACACAAAAAATTACCAGCACATGTGATATTTTCTTAAACAGAGTGTAAGTCTGCATCAACTTTTGATATATGTCAAAAACTTTTTTATTATCTCTTCCTTGTTGATTCTTCATCAAGAGAATATTTTTGTGGAACGTAATCAAATAAATCTTTAGCAACGTTATAATTCTAATTACATACATAAGATTTAAGTCAAAAATTATGTACAAAAAATCGATACAAACAAAATCTACAAATTTAGCACGATTGTAGTAGACATAGGCAAATGTTAATAACAGTATTCCATGGCAAACTGTACACAAAGAAGATACCCAATTCCAAATAATAAAACACATTTTACATTTTTCACCGATATCGATATTCTCGTCTATCGTCTGAATGTCCAGGATAAGCAAAACGTTATTTTTATTGTGTACAATATTCAAAATAAAGACTGAAACTACTTCAAAATAACTGACCACCACTGAAAAATAAAATAAAATAGTCAGAAATTTACCACCCTTATGGCTTGCAACATTATCATCATATACAACTCTATAACAACACGAAATAAGCAAAACTGCGAAGAATAAAGCTACGGTTACATAATATTTCTGTCCAGTTGGATAAATGAAATTGTCTCTTATTGTAAACTTGGACGATAAAAATATATTATGCACGAAATAGAAAGGGTAAAATATGATTTCAATGCCTTTTTTCAAATAATTATTTACTAAAATCTCTTCGGGTATATTCCACAACATTATTGACGATACTTTTGTTAAATGATTTAAGTAATGGAATTTGTTATCGCCCCAAAAATGATAGACTCGGCTGATTTCGACGTCTACAGTTCTAAAGAAATAAAAAGTAACAATGATTAATCGATAGATTTAATAAATATATCCATTATGGAAATTTAATTACTTAGAAACCGAATTTAGTGGCGATGTAAATTAAGTACTTGGCATAGATAGACAAGGGTAGCTAAAATCGAATTAATAAGTAAGTGAGATCATTTACATTTAGATATTGGAGATGTTTGAAAAGAGTTACGCATTTAAGACGAGAAAAGGTTGTGAAGCTACGATATTTAAATTGATGATATGTCTCGTCTTAGTGTGATTTAAATACTGCTTTCTCGGAGGTAGTTTACCTGTTTGAGGTTAATATCGTACTTTTAAATGTGTATCTTTCAGAGGTGTGTATCTTTTTACAAGAACAGCGCTAGTGAAAATCTAAAGGGCTATCTAGTAAACGACTATGTAAGACAATGCATGAGTTTAAAGTGATTTGATTCACACGCTAGTTATAAAAATAAAATAAAAAATAATATTATGAAACATGTAAATTATGTGTTTTTCAATGAATATTCAATTTATTAAGGGAATGTAGATGACCCCTATGCAAATGTCAACGAGTCTGAGAGAGAGTCTGACTCGGGCACCGAGGGTTCCGTAAGTAAACAAACTTGTATATAATAATATGCTCATCTCGGGAATCAATTTTCAAAGAAAACCTGTTTTTTTGTTTTCGAGAGACCAACTTAACTTTGCAGTCCTAAAAATACTCTCCCATACAGCGATTTATGACAAAGTCAACTTTCCAACCGCAAAATGTAAATTTGAAATCACTAAAAAACAACAAATTAACGACTTTAGGATTTTTTCCTTTACTTGTGCTGTGAGACCTTGCTTCTTATCAAATTTCATGATGCTAGCTAGACTATTAGTATTGATGAAAATAAATACCTTGATCAACATTGTAATGTTATTCCAAATTAAAAACCACTGAAATTTTAATTGAATTTAAAATCACATTTTATTAAGAGTGATTTTCAATTAAATTTAAGTTTAACTACCATACAAAACCCGCATTTCGGGAACTTTGCTCACAACTTCGGTTATTGCGGCAGGCAATAGTTGAGGTTTTGTGTTCCGAGTAAGTTACTTTACAAATTATTACGTAGTCGCGTTTGACAGTATGTATATAGCGCGTTACGTTTCTCACATAACTATTTCAAATTCAGCTTACTTTACTCGGCTCCAGTTTCATCGTGCGAGAGCTATGCTTCGGCACATACGGGCCGGCTCAACCGTGTGTGTGAGTGATTTATATTTTAGAATAATAGGTATGTTACATTGTCCTGACATTTCATTTACGCTTATAAGCAATGTAACCAGAAATTTGAAATTTGGAACAGGCAAATAGTTTCACGACTGACTTAGTCTGACTGACTCCTACTCCTGACAATTCAAAAATACCTATTATTGGTTTAATTGAAATAATTTTGATTTTGATACCACTGCTTTACAGAAAACTGGCAGTGACGCAATGCTTGCATTGCTTGTGAGTGAGGTTTCCGGAGGCCCCGACCCTTCCCTCCCTCCCCCGTCTACCCCTCTTCCATCCTTACCCTGCTCCCACCTTAAAGGCCGGCAACGCCCTTGTGACTCTTGAGTTGCAGATGCCCATGAGAGGCGGTAGTCATTTACCATCAGGTGACCCATCTGTTCGTTTGCCCCCTATGCCATAAAAAAAATGTGCTTTTTTTTAAATAAGAAATATCGAATTGCTTAGATTATTAAATTTATTTAGCAAAATCTACTTATATTCACCAAAGGTATTTTACAATATAAAAACATGTCGCAGTAAAAAAAACTGCAGCAGTACAATTACATAATCAGTAAGTAGCAAAATTAGGCTAGATGGTAGTGCAGCGTCTACTTCGAACAAGCCGCACGCAGTTATCTTACTGAACGTGGCACGGTTTAGCCGGATTATACTTTTGTAAAGTCTTTTATTTTCTGTGAAAATAAAAAGGAGGTATTAAGATTATCGGTGGCCTCGTCACGCTTTAAAACCATTATGCACATAAAAATACGATACACACCGGCACTCTGTGCTTCCATCAGGCGCAGGGTACAGTAAGTTTCTACGTCCTCAATAGCTAAATAGAATTTTTCACAGTGCATGCATAACGACATTACTAGAAAAATATTCTTCATCACAAACAATAGTATTCCAATTATTTCGAAATTGTGACTATTCTAAAACATTTTTAAATAATTTTATTTCTTATTTTTAGTTAGTAGATAGTTTAGCAATACGTTTATTGTACACTATAACGCTACAGAGTTGTTATAGTAGATATTAAAGTTCCTTATGGACCCTGTCGGGCACGGCAGCGTAGGAGAGAGGATGAAGTTAGTAACAATTTCATCCTCTCTTATATACACATTACACATATTATATAAGTATTCGTCGTAAGTTAATTTAAATACATGTTTAAATATTTTACTTATTGACTATGGTTCGGTTATTTTCACTTAAGTATTCATGTAAGTCAAGTTTCCATATCGGTAGTTTTTTAATTTCCCGTATTATAGATTTTACTTCATTTATATGAAATTTCCAATTTATATGGCTATATACACGTGGGTCACACTGAAAGTTTTTAGAATGGGCCAGTAAGAAAAGCAGCCGATGAAATATGTATTTAAATGTCGAATAAGGAACTCTTGAGGAATCTGTATATATTTAATGATTTTATATGTCATTTGTTTTTACAAATTGGCTGCAATAAAAAAAATGTCTGTAGTGCATTGAAACGGATTTGACTACAGACAATTTTCGCTCAATGATTTATTACGACTTTCGTTGGTCCTACTCAACAACAATGTTACGATAGACTTCGATTTATTTATTTATTTAAGGGTTGCTTACAGTAGTAACATTACTATTGGCATATATTTCATTATGAAGCCCTATCTCGTGCCACTGTTTACAACTGGTTTAATGAGTTTAAACGTGGTCGAAGAAAACTCACTGATGCTTCTCGAGAAGCACGTCCTTCTACAACGAATAATGACAGAAGCTGATAGAAGGATGACATATCAACAGATACCTCATAATTTGACGGAAGATCAAAAACGCCGTCGTTTGGATTGGTGCCGCTCAATGCTTGAAAAATATGACGGAGGTGACTCGAATGCTATATATGACATCGTCACAGGTGATGAAAGCTGGATATATTGTTACGAACCCGAAACCAAAAGACAATCTGCGCAATGGATGTTACCATTCGAAGATTTGCAGTCAAAAAAAAGGGGGAGAAGTCAATTGAAAAAGATGATTGCCTCATTCTTTGAACAGACGGGTAATTTCAAAACTATAATTCTAGAAGAGAAAAGGACTGTTACTGCAGATTGGTATGTCAGTCATTGTCTGTTCGATTGTCCTGGAAAATGAAGAAGCAGGATCCTTCTCCACTACGACAACGCTCAGCTCACTCCGCCAGACGGACTATCAAATATTTATCAATCGAAGGTGCAGAGCTAGTGAGTCACCCTCCTTGCAGTCCCGACCTGGGACCCTTGTCTTTTTCCAAAAATTAAAGATAAACTTAGAGGAATTCGTTTTATGAACTCTGAATATTTGACGCCTGCGTTTGAAAAGGGAGAGAATCCTGGAAGAGATCCCTAAAGAAGAGTGGGCTCACTGATTCAGTCAATGGTTCCATCGCATACGACGGTGTTTCGAAAAGCAATTTAAATATTAACAGGCTTCTATATCATTCCGTTGTTTATTTTCTAAAAACTTTCAGTGTGACCTCCGTATTCAAACCAAGATAAGTAAAACTCTGTAACGATATCTTATTTAATGTAGTTAAAACTAAAATTAATGTTTTCTTTTAAATTTACTTTTAATATTAATCGCAACTTACATCACCAACTTGAATTGTTCCAAATTTATATCCTTCTAAATGAATTTGTAAATAAACTAAACAACGGCAGAATGTATCGGCATAGTACAAGAATATCTGTAATATAACGAAATTGTAAAAATTTATTCGCATCCAGTTTTCACGGCACGATTATAGATAATCTCCGCTCCATACAAGTCATAACGTGGTCCTGTGAAGCCTATATTGTACCTTCTTCAATGAACGACCCACATTCTCTCTGGGACTAATGTGTTCAAACACAATAATAATCTCTTTATCGTTCTAAATGTCGTATTAATAGTAAAGATGGCACGGCTCACATAGTAAGAACCAACTATGCCGGTCGGCCGCAACTTAATTGCTCACTCGTAAGGAAACACACGTTGAAACACAGCTTCATGGCAATTATTGTCAGAAGAGCTCTGGCGCGAAGTGATTAGAAATACACTAGACTGCACATGCGACCTTCAAGAATATTCATTTAACATTTAGCGATTAATATTGAACTTTAACAAGGAACGAACTTTTACTTTTTGCTAGGCTTGCTATTTAAAGATATTTTTAAAACAAGATATACTTTAAATCCAAAATCACAGGCCAAAAGTAAAATTAAATTAAAACGTAACACGATAGAAACATCATAATAAAACCAATGGACTAATCTTCTACAATATCCGCTTAGGGGTAGACGGAGAAGGCCGGACACAAACATTTACCTACATTATATTCTGTCGATTCGTTTATTTTCTTTTTGACAGTTCTAAAAGTACTTAATTAGTGATGACCTAGTATATTACTGATTCGATTAAAAATAATAATCGTTTGTATTTAAAAAAGTAAAATACGTACCTAAATATTTTTTTTTTAGAAATAATACTAGTAAGATAAAAAATTAAAATTTTAGCTAAACGTCTACATCACTACGTAGAAGAGCACGTAAGGGCTAAACGATGACGATAGGTACCTTAATAGATATCTATAACTAATGTGTGTATGTATATAATAATCATACCATCCGAATGCATGGCGTGATGTACACCGAGATCGGATGCACGATCGCCGTCACGTCATCTATAACTTAGCTCGAAGTACCGCCGCCGTTCTCGTCAAGTCCTGGTGATGGCGGCGGTGGACAAGCGCCCTAACTTTCTCAAGCAACTGTCAAAAAAGAAAATAAACGGATGGACAGAGTATAAGGTTCAATATAACCATTCCTATCTAAGGGGAGAGTAAAACTATTTGGTTTATTGTTAGTAAAAATAAATCACACAATAAATTACCAGCACATGAGATATTTTTTTAAACAGAGTGTAAGCCTGCATCAACTTTTGATATATACCAAAAACTTTATTATTATCTTTTCCTTGTTGATTCTCCATCAAAAGAATATATTTGTGGAACGTAATCAAATAGATCTTTAGTATCGTTATAATTCTAATTACATACATGAGATTTAAGTCGAAAATTGTACCTATAATATCTACACAAACAACTTCTGCCAATTGAGTGTGATTGTAGAAGGTACAGTCAAATATTATACACAGTATTCCATTGCAAATTGTACACAAATAAGATATCCAATTCCAAAGAACAAAATACATTTTACATTTTTTACCGATATCGACATTCTCATCTATCTGCTGAATGGTTAAGATAAGCAAAACATTATTTTTATTGTGTACGACATTCAGAATAAAGACAAAAACGACTTCTAAATAACTGACCAGCCCACACAAATACATCAAAATAACCAGAAGTTTACTGCCCACATGGCTTGCAACGCTATTGTCATCGTATACAGCTCTATAACAACACGAAATAAGCAAAACTGCCAAAATTAAAGCTACGGTTATATTATATTTCTGTCCAGTTGGATAAATGAAATTGTCTCTTATTGTTAACTTGGACGATAAAAATATATTATGCACGAAATAGAAAGGGTAAAATATAATTTTGATGTCTTTTTTCAAATAATTATTTACTAAACACTCTCCCATTTTCAACAACATTATTGACGATACTTTTCTTATAATATATATTCTTTAATAACTTAACAAAAACTTAAATTCAATAGGTTCACGTCTTTATTGTGTTTATACTAACAGACATGATATAAGTAACTGAATTTGTTATCGTCCCAAAAATAATAGATTCCTTGATAGACGTCTACAGTTCTAGATAAATAAAAATGATTAATCGATGGATTTAATTAATTATATCCATTATTTAAATGAAATTACTGACAACCCGAAGTGAGTGGTGGTGTAAATGAAGAACTTTGCATAGAGACAAGGAAGGCAAGAATTAAAATTATTATAATAGTAAAATCATTTTATTTTAAATTAAAATAAAGTGAATTAAATTTAGATATTAGAGATACATGTTTGCCAAGAGATACGTAGATATTTAAGAAATCAAAAATTTGTGATGCTAATAAATTTAAATTAATTATGTGTCTCCTCCTCTCACTGTGCTTTGAATACTGCTTTCTCGAAGGTAGTTAACCGGTTTGACATTAATAACCTATGTACTTTCTTTTAAATGCTTCTTTCAGATGTGTGTACGTTTTTCAAAGTATGTCACTAGTAAAAATCAAGACGCACGCACTTATCTTACTATCTTTATGGTCAATTTCTCAATGCTCAGATAAACAATCAGATAGCGTTTATTCAAAGAGTAGCATAAAGCTGAATTTTTCAATAATCGGCGGCTGATAAATTCAAGGTACTTAGCGATGACACATCATCTCGTTACTGATAACACTAGTTGCCTGACTAATTGGTAGTATAAATAACATCCTTTTTTTTATTTGGTTCATTAACACTTCATCCCTGGAACAAGCAACCACACCATGTCAACGGAAACTGAAAATTCTCGTCATTTTGAGCACCGCGCTGTGATTTAATTCCTTGTGAAAAAAGGAAATTCGCTGAAAGAAAATTTTGAAGAAATGTCATCGGTTCTTTAGGATTAAGGGCCTTCATATACCTTGGTAAAAAAATGGACTCAGCTATTTCAACAAGGAAGAGAGAAGCAGAAGTTGAAAAATTAGTACTGGCCGATTGTAGAATTAAATTGTGGTAGTTAGCTGAAGAACTACAGATTAGTGATGTAGGAGAAATTTTACATCAAAATTTGCATATATTATGAAAAAGTTCGTGCGCGTTGGGCACACCCAATTTCTTGCTGTAGCGAATGCTCACACCGCTCGACAAACACGAGTTGTAAGGATTTTTGGAGTTGTGTCAGAGTGATTTGGACGAAATTTTGTAACCGCATAGTGACCGTATGGACTCGGGATCATACTGATGAATCCAGGTACGAAACCTGGATTCATCAGTATGATCCCGAGTCCAAACAAGAGAGAAAGGTCACCAAAGAAGTTGAAAGTGAAAAATACGGCCTCTAAGATTATGGCAACCATTTTCTGGGATAGCGAAGGAATTTTACTAATTGATTGCTTGCCTAAAGAGACTACAATGAAGGGCCGGTACTACGCAAATTTATTAAAGCGTGAGGCAGTCGTACAGAAAAGATGGGGCAAGTTGGCGAGCGAAGGGCTGTTTCTGCAAGACAACGCGCCCGTTCACACTGCTCGTGTTGCAGGGATGCCTTAAAAGTCACGGGGTTCACAGAAATTAACTGTTCACCTTACAGAAAATATCAGCATATGCCAACCACAACCACACAAAAACTACATCTCTTGTGTGTAGATGTGCTGCTAACACTCCTAATCATTGTATATTTGTTAATTGTTTTAAACCTAAACTTTTTAAATTACTTGATTATAAATTCTATGTTCCTATATTCTATGTACATTCATTCCCAATTATATACACAATTGTTTGTAATGTAACAGAGTAATAATAATATTATTAACCTGGCAACACTAAGAGGCAGTCTTGTTTTATAAGCGTATTTCCAATATTTATATTTTTTACCATAATTTTTTATTGAATCTATATAATATCGAAATCTATAGACAAAAATGCATTTCCGATATAAAATCAAAGTAAAAACAAGGAAAAAATTACAAAACTAAGCTATAAACGAAATACTAAGACATGACATTTAATGTCATGTCATGTCACACAAGAAAAAATTGATTTATTTAAAGAAATACAATTATTAAGAAGATTATTAGATGCTGACAAGATCCAGGGCAAAAGCACAAATACCATCTCCGGACTCGTCGCTCAGCTCCGCCCCGCGGCCCCCGGAAACCACATCAAGTGTACCGACCGCTGCTGAGACGTCGAGCTCGACATCGAGTGACGAGTTTTTCTCTCCGCCGATGTCGCCAACACCAGTGCGTCGGCAGGGGAGAGGCCGGCCACCGTCCTGCTACGTCATGCGGGCAAATTATCGGGCTACAGAGTTGGGAACTAACCTTACTGCGTACCGTGTTCGATTAGTGTCTCTGTTTCAGGAGCTTGAACCAGCTGTCAACGTATCCGCACAACGACTGTCGGATCAAGTGAGGGCTATACAGCGCTGTCACCTGCTGGATGATGCCGTACTTGAGAGGCTACGCTCTGACGTACGGAACAGCTTTGTTATCCCTTCTTCATCTCACGTTGTGGGTCTGGTGACCAATCACACAAAGCAATTGGCACCGCACAGTGAAGCTATATCTGTAAGTACCCAATACAACGAAAGGTTAAGGAGCGCCCCTTGGAGGATGCGATTCTGGAATACCGGTTTGTGAACCACATTAATAGACCCCATTTATCCCGTTTGCCTATTCATAGACGAAATATAGCAATGGTGTGTGCCCTGGATACGTTATTGTCTGACTATTTAGACAATAGCGAAGATCTTAGTGATACGCACTCTATTCTCTACTGTGCGGCTGTCGCAGCATGTCGAGTAGCAGGAGTACATTTCTCTGTAATGCCGCTACTACTCGACCCATGCCTGATGTGCCAGCCTGGCAGTGTAGAATCGAGCGTCGTATTGCTGAGGCCAGGACACTCATCGGTAAGCTAATCTGCTTTAGATCGGGTAACACGCGGCCGAGAGTGATGCGCTTTGTGAAACAGGCATTCTTGGGGACTGACATTAGTCCTCAACAATATATGTTATGTGTCACAGAGCGCATAGACTTTCTAAAGCAGAAAGTTTATGCATGGGCAAATAGGATTCGAAGATACAAAAAACGAACAGATCGGTATAATCAGAATCGTATGTTCCAAAGAAATGAGAGGTGGGTTTACCGAAAATGGGAACAATCGGATACCTGTGTGAGTGACGGGCATTTCCCAAATACATTTTGGCGTAACATCTGGTCGGTGCCTGTCACTCATTCAGAAGGTGATTGGATACGAGATGTCGGGCGCTCATGCGAGTCTATACAAGTAATGGAACCAATTTCCATAGCCACAGGTGACGTAAGTTGTGCAGTCCAGTCATTATCAAACTGGAAATCGGCTGGACCAGACGGACTGCACAACTTTTGGCTGAAATGGTTCCGAAGCTCGCATGCTCGTTTGGCATCTCAGTTCCAAGCAGCATTGGATTCTGGTTCATTACCCCAATTTTTGACAACTGGCGTGACCCACTTACTCTATAAATCTGGTAGTGCCATGGATCCCAAAAATTATAGACCAATTACATGCCTACCAACTATGTATAAGCTTCTAACATCTATTCTGAGACTCAAAATTACTACACATTTAAATAAAAATTCGATCATATCTATTTCTCAGAATGGATGTAGAAGCGGGACCCGTGGCACTAAAGAGCTCCTCATCATGGATATGGCCATTAGCCAACAGGTACGTCGTCACCGTAAGAATCTGGCGACATGTTGGATAGACTATAAGAAGGCCTTTGATTCGGTCCCACATACATGGCTTCTGAGAGTGCTAGAGTTGTATAAAATTGATACAACTCTTTGCACTTTTTTGAAGTCATGTATGGGGCAGTGGAGAACGGCACTTCGCTATCCAGGATGTTGGCAGATTGCGGCAAACGATGTACTAATAAAGATCGATCGGGGTATATTTCAAGGTGATAGTTTGAGTCCCTTGTGGTTCTGCCTAGCTTCGAATCCTGTCAGTACGCTGTTAGAGGGTTCAGGGCTAGGCTATAGGTTGCAGAAAGACGATCGAGTTATATCTCACCTTCTGTACATGGATGATTTGAAACTTATTGCCCCCACTAATTTGCAATTGACAGCGTTACTGAAGGTGAGTGAAAACTTTAGTAACTCTATCAAGATGGAATTTGGTGTGGACAAATGTGCAGTCATGCATGTAAAGAAAGGCGTGATAGTAGAATCTGAAGGAGTCGAACTTTCAGATTCAACAAAACTCAGATCTCTGTCTGCCATTGAAAGCTACAAGTATCTAGGTATATCACAGTCATTGGGAATACCTGAATCTCATATGAAACAAGCGCTGCAGGAGCGCTTCTTTGGCCGCCTGAAAAAAGTACTTAAAAGTCTTTTATCAGGGGGTAACAAAATGCGTGCCTGCAACGGTTGGGTCATGCCGGTTCTGATGTATTCCTTTGGTATACTTAGATGGACTCAAACCGAATTGGATGCTCTAGATAGGAGAGTCCGTACACTGCTGACTGCATTCCAAATGCACCACCCACGTTCATCGGTAATGAGGTTGTATATCCCGCGAAAGTTTCGGGGTCGTGGACTCTTAAACATTACAATCGCGAGATATACAACCTTAGAGAATATTTTCTTCATACTGACGTGGGAGTGCATCGTAGTGTGGTCGCAGTGGACAACGGACTCACTCCGCTCGCTCTGGCTAAAGAGAACTGGCGCAAGCCTGTAGTACCTAGTACTAATGATCGCAGGGAGGTATGGAAGGGCAAAGAACTTCATGGTCGTTTTTATCGGGCCCTAAATGGTCCTGATATAGACTTTAAAGCGTCTACATCTTGGCTACGGTTTGGTGATCTTTTTGGAGAAACCGAAGGTTTTGTCTTTGCAATTATGGACGAAGTTGTTATGACGAATAACTATCGGAAATATATCGTGAAAGATGGTATGGTGGACATCTGTCGGGCATGCCACTGTCCCGGTGAATCTATCAGGCATATTATTTTTGGTTGTTCTCGTCTTGCCAACGGTGAATATTTGCACAGACACAACCAAGTGGCCAGGATTGTGCATCAACAACTTGCCCTTAGATACAATCTTGTGCAGTCAGAGATATGGCACCATATTACAGGTATGTGCCCGACCCAGTTCTCGAAAATGGTCATGCCACATTGTATTGGGATCGATCTATCATCACTGACAGAACTATTGTTGCCAATAAACCTGACATTGTGGAGATAGATTGATTAGAGCGCCGCGCAATGATTATCGATATTTCTGTTCCTCATGACGATAACCTCGTGAAAGTTGAAAAAGAAAAACAAATCAAATATTTGGATTTGTCTCACGAGATTGTCGATATGTGGAATGTCGATTCGGCGATCATTGTTCCGATTGTCGTATCTGCTCATGGATTGATAGCCAAGAGCCTAGACCAACACCTTAAGAGGCTCGCGTTAGACGGCTGGATCAAGGGACTGATGCAGAAGGCAGTTCTTCTCGACACGGCCCGTATAGTAAGGAGGTTCCTGTATTTGGAGCCCTAACCACCGGTGTCTTGGTCCCTGTACCCGATGTCGGTGGTATACTATTTTTCATATTTTTAAATATATATTTTGTTTTATAGATACGTATTTAAAAATGTAATTAATAAGTTTTATGTTGAATAAAGAGAATAATAATAAATGATTTATTTCAATAGTAGGGCATTCGGTTCTTGGCGACCGCGACCCGCGTCCGCGTCCGAGTCGCGCCACCCACTGCTTAGTATGAATTTATATGGAGTATTAAACAAATCCCGCGACCGCGACGCGCGACCGTTGGGCGTGGCCAGAGAGCGGCGTAGCGACCGCGACCCAGTCGCACCGGAGGCAGTGCAGTCAGGTGAGAGTACACCAAAATAGCGACGTTTTCAAAATGATTATGATTTAACCTACAATATTTTCTGAACTTTTCTTCTTTATCATTTAAATCTCGTTGTATGAGTATTTGAAAGCAACCCTCTTCTTCTCGAAATGTGAAAATTGAGTCGATCTTCATCCTTTTTTCTGGAACCATAGATAATGACATAATAAAAATATCATCATCTTCTTCATCCTCCAATAGCTGCCGAATGACTTTTTGCCTAGCTGCGGATAAATTGTCCGATATATCGTACTGCAATAGAACACAAAAATGTCACCCTGCTCGTCAACCGTACAACTGGCGATGTCGCGGTCGCTGACATCGGAAAGCTAGAGGTCGCCCCGCGACGGGCGACCATGGTCGCATGGTCTCATGGTCGTGGTCGCGCGTCGCGGTCGCCAAGAACTGAATGCTACCTTAAAGGTAGCATTCGGTTCTTGGCGACCGCGGCCCGCGTCCGCGTCCGGGTCGCGCGACCCACAGCTTTGTATGAATTTATATGGAGTACTAAACAAATCCCGCGACCGCGACGCGCAACCCTATCGCGCCGGAGGCAGTGCAGTCAGCGCGACCCAGATGAGAGTACATCAAAATAGCGGCGTTTTCAAACTGTTTATCATTTAAATGTCGTTGTATGAGTATTTGAAAGCAACCCTCTTCTTCTCGAAATGTGAAAATTAAGTTGATCTTCATCCTTTTTTCTGGAGGCATAGATAATGACATAAAAAAATATCATCATCTTCTTCATCCTCCAAAAGCTGCCGAATAACTTTTTGCCTAACTGCGGATAAACTGTCCGACATATCGTACTGCAATAGAACGCAAAAATGTCACCCTGCTCGTCAACCGTACAACTGGCGTGGTCGCGGTCGCTGACATCGGAAAGCTAGGGGTCGCCCCGCGACGGGCGACCATGGTCGCATGGTCTCATGGTCGCGGTCGCCAAGAACTTGCTATTTTAAGAGTAAATTTAAATAAGATTAATGCAAACATCATTTGTTTTATTTTTTCATGATTCTAATTTAGTCCTATTTTAAGCAAATTGATAAGTAAATATGTACCTATGTAAGAAATTAAATCCTAATAAAGTACCTATCAAATTGTTGATGTTTTTTTTCACCTAGCCAAACCAAAATGACAATGACCTATGCCATAACACAATATATATTTTCCTGAAAAATTATTAAAAATCGTGTTTGCATATTAGTTATACCAGTAAGTAGAGAAGATAGCAGTTTTTGGTTATATGGCAAATTCAAGTTAGGTTTGATGCAACTCAATAATTACAAAAGTTCATATACATAGTTTTTTTAATGGTATAGGGGGCAAACGAGCAGACGGGTCACCTGAATTTAAATGACTACCGCCGCCCATAGGCACCTGCAACTCAAGAGTCACAAGTGCGCTGCCGGCCTTTAAAGTGGGGGTAGGGGAAGGGTGGAAAAAGGGGAGAAAGGAAGGGTTAGGGCCTCCGGTAACCTCACTCACTCGGTGAAAAGCCATCCAAGCATTGCTACACTGCTGGTTTTCTGTGAGTCCATGGTATCACTCCGGTCGAGCCGGCCCATACGTGCCGAAGCATGGATGCCCCACGATAAAATTATTTAAGGAAATAAGTACAATATGCTTGCTTCGAACTCCTCATAGTTCAGCCTGCTATGACAACTCTTTTACTACTTCTGCGATACAGTTGTGGAATTCCCTTCCGTATTAAATTTGTGATATCCCTTCTTTCAATGTTTTTAAAATGAGAATCAGGGACCATTTTCCGTTTCTCAGCACTATTGAGACCAATATTAGGTTTTTATGTATGTATGTTGTGTATGAATGTATGTATATGTATAATGATGATTTATGACACTACATATTATAAAACAAAGTCTACCGAAAAACTACTGAACGGATTTTCATGCGGTTTTCACTAATAGACAGAGTGATTCATGAGGAAGGTTAAGGTGTATAATTTGTTAAGGTTTTGTAAGTAAGATGATGATTGTTGAAGTTTTCATCGTGGGAAAGTCATGCTTCGGCACGTATGGGTCGGCTCGACCGGAGTGATACCACGGCTTCACAGAAAACAGGTAGTGAAGCAATGCTTGCATTTCCCTTCCCTTCCCCCCTCTCCTACCCTTCCCCTACTCCCACCTTAAAGGCCAGCAACGCACTTTTGACTCTTGAGTTGCAGGTGCCCATGGGCGACGGTAGTCATTTAAAATCAGGTGACACGTCTGCTCGTTTGCCCCTATATCATAAAAAAAAAAGAAAAGATATCTCAGTTATCCGTGCGAAGCCGAGGCGGGTTGCTAGTATGTACATAAAAATATGTATTATTTATATTGTATGTTTAACTATGTAAGTAGGTACATGTACCTATTAATATTGCGTAATGAATATGTACTTATTGTAGTAGTATACATGTAGATGTAAACATTTATTGACTTATGTATATTCTATATTTTTATCTCAATTATCTTTACGTACATATGATTTTTCCTCTTACTTAGGTATCTTTCATATTCTCGTTTCACTCCGAAGTTTTGGTGGAAGAGAACTCAACATCGAGATAACCCATTTCCCTTATGTATAATATGTGATCGTCCAATAAGGAATAATAAGTAAGTTAGGATTGGGAGATACTGAATCCTAATAAAGTACCAAGTTGATGAAACTAAAATAATGACCCGGTAAAACTAATGAAGATGTTAGTTTTTAGGTTATGTTCTATTTTATACCAGGTTTCATTATTAAATAAAACGTTTGTACGAGTTAGTATATTAATATTGTAAATGATAAAATAAATTTGATTTTGATGCAACTCAGTAGGTATACAGGATTTCATACATTCATAAACATTCTCTTTTTACACTGATTTTTCAAATAGTTCCACTCAGATTTGCTTATCACTATCTAAACTTGATGTTTTCAGACATATTATTAACAAATATTAAGGAAACTCGTAAAACCGACCGATTTCGGGCAGTAACTATATCACAAGCGCCTCGTACCTAAACAACTGATGGAACTGTCAAAATAGTTTATTGGAATGCTAGGGACTGTCATCCCCATACATTTGACTCACTGTTCGTTATTAGTTTCCCTCCCATCCGTAAGCAGCAACCCAACGGTAACTTACTTGTCAAAGCGATCTCATTGGAACGCTTTTTGCTTACGCCTCGTTGAAAATTTCACTGTACGTAAGCAAAACGACACATTTTCAACACAAAGTCAGCGGGAGCGGGGCGGCGGCGGCGGCAGCGCGGCGAGCGGCGCGGCATGGCGGCAATGCTCTCGCCCACTCCCCGCCCCGCCGCCGCTGCCGCCCCGCTCCCGCTGACTTCGTTTACCTAAATTATCGATAGATAGGCCCATATCTGTCGAGGGATAATGTATCCAGAAACTAGCAACCTCGTCGTGGTGGGCGGGGAGATTTGTTAACCCTCTAATTCCAGGCGCGCTTTTTTCAAGGATTATTTTTTATTTTTTTGACAAGAAACACCGAATGGATTACATTATTAAATTTATTTACAAACATCTACATACACTCACAAAAGTATATTACAATATAAATACATGTCACAGTAAAAAAAACTGCAACAGTACAATTACATAATCAGTAAGTAGCAAAATTAGGCTAGGCGGTAGTGCAGCGTCTACTTCGAACAAGCCGCACGCAGTTATCTTACTGAACGTGGCACGGTTTAGCCGGATTATACTTTTGTAAAGTCTTTTATTTGCTGGAAAAATTAAAAGGGAATATTAAGATTATCGATGGCCTAGTCACCATTTAAAACCACTATGCACATAAAAATACGATACACACCGGCACTTCGTGCGTCCATCAGGCGCAGTGTACAGCAAGATTCTACGTCCTCAATAGTTAAATAGAATTTTTCACAGTGCATGCATAATGACATTACTAGAAAAACATTCTTCATCACAAAAATTAGTAATAAAATTATCCCCAAAGTGTAACTTTCCTAAAACAGTATAAAGGAATTTTATTTTCTTATTTTTATTTTAGTTCTTGTAAATTTACTTTTTATTAACAATCCAAACTTACATCGCCAATACTAATTGTTTTAAATTTATACCCTTCTAATTGCATTTGTAAATAACCTAAACAACGGTAGAATGTATCGGCACAGTACAAGAATATCTGTAACATAACGATATTGTAAAAAATATATATTCGTGTCCAGTTTTCACGGTACTTCAATAGATAATAGAAAATCTCCGCTCCTCACAAGTTATAACGTGGTCTTGTGGACCTTATATTGTACCTGCTTCAATGAACAACACTCATTATTTCTGGGACTAATCAGACATAGTTACAATCTCTTTTAATATTTCTAAATGTAGTATAGATAGCACAGCTGTCGCGGCTCCCACAGAAAGGATCAAAATAAATATGCCGGACGGCCGCAACTCAATGGCTCACTCAAAAGGAAGAACAGCGTTAAACGTGTCACGAAAACATCAGCTAGATGGCAATTTATTGTCACAAGGGCTCTGGCGCGTAGTGATTATGCACACACAAATATCCATTTAGAACCTTAAATTACTTTTTGCGAGACTTGCTATTTAAAGGCCTTTTTAAAGAAAGTCATCCTTTAAGTTAGAATTAAAACGTAACACGATAAGAACATCATAATAATACCAATGGACTAATCTTCTACGTTATCAGCCGGAGAAGGTAGGACAGAAACATGAAGTACATTTGAGACATTATAGACGTTAGGGTTCAATATAACGATTCCTATATAAGGGGAGAGAAATACTATTTATTTAATTGTGGGATGAAATAAATCACACAAAAAATTACCAGCACATGTGATATTTCCTTTAACAGAGTGTAAGTCTGCATCAACTTTTGGTAGACGTCAAAAACTTTATTATTATCTCTTCCTTGTTGATTCTCCATCAAAAGAATATTTTTGTAAAAGGTCATCAAATAGATATTTAGCAACGTTATAATTCTAATTACATACAAGAGATTTAAGTCAATAATTATATTTAAAAAATCTACACTAACAATATCTATCAATGTATAAGAATTGTAGAAGGTATAATCATATTTCATAAACACTATCCCAATGCAAACTGTACACAAATAAGATATCCAACTCCAAAGTGTAAAATAAATTCTACATTTTTTACCGATATCGATATTCTCATCTAGCGTTTGCATGTTCAGGATAAGCAAAACATTATTTTTATTGTGCACGACATTCAGAATAAAGACTAAAACCACTTCAAAATAACTGACGACCCCACATGAATACAATAAAATTGTTAGAAATTTACCACCCATATGGCTTTCCACATTATCATCATATACAGCTCTATAACAATAAAAAATAAACAAAACTGCGAAGAATAAAGCTATGGTTAAATTATATTTCTTTCCAGTTGGATAAATGAAATTGTCTCTTATCGTAAACTTGGACGTTAAAAATATATATTGCACGAAATAGAAAGGGTAAAATATGATTTTGACGTCTTTTTTCAAAAAATTTGATACTAAAATCTTTTCGGGTATATTCAGCAACATTATTGACGATACTCTTGTTATATATTCTTTAATAACAAGTTAAATTCAGTAGGTTTAGTTCTTTATTGTGTCTATACTAATAGACACGATATAAATAAGTGAATTTGTTATCGCCCCAAAAATAAATAATAGATACGGCTGATTTAGACGTCTACAGTTCTAGAGAAATACAAAGTAGTAATAATTCATAGATAGATTTATTTAATTATATCCATTACTGAAATGAAATTACTTACAACCCGAAGTGGCGGTGTAAATTAATAATAATAATAGATAGTGATAGACCGATTAGAGCGCCGAGCAATGATTATTGACATCACCATTCCCCATGACGAGAATCTCTTAAAAGCAGAAAAAGATAAACAAATAAAAAATTTTGGACTTATCCCACGAGATTGTCGACATGTGGGATGTGGATTCAGCAATCATTGTGCCGATAGTCATTTCGGCCCATGGGTTAATTGCTAAGAACCTCGACCAACACCTTCAGAGGCTCACGTTAGGCAGCTGGATTAAGAACCTAATGCAGAAGGCAGTCCTTCTCGACACGGCACGCATATTGAGGAGGTTTCTGTCTCTGGAACCCTAACCACCGGTAGCTTGGTCCCTGTACCCGATACCGGTGGAATATTTATCTATTTTTTATATTTTTAAATATATTTGTATTTTTTTTACATTGTAAATGTATTTAAAAATGTAATGTATATGTATAATACTTAAATAAAGAGAATAATAATAATAATAACTTCACACACCTCACACACGGCAAATTAAGGAGTAGTATTTAAATGAGTGACTGTAACTTTAAATTTTAAGTTTTAAAATTAATAAAGTACAATGACCATGTATGTATGGAATTCCGTCTTAAGTTGTTGCACAATAAATCTTTATTTATTATAGACTACGCTTTATATATTATCAAATGAAAGTGTTCATTTTCCCACAATTAACCGCGTTTTTAAGTAATTAGACAAAAACGGAGATACCTATCTTACAAACAAGGACCTACAAATTATGTTTAACCTAGTCGCAACTTATAAAATAACCAAAGATCACTCATGTACAAAAAAAAAACGATGCTAGTTAAAAACAAAATAAGTCACCAGCTGCTCAAACGGAGTTCCGTAAGTAGTATTAATATTTAAGTGGAGAGATTATAACAGTGACTATTGTCAATCGACACAAACAGTAATGGCCGCCGACTCGTCTGTCATCTGGGTTGACAGTTGCGTGAGGCGGAACACAAAAATAATAATTTATTATAACAAAAACGTAAAATATTAATTAAATACATTGTAAGACGTAATAATATTACTAATTGTTTAGCTATTTTTTGATATTATGAATTTGATACCATTTTTGTGATGCTTTTGTTCAAAGGTATACTTGCATATCTCGTACAAATGAAGAGAACGAAACGTAAATATCATGACTTTATACGGAAATAATGCGTAGCAGTTGTTAATTTACTGTTTTTATTTCAATCATAATTCCGGTTACGAAAATAGAATTCCTGTAGTGAAAAGGTTGTAAAAAAATAAGAAAATATTTTTTATATTATTTTGATTTTACAACATGAAACCCAAAGGATCTTGACTTGAAAATACTAAGTGAGCGACTGACTGTGAGTGACAAGAAATCTCAAAACAGCAAGTTAATTCCCGTAGATAATATTACAAACATTAATTGAGCTAATATTTGTTTTAGTGACAACGTTATGTACTGTTTGACCAAGTTCTTCATTTGTCATAGAATTCGGTACAGGCGTATTAGTCGCAGTTCAAAAAAAAAAATATTGTAACTAATCCGAGATATTTTACTACAGGTATTTAACACAGATTTTTAATAGTTTTTTTTTTAATAAATAATAATTGCGTATGGAACTAAACGGCCACAACTTCACATCCAAACGGTCGGCAATATCCGGTTGCCGACCCTGGTATGGGGGAAGACGAGCATACGGGTCACCGGATAATAATGACTACTTCCGCCCATGGCCACCTCCAACTCAAGAGTCACAAGTGCCTTGCCGGCCTTTAAAGTGGGAGTAGGGGAAGGGTAGGTGAGAGGCCGGGGGGAGGTTTAGGGCTTCCGGTAACCTCACTCACTCCGCGAAAAGCAATGCAATCGTTGTTTTACTGCCAGTTTTCTGTGGTATCACTCCGGTCGAGCCGACTGGTTGCAGGATACATACATAGACTCTTGTTGTCGCGTCTGTTTCGTACCAGGTGACTATAGAAACAGGTGACGAATCTTGACATTATTATTATGGCGCAAAACCTACATCCAAAAACAACATCAAAATCTTTCAAGGTGAGGAACAGCCGACAACTATCATATTTACTTGGCGTATGAGGAAGTCTCTTAAGAAGCCTGGATAATACTTTCAGTAGATTTAAGAAGATACAACAACTCTTTTTTTTATGGGATAGGGGGCAAACGAGCAGACGGGTCACCTGATGGTAAGCGACTACTACCACCCATGGGCACCTGCAACTCAAGAGTCACAAGTGCATTGCCGGCCTTTAAGGTGGGAGTAGGGAAAGGGGGGAAGAAGGAGAGTGCGAGTAGGGGGAGAAGAGGGGAAGAGGGGGAGAGGGAAGGGTTAGGGCCTCCGGTAACCTCACTCACTCGGTGAAAAGCAATGCAATCATTGCTTCTCTGCCGGTTTTCTGTGAGGTCGTGGTATCACTCCGGTCGAGCCGGCCCATACGTGCCGAAGCATGGTCACTCTCCCACAGTTATATAAAATAATCAATAGAATATAACCTAACCTAACCCAGAAATAACTAGGTAATATAGTTTAATACACTTTATACAGTGTGCCTATATGGGCTGCCTCTATTCAGAGGATGTCTCAACGCAAAGGAAACGGTCGCCCGCGTTATCTTGGAGTGCGAGGAAGTGATCGCACAACGGGCAAATAGGTCCCTCTTAGAAGCCTGTGGTCGCCCCAGGCTCAACTAGCCAGAGTAGCCAGCCATATCTGAACGCATAATGGACCGTTTCTGAGTCTATGTGTGCCTACTTCTGTATCACCTTAAGATGAAATGAAACTTTCACAGAAGACATTCAACACAACAATCGGTATTTATATTTTGCGTGTGGAAACCCCCTCAGGTACACCGTCAGTATAATAACCATCTCCTCGGTGGCTATGTCGGTTAGTAAACACACGCCCTTATCTAGCGACGATTTACGTGTTTTTTGTGTACCTACTCTATCGATAGATGGGCCAATATCTATCAAGGGGTAATGTACCCAGAAACAAGCAACTGTTTATGACGATAAGGTTGTAATTAGATTGTCGGGAATTTTCTATTGAAACAACGTATGATCCCCTCTGTAGTTTATTTTGCACTAACCTTCATAATGATGTATCAACATCGACACCAGCGCGTTATGAATATTATGAATGGGGTAAACATCCCGCCCACCAAGAACTAAGTTCTTAATATAGTTACTTACTAATGAAGTTATATTTCTAAAACTTACACATGTATTTAAAATTATCTAATAATCTATTGTCTACTACATTTAACTTAATAGCACAAGTTGAATACATAACTATGTTAAAACAAAGATAATGAAAGACAACAATAAATTGTATAGTGGACTGTATAAAGAATCTTATTATAAGAAGACATATATTATCTAGTTACATAACACGCATATTTTGTTTAATGGACGTTTGTAAATGCCATTTTTGTATTTAACTGAAACGACTCGGGTTATGTTATCAGCACCTGGGTGTTTATTAACAATTATTCCTAAAACCCACTTTGCTGGTGGTACGTTGTCCTCCTTTAAAACTACCACATCATTAATATTAGGTTCACAGTTTTTTGTTTGCCACTTGTACCTTTGATTCAGAGTAACCAAATATTCTTTGTACCATTTATTCCAAAAATCTCTAACCATTTTTTGAGTTAATTTCGACCTATCTAAACCTGTAATATTTTGTGAGCTATAGTCCTCATCAGCTAAATTTACTAAAGGTTCACCAATAAGAAAGTGACCTGGTGTCAGTGGGAGAGGGTCATTTAGATTGTCACTAAGAATAGTCATTGGCCTCGAGTTCAGACAACCCTCAATTTGCGTTAGGGCTGTTGACAATTCCTCATATGTGAGAGTGTGAGTACCTATGATTTTGTATAGATGATTCTTAGTACTACGCACGCCAGCCTCCCATAAACCACCAAAATTAGGAGCGTATGGAGGTATAAAATGCCAGGTCGTTCCTTCTAAGGCTAGAGACTCTGCTATTTCTGTTGAGAGTGACTATTTATATTTATTAAACATTTCTCTAAGTAACTTATCGGCCCCAATAAAATTAGAGCCGTTATCGCTGTACAGATCTTGACAGGGACCTCTTCTGGCAACAAACCTTCTAAAAGCGGCTAGAAATCCCTTGGCTGACAAGTCCGTGACTGCTTCTAAATGTATTGCACGGGTTACCATACAGATAAACAGACATATGTATCCCTTGTAGGATTTTGCTCCACGACCTGGTGAAAATCGAATATTAATTGGACCCGCGTAGTCGACTCCAGTAGATTTAAAAGGTTTACTTGGTTTAAGTCTCACTTCTGGTATCTGTCCCATTAACTGGCTGCTGGATCTCGTAGAATATTTTCTACACGTCACACACTCTCGAAAGATTTTCTTTACTTCTGACCTAGCTCGAATAATCCAATATTTAGTTTTAAGAAAATTTAACATTATTTGTGGACCACCGTGGAGTGTTCTGTGATGTGCATCTAAAATTATAAGCCGAGTAAAATGACTTTTAGCCGGTATAATTATAGGATGTCTTGTGTCATAGCCTATATCTGAATGTGTTATACGCCCGCCAACTCTTAATATTCCATACTCATCTAATATAGGATAAAGAGTGCAGAGATGACTTTTCTTAGAAACCGCTCCACGCGTCTTCAACTGTTTTATCTCCTCATCGAAACTATAACTTTGTGTTTGTTCTACACATAACAATAAAGCGTCCTTTATCTCACAAGCTGTAATAAAATTAGGATATTTTATACGCAATTCTTTGGGTACCTTAAAGTTCAAAAATCTTCTGCAATATGATATTACTTTTAGTGTTAGTCGTAAGCTTGAATACTTAGCCCATATAAGCTCTGTCCCAACGTTGGAAGTAACTGCTAATATATTAACTTTCTCTTCTTCTCTTGTATCTTCGTTAGGAACTTCAACTATAAAATCTTTTTCTGTTAACCACATAGGACCTGACCACCAGATGGTGTTAGTTATCAGTTCTTTGGGAGTTAGGCCTCTCGACGCATGATCAGCTGGATTAGTTCCAGAAGTGACATGACCCCAATGTTCGTATTCTAAAATATCTAAAATCGTAGCTACTCTGTTACTTACAAATGTAGCCCATCGACTTGGACCGCCCTTTAGCCACGCTAGTACTATGGTTGAATCTGACCAGCCATACAAATCTCTTTTAGGCACATTAAGAACTTGAGACACTTCAAAGACAAGTTTCGCCGCTAGCACAGCACCACAAAGCTCAAGTCTAGGAATAGTAATCTCTTTTAGAGGAGCAACTTTTGTCTTAGCTGTAAGTAAATGTACTAATACATTATCTCGTTCATCAACCATACGTATGTATACTGCGGCTGCGAAAGCTGTCCTTGAGGCATCTGAAAAGGCGTGCAATTGAATATTGCAGTGTTTTGTAGTATTAATCCACCTGGGTATTTGTAAATCTTTTAAATATGCTAATCTGCTTCGGAACGACAGCCACTCTTTCATACATTCTTCTGATAGTTTATCATCCCATTCAAGATTTGACTTCCAAAGTCTTTGGATGAAAACCTTCGCTACGACAACTACGGGAGCTATCCAACCTAAAGGGTCATATAATCGTGCTACATCTGATACCACTTGTCTCTTCGTATATTCTCGTTGCTCCGGTAAATTAAGAATGTATTCAAAGCTATCTCTATCTCTATTCCAGCCCACACCAAGCACCTTCATCACGTCATTAAATTTAACTTCTGTTGTTTGAGCTTTCTCTTGATCTGTTATTCCAAGTTTACTAAGAACTTCCTTATCATTACTACTCCACTTCTGTAAAATAAAGCCCCCAGATTTCATTAGACATTTCATCTCCTCACATACTGTAACAGCTTTTTCCATGCTTTCAAAACCGGTCATTAAATCATCCATGTAGTAATCCAACTTAGTTATTTTAGCTGCTAATGGATAGCGTTCCTTTTCATCGTCAGCTAGACGTTGTAAGCATTTCACCGCTAAATATGGGGCACTCGCAGTTCCAAATGTAAGGCGTAATAGTTTATATTGTTTTATTTTATCATTTGTATTACACCTCCATACGATCCTCTGAAAATCTGTATCACGTTCATCTACTTTAATCATTCTATACATTTTTACAATATCTGCAATAACTACCACCTTGTGCATTCTCCATCTCATTAGAATATGTCGTAGATCTTGTTGTAGTTTGGGCCCAACTAAAAGGTCATCATTTAGTGAAGTGTTGTTTTCGCCTTTACATGATGCGTCAAATACTACTCTGACCTTTGTCGTTGTTTTGTCATCTCTCAGCACTGCATGGTGGGGAAGATACACCGATTTTGTATTTACTATTGCAGTTTCAGGAACTTCTATGAGGTGATTCAAATTCAAATATTCCTCCATTACACTATCATACTCCTTCTTCAACTCAACATTCTTTATCAGCCTTTTTTCCTGAAGTATAAATCTCTTTAATGCTATTTCTTTCGAATTATTAAACAAACATTGTGGATTGTCTGTGGAAAAGGGTAGCCTAACTACGTACCTTCCTTCTTCATCTCTGACTGTAGTCCTTTCAAAATACTCTTCGCACTTCTCCTCATTCGTAGTAAGTTCTCTGTTTAGATTTTGTGGCTCATTTTCCAACTCCCAAAATTGCCTAAGAATATCATGTTCTGGTGTTATACTTACATGCATACTAATAATACTGCTAGAAGTAGGTAATTTGCGTGAGACTCGGCCAGAAATTATCCACCCAAACATCGTATTCTGAGCAACCATATTTCTCGTAGGGTGCTTCAGAACTCCATCTATTAAGATCTCGCTGTAAACATCTGCTCCTAATAACACATCAATTTTACCAGAATTATTAAAAGTACAGTCAGCCAATGGTAGGCTCTCAATATCTTGCCAATCAAAGGAGTCAAGATCAGTGGCTGGTAAGAACGAAGTTAAAGATTTCAAAACAAATGCAGTAATTTGAACTAAGTTATTAGGTTCGTAACAAGATTCTATAGAAAATGAAACCATATACTTAATTTTAGTACGACCATCTCCCAGACCTGACACCCAGCCATTTACTGGTTTCCGTGCTAGACCTAACATTTGTACAGTCGATTCTGCAATAAAAGATGCCTGTGACCCTTGGTCAATCAAAGTTCTTATAACATATTTACAATTATATTTTGAAGTTACCTTTACATTAGCTGTTGCTAAAAGTACAGGGTTGTTTTGTGAACATCCTTTGGAAAAGGTTGTGACCACGTTTACCTCCTCTTTTGTACATGGCTGCAAGTCGCTAGAAGGTGCACCAGTCTCTTTAACAAATGTAGGTACCTTGTCGAAATGTAGAAGCGTATGATGCCCGCGACCACACTTCCTGCAGCTCACCTGATGACGGCACTTCATCACGGCGTGGGACGGGGCAAGACAGTTGAAACATAGTTTGTTGTTTTGTACAAAGTCTTGACGTTCCTTAGGTGTCATTATACCAAACTGCTTACTTCCGAAAATATAGTGATCCTCTTGACACATCGCACACTTAACATTTGTTTTATTTGGTACAGTAGATATATGAAAAGACTTAGACTTGACTGCAGGTTTCTTTTCATATGCTGTGCGCACGGTATTCGAATCAACCATCTCCAAAGATCGAAACCGTGACTCTAAAAATTCTCTTAATTGATTCCATGTGGGTAACTCGTCGCTTCGCATGCTTAACATATGTTCCCATTGCTTGACGGAGTCCAGGTCTAATTTAGAAACTATAATATACACCATCATGATACCCCAGCTATCGGTGTCAACCCCCACAGTTTTCAATGAATTCAAACACGAAGATGTATTGTCTAATAACTGCTTGATTGCACTCACCGACTCTGTAGTTATTTTCTTCTGAGCAAACAAATTTTTCAACACAGCGTTACAATTGTATCTTTTATTATTATAACGGCGCACTAACTGGTTCCAGGCTTCCTCATAATTAGCCTCGGTTGTAGTAAAATTACGTATTAGTAACTCAGGCTCACCTGTTAGATTGCTCTTTAAATATTGTAACTTTTGAACAAGCGATAAACTTTTGTTACTATGTATTAAAGTCGTAAACATATCAAAAAACGTTTGCCATTCTTCGTATTTGCCCGTAAAAGTAGGTAATTGAATACGCGGTAACTTAACATCACACTGGCTATACTTCGTAATTTCATGGGTACCGGAAACCGGTGTGGATATTTGTTGTTGAAGAATAATTGCTTGCAATGCCTCTCGTAATGCTGACTTATACAGTATATAAACTTCTTCACATTTATCGTACACATTGTTCGTGAAATAAGCATGTTCAGACTTCTTTTCTTTAGCCAAGGCAACAAGTTTACGGTGACCCTCTCTAAAATCATTCCATAATTGCTCCAATAATTCTAAGCGTGTTTCTACATACGCTTGTTTGAGTCGTTCTTTTGGCGTTTTCTTATAATTCTTCTCGGCCTTTGTAATGCTTTGTAGTAACTCTTCTTGATAACTTATTAACACAGAAAACTCCATCTCGTTATGTATAGACGTAAGTACGTATATTCCCGATAAATTTAACACAAATTTTCGTTAAATAACGCTTGAAATTGTATCTCAACTCACTCACAGCTCAAGTTTTATAACGTTATAAACATCAATTAGTTTAAAGTCAATAAAATTGCACAAATAGACACTCGGTTAACCCTTATCGGTCAGGTATGCGGGCCGCTATTGTTCTCGCAGGTAGCAGGTCCGCCACTCGCCGCGCTGGTCGTATCCGGCCGTATGGACCAAATGTTTATGACGATAAGGTTGTAATTAGATTGTCGGGAATTTTCTATTGAAACAACGTATCTCCGATCTCCTCTGTAGTTTATTTTGCACTAACCTTTATAATGATGTATCAACATCGACACCAGCGCGTTATGAATATTATGAATGGGGTAAACAGCAACCTCACTGTGGCATGCAAAGAGGCTTGTTAACTCTCTATTTAGAGGTACGCTTCTTTTAAGGATTATATTTTTATTTTTTAAATAGCAAATATCAAATTGATTACATTATTAAATTTATTTAGACACCAAAAGTATATTACAATATAAATACATGTCACAGTAAAAAAAATTGCAGCAGTACAATTACATAATTAGTAAGTAGCAAAATTAGGCTAGATGGTAGTTCAGCGTCTACTTCGAACAAGCCGCACGCAGTTATCTTACTGAACGTGCTACGGTTTAGCCGGATTATACTTTTGTAAAGTCTCTTATTTGCTGGAAAAATGAAAAGGAGATATTAAGATTATCGATGGCCTAGTCACCATTTAAAACCACTTTGCACATAAAAATACGATACACACCGACACTCTGTGCGTCCATCAGGTGCAGGATACAGTCAGTTTCAGCGTCCTCAACAGCCAAATATAATTTTTCACAGTGCATGCATAATGTTATTACTAGCAAAATATTCTTCGTCACGAAAATTAGTATTGCGATTATTCCGAAACTGTGACTTATCTAAAACATTATTAAAGAATTTTATTTTCTTCTTTTTGTTTTAGTTCTTGTAAATTTACTTTTTATTATTCACCCAAACTTACATCATCAAATAGAATTGTTCCCAATTTATATCCTTCTAATTGTATTTGTAAATAACCTAAACAACGGCAGAATGTATCGGCGCAGTATAACAATATCTGTAATATAAAGATTTTGTAATATAATCTGTAATTACTTTCGCTAACGATTAGGCTCGTAGTCGTTACACACATTAGGTATGCACCGGGGAGTTGGCAAACGATTCATATTTGACCTTAATGATTTGGCGCGAAAGTTGCTATTTAAAATGTCTTGTTAAAGTTTAATTAAAAATAAACGTCAAAAGGAAAATTATCGTTTAAAAAAGTATTACCGACTTCAATGTGCCTAAATCATGATAAATAGTATTTTGTTTAAATATAATATGGATAGGCCAACTAAACGCACTGCTCCAATGAGACAGCGAGGTTTCAGAGTAAACGAAAATATCATCCATGTATACAATTTTTAGATATTTGTTGATTTTTCAAAAACCGCTTAACCGGTTTCGATAATTCTGTTCATACAACGTCACATATAGACAGACGCTTGATGCGTCGCTTCACGCGCCTCCCCTGCGTAAACGGGGAAGCCGAGCAACGCGCTGCGCGAGAGTTTCTGTTATGGACCAAGTGATTAATATAGCATTATTCAGTGTCCAGACCGTTTAAATAATGCTCAATATATTGAAATACACAAATTGACCGGGCTGTACGAATAATGTGCCCCACCTATTAGGCAGACTAATAACGATAAGTGTTTCATTCAATAGAGATATGCACGTGACTCTAAAATGGTCAAAATATATTTATACATTTATTTTGAATGTATATCCCACTTAAACGTTAGAGCCAGAGCACATCAACAGTATTCTAGACCTCTTTCTCTGACTCTATTCTACCACACTTTCATAATGTTCATTAAAATACATATATATTTTTTTAAAGTAATTACCAATTATTACACTTTAAAGAAGTTTTCTATAAGTTTTCAAATTGAGATATAAACAATACAACCCGTTCGCCGTTATCAGCTTTAAATTCTACTCCTAAACTAAATAGAAAACAACTGTAATCTGTAGCAGCGCATGTTTACATCACAATGTTCCTGACATCATAATGACCATGGTCCTTCCATGTATGTTCTTGGTCCTAAAGCCCTATCTAATGTACTTTAATTGGCTTAATTATGAACTTACCCAACAGTTATTTAGCATAGCAATGTGATAAATAACGAAGATTGTATAAGAATACATCGCACAGCCCGTTTGGACATGTCATTAGTCATATTGCCCGGGCATTATAAATATTGCAATGTTTAATCACTTGGTCCATAACATATCGAAGAACTAATACACTAATACCATTTTGTTGACTGTAGGTAAAAAAAAAACACGATAAAATTACCAGCACATGAGATATTTTCTTTAACAAAGTGTAAGCTTGAATCAACTTTTGATATATGTCAAAAACTCTCTCATTGTCTCTTCCTTGCTGATTCTCCATCAAGAGAATATTTTTGTGAAACCTCATCAAATAAATCTTTAGCAACGTTATGAGTCTAATTACATACATGAGATTCAAGTCAAAGATTATATATAAAAGATCTAAGCAAATATCTACAAAAGTAGAATTGTAGAAGATATGAGCATAAACCAATAGCAGTATTCCAATGCAAACTGTACACAAATAAGATATCCAATTCCAAAGAACAAAATACATTCTATATTTTTCACCGACATCGATATTCTCATCTATCGTCTGAAAGCCCAGGATAAGCAAAACGTTATTTTTATTGTGTACGATATTTAGAATAAAGACTGAAACGATTTCAAAATAATTAACAACCCCATACAAGTACATTAAAATAGTCCGAAAGTCACCGCCCATATGCCTTGCAACTATATTATAATCGTATAAAAATCGATAATAATACCAAATAAGCAAAACAGTCAAAAATAAAGCTACGATTATATTAAACTTCTTTCCAGTTGGATAAATGAAATTGTCTCTTATTGTGAACTTGGACGATAAAAATATATTGTGCACTAAATAGAACGGGTAAAATATGATTTGGATGTTTGTTTTGAGGTAATTATTTAGTAAAAACTCCCCGGGTATATTCAACAACATCGTTGACGCTTCTTGTGTTATATATATATTTTTAATAACAACAAAAAAATCAGGTTAAATTCTTCCTTATTAGGTTAATGATTGAGGCAGAGAGCGGGCTGGGCGTGACGTCGACGCTGCTCAGCTGCTGCTCCCGATGATTCTAGTGTTCTAGTTAATACAAATGTCACACAGAGCCGTCTCACTCGACGCTAATATATGTCAACCGCTCACGCCACATCGCCCGCTGTCTGTCCCCAACTTAGTTCTTTAATGCGTCTATAGACAAGATATAAGTAATTGAATTCGTTATCGCTCCAAGAATAATAGATTCGGAAGATTGGACGACTACAGTTCTAGAGACATAAATAGTTATAATTTATTCATCGATGGCCTTAATAAATTACTCAGGACCTGAATTGAGTGCGATGTAAAGTAAGTACCTACTTCACATAGAGAGACAAGGATAGCAAGAATTGAACTTACTTAAATAGGAACAAGCAATAGGTATTTTATTTTTGGTTTCACTTTAAATAATCACATCTAGAATAGAGATTATTAATAAAATTTGATTTTTTTATTTCCAATTCACATTTAGCAGTAACAAATTGATTTTTATCAAAATAAATACTTCTATCGCTTCTGATATTCAAAGTAGATAAACTTTGTCTTTTAAAGTACGTAATTTGGTCAAATATTTTTAAAGTTGACGTTGTTGATGGTTGTGTCCGTAATGGGAATTTTCAAGGCACTAGCGAATTGTTAAAAGGCTCTGTATAAATACATTTATATAATAAATATTCAATCCCACCAATTATCTAATTGTGAAAGTTTGGATGGATGTTTGTTACTCTTTCACGCCACAACTACTGAACCGATTGGGATGAAACTTGGTATGTAAATAGCTGGAGACCTGGATTAACTTTACTTTACTTTTTATCCCCATATTCCCACGGGACTGGGACTTACGCGGGTGAAACCACGGGGCGCTGCTAGTCCAAATTAAAGGCTATTAAAATTGCCTTTAATAATGCCTTCCTTACAAACCTTAAGAAACTGCATGATCAAATCAAAATTCCACAAATCAAACCATTTATATTGAAATTATCTAAGAAATTTTATACAATTAACAACCCCAAACACCAAAACAAACTCAGCAAAAAAAAACAGATTTGAATGACAACTTAATTGCTGGGTTGCCATGTCATCACCTGACGGTATAGTGTGTGATGACCTTACTCCACAGTGCTACAAAAGTTGCTTAAGATATCATTATACACTCCTTTCACATACTTTTATTCAATTCTAATACATAAGAAGCTAGTTAATATTATAGTCAGCCTATATGTTTGAGTTTTACTAGTAAACTAAGTAACTTTATTTTCTTTAAACTTACACTCATTTGGATTTTTTTTCTTTAACTTTATTCGCAAGTAAAGATGTTTAATAATGACTTTTTTTATAGTTTTAATCATGTTAGTTGCCATATCTTTACAAGCATTCATACGTCAATTCTTGCATAGCAAATTCAAAGTGTGAGCAGCACAACTAAGTGAAGTTATATTGTAATGAACGTCTTTCAATTTGATTTTCAATATTTATGCAAATTACTTTCAATATGTCCGATTTTTGTAACAAACTTATGAACTTATACACTTAGAATTTCTTTACACAATGACCAATGTGTCGATTTGGTGCGATTGCATACTTTTAATGATTACGGGTTCTGGTTTGGCACTCAATACGTTAATAAAGGCTTAATTCCTAAAATTTGATCATACATCCATCCAGCATTAAGAGCAGACATGTTGGTATTATATTATTTATTATACATTTCTCTGTAGGTTTTGTCTAAAATAATGGTAGCAATCATTTTCAAATTGGTTGGTACCTTCTCATCCTTAAACTAATAGCCAAAATGAGGTTTTAATATGGAATTAATAGATGGCTCTAACAGCACTTAAATATTGATACGCAATGTGATCCGAATATGATTTTTTATCCTAACTAATATTATAAATGCAAAAGTAAGTTTTTTAATTTGTTTGTTACGCTTTCACGTCTTAATTATTCAATCAATCATTATGAAATTTTGCCAGGGGTAAAGAAAAGGACATAGGGTAACGTACCTTCTATTCTATTACGTTGCCATATTCACCGTATTATATAAACTAACGCAAGTACAGTTTGTTTAACGTTCAATATATATACATTTTTTTAAGTGAAACTTCTTTAGAATCGTTGTGATTTGAAAATTCGATGAAACCAAAAAGTCACACTAAAAAGAGACAAACATATCCATAAATAGGATTTAGCCTTCCAGAGAATGAGATAGAATACAAGTATACAGTGTTTCCTATAATCTTCGTATGCTAACACGTGTCTTTGTGCCTGCTACTACGAAACCTCCAGAAAATGCGTCATAGTCAACGTGGTGTATCATTCACGTGTATAATTTTTGTGCTTTTGCGTATTAAAATTTGTTGGTTAACTAATTTTTGTTAATTACTTAACACATCTGTGTTAATTTGACCAATAACTTTTATATTAATTATCTAAAATTAAATTAATTCTACTGTTCTGAAATTTCACTTCTGACGTGTGTGAATTGCACACACACACACTTTTTTTTTAAGGGATTTTATAAGGTCTACGTTATATTCGCACACGGTATTCTAACCGCAATGGTAAAAAAATCCAGAGCCCATTATTATGTCACCATTCTATTACTTTGTGAAATTTTAATAAAATAATGGATGTAATTTATCATGGCCCTTAACCACCATTAATATTGTCTAGACAAGTTGACATCTAATTATTATTCTATTCCATTCTATTCTAATTATTCTGTAACTATATTCTACTACTTTCTGTATAGACTCGATGTAGTGTGCTTTCTACACTTAACAAATATGTTTAATTCGGTTTTCAGTACAACTAAGGAATATACATCTAATGGGCTAATGACAGTAGCATCACAAACATCCGGCGAGATTTTACTTAATAATTACGTGAAAAATGATATTAAGAATATATTTTACCCTTTCTGTTTGCTACAAAATATACTTTTATCGTCCAAATTTAGAATAAGAGATAATTTCATTTATCCAAATGGAAGGAAACTTAATATAACTTTAGCTGCAGTTTTGGTGGTTTTGTTTATTATATATGTTATTATAGTTTTATATGATAATACAATGAAAACAACAGACACACCCAGAAAATTCATTCCCAGTAAAATATTGACTTTTATGGCATACTTCTTTACGGTTTACTGTTGTATTGGAGTCTTTGCTATCTTTGGTTTCAATGTCAAACACGGCCACAATAACATCTTGCTAATATTAACCATTCAGACGATCCACTCAAACGTAAATATTGGTGAAAAGAATAAAATGTATCTTATTCTGTGGAACTGGATCTGTAGTATAAGTACAATTTTTATTGGTATTGTGCAGATCGTATGTTTCTCCGCCTCATATGGCTCTATAAAAAATATAGATATTGGTGTAGATTACTTACTTATGAATGTTGACCTGAATCTAATCTATGCTATTAGGATTATAATGTTGTTGAATAAATATTTGATTAAGTTTAAGGACAATAACCTCTTGACTAATGATCCACAACATAATTGTGACATAGATTTTGACATATATCAAAAGTTTATGCAAGCTTACAATTTGGTTAAGAAGATATTTCATAGTTTGGTAACTCTTTCAGCATATTATCAAATTATTTAGGCCATATGTTTAATAAATGTCATCCTTAGAGTTTCTTGTCTTATTGTTTATGCAGATCATTTTGAAGAAACACATGGGTTGTTTCTGCTTTAGGATAGTTTGTAGCTAAATTATTCACATTAAGTTCACATAGTTTGTGTGTTTTAAGACATTTTTCACACCTCAACTCTATTTCACCTTATTTTTTAACATATTTTAATGAAATAACATAAGAACGCACGCTGCGTACGTCATAGGTACAAGTTTCTAATATGTTTTAAGACTTTTATAGGTACTATAATGTTGGTTCAATTGCAGATATTCTTGCAATGTGTTGACACATTCTATCGATGTCTAGGCTATGTGCACCTGCTGTACGAAGTATATAAATTTCATTTCACTAATGTAAGTTTCGTATTAATACATATATGTACATTAAAATATGTAGGTATAATGTTTATGGTAATAAAAATGACATCATAACGTTATTTATTTATTATGGTTTTAGATTGATGACATTCTCGGATTGCTCACAACAATCTTTTTTGGGATGAAGAATGTTATTTTGGTCATATTAGTAAGCACGCAATGTGAAAAATTCTACATAACTTTTGAGAACGTAGAAACTGTCTGCAGGCGGCAGTTGATGGACATACATTGCCCAGGTAGGTAAATATATTTTTACTAATGTAATTCTGAGTGCCGTGATTGTTCAAAGATCATCCTGGTATTGGAAACAGGTAATAAAAAGTCGGAATTAGATGTAGCCGAAAAATAGTTGAATTAACCTGAAAACATTTATTAATTGCTAGAAATTATGGCCACCACGACTGGGATTTGCCTCAAATCAATAAATAATGTTTAAAATGTTGCATAAATCCCAGGATTGATCAAATGTAATAATATTTTCAGGAGTAAATTTGATCGGGATCCCAGTCAAATATTCTACTCACGATGTTACTGTAAATCTTATTTAATGTATGTTCTTTTTATTTTAACAGAAAATAGAAGACAATTGTACAAAAATGTGATACGCCTAAACCGTAGCTCGTTTAGTAAGATAAGTGCGTGCGGGTTGTTCAACGTAGAAGCTACACTGCCGCTGAGGCTGATGTTGCTACTTACTAATTATTTAATTGTACTACTGCAGTTTCTTATACTGTGACATGTGTTTGTATTGCAAATATACCTTTAGTAAATATAAATAAATGTTGTTTTCCTTATCTAATTAATACACTACACACAAACTATCAAATTTTATATAAACTTATTTTGAGTCGGCGCCAAACAACAAACTGATTAATTATCAAAATTTTATATGTGCCTACGTAAGTAATTAATCATTTTATTATTTAGCGCCGACTCAAAATAAGTTTATATAAAATTTTATAGTTTATGTAAATAAGCTCAATACTTAAGACTTAAGGTTTATTTATTTTTTGCTTTTTAGTTCTTTTCGTCGGTTTAATTTTTTGTTAAAAAGATTTTATTTTATGTTTTTTTTTCATCATCAGCTCAGCTATATGATGTGACGATTTCTAAACGCAATACCTGATAAAGTAATGAAAAGTAAACAGAAACACTATTCGTTCCTACAATTTTCGAGGGTTTCTCTCAATTTTTTCAGGATCCCATCATCAGATCCTGACTTCCTTGACATGGAACCACCATTGAGGTATACCCTATGTAACAAAAAAAGAATATTCAAAATCGGTTCATAAATAACGGAGTGAGGGCTGAACAGACATAAAAAAAAATATATATTATACGGTCGAATTGAGAACCTCCTTTTTTTTCGTCGGTTAAAAAACCAGACAAGTACGAGTCTGACTCGCGCACCGAGGGTTCCGTAAGCAAAAACAAACTTGTAAATAGATAGTATGTCTATCTCGGGAATCAATTCTCGAAGATTTTTCCCCGTCTTTTCCGAAAACTGTGTATTATGTGATACAACAATAAATTAACGAAGTTGGGATTGTTTTTTTTACTTGTGCTATCAGACCTATCTTCTCACTAATTTTCATGATTCTATGTCCATGGGAAGAAACCTGTAGGTTTTGATTTACCTGCGAAATGTTCAAATTTGGTCAAATCTAAAGTGTAAATGGCTGTATCTTTTGATTGCGTTGACTTAGAAGCTTGATTTTATTACAGTTTCAAGGGACTGCAGAAAGGCAGTATTTGGTAATAACTTCAACTTGACGCGTCCACGGATTCTTGAGAAAAAAGGTCTTGACAGATAGACAGACGGACGGACAACACAGTAATCATTTAAGGTTCTTTTTTTCAGTTTGAGGAGCGGAACCCTAAAAATATGGATTTCGTAATTAATTTTTATTACAAAGTATTCTTCTGTATACCGCCACCGCGTCGAATGTGCGGTTGTGATCAACACATAGTACAAATATTGTGTAAATGTGTGACACTTACACTAAACTGTGTGAATTGTTCCGAGTTTTACTTTCAAGGTATTTAATTGTATCTTCTTAAAGTCCTATGGCATGGTGGTCAAGATATGTTTAAAAAAAAGAATAATAATAGAAAAACAATATTTTTCTATTATCAAGTTAGCATTTTGATGGGACTGAGGAGGAACTGCTGTGCAATGTATCTTCACACATGGTTCAAAAAAGGAGGATTCTCCGACTAGGCTATGGATAATTTTGAGCGGTTTTTACCAATAGATAGAGCGATTCGTGAGGAAGGTTTAGGTATATAATTTGTTAAGGTTTTCTGTAAATTGGTTGAAATATGATGATGATAGTTAAAGATGTTTCTGCTACCCGTGCGAAGCCGCTACTACTTATCTTCACTAGATGGCGCTAAATTATATTTTGTTAAATGTTTACATTGCCACATGACCAAATTAGACATACGACATTATGCATATCTACCTATCCAATGACTTTAGGAGCAAATCTTGTATAATGTATTTCGTGTATCTACGATTTGGATCAAACGTTATACTTAGTTAACGTTTAACTTTTTAACATCTTCTCTAAAAAAGCGAAGATCGCGCACTCGCACACTAAATAAAACATTAATTTAAAAAAACACCAAAGCGTTCATCGGTTTGTTGTTACGCGTAACATACACATAAAAATTAAAAGCAATCGAATTAACCTCCTTTTTTTTTTCTTCCTCGAATTACTTTTGGAAGATTATATCCTAATATAATAAAAATGCACGGTAAAACGAACGAACCAGTAATTTAAAGGAGAAATTACTCGGTGTTTTGGTCTATAAGAACACTGCACTTACTTGCCCCTAGCCTCGTCTAGGTACAGCTCAGCGCTCCTCCTATCTCGAGGACTGCGCTCCGTCATGGAATGCAGTAACGCCTTCAACTGAGGATCATCGGTCGTCAGGGTCATGGTAGCAGGCCGTTCTTCACCGTTGCGATATGCAAGTAAGCCTGGTAGATCCAGGGCTGGTGTACCGTCGTTCCAAAGTTCTAGTAAGGCACAACTAGAAGTAAAGAAAACTAATTATGTAATAAGTCTGTTGATTAATGTTATTTAATGTTTCTTTATCACATATAAACAAAATTTTATAAAAATCGATTGACAATCACAGGAGAAGAAGGTACTGAACTGTTTCTCGTCCTTTATTACGAAAGATTAACTCGAAATACATATTTATTTATTTTATTTATTTCTGAAAGGTACGCTTACAGATTACTGCCATTACATATACCTATATAATATGTAGATGATATAACAACTTACCCGGCCGAGAATATATCCATGCTAGGGACCAGTTCACCAACTTTACATGGTGACTCGCTCAACAGAAGACCTCCAGACCTGTCATCGCCCTGTAAAAAAAAACATTTTTTTCAAAACCAATTGACAATGTTTAAACACACTTAGGCTAGTACACACCCTTACACATACTCACATAGACATACACAAATGTGTAGACATAAACAGTGAGAATTTGAAATTATAGAAATAACCGAAAATGATATAGTTACCGGCAACTAACTTGGCAAGGTTTTGGCGTAGTGGGAGAAAGTTTGCGCATGTACACTTACGTGCAATTAAAAATGTTCCCTATTATCATAATATTTTTTATTAAATGTTTTTTTAGATGAAAATTAAGTTCGTGTTTTTTTAATTTTTTTTTAAATCTCCCCCCGGTGCATAATTGCGACCTCTATCGTTCTGGTGAAACTGAGGTACATACATATTTACATATATATATATATATAATCTTTTTAACTGGTAGTTGTTTTGGGGTCTAGGGACCATAGCTGGACCTCCTGTGAAGAATTTTTTGGAAAACTCGACAACTAGCACAAAACCAATAGGTAGACTTTTCTTCGAAATGTATCTAATAACAAATTTCAAACAAAACAGTAACAATTTATAAAAATAATAAGTAACAAAAATTTTACTCGGGAGCGAACGGGACGTATACACGTTGCGGGAGGCAAGGGTCGACTGGCCGTCCAATCACGCGCTCGGAACAATGTTACCTCGTTTCCCGCGTCCCACTTGATAACCAAAGAGATCTAAAAAACGACTTCTGCGCATCTAACGAATCTTGCCACGATAGGTGCCGGCAACTATAGCATATGTTTATCAACAAACAAACGATATTACTAAAGAAGAATCAAAGCCCTTCAAATGACCATAAGGATTTACACAAATTAAAAACTCCTTTTATATGTATACACACGCACACGCACAAATAAGGCGATATTTTTAGTGGTTTAAAAAATTACGCAAGCAGTCTAGTTAATATAAAATAATATTTATGTTATTATTATTAAAATTGGTTCAGTAATTTCTCTTTGTAACATTTGTTATATATTATTATATTATTCAATACTTACTGCAGGTCTGTTGTGAGGGTCAGGAGCTCTAACAAATCTTTCAGGTGCGACGTAGCATAGCCTTCTTCGTGATGTGTCGAAGAAGTAGCTGAAGTCTGCTGGATTATCATCAGGCAAAAAAGTCGGTTTGAAAGAAGCTATGTCGGTCAGGAGCACCCATAGCCAGGATGTTACCATTACATTTTCTAACTACAAAAAGAAAATGCAACTTTTGTAATATATATTATTCAAGTTGGTCAAGGTGATTGATCAAGTTATTTTTCATTTTAGGGTTAAATTTTGATACAACTACTCGGTGACGACTTGTGAGGCTCAGCTCATATATTTGTATGTTTGACTAGGTTCATTATTACCAACTTGGAGTTTAACCACAACAACAGAGGTAAAACATTTAGGAACTTTTTGGAATGTCCTAAAATTTTGCCCTTAATACTAGATGGTGTGTCCACGAAATTCTCATCTTTTCTTAAAATTAAATATTGTAGAGAGACAACTATTCAATATTAATTTAAGAGTTGGCAACACTGAACAGGTAGAATATATGGTTAAATGGGTAACAGGTTACAAACAGTTAGGAAAGTTGAATACATATTTACAAATCTAAATTGGGTATATGGCTTATTTCCGTAATTATTTTTTTTGGTAAGAACAATTTAATACAAGCATGATCAGTAACCCTACATTAAAGAAGACCTCTGTACTTTATTACATACTGTATATTAATACTTTTCTTCTGGTATGTATAGAGTAGATGTTGCAAGACAAGTGGTCTTTCTGTGCTTGCAAATGGTTTTAAGCACAGTTAACTGGTTACCATAAGGCTGTATGCCTTTTTTTTTTTCAAAATATTTATAAAATTGAATTGTTGCCTATAGTTGAAATACATTCTTTAATAATTTTCATGTAATTAAAAAAAAAAACAGATTAACATTACTGGACGCATGTAGCTTGATGAAGCCATTTCATTTATTCTAATTTGTAACACATATTGTTTGAAAATTTTAGGTTTCTGCACTTCTTCTATACATAAACTAAGTATTCCAAATTCCACATTCCAGTGTTTTCGAAATTTTCTTTCAAAAGCGTACAAAAAACTCTCTTCACATATTAATATGTATATAGATTTCTATAAAACATACCATTTTTTTTTTTGATAAAAAGTGACTGATTTGACTTGATATTTTCTATTACTAAAATTATAATTGTATGACATTTTAATACCTTTATATCGCCATGGCAAATTCCAAGCTTGTGCATACGATGCAAAGCATATAGCACTTGGAAGGTAATCCATTTCTTTTCCAGTACAGTCAGGAATGGTCTTGTAGACATGCGGTCGTAGACACTGCATTTGCAGTACTCTCTCATTAAAAGTCCTGCTTTGTCTGTTAGCTGGAAATAAGAGAGTAAATAGTAAGAGAGAGTGACCACTCTGGTCACAAGTCATGGTACGCTTCATACCGAAAGTAGGGAAAAGGGACTACTCAGTTATCCTTTAGACCTATAAGTCTTACCTCTTTTCTTGTAAAGACTATGGAAAGAGTTATAGACCAGCAAATTAGAGCAAAGTACTTCATAGAAAGACCACTAAGTCCGTACCACCATGCTTACCAAAATCCACGGCAATTTGTTAGATCTGGTTGACAAAGTGTTCTGATGCTAAGCAAACTTCCTTGACATTGAGGGCGCCTTCGAAAACACATCCATAAAGCAAAATTGATATTATGGATGAGCTGTCGAATGGCGTCAGATCATCAACTTCAGCCCAAGATTACCCTTTGGCTGTACACAGCGATTGCACAGCCAATCATAACATATGGAGCTGCCATCTGGTGCCGAAAGGTAAGCCAAACAACTACTTCAAACAAATGAGACAGCAACTTACGGCTTGTTTATTAGCCACTGGTGTGCTATGTTCGACACCAGGGGACGCTCTAAATGCACTAATAAGCCTGACTCTGCTCAGCATCTATGTGCAAAAAGACTATACAGGATATGTACACAAACAAAACCAAAGTGGCAACCACAATTGCTAAACTCACTAAAACATGCCAGCAGATGACATACAAAGGGATACACGGCTGAAAGGCCTCCAATGTAACAAAAACGGTAGTCACGGGTGGTACACCGATGGGTCTAAAAAAGGCCATGATGAAGGTTGCGGTATTTACAGAGAGGCCAAAATTCAGGTAGTGCGCCAATCCGGAACTGAAGCCTCTGTCTTACAAGTAGAGCTCTCCATATTAAATAGATGCGTGGAGATCAACCTCGAAACAAAAGTAAGACATGAAACATAAGACCATCTGACCATGAGTCAGAGCAGTGAACTATATAGCAAGTGTGAGCTACAAAAGACCAGATTGTTTGAGGTAGCACTAGGTACTCAAAACAATAATAATCAGGTGACGATGATCAGATGAGTAATTTTGAGCTTTTAAGAAAAGTTTAAGATTGAGTCACATGTTCCATGCCATTACATGGTTTTCAATCAAGTATTTTAAAAAATCTACTTGCAATAAATTGATACTTACTATAACCCTTTGAAATGGTAAACAATTGAATGCAGATGCCAGCTGCTCTTTAATCTTGAGTATCCTCTCCTTGTGCTCAGCCAAAGGTAAGGATGGGTCATGAACTGCAAATACTTTAACGACAACAAGACCTTCTTGGGAACGGGCTCTAGCTACCTTTAAGAACCTTGTGGAGCCAAGGCTGAAAGAAAAAATATTAATATGAATCCAGGTATTAGATAAATTATAAGAAAAGATATGATTACTAGATGTATCTTTTTGTAATACTTAATTCATTAATCCCTATTATGAAACAAAAATATGAGGGTTTTACAACAAGGACATTATTATTTTAAGTCTTAATCAGCAACAGTTAAATAATATTTTATGTAGCCTTGTTCATGAAGTATTTTATGAACTGCTTATTCGCTTTTGAATACAGACTTACTGTGCTTATAGAAAATTATTTTAACCATTTATGAATTTACCAAAATCTAAATTACAGATTAAAAGATTTGTTTAGCTTAGGCCTAGATAGTGCTGTGTAATACATCCCAGAATAAGTATCTTCTTGTCACAGTTAAGAAAATGTTTGGCAAGTACCAGGGAAACAATGACATTACTTTAAAGTTTGCAAACACTGAAAGGGAGTGTAGTGAATCTGACGTACTACTTAATAAAAAGTTATTTTTGTGTTAGTAGTTTATTAAGTACTTGGATTTCTTACCTCTGGTCAAACGATAGATCTACATGATCGTTTAAATAATGTTCTACGGGGTATATTTGAGAGGGAGCAACTCCAACAAGCTGGTTTCCCATTGTGTAATTAAATAAATATTTTGAATTACGTTCAACTCATTAGTACTGCACTAAAAAACAAATTAAGTTTATAGCAGTAAGTTTAAAAGCACTGATGTACTAAATAACACCTTGGTTTTTAGTATGACAAATAATTTTAATATATCACTAAACAACGATTAAAATGTCTTAAAATTTATCAAAACAAAGAAAAACTGCTGACAGCTGCTTGACATTCAGTGACATACGCTAAACGGTGACTAAATTGACAGCATTGTCCACAGGTCAACAAATTTAAAGAAAAAATTTGGTGCCGAGATATCGTTTGTGGTTTTGTATTAGAAATGCACTGGCAACATAAAAAAAAAAAAATTCGAACACTTGAGACAGTGGGTCGGAGTTCAGACTCAGAGGTAAAAGAAGCAGTTTGAGGTTCGGAGTGCCTGTACAGTGGAAAGAATCCAAAAACCACTTCGATGACTTTTGCTGTGTTAAGTTACGTGGAGTTAACTCGTGAAGCGCACAACGGTCGCTGGGCCGACACACCTGGCTGTAGGCAGTCTAAACTGGTGTTGCCCGAGATCTCACCACGTTTAACTTGCTGCTCAGTCTTAATCGACTTGACATCAGAATAGTTGTAGGAACCATTACGAGCACTTGGCCCTAAACCTATTCACCCATCAGTGCGACAGACAGTCCCCTATGCAGAGGATGGTCTCAACGCGGAGGAAACGGCCGCCCACGTTATCCTGGAGTGCGAGGTAGTGGCCATACAACGGGCAGGTATCCTCGCAGGTGCGAGGTCGCTCCTAGAAGCCTGTGAACGCCCCAGGAGGCTTCTGTGCTTCTGGAAGGAGCTAGGCTGGCTCAACTAGTCAGCTTATTCGAACGCATAATAGACCGCCTATGGAAACAGAGCCCTATACCAATACCAATACGTGGAGTTAATGTACAAAAAATATATTTATCCAGGCTTAGAATCAGTCACAACTAGTCACAAGACCCTTACCACATTCAGAGGAAGTCCTGTTATAACATTTTGTTCTATCCGTGAAGGATTAATTGAAGAACTTTTTAATCAAGTGAGGATGCTGCAAATCTAACCTGTAGACACTTAATACACAACAACGTTAATGCTAAGTACTTTAAACAAACAATACTTAGATTCATCATTCATTTAAAGTGTGTTAAGAGTGTCTACAAAACCAAGACCTCATGAAACAATTTGTAAAGCCGCTAGATAAAAATGAGCAGTTTTTTTCTTATATAACGAGATAATTTCCTGGTCTGAGTATAGAAAAGATAAAAGTGGGAATTTTTTATGACCCACAAATAAGAATAATACTGATTTCTTAAGTTCAATAAACGATTTGGAACGACATGCGTGGACTTTCTTTGTTGAAGCGACTAAAAACTTTTTCGAAAATCACAAGACAAGTAATTACTATGAAATTGTAAACAACATGCTAGAGAACTTTAAAAACTTAGGATTTATGATTGTCTTATGTTGACTGGCCTGTTGGTCTAGTGGTTAGTGACCCTGACTGCTAAGCCAGAGGTCGTGGGTTCGATTCCCACCCAGGACAAATAATTGTGTGATGAGCATGATCATTTGTTCTGTGTCTGGGTGTTATTTATCTATAATATGTATATATTTAGAAATATATAAGTATGTTTATCAGCAGTCTGGTTACCATAGTACAGGCTCTGCCTAGTTTGGGATCAGACGGCCGTGTGTGAGATGTGTTGAGTTATTATTATTATTATTATTATTATGTCTATTGAAGAGAAACTTGGATCTTATAGCGAAGAACAAGGGCAGTGGTTTCACAAAGACATAAAAACTATGGTAGAGAGGTACACCTCATTCACGATAATCGTGAACAAAAAAGTTTCCGTGTACATAATATTGTAATAAATGCTGGTATTGACGTAAATTTGTTTTTTTTTATGAACAGGTAAAAATCTAGAAATCTACAATCAATATTTTTGCTTTTAATGTAATCAGTATAAGATCCCAAGTCAAGAAAAATATACAACTTATTGGCACCAAAATCAGACTCATCAGACTTGACCAGTGTCAATCAATCAGCCTATCATAGTCCACTGATTTACATAGGCCTCTCCCAATGTGCACCACAGCACCCGTTCCTCCGCCTTCCGCATCCAGTCCATCCCTGCTACCTTCTTCAGGTCGTCGGTCCATCTGGCTGGAGGGCGTCCTACTTTCCGTTTACCGATTCGCGGTGTCCAATCTAGGACACGTCTGCTCCAACGGCCATCGGTCCTTCGGCATACGTGGCCAGCCTATTGTTACTTCAGCTTGCTTATCTAGCTATGTCGGTAACTTTGGTTCTTTGTCGGATGACCTCTCTTCAAAGAGACTCCAAGCATAGCTCGCTATATAGCCCGCAGCGTGACCTTTAATTCGTGGACTAGCCTAACCGTTAGTGTCCACGTCTCAGCACCGTATGTCATAACAGGTAGGACGCACTGATCGAACAATTTCGTTTTAAGGCATTGTAGTAATGGCGAAGAGAAAACTTCTGGTGACTTCTTTCTCGAAGTTGTTTCTACCGAGCTGAATAACCTGCACCAGATAGACATATTCTTGAACAACTTCGTGCGTCGAACTTTCGATGTCAATCGGTCTAGGTATGACATGTTCATTGAACATAACCTTGGTTTTGTCCAAGTTCATACCAAGACCGACGTGTCGAGATGCTCCATTCAGGTTGTGCAACATGCAACATCTCATCCAGCTGCTCCAGCGACTTTGCTAATAAGACTATGTCATCGGCAAACCGAAGGTGAGTAAAAATATCGATACTTAACGTTTTAATTGTCTACTCTTTCTGGACCTTAAAATGCGTGTTCCCTACACACATTTTAAGGCCTCTTTAATATATTTATTTATAAAATGTAATTGGTATATATATAATTAAGTACCTACGATAATTTTTCATTTCAAATGTTTAAGTGAGTATGCAAAAATCCTACATGTGTTATCTAATAAAGCTGAAGAGGAAGGCTATATAGCATATATATCATCACGCTAAGACCAATAGGAGTCTAGCAGTGACTATAAACGCAGGTGAGACTGCGGGGACGGCTAGTATTTTTATATAAAGATTAATAAACTCTTTCCTTTTTCTAAAATTTCGATTAAACTGTGCGGTTAAAAATATTGTATATCTTACAAAAAGTTTTAATAAATAATTTGAGGGAAACAAGGACAAAATAGGGTTAAGAGGATTATTTTTTTAAATTTGATAAATAGTGCTGCCGGGCTTTTTTCTCTTACTTTATCTACATTAATATACTGCACATAAACAACCGTACCAATTTTTTATGTGAATTTTACAGTACCTATTTAAAGAATATATCAATACGATTTCGAATTACATTTTTGTACTTTAAAACTAAAAGGCAACCCACTGCGCGTGACTGCGTATAAGATCCGCCGACGGACCAGTGGCCGGTATCATAGTTATTTAGCGCAAGTCCATCGAGTGTCATAGGCCTGCCAGTACGAGCACTGAACAGTGCTATCAGTGTATATCGGAACATACTCTTTAATTTATCAAATCAGAGAGTAAATTGACAACACAACTCATCAAATCAGTTGTCAATTTAGTCTATGGTTTCTCTTTCCTTCAACAAACAAGCATTCCACCCATTTTTACTGAATTTGTTATCGTTTGCAAATAATAATTCAAAGAAATGTCTTCTAAAAGTGAAAAAGATCGCGCCAAACAGATTCAGGACAGATGTCAGAATATATTAATACAAATGTTGAAGGATGAAGATAATAAATACTGTGTTGACTGCGATGCTAAAGGTACACGGATTTTTTCTTTTTTGTATAATCATTATTCCTGTTAGCTGTGAGGTTTGACTTGATTTTCGTCACGTACTGATTATAGGAGTGTTCTTTGTTACTTCACATATTTTTGTGAAAGTGCTTAGGGTCCTTGAACTCAATTTTTAAACATTAATATTATTGAAGTGACTCAGTATAAGTTATCCTTAAATAACTTACACTATCGCCTCTTTCTTTATATGATCTTTGATACGGTGTTCTCTGCTGTCTTGTTAATGATAATAATAATGGAAATGTGTCCACTGACCTACTGATAAAATCGTGCTTGCCTAAGTGGTTGGTAGAATGGATGATACACTGTTAATTTCGTGTGCGTGTGTATATTTACGTAATTATTAAATGTGATTTCAGAAACGATCATGAACCACTAGGTTTTTGTGCTGATGATTAATTTTATTTAACCTCTAACATGATTGGGAAACTGCTATTGCAAATTTCCTATTAAAGATAATCTCAAATATTTTATGTGTGTAAAAATAATGTCTTTTTTTTTATAAAATAACTGATCTGGACAATTGGATATTATTGGTACATTTTGTTACACTGTAACAAGTAAAAATTCAAAAATAATACTGTACATATATGCAATAAAAACTAATAAAATACTTTTGTTTCTGTAATGTCTGATAAAAGCAATATTTATATAACAACAGATATCTTGCAATTTTCATACATTGTCATTGAAATTCCTACTCAAGTCTAAATAATTTGAATTTAAAGTAACCAGAGAGGTAGCTTGAGAAAAATGTGTCAGTTTCTTCCACAGCTCTAGGTCATTGACCCTCATTTCTGGAGGATGATTCACTTCTACATGTAAGGAAACTGTAATAGAGATGTTATTGTGCATGTTCTGATTGAAATTGATAATTTAGGAGCTGAAAATACTTTCTCCAGAAATATTTTATCTAAATTTACTATCTATTACTGCGCAGCCTCAACACATGTTGCAGTGTGTGATGCAGCTATTTCTTCCCACAGTATTGCACACAATTAATTCCCTTTGTTGTCATTTGATATGATGATCATGATTTTCAAGTGTGTGGTTTAACACATAATCAACTGAATGCATTCTATTTAGACAGGTATGTCTATTCATATTATTGTATAATCAATGAATAGCTTGCTAATTTATTAATGACAAGCAAACATATTGGTTTCTTAAGGAGTTCTGCTATTTGTAATCTGACATTCATATTGTATTACATAATGTAATATATCTATATTTGTTAGTCTAGTGCACTGGTTCCTATCCTGTCTAATTCTTTAGCAGCTACAACTTAGCTGGGGTCACTAAAGTTGAGAAAACACTCTCACACCTGTGAGCAATAGAAAATAATATTAACATTTTTATGTCTCTGTCGGCTATAATAGGATATTCAGTACCTTATCGTGGGAGAGCCATGCTTCGGCACAAGTCACAATACACTTGTGACTTTTGAGTTTGCAGTTGCCCATGGGCGGCGGTAGTCACTTACCATTAGGTAACCCCTCTGCTCGTTTGTCGCCTATACCATAAAAAAACCTATTCTTAAGTGAATAATTTTACACAGTTAAGACATTTTTTTCGCAGTTAGTACATGAAACACATGGGCCACCTAGATTCGGTCTTCTTTGTCTCATCTTTCTTATCTAATACCAGCTTATTAACCCTGCAGAATACTCAATATTATGTGTATATGTTAAGGCCACTCTGTTGTTGAGCTAATAATACCACCTATATAGTGTAGTGGTTGAGCGTTTAACTGCATCATCCCTGACATTGGTATAGCAGGTTTACTTTCCACTCACTGCAAATGTGTATGATTTAACCATTGAAACTTGCAACAAATGCATGAGAAGTGAGACAAAAGGCAGATGAAGCACAAACAAAAATTATTATTTATACTGGGATTACATTGCATTTTGACGACTCTGTTATTCCGTGCCATTGATTAGCACACTGAATGAAATTGTTATGCAGTTGCTTAAACCTGTGAATTGCAATCATATGCACTGAAATTAGACGCTTCACTGATCATGCAAAGTTATTACAAATTTACAATCTATGTTAGTTCAATAACATCCTTTTCTTATACAATTTGGAGTACCAATCCATTCGTGACTCATATGCAGTCTTGTCAATAGAGTGGATTCAAACTAATTCCAGCATTCCATTTTTGCTGCTAAATCTATGAAGAGCATCCAAATCTATATCATGTGATGCAGTAAAAATCTTGAAAAGCTAAAACTAGCTTTGAGTGTCCAAAATACTTGTTACAATAGTATCCATAATATGTCCTTTATTGACATTCATAATAAAATAGTTTTATTTTATTGAGATTAAGAATTACACAGTTTTCTGTAGCTATGAAACACGATAAATCCATCCGTCTATCATTCAAGTGTTAGAAGTTGGCACTCTTATATATTTATATACAAATAGCGTTAGCCAGCTGCTTCACTCACGTTAATTTAGACTTTGTCAATTTTGTCATGTTTCTTTGAGGAAAAGTATCTTTTTTTGAATGTCGTTTGGTTTTTGTGAGAAATTATTTGACCCAGGTAAATGTATTCATGGACATATTCGAGTGGTTCATTATCAATTTTTGTAGCTATTGGTTCGGAGTTCGTGAGCAATTTTGTTTTGTCTGTGTTCATTAGTAGACCAACTTTCATACTTTCCTCATTAAGGGATTTTATCATTTCCTCAAGGCGTGTCGGATTTTCTTCAAAAAGAACTATATCAAACCTTAGGTGGTTTAGCTTTACGCCGTGAACGTTGAGGCCGAATTCATCCCAGTCCATTTTGCGGAAGATACTTTTGAATACTGCTGAGAATAAATTCGGTGATAGGGGGTCCCCTTGTCTCACACCCCTCCCGATCTTAAACTTTTCTCCAAACGACCAAGCGACTAAAGAAATTAACAGACGAATAGCAAACGGATGGAAGAAGTACTGGTCACTAAAAGAAATCATGAAATCTAAGGAGCTAAGCATGTCAACAAACAGGAAAGTCTTTGATACCTGCATACTTCCAGACATTATTTACGGGTGCGAAACATGGTCACTCACCAAACATCACAGAGAAAATTTGGAATTATGCCAGAGAGCCATGGAGAGAAGTATGACAGGAATAAAGAAGCAACACAAAGTGAGAAGTAGCACAATAAGAGAAAAAACAAAAGTAGCAGACCTACTTACTCGAATAGACCAGCAAAAGTGGAGATGGACCGGTCACATGACCCGTGATCCACATAATAAATGGAGCACAATTGTCTCCGACTGATACCCCATGGACGGTAAACGAAACAGAGGACGCCAACAAACGAGATGGGAAGACGACCTAAAACTCACGGCTGGACACCATTGGAAAAGGGTTTTGCACGAGGCAGAACCCAGTGTAAAATGTTAGAGGAGGCCTATGCCAAGAGGTACGCTGAACTACGGGATATTTTATAAAGAAAACAACACACATTTTTCATCCATTAACATGCAGTTCAGAATCAAGGGGTGAAATAAAATAAATCTTTTTTTGGATGAAATATACCCTATGTACTTTTCTGTAAACCTGAAAACGTGTATGCAATATTTCATGATAATCGACAAACAAACTCACGTTCTCAAGTATAAGCTAAGATATAATATGTACCTATTTTTTGTTTTAATTCAACGACATACAATATTATCGCCGTAGGATCAAACTTATTTTCCACATCATGTCCCTAGTAAAACATCTTGTATTTAAATAAAACTAGTGTCCGACCGATTTTTGACCGAAGCCGAAGCCGATTTTAATAACAGTACTACTAGAAATATCAATGCATTTAAAATGATGAAATCTTTCGATTTATTTAATAAAAACTAGATGCTACAAAACAAAACCTAAATCAAATCAATCAATCAGAGCTAAACTTTGGTAGAGACCTTGGGTACACCAGTAGAAATAAAATGCTAAAAGTCCCCATCGATCCTATGCGTGCTAAAAAAGATATTCAAGGACAAAGGTCAAAATTTTAGTTTTTTTTAATTATTCTGGAAAACGGTAAGTTTTATCTAGCCCAGACAAGATCTGTTATCTTATTATGACTGAGTTTTAGGGGAAAATATTTAATTTACTGCATGATGATTATTGTAGTTGTACTTACTGTAATTCTGATTTCTGTTAATACTCCCTTTCTCCTTGCTGATTATGGAGCTCCAAAAAAAATTGATTGTATAGACAAGATATTTAACTTTTGTAAGAAATACACGGAACAACAAACAAGTACACTATCTTGTCATCGGCTTCGGTGAAAACTTCGGCCCATTTTGGTCGAAGCCTAAGGTGATATTTTTTGGCCGAAGGTGGCCGAAGCCGAATCCAAAGGTTCTGTCGGACACTAAATAAAACATTATTATCTACTAAGTAATCGTCGTACTTTCTAGTGACACATGCATTACACGTTTTAACATTTTATATTAATTTTATCAGTAATTTGATAAGATTTCATATTATGTTTCCACCGGCGTAATTTTGCCATGATGTGCTGACATGTTGGTCTGAAAAATAGGAGATATGTTGTAAACCTGCCATCACTGAAATTACCGACGCCGGACAAAAACTTCAAAAACCCCGGACACATGTTAGAAATCGCGATTTTTTTCCCCGGACTAGGACAAATCCGGGGAAACCCGGGCGGATGGCAGATCTATATGTAACCCACGTTTCTGTGGATATAATAATTTCCAATTGCAAATAACAGTCAAAACGTAGTTTTATATTTATAACTCTTTTATTAGGTCGCTGGGGCATCTAAAGGTAAAGTCCGATGCTGCTCTTTCCAGTCAGTGATCGTCACTCGTGACTCATCCCTTGCGGATCTTAATTCCCTTGTGCCTATGTTACATCACCATATTTAATCTATTTGCGTTCCTAAAAAATCATATGAATATTGAATACATTCAGCGGTGGCGTGAAACAATAACCAACGTCTTTTCGTAACCTCACAAACATTCACCTTTAAATTATGAAATTAGGATTCAGGGTCTTCTCACGACTCGTGCATACAATATAATAATATAATGCAATAAAAATATACATATAAAGGTACACACTAGCCAACTTCGACTAACTAACATTCTCTTCAAATAGTACGTAACCATTTATAATGTAGAAATAAACACCAAATACGATATATGACGGTAAATGACTACCGCCGCCCATGGGCACCTGAGACTCAAGAGTCACAAATACGTTGACGATCTTTAAGGGAAGAAGGGGAGAGGGAAGGGTTAAGGGCCTCCGGTAACCTCGCTCACACGGCGAAAAGCAATGTAAGCATTGCTTCACTGCCGGTTTCCTTGAGGCATTGGTATCACTCCGGTCGAGCTGACCCAAACGTGCCGAAGCATGGCTCTCCCACTGTTTAAATAATAGTAATGAATCACCTTACTTAATGGAAGTTGCTAATTTAATACTTTCTTCAGATTTGTGTCATGGTGCAGTTGGCATTTGATCCAACGGTTAGACATCAGAGTATATATTGTTTTCTTACAAGATATCTCATAAGGGTATATCAGGGTATTTTATAACACCTAGTGGCTAATTTCTAAAACATTGGTTATTGTATTCACTGAGAAGGTAATATGCACGTGATTCATGAAAAAACAGTAGTAAGAGATGCTTTCTGTATACCTCATGACATGGGCTTCTACACTTCACTGAAACATTCTATCGCCGGTACTGCCCTGACTATTGCAAGAACTGTGTCGCTTGGTTTACTTCTTTTGTGGAATTCTGCGTTACAAATGATATGCTGAGTGAGCTACTCCTATGAGATGAATACTTAGAGCGATATTAAGGATTTTTATGATGCAGTGGACAGGTCTCGGTATTTATAATCCCACGTAATATGGCCTACTGCTGTCACATTTCCCTACTACTAAGAGTTTACTGACAGAAATATATAATAAAAATTCTAATGGCTTAGCTCTGTTACACTCAAGCAGCAATTTTTCTGCTTGCCATTTTCCCCCGAATAGACCGTGTTTTGTAGGGTGGAAGAACTGAAATAGTTAGGCGTTTCTAGTTTAGCATAAATTAACGGTGCCCTACTCTAGACTTTATAAAATTAAAACATTTAACGTCTTATTCGTTTTGTTTCTCGTAACTAATAATGTATTTGTGTAATCTATATATATGAAAATAAATCCCTATTTCCCTCGGCACGGCATCACGGCGTGAACGGCTGAAACGATTTCGCAAATTCTTTAATTTGTGTTTGTTATTGTCACTAGAAGGTTCTTATGAAAGAAAAAAATAACAAAGTAGCGCGGAAAAGTTAACTTAACGAGGGATATACGCGGGTGAAACCGCGGGCGGGGCGCAGCTAGTTTGTATAATTATATTATCATCAGTTACAAAATACTTACACAATAGTCGTAAATCAAATATATTTACTTTAAAAAAAAAGAACAAAATATATCCCACACTAGCTTAGTTGCCGTAGCCGAAATTGGCTAGGTATCTTATATATATATTTAGTTTGATAATAAAATATTATATTTTTGAAACATTGACAATGCTAGCTTAATATCGGCAAACTATTTACAAACTTTATTGGTGCTGGTGATGGAATCCTATTGTATATAGACGAACACAAATGTCTTCGACAATAGCCCGTGACTATGATGTGACAGTATACCTTTTATCCTAGACAAACCAAACTCCTAGAACATGAGCGAACATAAAACATAATAAAGAAAAAATAATACAATATATTTAAAAACTGAGCTTATTATTGAACTAAAAGGTTGAATACAAGCATCAAAATATTTTAGCAGCTCGTTTAATCCTCATTCACTCAGTTAAAGGATAGTTCTATTCAACTCAACGGTATTAATTAGGCTACCGACATAATTTATTATGTCAAATAGAAGGAAATACATAATTAGTATTATCCTGTTTTGCAACAGAGCCAGTAGACAGTAGAAACTACAAAATTTTCTTTTTTTATTTACTAAAGCTTGTGCGCATAAAACCTTAGGTATTAATTTTAGTAATTGTAATTCAAGTCATTGTAATTGTAATTCATATTAGTAATTGTAATGACGAGAATCATTACTCTTTGTAAAAAATTCGGTTTAATATTTTTTAAATTATTTTTACAAACGTTTAGACTGGTATAGGTAAATACAATATTTGTAACGACCAAATAAACAAGAACTCTATGGTAAAAAAGAATGTTAAAGTAGCATATTTCGAGTTGGTCTAGTGGTTAGTGTTATCCTGACGGCTAAATCAGTCGGTTCGATTCACACCCAGGATAAATAATTGTGTGATGAGCATGATCATTGGTTTTGTCTGGGTGTAATATATCTATAATAAATATGTATTTAGTAATATATAAGTATCTCTGCAGTAAGGTGTGTAGAAAAGCACAACGCAAATATATTCATAGCTCGGTCGAGAACGGAGACCCAGGAAAAATCTAGAAATTTCTCAAAACACTGGGGGTTGGCAAGTCACATTTACATACTATCCCAAAAAAAGTTGACATCGATCTGCTAAATCAACATTTCTCTTCTTCGTCTAAATATGATCAGACCATTAAAGCTAGTACTCTACAATATCTTTCATCACTTCCAACACCAGGGTATCAACCGTTCTTTTTTAATCAATTATCTGCTTGTGATATTAAAGACGCATGCATAACGTCGATAAATTCAAACGCTGTTGGCAACGACTGCATCAGTCGTAACATGATTCAACCAATTCTAGATGATATTCTTCCAATTTTATGTCATATACTAAATTATTCTCTCTCATGCAGCATATTCCCAGAGACTTGGAAAGAGGCTCAGATTATCCCTCTGCCCAAAAAAACCAATCCTAAATCCTTTTCCGAGTATCGTCCCATTTCCATACTGCCTTTTTTATCGAAAGTTCTGGAACGCCTCGTACATAAACAATTAAATACATTCCTTACCAAAAACTCCCTCCTAAATCCTCTGCAGTCAGGATTCCGCCCAGGTCACAGCACTGTTAGTGCATTGATTAACGTCACTGACGACATCAGGTTGGCTATGGAGAATGGAAATCTTACAGTACTCTCCTTACTAGATTTCAGCAATGCCTTTAATACTGTAGATTTCCATATCTTGTTAGGTATCTTGCGCTCTATTAACTTATCTCCAACAGTGGTTGATTGGTTTCAAAGTTACCTGTTTGGTCGCCGACAGCGTGTGCGCTTTGAAGAATCTTTTTCTTCCTGGTGTAATAATGTAGGTGTGCCGCAGGGTGGCGTTCTATCTCCTTTACTTTTCACAATTTTTATAAATTCCATCTCTAAATCATTACTTTCATCTTATCACCTTTATGCAGATGATCTTCAGATCTATACGCAAGCACCATTGCATAACTTGTCGGAAGCCTTTACCACAATTAACACTGATTTGGCGCAAGTGTGTGAGTGGAGCAGGCAATATGGACTAGAAGTAAATCCCTCTAAAACACAGGTCATAGTCGTAGGAAGCCCCAGGATGATATCTCGAATCGACTGGTCACAATTACCGAACATTGTGTTTAATGGTACTGTGTTGCCAATGAGCACTACTGTTAAGGATCTAGGCATTTTAATTGATAACACTTTATCCTGGGGCCCCCAATTGCGAGAGGTTAGCCGTAAACTATTCGCATCAGCGGGGTCTTTGCGAAGACTATGCAATTTCCTGCCAACAGTCACTAAAATTGCGCTTGCACAATCTCTTCTTCTCCCTATACTCGACTATGGCGATGTCAGCTATCTCGATATCACTGAGGAGCAACTTGATAAACTTGAACGCCTCCAAAATTTTTGTATTAGATTTATATTTGGTTTACGCAAATATGATCACGTATCAGAATTTCGCATCTTGCTCAAGTGGCTCCCAATTCGCTTTCGACGGAATACTCATATTCTCACTACACTTTATAATATTATGTTTAATCCCTGTACTCCAACTTATCTAAAGGAACGTTTTACGTTCCTCAATGACACTCACACAAGATCCCTGAGATCGTCGGAATCACTGAAACTGGCAGTACCTAATCATTCTACCAGGTTTTATGACAAATCTTTTAGTGTACAGGCTGTCCGGTTATGGAATGCATTGCCTTTACCTATTAGACGTGCCCAATCACTGGCCATATTCAAGAAAATGGTCAAAGAATATTACTTTGCTTCTTATTCTTTCTTTTTTGTCATTTGCTGTATTTATCGGATATAATCTTTTTAATCTAGAATTATATATGTATTATTTATTATATATGTTTATGTGTGTATATGAATAAATTAAATGTTACAAAGTGATTACACTTGTTTCCCTGCATTACCTATCTAATTATATTGTTTATGTTTATAGTTATCATTTACTAGTTTTAAGCCTAACACGTTTTAATTCCCACACCATAACTACCCCTTAAATTATTTGATTACTGGTCATTATTTTTCCATCCCAAGGTTGCCTGGAAGCAATTGCTTTTAGCGATAAGGCCGCCCTTTGTACATATCAAAATTGTAAAGTAACCTTAAGCAATATGTACTGGTGTACAATAAAGATTATTCTATTCTATTCTATGTTTATCAGCACTCTGGTTACCATAATACAGGCTCTGCCTAGTTTGGGATCAGACGGCCTTGTGTGAGATATGTGTAGTTATGGTTATTATTATTTGTAATTCGTGACGGCTGAACAATAAAAGATAAATGCAGGCCATCTTTGTCAATATGTATCTGTATGTAATTAGTTAATATAAAAATATTTTTATCAATTAATCTAATGTAGCTATATTACTAGATTTAATAAGTTAAACCCTATTTTAATAACATAAACAGCATTAATATTATAGTCATTATAATATTATAGCGGCGGTAGCGTAATGGCTAAGGCGTCGGACTTGCGATCGAGTGGTTGCGGATTCGAACCCCACCCAGTGCACCACCGACATGAACCCACTCCTAACACAAGTATTTTACTTAGCTGGAAGGGTTAACAAGAATACTAGTAATGTGTGACCCACGTTACTAGTAGTCTTTTAAAAAAAAAATATATATATATATATTATATTGACTTCATTTAAGCTTGTCGTTCACTATCAATTTTACTTTTACCACCTGCCTGGACACAACACGGAAAAAAATTATAGAATTAATATAAAGACAAAGGAGTAAAAATGTGTATAACAATATAATAACACTCACTAATACAATAGAGAACTCGTAATGCTAGTACCTATTGTCGAAGAAAAAAATGCATAGATAAAAGAAATGGATAAATGCAAGATTGATCCTGATAGCTTTATATTGAAGAATTAATTCTAAACAATTATATCAGCCTTTTATTTTTATTGACAATATTTCCAAGTGCATTGTCGTAATGTTTTTCAATGAAGTATGGCTATAGATGCGTCTGTATATTAATGGATGACGCTTGTCCCTATTAATAATGTAGGATCTGAAAAAATGGCATTTTCGGATTATGTCTTAAAAAACTTAATCATTTTGGATAATTAATGGATTTTGGAGTTGAACTGTCTAGATGTTTTTTTTCCATTTTGTTCTATCCCGGTGAGCAGTAGAACTGTCTGGATATTTTTGTCCAATTTAATCTATCGCGGTGACCAGTAGAACTGTTTGGATTTTTTGTCAATTTTGTTCTATCGTAGAACATATTTATTAACGAAAATGTCTTTAATTGTCGCTGTTGAAAAGTACATCAATTACAGTTCCTACATTGTTAATAAGGACTCGGCTGTAATTAGTAGCCAGGACGGACGCTTTGCTGCTAGCACGGAACGCAAGCGCCATCTGTTGGTACTCAACAGAGTCTACGGGTCGTCATGCTACACCGTCCGGACACAGTCTTAGGGCGCGTTCCCACTATGTCGTAACGGTTAATTCATCGTCGGACGACTATCGTCTCTAGCTGTTCCCATTATAACGACTGTTTGTCGTCAATTTTTTTTATCGTTTAGCGACTGTCGTATCTAGCCGTTCCCATTGGGTCGCGACGACATTTTATCGTTTCACGACAGTCGCTTTTGTCGTTTGCACATTAGTAGCAAGCTACAACTCTATAGTCGCCTCTACGTTCTCTTGGAGATACGATATTTTTATCCTGGCCACAATAGATAGTCGTAACAACGACACCTGATTTGCCGTCACGATTTAGTCGTGATGATTTTTCATCGTTATACGACTGTCGTGCTAGCCGTTCCCACTGTCATGACAATCTGTCGTTACCGCAAAACAGTCGTAGACGACAGTTAACCGTGTCGTCCTATGTGTGAACACCTCCATTTAAATAAATAAGCTACGACACTTAAAACTACACGATTATCTATCGTCACGACAAAGTGGGAACGCTCCCTTATTGCAGCGTTCGAGTAGAACAGTGGTAAAAACTGAAGTTGCCTAAATACCTACCTAGTTCGACAGTAATCCTACTAGTCCTACTTCCTACTAATATTATAAACGTGAAAGTTTGTGAGGATGTATGGATGTGTGGATGTATGGATGTATGGATGTTTGTTACTCTTTCACGCAAAAAGTACTGAATGGATTTTAATAAAACTTTACAGTAATATAGCTTATATATCAGAATAACACATAGGCTATAATTCATGAAGATATTGTGTATATTCAAAGTAGATAAACTTTGTCTTTTAAGTACGTAGTTTGGTCAAATATGTTTAAAGTTAAGACTATAATATAAAACTGCTGGTGAGGGGCGGGGGGGGGGGGGGGGGCGACATCGCCGGCGTGTGGCGTGAGCCACTCGGCTCGGAAGCGGGCAGACGCGTGAGGCCAGACGTTGTTGACGGATGTGTCCATAATGGGAATTTTCAAGACACTAGCGATTTCTTAAAAGGCTCGGTATACATACATTTCTATATTATACTAGCAACCCGCCCCTGTTTCGCACGGGTAGATATTATACACCTAAACCTTCCTCATGAATCACTCTATATATTAGTAAAAACCGCATGAAAATCCGTTCAGTAGTTTTTCAGTTTATCGCGAACAGACAGACAGACGCGGCGTAGGACTTTGTTTTATAATATGTAGTGAAGATATTGAACGTGAAAAAAATTTGAAAGTTTGTGAGGATGTATCGATGTTTGTTACTCTTTCGCGCAAAAACTACTGAACCGATTGCGATGATACTTCGTATATAGATAGCTGGAGACCTCGATTAACACATAGGCTACTTTTTATCCCGATATTCCCATAGCATCTGAGTTACGCGGGTGAAACCGCGGGGCACAGCTAGTTATTTATAAATAAACATTCAATATCTTCACTACATATTATAAAATATAAAACAAAGTCCCCCACTGCGTTTGCCTGTCTGTCTTTCTGTTTGCGATAAACTAAGAAAAAGAAAATACTGAACGGATTTTCATGCGGTTTTCACTATTAGACAGAGTGATTCATGAGCCGGGGCGGGTTGCTAGTATTATATAAATGTATGTATACAGAACCTTTTAACAAATCGCTAGTGTCTTGAAAATTCCCATTACAGACACAACCGTCAACAACGTCTGCCCTCACGCGTCTGCCTGCCCGCGTTCGGATTTTCGGATGGCTCTCGGCGATGAGCAATGTGTATCCACCGCACCGCACATTTTTATATTAATTTTATATCGTCGTAACTTTTAAAATATTTGACCAAATTACGTACTTTAAAAGACAAAGTTTATCTAATTCTATCAATTAGTTACTGCTAAATGTGAATTGGAAATAAAAACTAAAATTTAATTGTATTTATGGTTCACTATTTTGGTAATAATGGCTTACACATAAAAGATAGATATATACTGTCGCGGACTTTTTTGTAGAACTATTTAGGAGAAACAATCCCACCTTACATTATATTCTTGTAACTCTTACAGTTTTCCCACCGCACGCCAGAATAGCTCGTAGATGTCAGATTTTTTTCCGACTTACTTAACACTTATCGATATAATTTGGCCAATATACACAATATCTTCATAAATTATAGCCTATGTGTTATTCTGATATATAAGCTATGTTATTGTAAAGTTTCATTAAAATCCATACAGTACTTTTTGCGTTAAAGAGTAACAAACATCCATACATCCATACATCCTCACAAACTTTCACGTTTATAATATTAGTAGGATTCGCATCTTACTTACCGACATTATAAGTCCATGACCAAATACCCTTTCATTATCTTAGCCGCGTAAAGCCCACTACTGAACATGAGGCCGATGTAACTATTATTATAAATATATTTCACTTAGAACTTTATTTTCCTTTTGTAGGTCCCCGCTGGGCGTCATGGAACCTAGGTATATTTTTATGCATCAGGTGCGCCGGCATACACCGTAACTTGGGAGTCCACATCTCTAAGGTGAAGAGCGTCAATCTTGACTCCTGGACGCCCGAACAAGTCGTGAGTACCCGATTCACTCATACTCGCTCTTTGACACTACCGTTATCAGATCCGGCTACTCAATGGCTACTACGTCCACTGTCACCCCAGAATAGTACGTCTATAGTAAGTGAAGCGAAAATATAAATAAAAAAATATGATTAGATTAGATACTCACGCCTTACACCCGTCCGGGGTAAGCAGAGATTTACTGCGATTTTGACATACAACTCATGCTTCCACATTCATCAGATCTTTTTAAACGCTCCGGATACGGGTGCTTTTAACTTTGCCTTCTTCAGTACACAATCGATCTAGACAGTATCTTTCGGGGCCTGCCCGCACCAACTCACCTACTTCCTACAGAAATTTGCTCTTCACTCATCCTTTCATCATGCCCAAACCATCTTAACATTCCTTTCTCTTCACTACATCTTTTTTCAACCCACCTTAAAAATTAAACAAACTGAATAAGAATCCTATTCTAATGCACGAATATAAATATATATTAGGACTATGTACAAAACGACCACTTATCGGCTCAAGCAGATTCTAGTTACTTCATTCATACACGGATCTCAATAGCCGTATTCAGTGTCCGCGGATAATCCTTATATCAATCAATCAGCCTATCACCATCCACGACGAGGATATAGGCCTCCTCCACTTGACCCCATAGCACTCGGTTCTCTGCCTTTGACATCGAATCTATCCAAGCTACTACTAATTTCAATTCATTGGCCTTCCTGATTGCAGGGAATCAATGCAATAAATAACTCGTTAAAAAATTTCAGGTTTCCCTCCAACAAATGGGCAATTCCCGTGCCCGAGCGGTCTACGAAGCGAACTTACCAGACTCATTCCGAAGGCCGCAGAACGACTCCTCGCTTGAAGCGTTCATTAGAGCCAAATACGAGCAGAAAAAGTACATCGCCAAGGAGTGGGTGCCGCCACCGGCACCTAAGGTTAACTGGTATGTAAATGTCACATTAATTGTATGGCTGAATGCACTATCAGGAATTCTCCGGCCAATTAGTGTAAGCTCTGAGTTAATAAACGCGCATCTAAGTTTACTCTGATGTGTAATGTTAAGATTACTGTTACTCTGTTCAAGTCCTGGCTTCTAGAAAAAAAAAGTGTTTTCTGGGAATATGATCTCTATGACGGAAGTTGTCTTCTTCTGTCTCATTTAGAGGTTAAACGATAACGCAAATACGGGTATACTGTATATAATAAAAAAATGTCACTGACACCATAATAAATAAGAAAACCGAATGATGTGGTATTTTATTCTTTACCCGTTCCCGCGCGGTTTAGCTCGAATGTACATATTTATATATTTTGCGCGGAACCCTAAGTCTTTTTTCCAAAATCAAAGTAGTCTAAGTTAGTCTTTATAACACCAGCCATCTGCCAGTGAAAGTCCCGTGGAAATCGGTCCACCCGTTCAGGAGATTAGCCAAAACAAACAGACAGACAAATATTGTAAAAAAAAATTGTTTTGGTATATGTACCGTGTATACATCCAAATGCACTTAGAAAAAAGCGGTTATTTTAATATTACAAACAGACACTCCAATTTTATTTATTTGTATAGATGTATAGATATTGCAAATATAAAATTACAATCAATATCTTGTAACACTTGTACTATGGCTATGTTCTGAGCGGCGAATCATTATATTTTCAATATACTGGTAAAACTATAATAAACAATCCAAATAAAATGTTTTATATAATACAATTACAGGGACAAAGAGATTGATGAAGAAATAGAAAAACAGAAAAGGAAAAAGAAGGCTACCAACTCTGGGCTAGGGCCCCTCCCTGCTCCGACTAGCAGTGACAAAAAATATAATGTAAGTATATTTTATACTATATATATGTACTGGTACTAGGTCTTGTTCTTGTTAACATGTACATACATATACACTCACATATATTGTTTTAAAAAACACACACAATGACATTATGTAACACTGAGGGTAACTGAGTGTTATTGTGTGACACGACACAATCGATGATGATACACACTCACTTAGAAGCTCAAACAAAAAATAATAAAGACCTTTGCTAAACGTAGGTACATTCTTCATTAATTAGTTACGCTAGTTCTTTCTGTTTTTTTATTATTATTTTGGCTATATGTTTTAAATTGGTTGTATTTATGTGGTTATACTTTAAGCCCCAGGCCTCCGGGACATGCTAATATCATAAGTACCTGTTGATATAAAATCTGGGTAATACAAGGTTACTATATTGCGATTGACAAGATAAGACAAGAAATAAAACCACATCTTAGTAATACCGGGCCATTTTAAATATATCGGCCACTGTAACTTATTTAGGCCGGATATTGCGTGGCACAGAGGTAAAACTGCATATTGTTTTGCTCCCTAAAAAATATTTATTAATATGCAGAACAGCTTATTATTTTTCATTGCATTTTTATAAGCAACAGTAATTTCAAACTGTTATATCGCTCGTTGAGAGAATATCGACATAATTCAAAATTCAGTCGGATTGAACTAAGTATGCCAAACGATCATAAATCTTTGATATTTTATGGTGAAGAAAGATGCAGCGCCGATTTCGTGCTAAATTTCGTTAAAAAGCGGACAAGTTCATTGTATATTTAGAACAAAATACTCTAGCGGAAATCACAAAACATTGCTATTCTCTAAAATCAATATTTTTTAGTTATGTCGCAAACGAGCTATATTTTGAACATGAAACTGATCGAACAGATAACATATTCAGTTTGTGTTCTGAGACAAAATTGCAACACTTATACTGGTCAACGGTGTAGGTATTTAACAGTCAGGGGAGAGACTATACAAACTAAAAGTAGGTGAGAACGTTAGAATTAAAAAAAAATCACAAACATATTTATTGCAGAAATCGGACGTCATACCCAACTTGCCGAAACCGAAATCTTCAGTTAGTCCCAAATTAGGCAGATCAACACCACCTACTACTCAACCAGACACGAGTAAGACTTCCAATGGCTCGGCAGATCTCCTTGGTCTAGACACAGGCAAACCAGACCCGAAGCCAGCCAACGACGACATATTCTCCAGTTTCTTCTCTGCACCACAGGAAAAGCAAACTGAAGCAAAACCTGAAGATCTGAAGCCAGACTTAAAGACTGAAGAAGAAAATTTCTTTAAACAGGCAGCCCCAACGGAGAAAGAAAAATCTAAATTAACGAAAGACAGCATACTGGCATTATACAGTCAAACGCCATCAACTAATTTAGTAAATCAATTTAATCCAGTCCAGCCTGTTCAGCCAGTGCAACCGGTGTCCTACCAACCATTCGGAAATGTATTTCAGCAACAGAACTTTAGCAGTATACCTGTACAAAATGGCATGCAACAGTTTAATCAATTCCAGCAGATGAACCAATTTCAACAACCATTCGGTAGTCAGGTTCAACAACCAATCCAGAATCAGTCGTTCCAAAATACTCAATTCTTTAACCAGACTCAACAGCCATTGTCACAACAGTTCAACAGTCTTAACTTAGGCCAGAATTTCCCGAATGCGTTTGCGCAACAAAATACGAATGTTACCAGCAATACTACATGGCAGTAAATGTTGCTAGTAACAAATTGGTTGTATTAGATTTTTTTTTATTTAACAGATGTATTGGAGACAGCTTGTATTGGCAATGTAGTGATATTTCTCAAATGATATTCAGATATTTCTACAAGTAAAAAATATAACTATTTTTTTTTAAAAGAACATTACGAATTCTTTAAAAAATGCGCTTGTCATAGTTAGGAAATTACAACTGACGGATAAAATAATTAAAAAGTTTCTTGTTAGTCAAAATAAATGAGTATTCTATCCGCTTCAAAAACGTAAAAAACATCTCTCTAGGGCAGGGGTCGGCAATCTTTTGACAGGCAAGGGCCACTAGGAGGCAAAATGAAGTAAAGACTTAACGACTAGGGCCGCACTTGTGATAAAAAAAACACAAATACTATGAAAAATTGTTAAAATAACGGCAATTTAATTGGTACACGTAATAGTTGTAGTTTGGGCGTTATAGGCCGAAAAAACCACTTTCTTTATTTTAATAATAAGTAGAAATGAGAAAGAATAACAAATTAAAAATGAAAACTATAAAGACAATAGAAAAGTGATTTTAAACAAAATTCAGTTTGAGGTTGTATTTGGGAGGCTATTTTTTGTTACCAGTTTACTTTTAATTCTACCTATCAAACCCTTATTTTGTCCACTCATGTTCAACTGTCCTTCTGTTATTACACTTACTAATGTTGCCCATGGTAATTGCATTCAATGGGCGGCAAGTGTTGCCGACCGCTGCTCTAGGGTATCATCATCGCTCTACTATCATATTCCACCAATAAAAAATATATCAAATACCTCTAGTACTAAAATCGATTTTTATTTATTTTAGCTTTTGTCAGTGGAATATCATAGTCCTGTTAATGATTTGAACCATGTGTTGATGAAATTTTCACAAATTGGGTCTAAGAGTTACATTAATCTTTTAATTTCTGTAGTTTCTTGCGCTCTTAAGGAGCACACTAGTCGAGTATAATATACATGTTTCGTAATGATATTAATCAAATATTACTTAGGATATACGTTTAGAAGGTATAAAATCAGAATAAAACTGTTTGAGCTGTTGAATAAATAAATGTGCTGTGTTCGGATTTTATTTTGAACGTCACAGCTAAAGTTCGCTTTAATAAGTGTTAAAATACTGTAATTTTCCTATCACTCTCAAGTATATTCTTAATTTTGAAAAATATCGACAAGCGCACTCTTAAGAATGACAATACAGTCTACTTCTAATAACGGAGTGCCCGTAGAAGACACTCGCGTTAAGAATTTAATTCAAATTACCAGCATCTGTCGTAATATTTTACTTAAACAATCAACAATACTTGTACAAAAGTATCTGTTATGATACACTACATTACATACAGGCAAAATGCATCTGTGCGGATGATTTATCTTGTATATAAGACAGTTAGTTTGAGCAACTACTCGGTCGCTTGTTAAACAGTTTGTTCCTATATAATAATGCTCAGATTATTCAAAACTGTGCTTAATATACCTTAATTAAACAACAAATGATGTGTGAAGGCAAGGCTCCCTGTTCAACTACCCTCTGGTTTAACAAAAATAGGTTCAAATAGAAGGACCGGGCCCATATAGGCAGAAGAATATTTCCAGTATTTGCATTTAAATATCCCAGCGGGTAATAACAGCAAGCTTGCTTAACAGTTGTTTCATGTGTTTTGGGTATTAAAACTCTTAAACAAGTGGTAAATACTAAATGGTCTAAAGTACTTAGTAAGAAGTGTTGCTTAATTCTTGATACGTAATTTCTACTTGTTTAGAAGTTACTATCTTCTATGAACGTTTCCGTATTTGTATTAAAGTAATTTTAAATATTTTTTTTAATCTGTCAACCCGGTTAAGTCTAGGTTTGGGTCCTGTGATGATGGTGGTGGACTGCTTTTTCTGCAAAAAAAAAATAACAAAATGCATCATATTGCAAACCCAATGTTCACGCACACAATTGATAAAAATTAGATATCATCCTCCGCGACTTCTCCCAGTCTAACTACCATACGGCGGAACTTCGATATTTTACGTAAAGCGACTGTCATCAGACCTCTACAACCTAAGTACTAGGCGATATCGAAGTTTTATAGTTAGACCAGTTTGTCGGACTTTTTAGAGCTCCGACTACCGTAACGAATGCAACAGATGTTTGGCAACCGAGACCGACGACTTAGACAATTTTATAAAATATACCACAACTACTGTTTTACCTTAAATATTGGGCAATAACCCATGTGCCCATATAATACCTACATTATATATATCAGAGGTCAGCATAGTTGCATAGCATGAGTGAAAAATATTATGATATCGGAATATCTTTCACTTATATGTGACACTTAGAAAAATAAAACGGTGGCAACATCTGTTTGTCTGCCTATACTACATTTTAAACTGTCGCATTCCATGATATAATTTTTCTTTTTATTTCAATAGAAATACTGTAAATTAATATGCAGTTGTTGAAAGTTCTTGTCAGACGCAGTTCATTAAATAGAGCTACACCAATTACAAAAAAATATAATTAAATTTTAGTAAATATACAAACATAAAATATCAGCTTAACTTTAAAATACGTCGTATGAATAGAACTTAAAGTAACTTAAAATCAAGCTATTTCTTAGATATTTGCAATTAAAATGATTATATTTTTTTCTATTTATTCATTTTCTATTTATTTCATTCATTATATTATTTTATTTATATTGTGTGTTCTAAAATTCTACACATTAATTAATGATTATTCACTTTGTAACACTATTGATGTTTATGCACAGATAACAATAATTTGTGAATGTGTAAAGATTTTAATTTGCGGTAATTTTGAGTTATTTTTATGTTCAGCAGACGTTCCGAATGAATCCAATACGCTGAATAATCTGCTACTATATTTTTGTATGACGAGAGGTTTTTTTTTTAATATTTGTTTTCTATTTTTAATGTTATAAATTAACTGAAAATTCGGGACGTTTGTTATTTTAATATTGGTTCGTGTTGGTAATGTATTTTTTTTTATTTTTAGATATTAAAATGTTAACTAAATATTTCCTCTAAAATGTAAAGATTCTACATTATAACTATTTACAACTTAGTATGCCATTTCCATCTCATGCTTTTTAGATAATTTTTGGCATTACTGGAGGCTATTTAATGGGGCACGACACGTTGATCGTACCTAGTAAGTCTGAATATATAAGCAAACCCGATTTAATCATAGATTGATGATAAATGGTCTTTTGCAGATTTACCAGTATTCATGTATTAGCAATGTATTTTTATTCTTTGGTCGGTAAAGACTGATTTATATCATTCTTCATTTCGGACATGGTCATATTGCTACGTAACTAGCAGTATAATACTTTCGTCAATTTATTGAAATTGTTTTTGAGCGAATAATGAGTCACGATTTACAGTGCAAAAAATACATTGCATAGTACGTTTTTAGGGTTCCGTTCCTAAATAGGAAAAAGGATCACTTTGTTGTCCATCTGTCTGTCTGTCGAGACCCTTTTTCCCAGGAACCGGTGATGGCATCAAGTTGAAATTAATATCAAACACTTATGTCTGCGGTCCCTTAAAGCTTTACAAAAATCAAGCTTCTAAGTCAACGCAATCAAAAAATACGGCCCTTTAATCCTTAGATTTGACCTAATTTTAATATTTCGCAGGTAAATCAAAATACTTCTACTTCCTATTGATCTAGAATCATGAAATTTGGCAAGTAGCAAAGTCTCAGCACAAGTAAAGTAAAAAATCCGAAAGTCGTTAATTTGTTGTTATATCACATTAAAAAAAATGTTTTTGTGGTTACAACCTTATATTTTGTGGTTGTAAAGGTGACTTCGTTGTATATTGATCTATGGAAGAGTATTTTTAGAATTGCAAAGTTAAGTTTGCCTTTCCAAAAACACGTTCCAGAGTTGGTTCCCGAAATGGACGTACTATCTGCGAGTACCTACATACAAGTTTGTTTGCTTACGGAACCCTCACTATAGGAGTCAGACTCGCACTTGTCCGGTTTTTTTTTCACCCTGCAAACTGAAAAAAGTCACCTACTTTTTTTCACCTATTCGTGAACATAAACCAATTGTCTCAAGTCAAATCATACTGTAGAATGACTTATCCAAGACCGAAAGTTTAGGGTCCGATTATTACATCCATAAAATAATTGAAAGCTGCGTTAATGTGATCAAAATGTCGAATGTACAAAAAAAAATTGGCATAAAGGCCATAGACTAACTTTTACGACGCTGAAATACGCGAAACGAAATGTAATAGTTAACAATATTGGTATCTTGTAAAATTAATTGTACGAAAAACACTAAAGAATGTTTAGAACGGTCAGGTACGGATCACATATAGGTCATGCAATATTATTTTATTCAGTTTAACTTTTAATACTTTTCAAAGTACTGACCTTATGCTCGATAGTATGGAAAAGTTTTTTTTTAAATTAAAAAGCCATTGTTTATAAAAAATATCAATAAATTGTCTACAAATTCCTGTTAAGATAATTCAAATCACTCTTAAAAAGCTAATTATTTTCCTTAGATAATGTTTGGAGGTCCTAGGACTGGTCGGCTCGTTCGACTGACGTAATGTATAATCGTAATTATCTAGAAATACGACAATATTATTGTTCGAACAAGAACAACGTAGCAGAGATATAGATAAAATAATTTATTTTAAAACAGTAAAGATATAAAAAAAAAACTTTTTCTTCAATCAATTCTGTATTCAAAACTGTTTATTTTTCAACCTTCTCTCGCAAAAACCACTGCGTAGATTTTTGTCAAACTGGCTGTTTGCAATTTTAAAAGTAATATGCATATTTGCAGCATAGCGTTATCCGCCATCCATGGTGGTAGAGCTCCAAAAAATCTATTATACATAAACATTCGGTCTTACATGGTGATGATGCTGTGAAAACTGATACATCAAGAGTATACTATGTTGTATATCGCCTGTAAAGTTAAATATAATTTAGGATATAACATTGCAATTTAAGGATTAAAGCTGAATTTGCGTGACAAATTCTCTTAAACGGACCGAAAACAAGATGCCATTCGACTTTTCTACCTTTACAAATGTCCCAACTGAACGGTTTTAGAATACCTATTATCCTTATATTTTGATTGTCATAAAAAGCACTTTTGATGTATTTAGTTGAAATTTAAAATGTGATTATTTAAGGCGTATTACACACGGAGCGGTGCAGCAGCGCCGACCGTGGCTGCACGCTGTATAGCGATTCAACATAATGTATGGCTGTCTTGGCATAGAGTATAGAGCCGGCGGTTTTGCTCATACGCGGATAGTGCTGGCGGTGACCGCGCGGGTCGGCAGTGGATCCGCCTCTGCGTGCAGGCACCGCCTCAGCCCACCGCTGCCGTCAGTGGTGGTGCACCGCTCCATGTATCATACGCCTAAATAAGTAATAAGTAACATAGTTAAAAGCGGGCCATTAGTCATATTGGCTTAATGTAGCCCTGATTGAGCCTGTATTTCGTTTACATAAATAAATATAATGCCAATATAACCTTTCTCTTTATTTTACCTGATCCATAGCTGGACTAAGGAACTACGGTACCGCAGCGCAACCTAATTTCTTGGACCATGGCGAACTGGTTTTAATCGGCCGTTAGTTTAATCGTTCGATCGGAATCGATATGAAGCTGTATGTATGGCAGTGCACACATTTGACGATTTAAAATCGACCGATGAACCTATCGATAAAAATCTTTTTTTACAAAAAATTAAACCTGAGCTTATTTACATAAATTGCCTCACAGGACCGTTTATGGGTTGACCGTCGGTACGGCGACGTTTTGCCTCCAATGATCCACCCAGCGCTGGCTAACGGACGGCAACTGGGCGATGTCCAACCACCCTCTTCACGGGAGACTCTGCTTCGGGTGAAGAACATAAAACTCGTCTCATACACCCACGGCCACTCTTAGCGCACGCATGAGAACGCGAGTTAAAAGGTTCTACCTGGAAGTTTTTCTACCGAATCCACATCGTCACCTCCTCCTCGCGCGAGACGTTCTCCTCGCAGAAAATCGTCATAAAACAACTGTGATGACCTAACATCTCGATTCGTCCGACCAATTGGGAGACTCTTGCTGTAGTCAGTGTTTGCTTCTGAGCTTTGTTTAGTCACGGTGTAACATAAGATTTCACACTACTGTAAAAAAGTGTAAAAAAACTTCACCGCTTACATGTCAATATTTCAGCTTAGATGTAATGTTTTTGGCGATAGTGTCTGCCATGCATTTAATATAGTAAAATACTGTAATACTAACAAAGTGTTAAGTTAAACTAACAACTTTTTTTTTTAAGTCAGATGCTTTTAATAAAAAATCTATTCTATTCTTATATAATCATGTTGACGGGAATCAACGCGATCACGTATTTAAAACCTTTGCTTTGCCGTGGTCGTGGCCGTGATCACAGGCCTGTAGGTACTGTAAAACTTTTAAATATGTGATCACGTGAATTCTCGTCAACATAATTTTATTATCATGGATCGCAAAAGTTTAAAAGTTTGGATCTTCTTTTTCTATAATTCTATTTATAAATATATGTATATTTACTGAAATGGCCTGATGGTCTAGTGGTTAGTGACCCTGACTGCTGAGCCAGAGGTCGTGGGTTCGATTTCCACCCAGGACAAATTATTCTCTGTCTGGGTGTAATTTATTTATAATACGTATGTATTTAGAAATATATAAGTATGTTTATCAGCAGTCTGGTTACCATAGTACAGGCTCTGCCTAGTTTAGGATCAGACGGCCGTGTATGAGGTGTGTGAAGTTGTTATTATTATCAATGTCCTGAAACATATTTATAAATTTAATGGCTGCGAGAGGCAAAATAGCTCGTTGGCATAGTCAAGAACCAGCTATTGATTACTCTGGGATCACCAAACAAAGAAAAAAAAACTCCTGCTGCTTCAGCAATCACCACAGAAAAGCACGATGATATCCTACGATTGAAAATATACGTTCACTCGAAATCCTTCAAACAGACATGACTATTTGCAGGTAAAATTTAATGTAACTAATGATATTTCTTTAAATCACAGGTAAAAATTGATTTTTTGTACTCTTAAGAGCCATTTCACAAAATTTGAACGCTCGAGTTTAGGTAAATGACGGCAGCATTTTGTATGTGTGCGTAGTTACTAACACGAACACACTGCAAGCAGTGTAGCGCGAGTGACGAGGCAGACTAAAGAATCTTGAGCTGTTATAATAGTAATGCACTTATTAGAGATTTATTAAAGAAATATTTCATTATGCAGTAGAATGAAGCTTTTTAGACTAATAATAAATCACAAATATTTGTGTAGATAAAACGTATAATAAAAAGAGCCTTAAAACGACATATCGAGTCAACGAAATTTTTAATAAAGGTTTTCGATATTGAGCTCTATAGGCGTTATAAATTTTCACCTTAATTACAAATATGTTTTTTTTTATTTTACCATATAAATCACGTACACAATAAGTACTTTATTAAGCTAATTATATTTTTAAAGATTAATTAATAAGGAGCTGACAGAACTCAATGTTTAGATTAGCGCCCTCTAGTGGATCTATATATGTATTATTAGCGTGACGGTCAAGAGTTCAGTGCTTTTTCCCTATAGTAAAAGTGCACAACGTGCCTAAAGAAGTTTTCACTTCAAAAATTATAAATCTTGGTACCCCGAAAACATTTTTGAAGTGAAAAAATGATTAGATATTTTTATATTTGAAGAATGATTGTATAATGACATGATTATGTATAATTGTATATAATATTGTGTAAATGCATAATTTTTAAAGCGGCGTTAGCGTAATGGCTAAGGCGTCGATCGGTAAATCAAGTGGTTGTCGACTCGAACCCCACCCAGTGCACTACCGGCGTGAACCCACTCCTAACACAAGCACTTAGCTTAGCTGGAGGGGTTAACCAGAATACTAGTAATGTGTGACCCACGTTACTGGTATTCTTTAAAAAAAAAATTACAAGTAACAAGAGAAAAAGTGATACTTTTGAAAACAAATATCTTCTTTAACAGTTAAATATTTTAACTATTTTATATTGGTAAAGAGGAATGCGCACCTACTATAGACACTTCGGCCCTGAGTGCACATATATAAAAGCATATGAAATTTACAAGTTACAGAATTAAATGGTTAAGAAATTGGTTTAAAAAAAAGTCCGGATTTTTGAGATAAAATGGTTTTTATTTTTACAAATATAGTTTTAAACATTAACTTTCTGTAACACATTATCAATCACATTATAAATTACATTATCAAATTTTGATTAGATCTGCCAGGTATGGTGACGTGATCAACTATTTACCTGCTGTGGTCGAACTCATTGTTTTATAAGATTTCGAACTTCTGCTATTTCTAACAAAATGTCTCCGTATTTTGGCGCCATTTAAACCACAATTAACACAGCGTAAATGTCTTCTTGAATGAGTTACTAAGGGCTGGGAAGACTCTGGCTGGTATGAAAGGTAGGGATGGGGGGGGGTGATCATTATCAATGGCTATGGCAGCCGAACTTCTCGTTATGTTTCCTTATATACATTATTTGACTCCAAAAGTATTGAAAATCTATTATTCGCCTGCCATCCTATGTAATTCTAAAATAAAAGTGACAATCTGCATCTACGTGGTTCAAATTCAAAACAAAATAAACATAGTATATACAAAAAATATTTACGATTGAGTCTGAAAGTTCCACTGATTCCTCAAGGTCGTGGTCAAATACAACAGCATCTTTCACCTACAAATTTTAAGAAATCATATTGTTTGTATAAACTAAAATAATAAAAGTTTGTTAAAGTCCCTTTAACGCATATTTATCTAATTAAATAGAAATAGTGATGGCTGACTAAGTCAATTCGGTAGAATGCCCAAATGAAAAGTAATGAAAAAAATGTACTACTGAAATATTTACGATTGATTCCAAAAATTCCACTGATTCGACCAGTCCGGGGTCTAATGCAACGGGTTTTTTCTCCTATAAAATTTAATAAATTATATTATTTACTGCTAATTAGAGGTATGCTTTAAACCTAGAATTGTTTCTAAAAGAATCAATTTCTGTTACCGGGTCTAAATTTTCACTTGTACCCGGCACAGCGTCCTTCCTTCCTTCTAATGATACTACCCTCCACTACTCGATTTGCGCGATTTCTCATTCTAAAATAAAACATAGCTATTAAGGTCAATGCCTACAAATAACTTGAATGAATAATGATTTAAAAAAATAAAAAAGATCTACCTTGCTTCTGTTGCTTTCTCTATGGCAGCAGAATTATTACGTTTTCTTTTTTTGACACAATGGTATACAGAACTTTTGCGCCCCATTTCTTAAACTGATAAAAAATAGCATCTTTATTCTACAATATACTCAAATAATACTTTACTTCAAAATAAACAAAACTTAAGAGTTTTGTTACCTTACCTGATAAAAAATTATACTGAGAATCAAAACTTTGTTGTCGTAGTATAATAATGCGTTTACAATACAAGCGCTCGAAAATCGGGAAGCGGGAAAAGTGACACAGGTCCTACTTCGACGGGCGATAACGCGGTACTGATTGGTATCCACTTGCGCATCGTAATTTATTGCAATTTAGAGTAGTTTTAAAAATGATCTTATTTCTAATTCAAATAAGCAATTGTCAAAAAAACTTTAGAATTAGATTCTTCAAAGAACATAGTTTACTTAAATATGTATATTTTTTTGAAATTACGCTTTATTGTTACCAAAAAATCGCGATAAATTTGCGATATAAGCCGTATAAATTGGACTAAGTCTTTATTTTTTTGCTAGTTAATGTAATCAATAATTGAGAAAATAGTACATTATCTAAAGATTAAAAGATATGTCCTATGCTTACCGTATTTTTTTCACCCAAATTTATAAATATTATTGATAGATTTTGGAATCGGAAATTGTCTCTGCGATGATTTTTCACTAAACGAGTTGTGGGAGATTGATCACCACAGAGCAACGAAGTTGGTTTTCTTAAATGTGATACATTAAAGAACAAGATCAAAGAGTATTCTATAGCTTACATGTATTTTAGAATTTCAAAGTATTACCTAAGATCATAAATTAAGCGACCGAAATCTTAAAAAATTGCGTGAAAACGTGAAATGGCTCTTAATATTTATTAGTTAATTAAATTGAGTGGTTTTATAAAAAATATACAAAAAAAAAACCTTTTAAGTCCTAAGTATTAAGCTTATTTAAAAGGTTTATTTATTTTTTGCTTTTTAGTCTTTTTGGTTTAACTTTTTATGTGTTTAGTTTTTTACTTCGGTTTATACTCGTAATGCTACATGATGTGATGATTTCAAAACGCAAATACCCCATAAAATAATGAAAAGTAAACAGAAACACTATTCGTTTCTACAATTTTCGAGGGTTTCTCTCAATTTTATCAGAATTCCATCATCAGATCCTGACTTCCTTGACTGGGACCACCCTTGAGGTATGGGGGTACTCATCTAACAAAAAAGAATAATCAAAATCGGTTCATAAATAAATAACGGAGGAGGCTGAATATACATAAAAAAAAAGAAATGTATTTAAACGGTCGAATTGAGAACCTCCATTTTTTTCGTCGGTTAAAAACGATACCTAATTTTAAAAAAGTAAATTAGTTTATATATATTAAAAAAGTGCAAAAAAAGAAAACAGTGTCAAAGAGGGATTCGATCCGGCACCCAACCTTGTAGAAATCGTACTCTACCACAGATAAGCTAAACGCTCGCTGTAATGTAGTTTGAAATAAGTAAATACATTCTACTAACGTACAATGTTATTACAGCTTTCATTGATTTTCCTGTGGGAACGCCAAAGCTTAACCCGGGATAAAACGTACCCTATAACCTGCGCAGGCACTCAAACTATTATCATACTAAGTTTCAAGCATATCCCTTCAGTAACTTCTGAGTTTATCGTGAACATACAAACAGACAGACAGACAAAAATTGTTTGAATTGCATATTCGGCATCAGTATCGATATCTTAATACCCCTCAGTCGATTTTTTTAAAATATATTCAATGTACAGAATTCATCCCGCTCCAGATTTATTATAAGAATAGATTTCCGAGATGTGACAGAAGCGAATACTCGTACTATCGGATTCACGCAAAACTACCCAAATTGTAGATTTACGAGGACGACACTGAAAATTTCGGGAGTCAAGGTAGTAATGTTTGTATAGAATACATTTTTAAATAGTAATGTTGTGGTGTGTGGTAAATACATTTTTAAATAGTAATGTTACACAATATTGTGTAACATTACTATTTAAAAATGTATTTATTGCTTTTCGAAGTATTCTCCGCGAAATTTGACACATTTTTCTATACGATGGAACCAATCATTGAAGCAACCATTCCATTCAGAAGTTGGGGTCTCCAAAATGGCCGTTTTGTAGCTTCTTCAGGTGATGAAAATCTCTGACCACGCTATTTATTCTTTATTTTAGGGCAAGTATAGAAATCATTAGGGCTTAGGTCGGGGCTGTACGGCGGATGGTCTAATAATTCTATGATTTCTTGCTTTAAAAACTTTTTTTCTGTGCGCGGTGTGAGATCTCGCATTGTCGTGGGTCGTTGTTTCGGGTTCGTACGCGTATATCCAGGATTCGTCACCTGATACGATGTTGTATACAGCATTTGAGGATCCTGCGTGGAATCTTTCGAGAGTTCTGACGCACCAAGTAACGCGAGCCGCTTTTTGCTCTTCACAGCGAATGCGGTATCCATCGGGAAAACAACTTTTTTACACCTAATTGTTCATGCAAGATTATTTGTATTTGACTCATGCCAAATGTCTAAAGTTGCCTGAATTTCGCGGTATGTCACATGTCGATCTTCCTCAATCAGCTTACGCACAGCATCAACGTTTTCTTGGGTGACTGCAGTTTTTGGACGACCTTGACGGGGATCATCAATGAGCTTGACACGTCCACGTTGAAATTCAGCAAACCAGCGATAAATTGTGGTTTTGGATGGGGCTTCATCACCAAATGCAGAAATCATCCGGTCAACACACTGTTTTTGCGTTAAACCACTTCGAAAGTCATAATAAATCATCGATCTTGAATTTTCTCGAGTCAATTCTCAACGACTAAACAAGTTTGACAAAACCATGTGACAAGACCGAGAATCTTTTTTTAAATAAATAAATGGTATTCGATTTTTAAAACCAAGGAGTTTTGAATTAAGAGGCCGTATACGAAATTTTGCAAATTTCGCTGATTTACGTGGTTTTACAGACGTGATTTTACAGTTAAAATACTATATTTCTATAAGTTTTTATAAACAACATAAAAGATCATTTCAATTTAGATCTAATGTATGAGCCACTTTTTTACTTTTATTATTCAATTTTGATTAATCGACCTCAAACCGGTGACTGTTTTGTAAATTTTGCCGTAAGAGGTTTAGAATATCACATATTTACGAACTGTTTTGAAGTACCAACGGTATGAAAAAATAACAATGTATTGCTGTAAAAGTCGTCTATACAATGTATGAAACACTTTTTACCATTTTAATATAAAAAAATTGAGTAAAAAAATGTTTGACTTAGTCAAATTTTACAGAAAATGGACAAAGTTTTGCTTTTGATTTCGGCTACGTGGAACTTGCATTCATAAAATTACAACAACAGAAATAAACTTCAGTTCAAAGTTAACCCATTTTCTGAAAAAAAATTGCAAAAAATTTAAAAAATATGGTAATAAAAAATGTTTTAAAACAACCTAAATCTCGCATTATTATTTTTAATAAAAGTAAAAAAGTGGTTCACTCATTAGATCTAAATTAAAGTGATCTTTTATGTTGTTCATAAAAACTTATAGAAATATAGTATTTTAACTGTAAAATACGTCTGTAAAACCACGTAAATCAGCGAAATTGGCAAAATTTCGTATACGGCCTCTTAAAAAGATTTTAATATGACAGAAACAGTGGAAATATTCCATTCCCGATACTTTCAGTGCAGCCCTCGTATACTCTCTAGTTTCGCAAAAGTAGTCTATTAACGCTTTAAGCAGAAATACTATTAGTGCCTGTTCTCCGTTATATCAAACAAAAAAAGAATTGGTTTTTATCAGTGCAATTGCTAGGTGCTAATGTCTTATTAGACACTTAAAGTCAGGCCAGGCCGAGCTTCACAGGAAAAGGAAGTACAACCACGTCGAAAAACTTGGTCCTTGGTCAGGCATAAAACGAATCAGTGGCTATCAAACATTAATAGTTGTTATGACGAATAACTATCGGAGATATATCCTGAAGGACGGCACAATTGACATTTGTCGGGCGTGTCATCGTCCCGGAGAAACCCTCAGGAATATAATTTCTGGTTGTTCTCGTCTTGCCAACGGCGAGTACTTGCATAGACATAACCAAGTGGCCAGGATAGTCCATTAGCAACTTGCTGTTAAATATAATCTTGTGGCTGTCGAGTTACCGTACTACAGGTATGTGCCCGACCCAGTTCTCGAAAATGGTCGTGCAACATTGTACTGGGATCGATCTATCATCACTGATAGGACTATTGTTGCCAATAAGCCTAATATAGTGGTGATAGACCGATTAGAGCGCCGAGCAATGATTATTGACATCACCATTCCCCATGACGACAATCTCTTAAAAGCCGAAAAAGATAAAGAAATAAAATATTTGGACCTAGCTCACGAGATTGTCGACATGTGGGATGTGGATTCAGCAATCATTGTGCCGATAGTCATTTCGGCCCATGGGTTAATTGCTAAGAGCCTCGACCAACACCTTCAGAGACTCACGTTAGGCAGCTGAATTAAGAGCCTGATGCAGAAGGAAGTCCTCCTTGATACGGCACGCATTGTGAGGAGGTTTCTATCTCTGGAACCCTAACCACCGGTAGCTTGGTCCCTGTACCCGATACCGGTGGGACACTATTTTTTCCATTTTTAAATATATTTGTTTTTATTTTTTTATAGTGAATGTATTTAAAAATGTAATTTATATGTATATTAAGTAAATAAAGAGAATAATAATAATAATTGGATTCCGGTTCATTACCCCAATTTTTGACAACTGGCGTAACCCACTTACTCTATAAATCTGGTAGTGCCATGGATCCCAAAAATTATAGACCAATTACATGCCTACCAACTATGTATAAGCTTCTAACATCTATTCTGAGACTCAAAATTACTACACATTTAAATAAAAATTCGATCATATCTATTTCTCAGAATTGATGTAGAAGCGGGACCCGTGGCACTAAAGAGCTCCTCATCATGGATATGGCCATTAGCCAACAGGTACGTCGTCACCGTAAGAATCTGGCGACATGTTGGATAGACTATAAGAAGGCGTTTGATTCGGTCCCACATACATGGCTTCTGAGAGTGCTAGAGTTGTATAAAATTGATACAACTCTTTGCACTTTTTTGAAGTCATGTATGGGGCAGTGGAGAACGGCACTTCGCTATCCAGGATGTCGGCAGATTGCGGCAAACGATGTACTAATAAAGATCGAGCGGGGTATATTTCCAGGTGATAGTTTGAGTCCCTTGTGGTTCTGCCTAGCTTTGAATCCTCTCAGTACGCTGTTAGAGGGTTCAGGGCTAGGCTATAGGTTGCAAAAAGACAATCGAGTTATATCTCACCTTCTGTACATGGACGATTTGAAACTTATTGCCCCCACTAATTTGCAATTGACAGCGTTACTGAAGGTGACTGAAAACTTTAGTAACTCTATCAAGATGGAATTTGGTGTGGACAAATGTGCAGTCATGCATGTAAAGAAAGGCGTGATAGTAGAATCTGAAGGAGTCGAACTTTCAGATTCAACAAAACTCAGATCTCTGTCTGCCACTGAAAGCTACAAGTATCTAGGTATATCACAGTCATTGGGAATACCTGAATCTCATATGAAACAAGCGCTGCAGGAGCGCTTCTTTGGCCGCCTGAAAAAAGTACTTAAAAGTCTTTTATCAGGTGGTAACAAAATGCGTGCCTGGAACGGTTGGGTCATGCCGGTTCGAATGTATTCCTTTGGTATACTTAGATGGACTCAAACCGAATTGGATGCTCTAGATAGGAGAGTCCGTACACTGCTGACTGCATTCCGAATGCACCACCCACGTTCATCGGTAATGAGGTTGTATATCCCGCGAAAGTTTGGGGGTCGTGGACTCTTAAACATTAAGACCCTACACAATCGCGAGATATACAACCTTAGAGAATATTTTCTTCATACTGACGTGGGAGTGCATCGTAGTGTGGTTGCAGTGGACAACGGACTCACTCCGCTCGCTCTGGCTAAAGAGAACTGGCGCAAGCCTGTAGTACCTAGTACTAATGATCGCAGGGAGGTATGGAAGGGCAAAGAACTTCATGGTCGTTTTTATCGGGCCCTAAATGGTCCTGATATAGACTTTAAAGCGTCTACATCTTGGCTACGGTTTGGTGATCTTTTTGGAGAAACCGAAGGATTTGTCTTTGCAATTATGGACGAAGTTGTTATAACGAATAACTATCGGAAATATATGGTGAAAGATGGTACGGTGGACATCTGTCGGGCATGCCACTGTCCCGGTGAATCTATCAGGCATATTATTTCTGGTTGTTCTCGTCTTGCCAACGGTGAATATTTGCACAGACACAACCAAGTGGCCAGGATTGTGCATCAACAACTTGCCCTTAGATACAATCTTGTCAAATCATTTAAATACAATAAAAACAGCGTCGGCCCAAGCACACTTCCCTGTGGTATTCCGAAATCTGTCACTATCGGACAACTCATCCAGGAATCCACCTCGACTCGTTGTTTTCTCTCGGTTAAATAGCTTCGAAACCAGTCTAGTGCAATGCCTTGTATTCCAATGCTTTCAAGTTTCTTCAACAAGATTGGAATGGCCACGGTATCGAAGGCCTTAGCTATATCAAGAAAGACTCCAATGCATGCACGACCTCTGTCAAGGTGAGTAACGATTTCCTCAGTTAGTACTTTTACTGCGTCTTCGGTTGATTTTCCTTTTCGGATACCATATTGAGAGGTTGTCAACAATTTATTTACTTCTAGGTACTTCACTAGACGTTTATTTACCACTCTTTCCATAATCTTTGCAAATATTGGAAGTAGAGATATCGGCCGATAATTATTTGGTAGATTAGTTTCACCCCCTTTATGGATTGGAACTATAACCGCAGTTTTCCAGTCTTGTGGTACGATCCCTGTTAAGAGGCTTTGGTTTATTATTAACTTAAGCGGTTCTACAATTTGATCTTTAACCCCTTTAATTAATAAATTATCGATACCATCGAGTCCTGGCGCGCTATCCAGCTTAAGAGTCATGATAATATTTTCTATTTCTTTGTTATTGGTAGGTTCGAAAAAGAAAGAGTGAAGGGGTGACCCAGAGTTCGTATCGATCTTACTGGCCAAGGCAGTCTGGGTTGTACCAAGACGCAGTAAAATATTACCAGCATATTGTCTTCCGACCATAGCAAAAAACTCGTTGCAACGATCAACTGCAGTTTGTGGGCACGGATCTCTTATAATGAGCTCAGATGCTTTTGAATTTGTACTGCTTTTTCTGTGAGTGATTTGATTGATCGTTTGCCATAGCTTTCGTGGATGGTCTTTGTGTTTTTGCAACACATTAGTTTCGTAGACATTTTTTATTTTACGCAATAAACTGATGTAGAAATTCCGATATCTAGTATAAACAATTGATTTTACATAATTTCCTGGATTATTTCTAATCTCCATGTGAAGTTTATCCCGCACATGGGAACATCTCAACAATCCTTGAGTCATCCATGGTTTTATAAAAGTTTTTGAACGCTTAATCAATATAGTTTGCGAATTAGAGTCGATAACATTGTTCATGTTGAGAAAAATATCTAATTGTTTGCCCACGCTCTGTATGTTATTTAGACTAGTCCAGTCCACACCATTCAGCTGTTCAGCTATGCTGGCATAGTCAAGTCGCAACTTGTATCTAGGTGGCGTTACTGGTTTCGTAGTAATGTTAGTTAACCCTGTAATTACTATGTCGTGATCAGTTATTGCTGAAGGACAGACAATTGTTTCCACATCCATTTGGCAGTTGACGAATACATGATCCAAGCACGCGCTCTTTCTAGTGGGCATATTTACGACTGGTTTTAATCCTAGTTCAGCCATAGCACAAAGATAAGCACTTGACTCCGTGGCGACGGAATTAATTATATTTATATTTTATATTTATTAAGAACAACATGTGTTTAAATATAGATACCTTGGACTAAATTAGCAGAACTGGATAAAGACCACCTGAAATTGGATGGACCAGGATGTTGTCCGGTATTTATAAATCTGTATTCGTAAAATCTGCCTAGTACGTATTATGACTGTTTCATAATTTTGTTGAAAACAAAAATGAGAATTATTGAGAATATAAGAAAATATGAATGATATTTAGTTTTGTACATTTGCTTCGGACTATTACTGGGTAACCTATATGCGGAATTTACTGGTGTAAAGTCAGATGTTAAGACTTGTTGTGATATGCAACTAGGGTTGGCCAAAGGCATCGCCTAGGGTAAACTTCGAGTCTTAACGTTGGCTGTATAACTGACCGCCGATGGAACAGTTATGTTAGCGTTAAGGTTCTAGTAGTGTCCGGGGATTGTCTAAATGAAGCGGGGAGCTCTTTATCTACTGGCCGTCGATGGAAGAGCCCTCGTTGCTGTTTACAAAAAAAAGTGATCGATGCAAAGAAATATATTGAAATAGATACAATCTAATGGTAAATACTTTGTCCTCAGCAACTATACCACACCATGACGCTATCCGGGACGGATGAGTACGCAGGAGGGCCGTGTTGTCGCCACATCAAAAACTCTTATTTATTTTATTAAAAATAGGGCCAAACTATAATAGATGATAACACAGTTCACTATTTAATAAAAATAAGTCAATAGATATTATTTTGACTGGTTATACCGGTAACGCAATACTATTGGTCGATTGATAAATATTAACAAATTGTGGGATTATAAAAGGGTAGGAATATGTTTAGAACGATTGACTTGAGTGCAAACAGAGGTACGAACAACTTGGCAGTTACTGTTAGTTAGTAATTTTCATAGTTTATATCAGTGGTTGTGAGACTGTTTCTTACAGATTATTCACCGTTTCGCTCATGTCGTGGCATGTAAATTATTTAGTTTTTACTGTAATTTGATGTTATATTAATACTATAACACTATTTATATTGACATTGAGTATCTATTGATATCTAAATAGATACGAGTAGGTGGTTACCTATTATGGAGGTCGGTTTTGTAGGGATAAAATGAAAAGGTAAGTAAGTCTATACATACCTACTCCTACTGAGTACCTAAAATAGGTACCTAACTACCTACTTACCCACTTTATTATTCTTCTGAGGAGGTTCTGAGGATGAGATTTTTCTGGATTATTATATATACAAACGCAACTGAGCCCTCAGTTTGAACAAGATAAATCTTTAGCTATACACGGACTTGACTATGACGAAAACTATTGTTTGACCATTTTATCCGAATGCACTGCATTTTGGAAAAAATTATATTTAAAAAATTAGGTACAACAAACATTCGCCTGATTGTACATCATAGGATACAAATAAAACAATACTCAACAGTAAGTATCGGGCGCCCGTCGGCAGGCGCGCTTTCACACATAATCACAGATTGCATTAATAATCACATGACAAAATCACCCACCCGCTCAGGGGACCTCCTTTTTTTATTGTATAGGGGGCAAACAAGCAGACGGGTCACTTGATGGTAAATGACTACCGCCACCCATGGGCACCTGTAACTCAAGAGTCATAAGTGCGTTGCCGGCCTTTAAGGTGGGAGTATTGGTATTGGTATTGGTGAAGGGCTCTGTTTCCGCATTTAGACTCATAGATGGTCCATTATGCGTTCAGATAAGCTGACTAGTTGAGCCAGCCTAGCTCCTTCCAGAAGCACAGAAGCCTCCTGGGGCGTTCGCAGGCTTCTAGGAGCGATCTCGCACCTGCGAGGATGTTTGCCCGTTGTGTGGCCACTCCCTCGCACTCCAGGATAACGTGGGCGGCCGTTTCCTCCGCGTCGAGACATCCTCTGCATAGAGGACTGTCTGTCGCACCGATGGTGAATAGGTGCCGGTTTAGGGCTAAGTGGCCCGTAATAGTCCCTACAACTATTCTGATGTCGAGTCGGTTAAGACTGAGCAGTCTGCAAGTTAAACGTGGTGAGACCTCCGTCAGCACCAGTTTAGATTGCCTACAGCCCGGTGTGACGGCCCAACGGCCGTTGTGCGCTTCACGAGTCCGTTGTCTTACCCATGAGCGAAGTTGATTAAAGGGAAGTGGCAGTAATATAGTTGGGCCTGCCACTGACGTTGCGGATCCCTTCCTTGCCAGCTCATCGGCGGCGTCGTTCCCTAATGAATTGCTATGCCCTCTGATCCATTGCAGAATCACCCCATTGGCAGAGGCTAAACGCTCTAGCGTCTGGTGGCATTCATAAATGAGACCGGAGTTAATGGTGTTGCCCTCCAGGGCTCTTAAGACGGCCATACTGTCTGACAGTATTCGGATGTTGTACTCCTTTATACCTTTTGACATGACCGCAGTCCCGGCGTAGGTTATTGCAACACACTCGCATTGAAATATGGAGCTGTGTTGACCGAGCGCCAGTGATATTTTTATATTTAAATCTTGTGAGAAAACTCCGGCTCCAGTCCCTGACCCCATCTTGGAACCATCCGTGTATATTCGCACTTCATGTATGCCAGATTGATCTCGGTCGTTTTCAAGTAGTTGTATTTGATACTTCCTCTCAAAGATATGTTGTTTCGGGATCCTGTCGCATGGGGCAGCGATTAGTGGTTGATATTCCACTACTTGATTCCATAATTTTATATGGGGACCCTCTCGGTTATACCACAGACCCAACAGTTTAAGTCTGATGGCTGCCACAGCTGCCTCCTGTTGTATAAACAGGTCCAGTGGGGCTAGATCAAGAGCCACCTCAAGGGCAGTTGTGGGAGTTGTGCGCATGCAACTAGTGACGGCAGTACATGCTAGTCTCTGGAATTGCTGTAGTTTGTTTCTGACAGTGCTTAGCTCCGTTCTCTGCCACCAGGCAATAGCACCGTATGTGATGATTGGCCGTATAACCGTTTTGTACAGCCATAGTGTGATTTTCGGTGATAGCCCCCAGCTTCTGCCGAGGAGTCGCTTGCATTGGCAGTAAATAATGCAGGCCTTATTTAGTTTTGCGTCCAGGTGTCTGTTCCATAGGAGTTTACTGTCCAGTATCACTCCTAGATACTTGACCTCCTTGGTAAGGGCTAGACGGGTGTCGAATAGTTTAGGTAGCCTCAGTGCTCCTAAACTTCGTTTATTTGTGAACATAATCATCTCCGTCTTTGTCGGGTTCACTGTTAGGTTGTGTTTTTCGCACCACTGTTCTACGACCTTCAAAGCCGACCTCATTTGGTCGCATACCACACTCTCAAAGCGGCCACTGATGAGGATGGTCAGGTCGTCCGCATAGCCCACTGTGAAGAACTTGCGGTCATTGAGCTGGGTAATGAGCTCATCGACCACAATGTTCCATAAGAGAGGTGAGAGGACTCCACCTTGCGGACATCCTCTGGCCACCACCCCTCTCGATGTGTTATTTACAGTAAATTGTATAGCTCTGTATCTAAGCATGCTGTCGATCCACCCAGCAATTGTGGAATCGACCCCATGTCTTGACAGAGCCTGGCTTATGCTGGTGAAGCTGGTTTTGTCAAAGGCACCTTCGATGTCGATGAAGGTTCCTAGGGTTGATATTTTGTTTTTTAGATTGCCCTCTATATATGAAACGACTCGATGTAGGGCAGATTCTGTTGATTTGCCCATCGAATAAGCATGTTGGTTGGGGTTCAAAGGGTAGCTGACTAGTGCAGTGCTCCTGATTTCCCTGTCTATTAGTCTCTCCAGCACTTTAAGTAAGAATGATGTGAGACTGATGGGTCTAAATGATTTCGGTTGTGTGTAATCTCCTTTGCCGGGTTTGGGGATGAAGACTACTTTGACTTCTCTCCATTTCAAGGGGATGTAGCGGTGAGCCAAGCAGCTTACGTAGATGATCTGGAGATGATCTATTAAAGACCCATCACACCATCTTAGCAGGCCCTACGAAAATACCGTCCAATCCTGCCGCTTTATATGGAAGGAAGCTATTGATCGCCCAATTTAATTTTTCATGATTCACGATTTTATGGGCAGTGGTCCAGTCTGAATCATCTGGTGTATTTTCCCCACTGTCTTCCCATGTCTCCTTCTCATTTGATATTCGACATCCTGGGAAGTGAGTTGTCATTAACAGTTCTGAGGTCTCTGAATCTGTTTTTGTATAAGTCCCATCAGGTTTTTTCAAGAAGCCAAGGCTGTGACCTCTTTCACAGCTCAAAATGTTTTTGACTCTGTTAGCCTGATTGTTGTTATCTATGTTAGTACAGAAGCTTCTCCAGCATTCAGTTTTTCTGGTTCTGATCCGCTTCTTGTAGTGATGTCGGGCCTGCTTATATGCTTCCCAATGTTGGTCAAGTCGAGAGTTCTTTGCTTTATTAAACAACTTTCTAACCTTGCGGCGTAGTTTCTCGAGTTCCGGTCCCCACCAGTAGTGTTTACTGCATGGTCCAGTTCTGGGGGTCGAAAGTGGGCATGTCTGTTCAAAGCAAGTGATCAACGCAGTAGTAAGGTTGTCTACATGGTTATCAATATCCGCTGTAGTCCCGTAAGCATTTGGCAGTTCGATGTTTTTTAAACAATCTGCGGTAACTTGCTCATACTTACGTACCTCCATCTTGCGAGGATTTCGTCTGGGTTCGGGCGGTGTGAGAGTCATCTTTAGGTTAAATTTGATCCAACGTTGATCCGAGCACGACGCCTCATCCGAAACATGCCAATCCGAAATATGTGTTGACGCGTGCTCACTGGCTAGTGTTAGATCTATAATTGTTTGGGCTCTCGATGTGACGAATGTTGGTTCTGAGCCGTTGTTGATTATGTTTAGTTTAGTGGTAAGTAAGAAAGAAACAAATTCCTCACCTCGTTTATTGTTGGTCTGGCTGCCCCATAGCACGTGATGTGCATTGGTGTCAGCAGCGATGATCAGCTCTAGTCCCTCCCGCTCGCAGTTACTCACTAGCGCGGCCAGTTCAGGGGTGGGGATGTCTGCGTCGCCCGGCAAGTAGGCCGACGCCATCACCACATCGGGTAGGCCTGAGGAAGGTTCCCTGATTCTGATGGTAGTTAGGTCTCTAGAACAGAAGTCGGTCATTAGGGTTGTGTTCGCATGTTTCGGTGTGAAAATACATGTACGCGGGTTATCAATAGTAGTGTCAAGAAGTAATTTACCTCCGATGTTGCTTAGACCGCAAATCCTGCCCTTCCTAATCCACGGCTCCTGGATTAGGGCTACGGTCATGGTGTTGACCTCCAGCATTCTGCGCAGGTTAGCCGTTGCAATCTGGCTATGCTGGAGGTTGGTTTGAAGAGCGAAAAGGTTACGGATGAGGGGAGCTGGCAGCACCATCATCGCTGTCCAGTAATTCCTCATCCAGATCGCTCTCTTCCTCCTTAGAGAGACTCTTTGTTGGCGAGTTCTCCTTCGGTGGGCTGGTCTGGACGCTTGACCCTTTGCTGGGGCCAGGTTGGTCTTCACCTTGCGCGCCGCTGCCTAGGTCTCCAGAGACCTCCTGGGACTTAGCCTCAAGGTTCGGCTGCGGTTGAGGGCGGTCATCAAGGAAGCGAACGTAGAGATTACCGAATTTATAGTAAACTCTACGCTCGCTAGCCCTGAGTTTTGACGCGTCCTCTTCCGGTATGCCGAGCACCAGGAACAGACTCTTCTTCTCCTCCTGGGGCTCGGCATGGTAGAGTGCCCAATTGGACACGTTATATTGGCTGTTTTGACACGTCAGCCGCCTGCGGATGCGGTCCAACGTGTCCTCGGGACCCACCTGTGGCACCAGGAGTCCCGCCTTGATGCGCTTCGGAATCTCGGACTGTCGTTTGACGATCAGTCTGGTTCCGTCGCGCGGTGCTGGTACCTTGACCACGGCTTGTCGAAGCCACTGAAGGGCATAGTCATCATTGCACCACATCTTGAGGACGCCCTCACTATGGAAGGCCTTCCCCCTGAATTGTGGCGCAACGAAGTGGCCGCCGGATGCACCGGGCGCGAAGATATCGTCGTCCAGTACATCCTGCAGCCGACCCTCAACGGCTTCGGCCTGCTCTTTGGTCAGGTCGTGGTACGGCTCCATCATTACGGCGACGCAGTAATCGTTTGACTTTAAGGCATCGGAGTAGCTGGTGGAGCCTTTGGTGGTGAGCTGGGATTTTTGACGCTTGCCACTGTCCGGTGGAGTAAAGGAATCGTCTGGACGATTCCTTTTGGTGGGTTTCGACTGGCCTGAAGGCTTACCCGCTTGGTTAGCGTTCCCAGCTTGTTTGGCCCGTCCAGACCGATCCTGCCGTGGGGATGCATTCGCGGCAGCAGGCTTCGTGGCAGTCGGTGGCGTCCCCGTAGGAGCAGCTTTTCCCTCGGCTAGGCTACTGCCTTTGCCATGGGTTGGCGCATCACTAACGTGAACATCGTGGGGCCTTGCGGTCCCTTCAGCAGCTTCAAGCTGCTTACTACCACCTTCTGCCAGACGCCGCGTTCGCTTTGCTTCCGCCCGGGTTTTCGCCCTTCTGGCCTTATGGGTCTGGTTGGACGGGGTCTGTTTTTTGGGGACCCTCTTCTTCTTCACGCCCACAAGGTTCCAGCAGGGTTCATCCTGGTTGGATCCTATGGACATGGGCATTGCTGCCTTCAGAGATGAGAGGTCGATGGTTGACCCTGGCATTTCACTCTGGTTGTTCACCTGAGGAATTACCGGTGTTTTGGATGGCGCTGCATTCGGGTTATCCGCCCGAGAAGCTGCCGGTTTGGAAGGCGACGCTGCATTCGGGTTTGCCCCCCGAGAAGCTGCCAGTTTGAATAGCGGCGCTGCGTTCGGGTTATCCGCCCGAGAAGCTGCCGTTTTGGAGGATGACGCTGCATTCGGCTTATTCACCTGAGAAGCTGCTGGTTGGCTATTCGGCGCACCACCTGGGTTATTCACCCGGGATGCAGCCTTGAAAGGTTTCCTGGAAGGAGAATTAATATTAGTTTTATTATCCATTAGTGATTGGTTTTAGATTCGTCTCTTCGTTCTTCCACCCTCCTTGGAGCCCTCAAGTGGGGACGTCGCGGCAAAAGGCACGCGGGCGCCAGAAGTAACGAAGAGATATAGAGCTCCTACCCTAGCAGAAAACAGGCCGAACTAGGCAGAATGACACATGGTCGTCCCGCCCGTCGTCTGCCCCCACCAGGAAAGAGCTCTCGCCTGGCGGCCCTCTGACGGGTCGTCGCAGCCGATTGACTAAAGGTGGCTAGCCTCCAGCCTCCCGTGTCAGGAGAAATCCGGGCCAAAGCAGTGTGTTGCCTTTCAGCTCAACTACCAGGACACCTTCTTCCCCCCATACGGGTCCCCGCATACGGCACAAACATGCGGGTGGTTGCCCCTCCCCCCCCCCTCACCATCAGTCTTAGTTGATGATGAGTCCGCAGGTATCAACCACTTACTACCCGCAGAGGGTTTGCGGAAGGAACTGTAGGATGGGTAAGGTATGTAGAGGATGGAATTGCGACTGGATGTTTCGGTTACTTCTGTTTCATAGGGAACCAGATCAAAAACAGGCGGCAACCACGGGAAGAAAAACTCTCCAGACTTGACATGGGGATCTACACGACCTGCGCTCGCTCCCATGGCCATTCGCCGTGCACATCCTCCGGACAGGAGGGCATGCCAGGGCTGTATCTGTTCCAGGCGATCGAGGCCTTTTGGAACAAACCCAACCCCGCCCTTAAGGTGGGAGTAGGCGGAGAGGGGGGAAGAGGGGGGACTGGGACAGGGGAAGGACGGAAATAGGGGAGAGGGAAGGGTTAGGGCCTCCGATAACCTTACTCACGCGGCCAAAAGCAATGCAAGCATTGCTTCACTGCCGGTTTTCTGTCAGGTCGTGGTATCGCTCCGGTCGATCCCGCCCATACGTGCCGAAGCATGGTTCTCCCGTGGTCTGGGTACAGCCCTGCGACAGCGACCGGCCACTTTTGCCGATACGCGATGAATGACGTCACAGCCTATACGGCCTTTCTCGCGCGCGTTTTTTAAGTTGGTGCACTAAAATCTCTGTATCTTGGTCATTTTTGATCCGATTAAAGAAATTTAAACACAGTATTTGTTATTTTTTTTTATATCTAAAAATCTGCATACTTAACAAAAAAAAACGTGACTAATCCTCATTATATATAAAATTTAATTTATATATAAAACTTTGTATCATTTGTATAAGTTTAAATCGAGTTATAACAAAGGTCGAAAATCGAATCGTACCTATACTGAGTCGTGAAGGACTTTTAATGCGTTTTACATGTATTACCAAAAAAATATATATTTTATGTAGGAACAGTATACAGATGAATCCATTTTTTCTGTCAAAATTATCGATCAAAGTACAGACTAAGGAGGATAGTGAAATTGGCGTCCCGATCAAGGATATATCGGGACTTGTCACCAGACCCCTGAAAATCAGGACACCTGCGCTAGGTATAACTACTGCCAGGAGTGCCAGGCCTGTGTCACTAGATGTACTTGCGAGCGCTAAATACCTACCGTCCATCGGCGAACCTTATACGCAGTCTCGCGCAGTGGGTTGACAGATGCATTGCGTGCACACGTTTTTACTTTTAAGTACAAAACACGTATTCGAGATTGTATTTATATAGGTATTCTTTAAATACTGTAAAATTCAAAGTGAAAATTGACATAGTTGTTTATGTGTAGAGAAAGTAATAGAAAATAAGCCTGGCAGCACTATTTATGAAAATGTACAAACGAACGCATGCGCTTCTTCCAAGAGTAAACTTTATAGGTATAGTAGGCGGCTAGGCGCGAAAGTCAAATGCAAAGCTCAGGAATGCGATAGTATCCCTTTAATTATAAAGAACTAAAAAGCACAGTCTGTCTGTTTCCATTTTGATCTTGATACCTTTGAGTTCCCGAACTTAATTTCACGAATGGATGTATTAGTTTTCGTGTAACAGAAAGATAATAAATATGAATTCGAATACGAGGGTACATTTAGATTCACCCAGGTACTCTAAAAACTACTATGCCAAATAATGAAGCATTTGACCAATTTGACTACATTAACATTGGACTTTAAAAAAGTAGGCACTTCATAAAAAATATGTAAGCTTTATTAAAATTCACTTTTCAGGATACCCATTACAATACTAAAACTATATTAGTCTGAATTTAACGAATCGTTTATTCAACGGATTGACATACTAGTAGTACTATTTCTGTTTGCGTTGCGTAAAACGAAATGCTCCAAAGGAAGTGTTTTAGTGGGAAAGTAATATTTTTATACAATTTGAAACAGTGTGCACAATACGAAGTAATATTTTGCCAAACAGAAAATTATGGATACAGGGTAAGTGTGTCTATCGAAAGGAATACGTTTTATATATTATTACGTGTTACTTCTATCGTAATTCTTACGAAACTTTTTGTTTTGGCGCCAGCGGCCATATTGTGCGAAACAGCTGTTAAGGGCGACATCGCTGCGCTCCGTTGTTTTTGTCGTTTTAATGATTAAAAAAAAGTGTTACTAATTATAACGTATTAAACAATGACAACTCGGTGAAAAAATCCGTGTCAATCAATAAAATATATAGTTTTCATGAGTCGTGATGTGTTTCCGATAATTACGCTACACCATGGCTTGTGGGTTGCAAAATTACGAGGACGGAGACGTGCCCGCGGCAGAACTCGAGTTCCAAACGAAATGGAACAGGTTTTCAGACTGGCTTCATTGCATTTGTGTAGTAACATTCGATTTAGAGCTGGGACAGGCTATGGAAAGTGTATATCCTCCTGGCGTGAAACTGTCTGATCAAGAAAAGTGTAATATTTGTTATTTAGCGTTCCCGGATTCTAATTCTGGGTGTATGGGTGACACTCAATTCCATGTAAAGCTACGTTCGAGAACGGGACTCACGCGGCAACAACTTTTGTACAACGAGGACAGTGTACCGACATTACGTGCCGATTCAACGCACTACTGGGGCTTCGTGTACTTCCGACAGGTCAAGGACCCATCACTACCACGAGGCTACTTCCAGAAAAGTATAATTTTACTTACAAGATTACCTTTTATCAACCTGTTCTACAAAGTTATTCATTTGATAGCACCTAAACATTTTGAGGAAGGAGAAAGGAGCTTGGAAGCTGCCTGCCATGATATTAACAGATGGCCTCCGTTAGATGCTGGTCAGAATGTTTTATTACCTGTTCTTGGTGCAGTTTTTCAATCATACATTCCTAATCAGCAAACTGGAAAGATAACTCGGTCAGACATAGCAAAACAAGTGCATTCACCTAATGTCCCCCATATTTTAGCTTCAATACAAGACATAAATGTATTTGATGTATTGTCTAGTGTCATTTCACACTTACATTTGTTGTGGGAACTTGTTCTTACAGCAGAGCCTATTGTTGTAATGGCTAGCTCACCAACTGAATGCTCAGCATTAGTACAAGCACTGACCTATTTGATACAACCTCTGCCATATGCAGCTGAATATCGACCCTATTTCACAATACATGACAGTGAATTCAAAGAGTTCACGCGGAAACAATATAATCCACCCTGTGTGATACTGGGTGTGACAAATCCATTCTTTACAAAAACATTGCAACACTGGCCACATACTGTTAAGTTGGGTGATGCTACTTCTATAAAAACCAAGCTAAGGAAAGTTGGTAATATTAAGCTTCTAGACACTGCACCTGGAGTATATACTCAATATAAGACATTCTTGGAAAAAGACAAAACAATTATAAAAAAGTTACATAACGGTATAAGAACTGATAGGCCATCTGAAGTTCAAACTGCAATGGTCAAGCGTCACTTGCTTGAATTGACTCAAAGTTTTATGATTCCTTTAGAGAGGTATATGGCTTCTTTAATGCCTCTACAGAAGAACATATCTCCATACAGAGCACCCCCAGTCCCAAATCCATTCAATCCTGAGGATTTCTTTGCCACCTTACAACAATCTGGACCTCAACTAACTTCAGGAGTTAAAGGTGACTGGAATGGATTATATAGAGCCTTCTTTAAGACACCTAATTTTAGTGCATGGTTCCATGAACGACATAGTGATTTGACAAATAAGCTTCTTGCATTACAACTTGAGGCTTTAGCTGGAAGTGATTTGAAGAAGTGGTCAGTAGGTAAAAAGGAGGTTGAAATTGTAGATATGGTTTTAAAACTAAGAGAAGTTCTGAAGAGCAACCCTCCTGTGTCAGATAATACTAGGACATTATTGGCACGACGTTTAGATGATCTCAACTGTGTGTTACCAGAGGATATGAAGTCTATTTTGAATGTAGGTACGTGACAGAAGCACTGCTGCGCCTCAAGCTTGAGAGGATGCAGCGATGACTGCAAGATTCGAATCAGGAAGTTAAGATATGGTCACCCTATTATTTGTATGTGAAATAAATTTAGTTTATTCAGTGTGCAATAGTTTTTACGCAAAATAAGATTTGATTGTGAAAACCATTGCAAGTAACTTAATGTAATTGCAATATTTAGCGATGTTATTACATGTGGTATCAAAATTAAGTTATAAGGATAAACATGAGTTATTATGATGACTATTTTCCACTTAATTTTGATGGGTTTGTTGTTGTTATCAAAGTCCCATACCCCATACTTAGCTGTAAATAAACAAGTGTGAATAATTTGTTTTGATAATGCTTACATTCACACACTGATATTAATGAAATAGTGTAGTTTAATAAAATATTTTACTATTTAATTAGTAAATAATATCCTGAATTAGGAATGACTGATCTGGGTTTATTTCGGATTTTTACATACTTTATGGTCGTCTTCTATATGCTTATATTTATGTCAGAATGGTTTAAGATCTCTAAGTAGGAGGACCTGCGTCGTTTCTGCAAAGCTTAACATTTGAGAGCAATACAATACAATCATCATACATATACAATTTTAAAGATACATATGAAATATAAATGTTGGTAGTTAGATAGTCACCCACTTTTGTTAGCAAATACTAGTTTTAGATGTGCTTTACAGTGTATCGATAAAATGAACTTTTATTATCAGCAGACACTTCATGGACATCATTAACTTCTGTCAGACGCTTTTAGGGTTGTTTGATACTATCATCTAAAAATCAACAACCTCACATAAGCAGTCATTACTCCGTATTACTTTTAATTTTAACTTTATCTATGTATTAACGGGAATTAACGCGATCACGAAAAGTTATTACATACCTCTGAATTGCCTGACGTTTCGACCAGGTTGCACTGGCCGTGGTCACAGGCTGACTGGCTCAGCGGTGCACGCCCTCCGTCGTCGACATCGTGAGGTAGAAGGTTCTTCATCCACCTCCACTTTTTTGATATTTTTGGTATTTTCGTTTCGCCATGTACCGTCACATACTATACTAACAGTGTCCCTATTCTGTAAGCAAACCGATGTGGCCCTATTCTGGTGTTCACCCGACTGCGCATAAAAGCGAGGTGGCATGTTTTAAATCACTGGATTCCACACTGTAGATAATTTGAAACCATCTTCCCGATTGAAAGTTTTGTGTTTTTTAATTTCAATCGCTTCACGTACAACTCTTGAGTAAAAGTGACGATCCGTGGAGAGGACTTGCGTACGGTGAAATTCAATCCAGTGATTGGTGCCCGCTTCGAGTGTACCCACGATGTTTTGAACCTTTATGCCTGGTGTGTATACTGTCGGAATGGAGTATTTCTTTAATACGGAGCCGATCTTATCCGTTACTCCTATCACATATGGCATGTAGGCTGGTTGTCTGTTCACCTCCGGATGCTTGCGTCTCATTGTCGGTTGCTTCCGTGTTCCATTCACCTGATATCCGTTACTTTTAAGTACCTCCTGAACATGATCCAGCTCTCGCTCCAAATGTTCAGGGTCACAAAGATCGTATGCTCTGTTCTTGAGTGAAGTCATAACAGACTGCAGGTGTCGGGGATGATGATGAGACGTGGCGTGTAGGTACCTATCCGTATAAGTAGGCTTGCGGTATACACAGTGCGATAAGGACCCATCTGACCTCGCGATTACTTTGACATCTAAAAATGACAATGACCTATCCGCCTCCACCTCATATGTGAACCTTATTTTGGGGTGAATGGAGTTGAGGTGTTGTAAATATTGATCTACTTCCTGTTTATTTCCTTTGACGATACTAAAGATGTCATCCACGAATCGCTTCCAAAGCCTAACGGTCTTCGGGCCGAGACTCAACGCCTTCTCTTCAAAATGCTCTTTCCAGATGTTGGCTAGTACAGGGGCTACAGGACTACCCATTGCGACACCATCAATCTGAAGGTAATGTTGACCTTGGAAAAGGAAATAGTTGCCCTCTAGACAATGTTCAAGTAGATCAATATAATTGAACGGCAACTCGTGGTCTCTCAGCAGGTCTTTTAGGACGTCCAAACATTCTTTTATTGGAACATTTGTGTAAAGTGATTCCACGTCAAAGCTCACCATGACGTCATCAAGTTCCAACTTGAGATCTTTTATAATTTGTATGAAGTGCCGCGAGTCTTTCACAAAAGACGGTGTTTTGCCTACAAGTGGTTGCAATACTGACGCAACATGCTTCGCGAGATCGTAAGTAGGAGAGGCAATTTGACTTACAATAGGCCGCAGCGGCACGTTGGGCTTGTGTATTTTGGGCAAACCATATAATTTCGGTGGCTGATGTGCCTTAGGTGCATAAAGTCTATTGTACTCGTCTTCTGAAAATAGGTCCTCGTTATCCTGGATAAGAGATCGTATTCTACGCGTTACTCTGGCCGTGGGGTTATATGATACCGGTTTATAAACCTTATCGTCATCCAAAAGTTCAAGTATTTTACGTTGGTAATCAGTTGTACTCATCACTACAGTGGCGTTTCCCTTGTCGGCCTTAAGCACTAAAATATCCCGGTTATCCCTAATGTTTTTCAATGCTTGACGCTCTCCCATAGTGATATTACTAGCCGGAAGCTTTGATTTTTGTAATATTACCGCGACGTCCTGTCTAAGGATATCGGCATCGCCGGGCGGTACCTTGTTACGTGCAATAGATTCCTCAACGCTACTGATTACTTTCTCGAACGGTATTTGTTTAGGTGTTGGAGCGAAATTCATACCTTTAGCCAAGATGTTTATGGTAGTATCATCTAAACTCACGTGTAATAAGTTAATGACGGTGTCCTTCGATCGATCGGGTACCACGGGTGACGTCTTATTTTTGCATACCGTCGATTGTATTCCTTAGAGAACTTACGCTCAAAGTTCTCACTACACAATTAAAATATGTAATACCTTTTCGTGATCGCGTTAATTCCCGTTAAAACATAGATAATATTATATCATGGAACGCGAAAGTTTAAAAGTTAATTTTAACTGTTCTAAAAATGACAACTTTGCAATATGTACATAGGTCTAACGTTTTTGGGATCTTACTGTTACTGTTAAAGCATTTGGCGTGAGCATACGAATCAATAAATTTGATTTAGAAAAATTTAAGCATTAACCACGAGATTAAAATTAGTATCTTGCTGTACTCAACTAAAATCAAAATAATGTTATCTTCGGCATCTAAATCTTGTATGCAACGCCAACATCTTGCAGTTTTAAAAATTTGGCTGATATTTTTAGCTACAAATCCTGCTATTCAGACACGGGCAGTACCTAGTAGGTATTTATATCGTGGCTAAAATATTCGATGTACAATTTTACGGCATAAACCCGCATAATAAATAAATTATACGTTTTTGAAAACGTCAACTAGAATGCTTGGGTGGACTATTGTTATATTAGGGATATATTTAATCTGTTATAATTAACAACATGATATTATGAAACTATGTCGATTATAATAATAAGTGTTGTAAATAATGTATGTATGTAGTTATAAATCATTAATTTTATCTTGAAACGTAAACAGAGATGATAAATCTTTGTTAAATAGTATGTGAAACGTAATAATAAATACAAGATCTTTCTAAAATATGCGTTTGACGTAATTAGTTGCTTTCGAACCGTATAAAATTACGATTCGTAAGGGATATTATTTTTTGTTAACAGTAATATGAAACAAAATGGATTGTAGTTTTGGTTTAACATTCATTTGAACCCGTTATACAATTTTCGTTTTTTTTTATTAAATTTTGGTCCTAACGCAGTCATACTGCCTTATCAGCACCCAATCTCTTAATTAATTGAACTGCCATGTCTTAAAATATGCACTGCGTTAACTTGCAGCACAGAAAAGCTGTTTATTCAATATTACAAGAAAAAAATTATTGTCAGTCAGCTGCTACACTTTGTTTTAGTTATGTATATACGGGTTTACTCACCTATATTTCGGGGATGCCCGACTAGTTAGCGTCCTACCGCGTCGGTTGTAGGCGCCAGACTGGCATCTACAATCGACGCGGCAGGCCGCCTCACTTCTTGAAAAAGGGCCCCCGTCGAGTCCAAAACTAACCGGGCATCTCCGAAATATACGCGTGAGCAAAACCGTATATCCTTATCTAATATGAATACCACTCAAAAAGTTTTTTTTCGAACACTTTGTTTTGTTAATACAGAAGTATTTTGTTATCTAATGATAGATTAACTACTTCAGATTAAGTAATGTTGCCTCCTTTATGTATTTAGTATAGGTACGTATGTGTATTACTATTTACTATTCGCCGTGAAATATATTTTCGTAAACTGTTTTAGTAGAATGTATCCCTAGAATCTCGATGTGTATCTATCTATTGTCGTAATGAGTCTTTTGCATGTGAACAAACGGAAGGCCATTGTTTTATTAAGACCAGTGTTAGCAATTTAATCTTATCTGTTTTGTCATAGAGTATATTAACCTGAGCCACTTAGAAAGCGCCGTTAATTAACGCGACCTTTAACACGTGATGTATATGTTATTAATTATCTTAAATCTATCAAGCCAGTAATTTGCCTTCTCTCATTTGTCTCATGTTTGGTACTTATGCAGCTTTGATCGTGCAAAAAAAGCGTCCTATACCCAATGACATATTAACTATACACGAACATAACTGAACCACATGTCGGCAAAACTTTACTATAGGTGTATAGCAATACATATTATTATGCAGCTCTTTCAGTACGTAGATTTACTGGTTGTTAGACGGAGATAAATAGAGTTTTAGCTATGCAGAAAACAGTAATGTACGCTCGTTGGTTACAGCTTAATCAATCAGAGGATTGTGGGGCAAATTGCACACTTATTTAGTTAAGCTAGGTAAATAAATAATTCCGGATCCCTCCTACTTAAGGCGCTGTACGGTACACCGTGTGGTTTTAGTTGGTTTGATTCCGACACACCGCCCCACCGAAAACCCCGATGGGGTGACGGAGGGGTTTCCACACGCACAAAAAAAAAGGTAAATAAATGATAAGTAAAATACACAATCAATCCTTAAACAAAAAGACATGAATGTATTTCTTAGCAGTTATTGTACATTCAAATCTTTTGTAAGGAACAGAAACTGCATATAGCTTAACATTTTATTTCTGTATGTTTACCTATAGATGACGTAGTGGGTTCTAAAATCGCGATGTAATGTTAATATGCAAATCTTAAATATCAAGAATTTATACATTGTTTTGCGAACTTAAAGTGCTTTATTATTGAACCGATTACGATAAAATTGGTATGTAGATAGCTGGAGACCTGGATTAACACATAGGCTACTTTTTATCCCAATATTCCCACGGCATTGGGACTTACGCGGGTGAAACCGCGGGGCGCTGCTAGTGTAATTATATATTTTTCATAACTTTTATAAATGCACTGTGTTCCACATTTAATACTTAACGAATATTTGTCCTGTTGCCTATTACCCCATCTTCCTCTAATATGGCGCGAGCCACCATTAAATCATAATATTAATCTGTTTTAATAAATAGGTACGATAAAGTATTCACTTACGCATGCAATAATACGTTATTTTTGTTAATAGTAGCTGTAAAATTCGTGCATCCTCTGTATGCATATGAAGGCATGTTTGCCTCGGTAGATTTAAAGATTTGGGTATATTTTAAATTACGTCTACCTGCGACGCTAGCCGGACAATTACCTTACTTTTATGTTGCCAATGTAGAATGCGGGCAACGCATCTATGCCTATAAAAACATCTTAGCCCATACCTACGTGAATGAAAACACTTACACCAGCCAGCTGCTCATGCTAAGTACACTTAGCGAAAGTTGTTTTTGCCAAACTCATAAACAGCTTGTTATTATGTAAATACATTTTTAATCAGATTAGAATAGATAATCTGATTAAAATTGATCCGCCCCGAAACTACCTTTTTTATAATATTTATTATTTGAAGACATGGAATATCATGCCCAGATATCGTTTTCAATATAATAAGCAAGTTTCATTGTGAAATCATAGTTTTGTTGAATGGGCATCTCCCACCGCGACTATACAGTCGTCAAATGATATACCTCGTACGAGTAATACTACTCTGCGCATTTTCGTTTGTGTGCTTCATGCATACGTGATTAGTAAGAAATTAACTCAAATATAGCTTTGTAGGCATAGCTTCTAATCCAATTCTTCGACAATCACTTTGTCGTCGTCCATCTATTTTGTGTCGCTTCGCACGGCCTCATAGAAAACCGGCGTAAAGCAATGATTTGTTGTGATTCTCACTTGGGTAAATTGTTTTCCTATCGCTTGTAACATTGTCCAGTAACGGCGTCCTTCGTTGCCATATAATTTAGCAGAGACGCATAAGTTTTTTTACTTATTTGTGTAACGTGATATTCTTACACATGATGCATAGTTTTTGCAGTCGTTACGAAGTTAAAAGACATATTCAGGCGGCAAACCTTTAAAGGCGTGTGATGATAGGGTCGAGAGGAGAGATTGCGACTTTTATTTGGTAAGGAATCTGAATATTATTATCACAGGCTTTAAAAATTAAAAAATAAATAAATAATGAGGCGTTGACGTTTAAAATTTCAAGTCCTAATCAATGTTCCACCAATGATATTAATGACGATCTACATTCGGTGTCTCAAATTATCACCCGTTTTTTGAGTGGACAAGTTGCAGAATTTTCAATGTTTGTATATTTATTAAACATTTGCTAAAACAACTGTTGAAACGTTAAATATTGACCTATACATACCCTTAAGACCTTTTTGTTAAATACTCCAATACCGAAAACGCTCATTAAGCGAAAAAATAGTTGTGGTTTCGGTAAAAGATCCACATCGAGGAATCTATGTTACATTAAACCTCTTATAGCGCGTTGTGTCCATCACAGAAAGACCATAGCGAAATTCGTGTCTTGGCTGACATGCAATTTGACCACAACGGCGCTGGCATTGTGGCAATGAAGAAAACCCACAACGTTGAACCCTTTTCTTAGTTCGGACTTTGTGATAAACGAATCATATATTTATATGAAAGTCCAATCCAGTTGCGTTTTAATTGCAATTTTACAGATTCTAATAATATATTGTCGATTGTCATATAACTAATAATATTGTTTTACGGCAACAAAAAGCTAACATAAAAGAGATTAAAAAGTAAAATACTATGCAGTACTTACATCTTTTTAATTAGCTCAATGTGAGCATTTTTTTGGTAATTTATTAGTTTCATTGCTTTCGATGGCGACTAATTTTATTTGACTTTTGCAAACCGCTATATTCAAACCACGTGGCTCAGGTTTTAGTTTAACAAATTTTCTACCTTGGACGTGTGTTGTTAAGTGAGTAGTTTTAAATATAAAACCAGAAATTGCTCGTCCATCTGTCATAGATATTTGAATACGTTTTTTTATTTTCCCCAAAAATGTGTGTAAATAATTGGGTGCCAAATGTGTAGTTCTAAATATTGCACGTTGCGGCATTGTATCTTTTATAAGTACTGTACAGCTTGTATGCTATATAAAGAACACACGTGACTGAGGCCATATGTGGTTTACATTCCAGGGGTGTAATATTTATTTGTTGGCACGTATACGGAATTACATAGGATGTTGTTAAAGGTTTTTTATCAGTGGCGATATTGGATAGCATAACATTTGCCATTTACAGACTATTTCATCGTCGTCGTAGAAAAACGACGGATTTGATTGAAATGTTTTCAGTAGACTAACGTCAAAAACAAAAATCGTCAAAATATCAAATCGCCGTTTTTCTACTGCGACGATTTTTTGCAAGTGTTTTCTTCTGCAAGGGAATTTACAGCTTATGTAGAATCAGCGTGATATATGTATATTGCTGTCTGAATATTGTAGAGTCTGTTTGCTCAATGTGAAAGCGCTATATACGTTTGAGAGAAATGCTTATATCAAGGCTGAGTCGAGCTATGTGACGGTATATGGACGAGGGTAGGTATATGGCTTAAGATATAAAATTACTTAATTTTTTATTAATAAGGAACGCTAATCATTTTGATCTATCCACTAGACTTAAAAAACGTTTAATTTTGAATGTTATATCAAGAGCACTATGGTTGTGCAATGTATGTTATGAATATCATAATAAATATTGTTATCAGTGTATGATAGTTCCGTCAAAAATTTATTATTATATTAAATAATTTCGTGAATGTAGCGTATAGTTTCAATTTTGTTATTGTAACAAAAAATAGGTAGGTAATAATTAATTTTATTGTAGTAGAAACTTCGTTTCTAGAAAAAAAACTACTTTGTATCTTAGTGTACCTAACAATTTAATACGGTTCTATAAATTCGTTATAAATTCCATAAGTCAATGGTATTGTTGCATAACCATTAACAGCAGAAATAACAGATTAAAAACAACTAGGACGTATTTTTGTAGTTAAATCAGCAACTTGATGGGAATGCATTATCATAGTGTTGTTAAAAGGCTCGAGCCTTCCGGATCGTAAGCTCATTAAACGCGCCAAGCCATAAATTCACCTCAAATACTTAAAATTATAGGGATTACAAATTCAAATCGATAACCAAATAATTATCGCTGTTTTACGCCTATTTTTTACAACAAAATATCGCAATATGAAATTTTATTGAATATCATCTGTTTCTCAAAATAATCACGACTAAACAGCAGTTACCGAGATATGTAAGAGCAGAGATAAGACAGACAGATCAATCTAAATAAAAGCTTTAAAAAACATATAATAGAACAACAAGGTCTTAAACTATTTTTTTTGAGTAAATTTTTCGATACCATTCAGACATAGTTTCCTTTCGTACCGCTAGTGATGACTAGCTGTCGGTTTTTGCCGACTTTGGTGTGGTGAGCACGCCAAATATTGTTTTTCGAAATGATGTTTTTAATTATCGTTTTTCTACAATGAGATTATTATGTTAGTTTTAAATAATAGCCAAAAAACAAAAGTTATTTTTTATGTTTATTTTGTACTGCAAAAATATCAGAATATATATCATAATATATATATTCTGTAGCCTCGACTCGGGACTCGAGTTCCCAACTCGAAGAAGCCCATTTGTCCTCAACACTATAATGCATTTTTAAATCACACTTAGGTTAAGTCCACCCGTGTGATAGAAATTAAAATCAATAACTTCATAAAGGGTAACTAACCATCAAAACTCTGTATCTAAAAAATAACCTACCTGTATGTATACTCTTGTTAGCTCGACTTGGTTAAACGACGGTGGGAAATGCCACATGAAGCTAGCATAGACAAGTCATAGGGCCCTAATAAACCTTACTTATATTTTTTTGCTAATTGTTTGCTATTTTTTTTACCAAAGAATTGATTTTCATGCCATAGCCATTTCCGAAAAACTATGGTCCAGCTGACTTGAGACTTAAGACAGCGTAGCCAACGTCTTTCGGAAGTAGCTATGGCAAAAAAAAAAACAATTCTTTGGCAAAAAATAACAAATAGCAAAAAATATAGTGTAAGTTCTATTACAGGCCTATGACTTGGCTACGTTAGCTTCATAAGACGCATGTAATCTCATATTTTGTAAAATCTCGCAGATTGACCAGTTTAAACATATCCATTTCGTAATCGCCACTTGTAAATATATGAACAAAATGCACTGTGTATGGAACACAATATATGGTAAATAAATAAACATATTTTGTAAATAACTTGTTTTATTAACGCTGTGTGCAGTCCTGATACGACAAGGCGAGAATATGTTGTATGCAGGCGATTGCTATCCATAAACTGTGTAGAAATCTAGAGTATTTTTAAGCGAGAAATAAATGAAAAGCCGTATGTGAAAAACGACTGCTGCAATACAAGACTCGTTTTACTGATATTCTTTCCGCTGATTTTTTGAGAAATCGCACCTTTAATCGTCAACTGAATTAATTCAAAATTTACGTTTTTCGAGTTTTTAACAAAAACCGAATTAACTTCGTCAGTCAGAAAACGTACAATTCATCAGCCGATTCGATATAATGAAAATTACAGAGATAAAAGATCTTCTCTTTTTGATCGCGTACGTCACATGTCGATACCGATAAAGTGAGAGAATTCCGTAATGAGCCATTCAAGACCTAAACATAAAAAGAAATCGGGCCACAGCAGGCCCGCAGAGGTAGATTTATTTTTTTAATTTTTTGAAAATCTGCCCCCCAGTCCCCCCCTTTAAGAACTTAACCTTCATTTTTGCCCTGTTGATTCCCCCCCCCCCCCCAGTCCTCTCCTTTGTTGGAATATTTCCCATTCTCGAACTTAACCTTCATTTTTGCCCTGTTGACTTGTCGTCTAAGTTAGAAAGCAATCGGTGCATAATTGCGACCTCTATCGTGCCGGTAAAATTGAGGTGCATATATATATATACGACGGCGCGTGCTGTTCGGGCTGGTTGATTCTGGACATGGTGTTTAATATTTTGTTTGACTGAAATAGCATTGCAAATTTTTTATATTATGATTGTCAATATTGTCTTTGAAGCGGCTTCGGCCGGATGAAGTTGAAGAGATGTCATCTTTCAAAAAGTGAGTTTCTGGTAATTGCGAAATTGATAGAGACATCGAAACTCATCGGCTCCGTTAATTCTTTGTAATCATGTAATATTTACTTGTGTATTTGATTATTACATGTAACTCGTTGAAACATTCGTATTATTGAACAACGTTATACTTCATATTTATTTTGGTGGAAATTACATACACACGAAATGGCCGATGATATCAACGAAGCAAAATAGCGAAGTATTATAGTATTCAGTTTTGCTATCCGATATATATATATATATAAACTTTTTAACTGGCGGTTGTTTTGGGGTCTAGGGATCATAACTAGACCTGTGAAAAAACTTTTTTTAAACTCCTCTCTAAGGTGTATTCTTGATTGACATATTATAATTTTCTATCTTATCAAATGCTTCATTAATTACGCTACACATATCTGTTTTTTTAATTAACCTAACCCATTTATTTATGATTTTTTGAAGTCCTCAATCTAAATGTCAAACTTTAAATGCGATTTCCCACAACATTAAAATTTTGAGTTAATTCAGTTTATGAATAAAGGTGCGAAATATCGAAATGTGTCGCATCATAACATAGTACACATATGCGACAACCGACAAAATTATAAATTTAATTAGTAATATACAAATATTTTGTCGCATACGTATCGACAAAAATGAATATAAAATATATTGAAAAATGAATATATAATGTATTACTATTTATTATATTAGTCGAGTTTTGCACTTTGCAGCATAGTATTTTCCTAACTAATTGAGAACATAATACAATGTTATCTATCATACATGATATGATTAGAATAAAATAATTTAATTAACATAATACGAAGTTTTACTAACTTTTAAACTTTTGCATTCCATGATATAATATTATCTACGTATTTGACCACGGCCAGTGCAACCTGGTCGAAACGTCAGGCAATTCAGATGTATGTAATACCTTTTCGTGATCGCGTTAATTCCCGTAAATACGTAGATAATATTATAATACAAAGTTCCTCTCCTGAAGTGTTTGTTCTCATTGACGGCAGATAATCGATAAGCCATTGATGGATTATTGATCGGCAAAAGGAGTGACCGGGATCCTATATTTTAAAAGCTAATGAGCTCAGTATACGAATGTCAAAAACTGGACTAGGTACCCTCAATCATACAGTTTCAAATGTTGATTGTTGGATCGATTGAATATCAATATATTCAGGTGAGGTTGTATTAATATATTCAAGCAAGCATTCTATTAACGTCAATGGATTGGCTGATGTGGTCACATTCTGGACATTTTGCGAACATTTATACAACTATTCAAACATAGTTTTACATCTTATACCTTACAGTACAATTAGCAATACCTGTTATAAATTCAATTACAATGTCTAATATTAATTAAATAAATATGTCATTATCAATCATGGAGAAGAACATAGTAGTGATTAGGACTAGTCATGGTAATAACAAGTTTATGGATAACATAATGCACTATGCTAAATCTAACCAGTACAGGGGACATGGGCAAATAAGTCCAGCTGCACATGACAGATCCTTTGGCGTCGTCCTTAGTAAATCTAAACATAACAATCTATTATATACAAATTAATATAGGTGGGAAGATCACAATCTATTATATTTAGCTTTGCTCCATATGTTGTCATTATCTGTAAGGAGTGTGTACACTCCGGCGAGGGTAAGGCCGATGGCACCGCCGAGGGCCATGGAGCGGAGGCCGGCGGTGCTCTTGTAAATAATACCAGTTGTTGCAGCTGCTATGAAAGTATTGCCCGTGTCTTCCTTATCGCGGAGCCACGTGACGCCAAGAGCAATACAGGAGTAGAAGGATGCGATTATACCGAGAGTACAGCCTGTGTTTGTGCCTGGAACATAATAACATTCTCTATTTATTTTTTTAAATATTTAAAAGACTTATAAGAATAGTCCTTTAGGTTATCTATGGGATAAATTTTAATTCCACAAAATATGTATGTGTTTCTAGATGGTGGGATGGCAGTAATTGTCATTACAACAACTGTATGGCTATTTCTTTTATAATAAATAATATATTAACAATCTTTTTTTGATCCCAAATGCTAATTCATGACTTAAGTCAATTAATTTAATTACTTCATGCCTTTCTGAAATCTTTGAGAATGTTCACAACATTGAGTATTGAAAATGTTGATTGTTGATGATATTTTGATTTGAGGTTGCAATTTTTAATGTATAAAAGGATGGAAAGCCAAGATGTTTTAAAATATAATTCATTCAAATTGAGAGCCAAGTTTAAAATGTCCAGACTGTCAGGACCAACATTATTGTAATTTCTGTAAAATTTAAATCTAAAATAATGCGGTTGCCCGGTTGGCGTGCAACTAAACTATAGTTGGCAAAATGTGGGTGTTGAATACGCCTTTGCGTACCCCTACGGGGTACAGGCGTGATTGTATGTACCATTGGCTAAATACCTACTATATATTTAGCTGATGGTATACAATGGTTGATTTTCCTGTGCAATAATATTCTGACAGTTCATTTTTAGAGATAGGTTCAACCTTATCGCTATTGTGATTAGTGATTACACACGAAAGTTTTGTCAAAACTAGTAGACCATTTTCCTTGTCCACTGTACATACATTCAGTCAGGGTAGGCATTGATTTGTTTAGTTTTCGTGTGTGTAGGGTTATACAATGTGGCAAGTAAAGATTATCATTTCTTAACTGTTGTTGGCTTATCACTGACCTTGTTTCATGACATAATTTATAATTTGTGTTCTTCGAACTTTGCCTGTTTGACCTGCTAATGTTGTTGCCCTTAATCCTTTGTATAAGCCTGTCATACCTCCCAAGCCTGGAAAATAATCAAAATCAACATTTAATTAAAATTGTAAACAAATCGAGAATATTTATTTTGGGCCCAAAATTTAAAAGAAACATGGAGTTGTATACACAAAAGAAAATTTTACTTTATTTGATTATCTCAATAAAACTTAATCTCTTAATAAAGGTATTTAAAAACTGACTGTCAAGTGAAATTATAGTCTGTCTATCTTTTATTTTCTTTTTTGTCAGTTCAATAATAGTCAAATAGGACCATATTGCCAATTCAATTAAAATTAATAATAATTCATTTTATTTAAGAGGAAGTTTGAATCAATTTGTCTAAAAGTAACAAGGTAGTTTTAGCTAAAAATATATTATATATGCCTATAGTCACGACAATAAAGCTTTTTCTCAGAAGTCCTCAGAAACACCTCCAATTTTTCCGATTAATGATTATTTTTTTTAAACATTGTTTTTTTATATTATTCAAAATCACAAACATTTTGGAGCAGGGACGAAATTATTCATATAGTTTAAACAATATCTATGATATTAATGAAAAAAAAACCCGAAAAAAAAAGGCAGTCATGGGACTGCTGACAGAAGTAGTAAATATTGTAAAAAGTCGAAATTAAAATTGCGCCATTTGTGAAATTTGCCTTAATTAATATATGGATAATTAATATATATCAAACTACAGTAGTATCGCGCAGAATCCACAGATGGCGTAAAAATATTTTTTTAAATATATGAAACTCGGACACATTTTCGATCAGGGTCACGTGTCCTGACGCGAGTTTAACATTTTTTACCCATCCAAAAAGTGAACAACGCCGCTAAAGAAGTTTTCACTTCTAAAAAACATGGGTTGTCTGTAAAGTCGGTTTACGGACGATAATTTTACGTGATAACGTCATAAGAAAACAGTGGAAGAGACATAGATGCGTCACAAGCCAAACGCTTAGGCCGATCGTGCCTCTCTATCGTTTGTTCCGCGCTCTCGCTTGCACGCTCGGCGCCGGCAGAACGTGACAATGAATCATGCTTTTTTGTGCGTGCGTCAAAAAATTTAATGTTTTCATATTACTATTAAAAATAATGGTAAATGTTAAAATCATAAAACCATGTTTTTAGGTTTTCACTTAGTTTCTGCGGCTATACCTACGAATACTGACTGAAAGACAAAAATTCTGGAAGGCTGACATCTGAAATTTTGCAAACGCCAAGACCACCCAAACGAACCGGTAAGGATGCTTGGAGCCAGGCGTAGTCGTTCAAAGCCACATTTAAAATTTTGCTAAGGGTGTTTTGAATAATTTTGTAAATTTTTCCTAAAAGTGTTAAATGTTTCCAAACTTGCAGTAATCGAAATGCATGGGTAAATTTGGATACGAAAAGACAAAAACGGAGTATAGTAAAAGTCGAATGGACATTCATTTTAAGTAAACGATCCGAAAAATTATCAAAATTTTCAATCTTCTTTGAAAGATTGAAAACCATCTTCCGAGACCGGGAACCCAACAAAGGGGAGAGCGGTTTTTCTAAAACTTTTATGTTAGATGCCAATGAATTGAATTTCTGTACAGTCGAGTGTATGTCTTGTCACAAACAAAAATTTCGCATTACTTATAACAGGTGTAAGGAACGGCTCGCCGAATAGATTCAGATCATCATTCTAAGTGGAAAATCATTGAAATTTTCTGCCGGAAAGTTCCTAATTTTTTTTTATTTAACATTTTGATGTGATAACGTCTTATAAATCGATGAACGCCGTCTGCACGCACCGCCTGAGCCGAGCCTGCAAGCGAGAGCGCGGAACAAGCGATACAGAGGCACAATCGGCCCAAGCGTTTGGCTTGTGACGCATCTATCTTTCTTTCACTGTTTTTTTATGACGTTATCACGTAAAATTATCGCCCGTAAACCGACTCCGTGATATCACAATGAGCAAAAAGAACATTTTACAGAAAAAAATCAATAAATAACCCATACCGCCAAAAACAGCAATGTAATCAATTACAATAAAAAAAAAATAAAAAAAAATCTGCTGCTTCGACAGCGCCGAACGTTTTAAGGTCATTCATCGCACCGCACGTGTGTTGCGTTTCCATTGCGTAGTGCAAAACCAAACTAATGACTGTAAATCCTTAATGTCGCATTTTTATGATGAACTGACTTTTGCATTGTGATAAGTATCCAAAAGAAAGACGTTTGTGTAAGTATTAATATGCAAACAATAGTTATAAACCATCAAGTATTAGTGATTATTGTGGAACAATGAGATAAAGTGAAACTATGAAAAAATGCTTTAGAGCTTTATTAATTTTAGAATATTTTTTAAATTTTAAACAAAATTGACTCACAGGTGAAAGGTCAATGGGTGAACAATCATTCATCCCATATTTTCCACCTTTAAATTAAACTTTTTTAAATAAAAAAACTAAAATTTTCAACAATTATTTTTCACACTAAACTAGTAAAAATAATTATTAAAGTAAAGAAATGAGAATTAAAACAAAAGATATGAAACTAAATTTTTTCTCTATTAATAACCATACATATTGTTTAAACAATATAAATAATTTCGCTCCAAAATGTTTCTGATTTTGAATAATATAACAAATCCAAATTTAAAAAATAAGGACTTCCAAAGATAGTTTTATGTATTCATTGATGTGACTAATATCATGTTTAATAGATTATATTGTACATGGTTATTGTATCACAAATAAGAATTGATTGTTAATGTTACTGAGGACTCAAGTGAGAATGTGACGAATCTAGTGTGTATTATGTTTCATTTGATTTTTACTTTAAGTGTGAACTAAAATTTCAACATTTTGATGTTATTTTTTAAAGATACAATAAATACAGCTATTTATAACTATAGTTAAAGAATTTTCATAATGACATAGAAATAGTTAATATAAATTATTCATCAATATGCATTAGAAAAATTTGTTTTCATTAAAATACAATAGAACATAACTTATTCTTTGCATAAAGCAATAATCATTTTCCTAAACAAAATACTACATTTACAGTATCAAAATGTTTATGAAGGTATATTTATAAAATAATATAAAATTTAACAATAACTAGTCTAAAATTTGAATCAGAATTTAGTTTCACAGTTTCATTTTACAATAATAAATGTAATTATTACCATTTTACACTTATTTGATAGTGTTCATTAAAGGGTCTTTATTCTTGTTTTTTTTTTCATTTGTTGAAACTATATTTTGTACATAATATGTCAAGTGTTACTTAATACATACAAAGAACTTAACATCCTACACAAAGTCAGAATGTTTTTGTTCTAAATTATATTACAGCTACAATCGAACAATAATAAACTATCACATATTCTTGAAATCAGCATAAACATACAAATATTTTGAGTCAGATATACAATACAGAGAAGTTTGCCTCTAAGGCTTTTTTTGTTTATTGCACAAATACTAAAAATATTATATCATTCAAATGTACAGAATCGTAATTCTAGTTTATTTCTGGCTATAATGTTTATACGTACCTATTTTAATCTTGTGTAGTATTATGTAAAGATCTTTAAAATTTTTGAGGTTAAATCACCAATATAGTATTTCCTTACCTGATCCGGTCATAAAGGACATTCCGATAATGGGTAAAGCTACGTTAGATCGTCTGGCAGTAGAGGCCATGTGACTGTCATCAGGGTACAAGAATTCTGGTTGCATTTTCGGTATGTAGTGAGGATCGAAGTTCAAATAAGGAGATAGACCAGCCGAGGACTGGTTAGATTTTTCCTCATCCTTATTTAGGGACAGTATTTCACCAAACAGAGACATATTTACTGTTAAAACACTATTTTCACTAATCTAAAACATAAACGTGATTTGAAAATCACGCAGCGAATTTACAGAAATCGAATTTTTATCGAAATGCCAATGTCAAAAAGAACCATGCATAGACCATAGAAAACAAATGGTAATGTTGCCATCGTAGATATAATTAACATAAAGTTCGAACGTGTCTATGTCTCTGCAATTTCAACTAAATAGTTGAACGCTTGTCATCTAATATATGCCTTAATATTATTATACCTATCTTTTATTCAGTCCTGATTGGTATTGGCTCTGTTTCCGCATTTAGTCTGTGCATCATGGGTGCAGATAAATTTTGCTAGTTGAGCCAGCTTAGCTCCTTCCAGGAGTACAGCCTCCTGGGGCCTTTACAGACTCGGCATCGCGACCTCGCACCCGCGAGGTTACTTGCCCGTTGTGTGGCCACTCCTTCGCACTCCAGGAGGACGGGAGTGTCTGTTTCCTCCGCGTTTAAATTTCCTCAGCATAGAAGGTTGTCTGTCGTATAGACGGTGAATAGATGCAGATTTAGGGCCAAATGGCCCGTAATGTCCCTACTACTACTCGGATGTCGAGTCGATTGTGACTGAGTAGCGTGCAAGTTAAACATGGTGATACTTTTATCAGCACCAGTTTGGACTGCTTGTAGCCAGGTATGTTGGCCCAACGACCGTTGTGCGCTTCACGAGTCCTTTGCCTTAACTAAGAGCGAAGTTGGTTGAAGGGAATTGGCAGTAGTGTAGTTGAACCCGCCACCAATGTTGTAGTTCAATTCCTTGCATGCTCATTGGCGGTTTGTTTTTGACAGTGCTTAGCTCTGTTCTTTCTGTGTGATAATTGGCTGTATAACTTTTTTGTTCAGCAATAGTGGTATATTCGATGATAGCCTCCTGCTTTTACCGTGGAGTCGATTGCTTTGGTAGATAAAACACTAAAATTTCCTTTATTGTATACCAAGTTAACCGTAAATCACAATGAACGAATTTGCGAAGCGAAGCGAGATCGATCTTTTCGTCACTTATATTATGACAGAATATCTCTAACAGAGTCTGTGTGGAAAGAGAACCTTCGAAGGATTTGAGGTCGCAGCTGTACTAAATTACCTTTTTACACTGTTACGTCATTATTGTTTACTGTATTGTCGAAATATAATGACGTAACAGTGTTGACAACATAACAAAAAGGTAATTTACCACTGCAGTGTTGCTTCCTCAAATCCTACAAAGGTTCTCTTTCCGCGTAGACTCTACCTCTTGAGAATTCCAAAAAATTTCTAGTTAGACCATTTTTGAAATTCTTAAAGCTTTGAATAATATATTAATAATTTGACTTTTAATGTGGCGAGGCGGCCACCATTCGACTACAACCTCCTGCACGTTTACTGATTATAATTTATATATTTTAGTTTATGATTATAATAGTTTTAGATGAGAACGCCATCTATTGAGATGCGGATAAAGTTTTGACACTACTTACACGATGTTGATCGTTTCTCACGCAATAACACGGTTAAAATAAATTATATACCTACCTAACACTTCTCAGGAAATTAAGGATAGGGTTATAAGGATAAGGGTATATGTATAAGAAGTCGACCAATTAGGTGCGTTATTATTTTCAAATTTGCTATTGTTTTTTAATTGTAAAACCAAAAATTAAAAGTAAAAGATTTAGCAGTAGCGGAGTATGACGTGATAACCCCTTATTTCTACAAGTTTCTACAGAACGTATCGTTTTGACATGTTATGCTTACGTTGCCGATCCGTTAATTTTTTTATGCTTATAAAAAATCTCGTACATTATTATGTTGTTGACACTAGTCATTAGGGTGGGTCACTATACTATGAGATTTTTTTTTGTTTGGTTTTGACTTCTAATAGCAAAATAAATGTGTTACATGATTATATAAACTTAAATTAAAAGCTTCATTATAATCGGATATTATCTACTACCTCCGGATTGACGAACTGAAAATATTGAAAAAAAAAACTATTTCCTAAAACTAGATTAAAAACCTATTTTTAGTTGTAAGTGTGATCGTCAATAATAAAAATAATATTAGAAACCTATATATTATTTAAAGATGAAATTATAATCATAAGTAATTCGTTTATTGTAGTTAAGAGGTACTTGGATCTACACGAAAATCTTTCTTACTATCGAATTTTGGCACGAGTTTACGAGACTGATAGAGTCTCGTAAACTCATGCCAAAATTCGATCTTCTTCATCTTCACCTTAATAAAACCTTTGCGTGATGATTTTATACACATCCAAAGCTTCAGTTACAGTTTTCACTGCTCTTTTAGTTGATTGGGTGTGGCAAGGTAATCGCAAAAAAAAAGTTATTTGACCCGCCCTACTAGTCATTCAGTATAATAATTATAGATGGGTAATCGGCCGGGTTGTTACCCAGTCGTGGGTTTTAACCCGGGTGATTACCCATCTCTAATAATAATAGAGAATGATGCATACAATATGTAGTTAATGTATGCATCGTTCTGAATTAATAATAATAACATAATAATTGGTTTCAGTGAAATGAGAACTCCGGATGACGTGAGAAAAATTATAAAAATTGCTAAGTTACATGAGTCGGAGCTGACCGAAATTACACAAGTATTGAGATTTCCAGAACCAGAAAAGCGAAATGATAATCTAAAACTCATGTTGCTAGATGATAATCTATTGAAAGAAATAGAATCCGGAAAAGAGCTCATATTTAAAGGTATTTCCTTAAGCGTATATCATTGACCACCAAGATTAAGATGTCTAGAATAAGAAATAAATAAGAATATAATAAGTAAAAATATTTGACCTTCATATACTCTTCACAGATCCAATTGCTTAAAATTAAATATTTGTATTTCACAGCTAGAAACTTAAGTTCATATATGAATACAATAATCAACTACTCCTACAATAATCAATTTCCTTGCGTATTTTAAATTCTAATTTTCGGCTAGGATTACAAAAAAAAATCCTAAAAGCGAGCTTTTGAATCAAGCGTTTTATTTTATTTTATAGGTGATCCAGACGAAATCGTAGTACTATGCACTAGTAATAAAACTTATGATGTAAAAGAAGCTGAGACATCTAACAGTCTCTTACTAATCCCTGACTTATTATTTGCCGCATCATCAGGACTTGACGAAACACTAAACAATAATTCAATGGAATGTGATTCAGATACATCTTTTGACAAGTCGAATACAAGCCTCAATAAATCTACAGAATCTGATGAAGGAACTAAGACACCCAGGAAAATTGAACACAAGGATGTTGTTAATACATTTTTCACTTATTACGAATTGAAACCTTGTAAACCGCGACTGTCAAAATTGCAGAAAATATTAGAACCTACTAGGTATCAAGGGTTGGAGCTAGAATACGCAATAGACAAATCGAAATTGCTAAACTATGATTCTATCTGCAACAAAATTCAAGCTTCTAGAGCAGAGTTAAATGAAGAGTTGGAAAAAATACAAGCGATTGAAATTGACGGCTATTATCGACTACTTGAATTTGATTACGAGTTTCGGGTACTATCTTATATGCTGGATCTTATAGATGAAAACTCGTGGCATTTAAATAGGATATCTAAAGAAGTGACCATGGATAGCTTAAAAGACCTCGTACCTCTATCAATATTAGAAGCAATGTTTAAGTTTTATACAAATAAGTCTGTATTAGAAAATGGTGTTCAATTTTATGAATACAAGCAAGATAAAGTTTGTAAGTTTTTAGCACGAGTTCTACTAAAAAGTGCAGGAAAATTTAATTTAGCAGAATTTTTGCAAGCGTGGCGGGATTCTGTGCCAGAAGGAATGATTACTGGTGTAAGTAAATTATTAAAAGGTTTAGCTATTACAAACCCGTTTTGAAATGCTTGTGAAATCTGGCCAGTGAACTTAGTAATCTAAAAGATCCTGGTGATCAGTTCAAATTATCCAGTTTTAGTTTTTAATTTAAAATAAGTGTAATAAAAAGTTAATTTTTTTAAAGGAATGAGGTGCCTAAATCTATAGTCATGCGATTCCTGGGACACAGGACCCGACTTTTACGATATTTTAATAACTTTACGTATATCATGTTCTCAGGAATCACTACTATCTGGAATAGCATTGGTAGATAAATTATGTACGCCGCAAGTTGTTTGGGGTTTTGCGGAGAGTGATTTACCAGAAGATATCAATGAACGTTTCAAAGTTCTATTTCAAACTAAAGCGAAGTGGACAGTTGATGACATATCACCTTATATAGAGTGAGTATTTTCTATAATTTTGCTTAAAAACTTTCAGATCAGAATCATAGCCTTTGATTCTTGTTTTTGAATACTCAGTTCGCTATCCAAACTGGTCATGCTTCAAAAGATAAAATAATTGTTTTAACTATCCTTTCAGGTGTTATGCGACAGAAAAGTTAAATGTGAATGCTCTGTTAACGAAATATGCCAGGGCTTCAACTCAAGATGGTGTTCGAGTATTTTCAGCCAAACATATGAAATGACGTGCGCCACTCATGGCCACAACAGCCGGAAATATTTGTATTATAATAATTTTATTCTGGAATTAAAATGCAAATTTACTGATTCAATAATACATTTTATTTTAAAATGAACTTACATATAAAAATAATTATTTCATAACCAGCAGAGTAGTTAATTTCCTTATTAATACATATTAATTAATATCATTATTTTACTTAAATAACACAGCCTTCTCTAGTTACTCATCACCTTTAGAAGCCATCTTGCAGATCCTTCACTATTAAAAATCTCAAAATTGTACGATCAACGTTACAAGAAATGAAATACATAATCTTATGGAATGTTTCCTAACATTGCATCAAAGAAAATATACGACAATACTTTATACATTCCAAGTCTTATAAATAATCTCATAAAGCTAGCTTTGGTATAATTAAGAATTTTGAACATTCTTCCTGAGTTTGTTCAGTTCGTCCATCATTTCTTTAGGCAAGTCGTCGCCGACTTCTTCTTTGAAGTATTTTTCTATGGCATCAGCTTCCTGAAGCCAGAAGTTCTTAGGTATGCTGAAGAGTGTCTTTAAGTCGATAGGTCCAAGATTCTCAACGTTCAGATCTTCTTCAGCTGGGATGTATCCAAGAGGAGTTTCGATTTGGCATTGTTCATCGTCACAACGACGGAGAATCCAGTCAAGCACTCGTGCATTTTCGCCGAAACCGGGCCAAAGGAATTTTCCCTGTTAATAAAAATATAATTGTAGAATATTTCATAAAAACCACATGAAAATGAATTGGGGCGTTAGCTCTCCTTATTTGTACATGGCGTTAATTAATTATAATAACACAGTTGAAGGAAATTACCTCATCACTCTTACGGAACCAGTTGACGTGGAAGATCTTGGGCATCTTGCGACCAGCCTGGGGCATGGACAGCCAGTGCTGCAGGTACTCGCCAAAGTTGTAACCGAAGAATGGACGCATGGCGAACGGATCATGCATTACTGTTTTATTCTAAAAAAGAAAAGAATCTATATAGTAAAGAAAGTGAGCAACCAAATCATAATATTATAAATGCGAATGAGAGTTTGTTTGTTGGTTCCGCTTTCACGTTTTAACTACTAAATTGATCATCATGAAATTTTGCACACGTCCAGGATCCAATGTTAGCTAAGTCTACTTACAGCATGTTCAGCAGCAGCTGTAGCCTCAGATCGCATAGATGCTCCCATGAATACGCCATGTTGCCAGTCTCTAGCTTCAACGACTAGAGGCACACCAGCTGGACGCCTGCCTCCGAGCAAGATGGCAGAAATAGGAACACCTTCAGCACTCTCCCAGTCACCGTCGATTATTGGACATTGTTCAGCAGGAGTGCAGAACCTGTTCAAAATAAACGTTTCAGTTAATATACCTGAGATATACTTGACTACTACTCTGATTGTTTAACTCCTAATTAGAGTGAGGCAAATAATTTAGGATTTTGCATTTAAATGTAACTTGAAATATTACTTTCATTTCGGGTATTTTTTTGCACTAGTAACCCTAAAACCATAGTGAAAATATATTTTTTATAGACTAAAGCATGTTCTATTCAGCGTGATTCAGCTTACCTAGAATTCGGGTGTGCAGCGGGGGTATTTTTGCTGAAATCCCACGGCTGGCCCTTCCAATCAATGAGGTTCTCTGATGGAGTTCCCATGCCTTCCCACCACACACCACCGTCACTGGTCTCGGCCACGTTTGTGAATACCGTATTCTTGAATACGGTTGACATCGCGATTGGGTTTGTAGCTGCAGAGGTTCCTGGAAAAATGATAAATAATAAGCCTCACGGTCATAATAAACAAACTCGATGAAACAAGATTAATTTGTGTTTATGGTTAATTTGCAAGAAAAGATACTAGGACTTATGGTCAGAATATTGTACTGCAGTGATCTTTTATCAAATTAAGTAACCTGTAAATACTCGTCTATCGCCTTCTCTTTTTAATAGTGGCATTAATACAGCGCCTCATTTACTTTCCAAGCTAATGCAGAAAGTATTGTTAAGTTTTTGAATACCTTAGATTTTTTGTTGTAGGTACACAATGCTGGTCACTTATTTCAGCTTGACACGGTTATAACTTTGCTCGTATTGATATGTCTAAATATGATAACACGCAACTACATCTAATAGTTTTTATATTCTGAAAAAAATGTCTTAGTAATTGAAAATATAGAAATCTCGCAAGCATATTAATAAATAGGTTCATTTCAGTTCATTCACCCTAAATCATACTACCTCTTCCGACCTATGGTCATAATTATTTAAATCGTTTTTTGACCCAAAGAAATTTGAATTTTATCTAAACTCTGTTTTACCTGGAGCAACACCAAAGAATCCATTTTCCGGATTGATGGCCCTCAACACGCCATTGTTGTCGAACTTCATCCAGGCGATATCATCACCCACACACTCGACTTTGTATCCCGGCAGCGTTGGGGTCATCATGGCCAGATTGGTCTTGCCACACGCGGATGGGAAGGCAGCTGCAATGTAGCGTTTACGGCCTTTGGGGTCCGTAACTCCAACGATCTGTAAAAAAATGGAAACATAGGTTTATTTTTAGACAAGCTAAGCCAGCAGTAGTGGACTTCTTACTGCGTTTTGTAATAATGACTAGAACATTTTTTTATTCTTGTTTCAATCACGGTATCTGTTGGTATCGGTATTCGATGTCGATTTTTCGGCTCATTTTAGAGACACATGATCTTTTGGAACTATTACGAAGGATTTTTGGGATTGAAAATGTCAAAAACTACCCACTGTTGAATAAAACAATTTTGAAATTCGAATATAGGGTGTCAGGTGTAATTTACTTACCAACATGTGCTCTGCGAGCCAGCCTTCTCGCCTCGCGATGACTGAACCCAATCGGAGCGCAAAGCATTTCTTGCCCAACAAGCTGTTACCTCCATATCCACTGCCTGAAACAAATATACGACGATATGAGCAACGATTATTACTGTAACTTACTATTTATTTACCAAACTATTTTGAATCTTTTTGAATCCTAAGCTTTGCAAGCTTTTCATAGTAGGTAACACGCAGGCAATACCTTTGGTGTTGCAAGCATCCTTAAACTTTTTTCCCCATGGTGGTAAAAAAAAACTCAAGACTTACCATAGCTAACGATTTCATTATCGACGGGCCTGTGCAGAATAATAGTGCGAGAGGGGTCGCAGGGCCAGCCTGGGGTACCGCCTCCAGTGCCTACAGCATGCAGGCAACGAACAAACTTCTCGTCTTGGCGAAGAGCATCTAGGACCTTAGCACCTAGAAGAATAAAGAAAGTAATAAAGCTACCTACTTTATTTACTATGCGTAAATGGTGGAGACGTATGATTATATAAGTTCTTATGTAAAACGGAAACTTCAAAGTAGGTTTCGGTTTTACAAGTTCTCAATGTTGTTTCTTCCAAGTCTTTAATTTATTTAAGAAGGCCGTATCTACACAGTCTGCATGCCTTTGCTGCATGACGATAATTTAAGCAAAAAAAAAATCAATTGGATGCTTGTAATTAATTAAAAGAATAGCCAATAACACGTGGCAGGTTTAAACCGGTGACCGTTGAGTTATACCTATACCTAATTTACTTTTAGAAAGTCACTCCAAATACATACACGATGTTTTAATATACTTTACGCAAACGAGGTCACGGTAAATTGTTAGCATGTTATAAAACAATTGTTCCTCGTCAGAAAACAAAGAAATCTGTTCAAGGTAGGCTATTTACATTTTATTGCATTTCTATTTCAAAACAGAGTAAAGCAAATATCGATAATTTTTTTAAGTAATTTTACTTTTTTCGTTTAATTTTATTGTTTTGCAATCTTCTTGTACCTATTAATTTTACAATTTTCGAGATGATTAGGAATGGGGAGGCGACAGCGCCTGATAAACTTTTGATTTATGAAATCTTTGTTTTGACAAAAAATTTCCTACTTTATCACTGCAGGTACTAAGACGATACCATAACATTATTCGGTTTTTGTTTTAGTCAATCATCTTTTGTCATTTGGTAAACTTGGTATTATTTACCATATATAAGTATATTTTATTTACTTACTAATACCAATATATTATTTACTAACAGGTATATAAATATTGTTGAAACCTATGTTATCTATCACACGTGTAAGAAAAATTAGGTTATCAATGATGCAACCGAGACGAGGGTGTGACTTAATTCTTTAGGTAGGTAAATAAAACGCCAATGCTGCCCGCTTGCCTTGCATTTTATATTGAAATACTTAGTCCGTGACAAATTAATCACCGTGTTGACGTCCGTATATGTTAAATATTGTTCCATTACCTACATTCGCTTTCACTAAGTCTATTCTATATTAATATTGTAGAGAAAGGCAAAACATTTTTTTTTATTCTAGATATCTCGATTCTCGCTCACGTTTATAAAGACTTCAGTTAGTATTAATTTCAAATTGTTTTAACGTTTAACGATTTCGTGTGCAACCAAAAGCAAATTCTTACGTGTAGGTAACACGAATATTACGACTACTTTTGCGTTTACTTTTGAACGTAATTCATAATAAAACTTCTGTCCTTGGTGGCCTTTTTTTCGTTCATCCGAGTTTTTGTAACGTTAAATACTTTTTATTTATGTTAACTGATATTTCCGTCATCTACGGACAGATTTTTAATATTTAAAATATAAAATATTTTTTTGTGTTTGAAAGGGTATGCTTCCGAAGTAAAAGTCCCATTGTCACCAAACCCCGTTCTGATAATGGTATCTGAGCGAAAATAGGAAAACCCTAAGAAGTTAAGGCCACATGAAGTGTGTTAAGCAATATAGTTTATGGTATTATCTTAGATATATATTAAATGATCTAAGGGTAGACCATATTACATTGAGTAACACTATTGACACTTGACACAAGATGGAGCTCTTCTAATTCCATGCACGTCTTAGTATAAAACATTATCCCTGTTGCCAAAAACTCTTAATATATTTCATAGAACAAGGGTCATTTTACAAGGTAACTTTCAAGTAACTAACCCGCACTAGGCACCCTGAAGTAGGGCTGCCAACTTTTTTTAACAATAATATATTATAATAGTAAAAATATTGTATAAGGTAGGTAGGAACAACTTTCGGAAAAAAAATGTAAAAACGCACGCGCTTCATTTTGAAACTATACAAGCTGCGCTGCGGGTGTGTTCCTTTTACAGTTAATATAAAAAATGGCGATTTTTCATATCATCTTTTTTTATTCTAATATAACTTACCCATTCTGGTCATGACACGCATAGAATAGACCACGTAGGGCGAGTCAGTGACTTCCACACCGATCTTCGATAGCGGGGATCCAACAGGGCCCATGGAGAACGGAATCACGTACATCGTGCGTCCTGGTAAAAACAATATTCAAACATTAGCCAGTTTTCTCATGCTCTTGTATCTTATAGGCATAACACGCTATGCAGGTATAATGTATACTCAGTATAATGTGTAGGTATATAATATATATATATATATAATGTATAAATTGCAAAGTTCCAGTTAAAGTCAATTTATTATTAGTTACTAATCATTTTTCTTTCGGTTTACAAAGATTCCTTTGCCTGAAGGTCAAATACTAACTGTAACCTAGAATGTCAATCAACAGGTTTTAGCCGGTTACGTCATTATACAGACACGCCTATTATAAATGTCATAAGTACGAGTCGTTCCTCATTCATCTGTTTCCATGACGACTGCTCAGTTTTTTTATTTTTTATAGTGGTTCTAACGAATTTTACTGTATGTACCAAAGTATTTAACGAGGACAAAAAAAATCTAGCAAGTGTTATAGTATTTTTATGAGTTACCTTACCATCTTTTGGTGTTACTTGCCCAAACTACGGAGTATATTTTTTTTTCAACACGGTTTGTTAGAGTTAGAGTAACAAAACGGGTTACTCACAATCACACTAAAGTAAAGAAAAACACTTTCAGATGTTTTTTCGAATGTCTATAACTTTAAAAATGGTCCCGAATAAGGAATCCTTATTAATTGCCCCTTGCGGCAATTTAGGGTAAACTGGAAGTGCTATTTTCCATGAAATTTAAGCAAATTGAAATTTTGACAAGACAACGTCTGTCGGGTTAGCTAGAAGAAAATCTGAGTAATACTTATCAAAAATATTTATGTCAAATCAGCATTGTTATAAGAAACAATATAGTTTGTTGTGTGACATGGTTGCGTATGTATTGGCCATCTAAGTACAATACATCGTTTGTAATCGTCGCTATTGTTTTGTGTTTTTTTAATCGACTTCAAAGAATTTCGAGAACACGTGTTGTGGGAACCGAGGCGATACGTTTCTATTGGAACTTTACCTTGACCGCTGTGACACAGCACCCACAAATTGACTACTATTTTGCGAATCTCTCATCCCTTATTGACAATTCAAAATTTCAAAATCAAACCAATAACTACTTAATAAAAAAAAAGGTATACATGTGTAGGGGTACCTACACATGTCAGGAGTACCTACCTATAGAAAAAGACATTACTATTCTCAGGGGATACCTGAATTGATTGATTGAAAAGGTGGTTTTATCTAATCTATCTAATAACTTTAAACGAGCAAATCTTGTATATATAATCTGAATCTCGGAAACGGCTCCAACGATTTTCATGAAATTTAGTATGGAGGGGTTTTTGGGGGCGATAAATCGAAGCTATGTTTAATTTTTAGAAAACGTCGTTTTATCCGACCAAAAAAAAAACCGAGCAAATCATCTAGGTACTATAATATATAATATCCGTTCGGAGTCCAAATTTGTTTTAAAGTCATATTCATGGTGGGATTTTATTTTACGTACTGCATGCAACTAAGTATGTAATTCTCGTAAAAGTGATTAAACCGTCGGCTGTTTTTTATTACTTTCGTCATGCAAAACCTTTATCAAACAAATTTTAAATGCACACATTCGAACACGTTTTTGGTAAAGTCATTTTAAGCTACGTATAGATGGAAAATCCATAAACTGTAATAATAATGTTCTCTTACATCATACGTTGTAAGGAAAAAACATACCCCGTGATCCTCGGTTTTTTGAAATAGTAATAATTAAGGAAATCTAGGCTAATAATTCCAAATAACAGTATAAATTGTGATGACATAAATTGTTTACCTCTCATACATCCTGGGAACCTGTCCGCGACGGCCTTGTCGTAGTCATTGGGAGCTATGTAGTTCCCCAAAGCCGACTTCTGGCCCTTTCGAGCGATTGGTACCACATCTCTTTCATTTTCCGAGCAAATGAAGGTTTTGGACTCCACGCGGGCGACATCTGCTGGGTCCGTGCGAGCTAGCCAGCTGGAATAACGCAGTTGCTTAGAAGTTGCTTACATGAAGAACCTTACGTAACCAAGAAATAATATTAGTGTACAGTGAACGATTTTTGTAAATTTATACATGAAAAAGTTGTCTGGAATTCTGAGAAGATCTTTCAGTTACACAAAAGCAAAATATGTAAATTTTGCCACAGAGTTTTGCGGGTTTTCCATCTGTAACTTGGTTTAGAAGTGCGTAACCAAAAAGTATACTATACAAATACTCCTTTGCGTAACTTTGAAATTTGGTAAAAGAAACAAGAATTTACGATTAGTTTCTCTATGGCCAATAACAATGTATGTATATCTAAGCGTCTATTTTTTTTCTGCCATTCGACTTTAGAAATATCTAGAAACATACCAGTTGTCATATTTCGGCAGCCTCTTCAAGGTGCCTTGCTGTAGCATGATGTGCAACAAAGCAGCCGCCTCAGCCTCAGAGCCATCGCACACATGGACATGGTCAGGTTGGCAGAGAGCGGCACTACGTTCTACGAACGAACGAACCTGGACAAAGAGGAGCAACGCTTATCATGAAAGTCTTGTTAGGTGTGTGGGTGCACAAATGAACTGCAGAGAATGTCTTGTTTCATATAAACTTCGGAAGGGTGAATGATTTACGCAAGTACATTTGCATCTTTAGTTATATTTTATCCACAGCTTTGCAGTGTATGGCATTTTTCATTTGATAGTTATATTTACCTTAGGAGTTAAAGCAGCAAGTTGAGGGTTAGGGGTAGTTGCCCCTCGCAATGCAGTCTGGTGAGCGGCGCGCCCGCACGCCAATGCGACCTGGGCATATCTGTGGAGAGACAGAAATATATTTATCTATTAATATCTTAATTATCTACACAGACGAAAGGCCGAATACGATTCTCTACCAGATTTATATTGCAGAATTCTGAAGTCTAGGTACTGATAGCTTGTCTAAAAAGCTGGCGGCATTACCTACATTCCAATGCAATTTGTTCTATTTGTTCTATTGGAGAGCTTAGGGGATTCAAATGAACAAAATACTTTTTCTTAAAATAGGTTTTTCATGATTATATTTCGGAGTATTTATAATTATGAACTAATTTAAACATTTTGAATGACTAATACATACTGAAAAAAGCTACATTTTCCTTTTATTATCTCTGAAATAGTGGGACTTTCCGGTAAGTACCTATCGATTTATCGCACACACTTTGTAGAACAAAGTTTGTACATACATTCTTTACAAATCAAATAATCGAAAATCATGTTCATAATTCATATATTCGCATTTTACCTAAGCCATGGCTCTAGTATTGTTCTAATTATTATCAATAATATTATCAAATGTTTCCACAGTCGTATTTGTGTGAGTAATGTGCCCTGATAGTGAATAGATGTGAAATATATTGAGGTCTGTTTCCTCTATCAGTTACTAAACTTCGTGCTAAGATCCAAAGTACTATGATAGACTTGATACCTATATTGTTAAATACTCATTGTTATGTTATGTTTATGTCACAAAGCGTCGTATACAAATCTGTTTCGACATTTACTGGCAACTTTGCAGGATATGAGACGAACAAAATAAACATTTCACGGGCCTGTTTTGATGGTTTTTTTTTACATTTAAGTATGTTACTTTAAAATAAGGTATTTTCGTAATAACTTCAACGAGCAAGTAGGTCCTAATTCCAAAGATGATGATGTACCTACTTGTTTTGCCTTGCTAATTCATCTGTTTAATGAAACTGTTTTCTTACTTACGTACTCGTAATAATCGACAATGTATAAACCTATTTTTGGGACAGTATAAGATCTTATATTCAGTATAACGTACTACAGTATATTTTAGTAACTTTTATTCAACATATTTCTTCTAAAGTATTTTGTTTGAATCACCATCTAAAAAGATTTTATGAGATACTTTGATACTGCGTAAAAGTAATGTAAAAGTCCGTCCCAAGCCGTATATGATAGGAATTTCCAAATAAAACGTTTAGATAAGAGAAGTGTAAATAAATATCTTTAAAAAAGTCAACTTAAAAATCCATTCGCATGATCCGGTGAGTTATTATAGTTTCACAAAATGATTCTAAACATGACTAACCGAAACCACGCGAAGCAACGCGTCTCACGTGGCGTAAAAAGATGAGAGGTTGTCTTTGAATCGAGATTAATGAAAATTAACAATAAAGCCAACTACAACATGGTTGGGTTTTGTTTGAAAAGAACTCATTTATGGAAACGTTGAACTGAAAGTTGCAAGACTTAATTGAAGGCCTGTTTCGTACTAGGTATATAATTACATTTATATGTATTGTAAAGTTCGGAATCTTATTTCGTAAGAGGCAGGCAATTGCTAGTATGTCTAGAAGGATGTCGTAGATATCGTGTGTTACAAAACATTATTGTAATGCGTTAATATGGAATCACTTGTACAAACTGTTTCTTTGTTAGAACTTTATGCTTAACAAGAAACTGACTGTTTACTACCGTCTATGAAAAAAAGTATGTTTTTTTTATGTATACTCACTGAGAGGTCTTCTTCACGTAATCTTCGGGGACCGTGTTGAGGTGCAGCATTTTGATTGTTAAATAAATTAAACTAATTAATACTTTTCAAGTTAAATAAAAATAAGAAATTACTTCAAACTAAGTTTGAGTTAGATTACTAAAACTGAATAGAAATATCAACCACCTATAATATGCTATTATATTAAGTTTGTAACCCATTTAATTACGCGTGCAAGTAACTCTGAGAACGGATTGAATGATTTGTATTAGCGGTACCGCGTTTTATATATGGAAGGAGTGTGCGCATAGCGTTCGCTGATTGGCCGGCGCCGCGGGTGTGTCGGGTGACGTGCGCGTACGCAGCGCGTCGGCCGGAGCTTGTTCGTTATTGAAAGGACTTGTTTTTCATCTTTATCTTTTTGTTTTGTAACATTCACTTTACGAAATATTTATTATCACGTTGAATGTCAAATGTCGAGCATAGCAATACCTACTAATATTAGTTTTGTTTTGTTATTATTAGTAAGTTCTGATTCTAGAGCATATGAAATTTAATATAATATTTGTGGTTATTGATTAGTTTCAAAACATTATAGTACTTGCAACAAATTATTTAGGCTTAATCGCATGTCAGCTCTTTGTGATTTAGTAACAGAAAAACATTATTGCATCAGAAAGAGTCTGATTGAACTTGAACAACCCGAGACGAATTCGCGTCGTACGTGGCGCGTGGCCTACAATTGACAATCAAGTTCAATGCAATGTACATAAAACAGCTATAGGAAATTTTCCATTGCCAAAAATGGAAGCCCGCCAGTTTTGAGTTGTCAAAATTAGTAGTTATTAGTAGGCAAAAGTTAGCAGGGGTCATCTTTATTCGTTCTATTTTTTTTTTGCTTTTCAAAAAGCCCTAAAAATTGTTTATATACAGCCAGTGCATACGCTGATAAAGTTGTAATGAAAGACATTCGTTTCGTCAGCTGGTTCCAAAGCTCAAGGCAAGGTGGGTCTCGAGTTTCGTCATCCGTGTGGTATCGAAGTAAAGGCGTGCATACCATCGATAGTATATCTCGGTACAACTTAGTTATGCGCATAGTGTGTCGATGTTTTAGAACGAAAAGGTCATTTTAACGCTCTGACTTGTTAAAGTAAAATTTACATAGTGTCATTTCAGCAGACTAATGTTAGAGATGCACAATTATATTGTAGGTACTAACTATTGCCCGCTAAAGTTATTTTTCTATCCCTTGGGTATATTATTTTTTTCTGGTTAAAAGGGTACCCTATATACCTAACTTTTTAAGATAGATAATTGGTGGAGTAGTTAGCCGTGAAAGGGTAATAAAAAAACAAATTTATAGTCGCATTTATGATATTAAAGTTTGATTATTTTTATTGATACACAATCACATAAGGGTAAATGTAAATCATCTGTGAAATTCCTTCAATCTCTGTGCTCAGCGGCTGATATAGAAGGGGCCTGGCCTGTATCATGTCCATTTGATTTATCTTTTAGTAAAAAGATGAGTAGGTATAGTATGAGCGATTCGTCAAACGCTATTACTAATACCTTTTAGTCATGTCTTTTGTTCTGGTTGCTATATTACCCCAGTTTCATTTCTGTTTTAAATCAAAGGTGTGACTCAAAGTGCTAGCAATGAAAATTAAAATATTATAATTTTCTTTTATGGTATTTCCATACAAGGTCCTTATATTTTTATTAGACACCTACACAAATCAAATAAAAATAGACAAAAAATAAATTCATCTTTGTAGGTGTCATTTGTCTATTTTTGTTTCGTCAGAACATTGTCAATAGCTTTATTGATTGATTATCTATATCTACTAATATAATAAAACTGAATAGTTTTTTTGTGAACTATCAGTCAGATTTGAGTAATTATTTTTGTATTGGATAGAGCATTCATTTAGTATGTTTACGGCTGCCATCCGGAGCGTCCGGGCGGGGTTTTCAAAAAGTGTCCGGGTAAAACCTTATGCCAGGGGACAATTAGAATTGTTAGATGAATCGTTGACAAGCTAAAAAGTTAAACAAAAAAATGGGCCTTTTTTTAAGGTGTCAGGGAAAACATCTCGATTTCACCTAAGTGTTTGGAATTTTTTAAGTTTTTGTCCGGCGTCGGTAATTTAAGTGATGGCAGATGTTATAGGCTATGTAACATCACGCTCCGACCCTTAGGAGCGCAGCAGTGACCATAAAAGCAGGTGAAACTGCTGGGCGCGGCTAGTTTACATGTAATTGTGATCTGCGAGCGTAATACACAATTTCCGATGTTCATCTTTATATAACAAAGTACATAGGTAACAATAGTTCTAAATAACAATGTAGTTGTCTAGAGCAATCGACTATATTATGGATAGGGAAGGAAAGTACACTGTATATTTATTAGACTGAGTGACTCCATGTGGAACTTTCGAGTGTCATTATTTGGCGCGAATTTTGTAGGAGATCGTTTATCTATGGTATATTTGATCTAAGGTACCATACAATGTATTTAATCTATGCCTAACATAAAAAAAATGCGCGCACTGACACTGCCTAAGTATGCCTGTTGATCTTTTTTCGTAAATAGATCTTGCCTAACACGTTTTGATTCCCACACCATAACTACCCATTAAATTATTATATTACTGGTCATTATTTTTCCATCCCAAGATTGCCTGGAAGACATTGCTTTTAGCGATAAGGCCGCCCTTTGTACATATCAATATTGTAAAGGAACTAACTTTAAGCAATATGTACTGGTGTACAATAAATATTATTCTATTCTATTCTATCTTGATCAACATCCTCACTGAATTAAATTTCAATAGTCACGACATGCCAAGCGTTTTATGTAGTACTTTACAGTAGTACTTCACTTGTAGTTGTATTTACTTGTAGTACTTTTAGTACAAATACGAGGTTTAAGTCGCACAGCTGTGATGATAAGACTAAGTTATGATTAAACTAAACAAGATAATGAGCACGGAACACCACAAATTGTAATAAGGTCCTATTTAGATAAGTAGGCCGTATTGAACATGTTCTTTTTTAAATCAACAAGTTTGTGGTTTAGGTATATCTACTAAAGGTATCAAGCACTCAAGCACAGTCCAGCACAGGTAACAGTGTAACAAGCATTTAATTTCGATGATTTTTTTATAAATTGGTTTCTTCAAATGATAATAACCACAACAACACAATGTCATATGGACTATGGTAGAACCTAATTTATTTAATTCGAACAATTGGGCCCGTCGTCGCGTCGTCAATATTTGCCATATCAATTTAAACCCGCAAAGACGGTCTCGCCAACGAAGGCGTGTATTGACGTAGGTGTTTGATCAACTGTTTTGTTGTTTTAGTTAAGTATATAAATTTATATGAATTTGTTTTCTTCGATTCACAAGCATGATTTAATCTATGGTTGGAAACATTGTTATAGAGACACGTGACCTTGGTTATTTATTTACATTGTATATTATACGTATGTACATATAACACGAATAAAAAAAATTAAATCCATATTTATATATGCATATGAGAAATCCGGGTTAGAATTGATTAGTTTCACTTAAACTTATTGTAAAGGAGGCCTTATTAAATAGGTACATAATTTCTTTGGCCTTTACCTTGCAATGAAGGAAATTATTGTATTGGTAATAACCGTAATATCGTACTTAAATTAAAGATGGTATCTTCGTGAATGAATAAGTATTCAAGATGCCCTTCAAAATGTAGCTATCTGAATAAAACCTTTGTCAATGCTGGTTTCAAAGGAGTATTCTTAGAAATCAGAAATTAACTTTTGGTATTTTCGTAAATAAATATAAATTGTTATAATCTGTCTCTGCCTCTTAAGGTACACTAAAAACCTTTCCGGTGAACATTAAGAGTGAGCCCTATTATAGTAAAGATAATGACTGGTAACTTTTTGTTGTTTCTTTTTCTTTGCCATTTTCAGTAATAGAAAATAATATTTAAAGTTTGTACTTATTAATCTTATAAAATTAACTAGAAATATTTTAACTATAGAAATATTATTACGCGATTGAAATAATTCATACATGTTTGATTAATGAACGTTTGAGGAAGCAATACTTATTGAGTCCAAAAAAGTAGCACGGTCGGGCGCAAACAAAGACGGATGTTTCCACATATCAACGGCCGGACCGTGTCTGGGACGCTCACAGGGGCAGAGGCAGTAGGCAGGGTATACCCGTCCCCTGCCCAGAGGTGAAATTAGTTCGTTCAAAAATGTTTCACATAAAACATAACTCATTGTGTAACAATAATAATATTTTGACCTCGACTATTTAGTTTTCAAGTTTGAAGAGATCTTAATGACAATCCTTTCCAAAGTTGAAACTTCAAAGAAATGTAATTTTAATGTAGGTAGAACAGTACAATAAAAGATGTTTACTCTGTATCTTGGGGCGAAAATGTAGAATTTTGTTTGAGACCGACGTGCCTTTTATTAATTACTTTTCTTACCTCTCTTTTTACTAGGTACCAAGATTTTTATATATTTCACTCCTACTGTTTGATCCCACTTATATAAATATCAATGCCACGACGTGGACTACGAAAACAACGATCCTGACACCCGGTGTGTCCGAAGAAAAGGTACTAATGTCTATTGGACTAAATTTCTTTAGACAACTTCAATAAAAGATAGATAAGAAGCAATTGAAAAAGTTGTAAATAATTATAACGCGACCTGATTAGTTATCTGTCACTATCCCGTAGGCTGTAGCTTATGTTGTGTTACTTTCCGTTGCTTTAACGAACACTCTATTGACAAATCAGAATGAATCTTGGGAAACTAATGGGATATCGGTGCAAATGATGCCAAAGGGTTGGCGTTATTCGTGTCCGACTAGGTGCCTTAACCGGCTTCATAATTTTGTTTCCTTGAGCGGTTCTTTTTATTTATTTGTGTAGGTATATTAGGGTCATATATTGTGTGTATGAAGCTCCTATAACATGCCAATAGGTAATGTAGTAGTAGACGTAGTTGTGTATGAAGACGACTCGTTGCCTGTGAACGGTGAACAGTCATCGAACTATGTAGTAAGTAAAAAACTGAAGGAAAAATAAATTCAAAATAATCTGCAATTTTTAGTTTCTTTATCACTTAGGGTTAACTTAAGAGTCTGATGCAATTATTTAGAGTCCGGCATAAATTAGTAAAATGTTTAATGTTTGTTTAATGAGATATAACATCGTTAGTCGGTATAGGTTACAAGTTCAATATAGATAATGTTTGTAGACCGTTTACATCATACTTTACGATTGAGTAAGTAAAAATACTATATGTCGATTTTTTGTACGTATGGCTAAGATAAGTCATATTATTATAATCGAGAAAAAATACTTCTACCCACCCTACAGCCAATAGTAATTATAAATTCATACCTACATATATATTGCTTTTAAAACATTACACATTATGTACTCAAACGTACATTCCTGATAAAAAAATAGCAGGCACTCTCTCAGCGACCTCCATTCGTATATTCAAGCTCTGGCTAAACTAGACTTATCTAGGGTAAGGATAAACTAACTACTATTTGTAATCTTGGAATAATCTCTCCTGATTGTTTCTAAAATGGCGTTGTCAACATTCAAGGCATAGCCAAGGAGGTATATGACGAAATCACAGTCAAATTCGTTTCCTCTGTCACGGTTGTGTAGGTTTATTAAAAAAAATTGCCTTCGGTCTCGTTTAAATTTTCCCTTTTTTTAAATAAATAACTCTAAAAATTCGTTAGTGCTTTTTATGGAGCCACTTTGCTGTGGTAATCGTCCCTCTATTTAAAAAATAAAACGAATTCCATTAAAAAGTTACTATTTAAAAAAAAAACTTGCATTCTGTGTGGCTTTGTGATAGCTAAAACGTTTTTTTTAAATCAATGGGTAGCAACGGAATCCAAATGGACGTGACTCCTGACATTGATAAAGAATATTAAACAACTCGTTCATTAAACTCGTCGAGCCAGTAACATTTATTTTTTTTATATCTCTTGGATTGTGGGTGTGTCTGTTTGAATAAATATTTTACCGATATAGGCAGCGTAGTTTTTTTTTTGTAACGGAGCAGGTATTTTATTTGTATGAACGATGTTTGTGTGAGGTGTGATGTTTTTCTTTGTCTCCATTTTGTTTTTGTCCTAGTCTTATTTTGTTACATATTTTTGTACGTGGAAATGGCACATTGCAATGACGAATGATGTCAAGGGGTTACTGTATTCGGTAGCGGATGCAATTTAATCGTGTCATAGTGACTCTGTAAAAAATTTGGTTAGATCTCTCTGATTGAATACATAGGAGCTTCCTCAGGTGCTAAGATCCTATACTCCGCAAGCAACATTAGTATGTAAATAGGAGGATTATCAGGGGATACAATTTGCCTACAATCTTATAATTGTGTGATAAAGAAAATTCTACAATAAGTAAATACAATACGTACCCGTAGACCAAGGTAACTGGTAGATTCGGTCAAATATACACACAAGAGTGACTAATAGGTATCAGTGTGTTATGATCATATCTTTGGTAATCACTTAAATAAGTGTTAATTACATATTACTGTAGGTACTATATTCGATTATGTGATAAAAAAAATTATTGACTCAACGGTTATTAATAGATTAATATAGGTAAAGAGACAGGTACAATGTACATCCTTGTAATTCATGGTACTAAATGTATTTGCACGTGGCAAGTACTGTAACTATTGGGTATTGTTTTATTTTATTCTATTATTAATTATGCACACCTGCATAAAACTAAAACGTTTATTACTGAGTCATAGATCAATAAGGCATTTTGTTTGCCATTGACAGGCAGTTACAAGTGTGATTTTATAGTTTAGTATGAGAAAAAAATATATTAAGGGGTATTGAGAACAGCAGAATGAGGGTGGCTGTGGGTAAAAAGCATAATAAAAAATTTATTTGGAGAAGCTTGACTGAGGTTTCACAATATGGCAGCCGGAATTCTGATGTTAGCCCCAGCCCAAAACCTCTTCGAAGTACCTACCTATGTTTCTTATAATTTAAAAAGATAATCAAACAGTTGTTATTGCCTGCCAACTGACGAGAGCTTCACGAATTGGCTCAACTGTTTTTAATTGCCGAAGTGCGTAAATAAGTATCGAGTAAATTTTAGAGAAATTAATGGATTCGACATTGTTTGACATTGACAGCAATTATGTTTGTGTAACGCATTAAAATACATTGACAGACGTGTTTTATGTATTGGACATTGAATGATACAGACAACTCATCACAGTGATCACAGAAAATGACAATTAGCATAATGTTTTAAGTAGAGCATTGTAGATAATGGCCCCAATTCTGTTACTTCACTCGCTAAATTAAAATTCACTAAATTTTCTTCATATAAGAAGTAAACCTTGTATACTTAGAAACAAGGTCTTAATTCAAATTGAAACAAGTAGGTAACATATGTCGCTATCGAAATAAGCAAATTATTTGTCGACTAAAGTCTGAAACGCTTAAATAAACTTTAATACCACGTAGCGAGAGCCGCTATCCGTTGAATGCCATCTCTTTTGCTCTGTGTTTTTAGTAAGCGTCTTCGTAGGTGTAGATTAAAAACACGTCATCCATGTTCGTTTTGAACAAGTTTTTATACGGCAATTATACAGCGTTTGAATAAATGAAGACTCTCGCTGCGTGGAAATAAAGTTGAGTATACGTTGATAGGTTTCAGTGAAATTTAGCGGCGCTGAGAAATAGATGCAAGTAACAAATAGACCTTATAACGAAGAACACTAGGTTGATTTCATATGAAGAAATTAAGTCAGGTTTTAGTTTAGTCGAGTGTACAATAGAATCGGCACCAGCGGTTAAGTGTAAACGTCACCTTAAGAATAACTAATTCGATACTTATTCACATTTTTTGGAAGGAAGTTCCTTATGGCACGTTACACTTCAGACGCTCGGCGGATGCGGGCTAGCCGGAAAAAAGTGGTAGCGTAACGGAAAATGCTGACCGCGGGTTGATTTATTTTATTTTTACGCCATCCGTGGGTTCTGCGCGATAGTACTGTAATTTGATGTTGGTTGTATACTAATTATCAATATATAAGTTAGAGCGATTTCCACAGGAGACGCAATTTTAATTTCGAGTTTTTTAAATATTTATTATATTTTGATGCAATTTGTATATATTTATAGCGAAAGGAAGACACATCACGCGTTTCTATTTTATTTACTTTTTTGATTTGCCCCCCACCTCCCCCGGGGCCAAAAGCTAGGTAAGCCCATGCATATTCAGTTTCTTATATGTATGCCTGATCTGTTGAAATAGGTTTATCAAACGCCTATATTTGAATTGCCTGTTTTTATGAGAGCGAGTGTCTATTGGCTACGGTGGATAGGATTTTAATGTGAACCAATTGATCAATTTTGTTTTAATCTTCAAATATAACATAGTAAACGGTATTGCTCTACTCAATGAACTCATAATTACCTACACAAAACCTAAATTAATGAGCACATTAAAGTGCTTTTACGAACGAATCAATTAAGTACATACGCAATATAATGATGTAAGACCATCATAGTCTAATTAAACTGAGGTTTGTAATTATAACAAATCCGTTTATAATCATGCACTTAACTGGTTCTTACTAGTAGATGAAGAACAATAAGATATCGTACCACAAAGGCGAGAAAGCGAGTCGTCTAATGATTTATTGTTTGCGACACTTGCTAAGAAAGAGCCTAGAGCCTTAACCTTAAGTTAATTATAAATAAATAACGATCTATACCTACTTTTAATATTATAAATGCGAAAGTAGGTTTCTGTCAGTATGTCTGTTAAGTTTTCACGACTAAACCGCTGATCCAATTTTGATTATATTTTGGTATAGACATAGAAGACAACTTACAGAAGGACATAGACTACTCTTTGTCACGAAAATAAAACTTGCAAAAAGACGAAGAAGTGTTGTTGCGAATGTTGTGTTTATACTGTTTATGTAGTGTATAGTGAGTCCAAATTTAAAACAAATTTATAGGATGTCCATGTATCAAGAAACTCGTAAAATCAGAGGATTAGCCGCCCACGTTTTGGGCACGGTGAAGTTGTGGTGACCTTTCTCGCCAGCAGAAATAGAATCGAGGGTTTTTTTTATGGTGGAGGCGCTGTCCCCTTGCAATGGCAATGACTGATTACTTTAGAATCTCATTTTGTGCGGTTGACCACATTCCCCTAGTTTGCATGATGTTCTGCTTGATGAAGAGAATGTTTGATTTTCATTATAAGGTAGTAAACAAGTCCGTAGACCATAGTTAATAATCGAATATCGGAGCTGACCCTTAACCCTCAAACATGTAAATAATTTTAACCTTTCTGTGACTCCTTTATTGAAGGCATTTTAACCGTGCAATGATCCACCTCCATTAGTAACAGCAGCGTCTTTTGTTATCATCATGATCATCATTAAAGTTATGGGACGTCCACTGGTGCACAGAACCGAGTTTATGCAGTTTTATTATCTCTAATGTGTATCTATAAAGTGTGGTCTTGCGAAACCTTCATCCTATGGTTCCCTGCAATCGTAATTTAAGGAAAAATGTATGAAGCTATGTATTTTGTCTCAATGTTCCCAATGGAACCCCCATGATCCGTGGTTATCTTTATGTTATTCATTATTATTAATGAATATAGTCAATTTAGTTATTTAATTAATCATGATGATTTGAAGATACACAAGTCATTAGTACATAATAGCTGATTAATTATTTCGTAGATTTAAATGCTGCCAATAACAATATTAATCTATTCTAATATATCATTAAATCGAAGACAACATGTTGACATACGTACAAAAAGACACGCCTTTCTTTTCTTATCATTCTGCATATGCGTAAACCAACCGTATAGTTGTTTATAAAAGATAATAAAGACATATCGCGTCATAATAATATATGTCACATTGTCACTGCAAACATGTGACAATGTGCAAAAAAGTTGTTCTAATGCTAATGACGTGAAATGTGGGTGTGACGCTCGTGTATATTGTCATAAAACTATCAATGTGTCCGCTATAGACGGTAATGAATAACGTCTTGTTGGGGTCACATCGATTAATGTGTAAAAGTTTCCAATTGACAAAGTAAATAATAGTTCATGAATCGACCAAAATGGCGCTGGTATAGGCATAGAGAATGATATGAACTTAGCAGTTGTAGACGGAGAGGAGTGTTTAATTGTTTTTTCTTTGGCGACTAAAGTAGTTGACGAAAGTATAAATGATAAAAAATAATAATTGTCAGTGGTTTCAAAGCTTCATCTTGTTTGTACTACGCTCTCTAGCTACGTAAGCACTATCTGAATATTTTTTGTTTAGTAGCTGTTAACAAGATTATGGTAATATTCCGACAAGTGGGCAACCCTTGTATTCATCTCTACATACACAGTATAAAACAAAGTCGTTTCCCACCGTCTGTCCCTCTTGTAAGCTGGTTTAACCTACGCAACGGATTTTAATGCGGTTTTCACCAATAGACGAAGTGATTCATGAGGAAGATTTAAGTTTATAATTTTATTAGGTTTTGTGTAAAATATCTGAAATATGAGGATGGAGATGTCGGAAAAAAAACAACTTTATTGTGCTCTACTACCCGTGCGAAGCCGGGGCAGGTTTTAACTAAATAACTATTGACTAGAATTTATGATTTAGAATTTAAGTGTAGATACCTACTAGTTACATACATAATTCAAATTGTAGTCATCTTGTACTAAAGGTTTTTATAAATAAATATAAATCAAGTTTGTACGGAACTCTTAGAACACCAGTCATGCTTGCATAATTATATACTTAAGTAAATTTTTTATTTTTGTTCCAGAGTTTAAAAAATTTAAACATCGATGATCATAATTAAAAAAATAGAACATGACTGTGCGTACACGCCCTCATTGTTTTCTGAGTAAGGTCAATCTTACTCATAATTCTAGTACAAATAAAAAAAAAAACAATACTTAATTATAAAATTAAAAAGGAGTCTAATGAAAACAATAGTAAATTATTATTTGTATTTTTTAACGCACGCATTGGTAACTAAGGTCGTCAAACAAATAACAGAAAAAAATAAAAAAAAGACGTCAGTCACTTCCAAAGTTCCGAACGAGCGCGCATTGGTGTTATGTATATATATGTATCTATGTTCACATCAAGTCGCGACCAAAATAAAAATCTTTTTAACAAAAAATTAAACCGACGAAAAGAAACTCAAAAGCAAAAAATAAATAAACTTTAAGTCTTAAGCATTGAGCTTATTTACATAAACTATCAAATTTTATATAAACTTATTTTGAGTCGGCGCCAAATAATAAAATGATTAATTACCGACGTAGGTACATATAAAATTTTGATAATTAATCAGTTTAAGAGTAAAAAGATTTTTATTTCATGATTTTTTTTCAATATCAGCTCAGCTACATGAAGTGATGATTTCTAAACGCAAATACCTGATAAAATAATGAAAAGTAGACAGAAACGTCGAATTGAGAACCTCCTTTTTGTACGTCGGTTAAAAATTAGACCAATAGGCGTTTAATTTCTCCTATATCGATGACTAATCATTATGTTGTTTATGGTTGTGGTTATTAATTATATTCATAACGTTTTGATTCGTCCTTGAACGTTGTGCACTAGGTACATATCTCACACAATATTTATCTAAACGTAAATCGTGTTACAGACAGCAATTATAAACAATGTCAATAACAATTCATAGTCCATCGTATTATAATATAATGTGCATAGTGCATAGTCGGATGACCTGGGAATCTAGAATTGTTGAACTTGCATCTGGTGCGAGCTGTCTTAAGTGCTAAGTCTACTGAGACTTCAGTTTCAATACATTTTATAAATAAAAGCAGTGTTATCTTTGTGGTCTTACTTAAGGAAACGTACCCATACTACGTGACCCGTTCTGAGGGGAGAGGGGATCTTTAAAATACCACAGGTTTTTGTCACGTAGTCAATATCTTCTAGGGAAATCTCGTGCTTTTTCAAACTATATTCAAATATGGCGCGCAGCTATAGCGCTTTTTAACTTTCTTAAAAAACTTTCTTAAAAATGATTATAAATTACTACGTGAAAACTAAACGGGGAGGGGGGGTTTTGGCATATACTACAGGTGGTCACCGAGGGGAGGGAGGGGTATAAAAATTGTAAAAAATTCTTTTCAATTATTAATAGTAACTTTGATTCCTAAAGGCAGATTGTACGTTATTTTTGTTAGTTCTCCTCTCTACAGCTACGTATTTGTTTATACTGTCCCCACGCCACCCAACGCAATCCTTATATGAGCAGCGTCAGTATACCTGCATCAAATTTTCCAAACTAAAATCCCGAGACGCAGGGTAACAAAAAACAACAATAACAGTTACAAAAATCTTTCCAATACAGACCAGTCTGATGTGTTTACACTTGTGGACTTTCATATCCACGATAACACGCCATAAATATCTCAATTACACATTGTTGATAAAATGGACGCATTCGCAGATGTTACGGTGTAGTTTTCTCGTGCCAAATTATTTATAAAACAGAATAGTAAAGTGCCTACTACTGTTTTTAAAACTCAAAAATATACAGGCGGTACAGCTTTCTAACGGTTATAATGATAAAAGTTTAGTAAAACTACGTGCACTAATATGCATTCTGTGGTAAAACCACAGAATACATTGTAAAACTTGAAAACACGTTTTAACGGATGAACCAAATCCTACTATCCTACTAATCCGACTAATATTATAAATGCGAAAGTTTGTATGGATGGATGGATGTTTGTTACTCTTTCACGTAAAAACTACCGAACCGATTGCGATGAAACTTGGTATGTAGATAGCTAGAGACCTGGATAAACATATAGGCTACTTTTTATCCCGATATTCCCATGGGATCGGGACTTACGTGGGTGAAACCGCGGGGCGCTGCTAGTTAAAAACTAAAAGACTCCCACTGTCCACAGAAGTCAGGAGGGCTTCATCATCAGACCATAGACACTAAGCGAAATCTGTAGGACTCGTTAAAACGAATCATCTGAGGTGTCGTCCATTAATCACGTGATGTTTTTTTTAACAATTTTTTAACCCCTCTCCCCCCTGGTGATACGTGTTGAGGTTTTAGACTAACCCTGATATTTGTGTTTGTGTCTAGAGTTAAAAAAGATAGGTAAGTATTTAAAAGAGTTGCCCGTGTGCTTCTTAGTACTGGCATATTTTTTTAATTTAAAACATATAAAAATAGTGATTCACAAAAAACATTTTAATTTACGGAAATAAACTCCTTTTTACTTTGAGGGCCGCTCATATCCTACTATTAAATAAGTAACATTTTGTTAATTCATACTTCTGTATTTGTTACAATGTCAATAAAAATGTAGTGAGGTGATTTAAGTAATTAAATAACTAAGTAGCACCTGCACCAAAGTAACTATTATCTTATTTGTCTGTGCATGCCTAAATGAAGTGTCAAATTTTACAATATGCGCATTATAAAGTAGACATATGTAGTATGTACATAAGTACTTACACTATTATCACATCTGATGTGCTCTGTCATGATAAGATACCCTCTCAACATATTTTTTTTTAATTTGTGTAAATATTTGACACTTAGGTAAGATATTAGGGATGTATCGGTGTAGTTTACCCTTTTTATTTAATTACGTTTTATTCGTTCTATTTTTTAACCGACGAAAAAAAAGGAGGTTCTCAATTCGACCGTATAATATATATATATTTTTTTTTTTATGTCTGTTCAGCCCTCACTCCGTTATTTATGAACCGATTTTGATTATTCTTTTTTTGTTAGATAGGGTATACCTCAAGGGTGGTTCCATGTCAAGGAAGTCAGGATCTGATGATGGGATCCTGATAAAATTGAGAGAAACCCTCGAAAATTGTAGGAACGAATAGTGTTTCTGTTTACTTTTCATTACTTTATCAGGTATTGCGTTTAGAAATCATCATCATTTTTCATCATCATCATCATGATGATGAAAAAAACCATAAAATAAAATCTTTTTAACAAAAAATTAAACCGACGAAAAGAACTAAAAAGCAAAAAATAAATAAACCTTAAGTGTTAAGTATTGAGCTTATTTACATAAACTATCAAATTTTATTTAAACTTATCTTGAGTCGGCGCCAAATAAAATTTTGATCATTAATCAGTTTGTTGTTTGGCGCCGACTCAAAATAAGTTTATATAAAATTAGATAGTTTATGTAAATAAGCTCAATACTTAAGACTTAAGGTTTATTTATTTTTTGCTTTTTAGTTCTTTTCGTCGGTTTAATTTTATGTTAAAAAGATTTTATTTTTACGTACACACACACACACACACTGTAACGTCACACGCATGCAGTAAGTATACACCAGCATTGTTAAACATTTTTTTCTCCAACGTATTCATGATCATCACAAGCAAAATGCCGATTTTAGAAAATGTTTAAAAAATATCTGACTGTGTGTGTTGTGAGTAGTGGAGGCATCTACTAACCCTTCGTTTTATTAAATTCAATGTCAAATATAAAAAAATACGGTTTGATGTTCATGTTGAAAAAGATAGAGGATTTTCCGCGTTGTTTATTAATGTATCTACAAAGTACCAATTTAGAAAAATAAAGACTAATTAAACGCAATACACTGTCAAACGATGCGAAACTCGCTCTTTTACACCCGTTCAGTTTACGTGTCAATTCATTCTGTCAATTCTCATCATCAATTGTGACAGCGTTCCCTTTTTTTTTGACGTGTGGAAAGCTCCACGGGTCGTCATCTCACCGGGGCTAACGGTACCTAGCTAAGAGTATACGTCCGTCCGTATAAACCCACACAAACCCCTAAAAAAATAATTAACAACAGGAAACCCCATCCTAGCGTGCTTTGCATCCAATAATACCACAGAATACATAATAGTACCAGTACAAAGAATTGAGTGCTAAAAATTTTTCGCGCTCTGTCGTACCTAGCAGATGCAGATCCGAGACGGGCGATGCGATGGTTCCATCTGCTTCTGCTAGAAAGACTGTGGCACCTAAAATAATATATAGAATATTCTTCATAGTCTTATCTTATAAGGAATTTCATATTTTTTTTAAATAGAAGTTAGTTATCGTAGCTGAGAGAGATCGTTTTCCGGGAGTATACTCGGGAGTATACTCCCGGAAAACTTTACCTTCCTTGATTCGCTGTTAGGTACAGCCCTAATCAGCTCTTATCAATCCTAAAAACCTTGACTGTTGAGTCCGGTTATTTGGCCGACACACCCATATCACCATATTACGTAATTGAATAATTTCCGCGTGGTATTTACGTCACTAGTGGCCGCAGACAACTAGGCATTATAAATATTACGTGAGTTTTTAAAAATAAAAACTTCGTTGGTCTGAAGTGGAGTTTAGTCTTTGTATTTTAATTCTTTTTTTGGGTATATGTACATAAAACAATAGGTTTTAAATTGTTTCCTGTGGTGAACGTATTTTTGGAAGAGAATAACGACAAAATTTGTTTCAAGATTTCCTTTTTTAAACGTGTGGAAACCCTAACGAGCTGTCGCCACCACTGGGATTTTCAGTGAGGAAGTGTTGGAATCAAAGCGACAAAATCCACTCTCTAACTAGATCTCCAGGCTCACACAGCTGTCGCCGCCTTGACTGCTCGCCACTACAGAAGATAAAACATTTCCACGACAAACAATTAAAAAAAAACTAAAAAGAGGTCTTATAAGAATTTAAATATTTGCAAACCGGTCTACTTTCGGACTGGCTTTATTTCCCCCAAGCACTATCTAAGTAAGTATCTAAATAACATAACGAATAATAGACACACCCACTTTAAATGACGAGTTTTATGATTGAACATTTATATGTTAAGATATGATTATTTTATATGTAACGTCACAAGATAGGTTTAATTTTCTTTTAATCTACACCTAAATAAATATATATACAATCAAATATCGGTCGGTGGTAAGTACCCACATACGTATCGGTGGCGGTTATATCACTAAAAGCGACGTCTTCCTGGCAACCTTGGATGGAACGATAGATGAGAATAAGCGATAGACGATGACGTGCCGAAAATATCTAAGTATAATTAGATTTACCGTTAGTAATTTTTCTATTCGATAGCCCAGATCATTGCAAGAATGTATATTGATAGCACGCGGTATTTATATTTTAATTACATTGACAGACCTTGTGAAACATAATAACGGTTAACTACAAGACCGATTGCGCTAGGCTGTAGGCAACAGAGGGGAAAACACGGTGAACGTAAATATAGCTGAGCATAATGTTCTACATAATATCATTTAGACGATGACGACATGTACAATTTAATTATTGATTTAGGTAAGTATGTTTTCTGTAAAGTATAACCGCGACTGTCTGAAAAATACAGAGTATAAGGCAGAAAATCAGCGATTTTGGCAAGATACGGATGCCGATCCACAATATGGCAGCCGTAGTTATCGATTTTTTTAGTTTACAATTATTTAGCTCTAGCAGTTCCCGGGCGAACCCTAATTCCTTTTCCAAAGTAAAAGTAGCCTAAGTTACTCCATATAATACTAGCTATCTGCTAGTGGAAGTCCCGTGGAAAGCGGTCCACCTGTTCCGGAGATTACCGGAACAAACAGACAGATGGACAGTCAGACAGAAAAAAATTCTAATAACTGATTTTTAGGCATAGGTATCGTGCAAATAACTGTATGAGCTTAAAAAAACTATTATTTTGACATTACAAACAGACACAGATTTAAAAAAGAAATATAAATATATTACAACAATAAAAATCGTTTAATATTCAAAACTGTACATGTGACTTTTTTGATGTGTGTGTATTTGGCTTTCTTTCTATCAAGTCATTTATTTACTTAAATATGTATGAGGATATTATAAATAAATGTCCTTACTAAGAAATCTTGTTATTTCACTGATAGGTAAATCATGTTATCAAACCTCATTACCATCACCTATTATGAAGTGATTGCAATAGACACACCTTGGTAACACAACAGGATTTAGTTATCTCTCGCCTTGGCTTAGTAATATTCTGATGAAATGGATTGAGTGGTATCAATAGATCAAGATCTTCAACATTACATTATAATTGTATGAAGATGTTACTTTAGTACACAAAAACAATTATGACGTCAAAAATGTTTTTCAATGAAAATATGACGACTCGGATTCTAGCGTAAACAGATGTTCCCGAATGTCTATAAGTTTTAGATTTTTTGTGTCTTCTAGCCTCCTTGGTCTTAGGGTATTCAGGACAATAGAAATCCAGAACAGAAGATGATATTCCTGATATCGTACCTTTGCATATGGCAAACATCAAACAATAACTTCATATCATATTATGGTCTAGTGCTGTGGAATGAGGAAAGCTGCTGCGGTCGACAAATAGAATAAATTAAATAACATTTTTTACGTCAACACTTGAAATAGGTATCATTGTATAGTAAACTTAGATCTTAAAACATATTCATAGACAGACAGATATTCTAGTTTCTTTGTGTATGCTTGTGTTTGTCAAGGTCAAAAGACCTGTCACTTAGAGAATGGGGTCCTACTTCTTTGTCTGACAAGGAAGCTTATTTGTAATTCAAATATTGTTATTTCTTTAAATAACGAAGATTTTTTTATAGACAAGCAATTATTTATACAAGATTAAAAACTATATATCATTATTCAAAGAGTAATAGAATAGTTACTTCTTTTTTATTTACCTACTGACCGAGCCAACGACTATAAACCTACCTTTCAATTACGGCACCCTGTGCCAGGTCAGGCCTATGCCACTCGATGTACTTACGTGCGCTAAACAACTACCGGCCGCATGGCCGCTGGCGGCCCTTATACACAGTCTCGCGCAGTGGGTTGCCGACAACTGTACTGCGCGCTCACGCTTTTATTTTTGAATTTTTACGTAATTCGAAATCGTATTTTTATACCTTTATATCTCTATGAATGGTAAACCATTCGAATTATACAATTTATTTAATTAATCAAGTTTTGTTTCGAATACAAATAGTTAATTCTGTAATAAAAGTAATTAATAATGGTTTACCATTCTTATTAAATATTTATAATAGTAAAGAAAATGCGTAATTTTGAAATGGTTTTAAGATTCTTAAATTCTAAATATATACTTAGGTTAAGTACTAAATACCTTATCTTTATAATTTTTAAGTATATGATACTTTATTAGTTTTTATTTATAAGAATGCCATAAATACTAGAAATAAAATCTTTTAGGTACCTTATTTTTTATCCAAAAGCAAAACGCCACCGCGCTAGCGGTGCGTCCAGCAACCAAAACTTCTCGTGTTAGGTTTTGTCGGCACTATTGTCGTCAAAGACAACGACGTATCTACTCGTGTAGTGAATTCCACGCGTTTGATTGGGAAAAGATTTGGATGTAGGTAATCAACTTTAATTAAGGAGCATCAACAATATACATATGTAACATTGTTCTTTAGATTTATCACTACATCACATCTATACTAATATTATAAAGCTGAAGAGTTCGTTTGTTTGGTTGAAGCGCTAATCTCAGGAACTGCTGGTTCGAATTGAAAAATTCTTAAAATTTTGTGTTGGATGGACTATCCATTTATAGAGGAAGGCTATAGGCTATATAACATCACACTACAACAAATTCTTTAAGTTTCTTTTCTCGAATAGTTTATTGATGTTTCTCGTTAGAGGTTTGGTTAAGCAAGGTCGCGTGGCTTCGGCAATAAGTTTTTCGGAGAAGCGATTTGTTGTTAAGTGTTTCGTATTAGTAAACTTACGGGGACGTGGTATTGAGTGTTACACTTTTCTAAGTCAGGTAACACACCCGATTTTTTGTGTAATAAAACTTTACTTAATTAACATAGCCTTTTTTTTTATAAAAATATAGATATTTAATATTACATAAAAAGAGGTAACCCCAAACTCACTTACGGCAACGCAACCATGCGTTATTGCGAGGCAATAATAATCGTGTTTTGAGAACATTAAAGATCATTTTGGCATGCAGGGGTCGGCGCTCGGAAAGAGTAGGTAATTAAAACGGTAGGTATGGACGTTTTTGTAGGGAGTGATTTATCTGTTACGTAGTAACTAATTAGTAATCTGTGGCCAGGTTGCTCGGCCAGAAAATTCCTCACGGTACACTCTGATCAATGTAAGTTACAACTTCTTTAAGACTAAGTTGGAAAACAAGCAAACGGCTTTCTTGTTTTTAATCGGTAACCGGTATTATATATTCTGTGCCACTGTCTATAAATTCTAACCTCTGTGGTATGGAGGTTCTAAAGTCCATTTTGATCACCTCAAAGAAAGTCTGTCGTACTCCTTTTAAGAATAAGGCTAATGACAAATAAAGTTAGCTTAAATATGGGCTACTACCGCAGGAGCCCTTAGCCGTCTGTTTTGCAATTGCCATATTGCAGCTGTAATTGGGTATCTAGTTTCCTATGTTTAAAATAAATTATTTGAACAGCGAAACACGTATCCCATATACGTCGTTGCGGTTTTAATACAAGTCGCGAGTCACGTATGCTATACGAGCGGCATTCCCATACTGTTTATTTAAAAATCAAATTACTCATGCCTCATCATGCGTGATCGGCTAATGAAATAAAACTACTAATACAGTTAGGTACACAACAAAAGAAATCGGGAACATAATAAACACAATATGTTGTCGATTCGTTCGAATCAGTACGCAGTTGAGACTACGACGATTTTTGCCGCGAAATGTCTTCTCTTCGACCAAGTAATTTGCGTAATTCTTTGGTGGAAGAAAATGTTTTTCCATTTGCTAAACGCATATGTAATGTACACACTAAATCAAACGCAAATTCTCGTTAAACGAAGTTTGCACATTTTTTGACTCGAGCTGGCGAAGACATTGGTATCAATGGAGGTATGCAGGTGCGGCACGAGTCGTCTACTGGTCGACCTATTGTAAAAGGTACCTTGACCGAAAGACACTTTGTGGCAAAGATACGACCTTCAGAACAAAAACAAGTAAGCGCCAGAGCGTGCAAAGTCTGCGCCGCAATAGGGAAAAAGGAAACTGGCAAAAGGGGACGCGGACGTAAACAGACGATTGTCGTGGAAATAAATAGTACAAATCACCGCATAAAAATATGTTAAGTATTTAGTTTTTTTATTGTAAAAACGTAATTTCTTCTAAAAATAAAAATAAAACTTTTATTCTATTATTTAAGTATTTTATTTCTCAAACAAATAATATAATGTTATACCAACACAATAAAAAAAAATGACAATATTTTTTATATAAATTATTTTCAATGACGCTTTGAAATATGCAAAAAAAGCCCCTCGTAGGGTTTATAATTGCGGGCGTTATTGCTCGCTGTTAAAGTGTTAACTCGCATAGGTACTCCTAAAATACATTTTTTTAAAATAAGCACTGAATGTGAATGATTAGACATGATATCGTACGAAACGTAGCGTTTTGATGTTTAGTAAAAAGATAGTGTTTTGACTTGTCGATACACAATCCTATTGTCTCCATTTCTTAGCTGATCAAGCCTGATCAAGCTAACTAGCTTGTTTTTGTCGTCTTCTTAAAAAAACATATGATTTGAATAATCCTTATCAAAATTATAGTTAAGATATCTCTACAATATTCACCGTAAATAATCAAAATTACAATTCAACTCCATATTTTATTACACGCGTAACAATATTGTCCATGATAAAACAGTAGCAATATGATGTAATAGGTCTAATCTCTTGCAACTTTACGATAGCAACCAACAAGTATATTAAAATAGGTACACATTATTAACGAAGATAAATTTAGATGTATTAAGCTTGTAAGTATTTGCTTGATGTTATATGTTAAAAATTATAACTGATTTTTATATGTTTAAAAATGCAACAGCCTGTTCGAATTTCAAGTATGTGAATATGACCTGCTCAAATATTATATATCGATACATCGGGGCCACTCGAGCTAGAACGAAAAACCTAGTGGCAATGCTTTGTTTGTTCAATGTACCTCACGAATTTATTAACAAGATCCAATGTTTAACTCCAAGGGATCTTTAACAGAACAGGAGAAATCCAGCAAGAAAATATTGTCTGCCCAGTAGGGCCCTTTGTAATTTGAATTCATACGTGCAGAAAAAGCACACCTTTGTTATGTATTACCAATATACCTTAGAGTTCTTCACTATTACCAAATATTTCGCGGTTGTTTTACATTTTAATATAAATACAAAATAATGATAATAGTAGCTAGTAGGCGCTTGGTAAGGTAAGATCAACAAAACAAATATTTCCCGCAATGAGGGTAGGTATGATAAACTAGTAGTAATTGAGGTGGCGACTAAACCCTCGCATAAAACACAAGATAGTACTATTTAACCTTTGGCCACGGAAGCGTCAACGACGCATCTCTTATCTTGGGTTAAATGTTGCTGTCTATTTTTTGTTATAGTATAGACGGCAAACGAGCAGAGAAAGTTTGGTTGACAACTACCGCAGGTGACAATTTGTTCAACAAATTGGTCGTGTCAGGCAACAAATTCTTATGTTTATGTTCTGTGGAGGCAGGAGAACCATATATTTTGTTTCTTTAGATTATTTCGGAGCAATAGTCTGGAATAGACTGCCGTTCGAGCCAAACCATACTCCTTACGAACGGCTTTTTAGGGTTGTGAGAAAGAACACCTCCTGGAAAATGACTCGTGGGACCTGCTAAGGGTTAGCGTTGTGGTTTCGTCGCAGGGAGTCGTGTCGGAGACAATAATGGCTTCGTCGTGATTTGGGAAACGTAGTAACCGAAGATTTTCAAAGGGAATAAAATAATGGTTACTGACTATTTATTAATACAACCATTTAATGTCACTAGAACCTTCTATTAGCTTTTATTTCCACCCCTGTATGGGACATTATATTAGAAATAGATATGGCACCAGCCTTATATGTACTCCTTTTCTAGCAAAAAGAACGAATAAAGAATTGAAATCTTATAAAGTGGTAACTAATTGTCGCTGGACATTCGAAATGTCACCTTTTTTGTAACTTGATGTCTGTCGCCACTGTGTCGTAAATGTGCTGACACTATATTTCACCTGTGCTCTGTAGGTATAGATATAATGAAAGAAACAAAACAATTAAAAGAAGATAAAATGGTTTTAGGTCTATTATACATAACAACACACTTAAAATAATTGTCCACGGACGATCGCACATACCAAAACAAAATCATTGTTTTTAATTTTTTATTTAAACAAAAGATAACACATTTGAACTGGATCAAACCACACTGAGTAATATATCTAAACTTTCAGCTTAAAGTTGATATACTTTTGTAATTGTGACGTCTGGAGGTACAGTCGTCGTCAGCATGAAACTCACTGAACACCTGTAGACCCACAAAAGGTTCTAGCAATAAAACATTCTTAATTAATTAATTTTATATCCTATCTAGTACGCTTGACAGGTTTTAGTGTTACGTTGCTAATTAACTAATACATATTAGGGACTTTATTCGTACCAATAAGAGGCATACAAGAAGGCGCACTACCTACTCACCATCCGCGTCGTTGCAAACTGTTTATGAAAACCTCGGCAGTTATTGTTTGGCTTTTTTATTTCTTTTTTTATTTGGAAAAAGATATCTCTCGCACTTACGAAGAAGGAAAGTAAGTAGGTATACAAAAACTATATTTATTATTCCATCGAAGGAGATTTGTTTCTCTTCTACGCAAAAACGGTTGTACAGATCTGAATGAAATTTAGCACCGAGATAGATAAATAGATTTTTATCAAAATTTCCACGCGAACGAAATCGCGGACAGCTAGTCTTTGATAAGTGAAATGAAAACTGTATCAGTGAGAGTAATTTTAAAATGTACACGATTTAAAACACATAAAATAAGTACTTATTATCTTGTACGATCTAATTTCATCGGAACATACGTGAGTCACTATTGTTTTTGTAAGTGACTGCGCACAAACATTTTTATAAATCGATTGAGTTATTGCATCACCTGTATCAACAATGTGTCATTGTAACTAGCTGTTGCAAGCGGATTCGCTCGCATTAATACAGATTTTGTCAATCTACAAATTACTTTTCTTCGGGGTAAAAGTTATCCTACACTTATTCCCTTTACCTTGCCTATTATATTAGTTAAGTTAGGACTAATTAAAGTGAGGATGTAAGTGTAGGAACTGCGATTTCAAATTGAAAAAATCTCACTAATATTATAAAGGTGAAAGTTTGGATGGATGGATGGATGGATGTTTGTTACTCATTCACGCCAAAACTACTGAACCGATTGCGATGAAACTTGGTATGTAGATAGCTGGAGACCTGGATTAACATAATAAAGGCTGCTTTTATCCCGATATTCCCACGGGATCAGGACTTACACGGGTGAAACCGCAGAGCGCTGCTAGTCATCATCAAATTTTTATGTTAAATAAAAATTTGATGTTTGACGAAAAGAGGTGGTGAAATTTTACAGATCTGATTGTAGATCTCCCATAAGTTGTATTTTTCTACATTTCTTTCAGGTGTAAACATTTCGACTAATACGCTGTCTCCGGTGTCAGACTAGAGAAGCAATCTATAATGGTCGGAAGGAATACAAACTCAATAGAAAAGTATTCAGCAGAAGTAGGCCCTAACATCGCCCAATTCATCCTTCTAGAAAGAAAACTTGTACATTTGCCACACTTCTGGTTTGAGTCATCATCACCGATGTACATGTAGACTCCCACTACATAGAATACCTACTTTACTCATCACGAATCGCATTGTGATATTATTGGGTCTTAAAATAGAGACGCTAGTAATTTGAAAAGCTATATCGGCCATTTTAGTTGTTGAGAACCAGTCTTTAGCATTTCACCATGGAAGGTTATAGCATTGAACAACGTGTGCAAATCTTCAAATTTTATTATTAAAACCAGTGCCAGGTACGTAACCAAAACGCAAGGTCTGCTAAAAAAGTGAGAGAGAGCTCACGGAAGAACCCGAAACTGTAATTTTCTCGTCGTTTACAAGAACTTGGCCTTTCTGCGACTTTAATTTGGAAAATTTAGAGTCGGAGTCATCTTTAGCGACGAGGCTCATTTTTGGTCTATGACAATAAACAATTGATGCCCTCAAAATATATATTTTTTAATTAAAGGAGCTGGATATTTCAGAAACAACTTGTTTTAGTTAGGTAGGTACAGTTTTAAAGATCGAGCGTCCCTATTGAAGGACCCGATACATTTAACTTTTACGAGATTCGTCCGTTTAAACAAACAAATAAAAACTCTTCAGCTTAAATTACAGCCATTTATAGACTATAAACAATAATAGACAATAATTAGACATTACAGAATGATATTTTAAATGCAATTACTGGAGGTCATATCATTACTGTTTGACCTTGCACTTGGAAAATTTTCCAGATCCCGGATAGAAAACAAGAAACAAAACAATGGACAATAAATATCGACATAATTAATAATTAATATTGAAGAAGAAGAACATAAAGTGTAGGTACTTTATTTTAATCAATAAATTATAAACAAAAAGGAATCGCCTAACTGTGTTGCTGTTTTAAGTAACAAAATTATTAGTTCACCTCTGATTCGATGTTACAAAAAGGTTTAGTCATAATATTTTTACTCGTGTAAAAGTAACATAATTAGGTATCTTTTAAAAAAAGTATCACCGACTTCAGTGTGCTTTTTAGTGTAAAGATGTATTTTGTTTAAATATAATATGGGTAGGCCAACTAAACGCACTGCTCCAATGAAAAAGCGATGTCTCGGAGCAAACGAAAACATCATCGATGTATACAATTTTTAGATATTTGTTGATTTTTCAAAACCCGCTCGACCGATTTCGATAAAATTAAAATGGGACCACTTGTGAAGTATAACCCTTTGAAACAAAAGATTATTGGCGCCGACTCAAAATAAGTTTATATAAAATTTGATAGTTTATGTAAATAAGCTCAAAACTTAAGACTTAAGGTTTATTTATTTTTTGCTTTTTAGTTCTTTTCGTCGGTTTAATTTTTTGTTAAAAAGATTTTATTTTATGGTTTTTTTCATCATCACGATGATGATAATGATGAAAAATGATGATGATTTCTAAACGCAATACCTGATAAAGTAATGAAAAGTAAACAGAAACACTATTCGTTCCTACAATTTTCGAGGGTTTCTCTCAATTTTTTCAGGATCCCATCATCAGATCCTGACTTCCTTGGCATGGGACCACCCTTGAGGTATACCCTATCTAACAAAAAAAGAATAATCAAAATCGGTTCATAAATAACGGAGTGAGGGCTGAACAGACATAAAAAAAAAAAAAAAAAATATTATACGGTCGAATTGAGAACCTCCTTTTTTTGCGTCGGTTAAAAAGAGAATGTGTAACATTCTCTTTTTAACCGACTTCAAAAAATCGACATCAAAAAATCATCACATCGTAGAGTGAGAAGTAATATAAATAAGGTTCTAAGCAAAATGAGACGAAGCATTCGGTTTGCTTGTCAAAGCGTTTTTAAGTTTGCCTCAGATACAAAACACAGGGACAGCAGATATTATTGGTTACCCTTTTCAAAAAGTTACCTACTGGGCAACTCAAACTTTGAACAAAAAAATTATGTCTCTACTAGTAGAGACATTATTTTTTGTTCTATCACGTCTCGGTCGTCGTAACCTAAGCTATAGACCCTAAAACCCTTACACCTAAACCTTCCCGGTGAATCACTCCGTCTAATGGTGAAAACCGTATGAAAATCCATTCGGTGTTATAAATAATAGCTACACTGCTTCGTTGGTTCCAGGGTCTCAATAGCATCACAGAGTATGGAACCGTAATGTATTATGTTTATCCAAAATATTATTTGTGGATTTATGATGAAATACACCTCTGTCTACCCATTAGCTTATTAGTTGCACACGCCTGTATGTGATATACAAATAGGCGTGTGCAACAAAAACGTGGCTGTACCCGTGGACTGAGACCGGTGAATTTCACAATCAAAAAGCGCCCAATAAAGCAAATCAATCAAATTATCAAACACAATAAAATAAAAACAAAAATTTGCCAAACAACATCAATTTAGTGTGTTACTAATCGAGATAAATTTTGTTGTGTAATATAAATATATAATATTATTGTATTTGGTAGAATCTTGTTTGACAGGGGTGTGGGGCCAAGCCTCCGATTTAAAGGTCACCGGATGACATTGTGTATCTGTTGTTATCGGCACAGTTTCTCATTATAACTGTTTATTTTTATACTGACACATTGATGACCACTTACAGAGTCGTAATAAACAACATACATAACATAAATAATTTAGCCCTGTCGTATGTGACTACATCGTAGAAAGCCATGTTTGTTTAGTCTATGGAAAAACCATCCTACTAATTACAAACGTGAATGTTTGTGAGGATATATAGATGAATGGATGTTTGTTACTCTTTCACGCCAAAAAACACTGAACCGATTGCGATGAAACTTGGTATGCGTGGGCGCAGCTGCGTGCCGACCTCATGGCGGCCATCGGTGTGGGTAGCCTCTCGCTGGAGACCATGATTATGTCCATGGTCCAGAGCGAGAGTGCGTGGGATTCCACCGCCTCATTCTGTAAGGTAGAGATGCATGCCAAAGAAGCGGCGGAGAGGGAACGGGAGAAAACCAATACCCTTCCGTCCCGCAGAAGACGAAGCAGGCGCCGGAGAGTGCAAAACGAGCTCCGGTCTCTATGAGCGTTTACTCATCGGAGCAGAAGCAAACCGGAGACGGTGGCACGACGTATTCCGCGCGCTTCTCTAATTTAGAGAGGACAGAACTATCTGTCACCCCAATGTGGGGTCAACTTGCTTAATGGGTGGCCAAGTCTACCGGGGTCTACAGGGATTTTAAGGCACACCTGAGGCCCTGGCTATGAGACCCGATCATGGAACACTGTGTGGTTCGAGTCCGACGTACCATCTCGCCGTTTAGCCCCGGTACGGTGATGACCCGTGGGGGTTTCCACACATTAAAAAACAGGGCTTGCTAAGTGCGAGGTGCTTTAGACTTTTTAATTATTTTTTGTGTGATAATTAAAATAGAACTTTGGTTATTTAACTTGGGTTTAAGAATTAAAATTATGTAGTGACATAATATAACTCTCTCCGCCATTGAGGCATCTACCAGTTAGTCGCTTAACACGAAGAATAGTATGGGCACCTGGGCATTTAGAATTTGCCAAAATCTAAACTAATATTATAAAGAGGAAATATTTGTGTTTTTGTATGTATGTTTGTAATGTTTTCACACAAAAACTACTGGACCGATTGCGATAAAACTTAGTATGTAGATAGCTGGAGACCCGGATTATCGCATAGGCTTTATTTTTATCCCGACATTCTCACGGGATCGGGACTTACGCGGGTGAAACCGCAAGGCGCTGCTAGTTTGAATTAAATCACATTCACATACTTTAGAGAGCTATGCTATAAGTTATTTAGTATTTCGATTGTGGAGTACATTCTGCGAAATCATTATATTAAGTCGCGAAAAGAACGTAGTAACATGAATTTTGGAATATTTACAGTTTATATATAGAAGAAGTGAAGCTAAAATTTTTAAACAATATGTCTTACAACTTAAATAATTACGAGAAAACGGCTTAATAAAATTATACGCGTCTAGCATATGTGATTACCTATCATGGTAAGTAAGTCTTTACAATGACAGTTCAAGTTATACTGGCCAATGAAAAACCGAATGGTCGAAATTCGACCAAAACGCGATCTGTAGTTATAATAAATAGAATTGAATAAAATCGGTCTAAATTAATAGCGCCTCTTGTGTTCGTTTCGGTGAACTAATTCTGAAATCATAAATTGTTTTCATTGTTTTCGAAGTTCCAAGTCGTCACCAGTGCCATCTAGTTACAGTAGATGTAAAATAATGTCAATGCTGTAAGAAAGGTTAAGGACGCATTTTTTGTTGATTTAATTAACACAATATTTAATCATTTGATGTATTTCATTATGGTTCCACATCACTAATTATATTTTATTCAGAAATGAGTTCTTGCTACATTAAAATATTGCTCCAAAAATACTGAATGGGACATTATGCTTAAACATTACAAAACTTTTAATTATATATTTACAGATTCTTTTTTATTAACTTACTAGCAAACCGCAGTAGCAGAGACATCTTCAACAATCATCAACATATTTCAATAAATTTACACAAAATCTTAACAAATTATACACCTAAACCTTCCTCATGAATCACTCTGTCTAGTAATGAAAACCGCGTGAAAAACCCTTCAGTAGTTTTTCAGTTTATCGCGAACAGACGGACAGACTGACAGACGCGGCGGGAGACTTTGTTTTATAATATGTAGTGAAGTGATAAGGTTCTGTTTCATAATATTTTGATTAAAGTTTTATGTCCTTTTAAAAATATAATTAAACCATATCAGTGGAATACTTCTTAAATAAACATTTCAAAAATTATTATATTGGAGATTAAATATCATATTTATTTTTTAAGATTGTTTATATATTTTTCGTATAAAATGTAGATGGCGCTATAATTCTCTTTAGTGTAGCTCCGACCGTTACAAGCACCAAACGTTCGAGTAAAAGGTATATCCACAGTTATTGATTTTTAGACATACTTTGCTTTTTAATGTAATTAAACCATCTTCACTATATATACACGGTCTATATAACTAAACAAGCATGATGTATGCAGTTACAAAATGAATTTTTGAAAAAAAGCTGAAAGGGACTGACTCTAGCATGTGGTTACAACAAAAAAACTAACCGTTTAAAAGTTATGAACGTTTGAATATCCAGGTATTTTGACCTCCGTTTCTCATAAAAGCAGGTGGAATGTATAAAGTTAAAGATTTTATATCGTACATATTTTTTTATTTTGCAATTATTCACTAAATTCTTGAGAACGATTTAAAATCTTAACTTAGAGTCAGTCACTTTTAGTGAGTGTTCTACCCCGCCTTATTATTATATTCCTTAAGTGATTGTCACTTCGCTTTGTTTTTATTCAGTTTTTACTTATCTAAGCTATTCATTTTACTTTTCCAGGGAAATAATAAGCGACGTTATACAAAGTATCTGCCTACATACTGAATACTTCCACGGCTTACCACCAAGCTTATCTATCAGCTGTTTATCGACAATCGCTCATCAGTTAGGTTTTTTTTATGGTATAGCGGGCAAACGAGCAGACAGGTCACCTGATGGTAAGTGGCTACCGATGACCTTGTATACCTGCAACTCAAGGGTCACAAGTGCGTTGCCGGCCTTTGAGGAAGGTGGGAGTTGGGGCTCACTCTCTCGGCGATATACAACGAAGCATTGCTGTGAGGCTGGTTTTCTGTGAGGTCATGGTATCACTCCGGTGGAGCCGGCTCATGGCCGAAGCATGGGTCTCCCACGATAAACGACGGTTTATAAACTGTATATTTTTTCAGGCGAATATAGTCCTGGAACGTTCAAGAGAAGAGTGAATAGTGTACCCTATTCGTCTTCATGGTCGCTTTCCGTCAGGTGACATGGAAGACAAACACCTCTTTCAATCGACAAAACAATTAATATAATGTGTGGAGATCTCGATCGTCGACGTTAATATAAAAAAAATAGTTTTCATTACTGGTTTAATGGGGACTCGTGGCGGGAAAGCGGTATCCGTGTAGGTTATCACATTACAAGATTAAGAATACTACCCAGTTCAGTCTTAGGATGGGTGACCATTCTTAACAGATTTGAGACCCCTTCGCGTCGCGGAGAGCACGTTAAGCCGTCTGTCCTGGTTGCCATACGAACATCTGTGGCATTCGTTACGGTTAGTTGGAGCCCTAAAAAGTCTGACAATCTGGTCTAACTACAGAACTTCGATATCGCCTAGTAGTTGTGGAGGTTTGATGGCAGTTGCTTCACGTAAAATATCGAAGTTGGGCTGTATCGTAGTAAAACTGAAGGCCCACCTCCAACTTAGTTGGGAAATGGCGCTGAGGATGAAGTTTTCATTGCCAAGGGGTATTGAAAAAACTTTCTGATGAAATCGGATTCGTGAGTCACTGTTGCTGATCCTGGTGTCCAGTGATCACAGTAGTAAGAATATGGGTGGGATTAGTTCCAATAAAAAACAAAATTAGGATGACATACAAACATGGGCTTCGAAAGAAGTGTATTATGTTTGTGTGTACGTACACAGTTACTTTCGCAATATTAATTAACAAAATTTAAAAATCATTTATGTACCTATTCCATGCATCAGCGTGTCATCTTTATTTTTATGATAGTTCAACTATTACTCGTTGATAAATCTGCCTCAGACTACAGGAACTAGACGGTTAGAAAGACATCGCGTGTACCACACTCACACACACAGTCACAGAAGCACCCGCCCGCTCAAGAACGACAAGTACGGTCGAATGTAGTTATTATGAATAATTATGCCACATGACAAGAAAATAAACAATAATACTACTTGTCACGCATAATTTTTAAAGCATTTACTAACTTTGAAAAAAATGTATACAAAATATTATTTATAGGAGCATTTTTAATTGCTTTAAAAAAGAAGGTTATTTCGGCGATCGCTAATAACACTTTATGATGCATGCATGAATAAACACTCACACTCTAGCATGCATCGGCAGGCTCTAGCATGCATCCACTAGCTTGAGTATGCTTCGGCAAGCTCTTGCATTTAAATTCTAAATCATTTCCATTTAGGTACATATTTAGTTACCTACCTTTTTATTTGAACATGCTTATCCCTTATAATAAAATTCCCTCTGTACGCTCTAAAATTCAGATCTTCAAAGATCTCTTACTACAGCTGTAATGACTGTGGAACATGTTTGTAAGTATAATTCGCAGATGTACGACTATATATGTCCATAATATTAATTACTTGCGGAATGTTTGCCTGTAATTGCGTCTTACGATATAAGTTGTGCGTTTGCTGATTGTCGCGTTTTGTTTGTTAATCCTTTGTATGTTAAAGTGCAATCGCGAGGATCTCCATTAAATTGTTATTAGTTTTCGCATCTATTTAGCAGCAGCACGGGGTCTACTAATGTGCCTGGCAGGCAGCTATAGGATCACCATTTTTTACGTGGGACCAAACATACAGGCGATCAAACATTTATATAATATAACAGCGCCTTGCGGTTTCACCCGCATAAGTCCCGATCCCGTGGGAACATCGGGATAAAAAGTAACCTATAAGTTAATCCAGATCTACCTACCTACATATTAAGTTTCATCGCAATCGGGTCAGTAGTTTTGGCGTGAAATCATCATTCTAAACTTTTACACTTATAATATTAGTGGGATGCCAATTCTTTCGGAGATAAACAGATTTAAGTTTTGATAAGCCCTAGGCAAGTATCGGTAATTTATTGGTTTAAAGATATGATCATTCGTCTCTCATAATTTATTCTTCAATAAACAACTTTACCTTTAAAACGAAGTTTCAGAAACTAATTTAGAGTGGGTTGATGGCTTAGATTTCATTTTTTTTATTTATAATACTACTAAGTTGTCAATTACACACACTGCTCGCCTGACAGAAAGCGGTCACATTAGCCTGTGGGTGTTTGCAAAGCCAGACATGACACTGGGGCGTTGCCGACCTTTTAAAAACCTTTAGCCCACAGAACTGTGAATTCTGTTCTGTGCTTAAGCCTGTAAGCCTTTTTTGGGGAGCTGTATTGTAGTCTCTACAGAATATCAGGGCATTATACCAGTCTTGATGAGTTGTATTATTTGTTAGGAAATTCCTTTAAACCATGAACAAAATACTTCTTTCTTATTATGTCCTTAAACCTTTTCTTTTATATGAAAGGAAATATATGAACATTTTATTGTCCTCATTCGGTTGCCTTTAACATGAATTACTAAGTCTAAATTTAATAAAGGATCTCTAGAGTCCAAAGTTCTACTAATAAAATGTAGTTTTTCTTCCTTACAAACTTTAAAAATAAACGCGAACTATTAAATTAATTTCAATACATAAAAAAAAATTAAAGTTAAACTACTGTCAAATATTATATATTCTGTGCTACTGTCTAAACTATTTTGAACTGTTGCTGTGCAACCGTCACGCACGTCTCCGTTTGATTGATCGCAATGTTGTGAAAATAGACTCGCAAATAACTAGAGCTCTTGCCAACACACTGGCGAAACTTGTTTGCCATTAGATACAGTGATGTTACAGTACTGTTTGATGGGGAGATGTCATTGAACCTTACTTAGCCCGCTATAACAACGAATCAAACCACTCTAAGGCTCAAGAAAAGTATTTAAAAAAATTAGAACGACATTAGGCAAACAGCAACAAAAAAAAACAATTTTAAAAGTTATTGATAGTCGCAGAGGTACATGATGAAATTAGGGTAAGTAGCCCATGGAATTTTTTTATTCAGTAGTCAGAAAATTAATAATTAGGAAATAAGAATTAAAATTATTAGATTCGTTACACACTATTTTCAAGTTTCAAACCGAACACTAACAAAGAGATACTGATTTGACTTATGTATTCAACACTAGTTTTTACGCCGACAATTATTACGATTTGAATGAATTTTCTACGATATTTAATCATGATTATAATTTATCCCACTGTTATGTAGGTACACTAATGTATAGTAGGGTCTCCCGTCGATGTATGGGATTTTTTTTTGAGCTACGGTTATGCAAGAGGTCAAAAGTTGCGGTTTGACACACACATTATGATTATCATAAAACTTAATAAGATATCAATCATCTTGAGGCCTCTACCGGTCCTTGAAGTTATACAAATTCGTCATTTTCAGGGGTTCCTAACATAAACTATACATCATACAAAACTAACGTTTAAATCGTTTTTATTAAATCAAAGAGAACAACAATGAGTGTGGTGAGAGAGAAAAATGAATAGGTCATTTTATACTTTAAAAACGAAACTGGTTTTTGTGGCCAAAGTAAGGCATTTCGGCGCGAGATTTCAGTTTATTCCTAATAAATCCATCCCGACCTGTGGTATCTGTTGCGCTTTGAGAAGCCTCTGTTACCAATTTTACACATCTTTCCACTGCCTGTGTATGACAAGGGAAGTCTTCAATAAAGAGGCTTTGCTCTTTAGCCTTAATTAGTTCATCGTCGGAGACGTGTCGCAGGACCGGTGGAGCTGATATTTCACAAATAGCATATCTATATAATCTTGTGCTATGAAATTGATTTTCGGTGACTTAAATACTCTGAGACGACAAGCTTTTTTCTCTTCTCTAGCTTTTAATATCCTGCGAGATGCAAGTCCTCGAATATGGTCTCTATCGTCGAATAACATGGCAATAACCAAGTTTTCTGGGTGCGCGAAAAAAGCATTTCTTTCGATCACTGAATCAATAATACATCTTTGTCTATCAGGTAAAAATCATGATCGGAGTACATAATCGTTTTAAAAATATACTTGGCTCCTTGTTTAAATGATGGGTTTTGCTTAATGAGAAACCAAATGGGAGCGTAAACTTTGACCACGTAGTTCACAAGCAGTTCCAAATTATTTGACGGCGAAAAAGTACTTACGTAAAGTCTGAGTATTCGATTGGCAGTGGTAAGCCATCTCAAATGTGTAATTTTTCCAGGTTGGCGGCTGGCTAGCCCGGGGCACCAGGAACCAGCCATCACAGCATGGCACATTTCGTATAGATATGTTTGATCCGTGCTTAATTCCTTCACTATATTATCAGGTAATTCGAGTAAATTTCCAGTCACTGCACAGAAAGACACTAGAGGTTTACTTTCACAAACAGCTAGCTCTTTTCCAATAGGCCCTGAATATTCTTTTGGTCCAGATGTGCTTCCATCCAGAGACATAAACAAATGGCGAAGCGGTAATTCATTTACGTGAAGCATACAAACACACTATTGCAATGGTCTCTTCAAATAGTTTTCTAGGTATTGAAGGACACCTTCTTTCCAACCTGTATTCGTAGCAGTACCATCGCACCCCACACAGATCACCCTTTCCAATATTTGATAGAAGTGACGATCGCTTTGGCAGTGCCACGACTTGGCGTCGTGTGTCCCAAATAAATCGATCCCGGTTCTGTGAGAACTGAAATATGCTCTTCCAAGACTTCTCTACGGTGGTACCTATTACCTATTTTCTCATTTACGAGTGTTTTATCATTTCGTCCATCAAAGTAAATACTTTTAACTACAATAGCATCAGTGTCTTGGATGGCCTTGGCCCGTGCTTTTGAAATAGCTCTATGAATTTTATTCTTATCAATAACAAGACTTTGATCTTCGGAACATACCAATCCTACGTCAACTAAGGCCGCCGAAGCGACCGCAGCCGCAGTTCGCGTTGATAGTCCATACCGATCACATACCTTAGCTACCGTTGGCAGCACCAGAGTATTCCGAGCCAATGAACTAAACGAAGTCTCATTTACAAGCACATCAGTATTTTCAGGAAGCTCTGTTGCAGGAGACTGTGATCGCCGTGGTCGAGGCGGCAACGCGCGCATCGGAGCAAAAGGCGGGATATCCGGGAACTAATTACTATTATAAATATAAATACGATGCATGCGCGGCGAGTCTTTTACAAACTAAACCATAACTACTTAGCAATCTGTGACAAAACTTTAAAGTTAGTATTTACGTAAATTGTACATATGCAGAATATAAGATTCACTCAGACATCTAAATGTCTCAGGGAAAGTAATGTATGTATAAAATCGTATAAATCATCAGATTTTTTACATATGTACATAATATATACATTCTCGAGCAAAGACGTGCTAAATAAAGTCGAAATGTATGATAATGGATTTAATAAATTCCTATTATTCAAATAAGTATCTAATATTAATAATATGTATGAAATAGTTTTAGAATTACAGACATCCACAAATAATGTTGCCTTGTTTCTCATTTTGGTAGTAGAAAAACAATACACGTGCTTACGGCAGAGTTATGGACGTGACGTGACAGCAATTTCAAACTAAGGATGGCCTGATACAGTCATAATAGTGTAGGTTCCTATATTTAAATTAAATTATTTAACAGTCCTGAGAAAAAAAAGGACCCTACACCAAACGGTAGAAAGGTGCTGTTGAACAGGCGGTCAAGTCGGCCGCGGTTCACAGGGATTTCCTTTCTAGGGTACATCTGATTCCTCGGTATTAGGACCCGTGACGGAACTCCGTGTGGTTTTAATTGGTTCGAGTCCGACATACCATCTTGCCGTTACCGTGGTTATGTTACCGGCGGCGTTATTACACGACAAAAAAAGGTAACTAGTGCCTATCACACGCTTGTTATTTTTTTTTACTATCAAACCAAATATTCTACGTAACGTACGTAATAAAGAGAAACTGTTTTGACTTGAATGTACCCTAGCGAATTCTTATTCCTACCTATCTCAAATTATGATCTACGATTCAATCAAACGCCTTGCCTTGCCTGACAGCAATAGTACGACAAACAATGATCATTATTTTGGCATTTGGATGATTTTATGGACACAAAAGTGTCATTTTAGGGCTACCAGTCAATAATAATTTTCTTTTAAAAAAGTATCACCGACTTCAATGCGCCTTAAAATACCCAAAACGCTTCAAGTGTGCCTATAAAATTTGTAGAATATCCTCGATTTCTCCAGAATCCCATCATCAGATCCTAACCTGATGACCTGGGAAGTATACCCATTCAAATAAAAGAAAAAATTTCCAAATCGGTCCAGGCGTCTTTGATCTAATTTGATGCCATGTGTCAATAGATCAATGTGACAAGTTAATCTAACTGTTTAAAAAACAATTTATGGATTATATTCGCTCTAAGTAGGTGCGTAGAGCGTAGATGATTTCTGTGCTATGTCGGACTGAATAATACTTTAATTTGAATTTTTTAATTAGAATTATTTATCCATAATATTCTCAGTCATGTACCCCCATCTTAATATCATGAATTATATTGTTATATTATTATTATTTATAACAGCAAGACAGTGTACCTACTACACTGTACAGCCACTGTAAAATTGTCATGAGTTACATCAAGATATATAGCTTCCGAAACATAACTCCGACGAATGTTGTCCGACATTTAATTATTTCACTTGATAGCAGGTGGATTTATAGATAACATAATAATAATATAGTTGTGTATGCATTACGGTAGTTATTTGTCAGCGTACGTTCTGTAGAAACTATTAACAACGAGTACTGTAATAACAACTATTGACGTCATACATTGATTTCTTAAAATTTTTAGTTTTTAATGTTCGGTTTGACAATTTATAGAAAAATTACAAAAAAAAAAACCGACTTCTACAACAAATATCAAATGTACTTCCTGAAAATATTATGTAGAATACGTTAATAAAACAATCATGAAAATTGGTTCATTACTTTTTAAGAAAATCACGGACAAACAAACACATACAGATCGAATACAGAATTTCCTTTTTTACGTCGTTTAATAAAATGGTAACAAACTTGAAAACATGTCTTACTTTGCAGTCTTAAATAAACACCTAATTAATTTAGTGCTAAATAACTTATTTTAACCATAATTTAACGAACTATTATTTTAACAATGCCTCCACGGATGTGTCATGCAAATTAGTCAACGCCTGTAGTTTTTGTGTTCACTGGACAAAAGCTCAATCAGTGTTTCATAGTTCTGATAAAGGTTCTAGAACGTCAGGCGTTATTGAATTGAATTTAGAAGCGACGAATCTAATATAAAAAGCATAGAGCCATAGATCATAGTAGATTTTTTTATTTTCCCAAAAAAATGGGCACTTACAATGGAACAGTAAGAAGATCGTAATAAGACCGCAATAGCCTACTGTGGTTGCCGTTGTTTGTTGGTGAGTAGGGTCACTAAAGGTCGAGGAAGGGGTGATATTATCTCAACGCATAAATTAAATCATCAGAAAAATATTACAACCACTAATAGTAGTTGTTTTTAAACGTGCTGTCTCCAGTAAAGTAGCGGTGTATCTCAGTTGGAAATAGATATCTGCTGTCTCCCACCTTTTTAACCCTCAGGTATGCAAATTTCATCAAAATTGTTTCTTTAAATAAAGTAAGTGATAACTAATTTCTTACAAGAAGTTTACATCCGATCTAACTCGTCCACTTCCTTCTCAATACTATATATATTACACTCTGTTACAGTATCATCAATAATCAATTAATTCATAAGCTTATAGATATATTTTTAAACATACAAAGAAGGTCGGTAATATTGCATGCAACCACAAACCGACAACATTTGTGAGAAAACAGTTTCATACCACTTGCTAGAAAAACGGAAGCAGGTACTTAGCCTCAATCCTGCCCCCTGCAGGTTTCGTGAGGCTGTATAAAATTTTAATCCTAAAGAAGTTGGTTAAGAAATACTTACTTTTTAGTTATCCTCGAGATGAAAAACACCATTGTGGTTTTTTTCGTTTACGGGCCCAATTTTTGTATTTTCTGTAACAAACAAACATTGTTGCATGAACATTTTGTGCGCCATAAAGGAAACAGTTCAAAAACATTTTCAGTGCTCTTAGTACATCAATATGTCTCAGTTTTTACAATTCAACTACGTAGCTGTCATAACTTTATTCCTGTTCATTTATAGTCCTTACTGTTCTGACGAAAATGGAAACTAAAATAATAGGCTCTGTTAACCAGGATCCCTTACTTGAAAAATCCAAATGGATCCCCCATTTGCATTTATCGGCATTAAGACATGATCCTCTACTTAAATGATCTAGTTGAAGTACCCTGCGCCACCCGACTAGGGAAGTATCTTTACCTCTCATTTCGTTCCGTTGGTCTCTAGAATTCTGATCGAGGGATTTTTCAGGCAACAGAGGACTATCTCTTTACTTCTTGCTAGTTCTTAAGTTTTACACGATTGTCAGCTGAATTATAAGAGTTGTTTAGACTTGGCTGAGGAAGTAAGTCTATTCCATTATGTGTCAAAAATGTTAGTCGTCTTTCTAAGATTTATTTGGAGAGTTGATTTTGGTTTATCGGTGTATCCGCCAATATGGCGGCCGGAAAAGATACTTGTCTTGTCCCGTTATGATTGCAATTTTATTTTCAGGATATGACACAATTAAGGATATGACAAGTATATTTACATTCCATTATTAACGCGATTAATCTGTATACAAACGGATTTTATATCTGCATGATAAAGATAATACTCTGTTATCATAATGATAGGGGTTATACATTAAAACATCGTTGGTTTCGATAAAGGCCATTTAAAAACTTTGATTGTTATTATCAGAGAACTATGAGGGTCGTATGAGGAATAATGAAATGATGAATTACTTACGTAGGCACACATAAAATTTTGAAAATTAATCAGTTTGGGTGCTAGATTATTTTCTTTGCCTCCATTTAATTTTTGTTCTGTCAACAAATCACAAACAGATAGTGACATTCAAATCCTAACTTCCTAACTAATATTATAAATGGGAAAATGTGTTTGTATGTTTGTTACATTTCACGCCCTAACCGCTCACCTGATTATCATGAAATTTTGTATTTATACTTTGTCAACGTACAAAAAAGAACATGGAGTACTTTTCATCCCGAAAAAATCCCTCCTCCTCTTGCGTTAAAGTTAGTTCGTCCCCGTGCCATAGAACTAATTTTAACGCAAGCAAAGCCAAGGGAAAAAGTTAGTTTATAATGTAACAAATACTAGGCGTCGTCTGCGTGGGATTCAGTTTTTGGTATGCTTACGTCAATACAAGACAGTCTCTAGGTCTGCTAATCAAACATTTCAGCTTGAAGGCCTAACGAATGTTCACTCACACACAAACTGTCGCATTTATAATATTAAAGCAAATTGAATATTCGGTCAAATGATATTTTGAACTGCTGTGATGGCAAACAATTTTATTTGTTGAAGTTTGTGACTACCCCGTTTACAGAAACTTTGTTATTTTTTGAAGTGAAACTTCTTTAGAATCGTTGTGATTTAAAATTCGATGAAACGGAAGCATCACGATAAAGTCCTTGTTTGGCGCCGACTCAAAATAAGTTTATAACAAATTTGATAGGTTATGTAAATAAGCTCAATACTTAAGACTTAAGGTTCATTTATTTTTTGCTTTTTAGTTCTTTTCGTCGGTTTAATTTTTTCCTAAAAAGATTTTTCGTGCGTGCCACCGGCGTTCATTGATTTATAAGACGTTATCACGTCAAAAAATGGGTTTTGTTGATATACATTGATATTAATTCAACAGTTAGGGGCCATCCATAAATTACGTCACATAAATTTCATGATTTGTACCCCCCCCCCCCCTTTCTGGTAGGACGTCACATATTTTTTCACCCAGAACTGATGTTTTGTGTGAAAAATGTTTTGTGTTTAATGCTTTATATTTTATAACAAAAATATTCGTAAAACTAGCTGCTAAATTATTTTAACACTTTCGTGACTTGTAAACGCACTAGAGGTGTAAAATACGGGACTTAATCGCAACAATATTTGTAAGGTAAGATACCTTTTTGGTGAATTTGAATCCATTAGTAGTATTTTCTTAGGAGGTCAACTATGATACTTCTAGAAACTTTCAGAAATTATGGTTGTATTGGTAGTTCTGTCAAAATTGTACTTTTATACTGTACTAGCAACCCGCCCCGGCATCGCACGGTAAGCAGATACATCTACAACAATCATCAACATAATATTTCAACCAATTTACACACCATCTTAACAAATTATGTACCTAAACCTTCCTCATGAATCGCTCTATCTATTGGTGAAAACCGCATGAAAATACGTTCAATAGTTTTTGAATTTATTGCGAACAGACAGACAGACGCAGCGGGAGACTTTGTTTTATAATATAGAATGTAGTGATTAATTAACAACACATTCTGCAATCACTGTACGTTAAGTAAGTATATTTAATGGATGAAAGTTTAAATACTTACTTTCAATATATGAACTGCAACTTGCACAGTTCTTTTTAAGACAACTTCGGTGACATGCTATCGTAATTATGAAATAGGAAACTTATTGAGCTTTTTTTGTGTTTGTGGCTTTATTTTGTCACTTTGTACTCCACTAAGTAGAGGGAAATCTAATTAATACGCGAAGAGAATTCTTTGTAGCCACGAATTTTTAGGAAAATTTGACAAAAGAAGGATCGTGACATTTGTTATACTTACCTACAGTTTATAATATAGAAGAAGTGTTTTTAAACAATATATGGTACAAATTTAAATAATACATGAAAACGTCTACATCAAGTTACACGCGTCCATCATAAACATAATGTGTTGAGCTGTCATCGTACGGCAAGTCCAGTTATGTCTAAAGTCTATGCAACAACAAAAAAAAATCTAATTTAATGAATAGTCTAGCACTTATTAAAGCAGTGGCTTTTTGACTTTTAGGTGATTATATCATCAAACGATACTGAATCATGTATTTGTTTTGTGTTATGTTTAATGATATAACCAACAAATGGTATACCGCATTCAAGAAGACCGAATTTTCATTATCAAACTCATATGCACCGCTGATTACGAGTGCTCGTTTTACGAAGTAACTATTATCTTATCTGTGGCTCGGTGCATACTAATATTTATTATACTTATTTATTAATGTGTTTGCTGCAATTGTTTTGTCACCTGTAAAACGTTTGAAAAAATAATGAGTCGAGTTCTTGTAAACTATCTTTCACTGTAGTATTTCAAACAAGTCGTCGTACACGTAGATTTAGTTCTCTTCTTTAACTTAACACAGATGTTTTTAAAATCAAAGTAGAAGAAAGTACATATAAAGTTCAATATTTTATTATCTTCCTATCTTAGGCACATAGTTGATTATAAAACCATAATAAAACCATAAAACAACTCTGGTTTATTAAGGTTTATTACGTCGTACCTACTAAGGTCATCAAGTCAATTTTATTTGTATTGCCTGGACTGACAAAAACAAATTGGCCATGGAGTAAAAGCTTGGTGAGCCTATGGATAAAACCTTTCCCCAAGTGTAATGTGCACATTTTTTTACTTGTTGAAATAACTTGCACTACTAAGCCAAGCACGTTTCGACGTTGGAAAGTTTTATTTTCAAGTCGTTTGATTAGTTTTTAAGTTCACTAAACAAACATAGGGCTTAAAATGTAAGGACAGTGACTTGCAGTGCAGGGTCTAAAGGTTTGAAGAAAAACTGGCAGGATGCACCTGTGCTTTTCGCCACAGAATAACAATCATATTTTAGGGACTGAATTCTGTGGTATTTTTCTTCCGATGTTGCTAATTCTTACATAATTATTTGTGTGTTAATTAAACAACCGCGACATTTTTTTTTACTTTTGTATCCTTAGTTATAGATGCATTTTATTCATGCTATTAAGCTATGAACATTTATAATCGGATTATTTACCTTTTTCTTATAAAAGGCTTTTTCCCGTGTTCCTCTCTTGTAAAAGGTATTTTTGTGAAGGTCCTATACGAAAAATCTTTATTCAGAGTGGCCAGGTACAAATAGTGCCAAGGGTATATAAAACAGAGTATTTCCTTTTCCTGTAACGTAACGAAGGACTCCAAAGCTACAGCCGAGGGTTAATGTAGGCAAGGGATTTGAGTCTAGAATCCTGAGTGTAGTCATTGATTCAAGTTTGCCCAATACAGAGAAAGGTTTATAATACATAAGGGTACCTTGAGTTTCTTCTGTAAGGCAGTAAAAATCTAGACTAAAGATATACCTAATAAGATAACTACATAGAATGAATAAATAGAAAATATATATGTAAACAATGTTATCAAACTTGAAAGACTGCATTTAGCGTAAAATCTAATTAAAATGTAGTGAATATGAAATGAAAGTTAAATATTTGATAGTTGCACTAATGAAATTACTAACATGCATTATAATGCGTCTGGCTTAATGCATTTCAAGTTTTGTAACTTTCATCACTCGACAGATTAAAAATATATGTTCTTTTTTTTTTGTTTTTTCATGACTTGGCTTCGCACTGCTTGTGCTGTTGCCATAAAATATATGTTACCTATATTATTATGTTAAGAGCAATTTAGACCGTTCGCGCCTTTTACTATTGTGATTTAATTATAATTTTTGTGGAGGTGTTGCCAGTTCCATTTTTTAATATTTATTTTTTAAATGTATCTATCTAGTAGTCATCAAGAATTAAGTATCTTGTAAACCTGCATGGATATTTTTTTTGTGGCTTCTATACATCTACTTCAACTTTTGATAAGTCTCGTTATTGTAATGAAATTCAATACGCCGATAATATAAGACCGAGTATTTAAATTAATGTCTTTAGTATATGCATAAAACTGCATTGTAGAGCAGATAACATTAAAATTATATTCCTAGATATTATATAATTATATATATATCATTTGTAGACAATAGACAATGCATATAGAACTAAGATTTAAAAATCATTACGATAAGTCTACTGATAAGTAATGATAACAGTCTACCGACACACGCGACTTTTTTTGATATTATATCTTTGAGATAATATCTTGGGAAAATTACAATCTAGAAATTATAGCGACACCTTGAAGGACTTCAGGCAATTAAGTTTACATATTATTATTACCATTCATAGAGATAAAATAACTTTATTCTAGAAAACTAGACCGTGAGTGCTGAGTGTTTTCAAATTCATGTTTGGATACAAATTTTTAACTAAATAGGTATTATTTCAAAGAAAATATGCGTGGATTAAGTTAAATTACTTCTAGGTACATATGAATTACGTAGATTTGAACCACAACCAAAACTTTTAAAATCTACTTCGATTTTCGTACAGACGAGTAGAGAAAGGTTAATGAAAACAAAAATTGCAATAAAATGTTTAATAGCATCTAGGTACTTAAAACATATTTATGTACCTAATAGGTATACAAAGTAAGAACAAAATTATGAATACAAAGTATGAATAAAATTACCGTAATAAAAGCACATCATGATCCGCCATTTTGTTTTGCTTAATTTTGTTGAACGGATTTCGCGTTGATTCTGTAAAATTCTTTAAACTATGTTTTGCTAGAATGGTGCGAATTAATGAAGATCAAAAAAGACATTGGCCCATTCACACCGTGGTGCCAAATATCCAATTCAAAATGTTTCCCTGTGCGATTCACACTGTGGTGCGAAACAACGAACATATTTAAAGTTGAATGTCAGAAAAATAATTTGGAATCTATTGTTACTTATAACAGGAATACCTACATTAGATTTGGTTACTGTACTTTAAAAACTATCGGTACTAGACCTAAACAAAATCATCGCATAGATTATCTCGAATCTTGCTCAAAATTATCTTTACGTAGCGAGCAACCGAGTTGAGGTTGAGGTTTCCCCGTGATGTAATTAATCCTTTTTCTTGTAGGAAAAGTAAGCGTTTCCTTTTATCCTCAACGTCCATCGAGGTTTTTAGAAAGGAAAATACTTTGAAACATTTAGTAATACAAGATTATACTGAACATGATAGATATTGGATGAAATGTCACAAGTCCTTTATGGTTACCATTAATTTTTTCCACTTGTTTATCTTTTTATAATACAAATGAAAATAAAATACTTTAAAACATCTTTTGAAAACAGCCAATAGTAGGTGAAACTATAAATAAACTAACTAATGCTTACTAATTAGATGTAAGTACCGGAACCCATGTAATAGTTGGATTAGTTGTAAATACTTTGCCGTAATAGCCCATTAGTAAAAGCGTCGTTGACTAACATCAACGCCATAACATTGTTATGGCAATCAACAAAGTGACCTTAGGTGACCATCAATTGCAATGACTGTCTTATTTGATGCGTTGAATATCATTATCATTTTTTCATTATCATTAACAACCAATGCAAATAAATAAAATTTAAGTGTCTGTTTTGTAATGCCAAAATAATAGTTTTTTTAAGTTTTAAATAGGAACTGCTAGTAGGATATAAGGCTGAAAATAATTTAAAAATTTCAGTTGAAAGATTATTATAACATATATTATTAAATACTACAATTAAAAGTTTCAGTAAAGATATTCCTTACAAAATAAAACGTGAGATAGGATTGAAATTAATTGTTAAATGACCGATATATCTTTGCCATTAAATGCACTTGTTTTGGTATTTTATTGTTTTACGAAAGAAGCGATCTATGCACACATATTGCGTATTATGTTCTATATTTAGAGCATCGTAAACATTACCTTATGATAACATTTTTTCCAGAGCTTCCGCGATTTCAATGCCAACCTTGTTTTGGCAAACAGCGGTTTCAACGTCACGCAGATAAGAAAGACTACGCCACTCATTACCCCCTTAATATTTCGCATTTACGAGACCAGTTTTTGTGTTTATATTCATGTCCAATAATATACCAATACAGGCTTTGATAGAGAGTGGGAGAAAGTTGGATTTGCACAAGTGACGTCATCCGTATTGCGGTTATTTATGGGTGTGTTAAGGAACTGGTGAACATCAGACGGGCGCTGCGCTTTTTACTAATCTACGCTATCATCATCATCTGCCTGCCCTTTTGCCAATTTTCTTTGGGGTCGGCGCAATGTGTAACATTGCAAAGAGCAGGCTGGTTTCTTTTGTGGCCGACCGCCTGCCTGACGCCAAGCCTCCTTGGGAATGTAGTCGTTTTAAGACGGGAAAGAAGATTCTTGAAATTATTTAAAACTTAAATCGATTTAGTACAATCAAGAAGAAAGCTTTTCAAGTTATTAAAATAAAAGACAAGAATGAAGGTAATCAACAATAATAATTATAATATTAATAAAAAAATATTGTGGTTGAATCTATGCTTTATATAGCAGCAAAAACTGACGCTTTTTGTAATTTGATCGAATTGTAATATTCCTTTTAATTAAAAAAATCACAAGCACTTTTCTTCCTAACAGTCTTTTACTTTAGTTCCTATTAAAACTTAACAAAACCAAGAATGACAAAATACGAGATGACAAATGAAAATAATATTAATTTTGAAATTCGTCAACTCGTCCCAATTTGTCTAGTTTGTTTTCTCGTCCCAATGGGACTAGAAGAACAACTCAATTATTTTTTTTGTTCTTTTTCAACCATTAGGTTAGGTGATCTCTTTTTTTTTTATTGTGTGGAAACCCCCTCGGGTCATCACCCCACTGGGGCTGCCAGTGAAGTGGTATGTCGGAATCGAACCGACTAAAACCACACGGTGTTCCGTTATAAATGAGTCAATTGCAAGGGACTCGAGTATACTCTAGGAAGGAAGTCCCCGAGAAAGGTAAGGTGATCTCTAGTATAAAGAAAACAAGAAAGAAAACGACTAATTAGTAATGACATAGTGAAATAATCAGCACGAGGAATTTAAATATTATAGTTTTTTATACTAAACTATAATTTTTTATTTATATATCATTTATTTCTATAGCTAGCTTATACACGTGTACACGTGACTTGTATTTCGGACACATTAAGGTACACTTGTATGCACATAGGTGTGTGGTGTGTTTTCTTATCTATTACATGGTGGGACATTAAAATAAAAACTTGCGTGAGTGGTATTCATATTACTTGAGGAAATACTGTTTTACTTGTGTGTATTTCGGGTTTGCCCGATTTGTTTTAGGAAGTGTTACCGCGAGGCACCACACTCGAAAACAGTGCGGCACGAAAGTAATAACAAAATATATATGTCAAAATAATTTTCTATCCCCTTCTATCTAGTTATACAAAAATACTTACCTTTAAATAGGTATGTGTTAAGTTATCACTAGAAACTATTTGAAATGATTTTTCTCATCAACATGAAATAAAATGCGGGTTTGACACCATTTGTAATGTCGATTTAATAATGTGTGGCAATTGATTGATGTCTTAAGACTGAACGTGTTTCACAGACGGTATATTTCACAATAATTAAACAATTTACATAATTGTTGTAAGCACAATCTATTCATTAAATAGGTACTTGAGTACACTACATTCTAGGTCATTAATTAGTTAGTTTATTTTATTAAGAAGAAGTAAAAGGAAATAGACACAGAAGAAGAAGCCAATGGAGATAGAACAGGGACACAAATTTAGTATAAGAAGATAGGGAACATAATTACTAAGTTTTAAGGTGAAGTTGAGATAAGTGATAGGGCTCTTGGACTCTACTTTTTCATCATCATCTCATCACCTTCCTGTCCTTTTCCCAACTTTATTTAGGGTAACATTGCAAAGGGTTTTGGCTTATTTCTTTTATGACCTGTCGCCTGCCTTTCGCCGACCCGCCTTGCAAATGTATTCGTTTTAAAAGGGACAAAGGAAGAAGGTAAACTGGGGTAAAGAAGGCGAGGGAGCTAGGGTAAGGGATACCGCAAGTCTCGGATAGGAAAACGGACTGAGACTGCGGTTTGAAGATGTCGGGGTCGCGCACCCGAATGTCCGTCCTATGAGTAGAGTGACCACTTGGATAGGAACATCAATTGACCATTGCTGGGACTGGCCTTAGACGATACTACTTCCTACTAATATTATAAATGTGAAAGTTTATGAGGATGTATGGATGTTTAAATGTATGGATGTTTGTTAGTCTTTCACGTCAAAACTACTGAACCAATTGCGATGAAACTTGGTATGTAGATAGCTGGAGACCTGGGTTGACATATAGGCTACTTTTGATCCCGATATTCCCACGGGATCGGGACTTACGCGGGTGAAACCGCGGGGCGCTGCTAGTATGTTATATTATTTTACTTGCGTATAACTTTGTATAACCAAGTTTTATCGCAATTGATTTAGTAGTTTTTGCGTGAAAGAGTAACAAACATCCATATATACATCCTCGCACACTTTTACGTTTATAATATTAGTAGGATAAGGACCTATAGCACAGATTACTAATGCCGCGTTCCAATATTCGCGCGAAATTTCAATGAAATTTTACCGTCCGTAAGGAAAACGAATCGTTTTTTGTTTATTGGAACGCGGCACCAGTAGTTCCTACTTAACTATAGGCGCAGTGGTAAAGCATTCGACTGCATCGTTGGAGGTCGTGGGTCGATATAAATATTTGTACATACATATGTTCATTTGCATTGGTCTAGAATTCTAGATCTTCCTATGTTTAACAAAAAGTATTTCTAAATATACCGTGTTCTAGAATTAAAGTACAAGGTCTGCTTAGTTATAGAAAATCTAATATACCCCTGGACCCTGGATATTATAATCATTATTATTCCAGCCACAGGACGTCGCATCGGTTCAGAAACTGAAAAATGTTTTACAACACATGATCTATGGTGTCCTAAGAGATCAATTTTCAAGCGAAGCACTCAGCTTTTGGTTATAATAGGATACTTTAGTGATGAACTAGTACGCAAGGGGGAAACAACACAAGGACTCTGCATCTACCCACATTGACACCCACTTAGAAAACATTGAAAAAAAAATTAAGAGTCTAGTTTGCGTGTTGTAAAAAAAAATATATCTTTACTTATATTTCAGAGCAAAAACCGAGAACGCAGGTCAGGTCAAGAAATAATGTACGGTAAGGCAAGGCAACATTTAGTAATATATAAAGACTGTGTCAAAAATCGGACTGAGCCATCGGTGTGTCGCCTCAGCTCGTCTGCAGATATAATATTACCAGGCATTTAAACCGTTTTTGTAGTAAAAAAGATCATCAACAGTTTGTTTAACAATTTACGACGGCAGGTTGAGAATACTATGTTATTTATTATGCTGTTGGAGAGCGGCAACATTGATTTCCTTTTTATAGGTATGGACACTCGTTTTCGTCAAGTACAGGATTTTAAATTAAGGGATTAATGGCATTAATATTGGCAACGCATTAACGACATCCCTTATGTTATAAACGACTATAGGATAATTGTTTTTAAACTTTCGCGAGTTTTATAGGCACATATTAGAAGTGTTGATCGGGACAGGACTTTCCCTCCTGCGGGCATGTCGTTTTAATCAGACAGAGTTAATATAAAGTGTGTGTTATACGAACAATTATCTAGAAAACTACACAAAAGATAAGCGTTGTTGTTCATTTTAGGGAAACTTTTCAAGAAAACAATGAATCGCGTAAATTCTTCAATAGTTATATTAAAATATGCAGTTAAATAAAAACCAATGACGCCTTGAAAAACATATCGTATAAATATGACAATAACACTGTGACGTTGCTGTGTTATCTCTTCGGATACGCCTCCGCGGACTTACTTACATCATACAGCTGATAGCCTCTAGTTGGGTCAGTGGAAACTTTTGTAATCGTCTTATATCTGTTCGGTAGTTTTGATTCCTTTGCCTTAAAGTGTTCATTTAAATCTTACGGCAAATTCGGTTGTGATTTTCACAATGTCAAGGTTTTTAATTAATAAAAGAAATAGATGGATAATACTGAAAAACTCAACTCAACATAATGTATTTTATCTACATTGCTTTTTCCATCTTTCGGTAAATGTTGTAATGTTTTTTTTTTCAAATAATAGAAAAAGATATTACGCCTTAACATGGAAATAGCAACTTTAATTTCTTTTTTATTGTTGTTTGTCTTTATTTCGAATAAAAAAAAACATTTTATTTTAATAGTATTCCATAGTATAGCATTCCATAGTACAGCATTCCATAGCAGAATTTTGTCTATGGACACCCCTGAATTTCTATGAAAAATTATTTGTTAAGAAATTAAAAAGAAAATAGTTATATAGACATTGTTCCTAGCCGATTTTGTATTCATTTTATTTTAAGACTACTTTAAACGAAACGACGAACTTAAAACGTCACATTACCAGGTTGGTGATATTAATTAATAAGGAGATGACAGAACTGAATGTTTAGATTAGCACCCTCTAGTGGATCTATATATGTATTATTAGCGTGACGGTCACGAGTTCAGTGCTTTTTCCCCATAGCAAAAGTGCACAAATGTGTCTAAAGAAGTTTGTGTTTTAATACTGCACCCATAATAAATTATGGAGGGTATAGGTGGACGATCTCTGTGAATGAAACATGTCTGTCTAAACTAAAGTGTATATTTAGGTGGCGCTACCATAACTAGAGGTTTGCTACTAACAGTAGGAGAGCCATGCTTCAGCACGGCTACAAAGCCGGCAGTGAAGCAATGATTACATTGCTTTTCGCCGAGTTAGTGAGGTTACCGGAGGCCCTAACCCTTGCCTTTCCCAACTCCTACCTTAAAGGCCGGCAACGCACTTGTGACTCTTGAGTTGGAAGTGAACATGGGCGGCGGTAGTCACTTACCATCAGGTGACCCGTCTGCTCGTTTGCCTTGCTTTGCTCTATAACATAAAAAAAGGAGAAAATTCTGTTTTTGATGGCCGTTCTAGCGCCGTTCCGGTTGGTTCTTGACCTATTGTTTACTGCTTTCTGCTGGACACTGTTTCGGTTTGCGTCCCATACAAGATGGACTATAAATGATGGATGCGACTTACCTCTAACCTCCATACACATGTTTAGGGCGTTAGCTAGCATCATCTACCGAACATAAGCCGAACTACGTAGTAACAATTAATCGTTGAACGTTCTCAATATGATTAATAAATGTATAATACTCCAAAGTCAAACTTAATGCCGTTATTCGACAGGCATAATCACCATACCTGGTCAGATCATCTCTTTCGGATCTTTGTACCACGACTTTTTTTTTGTTTTCTGGCCTGATCTTGATCCGAGCGAATGTATATTAATAGGTATTAGACCTACTAGACATCGCGTGGAGGTCGAATTTTGACCATGGTTTTTTCATTGGCCCGTATAATTTGAGCTGTCATTGTATAGATTACCATGACAGGTCATCGCATATACTGGACTCGTGTAATTTCATTAATTCACGTAATTTGTAAGACATATTGTTTATTTTAGCTTCCTGCACTTCTTCTATATATATAAACTGTAAATATTCCAAAAATCACGTTACTACGTTCGCGAAATTTTCTTAAAAATGGGTAAATTCTCTTCACGTATTAATATCATGATGTCAATTGCAAAACGCTTTATAACCAAACGCTATTTAAGAACTGTATTCGAATTTTATTTTTATACGAAACTAGCTGCCCCGACAGACTTTGTTCTGTCAAAGGTTATTCATTAACGTCAAATGTTTGACAGCTGGGGACATGTGTTTTAATTATTATTTACTCTGTGATTTGTATAAGAAAATAAAAGTGTTGTTTTTACTATTTTCCTCGCAATTTTTACGTTTTTTCTCTCCGTAAGAACCTTCCTTGTGCTTTAACGAAAATATGAAAAAAAAATAGCCGAATTGGTCGAGCCGTTCTCGAGTTTTGCGAGAGATCCATTTTTATTTATATAGATTATTGGAATGAAGCGCATGTGTATCGAGATTATTTTTTGTGACACGCCTACAAATATAAACATGTATTAGTTAGACAGATAAGAATAAAATTTATATCATCAATGGTGAATCCTATTGATTGTAGGATTTAAAACTAACCCAAGTATTATATTATCTGATTATCAAAAAGGGGGAAACACATATGACTCATTTAATGGACGAAATTTCCTACAAAAGCATTATCATACTAGTAGGTACATATAACACGTACTGGTGAGGAGCACTACAAATTGTGACGATGTTCTAATTTAATCTTATCTGTAATTTCTGGAGGTCAGACATTTGTTGGGGGTAAATGGAAAAACAATATTATGTATTTATTACTCGTACATATTTGCGTCAGTTTTGAGTGGAATTTAACAGTTCCAAACCTTGAAGCTTAGATAACGTGTCAGAGGGTAATTTTCTTCTGTTTGCGTTGTATTAATATCTATTGTAGGTATCTTTGGAATGAAGGTAAGATTAGGGGCCATCCTTAAATTACGTCACACGTTAAGGGGGGGTGGGGGGAGGGGGTCAACGAAGCTTGACAAGGGGTGGGGAATCATAAGCTTCGTGACGTCTCATGTCAAAATCTATAGTATTAAACACAAAACATTAAGACTACATACGCTACTACACTTTTACTAAAAAAAAATAATTTAGAACTGCTCTTTTCAATTCTGGGTGCAAAATATATGACGTCACACCAGGGGGAGGAGAAGGGTTTGCCACAAATGTGACCACCTGGAACAAGGACGAGGGGGTCCAAAAATCATGAAATTCTGTAAACAACTAAAAACTGTAAACTATGTAAAGAAATCTTGGAAGTCAATTATTAACCTTTTTCTAATTGTCTTATCGAAATGAACTGACTGTGTATGTAATGTAGTTTGGAAGCAAAACTATAATTTCGTATATTGGAGCTGATCTGACGAAGGAGCCAGGAAGTGGATAGTGGAACCCTTCAGTGGTTACGTACTACGTTAAACCTCTCGAGTTTGGGCTCATATGATTCGATTTAACGGTCCAATAGATCGGGCTTCGTAGCGATGGTCTGATGGTGAAGACAGGAGATGGACAGTGGCTCTCTTTTTACTTTTAAATTCGGTTCACTATTCAAGTGCTTTTTAGTTTTACTAAAGTATAATAATTTTTGTTAGAGGTCCGCTTACTCACAGTTCTGTATGACTATTTACCACTTTTGTCTTATATAAGTATACAGTCCTGCAGGTTAGCGCTCACCGTAGCCTCTGAAAGCTTGTAACATAGGGGTATCACTCGCGAGTTACCTGCTATATAGAAATCACTGTAATCTCCATTAAAAAGCGATAACAAGGTGGAAATTCTTTTTTAGTAAACTAGCAATTCCCGAGCGGCTTCTTTCTTATTTTGCGCTTAGCCCTATTTTTTTTTCCAAAAATAAAAGTAGCGTAAGTTACTTCTTATAACACCAGCTATCTGCCAGTGAAAGTCCCGTAGAAATCGGTCCACCCGTTTCGGAGATTAGCCGAAAGAAACAGAATATATAACTGAATGAGTTTAAAAAAACCCATTGTTATAACATTACATACATAGACAGACACTTCAATTTTATTTGTATTGAGTATTGATGATGATAGATACTCATAAAAGGCGGTAATGATGCTGATATGTTTATCAGGTTTGCAAGGGATTTTGCCTCATTTTGCACTGTACATACATTAACTGTGAAGATAACGTTATCTACTTAATGTGTTGACACTCACTCGCTATAAAGAAATTTAGAGTATTTTATCGTGTCCGATCAACGGTTAATTAACTAAATTCTATATAATGGTGTTGTTAGTGACTATATCTACTTAGAACTAACTACTACTTAAATAAAGTAATTCTTAAATGAGACTATACATGTACAAGGTATGCACTTAAATATAATATTATCTACATTGCAATAAAATGCGATGATTGGAACATGTACAAATTGGCATTACTCCATCTGTCATATCTGATAAATTTGCAATGACATTTCTAACTTATAAGCAAATAAGCCATGTAACCAAAAATTTGTAAAAAACATTTTGAAAAAGAGTGTCCTCAGAGTTTCTTGCCTGTTCTTCTCCATAGGATCTACGTATTGGAACAGGCAAATAGCTTCACGACTGACTTAGTCTGACTGACTCCTGGTTTAATTAAAATAAATGGTTTTGATTTGATTTGATTTGATATTCGGAATATCAATAAGAAGTTGCTTATGTAAAATTTGACAACATGACAGTTACAGGAAGGAAGGATGAAGCGAATTGCGCGCGATGCCTTCTTCCTTATCGTAAAATGTTCTTCTTGGTATGGTTAAAATGCAACAAGGTGTTAAGATTCCTATGTATTAGTTTCAATGTCTACTATCGTTCATACAAAAAATCCTACCGCACTTGTGTCGATTCATACAGCCATTAAAAACTGCCTCAGTCTCGTTATTTATGCTAAAGTATTGTATGGACTATAAAGTACAATCGAGGGCAATGAACTACAGTTACTGTTACGTTATACATGTAATTGAATACGTGACAAGCTTTATATGAAAGGTAGCCTCTTTACGATAAGCAAGTTTTGTTTTACCAATAATTAATTATAGCATGGGGTGCTTGACATTAAATGTTATAAATAGTTTATCAAAATAAAAAATACGTACAATTTAAAATCTTCATCTTTACACGTTCCAACTGCTTTTATGAGAAACCGAGGTAAAAATACCTGGAAATTCAAACAGTCGTAACTTATAAACGAATAGTTTTTTTCCAAAAGTTCTTATTGCAGCTGCATGCTAGAGTCATGCCTTTTCAATGATTTAAGTAAGTGTTGATTTTTCAAATACCCCCTGTATGGTATGTATAAAGAATTGTATAATAGAATAAATTGTGTTTCTATGCAACAATGAAGCTAAAACCAACATATGTGCGGCTTCAAATAGCATGGATAGTGTGGAATGACTTTAAAGTAGCCATTAAAGAAAAAATAAAACTACTGTTTTGAAGGGCTCCTGAAAGCACACAATAACACCAACCGTCACAAATTATTTTTATTAACCGCAACTAAAACCACATTGGAGGTGTATAATAGAAATACCAAAAAAAAACACTTCTCTTTCCAACATAAGAGACAGTATGAGCACAGAACTAAACGGAGAGCCTGGAAGAGAGAAATCGAAATTATGGCTCTAGCAAACTCTAGTAATTGACGCCGTTAATACACATACTTAACTATGTTGTATTAAAAATTAATCCAAATTCCCCCAGTAATGTTAGTCAAGGGCAAAAGATAACACCAGTAGTATGTTCATCTGAGCGAAGACTGCGTTACTAAAAAACTACTTATAATCAAGTTATGAACATTGACATATAGATATAGTCACGTAACTAATCATAATAATGAATGTATTGGCATAATGATAATTAGATAAAACAATGAGTAAAATACACATTTAGCTAGCATGCAAATATTTAGTTGGTAAAGTTAAAAACATTGGCAACGACACATTTTGAGTATAAAGTTTTTAACACAATGCATTTCTAAAGTGAAAAATGATTTTTTAACAGAACTTCAACGTAGTTCAAGTCACATACAGTTGGGAAAACCGGACAGTAAAAATGTGCATAAACCTAATGTTTTATTTTTATTTTTTTGCTTATAATGTCGTTATATATAAATATCATTAGACAGCTTGTGTTACTAGTAACTTTAACGCAATCTGTTGCAATTAGAAGGCTAAACTCGAGCTTGTAACTAATCAAATAACCTTATTAGAGACTCGGACTTCCCGCCCACAGCCAGTTCGAGTAACAGGTATGTATGTGACCGTGACCTGCTTCCATTGGCTTCCCTTCTTACTTAGTTACTTACTCCCTTTCAATAGACTTTTCCCATCTTAGTCCCTAACGTGCCCGGTTGATGGCATTAGGATCGTCCCTTATGTAAGTGGGACTTAATTATAGATGGCAAAATGTGGGTGTTTAATAACCTCTGTCTACCCCTTTGGGAATAAAAGCGTAAATGTATGAATGACGTAACATAGATGCTAGTTTTTGTATCTCTGCATATCAACACTGACGGCAGGAACACTAAAGCAGACCACACCGATGAATGTAGTGAGTATATACGAATATTAAAAGAATTTAAATTGTTCATTTTAATTATTAAGCCCATGGACCAATATAATAATATATATAATCTAAGGAAATCATATTGTTTCTAGAAAAAAATGGGTCAAACGATAACATTGTTTAATAATATGTTTTGTTGTTAGTGTGTCATACTGCGTCAAATATTTTGTAGATAAATAAATGATTTGGTATCGCGCGGGAGTGGCATGTGACATAAAGACAAGCTCGTAAAGCCACTTCACTTTTCCCATTGAGAAACCTTCTCTCTCATTTTGAAAGTCGAAAATAATATAAACGACTGAAAGACACGCAAATATATTTAAAAAACAAAACACTTAGTTACAAACAAAACTGCAAAAACAAATTATGTTTTGTCGAGTAGGTACCAACATTTACATCATCATCATCAGCCTATCGCCATCCACTGCTGGACAAAGACCTCTCTCAAGGATCGCCAACTATCCCAGTTACAAAATATGTATTGAATTATGAACATTAATTAAACTCAAACAGGTTTATTTTCTTACGTTTAAATTATAATTATGTTAAAAAAACTGTATACTGCAAAATAAAATTCCAAGATTTTTTTGATTTACATTTTCAACCTTTCACAATTAAACTACCAATTTAATCTAAACTTTTGTTTCGTAAATTAATTCAAACACGCATCAAAAAATTATAATAATCTAACATTCGAATCCATCTTTCTAGTTGCACTATCCTGAGCAAGTTATCACGGCTGTGAATATCAACCATTCCGAAGTGACTAGGGGTTGTCGAATAATATACAGATTAATTTACCAATCGGGAAGAAAACTAGACTAGACAAAGATAAACATTGAGCTGCAAGCACCATGCTTCTTTGTAACAGAGTGCAATGTTGGTAGAATCATAATTATTTTGATAGTTAGGTACTATCAAATAGGAGATATACTTCACTAGTCAATAGAAAAAAAAGTACTTACTACTACCACGTACAAGTTGAATGAGTTTAAATTATTACTACTGCTACTATTACTAAATACTGAATAATATAAAAAAACATTGTCTAACGAATGATTGGTTTTTGTTAAGACACTAAAAATAAGAAATATATCCTTCCGAGTTACAGTAATTGTGTGGTGTTACAAATAACGCTAAGTTAGTGCCAAGTAAGTAGTCTTCAAAGAACAGTGAGAAATACTTTACCTATTATTATTTATTTCAAAGGTGTATTCTGAACTTCGAGAGGAAGGGAGATACCGCCTCTCGAAGTTGCACCTCAGGAATGTTTAAAATCGCTTGTCTCAGGGTGCGTGGTATTTTAATTATTTTTAACGTAAAGTTTTGATATTTCATGCCACTATTTCCCCACGCTTTCTACTGTTTTTGTATTTTAGTATCCATCTTTTCAAATATAAACAGACGTTTAAGACAGTAATTATTATCTAACGTTTATACTTTCGCGTTCCATAATACAATTATGTAGGTATTTACGGGAATTAACGCGATCACGAAAAGGTCGTTACGTCAGGCAATGAGCTAGGTAATACCTTTTCGTGATCGCGTTAGTTCCCGTAAATACATAATTATAGTAATAATTAACTTTTAAAAATTATAACCGACTATAATGCGTTTCAAATTATGAAATTTTCAAATTTCAAGCCATCTGTGGTCTGCATTATCGGTTCCACTTCACCAAATACTATCCGTGAGCAAATGCACGATTCAGCTATAAAAATACCCAAATCGCTATAGGTGTGCATATAATATTTGAAGAGTTTCCTTCATTGATTCAGGACCCCATCATCGTCTTGACCTGATGACAGTGGGATCACTTGGGTAGTACTTAACCCTTTTAAACAAAAAGGAATTTTCCAAATCGGTCAAGCCTTCTTCGAGTGATTGGGGAATATACATAAAAAAGAACGAAGAAAAACGAACTAAGAACCTTCTCCTTTCTTCGAAGTCGGTTAAGAAGATCCTAACATTTAATCAAATTGCGTTTGTAATGTGGCGGGTACTTACCTATTAACATAATTTGACAGTTGTCTAGAACACTTGTTTCGTGTCGAAGTAAACAAAATAATGGCATTTGAAAAAAAAATAGTTTATTTAAAAAAAAAAATTAAAAATACACTGCCACACCATTATATTTTTTTTGCTTCTGAATTTCATTCATATTTAAATTCAACTACGAACCACAATTGAATATAGAATAGAACTATGTGTTTTTTTTAATAACAATACACCAATAACTGTTGATTTACTAATCATCAAACAGCTTTGTTTACTTCAAAAACAGTTGCTACAAACATAAACTATTATTTCAACATAACCTATAAAATATGATGAAATTAATCGACTGCTTTGCATTATTATGAAAGAAACTACACGTTTAAAAATTGTAAAACTGACGTCTACACTCACCTGACTTAACGGTGCTCGGGGAAACCGGTATTCTCGATGCAGTTCCACTTTAAAACCAATATTTTTTTTTATAAACGGCGTATGGACGTGCTGTATGCGGCCAACGCACTGTTATACTGAGGGTAAGCTCGAGAGATGCGTGTTACTCGCAGTTTATCAGCGATACACAGTGTCTTCGATAGTGATTGCCAAACTCTCACGTTTTAGATAGGTCAAGGTTCTGCAGGTGATGATACATTTAGCTGAATGCATTGTAGCCACGTGGTTTTTTCTGTCATCTAATGCAAATAAATTATAATACTAACTTACCTATGTTTTGGTATAATATGCCTTTATATAGATAACTTTGTACTACTTAAGACAACTATTACTTATGTACTTGAGGCCAAAATTTCAATAGGAATCTTATCTAATCATAACTAATTTTATAGAAGTAATACAATCGTTTGTAAGTTTCTTATTTCTGATTTAGGGGTTATCTCAAGAGTTATTGATTTGGTATGAATTTTCTATGAGAAGAATTTTACATCATCTATTTATGTCAGTAAAAATATGTTTGAGTTGATAATAATAATAATAAAATGTACATCAAACATATTGGCTTTAATATTTTTTAAAAGGTCAAGTGGTTTTTTTTCTTTTGGAATCCTCCACGGGTCATCGCCTCACCGGGGCTTAAGTGGTAAATAGATAGATAGATAGAAAACACTTTATTTGTACATTAGCAATACAGTGGAAGATATATTTACATAATTACATTAAACAGATAATGTACGGGCGGACATTGTGTAATGTAAGGGCGGACTTATTGCTAGATGCAATATCTTCCAGGCAACCTTAGGGTGGATGAAAATGATTCGGAAAGACAGTGGCAATTGGTGTTATATTTAAAATTTCAATTATTTGTAATTTCTAATAAATATGAAAATAAAAATATACAGATATTCCATATTAACCTACGTTACCTACTGTAAATACCAATAGGTACCTATCAATATACATACATAAACCTAACTGTAGTATATATACAATATATACATAATTAATATACAATGTATCTTACAATATATAACATACCTTAATACAGTACATATGTATATATTAATAAATCCTAAAGTGAAAGGTAGTGTCCATGAACCTTTTTTTTTAAATGGTTATTGATTGCGCTCGCCTAATATTTATTGGTAACGCATTCCACAAGCGTACAGCTTGAACAGTGAAAGATTAAACAGAAGGCAGCCACATCCTTGCGTGCGGAGGGCCTTGCCCTCTTCCAGTTTAGAAAGGCGCGCGCGGAAAACGTCGCGCCACCGTCTCAGGGCTTCTTCTGCTAGGGTAACGGGGAGCCTCACCCGTTAGCCCCAGGCCAGCGCTCATGGAGGCCGGAGAACATTCTTATGCCAGTTCTTCGGGACGGGAGAGTACTAGCCCTCTCGAGTTCTCTTTACGCATCACTACTTCTAACTAAAATACCTATTCACGTCACAAGTCACAGTAACGATCTCTGTGTCAAAAGTGGAGTTTATGTTACAACACACGTTTGCTAAAATATATGTATGTTTATCAGCAGTTTGGTTACCATAGTACAGTACAGGCTCTTTGATATCAGACGGCCGTGTGTGAAATGTGTAAAGTTATTATTGTTATAATATATTCAACAGTTTAGTTTATGTAATAGATACCCAATATGGTGAAACCATTGAAACAGAGGAGAAATTTAAGCTTCGAGATCGAGAAGACTTATGGCAAACTAATCTATAATTAATATATTAATTGTGAAATACAAATCTAATTGATTGTTGTTCGTTTAAAAGCACTAATCTTAGAATCTATGCGTCAGAATTGACACTTAGAAGAAAAAATAATATTATAAAGCTAAAGAGTTTGTTTGTTTGTTTGTCTGTTTGTTTGTTTGGTTAAAGCCGCTAATATCAGGAACTACTGGTTCGAATTGAAAAATTCTTTTTGTATTGGATAGCCCATGTATCCAGGAAGGCTATAGGTTATACAACATCACGCTACGGCCAATAGCAGCGGGGCAGTGACCATAAACGCAGGTTAAACTGCGGGGACGGCTAGTTATATATAATTGTAAAGATGTATAATTATCATTTAAAAATAGTATCACCGACTTCAATGCGCCTCGAAATACCCAAGTGTGTCTATAAAATTTGAAGAGTTCCCTCGATTTCTTCAGGATCTCATCATCAGATCCTGACCTGATGACCACCTAAGAAGTATAACCCTTTCAAAGAAAAGAAGAATTTTCCAAATCGGTCCAGGCGTCTTTGAGTAAGCGGTGAACATACATAAAAAAAAATATGAACATAGAACCTCCTCCTTTTTTGAAGTCGTTTAAAAAGTATGTAAGTAGATATCACAAAATGAAACTGTAATTTATTTATTTATTTAATTAAGGTTCACCAACAGTTGTTACACATATTATACAAATAGGAACATACAAGTATTTGTGACTTAAATCTAACTGCACAATCAATTATAGGCAAACACCGCATGCTAACTAATAATCAATGCTATGTAATCAAACTGTGAGCAATTGTTTTGCCATTAGAACAAAATAATGTCAAAGTATTACCACATATTATAAAACAAAGTCCCCCGCTGTGTCTGTCTATAATAATATAATCAGAATAAGGTCTGATATAATATGTGTTAGGAAATGATCTATAATTAATAATTTATGTGAAACTGTGAATATTTCGAACACCTGGTAAACAGAACGGTGTTATAGATATGTTGAAATTGAAACAAAGAACTTACAACTATTTTTTCCTTCATTCTACCATTTTACTCTATAAAAGAAAGAATCTGGTTTATAACTTCACAGTTGTTTGTTAGTTCAAATTGGATATTTCTCATAGTTTCTTTGAATCCAGTAAAGATATAACGTACCTAGGCATTTCTATTAATGCATAAGAAAGTGTTTATGCAAGTTTTCACATTATTCTATTTGTTATTTTATGATCAACTAAAGGTTTCGTAGAAGTTATCAATGCTTAAGGTGGCGTTGCTTAAACAGGTGTATCATATAAAGTTTGTTTACGCAAAAAGAGGGGTGTTATAAGTTTGACGTGTCTGTGAGCTCTTAAATGGATGAACCGATTTGAGTGCGTTTTTTTTTGTTTGAAAGGTGACTTGATCGAAAGTATTTTTAGATATATATATAAAAAAAAACCGGTTCAGCCGTTCGAAGATCATAAGCACTTTTGTAATCTTTGAAGGGATTTTCGAATCAGGGGTATTTTAATTTATGATTATAACTTAACAACTTTTAATGCGGTGCAGAATTCGCTAAATTTTACGGAAGGGTGCAAAATCGGTAATAAAAGTTTGAATTTGCATGCTGTAGACGCATTAAAGTCGAAAAAAATATATAACTACTAGATACATTCACTGACAGAGAGTCGTACCTAGATAGTTATTTTTTAATGTACTTTTGTTATCATATTTAAAAATCAATACATTATATTACTTCTTCTTTAGGCATTCCGAGAATGTTTCTACGAATTAAAAAAATTGTTGCAGTAGGAGATTGCTCCCCTTGTTTTCTGGTTATGCATAAAATAAATAGCAAGTAGTCGATGCAGTACGTTCTACTGTTCTATGTCCTAAAATAACGTACACTATGGTCATTCATTCACACCGTTCCAAGGTTATTGACCCGACAAATAGTGAAGAAAGGGTGTCTTGAACGATTCATTTTGCTATACGAGCATCATCTTTAGAACAACAGAGAAATTTAAACGACTACGAAGGTCAAGAAATCCGGTTAGGCAGGTCTGGCTTTGAGAAAGAATATCCCCGAAAATTCCAATGCGTGCTTTTTGGGCCTTGCGTTTGAAATGTCTCTGTCGCTCCCTCGCTCTAAACACTTGTTGATTCTATCAAAGTCTTTATTCGATTCCTAAGACGTCTACCGCTGAAAATACTCGTAGGCATGTAGATCAACTTTAAACGTGGTTTTAGACGAGCGGGGCGAGCCGTGGATGGCATGGGCGAGAATTGAAATTTGTTTGGCAAAATTGTTGTCAACGTTCTCCATATTTTTGGTGTAAAAGGTCTAGACGCGTGAGAATAATTGAAATATATGCGAGGCGACAATTGAAATATTTGTTTGTACAATATTGAACTTTATTGCTCTCCGTCAGCGTTGCCTAGCGATGTCTCGCGCTGGCACGCGCTTGCACCGGCCAGCGCAAAATATCGCCTCACACTTCACTTTTCTTTGTTATACAACTCTGGAATAAAATAATGAAAGTATTTTTTCGATTTTCTTGACATAAGTACAAGATTTTTTTTTCTAATATATAAACATTCTTATTTAATAAGTAACGACGAAACGTGACGGTACAAGACAAACCGCCGAACATTGATCGCACGATACGAACGGAATAGTACTGGGCATGCTATGGCAACTTGGAACATAAAAGAATTGCACTCTTTTTATTGAGTACAGTGCCATCACAAGGATAGATACCGGAACTAAAATTACTGTGTTACAATATTTAAATTTATGATTTGTATGAGGGGAAATTTATTACTCTCAAATGTATTACGATTTAAAATTCGCATTTGCAATTATCAAAATATTGCATATTAAATATCTAAAACTACTTAAAATTCTATACAAACAACAATTTGTTCACCAACACACAATAATATTAATTAAATACAATCCTAAGAATAAACATTTTTTTTTCAATATTTGGAACTTATAATATTAGGTTGGCAGCACTTCACTTATATTGCAAATGGCTGCGTATGAGTACCGATTGCCGGTTTCTTGTGCTTTTCTTTTTGCAATATAAGTTTTGATTGTTTTATGTGTAAAACTATCCGTTACTTGAATATAAAAATCGGAGATTAGTCATAAACATACATTAATTAGCTAAAGTATAAAAGTCTCATGTTAGAACCAATAAAACAAGAAACAGGGAACAACAAAACACATACATACACCGTATAGGTAGGTACCTATATATTGTTCAATTGTATATATATACCTATAGATGTGTTTATTATATTAGTTTTCGGTATCTGACCACTAGGCGAAGTTTTGTGTTGTCAATAAAAAGAAGCAGAGCTGCCTGTCTATATCCTATATACTATTGTAGTCTTTGGTACTGGGTCTTTCTCCACAAAACGCAATAGGCACTAGGTGCGATACGCTGGCCGGGGCGCGTGATTGCGCGAATCGGTGCGGGATAGCGATGTAAGTACATCCTTCGGTGTACAAGGGTAGTATCATCGTGTGATTTCAATTCACGCCCATCCCATCAACGCCCCATTTCACCAGTATTTAAAACCACGTTTACCGAGTAAATGTGAATTTTGTAAGAAGTTTTTCTATGTTATTAAAATTTTAAATGAAATAGTGTAAAGTCAACTATTATCGGCTCCTGCCTTGTATCGGCCGGTAACAAGTTTTTTACATTGATGAATAAACATAATTTTTTTAGGAGCCTAATTATCCTACGAAATGATACCTTGTTTAATTAAGAAAAAATCGATGTAATATGGTCGTTGGTGAACGACTCTCGGCCGCTCAGTGACAATTTGTTCCTTGACCTGTGAGAACTGTTAACTGGACCCTCGGCAACAGTTTTCCAGATATCATTATGAAAAATAATTGAGAGAAGAGGTAGAGAGGAGAATGCGATAACACAAAACTAATTTGGGTTTATGCCAGGTCGCTGTGCAACAGATGCCATATTTGCAATGCGCCAACTGCGTGAGAAGTACAGATCCACGCACAAAAATTTGCATATGGTGTTTGTTGACCTAGAAAAGAGTATGATAGGGCACCCTACTACCCTGAGAGGTTTTGTGGTGGAGGGTTAAGTTAATGTCGTCAATTAAATGTCGAAAATGAGAATTTTTTAATTTTTATTGTAAAGATAAAAAAAATTATAATATGTGTTTGGCATGCTTAAAATCAGTTCATCAAAATCACTTTGAGGAATGGCCGCCCACGTTCTTTCTAACAAGTCAAAAAGTTGTTGCGCGGTATGCATAGCATCCATACTCCGCAGTGATCTTCTTTGGATCATATCCCATGCGTGTTCAATTGGGTTGAGGTTTGGCGATTGATACGATCATCGGCAAGAGTGCGTATTACGACTCTACTCTTGCCGTGTGTGGACGTGCAAAACTTTCCTCTCCGCATAAATCTAAGCATTGAGGTGGACCTGATCCAAATGAGATCGGTTCTTCCACCGATCCAAAAAACCGGCCCAAACCATTGTTGTTCCCCCTCCATATGAATGAACTTCCTGACAAAATTTGACGTTCGTAATGTTCTTGACGTCTATAGGTACTTACAACTCCAGTACGTCGTCACTACTAAATTGAAGTAGAAAAAAAAGAACTAGGAACACTGAAATGGGAATATCATCATCATCATCATCATCATCTTGCCTTTTCCCAAATTTATTAGGGGTCAACGCAATATGTTTTCTTATTCCATTCTCCTCTATTATTCGTCAGCTCACTCCTCACTCCCTTTCTAGCCATATCCACTTTCACAGGATCCATCCATATTTTCTGTAGTCGCCAAATATACAAACAAAAAATGAAATTCGATAACACTTTGACTTGTATCTATTTAGGTTTTTAGATTAGCGTAGGAGTTTGAAAAGCGAAAAATAAACTTGTTAGTCTAACGGCTAACAAGTTTATTTTTCACTTTTCAATTCCTTTCTTCTTTCATCGGTTTAATTTGTTGTTAAAAAGTTTTTTTTACGCTAACCGCACGTCATGAGATAGCGCGACCACCGTTTTCAATGGAAGAAAATATCGGTCCATGTAAGTAATTTTTGAAATCATATTTGAATGGGTTTTGTAGTATAAGTGTATTTTGTTTAAAACAATGTCGTAGTTTATCATATCAACAATATTTATATTTTATTTATTGTATGTGTTGGCCGTGAAGGGGTACATTTGTACAGTCACAAGTGGGGTGCATTCATACTGTACCCCACTCATGACAGCGTGGGTTTATGAAGCTATTTATTCATTTGGATCAAATACAGGTTATGACAGTGTACCTGTGTATATCTATGTCACTTATGAGTAAGTACATTATTTTCACAGAACGCGTTAATGATGCGAAATATGGGAAAAGAGAACCTGAATCCTGAGGTGAATGAAGATGTAATGAAATCTGTGATGGAGATTTTAGACAAAAAGATTGCGTAAACCAACCATTTTTAAAGTCAATAAAAATGCAATCAATCACATTCACATCCTATCGTGTGTTTATACTTCTAAGTTAACGTCAAATTAAATTTGTATAACTAGTATTGCTATTTTTTATCTAAGGCAAGGTTCGGGCTATTTAGACTTCACTAAACAAATAAATTTAAAATAATATTTGTTATTACCGTGTACATTAACATCCCTATTTATACGAATGTACATCAACACTCTGTACCAAGCTACCCCAACACTCTGTACCAAGTTAAGCTGTGAAGATGTGGGGCGGGAGCTGTGAATCGCTTTCGTACATTTTAATCGGATGGTAATCATCGAAATACACAAATTGTTTTTGTTTTAAATTTATTTATTATTATCAATGCACACAAGTTGCATATTTTTAACGCTTTACAATCCTTACTAAACATTAACACACTACACTTCTTTTAGACAAATCTTCTCTAGTACTCGTACAACAAAATACATAAGAGACTGCCAAGACACATAAATACAATTTTCTAATACTATTCTACTGTACAATAGAAAAGGACATCGTATTGAAGTACAGAAATATCCATCGACAATGGGGGCTATTTTGAAAAGCGCCACCTGCTGGATCGCACGGGCATTGTGCTCTATGCAAAGTGACAATAGACAAATAGATCAAAGAAATGTATCCTGTTGTATGTCGCACAATATTCTTTGAGATCCGTAACACGCGTGGATGTAGAGGATGTCCCAAAACATTCAACACGTTCCTTTTTAAATTTTGTCAAAAAGGTAGTAAATTTCGAGTGTTTTTTTTATTACTATGTACACAAATCTTGAAAGTAAATTTTAACCTACTAGCAAAACGGAACTAAACAGAACAAACAGACGAGCAGATAAAAATTAAAAAAAAACTGTATTTTTAGCATAGGTATCGTGGAAATGACTGTATGAGCTTAAAAAACTATTATTTTACATTACAAACAAACACTTCAAGTTTATTTATTTGTATTGATGATGAAGATATTTATTTAGGACTTTTTAACGCTGGCAGAAATCTCTAATTTATTTATTACTGCAAAGTTAGATAAAGAAAATCGTGTTTAGTATAATGACAGCAGCAGCTTAATTTATATCTTTGTATATAATTGCGTTCCATCTTTGAAATAAAAGCAAAATGATTCGAAATTTAAAAAGAAACAAAGTTTTCGAACTCCCTATAGAGACTTGAAAGAGTTATTCGGTGGCCTATAAAAAATTGCGTGGCATTACAATATATAATTTAATTTTTTTTTTGTGGAGTAAAAATTTCAAGTGATAAATTTTAGTGTTGCAGAGAGGTGTAGAACAACGCAAATCATGTTTAAAAATAGAACAGCTTGTTTGTGGAAATATCGTTACTACACACGTTACGATAACACATAATATTAATATTTTTAAATGATTTAAAAAAAAGGAGGAGGTTCTATATTTTTTAAATGATAATGAATACATTCCAACCTCACGCGCGGGCTACAGACGTAACCCATTTATGGATCAATTAGTTTTCTGGATAAGACAAAAAATACTCAATACTCAATAGTCTATTGCTTTCATAATGTATATACATAAGTGATAACAGTTTAAGGAGTAACAATTATGGACCCTGTCGGGCGCAGCACAGTTTGTTTGGGAGAGAGGAAGATAATACAAACATATATAATTTTAAAGTAAGCGTTCAGTGTAATGTATATGGTAGGATATAATTGTGACACTTTTATATTGTATATATTATTAATTGATAGATTCGTTAATAATTTTAATATAGTATTAATAGTTGTTGTTACTTATTCAATTCAATTATTATTTTTATTATTTGATCGATTATTTATTATTATTTTAATAGTCATCAATCTGATTACCTTATTTAGAATAATAGAATTTGTGAATTTATTATTTTAAAATATATTATGTTTCTTCTAAATATTCTTTTACGCTGTAGTAGCATTTGCTAATTAATAAGAGTTTTAATTTATTAACAAAAGCATTAAATTTAGTCTCGTTTTTAATGTCAATTGGTAGTTTATTATAGATTTTTATAGACATGACCAGAGGACTACGAGAATGCATTATTAATCTAGAAGGTGGTAGATTTAATCTATTTTTGTGTCTTAAGGAAATGTTGGTTTCTTTGTCTTCCCGTTTACTATACAGTTCCGGATATTTTCGGACAAATTTACTTATTTCTAAGATATATATACTGGGTAATGTTAGAATGCCTAGATTCTGGAAGTGAGGTTTACATGTGTCTGTTTCTTCTATATTCATTAAAGTTCTTATTACTTTCTTTTGTATGGTAAATACGGTAGACGCATCTGTACTATCACCCCACAATATCACTCCATAAGACAGCCAAGAAAAGGCGTAGGCATAGTAGGTGACAAGTGCTGTAGCTAAATCTGTCGACTTTTTGATTTCACGCAAGGCGTAAGCGAATTTTGACAATTTTTTCCTAACATTTTGTACATGTTGCTTCCAGTTGACATGGGAATCTATAGTGATACCGAGCAAGTTAAATTCCTTTACTTGTTCTATGCTTATTCCTCGAAATGTGAGATTTATATCTATAGGTATCTTTTGGTATGGATGGAAAGATGTTACTTTTGTTGTGTTAAAGTTTATTTGGAGGTTATGTTCATCCATCCAACCAGTTGTTTTAGCAAGTAACAAGTTTAGGTCTTCGTTGAGGTTTACATTCGTTTTGCACAATACTAAAAAGAAGATGTCATCTGCAAACAAAACACATGGTCCATTTATTACTTTTGGTGGGTCGTTTATATATATGAGGAATAATAGACATCCTATTACACCACCCTGTGGAATTGAAGCTGTAATGTTTATTTTGTCGGATCGGATGTTTTCTATTCTATTGTTTATTTTATTAAAATATTCTATTTCTACAAACTGTTGTCTGTCTGTCAAGTATGATGTAAGCCATTCATGTGCCTTACCACGTATTCCAATTCTATACAATTTGTTAAGCAAGATTTCAAATTGCACTTTGTCGTAGGCCTTGGACATGTCTAGTAATATTCCTATTGCATATTGTTTTTTATTTAAGATGTCTAGGGCTTCCTGAATGTATTTAAATACTGCCAGGATTGTTGATTTGTTTTTACGGAAGCCGTTTTGGCATTCGTTAAATATTTTATATTTTTCGCAAAATGAGTATATGCGGTTACTCATGGCTTTCTCAAAGAGCTTAGAGGCTGTAGGTAGGCGGGCGATCGGGCGATAATTGTCAGGTTCATTCTTGGCGTTTTTTTTGTGAATCGGTTTTACTAAAGCCTGTTTTAGTAGATCCGGAAATACACCTTCTTCAAATGATTGGTTAATTATCTTATAAAAGGGCAATGTTAATTCATCAACGCAGTATTTTACTAAAATAGGTGGGACCTCGTCTATACCATGGCTTTTCTTGTTTTTAAGACATCTTATGAGGTAGTTAATTTCATAGGGTTCGACTGGGCCTAGAAACATAGTGTTTTCTGTGTAGTGAGTCGTATAGGCATTATTTATTTTCTTGTCAGCGCAATAGGTGGTCTTGCCCCCTATGGATGTAAAAAAGTTGTTAAGGTAGTTAACTATATGTGTAGGATCTGAAGAAATTTTTTTATTGATTTGTAACTGTATATTTTGCTTGTCCTTTTTTATAATTTTGTTGGTGCGATCGTTTATCACACTCCACATTGTTTTTACTTTATTTTCAGATGTTAATATTTTATTTTTATAGTGTAATTTCTTTGCTGTTAGTACTACTCTTTTTAATATTTTTTCATAATTTTTATAATGCTGTGTTAATATTGGGTTGTTTGTTTTTAACGTTAGAATTTTTAAAAGCCTTTTATTTTTACAAGATTTCCTTATACCTACTATTAACTAATGCCTTTTGTGTTGTGATCTTAACTTGATTAAATTATACGTGGTGGAATGCATTCATGCAAAGAAATTGGTAAAACGCAGCATATAACTAACCATCTTTATTTTTATCGTAATAGCTTTAATAATAAATGAATTTTTAGTTTTTAATTATAGCTTGAAACGTAATCTGCTTTAAAATCAACACTATTTTGACGCTTTGAGATCTTTCAGTCTTATTTTCATACGGGAACGTAATATTATTAATAGAATTTTCTTTTAATCCAATTAAAACAATAATCAAAATAAATTATAAAAAGCACCCTATACATACATTAAGTAAACACGACTGCCTGTCTGCGTTGGCTGCGGTCGCTAGCCTTGCTTCTAATAGAACCCCGGCCACCTTTTCCCCGAATAGACAAAGTATATTGCATGGGCTGTTCTCACAATCTTGGATGTAATCTGCCTTTCAGATTTATAGCTCTGGATATATTTTGATGCGATGTACGACGATCTATGGTCACATGTTTTCTCAAAGGACTGGAAAACATTTTGCACTTAATGTTTAAAATACAGGCTGTGCGTGGATTTGTTGCTCTATTGTCTATTGGAACGTAATAGAAAGAGATTACTGACACTACTTTGTTATTTAAAAATATTTTTGAAAAGGGGCTAAAAGCGTATATATTGGGACCTCCACGTTAGTAAATAGCCTTCAATTCACAATCTTAAATTTTGTAAACAGAATAAATTTTTCACTTTTAGCAACTGACAGATTTCTATAGGTATACAAACATAAATAGATATCTGTGTATGTTATAGAGTTAATTCATATCTTCACATGCGGTCAAAATTCAAGCTTGCTATGTACAGAATTGAATTGAATTATCTTTAAAATGTGTTTCCGTTTTTTATCTGATCTCTGAGATCTGATTCGAATGACAACGACTACACGAAAACAACTAAGTATGAATGATTTGTGAATATTACTTCTGTTCACGTAATTTAGTATGCAGTGGGCGATAAATCGATCTAGCTAGGTTTCATTTAAAAAAAACGTAAAAACAAACCGAACTCGGTCATCCAGGTACAAATTATAAATCAGTAAATTCGTGAATAAAAGCTCTATTATTTGAGAACCGAAAATGATACACTGTTGTATCATTGGCTCATACGAACGAGTATATGGACGGAATGGCATAGCTGGTTAAGCTTTATTTTATTATTTACGCAATGAGAAATTTCGTGGTTCTAGGTCAATGGGAAGTACCCTATAGGCTTTGATTTATAAAGTACAGTAATAAGTTTTAAAGCACAAATACTTTCCAGTACTCACAGGTTGCAAAATTCTTTACAGTATCGTAGATAAAGTATGATTTTTTCCTTTCCTCATAATATGATATTCAAACACCAGTTAAAAACACCTAGGGAAGCTTAAACGCAGTTTACGCATATCCAATAATTATGACAGGTTTTGTTTTCCCCCGTAGCCCTTTTATGAAACACACAAGGTACATTTTAAGAAAGTTGCAGTAACGTATGTTCTTACCTTAATTCCCTGCAGTGTCACATCATAAATATCAATAAAGGGCAAGTCATTTTTTACTAACATTTTTATAAAACCATTACGGTAGGTCGCTACGGAGTGCTTACGTTAAAATACTGTTACGTGCAGCGTCATGCTCTGTGTCCCCGAAGTAAAGGTTTTTGCATAGATTGAGGCTATATTGTGTGATTTCTCTTATTAAGAAATACTATTCTGTTTATTAACGTGTTATCGCCACATCAAAAGCTCTTGTTTATTTTATTAAAAATATGTTCAAACTATAATAGATGATAAAACAGTTCACTATTTAATAGAAATATGTTAATAGATATTATTATGACTAGTTATACCGGTAACGCAATGCTACGTATTGGTCGGTTGATAAATATTGATGAAAGGCCACGCTAACATTATAAGTTGTTAACAATCACTCGAGTGCGGATTGAAGTTCGAACAACAAAGCAGTTACTGTTATTTAGTGATTTTGATAGTTTATAGCAGTAGTTGTGGGATTGTTCCCAACAAACGTCTGAAATTTCATCTTATACTATCTGGCCCACGGCTTCGCTCGCATAAATGTAAATTTTGTCCACCAATCCCTCTTGTTGTTTTGTCAAGACCTCGGGGAAAGTACTTTTTTACGGTACCCTAAGTCCCTTTATGTAATCTTGGCGAGATGTATGCAAAGTTTCATGATGATCAGTTCAATAGTTAAGACGTGAAAGAGTAGATTTACCCTCACTATACCACACATATTAATCTATGGTTTAGCTAGCCGTTGTTATATATAAAGGCTGCTTATAAATAATGGTAGGTACAAATTTCTAAATTGGCGCTTGTTGCACTTATTACTTTGTGTATTTGTAAATAATTCCAATTAATTAACTTGTGGTTTTACAGAGTGACCTGTTTACATTGAACTTTATCTATTATGATACATTTGAAATATAGCGTTAGATTAATTCGTAAAATGTGTGTTAAAATAATACAGATAAATTACACGAATAAAATATTTTATATAGGTATGTATTGATTCCGTTCGATAGAACGCAGAATTAATTATACTACAAATACTTACTGTAATAATAATACTATATATGTATTATTAGCGCCTTAGTAACAAATAATAGGTACATTATATATTATAATGTGTACATATATAGCTACATCCCATCAAAAACATAAATGAGAAAATGGCAGCCAAGTTCAATATTAAGAATATACGTGGATCGACTTCGCCCACAAAAGAGATCCGGCTGGCATCGAGACTTACGCGCAGCTAGTGCTCTTCTCAAATCTCACCTCACATATCTAGTAGAAATATGGGCAATAGCAAACGAATATTATTCCCTTACAGTTTGCACAAAACAAAGCAATCAAATTTATATTTGACTACCACAAATTTACATTATTGTATTTAATATACAGCGTGGGTCATAATGACCCACGCTTTATAAAGAAACAAAGGATATTGTCCATTTCTGGCTTGGCGTGGACACGAAGCTCGCAAATTAACATATATGTTATTAATGTAGATTATAAGGTAGATTTTAGATGATTATCTTTGTTTTGTGTAGACCGGCGTTTATTACTTTTAATTAAAAGTATTTTGTCGGTCATTGCGGCATTTTTAAGTTCTTGATTTTAATGTAATGTTGCTAGTAGCAATTTATATACAAAACGAATTCTGGAATCTATATCTATCTATCTATCTATATAAATAAAATTGAATCGCCAAATGTGTTGCTAAGCGCAAAACTCGAGAACAGATCGACCGATTCCGCAATATTTTTTTTTATCTACATTAAGGTACAAGGAAGGTTCTTATGGAGACAAAAAACGTAAAAATTGCGAGGAAAATAGTAAAAATAACACATTTCCTATACAAACCACAGAGTAAATAATAATTAAAACACATATCCCCAGTTGTCAAACATTTGACTTTAACTTTGGACAGAACGAAGTCTATCGGGGCAGCTAGTTATCAAAAAAACAAATTTGGTTGATAGGGAAAAACAGGATTTTTAAATGGAAATTATTTTATTTGTTAATATCATAATTTTTTTTTTTTAATTCGTTCATTCGTGAGTCTTTGAAATAAAACTAAGATGTATTTTTTACTAACGAAAAGTATTTAACCGTGGCATAAGACTGTTGTGATTTATTTTTATATGTGTATATGTATATAGCAACACAGGAAACAAAATAAATGTCCATCCGATCCGTCATTCGCTTTGTTTTGGAAGTTTGGCACTTATTAAAAGAAAACACCTCGTTTTTGGGATTTAAGTCTTTAACTGGAAAATTAACCGTGACGGTCCTTTTATTACTGACCCTAAGGAGATTGAACCCAATCAAAACGTTGATCGTTGCTTGAATAAGGATACTGAAACAACAACGAACCAGATCCCGTGTGTTAATTTAAGTGTTAAATATTATAACCGATATAACTTAGGAGCGAAGACATAACCTTGATGTAAACCAAGTTATAATCTGCTATAAGAAAGTGCAAAGTAAAATTGCACCATTATCTGTTTTAACTGCAAGAGTACCTATAAAGTATGCAATAACAACAGTATGATTAACAAATCCTTTTTCACATTGATCACAGCTCGGAAACGAGTGTTATATGTTGTTAAGAACGTCTAGCGCCATCTAGGATCTTGAGGGGGAACTGATCGTGATTGAACATACAAACTTATGAACACGAAATACCCCGTCTTAATTTTTATTGCTTCTATTCCTAATTAGAATTCGATGGGCATTACTTGACATCCGAATTTTGTCTGTGCAACCTACTTAAATATAGGTTAAATATGTTCAAGTTATAGGTGTAGGTAATTCTATTTCTCAATCCACACAGTCGTGCAACATCCAACTGCGGTCTGAACTAAGCTCGTACAACACACACTTTTACTGTCTTGTTTTATCGCGCATTACATAGCAATTACAGTCATTAGGTGTAAATCACAAAACTGAAATACCCGATAATATAAAACTCGCAGACCCAGATTTTTATTTAAGAAAGAAGCAAGAAAAGAAAATACATTTATTTTGACAGAAAAAAGACACGACACATACTGCAGAAAACGCACAATAAATAATAATTAAACAAAAGTAGGTAATGTTGGGAAACAGAGAATGATAAGAAAAATCCATAATATTACAATGACAATAAAAAATATAAATATTAATTATTAAATATACAGATTAATAACATTGTTAAATATACAAACTATTATTTTAATCTTAATTAAAAAAGAAAAAGACAACCTTGATGGGTCGATTCATACATTAAACCTAATTTCTTAGGTTAATGCAGTGTGCGTCACAGTATCTGTCAAAAATCTAAAATTTACCTAACGAAATACATTTATTAATAGGCGCAGATAAGTTCTGGGAACTACTATTTGAGGGTCTAATTCGTTTACCTACAAAACTTCTTATTTACAAAACACACAATTAAGTTGGATCATATCGGGATCGGTACAGAGGAGCTTCGCATGAAAAACAAATTCGCTGTAATTTTAAAACATGAAGAGATAAGTTCAAATTATAAACATCTCACTAAAAGTGAAAGTGTGTGCGAAAATTTATATAAACATACTACTTTGCGCGACAATAAAGGCCGTTTTTCTGTGCGTGTTCGTTGTTATCTATAGCTGAGAACACGTTTTATGCACTTGAGAGGAAATTACTTCGTTGCACACCGTCCTATAGGCAAATGTATATGTATATATAAGGCGTCTTTATGAGAGAATATTTAAACTTAGGTCATATGAGTCGCATTAATAACTTTTTATTCTCATGCTATTTCATACCGCATCATGGTGTTTACAAAGAGCATAACTCGGCCACTAAACTTAGGGTCGTCTTTGATGAAAGTGCTAAATCTCCGTCGAGCGAGTCATTGAATGACATACAGCATGTCGGACCTGCTTTACAGATATATTTTTTTGTTTTACTTCGATTTCGATAATTTAAATATGTTGCAAGCACGGATATTGAGAAGTTGAGCAGAGATATTTACAATTAATTCTTTGGAGGGAGAATCCATCTGAACCCCTCGGTATGTACAGTAACGTATGGGAAGGCCCCTTATTTAAGTAGTCGATGTTTAAAGCAACTTGCATTGGAATGTAATGATGACGCTCAGGTGATTAATGATGATTTTTTGTTGATGACCTTATTACAGGCCATGATGAAAAACAGACTGATGGATATATGCAGCAAGATCTCGAAGGTATTAGAATCTGGTTGCTTTCCTTTCAGGAAGTGGTTATTCAATTTTTCGACTTCACAAACAAAGCTGCCACATCCATCAAAGAAAACCGGTTAACAAAACCCGGCTGACTTGTTATCGCGCGGTGTTCACTTAGATATACTTACGTCGTGTGATATGTGGTGGCACGGCCCTCCATTTTTAAGTTTCCCAACATAGACTGGGTACGTGAGGGTATTGATTTTAACATTAATTATGTAGAAGTACCTGAGCTAAAATCCGTTAAGACGGTTTTAGTTAGTCAAATTAATACAATTTCCTTTCCATTTGAACTATTTTCATGTGTTAACCGTATGCGGCGTATGACGGCGTACATTATGCGTTTTATTAAAAATTGTCGCACACAGATAAAGTCACAGCCAGGGATCGGAAAACCCATGCATAACGGTAACCTTTATAAACGGTTACCGAATCAATCTGTAACCGTTTGAAACGGTTACAGGTTGATTCGGTTAACAGATAATTTATGTTATTGTGGTAACCCATACAATAAGGGTTAACACGTAACAGTTAACCCAAATAAAAGGGTTTATTTATAGAATCTGTTAACCCATATGAAAAAGTTAACCCAGGACTTCGGTTATTTTGCGACGTTGCCTATTAAACTTCATAGGGCGGTGTTATTTCTTACTTCTTCGTTATTTCTCTCGTAAACGTGCACGGCTACGCCGGGCGTTTCTGGCAGTTATTCATTAAACTTCACACGACACGACACAGTGTAATGGCCTTAATATAATTATGTATTTCCACGGGAATTCACGTGATTACGAAATAGGTATCACCAGGTTGCATTGGACGTGGTTCGCCTGTGAGCACGGCCAGTGCAACCTGATCGAATGGTCAGGCAATTCAGAGGTATGTAATACCTATTTGGTGATCGCGTTAACTCCCGCGTAAATACATAATTATTATTGTTTTACTTTTCTACCTTTTTTAAAATACCTATTTTGTTTTAATATTTCGTGTCTAGAAGTCTATTTCAAATTGAAACAAGTAGGTAACATATGTCGCTATCCAAATAAGCAATTCATTTTTTGACTAAAGTCTGATACGCTTAAATAAACTTTAATACCACGTTGCGAGAGCCGCTATCCGTTGAATGCCATCTCTTTTGCTCTGTATTTTTAGTAAGCGTCTTCGTAGGTGTCGATTAAAATAACGTCATCATAGTTCGTTTTGAACAAGTTTTTATACGGCATTTGAATGATTGGGACTCTCGCTGCGTTGAAATAAAGTTGAGTATACGTTGTCAGGTTTTAGTGAAATTTAGTGGCGCTGAGAAATAGATGCCAGTAACAAATAGACCTTATTGCGAAAAACACTAGGTTGATTTCATATGAAGAAATTAAGTCAGGTTTTAGTTAAGAGAGTGTGCAATAGAATCGGCACCAATATCTACTTATTTAAATTGATTAAAACTTCCTCTTAAGTAAAATCAATTGTTATTTTTAATCGAATTGGCGTTTGGCGCTAGGTCATAACTAGAGATCGGATAATCGGATGCATATTTACCTAAAGTTATTTTTTGGATAACAAATTATGGAAGCGGCTTCTAAGTATATTTTTATTTAAAATAAAATCCCGGGATTCCGGAATCGCATAACTAATCGGATGTATATTTACTTCAAGGTAATTCTTTTTAAGTTAAGGTGTTTCCCATTCGAGTATGTACGTATGTAAGGTGTAAGAGAAATGGTGGTGTGGTAAATAAGAAAACATAAATTAATATAAACTTATTTATTCATTACATCACATAATATTTTTATGTTGCACACACAGAAACTACATAGAAGAGAAATGAAAGATAGAAAAGTTGTACATGGGCACGGGATTCTTTCGATAAAAAAGTGCTTTCCATAATAGCCAACATCTCAACTTTAGGTAAATATGCCTTCGAATATCCGATCTCTAGTCATAACTAATTGACTAGGTAGTTATCAAACTGTCAAAAAGAATATAAATGAACCGACCGAGTAGGTATATGGGAAGCTATATTAACCCTGATATCAACACAAGCTATCATGGGCAACTGCATCTTAAGAGTTACAAGTGCATTGCTGCCCTTTAAGGTGGGAGTAGGGGAAGGGTTAAGGTCCCCGGTAACCACACTCACTCGGCGGAAAGCAATGCAAGCATTCCTTCACTGCCGGTTTTCTGTGAGCTTCGAGCCGTACAGTGTACAATAGAATCGGCACCATTATTACTAGCGTATAGAGTAGACACCGCGAAGAAAAAGTTTGTAACGCAAACTGCGGTCCCTGCACCGCAGTGAAAACAAATCTATGTAGCAGTTCGTTGGGCAACACGCGTATACGCCACGAAAATCACGGCGCTTAGGACCTTACGCTCGCGAGAAAACTACAACTCAAAAACGATCGAGCGCTGCTTGTTAATAGCGTAGGATTTGACTACAAAATTATTGTTTTAGCGCTGCAGCGCGTTTTAGTTTTTATTCAAACGGAAACTGAACATGTATTTCGTTTTGAGTGGCTTTTCGAGTAGGTACATAATATCTCGATGGCTGTAATACAATTTACTTATGTTGTGATGACTATCTGGTAAATTAAATGAGTGGCCGTGAGTTTTTTTGCCCGATTTCTTCTCACAAGGACTCCTTCAACCATTTTAAACAGACTGTTTTAGATCAAGATACAGTATTCTATTATAAATTTTTCTCAATTTAAATGCATACCTACCTAAACATTTAACATCCTATTTTTTTTTTAACGGGTATGAATAAAATCATGCGTAAAATGGAATCAGATAAAGAAAATGATCCAAATGTTGGAAATACAGATTTACAAGATTTGTTTCAAGAAAATAAAGCCAAGCATAAGAAGAAGTTAATCGTGAGGACGATGTGACAACATGTGGCTCCCGCTCGTCTTACAAGTCAAATACGGCATTCACACAGGACGCTCAACGTTAGTCTGAAGACGATTTTATCGAGAACGAGTCCCAATAGCCAATTTTAATTCCAACAGCACATTCAAATAATAGGCGTGACGCGACGGTTATGACCACGTTCCCTTATTTGCCAGGAATTATGGAAAATTGTTCTGCAAATTTATCTCCCACGAACTTAAGAAGTTCGAAGGTGACGAACGTTATGACACCATACAAAAAGTTACCGAGGTTTTGAATTACAGGAAATGAAAATCTAAGAAATAGTACTCAGAATCATATTTATTAAAAAAAATGGGTTTCATCAAAAATTGGTAGGTTGATTGACTAATCGGTAATAAAACAATTTTCTAAAATCATGTCAATTATTTTGTCACTGTAATATTTAATCATCCGAAAGATTTTCATTGCACTTGATGAGAACAATATTTTTTATAGTTTGTTCCAATAAACGATTTCTTAAAGGAGTCAAAATAAATTTGAGAACTGAGAATAGACGTTCTACAGTTACTTGCTGGCGCAGCAAGGATCACCAGCACTACTTCCGCTGACTTATATGGTAATTTATGCGACGAGTATTCTAGCACGTTTTCAGTAATTGCAAGTACTTAATGTGCTTTTTCTGTTATCAATCTTATTTTTTTAGGATTGGCTTCGCCTAGAAAATATCAGAGCCTTGATATCACAAAAAGCTTGATCTTCCAGATCCTCAAATGGTTTTCCATGAATAGAAATAAGTCTAACGCAACAATTCAATCATTTTTTTTTTCTTTTTCGGATTTACTTTCTTTGATTTTAGTGGTTACTTTATTTATTTCTATTACTTCTTTGTGTATGACTTGATGTTGTAAATGCAGGTGGTTCTTCAGATTTGTTGCGCGTTTACCTTGAAAATGAGAACAATTAATGTAACATGTAAATTTTCGGTAAACTTATTAACTTTCTACTTCGTGCCCCAATTCTGTCAGTCAAAATCAGCGTTGCCAGACGTCCCGATTTTGGCGGGATGTCCCGATTTTTAAATCATAATTAAATGTCCCGCGCGGGACAGGCTCAGTCCCGCTTTTCGGGGATAACTCGACCGTGCGTGCAGCGTGCGTGATTTTGACTTGTTTTTTTAATTTTTTTTTTATTCCGAAGACGAATAAGGCTCAACTATTTAACGATAGGGTAAATTGGATTTTAAATACTATACTTTTATTAAAATACATTTTCTATGGCTATTTTTGCTATCTATTCTCACGTAAACGTAATTTGAATTCAAATAATAAGATAAATATGTATTTATAAACTTCTGATTAATTTTATACTTTTTTTAATATGTCCTGCATTCGACGAAAGAATCCCGCTTTTTTCATTCAAAAAGTTCCAAAATCCCGACTTGGCAAAAAAAAATCTGGCAACGCTGGTCAAAATACACGAAGTCTTTAACCAAAACCCATAATATTTATTAATACTACGATTAATGAGATCACGAAAAAGTCAAAACTAGTAGGTATGATATGACTACTAATACTTACACGGAACAGTTTTATGATATAAACGGTTAATCAGTTCATCAATATCATTTAAATAATTATTTTATTGTTCACTTTTTTACTAAATTAAATTGGAGCAAACTATCAGTCCTAAACTTAACATGATAATTATATTAAGATAAAAATGGCCAAGTAAATTTGTTCAAAAGACTTTTAAGCTAATACCAAAATATAAGGTAACTTACCTTTAATTTTATTATTTGTTTCCACATAATTTGCATAACCTGTATTTAGAATGTTCATCCCATTCGAAATATCTGTGGACGGCATTTGTTGTCATTCGCGGCATATTTACACTTACGTATATATATATACAGCAAAGTTTGCAAGCGCATCAAACACTCAAAAACTCAAAACAATGTGAGCGATACGTAGATACCTACTAAGTCGATACGCGTGATTCGCGATATATATACTTGTCTCTTTTTGTTTTATGAAAGTATTAGAAACAAAAAAGACATAGATGCGCGGCGCGTGCGATGTCCTGCCGATTGGTTAAGCCGCGCACGCGCTGCGGTTGCTAGGATACGTACTGCGAGTGAGTGACAAGGAATGAAACACTGACTAATATGCAGAAACCTATATATCGATTCGGTTAAGGTTAACCGTAATTATCCTGTAACAGGCTATTCCTGTTAACACATTTAATTCTGTAACATCCATTTCTGTTAATCCAAATTGTATGTTAACCCATTTCCAATAAGGTTAATAACAGGTTATTTCGGTTAGGTTAACCCTAACCGGAATATCCCTGGTCACAGCACCTTAATGGTTGTCTTTCGGTTGATGAATTGGAATATTCGACTAGAGTTTATAAAAAAAAACACAACCACAGTTCTTTTCAGATATCTATGATAAATTGAAATATAATAAACCTTTCAAATGTCATCGTGAAATTTCAAGTTTAAATATATTTTTTGATGAATATGATTTGATTCAACTAATGCGGTCCAAGTCGATTCCATATAATAAAAAACATCCCATGCTGTTATGTGCTAGGCATAAATTTATACGGCTTCTCTTTCCTCCCGCCTCCCTTCTTCCGCCGCAGTTGTTATTAGCTACAATTAGAGATACTTCGTGGCCTCTGAGAGGGCATAACTTGGCTAAACAAACAGTTCACGCCTGTGTGAAATGCGTACGTATGAAAGCTAAACCTTTAAGTATACAGATGAGTAACTTACCTCTGGAGCGACTGGAGCCTGCATATCCGTTCATTCGGTGTGGCGTGGACTATGCTGGGCCTTTGTTTATAATAAACCGTGCTGGAAGAGGAGCAAAATTGTCTAAATGTTATGTTTGTCTATATGTCTGTTTCATAAAGCGCGCTATACATTTAGAGTTGGTCACAAGGTTAACTACACAAGCATATTTAGGCCGTCCGCTCACTGCACCAGCCAGCCAAGACCTCACGGCGAGAGCTACGCAACGCCTTCTTTGCTATGATCATATGTAGCAGATGCGACAGCATTTTTGGATGCGGTGGTCCAAGGAGTACATTACTGAACTGCAGAAGAGAACGAATTGTCAATCCAAGCAAGACAACATTACTTCTAATGCTCTTGTTTTAATTAAAGAAGAAAATCTGAAGTGGCGCTTGGGACGGGTGCTGAAGACTTTCACTGGAAGGGATAGAATCTCGCGCGTCGCCAACATCAAAACAGCGACGAGCGTAATCCGTAGATCATTCGCAAAGGTCTGTCCACTGCTGACTTTTTGAAAAAGAACACACCTGTGAGTCATCAACCCTTTTGGAACCAGGTGCTTCCAAGGCCGGGGGCATGTTAAGAATGTCTAGCGCCTTCTAGGATCTTGACGGGGAACTGATCGCGATTGAACATAAGAACGAGTGAACATAAGAACACGAAATCCCTCCTTAATTTTTATTGCCTCTATTCCTAATTTGAATTCGATGGTCATTACTTGCCATCCGAATTTTGCCTGTACAACCTACTTAAATTTACACATTTAACCAATTAAAATAAAATAAAGAAACTCATTGAAGAAAACCCTACCTACCTAAATATTCGCTGGAAGAGCTAACATATATCACACTTGCTGGACAACTGCTCTAAATGAAACAAATGTGTTGGATGCAGAAGCTTCCAGCAGTAAGGGACACCATTGACATGTTTATATTAACTGTGAAAGTTCCATCTTGCGAGCAAGATCCCACACAATGCCTACAGACACAAAAAGAGAAATCCGCTAAACAAATACTATAACAGAATGGATTATCCCTCGACAAGTAAGTTTTTAATTATTTTTTTATATTAGACTGTTCTTGGATTAGCATAGATTTCTGCAACCTAACGGTTCTACAGATAATTGGCTGGATAATTGATATACTTTTTATTTTTATTTATACAATTAATTTATAATTCATCTCAATCAATCTAATTAATAATCTAATTAATTAATTATATTGACAGTAATTGTTTGTCCATCACAGTATCTGTCATTCGGTGTCATAAACAAATAACCCGCCCCTGGTCGCTCCCGGCGCAAAGGTGCCCATAACGCTTGCTGCGTTCCCACGCTGAATGGCTATGGCCAACCTCTGCACCAGGAACGACCCTGAGCGGGAGTCGCCACTCACTTTGTTCAGCCTGCGCCCAAGGTCGAGAACAAACCCCTTAGCGTCAGTACTCCAACTGCCCAAGGTTTCCACAGCTATGGACACGAAATAGTACAACGTCTCCAAGGCCGCGTACTTTAGTCTTTTCCTTAAACAGGCGTCCTCCGCGGCGGCTGACGGGAAGCGGACAGTACGACTCAGATGGCTGGCGGCAACCGTGCTGACGCATGTGGCGTCCCAAATCAGGCACTTACCATTTTTCCAAGGCACCAGCGTCAGCCCGTCCGGCCTCTTCCCGTCAGATCTGCTCAGACCCGGAGGCTCGAGCATACAAGGGACGTTGGCCGATATAAGGGCTCTACGAACTATGTCGTTGAGAGCATGATGACGCGGAAACCTACCTGTGCGACGACGGCAACTAAGAGCATGAAAGCCATCGGCCTCCACCGTAGAGCCGCAGATGCACGCATGGGGCTCACACACCCTGCAACCCAGGCGGAAGGCCACCGACACACGTAAAGAGTCGTCGTCAAGTAAAGTGCCAAGGTGAGGCGAAGGCAGCGCGTGCAGCCACGCTCCAGACTCGGATTGTGACACAGCTCGTAATCTAGCCATATCGGCCCCCGAAGCGCCATCCAATAATTCTTCTTGGACGCCCTTAACCCCCACGTCATCCAACGCCCGCTGAACGTTCCTAGCTTCGGGGATAGTGGCACCCGGGTTGAGGGTCGACCAAGCCAATACAGCACCCGACACAAACGGTATGCATACCTCACCACCATTGGGACTCAATAGGACAGTGACAAGGCTGGCAACACCGTGCGCAGACGCCAGAAAAGCTGGCAGGCCCACATCACATGCGCGACGCACCCCAAGACCACCACACCGAATCGGGAGAGCCGCTTGACTCCACTGGGTATCATCTAGAGAGACATTGATGACGGACTCTACGACCGATTTCAAGGTTGTGTCAAGATTTGAAACTTCCTCGGGACACAGCCAAGTAGGGGTGGTTCTTAACAGGTATGTGATTTTTGGGAGGGCAAAGCACATACGCAACAGGACAATGGCAACGTGTGCGGAAAGTTCTTTGAGACGTACGTGAGCAGTAAGAAGAAGACGTATTCTAGACTTAATGGCCTCAGGAACTGCGTTAAGAAAGATAGGAGAACCTAAAAGGTTGAAATCGGAAGAAGTAAGTTCCTTGAGGCCTGGTAAAAGAGCACCAAAACGAGAGAAGTGTGTTCGAGCCTCATTGCTGCAGGGGAAGAATTCACACTTCGAGGGATTCACCTCCAGACCCAGGTCTCTAAGGCGTGGAATGAGAGCTTCTAGATCCTGGCGCACGTCTTCCGGATTACCCCCGATAGTGCCATCGTCCAGGTACCACACGTTTAAAGAAGACTTAAGCTCGACAATCACTCTGTGTATTGCCAGACTAAAAACTAGTGGACCTAGCGGATCTCCGTGCTGGGCTCCCACTTGAGAAACAATGAGCTTATCGTCGAAGAAGAGATTAGAGGGAAGTCTGTAGACCTGATGGAGATATGGATAGAGTGAAGGAATTTTCTCCTTAACCTCCCACAACAGAACGTCCCTTTCCAATGTGTTAAAAGCGTTTCGAATATCGAGCTTCAACACAATACTGCCCTTGTTCTTCGAGTCCATCGCAAATGATCGCGTGGCGTGTATGGCCGCCTCGCAACCCAGGCGGGTGCCAAATCCCAATTGGTGTGGCCGCAGGTACTCAGCCATCTCGTCTCTAACGGCGCGGCAAGCTACTTTTGCAGTCAGACGGCGAAAAACGCTACCGACTGCGATAGGTCTTAATCCACCGTCCTTCTTGGCCAACGCGAAGAGCGAGGCGCCGTATAGATATGGACACACCAATGGGTTTAACTGACCACTAAGCAAGAAATTCACAAGTTTAGCTAGGCACCCCAAAAGGCGCCTCCCGTTCTCGCCAGCCGATACTGATGTTAGCTCTTTTAGGTGTCCCGGCCGAAACCCGTCCAAGCCCGCCGCTGAGCCGCTGTAAAAAGAACCAAGTGCCGACACAATGTCCTCCACTGTAACAGACACCGGAACGCATAATGTGTCCGGATCTACCGGAAAATTTAGAGGGCGCGAAGAACTCGGATGCTTAAGTCTCATGGCGGCGAGTGTGTCGAGATCCCGCTCAGCAAAGGAGTCCTCCGTCATAAGAAGACGCACCGCACCCCTTAAGTCACCGTCAAAAACTTTAGATTCGATCATCTTCTTGTTTGATCGCAACCCAAGCCTGTTCCTCTCTGAGGCAATCTCCTCGCCATGCACGCACCGACCGAATGCCATGATATTTGCTTTGACTTTGGCTGTCATGTTACCAGGCAGATTCTTTGACGGGACCTTTAAGGCAGTGTATGCAAAAGTAAGAAGAGTGCTCCACTCTTCCACCCCGTTACAACTTACACAAGACTCAATAACATCGCAGAGTGTGCCGGCGGCTTGATTGCGAGCATTTTTGGGGATGTGCCGAAGAATCGGAACGAGTCCCTTCATGGCAGCAAGTCTTTCAAGGGGACACCGAGCATGCGGAGGAGCTGGCGGCGCATGTATCACTGTATCGGCCGGACTCACCTGCGAAGCGATGACCTGGTGCCTCGCATGCTTATGCATGCGACCTATATGTATCTTCAGCCCGTGTTCGGAGAAAGTACGTGTAGACCCGGGGCAGTGGGGGCAAGACAAATTCAAAAAAGTTACACTCATAATGAAGCTAAAATCAAAATCACCTAAGAAATTATATAACTACAAAACACTATACAATAACAAAATTCAATCGCTAAAAAATTACGTTCACATAGAATACAAAAAAAAAAAAATTCATTCAAATAAAAAGTCAAACAAAATACGAAAGGGCGCAGACAAATTCGTCTTTGACTAATAACATAAAAAAAAAAATTGACAAAACAAAAATTTTACTAAAACAAAAAGAAAACCGCAAATAGATAATTTGATTAAATAGCAATTGGAAAAATTTGTCAAAGCAATAAACAAATAAATAACTCCGTAACCCTCAGATAATAATTAATTCTAGGCACCAAAACTATTACAGTCGAGACTGTTTAATAAGTATAATATTGTACATAGGTCCACAGTTAATAATAAATTAATCCGGCTGAATAATTATTAAATTGGTACCGAATAACAAAAACCGATATGTGACTATATATTATTATAATATATTGTAATATAGATATCTTTTTCTTGAACTTGCACGAATGCTACAGGTGTCGCCCTCGTGCGAGCAGTTGTGACCAGTGACAAAAACAAATAAGACAGTTTAACAAAAATTAAAAATGACCTAAAAAATTAAATAAGTATAAAACTTTAAATAAAACCAGAATAAAATCACTAATTAAAGTAAAAATTACGTACAAATAAAAAAAAACAAATATATTACGAAATAAAAATTACGTTCAATTAAAATACAAAAAAGCCCAAATTGATTAAATTGCAATTGGGAAAATTTATTAAAATAAAAAAAGTCCAAACCCTTACAAAATAATCAATTTAAGTTATCAAAACGTACAAAACCCAAAATACCAAAATGTTTAGTAAAGACTGTTTAGTAAATACAATATTGTACAAGGTCCCTAGTTAACAATATATAAATCAGCCTGAATAAAGAAGAGACTAAAACGTTAAGTTACAATATATTTTATTTATTTTTTTCTTTTTCTGAACCTGTACGCATGCGTTAGGTGTCGCCCTCTCGCGAGCAGTTGTGTCCCGCCCAGCTGCGCAGGGCAGTCAATCCGCGACGAAATAGCTGCGATCGATCATCCGCTTAGCACGTACTACCGACGCGGTGCAAGAGATGGCCACAGTAGTTTGACTTTTTATAGGGGAAGTATAAAGAATTTAGATTAAGACCCTAAAAAAAAAACCCCCACAATCACCAGCACCGGCCCCACTCAATCACTTGCACAGAGGGACATTCCGCAGGGCAGCTCTCAGCAAAACTCCGATGTCGTGGAAAGAACATCCGACTAACTGAGCGATCCGGGGGCCGCCGTCACAATATTTGTCCTCTATTGATATACTGTCAATAACATGTTAGATAAAATTATATTTACATAGAAGAAGTAGCAAGTGTAGTTGAAAATATTAATCTAAATGACAATGTAACAAAAAGTAAAAAAATTGTCAGACGCTACAGTAACCATGGAGTGCCATTTTTAAATGCTTTAGCTGCCTGGGAGCAAAGAAGCTAAGCCAGCAGCAAGCTAAGAGCCAACCAATAAAAACTCATGTTCAGCTGTGTGTACCCAACAATAGTAAAATATTGAGAATAATAATTTTGATTAACTTCATTGCAGTCACGAGGATCCAATCACATATACCATCCTTGATGGCAGAGAGTATCACATCCTTTATCACCATCTCAAGTTAATCCATCAACTACAAGATAACTGTATCTAATCCCACTAGAGCTCCAGACACGCAAGCTCATTTTTTCCCCCAGAATATGGCTCATTAGAGAGGCTAGTACTGCCAAAATAAAAAATAAAAGAAGCTACTAATACAAGTGGATTGTTTAGTCGTGTAACTGATGGTGGTGTGAGAAACCCTGTTGTTACAGAAAGTTCAAATTTACTTGTATCAAAAAAAATCATACGCCCTGCACAAGTATAGGTACCTAATATAGCCTATGTTATGAAAAATAGTAACAAAATAGTAATGAAAAATAACATTCTTTATAATAATAATAAACAGGATACGGAAGCAATTAAGCAGTATTGCTGCAATTGTAGTGTCGCCCAAAAGGAAGGTGGGTTGCTGCGCTCATATTGTGATGACAATCATTTGATTTTTTTGGTTGGGCAAGGTATGAATAAAATATAAACCTACTAGCCCAGTTTCTGGATAATATATTATTAAGTTATCATTCCGAATAATAAAAAATTATGAGTGTTTTATTTACATGACCTGATCAAATTTTAAATGTTAAAAAAATGTTATATGAATTCTGCTCGTACCATCCTACTAATATTATAAACGTCAAAATTTGTGAGGATGTATGGATGTATGTATGTATGGACGTTTGTTACTCTTTCATGCCAAAACTACTGGAGCGGTTGCGATGAAACTTGGTATGTAAATAGAAATGATACCATTTTATTTTGCTCTTGAAGCAAACATATTATATTCGTAAACAGTATAGCATATCTTGCAGATTATTTAAATACTCGTGCAACACCTCTGCCATTCCTGCCAGCCTTTTTGGAGTCATTCACTTAGGAAGATATATCTGCTCCGTGGGAAGATACCACTAATTATCGCACTATTTGTCATTAATAACAATAATACCTTGACATTGACACATCAAACATGGCAGAGCCTGTATTATGGTAAACAGACTGCTGATAAACACAATTCCTATTTCTAAAATAATAGATTTCTAAATACATTCATATTATAGTAAATTACACAAGCAAATGATCATGCTAACAGACAATTATTTGTCCTGGGTGGGAATCGAACCCACGACCTCTGGCTGAGCAGTCAGGTCATTAAATTTTAATTTGTTATAGGCATTTTGTAATGCTTATTGACTGTAATGTTTTTTTGAGTATAATTAAGTTCTTTTAACCTTAAAATATTCTTAACCAATAGTTTAGTTATAGAATATTTGAGGTTTTAGTTTTACCTACATCAATAAATTAATCAGCCTTTCGCAGTTCACTGCTGGGAATAGGGCTCGTCCAATGTGTGCCATAGCACCCACCCCTCCGCATCACATCTGATTTTTGAGATTTCTTAAATGAATGCACCTCTTCCTTGTTTGATGATGGTTAAAAATGCATTGTATATTGGTACTAATTTTTTTCATACAAAATAAATGTGTATTGCATCTAAAAATGTCCGCGAATCGTAGAAAATTTCATGACAATTTTTAATACAGTCATAATTTAAATGAGTAACATCTGTTAAATGAGCAAAACAACATAATTGAATCACTTTCCTCGTCCTCACATTGTCTTTGATCCCCGAGCTTTTCCCTCCGGTGAGAAATACAGGGCGCGGGGTGCGCAGGGCGTTTTTACTCTGTATATAAGCTGAGTGGCCACTTGACAGTCCACTGTTGGTCTCTAACCGTGGCAACAATTGCACAGCCACAACTAGTGATATGAGTGCAGTGCAGTGTAGGTGAGTGAAAAAAAAGTTATTTTAAAACTTTATTCCGGTGTGTCTATGGAAGAAATTTAAAAAGAGCTTATTGCATTTTGAATTTGGAAGTGACTTCGCGGTTTCGGGTGATATGACTGCATTTTATTTTTATACGAATTAAAAACGTACGAATTCGAGGATGCTTAATATTTTAATTTATTCAACAAAAAGATTATGAAAATTATGTCTCTTAATATACAAACTCTTTAAAAAGTTTATTAATCCATTTTCAAAGATTAAAAAATCAATAAAGTTAAAATAATTTGAAATTTTGTTATAACTTTCATTTTTTTACATCAAGACCATCATATTTTATATGCTAATTAAATGATGAGTGTTTTTTGGGAGAGTCAGTTTAAAGTTTACTCTGTCTTAGTTGCCATTTGGGTATTATTAAAAAATATGCAATTACGAGTACGCCGACACTGCTAAAATATTAAACATCTTCGTGTAATTATTGGCAAAAAAAACATCGGGGCAAACAACATTAAATACCTTTGAGTCTTGTACGGAAAATCGTGTACTCAGGTATATTGCATTGAGTGGGTAATTAATAACTGATAATAGATATGATATAATGGTCCGGCCAAGCTAGCTAGAAGAATAGGGGTAAGCTGCATACAGCTGAAAATATGTACGAATGTTGGAAACACCATCACTACATAGTATAAAACAAAGTCGCTTTCTCAGTCCCTATATCCCTATGTATGCTTAAATCTTTAAAACTACACAACGGATTTTGATGCAGTTTTTTTTAATAGACAGAGTGATTGAAGAGGAAGGTTTATATGTATAATAACATCCATTAAATAGTGGAGAAATACTGTTATTTTTAAGGTTTCTAATGTGATGTCGTAAATAATTACATAACTACTGGATCGATTTTAATCATTTTTTCAGTGAATGACATAGGCTATATATTTTATACCCGTGCGAAGCCGGAGCGGGGCGCTAGTTCTATATGAAATGTGAAAAGTCTCCACCGATCTCGTGCGTGCAAAAAAAGTTATTCAAGATGAAATTTCTCAAATATGGGTTTTTTGCATTTTTCAGCCAAACGGTAAGTTTTATCATAAAGTAGGTTAGGCAAAAATTGTAGATCATGCAATTATCAATAGAAATGTCCTTCCACTTTTTTCCTAAGAATTGCTATTTCTGTAATATAACGATTTAAATAGTTGAAAATGTCGTGTTCTCCATAATATGCACGATTACGCTGCCTATACAAGTGATAGGAAATCCGATACATTACTTTTAAGGAGTTGAAGTGGAGCTCATTCGGAGCTAATTTTGTCCCGGGATACTATATCTTGAACTTGGTTATTTCTGAGTTATTCGAAATTAAAGAATTTTAATTAAATAAGTTTTCAAGTCAAAATGTACCCTTGTGGTGAAATATACGGAATTTTGTTTATTGTTTTGCACTTTTCTAAAAACAGCTAAAAAATACAGCAATTTTTTTAATAAAGGTTAAAAAATCAATTGTTTTTTCGCGAATAAATCAATTTTAAGAAAATAAACAATCAGTTTCTAAAAAAAATGTATGGAGTATTGCGTACAAGTTACTTAACTAACTTCCTTAGTTCATGAGCTATTCAAAAAGGTGTTAATGAAGTACAATCGATTCAAGTAAAAAAGGAATTATTTAAATCGGTTCACAAATGATGAAGACATCGCGTAACATACACACAAAACGGCGACGCTACTAAACGTGTCCATATTATGGAGAATACAACTTTAGTAAATTTTAGAATCGCTTTTGCTCAGAACTGGTGAATCTTAGAGAAAAAACTGTAAGCACAATTTTTGTAGATAATTGTATGGTCAACTATGGTTAAGCTATTTTAATCATAAAACTTTTCGTTCGAAAAACCCATATTTACCACCTTTGATCTTGAATAAAAAAACTGTACATATGGGATCGATGGGACTCTTCCTAACGTTCACTTTTTATGGTATAGGGGGTACGAGCAGACGGGTTACCTGATGATAAATCACTACCGCCGCCCATAGGCACCTGCAACTCAAGATTCTCAAGTGCGTTGCCGGCCTTTAAGATGGGAGTAGGGGAAGGGTGGAAGAGGAGGATGTAAATTTTCAGCTTTTATGGAATTTATGCAAGAGTGAATGTCTATTTTGACCGAACTATAACTAGAAATTGATTAATGTGTACTTATTAGAAATAATGCTTTGGAAACCCTTTAGATACCTAACAGAAAATCTTTACGTACGCGTTAATAATTTATACTATTTTTTTCATATAGACAAAATCTTATATTTCATATAGCAATCTAATATAGATCGGACAGTACAAAAACCTCGAATACCGATTCACAAAATCACAAAGTTACTCACATAAATGTCATTATTTTTCTAGAAGCTTCAGTCCATTGAAGGATTGTTACGCAGATATATTTAAAACAAAATAGCAAGTTCCTTGGACTTCCAGGTATACACTGGCCATATTTTCTCAGTGTTGAGTCAGCTTAAAACCGGGCAAGTGCAAGTTTGACAAGCGTACCGAGGGTTCCGTGCAAACTTGTATGTAAATAGTTCGTCAAACACGGAAATCGATTCTCGAAAATTTTCGCTCGCTACAAAATTAGTCAACAAAACTTATAACTACAATATTGTTATGTTTCAAGTCCGTTTGAAAGGCAAACTTAGCTTTGTAGTTCTAAAAATACTCCCCATACATTGATGTACGTCACAGTAAATTTTCCAAGCGCAAAACATAAGTTTGTTTTCGCAAGAAAAGACTTAAGTGGCCGAATCTTTTGATTGCGTTGACTTAGAAGCTTAATTTTTACACAGCTTATAGGGACCGCAGACATAAATATTTAATGTTAATTTCAACTTGATACCTACACGCATTCCTGAGAAAAAAGAGTCTTGACAGATAGACAGACAGACACCGTAGTTATCCTAAAAGAGTTAATTTTTTCCTTTTGAGGTACGGAAGCCTAAAAATCGTCTGAAAAAGCTTTTTTTTGTATAGATGCATGTGTCTAAACAATGTCTTATTAATTTCAATGACATTGTTAAAGTAGTACTACATTTTCATAAGGACATTTTTATGAAAATTCCGGCCATCCTGAGAACTATTACATATAGTTTTGTACATGTCAGCCCACTTAGCGAACTTCTATTAAACTCCTTAAAACGTAGAAATTGCTGTTTGTTTTGGTTACATTGTTACTCTTAATTGAAACAATCTTTATAGTGTAGCAACCACTCTCAATAGCGTAATCAATACATAATTATTTAAGCCCCAAAAAACATTAATTCCACTGATCTTCAAACACAATACTGATATAGAGTCGTAAATATTTCGTACCTACAATGGAATTCTTAAAAATGTGTTCATTTGTCTGTTCTAATTGCCTCGTTCACTGACTAACGTTTACTGTCCGTACTTCCTAATATCGTCTTATTGCTATGGGTTGTCTTTATGTTATTTTATTCTTAGTTGCTTTCAGATTATAATTTTGTGATTGTTGGGAACACCAACATCATTATTAGAATATGTAACTGAGGTTTAGTTGTATCTGTGGGCAATCACCCCTTCCAACGACGACTGTGCAATTAAACGGATGTGTCCACAATTTCTCCGCGTTCTAATATCAAATTGAGCTCTTTTTACATATAACATGCAACCCTACAGTCCACTCAACCAACGTTCCGCACAGTTATGTAAATTTGATGTTAACGAGTTTAAAGTCACCACCCCAAAAGTCACAACCCAAATACACTTACTTAAACTTAACTTAATAGACCAATGTATTTTCATAAACTATGTGTAAATTATTAAAAACGAATTTATTATGTTTTTTTTTTACTTAAACCTTCCGAATATCACAAAAAATAACACATCATAATAATATGAAATGTTATAGACTATAGAAGAATAGTTAACTGGCTCCTTAGTCCCGGTCACGGAGCATAAGTTGGTGGTGAAGTCCCGGGTTCGATTTCTGATGTGGGAAAGTGTTGTGGTATTTCTGTTTTTTGGTTAAAAAATTCTCTGAGTAATCTGGAAAGTCCGAGAAACATTTATAGTTTTCCCCTATTACCAAAAAAATTTGTTGACGAAATCTGAATATGTATTATTACACCTCTGTGTACCTATTCCGCTAAACACAGGCGTGAAGATAGAGTAGATAGATAGATAGAGACACGGTCAATAAGTGACGTGCAAGTGCGTGCAAGGCAATTGTCGCCCTATTTTGTTTTTTTTTCTTTATTTTTATTTGTATTTCTTTTTTTAAGTTTTATCACTTTAAGTACTGTAAGCACTAACGTCATAATATATAATAAATACTTTATCTTTCTTTTCTAGACAGACAGTCCAAATTTACTTAAAGTTCAATAAACGAATTTCAATAACATTTCTTTGCCGAAAGTTGGTAAGTAGATAAAATTATATTTAGAAAGGGTTGCAAGGTAAGGTGTCAAGAAAAATAAGTATAAAAGGGATATTCACGCCTAAAACCAAGAAAAACAGCCCTGAGGTCTCGTATGTCGATTAGATGACTTTTGGAGTACAAAACAAAAAAAGTTTTGAGGCTAGTTTTTTCCTTACACTCGCTTTTAATTAAGAACTGGTTCTGAAAACTGACCGTTAGATTAATTAGATGCATTTTTCTTCAATATGAAATAAAAATTGAAATATTATTTTCAAGTAAGTTTACTAATTTATATTAAGTTCTTAGAAGATTTTTAACAAAAGTGTAAATTGCATCAGCTTTTGAGCGATGTTCAACCCTCTATTTTATTGCGGCTTTGTAAGATGAGCAAGAGACTAGGTGTGGGTAGCCTCTGGTTGGACACCATGATCATATCCACGGTCCAGAGCGAGAGCGCATATGATACAAATAGGTCAATTTCAAAGCCGGCAAATTCTTTTGCCAGATTTACCATTTGCTTCATAAGAATATTAATGAAATATAGAAAGCAAATTGGATTTATGAAATCAATAGGATTATTATTAGATTGCTGAAGCTTAACATCTTAACAAAAAATGTAAATCGTCAAAAATACTTTTTCCAATATGTCCTAATATTCTTTATGAATATCGCAATAATATCGCGATCTTGGTGCATAATAATTTTTGTTTCCATCTTACGTACGTTCTATATTTTATTTAAAAGTCGAACGAAAGAATCTTTATGAGTACATAGTTAATGTATTTCCTTTAAAACTACTTAAAACACTCAATGAAAAGTGCGCATGATGTTATATCACTTTACGCGGACATTGGTGTGTTTTTTACACGTTCAGTCAATATATGTACTTACTATGTTTTATATTAGCAATTGTAACTAACGTGTAGCTGTTAAATGTCCCTATAAATAAATATATAAAAAATCACTCTGATAAACGCCTTGCAAAAAACACTAGGCAAAAGTGAGATGAAAACATTCTTTCTAAAAAATGTGGCCCAAAAAATCAACCCGTCTTCATGAATACATATTTCTACAATGTTGTGAATGTTTCATTGTTATCTCATAGTCTCAAAAAACAGTTATGCCCTTTTTTTAATTAAGACAGTTACAAACTTACAGTAAATACAAGTTGTAAGAAACACCGTACCGAATATTAAAATAGTGTAAATGAAAATCATTGGAATTTTCTGCCAGAAAATTTATAATAATTTTTTTATAATTTTTATTTTCTTTTGATTAAAACTGATATCACAATGAGTAAACAGAACATTTTACCGAAAAAAATCACCTACCCCATACGGCCAAAATCTGCAATGTAATCAATTAAACAACATTTATGCATTCAGCTGCTTCGACGGTGCCATACGTTTAAGGTCTTTAACCGTACCGCACTAAAATAATACCGCGTACATTGCGTAGCGCCAAATGAAACTAATGACTATAAATCCTTAATCTCGCATTTTTATAATGAACTGACTTTTGTATTGTGATAAGTATAAGCAGAAAGAGATTTTTGTAAGTTTTTCAAACTTACACGCTGTATATATATATATATATATATATATATATATATATATATATATATATATATATATATATATATATATATATATAACGTTATCCACATAGTAGCTATACAATATGAATTTGGAACTAATTGAACACGAAATAACATTGAAAAGCTACATTCTTATTCGGAAGAAGTAAGTAGATAAATCATTTGTTGTTTGTTCTGTCAGCAAAAGTGACCTATAAATTACCATAGATTCATCAAATAAATTGTGACATACAGTCTGTCTTCTGCGGCTGGATCCACTGCAAGTCGAGAGTTTCCTGTTCTCCTGTTACAATATATTAAATTGTTTCAACGTGTGGCTATAGATATGCTTTAAAGTATTGAAAAAGCTTCAGGACAAAGTATGATTGCAATTGTTATTTTGTTTTGAGATTTTTTACGGCAGGTACGCGTGTACTTCTTTCTATTCTTAACAAAATTTTGTCACTTTTAAACACGATTCCGGCAGAATCCTCTTTTGGGAATAGTTTACATAAAAATAGTCAGTTAAAACAATCAAGAACTCATATTCTCCTATGTAGTTTATGTTTTTCCTCTTTTTCTTTAATTTATATATAATAATTTTTTTCTATATTAATATATAGAAAAAAATAATTTAAAAGGAGGTATTTACCTAATGATCATGGTCGAATTTCAACCAGTAAATCCATCAACCATCAAAAATGCTTTACATTTCGTTGAAGCATAGCAAAACATACCAACGATAAAACAGGTCATTACCATTAACTTACATTTCTTTACGTTCGTGTCTTTTATCTTCGTCTTTTATAAAAATATTTTTAAGAAAAAATTAAACGAACGAAAAGAACTTAAAAGCAAAAAATAAATAAACCTTTTAAGTCTTAAGTATACTAAGCTTATATACATACCATTCCCGACGCCCACTTTCCCGACGCTCAATTTCCGACGCCCTCTTACCGGCGCTTAATTCCCGACGCCCTCTTCCCGACGCTCAATTCCCGACGCCCACTTCCCGACGTTCAAATCCCGACGCCCTCTTCCCGACGCTCCATTCCAGACGCCTTCGTCCCGACGCTCCATTCCCGACGCCAACTTCCTGGCGCTCCATTCCCGAAAGTGTTAATACATTAATAGTAGTTAGAATAGAGTTTGACAATTTCCAATGTTGTAACACACAAAAAAACATAGAAGTAGCAGCTGAAGCTTTTTATATCGATTTAAATATTGTGCAAAGATACAATGATTCACAAGTTACAATATTTTATTTAAAAGTATTTGTAGAAATATTAATATCATAGCGAAAAAGTACCCAAATATACAACAAGTCGTGCAAAATATATCACAAACGACAAAGAACAGAGGGCACTTGTCATTTTAATTCTACTTTATTTTTAGTACAGAACAAATAACTTGACCTGAACACTACAGCGACTGTATACTGTGGTTATCCGATGATAAAAGATGAAACGTGCCAACGACACTAGCGCGAAACCTTGTATTAAAACTAAGTTTCTGCGGATTACAATTTTGCTAAAAAGAAGCAAAACACGGAAGCTTCATATTTTGCGTGTTGCTATTTTAATCACCGAACTCTATCAAACGATAGTATACTCTATAATACTCTATGCCATCAGTAATATTTTTATACCAAAATCTTTTAATTACTTAAAAGATGTTTACTTGGGATAGGTAAATGTTGTTTTTATTAGTACTTATTCCTTTTTTCCAAACGTTTTACAAACTCATTTCAATTGTTAAAATTAAGATCCTTAAATTTAAAATCCCCTACTTACTTCATTAAAGCCAGCGTAAATCGTTCATGTTGCAGTACTATTCTTGTGTCATGGTGTGGGATATTTTATAAACATATAATTAGCGGGCAAAAGAGCTGATCAGTTCGATACTTGTAATAGGTCAAGGTGTCAAAAAAAAAACACCTGCGCACTTGTACAATACATGAATATTAGTGAAGGCGATTTCACATAAACTGACTTTTGACATTGCGTCGCGCCCGGTAAAAAGTTATGCGTTGTTATAAATACAAAATACAAATTTACGGTTTGACTTGATAACCTCTTCCAAAAATATTGGTTGTCTGTAAAGTCGGTTTACGGACAATAATTTTACGTGATAACGTCATAAGAAAACAGTGGAAGAGAAATGGATACATCACAATCCGAACGCTTAGGCTGATCGTGCCTCTCTATCGCTTGTTCCGCGCTCTCGCTTGCATGCTGGGCTCAGGCGGAACGTGAAAATGAGTCATGATTTTTTGTGCGCGCAGCCGGCGTTAATCGATTTACAAGACGTTATCAAGTCAAAAAAATTAAGAGATGCGTCTCTTACTAAGAATACCAATGTTTAAACGTGGCGTAAAAGTTCTAGTCTTTTTACATAGCACGATAGAATATTTTGATTATTAGTAGAAAATTATAGGAGTGTTTATGATATTGAAATTTGCAACAGTAGAATTATCATTGAATGTGTCCGTAACTAATAATAACCTTTTATCTCTCCGGTCTCTTAATTATGGGATCAGCCTGTGCTATCACGGATCAATTGATCGGGCGTCAAACTTACAAATATTGACTAAAGTGCTCAGCGTACACATGTTGATAATAATTAACCGGTCAGTAGATATTATCACTGTATGCTTTTCCTTGTACTTATCTTAAAATGCAACGTCTGAGTTGGGGCATTGCGCGACGCATCTGTTAAAAATAACCCTTCCCTCTCCCCTATTCCCGTCCTTCTCTTCTCCCCTCTTCCCCACTCCCCCTCTTCTCCTACTCCCACCTTAAAGGGCGGCAACGCACTTGCGACTCTTTGAGTTACAGGTGCCCATGGGCGGCGGTAGTCATTTACCATCAGGTGACCCGTCTGCTCGTTTGCCCTCTATTATATATAAAAAAAAAACATGTACAAGAAGTGAACTTAATATTATCATCAATACAAAGTGTCTGTTTGTAATGTCAAAATAATAGTTTTTTAAGCTCTTAATACAGTTCTTATTACGATACCCATGCCTAAAAATCAATTTTTAAAATGTTTGTCTGTCTGTTTGTTCCGGCTAATCTCCAGAACGGGTGGATCGATTTCTACAGGACTTTTACTGGCAGATAGCTGGTGTTACAAGGAGTAACTTAGGCTACTTTTATTTTGGAAAAAGAATTAGGGTTTCTCGCATAATATGTAAAATATGTGTGGAACTGCTAGTAATATAATATAATCTGGGACATTATCTACTACAGCGCTATATAAGAGCAAACTAAGTATTACGTACTATGTGTTCGAGAACACGGATAGACATATATGTATGTACTTAGAACTTTTTTTTTTATTAAACATTTTTTATCTCCGTAATTATGATCATGATCATTCATGGATTCTCTTTCCGTTCGCAGCTCAATTGGTTATCTATTCGTCAAAAATTACGCTCTCACTAACCTATTTAGTACTATATTTAATCATTCATCTTCGCCAACGTACTTACCTAATTCCAACTTTTATGTAGTAAGTAATCATGACAGAAATCTTCGTTCCTCCAGTAATCTTTTTTTTTTTAATAATAATAACAATAAAATTTTATTTGCTGACAAACCTTCTTCTTTGTTGTCCCTCCTACACTTCTTAGTTTGTCGGCTCATCTTTCTTCGTTCAGTTTGTTCTTTTTTGGCACGCGCTTCCCCAGGATGGCTTCCAATCGTTACGTATCACATGCTTTATGTGATAGATTTTATTTTCACTTTTGAAAATCTAAGTCTGTCTGTCTGTATGTCTTGACAGACACACAGACAGACAGATATAACAACAGATTAACGACTTTCGGATTTTTTCTTTTACTTGCGCTGTTAGACCTTGCTTCTTACCAAATTTCATGATTCTAGGTCAATGGGAAGTACCCTGAAATGTTTAAATTTGGTCAAATCTTAGTGTTAAATGGCCATATCTTTTGATCGCGTTGATCTAGAAGCTTGACAGATAAACGGACAGACAGACGCACAACAAAGTGATCCTATATGGGATTTTCCTTTTTTGGAACGGAACCCCAAAAATAAATAAATAGATATGTCAATACATACAAATATTTGCAATGAGCGGTTGAGTGTTATGTCGAGTCTCTGTTTTTTTGCCGTCTCAAAGCCATTTGTCGAAATCCACAATGAGCATTTTCCATTTGTTTTACAACCCAAAAGATAGGTTATGTGTAGTAATAAAGTAAATAATTCTGTTTTTATGACTTATTTTGAAATGTTTTTAACGATGCAGCAGGTGTGTGAATCATCTAGGATAATATGGTCTGTACGTCTGGTGACATTATAACTTAAATCCTCACATTATGATGAAATTCATCGCTGCTGTATTTGTTTAACATTTTAGACTTTTATGTACACATATTCTAGACTTGTTTGTACCTACAGATATATATCAGGGCTTAACAGGATTCTGGTAATGTTAGAGATTGAGGTGTAAAATTACTGATTTAGAATGTTAAAACAGCTTTCAATGGCGAAGAGACAAAACATAATCTGTTTATTTCTTTTCGATTAAATTTTAGAGATTCTGGATTTACTTACTGTTTTTGAAGCTTATATAGTATAAACTCTTTTTCTTAGAGGAAATTGTCTAAATTAGAGATAAAATGATAATAGTCAGTCAGTCACGGTTAGGTCTGTTAAGTTCCAAGACCCCCAGGTCTTGCGTTATCAGACTTATCAGCGAGCAATGAAGGCTCGATCAATGGATGAGTCCGGGTTGTTTCTTCTGAAAAATAGTCAGAATTTCAACTCTCAGGAGTTTGGTCCTCATTGTTCGGAGTTCTGGATATAGTACATATTATCAAAGTAGAACATTCCAAAAATGTAAAAGTTCAGACAAAGATTCAATAAATTAAAATTACACTATTATTTGTTCAGTATCAATATCCGGAATCCATCTTGAGTCAAGCACATGTCTTTCTGCCGTAAATTAGCGTTTCCGGTTCCTTTCCGACGGTGGCGCCCTCTATATTGTCGGTTGGTACTACTTATTGGGCGCGCGGGCGCCTCGTAAATTCTTGTAATTATAGCGTTGTATTTCGCGCCGTTCACAAATCAGTTCGCTTGCAAAAAACTATTATTATTTAAACAAAGTTATTACTTTTATTTTTGATTTTTGCGTTCCTTTCCGAAATAACGGTTAGTTTATCAATTATGGAGAACCCTAATCCTGATCATGCAAGTGAGGATAATCTAGCTTCGCGGAAACGTGATCGTTCGCTATCACCGTCTTCGGTGAGCAGTGAGACTTCCAGTGACAGTGAATGCCCAAGAAGTTCGAAAGTAAGAAAAGTGGATCAAACCGTGAGTTATGCACATTTCGAATTTTTATCTCAACAAGTGGCATTTGTGACTAACCTTATAACAAAAAATAATGAAGCCCCGAGCTCTAACCAACAAGGGGTTTCATTACTGAGCAATTCGAGTGACCTTAATTTACGTCGACCTACAGATGGCGACTCAAAAAATAACCAGCTCAGTTTGTCGGAACTTAGTACTACCGTCAAAGACCCTATTTATGCCTATGCAAATGAAAATCAAATAAAAAAATTAATAGAATTATAACGATTTATGTGCGATGATTGGTATGCTGTTAACACTATTTAATGATGAATCTGTGCAAAACTACCTCCAAATAATTGGGGGGGCTAATAAATTAGTGACGACTTCATTATCCACGACAGAATATTCAGCAAATATACATCGAACAAAACATTTTTAACAAAATCAAAAGCCGTCAACAAGTAAACAAGGCGAAGAAAATTTTTTTCGTCGAAAAACAACCTCGAAACGGCAGGCTCCGCGATCTTCCAACAAAACCAACCGGGATAGATCAGGAAATATCCCAAACAGTACTAAGCAGAAAGGCAAGAAATCGCGAAATCAAACTTCCTTTAAAAATAGGCGTCGCGAATGACTATCGGATATTTCACGGCGGTTGTCTCAAACAATATCAAAGTGTTTGGAGCAATCTGGGTGCACCGGAAAAAATATGCGAATTGCTAAATGGTGTGCGTATTCCATTTATAATAAAACCGCCACTGATATCTCCCAATTTAATAGCAATGCAGTGTTACAGAACCAAAATTTCAACCGCCATGACAGACCAAATTCAAAATATGTTGGAATTAGGGATACTCGAACCGGCTCCGCAGAGTCCCAGCTACCTTTCAACAATGTTTTTGGTACCCAAGCCAGATGGCAGTCAACGTCCAATCTTCAATCTGAAACAACTGAACAATTTTGTTGTAACAAAACCATTCCAACTGTTCAGTCATTTTCGTGTACCAACCTTTTTACAACACCCAGATTGGATGGCCAAATTAGATATAAGCCAAGCCTTCCGATAGCTCAGCAGCATCGCAGGTTCCTGAGGCTCAATTATCACCCCAAATCGAACCAGCATCAACTACTACAGATGACCTGTCTATCGTTCGGTCTCTCATCAGCACTGCGAACATTTGCTACGGCGACCAACTGCAGAGCAGAGCTACTGAGAAGCCGTGGTATCAGGTGCAGGTGGTAGCAAATCAGTCTTTACGGAGATTACGCGACGACATAGCTTTGACGATAAACATCATGCAATTACTTGGCTGGGAAATAAACTACAAAAAGTCTGTTCTGATTCCGACACAATGCCTCGAGTTTCTCGGCATAACATGGGACACCAAACGCAACGCAATGTCCTTGTCGGAACAGAAGTGCCTATCGCTACGCAAAGCACTTCAGGAAACAGCTCACAAAAGGCAAGTGGTCCCTGAAACAGTACCAGACGTTAATGGGGAGACTAAACTTTGCCAATTTTGTCACAAAACGGGGTCGTCTTCACTGTCGAACACTGCAATACTTCAGTCGACAGCTATCAAAGAGCCACCCTTAAAGCCAACAAAAACTTCCGCAACCAGTACAAATAGAGTTGAAAAGGTGGTACAAGATAGTAGGAACGAGCATGCCAATACACATGAATGCTGTGACACATCTCCTGACCACAGATGCATCCGACGTCGGTTGGGGGGCTCAACTAAACGATCTGTTTCTTGCGGGAACGTGGACAGAACATCAAAGTTCCTGGCATGTAAACCAAAAAGAAATGTTCGCAGTTTACGCAACAATTCTTCAAGAACAACATCACCTACGAGACGCGCAGACGCGCACTTCTGCAGACGGACAATCTAACTGTGGTGTCGTATGTAAACAAAGGTGGTACAAAATCGAGGAAACTTCTAGATCTCACCCGAAAACTTCTTTCGATTCTCGACAGTCTAAACATCCATCTGCTGGCCCTGTACTTTCCCGGAAGGTTCAACGCCGAAGTGGATGCACTATCCCGTCGGAAAACGTGCCCAGAGTGGCATCTTACAGCAACGGCAACAGCTCACATTTTTCAAAGGTGGGGCGATCCCGATATGGACCTGTTTGCATCGAAAACAGCTCATGTAATACCCAGGTATGTTTCCATAGACGTGCAAGACCAGGAGGCTCAACACTACAACGCGTTCTGTCACCAGTGGCACTACAGGCTTGCTTGGCTGTTTCCACCTCCAAATCTGATTCCCAGAGTCCTCGGTCATCTGAACCAAGCCAGCGGCCAGTACATCCTGATAGCACCGAAGTGGAACAAAGTGTTTTGGCAAGTAGATGTCGAACGCCGGGCATTACGACCACCATTACTGATTCCAGACCTAGCTCATACTCTGATAGATACACGAACAAGAGTTCACCCACCGGCGATTCGCGATCTGCAGTTGGAGGCATGGCTGATTTCGGGTGGCAAGACATATTAATAGATTGGAATCATCAGGAACAAGAACTATTTATGTCAGGGTGGCGACAGTCTACGATCAACACTTACAGACCTGCTTGGAAAAGATGGAAAAAATGGTGCGAGTCGCATTCTATAAACTTTAAATACCCTAATGCTGATCAAGTAGCACGATACCTTGCATATCTTCATTGTGAGGTCGGTTTTGCATATAAAACTATTTTAGTTCATAAATCAGTTATTTCGACATTTACACATTTAAATTCTAATGTAGACCTTTCTTCGAATTTCTTTATAAAGCATATGTTAAAAGCCATATCGGTAGCCCGTACTAAACCTTCAAAACCCCCAGTTTGGAATCCCAAAATGTAAAAGCATTTTATCAACATATAGCCTTAATGAAGACAATTTTTATCAAGTCTCAAGGCATACTGCAACCTTGTTGTTATTAGCCTCCGGACGTAGAGTCCATGATCTTACTTTGTTACGAGTTGACAGTGAGAGTTTAATTAATGAGCAAACAGGTATCGTGCTTTGGCCAGCTTTTGGGTCCAAAACGGACAGTTCAAAACACAGACAATCATGCTGGCGACTTAAAGTTCACCAAGACAAAAATTTAAACGTCGTTTTCTGGATTAGACAGTTACTAAAAACATCGTTGAGTCGTAGACAGCATTTAAATAGTTTGTTTATACACAAGACTACTACAAGAGGAGATTCCAAATCGGCCACTAGAACTATTATTGGTGGCTGGGTTGAATCTATTTTAAAAGATGCTGGTATCGAGGCCACTCCTGGTTCAGTTCGCTCAGCAGTGGTTTCCCTGAACTGGCTGGAAAATTTTCCTATAGATAAGATTCTCGCAACTGGTAACTGGAAAAGTGAACATACCTTTAGAAATTATTATCAAAGAGAAATAAAGGATGAAAACCCGATGAATCTACCATCAGTATCTCTATCTAATTGTTTTGATGCAGTTTATGAGTGATTTTAAATAGTGTGTATCTTTAATTGTTGAATGAGCTCAAATAAGTTTATGTGCTTTTTTTGTGATTTTATAATATTCTAAAGTACGTTATAAATAAGATCCTATTTACTTAACTAATCAGTTAATTTTTTTGGTAAACAGAATACCCCTTTCTATTTTACACATTATAGCGTCAATAACTTTTCGAAGTTATTTGCACCAGGAGATAACAAACATATCACTGGATTCCGGATATTGATACTGAACAAATAATAGAGAGTTTTACCTAAAATAAAACTTACCTATTATTTTTTATTCAATATCCGGAATCCAGGTAAGGCCTACCTGGTGCATCATGAGTGCCATAATGACAAGAATTTACGAAGCGCCCGCGCGCCGAATAAGTAGTACCAACCGACAATATAGAGGGCGCCACCGTCGGAAAGGAACCGGAAACGCTGATTTACGGCAGAAAGACATGTGCTTGACTCAAGATGGATTCCGGATATTGAATAAAAAATAATAGGTAAGTTTTATTTTAAGTAAAACTCTCTATTCTAGTGTGATTAACAAAAAAATATTTTTTATTGTAAAAAAGCCTGGGACGCTGATATTGGTAAAAGTAGTCATTATGAAAATATCATAAAAAGCACCCCACGCTTTTTATAATTATTTTTTTTGTTAATCGCACTATTCTTAATTTCAATTTATTGACGTAATTTTCTACCTTTTAGTTTGGTTTTCTATTAAAGCGTGTTTTATCTATTTTTTAAACTCTACTTAGTTTAAAAAATAGATAAAACACGCTTATTATTATTATTTTTTTTCACTTTTTAGTTCAATTTATCATTAATGCGTGGTTTTTAATTTTTTCAACTATAATTTATTAAGGTGGTAACTACTTACCTCCCTGTGATGGGAGTGGGTAATTTGCGCGCCTGCTACCTTCCTCGGATTTTGTCGCCGTTTCTCAGGCTCCCTCCCTCTCCGGAATATTTATTTTAAACGCGTACTTGGCGCAAGACACTACCGTGTCGTCGGATATAAAAAAGTCGCCTGAAGATCCTGATCATGATAATGAAACAAACTATTTAAATTATGGCATTGTCGTCAGTCCTTGATAAGTGTGCAAAGTTTCAAATTAATCCGAAGTTTTCAAAGATTCCGTTGTACACATACATTCCAAGCTAATAAAAGCGTGTTAACGTATTAAAAAGATAGGTTGAAATCCGACGATACTATAGTTAGTTAATTAGGTATTTCAAAATGCAATTTTTAATGAAAAAGTAATTATGAATGAAATGTATAAAACCTATTGGAGTCTACAGTTCTAAGGCTTTTTTTAAATAGTTCTTTAGTTAATTGGAACAAATGTACAAACTTTGACTAATCGCGTACTTTTACCTACTTATCCATATTACCTATGCACATATGATATACGTTTATTGCACTTAACTGGCATAATGGTAATAAATGGGATTATCTAAATCCCATTTATTACCATTGCGTATTTGTCATGGCATCAGTTCGAAACGTTTTGTAACATTTTATGCGTCTCCCACGCGTATTTGGTAGTGACGTGAAGATACCAGCTAACATTAGTATAGGCACCTCATGTAATAATTGATTTCGTTGTACAGAGGTGCGTGCGTGGTGGTGGCGTGGTTGTTGGCAGCGTCGCTGGTCTCCGCGCAGATTACCTTCAGCCGCGACTGGACCGGAGGCAAGCGCGCCGCGCCGCAGGTTGCCCTCGACTGCGGCCAGTTCACAAGACTTTGCAAGCATTTTGTAGTTAGTCTAAATTTCTTTCCAGCTGCTAACCTTAAGTGATCGTCATCACCATGTGATGTTGCTACTCACCACACACATATTCGGCATTCCACAATACGCTATGATGCAGCAGAATTCCGCTCAAACTGGAGACCACGGTTATAGAACCTCCACTACTCCTAGAATCAATCAATTAATTATTTATTTTTGTAAACATAGGTCAGAAAGGTGTACAAATTAGGTACAGCTATTCACGGTTCTCTATGTTTTCCCATTAAATGTCGTACAAAATTTTCTCTTAACTAGCTAACTTACTAACTACTAACAAATCGCACCCAGAAAGAGAATACTTTTACACAATTTCAACAATTTTTATTTATTAGCTGAGATGTCAGTCACCAGAATAATATTGAAGTTAAGATATTATGAAGATGATTATGCTTTTTGATCCGTTACTTTAGATAAGTTCCGCAGCGCATAAGAATATTGACATAGACGTTTGCATATATTATCAGTATGTGTTTTCCATGTCATATCCCTATCCAATTCTCGGTCCAAGAATTTTGTTGATTTTGTATAATTTTATTGTCATGATTATTAGGTATTCGATGGTGGGTTTTTTGCTCAAACGACATTGTTTTGGTCCTATCTACATTCTTTTTTAAATTGTTTGATTTTAACTCATTAATAATTTTATTTAGACAATAATTTATATTGTTTTCTAGCTCCTCTAGTCATCATTTGCTTGAATAATTACAGTCTTTCCGTCTGCAAATAGAACCATGGGATGATGGATTACCTTGGACATATAGTTTATATAGACAAGGAATAGTAAGGGCCCTAATATACTTCCTTGTGGCGGAACACCGTAGTTAGTTAAGCTGAAATTATAATATATGTTTGTTCTGTTTTAGAGCTAATACTGACTTTATTTATTTGTGTGAGCTGGTTTCTGTCTGTTAAATACGACCTCTAAGTACGTCAAGAGCATTACCTTTTACACCACATCTTTCCAGCTTGTCGAGTAGTATTTTTCTATCTACATAATCGAAGGCTTTACTTATGTCCATAAAAAGAGCTTCTACAGAACGTCTATTACCAATATCATTGAAATTTTTTTCGTACAACCGGTAAATGGTCATATTAATATTTCTGTTCTTTTTGAAACAGTTGTTCTTCAGTTAAGATGTTATTACTTAGTAATATGGGTCACCAGGGTTAGAGGTCTATGGAAGGGAACAGAAACATAGTTAGTAACGCGTCAATTTAATCATACAAAAAGATCTGAGTATAAAGAAGAAAACTCAGATCCTCATCATACTCTTCTTTGCAGTATTCTTCTGCACATTGATGAACATAAATCTAAATAGTTATTATTTAAATAACACAAAATGTATGTCGACTACATTATATTTATTTCATGAATTTTTCTCCAATGTTGGCAGCACGAGTTAAAGCAAGCCCTGACATCAGAAATGGCCAGCAAGCACCACCGGGATTTTGACAAGCCCCCCCTTTACGACGATGAATAACTACTCCATCACGACAATATCTTAGCTGTCAAACTGTCATCATGGCTCACTTTTAGAATCGATTACGCTCGTAACTAATAGTTATGGCGGTAAAATTCATATCTAATTATAAGTTAGGTTATGTGCCAAATAGAGTTAAATTCTTGCGATTTCTTAAGATTGATCGAGGTGAACAACGAATTTTGGAAAAGTATTGTTCTTGTTGGTAAGAGTAAGTTGGGATTACGTTATATTTGTTTATATCATACCAACTGACCTTACGATTTCCATTAATTTACTAAGTAAATATTTTCTAAGACAACCGAATCCTTATTTCAATGGCACTACAATGTCTACATCAACTCAGTAAAATTATCTTTAATTTTATTTTTTCTATGCGATTTATTAAAACTTTAGTAAGGCAACTTACCTATTATGGCATTACAATGAATCGCAGATCTAGTCAATTGCCATTATAGTAAGAAATAAATATTATATTCTACTTATGTTTACTTTAATACGCTTAACTCTAGTCATGACGCTTTACTTTTAATATGTAACTGTAACATAGTTAGGTTAGGTATAATGTAATATAGGTATCCAAACTGTGAATTAAATGCATGACACGGCCCGAGCATTTTATATTAACGTAATAGTGTAATAATAACCGATTCTCTCTGATGTATAAATAAATGAGATTGAAATATTTGATTTTGTTTCAATGACACTTCCCCGTGATAACTGTTGTAAAGTTTACATTAACAAGGGCCGCTTACCTGTCAGTAACATTTCAAAATATAAGACTTAAAATTTGGCACCTACTTACATCGCGGGCCACAACAATCTTAAATTAGCTTTTTTTTTTGCTTTATTTTTATGGGGCTTTCACATATCCTGAAGCGAGCAGTTGTAAAAATATTTATTCAATCACCATAAAGGGCGTAAGGGTATTTTCCTAAAATCACCTACAACAGTAGACAGCGTCTTTCGAGACTTGGCCAGTATATCAGTTAACGATTCAGTACCTGCCAGGAAGTTACAGTTGGTTCCTGTCCATAAATGGTGGGAAGTAATAAACCGCCTACTAAGTCATGGCTCTGTGGTAGAATGAGCCCACCAAGAGATGTTATGAATCTTACTAGGCTGTGCTCTTCAGGCAGTCTGGTACAGTAGATAAAGGAATGAATAAAAAGAAATACCAAATGTACTAAAACCGTTATATTGTGATAAAATGATTTTATATACAGATATAATATAATTACAAACTACACACACAATTATTGCAAAACTCAATCAATTCCATTTATATTACGGCTTTGCCACCTAATATAACAATTCAAATGTTATGTGACAAGTTCATGAATACAATTTTCAAATTATTTTAATGTACAATTAACCAAACAGTAATAAGATGCGGGTACACTTATTACTTGGCTATATAATCTGATAACCATCATTACATTTAAGACATCATTTACATATAAAAAACATCATTGATGAATTGTCAAGTTTCGAGTAAGGATTTGACGACCATAGGAATTTAATATACTGTAATAGAAAATGTCATCTATGCTATACGGATTTCAGGGGAACCCAAAAGCGTTTGTGCTGATGATCCCTCTGAAAAATCTGCTTTTTTATCTTTATCTGAGTACTTAATTCCGAAGCGTTCATTACAATATAATAATTGTAGATATGTAGTAATTTTTTGGGCACTTTGTGATCATTACATAAGTATACGAATAATACGTGGGTCAATAGTGTACAGGTTCTCAGTTGAATCAATGAAATTCCAGTGATATCTGTGTTTTAAGCTAGCCGTTAGAATTATTACAACATGTTAGTATACTAAAAAGGAATAGTTCAACTAACGTAAACTAAGTGGATTACATTGCCTTACAAAAAAATCTTACAATACTTTACTTTTGGATTGGAAAAAGTATTTTAACGTTAAAATATAAACGAAATAATAAGAATTAAAGTAAATGTTATTAGTAATGACAATTTGTTGTATTTGTGTCGTCAATCTATACTAATATATAGCTGAGGAGTTTTTAGTTAGAATGTGATAAGCTCAGAACCTACCTAAAAATATTTATGCGTTTAATTTAGGCAGAGTATTCATCTGCTAATTACCAATTCTGTTATGAATAAGTGGGTAAAGCGCTTGACTAAAATTTAATTGATCATATATTATGGTTTGTAAATCTGAGAACAGTATTTACATTAATTATCTTGCTTCAACTTGCTTACAGCTTACTTCCTAATTTAGAAGCATAAATATGACACAAAATATTAGTAATATAGAGATTAGAATAAACTAACAGATTTTCGTTCCAAATTACGTCACTAAAATCCACAGATCATGAAAAATCTATGCCCAATACCCTATATCTTATATTGTTAATATTAAAGCTAATAAATTCAGTCAAACTACACTATGAATAGAAACAAAACTTAATTTTAAAACACCTTGCTAACGACCTAACTGTCTAGGAAATAAAATCTAAAATGGGATGGGCAAATAATGTACTTTGGGTTAGAGTGCATGACGCGCATATGACAAATGAGTTTATTATAATAAAAGAGCCAATCAATGATATTAAAAATAAGAAATAGGTTATAAAAATTATTAAGATCAAGATGCTTATACTAAAGCATAGAAGTATGGTAAAACTTCCTTTCAATAATTACTTAAATTCAAGAAAACAGTGTTTGTACTCATTTAGACAGGGGCGGTGAGTGAGATCTTCGATAGTTACTGAGAGTGTTGTTTGTTTCTCCACTCATTACTACAAGCTTCTCCGTGACAACTAATGACCCGAAAATACTAATTATGATTGATCCAGTAAGGACACAGCAAGTATCTGTTAAAATTGGAAATGATGGAAATGGAAAATCTTGTTTCGTTCTTTAGCTGCTGTATATCTGGTATTTTTTAATTGGATAGAGCTCTTAGAAGGAGGTTATAGGCCATATAACACCACGCAACGATCCTAAGGAGCGGAGCAGTGACAATAGATATATTTACATATACACTTGATTATAAGAACTATTTGACGTACACATTTAGAAAATATGGTATTTTATAATTATAAATGAAATTTTTATTTTATATTGTAAAATCAAAAAAGGTTTGCAAGCCATGGTTGTACAGAAAGGTCCGATATGGAATGTTTATGTTATCCTTTCTATTTTTATTCTCAGCATTTAGAATCTTATTCCAGTTAATAAAATAATAAATACAGATTATGTCATGGTCCAGCCAATAAATAGTCACTACAAGCGGATTCTGATAAGTCAAAGATCACAATATTTATTTAATTTAATTTAATTGTTACATTTGGTGTAAAGTTATGTTTAAAACATAATTACTTTGACCTTTTATAGATAACTTTGTTCAGATATTGTTTGTACGAATCAGTAAAATTATTATAATTTTGAATAAAATACGATAAAATTGCTTAAAAAATTATTTAAACATTATTTCTAGAAAGTGTGTGAAGTTCCTATCGAAATCAGTCCATCTTTTTGGCAGCTGCGATGCCACAGACAAAATTAGGTATCAAATTTATAACCATGCTTATTTGTTCATAAAATTGCCCTACAACATTTTTCATTTACCCACATCTTAAATTCATAGATGACGTCAATTATATATTTCATTACACATTTGTTCTTAGACATTTCTGGTTACTTACTTAAAAACCAGGATTATTAAAACCTTAAAGCCATTTATAAGCCATATGAAATCGAAGTCAGGAGCATTGATTTACCAGTAAGTATAGTAAGCTCAACTTTGATTATATACAACTTATCAATATGTAGTATAACTTTAAGGTGCTAAATAATTCAGCTTGTGTTTACACTTTTTAACAGAAATAAACCGTGACGTGATGCATTACTGTGAAAACGTTATGGCGGCTTTATTGTGATTACCATTTTAAACTATTTTGTCATATTTTTATCTAACTTGAAGGACAGTTGTAAACATCTAAATTATTTATATAATAATCACGTGTTATACATACAGTACTATATCAATTATATGCAAAAATGTATTCTTACATTGCGTGCTTCGATCAAATATACCATAGATACACATTCCCTAATTACCACTACTAAATATTATGTGGTAATAGTAAAATAAATATAATGTTGGTACAAAACCTTCAATGTATAGTGTCTGTAAAGTATTGACCATGACGCTCGCGAGAGTGAAAAGGACAGGTGCTACAAGCTACGTATTTTAAAATAACTAACTTTATTTTTTTGGGTATACAGGGCTAACGAGCAGACGGTTCACCTGATAAGTGAACTAAGTGACTACCGCCGCCCATGGACTCTTGCAACTCAAGAGTCACAAGTGCCTTGCCGGCTTTTAGGGTATGGAAAGGACGGGACGGAGAGGTGTCACTCGGAGAAACACAACACAAGCATCGCTACACGGCCGGTTTTCTGTGAGGTCGTGGTGTCACGTGGCCCACACGTGCATTATTACGCTTGAAAACATTAGTTATATGAAATGTTATTCTTATCTATTTCATTGTTTTGTACTTCTAAATTATAGTTTTCGAATTTTTTTTACTACACTTAAAACGTCACATTACTAGCGCGATCGCAACACCGTTGCATACAGCTGATTTTAGCACAGTTTAGTTGGTGCCATTTTTGAGCGCCGATTAAACGTCTATAGAATACATGACCGAAGATGGCCCGTGGCGTGTCAGTAATTTTTACAATTAATCAAGAACTATTGATTTTTTTTACGAACTTTTATACATTTAGATGTATATAATACAGAACTTATAGTCGGAGTGTAGTGTCAATACTCTATTTATACCAACTTTGTATTTAAATTGCTTGAAAAGTCATTCATAGTTCCGGAGACTGGCCGAAGTTTCCACTAGCTCTTCTAGTCATCATCAGTACCACAACACCTGACATACTCAAGCGCCTTATTTAAACAGTCTAACCAAATATCTCTGTCTTTGGGTGTATCAGCAGCTAACAGGTGTCTTCGAACAACTGAACCATCAGGGCGCTTCACGTATACCAAGGAACCGGAGTCGGGGACGATAAGCCCAGCAGGTACTGCAGACTCTAGCAGGATGGTGTTGGGGCGGGCGCAGAGATCTCGTGGTGCTCTTACGACTCTTTCGGAGATGACGGTGGAGAGGTCTATATCGCCGATAGGCATCTGGAATTATGAGAAAAAGGTTGTGTGCTATAATGTTAATATGAAAAAAGTTTAGGTATATGGAATCTAGTGTGAAAGATAATACCAGGCAAAGACCACTCCGCAATGTAGGTACCTAAAAAAACACAAGTAGGTGGCCAAGGCCGATGGGTCGGACTCACTCAGTGGGTGCGAGCATAATAATCCGATAGATGTTACTTAGCTATAATGATGGCAAAGCATATGGCATCGTGTTCGTCTGCTTAAATAATAACAAGGATCAGAAACTCACGTTTAACATCGAAAGGAAAGAATTGCAACTCTAATCAGAAGGGATAAGAATTAGGCGATATAAAGAGAGGTAACTTCTATTTGAATATAACTGCACGTAAATATCGCTGTGCGACCTGAAATGCACTTTATTGTATCGGAGCAAGAGTAGCTATTTATTTAAAAGATTTTACTCACTGGAACTTACTAGTATTCTGCGATAATACTTAACGCAACCACGAAAAGGTATTACATACCTCTGAATTGCTTGACGTTTTGACCAGGTTGCACTGGCCGTGGAAATACATAAAAGGATTATTACACCATTCAACAGTGTCGCTAATAAGGAACGAATTCTGGGAAGTTATGACATACGGCAAACTTAAAGAAAAATGTTGGATTTTAATAAACTGCTTCATATTTTAAAGTAATGTATTTAATAATCATACCTTGTCTGTACCTTGTTCGAAATGATGCTCAATATTTGTTTCAACACCAGCACAGCACATTCATCTTTACATTATGGTCTAATTATAAATTTTTATTTTCTCTTTGGCGGTTAAGGCCAAATGAAAAATGTTAGATACTTGAAAGGTGCGCGTTCCTATACTGAGAGTACTGTAATGTATGACGTTAGTTAAGTATTCTGCAAAGCCGTTTTTTTATAGTTAGCTATACTGGTTACTGTATATAACGGAATGCAGTCCAGCATACTGTCATTTGTCAGTTCAAGTCAATTGTCAAATCGCATAATAAAAGTGAGTGTGACAGTCATTTGACAGCACTGAGAGCATCTTACCTCGAAAACCTCAGGGCTCACCGTACAAAAATGGCGACGTTTATGACGTCATATATTTCCCTAAGATACTGCAGCGGTATACTGTCAGTCTATAACGGAACGAATTTCTCCCCAGTACGATCACTGAACAGTGCCCGCAGAAATATCGGAACATACGCTAGAACATAATGTTGTGAAGATGACGGCGCTGCGGGTGTATATTTATGCCCGGTTCCTATGATCAAGAAACGATTCGTTTTGCTTACGGACGGTAAAATGTTCGTTGACAATAATTCAACGAAATTTTACTGTTTTACCGTCCGTAACCAAAACAAGTGGTCGGATATTTTCAGTCTTGTATACTGAAATAATGACGTTTCTTACCTTTCTTTGCACATCATCGGGGTACTTCCAGTACGCCAGTCGAGGGCAGTGGAGGCGGAACCATCTTCTGTGCCAAGCGCCTAGTCCCGAAACGTCATCGAAGGCGGTGAGGAAGGCCGCGTGGGGGGAGGGAGGAGGAACATGGACTCGAGCTTTGATTTCCATGTTCACTGATCCTTCCAGGGGACTGGCGGCTGGGAGCTGAAAAGAAATCTTTGAAAATCACTTGCGAAAACGACAACTTTCTGTATGCTAAGAATCATGTGTAAACGAAATTATGTACCTTTGATTTCTATTCTACTGAAAATTCTTCAAATGTGTATGAAAGTAGTAAAAAAGTAAGAAACGGGTAGTTCTTTGTAACGTGGGTCCATACGTGCCGAAGCGTGGCTCACGCTTCGGCACGTATGGGCCGGTGTGATACCACGGCCTCACAGAAAACCGGCAGTGAAGCAATTTGCTTTTCGGCGAGTGAGTGAGGTTAATGGAGGCCATACCCCTCCCCTCTTCCGCCCTTCCCCCCTTTTCTACCCTTCTCCCCACTCTCCCCTCACAAGTACAATTAATTCACACTATTTCCACTCACTATTATTATTCGGTATAATTCGCACTTCTTAAACGCAGTATCGCTCAACTAGAACCGAATGTCCTTCTCGCATTGCAACGTTTTTAATATAGTTCATTTCATAGAAAGTTCGTGAATTTTCCTGAAACATCTCGTACAATCTACTTGACTCATCCGCTGTTTGAATTTCTAGAACTAGGTAGAAAATTCTTATTGATAGACTATTAGTTATGTTATGCGGTAAACGAAGGCGCCGTGCGTCTCAATTTAGGTAGTCTATAACTTTCTCTACTCGTCAATAGATGGCGCCTGCGGGTCTATATAGGCTTCCGTAACAATACAAATATAATGAAGCTGTAAAGTTTGTTTTTTGCTTAAACGCGGTAATCACTAAAACTACAAGTCGGATTCGAAAAAATATTTTTATATTGGATAGAGTATTTATTGAGGAAGGTTATAGGCTATGCAACATCACGTTACAACCCTTAGGAGCGGAACAGTGACCATAAAAGGGGGTGAAACTGCGCGCGGAACGGCTGGTTATTATACATGGAGTATGGTATACTAGGAGTAGTTTGAGTTCAGGGCTTGAGAATGGTTCGAATAGGATATAATATGACTGTCAAGTCAAATCAATATTTTTTTAGTAAACTTCAGATTTGGTACATTTTGTCAAATTATTCACTTTTAATGTTAATTTGACGATTATAAAATAAATTAAAAACGTTAAAATAATTATTTTGACAGTCTTTTAAGTAATTATATTGCACGACTATGCGAAATGATTTATTTTGAGCATAGATATTTACCAAATTGTTGCACTATTTTATATGTTTTACATGAAAAATAAGATGAGTCTATGGTCTTGAGTATAATGGTAAAAAAAAATGTTTTAAAAATATATTTTATTTTCACTACGTATATGGACTTCCCGGCAACAGCAAGTTTGAATACAGGTATGCGACCTTGACGTGCTCGAGTTGCCAATATCCTACTAATATTATAAACGTGAAAGTTTGTGAGTATGTATGGATGTATGTATGGATGTTTGTTACTCTTTCACGCCAAAACTACTGAACCGATTGCGATGAAACTTGGTACATAGATAACTGGAGATTTGGATTAACATATAGCAATAACATTTTATCCCAATATTCCCACGGGATCGGGACATACGCGGGTGAAACCGCGGGGCGCTGCTAGTATCCTCATAAGCGATGTACATTTTCTTTCAAAATACTCCCAATTCTCCCATCTTTCATTCCAAAACCTATTTATTACTGTCAACCAGGTGCCTATTACGTAAATAAGCTCAAGTTATAATACAAAATGTAGTTGTTTAATACTCATCTGCCTAAAAGTAGATGAGATTGTACCTTATTGAGTGTGAATGTCCTCCTGGTGGCCTGCTGCAGCGCGAAGATGCAGTAGCCGTGCAGCGCGAACTGCGGCGAGCGCACGGCCAGCGGGCCCGCCGGGGACTGCACGCGCGGCGCCTTCAGCTCCGACACCTTGGACTTGGGCGTCAGCAGCTTGGAGCTCGACTGCACAAAATAATCGTTCACTTACGTTTTACACTAACAATTACCGCCTAAAGTCAACCCAACACAAAACCGAATGCGCATAGCAAACTTTATTTTATGCATTACAATATTTTTCTGTTTAGAGTTATACTTTTTGAAAAAGTAGCATTATACGAGATTCAAATTTTGCGAGGAGGTGCGAACTGGTCATTTCGCGCTAAATCCCATATAATATAAATAATCATAATAAAAATGTTTTATTAATTGCCTTTAGCAGTGGATAATACTCGGTTGTTTGTTAACGAGCACTACTTTACGAGCACCACGTTGTCTAAAAAAACTACAGAAGTTACGACTGAAAACTTCCCCTCAAATGTATTGGACATTCACTATTAATTGCACATTGTCTATTGACTACACATTGCTTTAGTTGGTTTCTAAACAGGTTATTAGAAAAAAAAATTTTTTAAACGACTTTGATGGATTTTCTCACCTGTATAACAAACGAACAATGATAAAAAAAGTTAATGGAGTCCATACCTAACTACTAAGAAGTTGCAGGCAGCAATAATAGGCAAGATATAACAAGAGATAAATAGGTAATAATATTTTTGTTAATATATAAACAAGTCTGACCTTTTTACTGTTAATATGATATTTAACGTCATGTGGCAACACTTCCTTTGAGGCTTGTAGTAAATACACTTCTACAGTCACCTGGAAACAAGACAAATAAAATGTCATATAATATGTTTATCTCTGTCGCACTCTTAAACGGCATATAAGAGTAGGAGACAGATATTGGGGAAGAGAAACGTGGTTGCAAAATAATGACTTACTTTGAAGTCACTAGCAAGTCCTAACATGCGAATTTCGTCGGGGAAGTGCAGTAAGTTACTGGTAGGCTTCGTCTGTTGCATGCTGGTGGCCAGGACTCGGTCACGACATTTGATCAGGCAGACTGCGTGATGGCCCACTGCACCGTCTGTGGAATTCAATAATGAATTTAGTAATATAATTATGTGTAATTTTAACAGGGTTTCTACTAAATTGTTAATATCAAATTTAAAGCTACTGCAACCACAAATACTAAACGGCTTACTTACAACCCTTTTTAATTTTTATTTACCCGATTATACTTCTATATTAAAAATTTCGAATTTAGACATTAACGGGGTCTCTGCCACTCTACGACTCTTAAATATATGCTGTACAAAGAATTCAACAAACATGATATAGTTTAAAGAAATTATAATATATACATACCAGCATTAAGTTGCCTCACATAATCTCTCTTGAGTGGAACCGTAAGTGTGTTAAGATGTAGTGAGGCCATACCAGCCGTAGCTGCGGGCCCAGCGCCCTCTACTTGCAGCCGCTGCAACTCGTGCAAACAGGCTTGACGACGATGAGCTAAATATGAGAAATATGTGAATTACTATTTATTCATAACTACCTAAACTTAGTTCGAGCTAATTCGAATGCAATTGCAAATTGAATTGGAGTAGACTGGGTTTTCAAATCCACTAGCAGGATCACATGATTTTCGTAGTCCAACAAATAAGTGTTTTATGTAAGCGAGGGATGAGTGCTAACGATGCAAGCCAGAGATGGCTGCTAAGGATATAAGCTATATGTGCGTGATTGGTGTAGGCATCTAAAGTAGGAGCAGACATGATTAGCTGGCATACTACTTACATAATAATAATAATTGCCGGGCAATAGGTCTCCTTCATTTGGCATATTTTTTAATTAAATTAAACATTATTGCGAGCGTGTGGTTGTCAACAAATGTATATGGTTGTGGTAATCCAAAAGAGGTCTGGTGAGTTATCGTAGTCAGATATATTATAAACATAAAACGAAAAAAAAAACAACATTTGGGCTTTTTACTTACTTGCTAATAATAGTAATCTCTCGCCCTCAGCTTGTTCTGTAGATCCACTAAACTCTACTGTCGCTGCGCAAAGATTCAGGGCTTGACTTGCCTGCAACCCATACAAAAATAAGTGTTTTAAATGTAACGGTTACTAGTTTCTAAGAATATTTATATTGCGTTTTCCTATTTGCATGTGAATGCTAGATGAATTAAAAATGACGAATGAAGTAACTAACTACTAAAATAAACTCAAGACTTTTTGATTCAGAAGTGTTATTATATATTGTTAGTATTGACGAATTTTCAAATGATAAAAAAATAATAATTAGTAAATGATTAATTTTGGAAAGTATTACAATAATAATATTTTGACATGTATTAATTATTAAGAAAATTTGACATATTTTAATACATGTATTAGACCAACAAACTTGAACTTGAGCACTTTCATATAATATCTAAAAATAAGTAAAGGTTTCTATTACAATAATTAAATTAATGATGTTAAAATACCTGAGATATCATAGTCTGCTGCTTCACAATTTCGTTCTGAAGTTCGGTGATGCGCTGGCGAACAGTCATGACGTTGGCCTTCGGTTCGTCAGGAGTAGCAGGGGGCTCACGTTCAGGTGAAGTGTGTCGTATTATACGCATAGGCGTTGTGGGTGTTGCTGACTGAAAGAAGTCGAAAAACATAAAACTATGTAATGGCTAAGGCGACGGACTTGGAATCGAGTGGTTGTGGATGGAACACCCACTGTAACTACTTTCAACCAAGTCCTAGGACAAGCATTTATTTAGCTTAGCTGGCGGGCTTAACACAGAATATGGTCACCCACAATGCTAGGAAGATTTTTTCAATCTTTACGCATTAGTAGGACGTCTATTTAAGTATAATAACTATAAATAAAAAAAATTTAAAACCCCATACACAAAATAATAAAAATAGTATGAACGGCAATCCTGGATTTGAAATTTATCATAGTGTATAGTATTCTATTAGTCAAGCCCTTTGATACCCATATAGAGGGCGTTGTGAAAAAATATGTAATCCGCCATTTTGTGGCCGCGGCCATCTTGGACCGATTTTCATCAAACATAGCTAAGAACACTCCCGACTAATCACCTTTCAAACAAAAAAAAAAACAATCAAACTCGGTTCATCCGTTCGGGAGCTACGATGCCACAGATCGACACACACACACAGAGACATGTCAAACTTATAACACCCCGACGTTTTTGCGTCGGGGGTTAAAAAGAGCACTTTTTATTATTTACCCAAAAATCACAAAATAATGTTTGATAAACACCCGAATAAAATAATTTGATAAAAATAAAGGAATATATGTTAATAATTCAACTTACAGCATTCTGCATCCTCCTATAGAAGCTGACACTGTGCACGAGTTCGCTTCCCTTGTCAGATCTGAAGGCTGGTGTAGCCGGTTGCTGCTTCAGCGGAGACTTGAAGATAGCATGCTCCTGGTACACGAAACTTGTTGATGATTCCACCGAACGCTGCAAACCGTTATGGAAACGGTTGGCTCAAAATTATTGGGAGAGGTTTTGATTTAAGTGATAATTTATATATATAAATCTATCCCACGGGAACCGTACATTTTTCCGGGATATAAAGTAGCCTATGTGCTATTCCAGACTATAATGTATTTATGTGCCAAATTGTGCTGTTCTGGCGTGATTGAGTAACAAACATTCATCCATGTGGTAATTATTTCTATTTCGAGCATGGAGGGGGACGTTAATTTTAAAAAAATTGTAAACCACTGATCGTATGCTTTCCACTTTCAGTATGAATAATTTTTCTCCATAAAATGTTACTTTATATAGGGAACTGCAACTGATTACCTTATTGACCTTGGGTGGAGTAGGTCCTTCACTTTGTTGTTCTAACGCCTCATCTAATATATCATCTAACTCGCTGTCACAGGTTTCACTTTCAGAATCGCTTTCCCGGACCGCTTTTCGGTAGCTACTATTATTCTTCTTAACAACCTAAAACAAAACACGTTTTATATAAATTTGCTAAGCATGGTACACTCGTGAACGGTTTAGAACTGTGCTCTGCTGAAGACGAAAACTCCTAAGTAAAAGTTATTGTTATTATTTGGGAGATAATGCTAAATGAGATGATCGACCCTGATTACGACCTACCAATACTATTTGTTAGATTGTGGTTGTGTTATGTTCTGCAGCTGAGTAAGGTAGCCAATGGTTCTTCATCTTTCTCTGGCCCTTGTGCCAATTACTTCGTAATGTTTTAGTTTTTAGTTTACCTCCGCTTTTAATTTTTTTTTACACAGTACATCTTTTATTGGAATTTATTTTTACATGTGATAGAAATATGTTGGTGTCCAACCCTCGGACAAATGCTCACTTCGCAATTTAATCATCAATGGAGTGTCTTTTAGACTTCTTGCAACATATTCATTTTCAATATATCTTGTCACATCACAAATAATCGGTACATTCTCATCGTCGCGACCGCGTTACATGCAATTGGACGTTTATTAGCTATTCCAATTCTACGACCTGATCTAACGATTTAAATATTTTTGTTTTCCAATGTTCACAATTTACACACACACTTTATAAAATTCTCTTAGACTTACTGTAGCAGCCGACCGAGGCGAAGTAATAAAGTTACTCATTGTATGATAACTTTATCCTAATAGGTATTAACGGTTTTCCTTACTAATTGTACGTAATTACCAAGAAAGGTTTTAGGATTATATTGTTTGGTTAAAATACATATAGGTTGTACATTCTTTTTTTTTCGTACCATTGTTCTAGAATCCCTAATAGACAATGTTTAGTCAACCTAGTATCGGAGTTTTGAGGGCTGAGGATTCGATTTAGGGTCCTGCAGACTTCAACTCACTCCTGTGTTTTTTAAGAAAACTAGGTAAATAGCGATGAATTATTAAGATCGCGTATTTCGAGGATTTGAAATTTTTGTAGATCCCGGCACAGTATCCATAAGATTTGGACAATCATAGTTTAACCCAGTTCCTAGTACTTACAGTGCAACGAATTCTAATTTTTAATGTACGTGAGTGTCAAGCGAGGTTTCTTGACATATTTACTTACATTCATAACTTCACGGCCGAAGGATGTTTCTGCCCAATTTTCAGATTTGTTCATCTTGTCATTGACATTGTCAGATGTCTCCTCAGAACTGTAATGTTTTGATACAAATTAAGGATATGAAATAGATAACTTCAATAATAGTATTGATTTTTTTATTACCCTGTTTTGCTGTGAACATTTCTCATTAGGTGTTTGATTTTAAGATTTGTGTTAATAGTTATAAGGAAAAAATATAAATAGTATGTCGTGATCGTCTAGCTTGATTGTGCACGCAACGAAAAAAGTCTCACGATACGGCTTTAGGTATAAGTAGGTACTTTGTGATGAAGAAGGTAACTACAAAACGTCAATAACACACTGTTTCTTGTTTTAACCGATTTTAGACCGATCTAGTGCCAAAGGCTCAGGTACCACCGTAATCAGCATAAATCGCCCTTGGACTTGCGTCTATAGGCAACGGTAATGTGTGATGAACAACACTTAAGAATGCAGAAAAAACTTGTTTAGGAGCGGTCTTCTGGCAATGACTGATATACCTACAGGGTGTATTTGAAAAAGGATCACTAACTTAAATCACTGAAAGGGTATCACTCTAGCACGCAGTTAGATACTAATAATAGATTATATCAGGGAGCAAACATGGCTTTATCTTTATTCTCAGATCTAATGAAAAAGGAAGCACCGTTCTGTTTCTGTATATTCGGGCTAATCTTTATTTGAATGCGGTTTTGCGAAATTACTACCTGCATTTATCCAATAGGCTATTTTAAAATTCCCTTGGATAATTAAATACTGGCTATACAAATATCGTTAGTAACACATTGAAGTCAGGCCTAGTCGCTACTGAAGTATACATATAATAACAATTGACCATCTGTCGTTCTCGCGCCTGCTTAAAGGCCTGCTTCGGTCGCTTAGGGGCGTGCTAAAGGAGCAGATGTGTAACTGTCATTCTGTTAGCAATACGAGCACACATGTTTATTGCAGTTACTAAAAAACCTAAATTATAGTTAAACGAGTTAAGAATTACAGAATTTATTGACTATGCTGGGTGAGGGGCTCGTGGCTAAGTGGTAACCGAGTAGGTTAGCACGGTTTCACGCGTGCTAAGTCTCGAGCAAATGCTAGTAGCGTATTATACAACAACATCCCAACTCCTAACGATCGAAAAAGGGAATATAAACACCTTTTATATGTAACTGCGGGCGTCTTTGCTCCGCAGTGAAGTACTGCTTTACTCTGTTGACACTGAAGCTTAATCTAATCTCTAATGTAACTGCTATGTTTGAGGTACCTAACTTGAAATCTCTACGGGATGGGTTTTAGAACTTTAAATTAAACTTGATGACAGTTTAATGTACTTAATGTAAAGTTACAGCTACTTACAAGCTCATTCTGTGCAAGGCATAATTCAAGGGGCAAGATCTTATATATTTACGCTCTGTCAGTACTATTTCTTCATACCTCCATGTTGTCGAGATAAAAACAGTGGTAGGAGTTAGTTTAATACTTTAGAGTTCGGGGTTCGAATAACTCATGATTGTAATTTCAACGCCATAGGCATCACGGAAATGATATGTTTTCCTATTGATTTTCTTATATTGAATTGCACTCGTGAGATTTTAGTGTATTCAAGGGGCGCATAAAATCCATTTATGATCAGAAGGCTTGATTTTTCCAGCCGTTTTAGTTTAAACCTTAAGGGATTGTGCTTCTACGTAGACTAGACGATTTTATAATTCGCTCACCGCGCAAGTGACGTAAAGACACTAAACCTGTATAACTGAGATCTCAAGACACCCAGGATTTTTTATTTTTATCACTTGGGAGAGACTCTATTTACCCAGTTTTCCAAATAGGCAGGTTTAAAAGGACAGTTATCGTATTTATGTAGGTCGATATGTACCGTATTGCATTTATAGAGGTTAAACAAAACAATACAACAACCTTACTTTGTACTGAAAAGCAAAGTACGTGCGGAAGAAATTCGAATGTTTGTAAACAAACGTGTCGCATAACCTGTCCAAACTTGAAAAACTTATAGAGACTATTGTGTGTTATTGAAATATTGTAGGTAATATATAGTTTACTGTACCTACATTTAATCAAAGACCCACGCTGTCGTACATCAGAGTTGTACTTGAATAGTCATTGAATTTTCTAATTCAACAGCGTGAATTTACTAAAAAATTAACGCCACTGTTTTCTGCCTTACTTTGCATATCTTTATATTCTACGAGATTCAAACACGAAAATAATTTAAACACTTATAGCAGTCTATTTACCATAGAGGGCAAACTATAGGACGCCTTTCTAAATAAGATAGCAAGTTGTCGAAGAGGTAGTTGACACATGTCATGCAACACGCAGAGTAGGTCTCTTAATCAATTTTTATAACCTTGTCTCCAAATCAGTTCATATAAATACTTTATTTCTCTGGAAACATTTCTATTGATTAATGTTTGGATAAACAAAAAAAAGAGCTCCAAACAAAAGTAACGTAAGTATTATATACTTTCCTTTTATTAATCTTTGTTAGCACAGTTATAAACATTGTAATGTAATGTTCATTGTATTACATTTATTTCTCATACAAGTCTTCTTCGGATCGGTAGGACCGGAGGTTAGGATCTGCGGATCGGTAGGACCAGAGGTTAGGATCTGCGGATCGGTAGGACCGGAGGTTAGGATCTGCGGATTGGTAGGACCGGAGGTTAGGACCTGCGGATCGGTAGGACCGGAGATTAGGATCTGCGGATCGGTAGGACCGGAGGTTAGGATGCACCAGATGCCATGTACAATGTACATAGATGTTTTACTTAATACCATTCTGGGGTTGGTAAAATCGTTTTTTCTTTAGTAAACGATGTATTCAGAACCAGGCTATCAAACACAAAACTGAAAAATAAACAACGTTCACAGCAAAACCAGGGTAATAAAATAAACAATATAACATGATTGTCAATAGCTTTATTTATTTAAAAAAAAAACGTAATTAATTAAGTTTAATATTATCACAGACAACGTAATTTATAAAATACCTGAAAAGGATTCTTAAAACTAATCACCTACAAACGAACGTTACATAACTGAGAATTAAAAAGTATTATCTCTCTTTCTATGCTGTCATTCATTACAAAAAGAAGGGAAAGTACTGCGAAACACCTATGTAGTGTAATAAGTAGATCAAAAGTAACGCATTTTCAATCAAATTTATAAATTAATCGTTCAATTTTCAATTCGATTTGATTGCTAATGGCTGAAATTAATAATTTATAATTAATCTTATCCATAATCTTCAGATTTGAGATATCGTGTTGCTTAAAGATAGTTGTCGTCTAACTGTGACTAATTCAAATTTCATCATTTGACAGATACAAGAAGGGGATTTCAAATGTCATAATTATGACATCTTTAGATGTTAGGTGAGATACTTTATTTTCACCCTCTATTAAGGCCATTATAAAGAAAGAGCAAAACCTATTGATATTTCCATGAACGGTTTTTATTGGTTTATACTCAACAATCAAATAACTAGGCCAATTACATTTGTGACGTTCCATTTGTTAGTCCTAATCTACGTGTGTGACCATTTTTTCACCACTAAATGACGTTCAAGCAACTCATCTACCCACATCTTCTTACTTATAACATTACTGATTCATTTTCAAATATGATAATAGTAATTGTATGCGTGTGTTAAAAACCCTTGATCGCATTCATAGAATAACAGCTCAGTTGCTAATGATTTCAACTTAATTATCACGTTCCTAAAGTCCATTTTAACCTAATTGGCAATAGATAATAATTATGCATGAATATATTCTGAGGTAAGCCCCGACGAGCTCTAATAACCTATAACCTAGATATCGTAATTTTTGCTAAGTACGTTATCGTTATTCAGATCTTGTTTAAGTCTATAGGTATTTAAGGTTACTCCTTAAAATCTATCCACCATATCTTACGGACAAAAGAAAGTTCTTAAAACTGTTGAGACGTATTAGAATTTAAAAATAAAATATTTTCTTTCAATCTTCAGATGCCTTGGGTATTTTCAAAAGCTTATTAAAGCAATATTCGCTGTAAAAAATTCAAATGCCATAAAAAGAACAATAAACATAGGTTGAAATTAAATATATATGTACTATTTGTCTTATTTTCTTTCATGACGTAGTCCATAAAGCAGACTGTATAGAGATTAAAACGATCAACTGCGAAATAAGAATCGTTATTCGTATCCTACTTCTAATCAGTAATTAATCCAAATACATTGGGTTATACATTTAAAATATTTGGATTTCTATATGGAAACTAGTTTTTTAGGCCTACCGTCCACTACAGTGTATTAATAAATCCTACACATGCACGTGCTCATCTTATTCATAAATTATACAAGTGCTTTATTCATATATAATAATTAAGTTATTAATACCCTTCAGTGGTTATACTACATTTAATGAAACATTGATATGGAAATGTACCTACGTTTATATTATTATGTTCGAATGATATCTGAACGTATTTCGCAAGCTTTAAGTATACTATGAATATACATATATATATTTAAGAATTGTAAAAATACTAATAGGCAACTTACAGTCTTACGTATTTAATTTTAATTAAGTATGTAAGTAAACAGTGTGCCTATTAACATGCAAAATTATAATGCTTTTAGATGGGTAAGTTTCCGTGGTAATTTAATTTTGGAACGGTGTACTTGTCATAAAAAATTACGTCCTAGCGTACGTACACCTCTGTACAGCCTTATGTCGGTTGCGAAACATTGAAATGACTTGCGAATAAACTGCCTTAGTGTGAATAAACCTTCATTTATTTAATTGCTTTGCTTTAGCAGACGTCCTTTCAAAGAAATGCACAGGGCTGCGAGAATGCAATATGAAAAGGCTTTTTATGTACTCGGCTGACTTTCATAGAAGCGAGAGTTTTGCGAATCTATAGACATACAAGTATATTATAAGCGTTTTTTTAAACGGGCGAGCACCATTAGCGGTCACCATGCAAATTGTCTTGACCCAATAACGTCTGTACATTTGTTGAATACATAATCGTGTTAGTTTGCATTAACGTTCATAAAGAATTTAGAAATTTATGTACGTAAATATCTACTAAGATTTGGATAAGACTTCATTAGGACGCATTTTTGTTTCTGTGTTAATAAGTAGAGCAGTAATGGGTTCATGGCGTAGCGTTTGCAAATTATGCCTGGTGGGTTAACAGCCCGATGCTAGAGCATGCAGGATTTTAGATATATAACATACTTTTCCAATGTTGATTAAAAAGACACTGGAAGTATAACAACATTATTATTATTCATTGGAGTTCTTGGTACAAGGTGTATGAAATTAGCTCGACGGTGCATTGCGTGGTGACGCGGTGTAGGGTTTTATTTTTAAAGTAAATGGACGTGTTAGTTTTGCGTGTGGGCCTTTGAACAATGTGGAGTGAGATGTTAAATCCTTATCGTTTATATTCATAATTAATCAGTAGTTTTAGAATTTCTCACAAAAGTTTACTATTAACAATCCGTAAAGCGACGACTGAACTTAATAGAGGAGTTTAAAAAACAAATATTATAAAGAATTCTAATTTATGAAGAAATTAAAATACCTAATAGCTGTTGTAATAGAAGTCTTAGGTCTTGTTTTTTTTTAATGATTTGCATTGGGTTTGTGCCAATTTCAAACCACAATTATTCCGCACCACGTACATTGTGATGTTGATTTCTTAACATTGGCCTCAGCTGCTCCATTAACTTGTTTTTACCTTTATTTTTTAAATGGATTCTTTTGCCGCCTTTGTTAAATCCTCTTTTTAATGTTAATGTTAATCTTATTAAGTAATTGGCGGTTGTTTTCATAATAGTACATTATAACTACATAAGTAAACATTTACGTAAAGTTGTAGAGTAGACGTAAAGTGTTAGATTCACGAGAGTTAAATATATTGATACTTTGTAAGAAGAGCAGAATTCAGGTGTAACGTTTCGTAACCGGCATAGTGTAAAATTACTAATTGTTGTGAAATTTTACCCACAAACGTGTGCTGGGATAATGTATTGCATTACTGGAACATTACTACTGGAACATTACGCAGTATACTAAGCGATTTAAGTAGATATGAATAGTATTGCTTTCGTTCTCACGTTGGCACTTTTCAGTCAGTTTCAAATTGATTTCTTTTTTCGAATACTCAACTTTAAAACCCTTTCGACTTGTTAAAATGATTTAATATATTTATTATTGATTTTTTAGTTTTTTTACGAAGATGAAGACACTGGGAAATCACAACAGTAACTCTTTTGGCATCTAGAGTTGAAGTTACAAATTCAATATATTGGGATGTCACAGAAATATGTGTTCATATTTTAGGGTAGTACAGTAGACCCCGTGAATAACGTAATTTTTTAATACCTACAGCAATCTCGTTTTGAAACTGAAAAAGTTAACTTAAAAATTGACGGATAAAGCTAATATTTCGTATGAGGTACACGGCTGACATTAATGAAACTATAGGTATTTAATAACAAGGAAGTTGTTGGAATATCCATTTTTTTCTGAAAATGTCTGCTTAAAAAATTAAGAAAACAAAATCATTGAAATTGACATAAAAATTTATGTGTTGTTCAGAAACGTGCACCTATTAAAAACTTTTTGAATTTCTTTAAGCTAAATCAACTATTTGTCGGCTAGACATCCTAAAACTTGACCAAACCTTTTTGTAACACTCTGTATATATAGATACACGTTTTTATATCAGTTTGGCCGTCAGATAATTAGTTTTTACAAGTATGTGTAGCGAAAGATAATTTAATTCAAGTGTGTATACTTTAATGATTACTTCGATTCGATTTTATAAACACGACTTTTGCCGTTTTAACTTCCAAGACAATACGTTAATATAATAATTTAATACGTATGATAAAATTGCGACACAGTGGGTAGGGTATACGAGACCGGTTTCATTTAAGACCGGTTCTTGTCAAAACCCTAAACACTAAAAAGTACACGATCGTTACAAAAAACGCTACAAAATCAGTCGAATTACAATTTAGGCACGACTTAAATTCTTTTAATATAATTTATACTTATATAGTTGCCTTCTTAATGTTTTCCATTTTATTCTTACACCAAGCCTCTCATGAATAGTCGTTCAAATAGTAGTTCAGATTTAACACCAATATAACGCTTACCATTACTAATGAGAGTAAATTTAGAGTTTAATTTTGCTAAATCTGAATTATGCAATGCAAAACATAAGTTATGAGGAAATCAATGCTAATATTTACACTGTGAATGATTGTTTGAGCACGGGCTTCTGTAAATTTTAGCGATACTCGCAATTACTCCGTGACGTAATTAATATTTATATCTGACATATGTATGTTAGTAAGGTTAATATAGCTTGTGTATTCTTTGCGTCTAAGAAAAGGTCATCGATGAATAATCAACTGTTTTTTATCATTTACTTGTTTATACTTTGACAAACATCGGGTTAAATTAGATAATTACATACTACTCTCTGGGCTGGTGTATGATGTGAGTATAATACTCCATGTACTAAGTATCTGTACTACGTGTGTTCGATTAACACTTAATAACCATAGTGGTTTTGTTTACGAATCATATAAATGAAAGGATAACCTTTCATTTATAGACTTCATACCGAAAATCACATATAAAGCTGCTTAAATTTAGATAGTGACAACCATTCTGTAAATATATACAAGCAGAAATCCTGACAAGTTTACTGAAATTAGAAACGGCATTTTAATGATTGCAATCATTATAATACCCGCATGCATAAACTACGTAATTGTTGAGATTCAATGTTAAATTGCCAGTGAATGCGAACCTGACTTACGACCTAGAAGACAGGACTTGTTTAGACAACTTTGTTATGGCTATATTATATAACTAGCAGCGCCCCGCGGTTTCACCCGCGTAAGTCCCGATCCCGTGGGAATATCGGGATAAAAAGTAGCATAGGCAGTTAATCCAGGTTTCCAGCTTTCAAACATACCAAGTTTCGTCGCAATCAGTTTAGTAGTTTTGGCTGAAAGAGTAACAAACATCCATACATCCTCACAAACTTTCACGTTTATAATATTAGTAGGAAGTAGGATTAACTAACAGGAATATAAATATGGTTTTATCAGTAAACCGAAGCAATATTTGCTACATCAACACATTACTACATCTACATCATTCTAAAAAGAATGTTTAAATAACGTTCTAACAACAGGCTTTTTCTCAAAAAATTGTCAATGTCTTGGTATAAAACCGAAAATTGTACGGAAATACTGCCCTTTTTCAATCCTTCAAAAAAATTAGTACAACGCCATCTAGTATTCAAATACCGTAGTTTTCTAGCTGAAATTTTAAATACAGAGGAAGAAAAAGACGCATTCTAGCGTATAGTGCCCACACCTTGAGCCTCCACATTCAGAATATTCCTCTTGAGTGTGTGACGTATCTGTTTCAATGTCTGATAAATGAGGATATAAACTTGCTGGCTGTTGGAGAACAGCTCCGTTGGTTTGTGGTTCTTTTTTATTATTGTTTACTTTTATTCTCTTAACATCTTCCAGAACTGAAAGTACTACTGGTGAGTCTTGTGAGCCTGAAACAAAATAAAAAAACATTAGGGTATGGTATTGTTTAGAAGAGGTAGCTTTCTTCTTTTTTTTTGGAAACAGAAGATATAATTTGTATTATGTAGTTGACAGCATTACTACTAAAACTTCGTTAATTTATGTGATCGTTAAGTTCCACTAACACAGGTGGAATCGGTCCAAATCTCTTTCATAATTAATCAATCAATCAAATATAAGTCAAAATATACTAACTTCGTCTTTTAACAGGTTGTGATCCAATAACTCTATCGCCATCCTTTTCACTCTCCTTGTCATTTAAAACCAGTTGCGACTTGCTTTTTTCTTCAAAGTTAACCTTAGGAATGTTGGCAATGATCTCCGGCTTTTTAGTGGACTGCGAGAGGCTCATCGTGCTGCCCATGAGGGGTGCCTTCTCTGACGGATCATGCTCACTCGTGTCATCGTCAGAATCGTTTAGGTTGTCTGGTTTTTGTGGTTTTGTTGGCTGAAAAGGAACAAAAGGACAAAAGTATAAAATCGATTCTGTCATCTGTATCTTTTACATAACCAGGTAGAAGGATATATATTGCACTATTCTGTAGGTATCCTATCTACATTATTTTTATAAGAACATAACTTAAGGTGATGCTAAAAAGATAAGCGTTTATAGCGTCTTTACACGAAAATGTATCGTTGTTTGGTACCCCCACATAAACAGGTATTTATCAATATAATGTTGTTTTTATTTCTGCTGCTGGTAAATACGGTGGTAAAACCTTCATTGATATGGCATAACTAATGTGAAATGTAGGTTTCAGAAATACATAAATAGTTTCTAGTAAAGAGGTTTTGAAGATATCAAGATATTTATGCCTGTAGATAATTCCGGTTACAGGCGAAGTAAATACGACATAACATCATAAGGCTAATATCATAAAGATACATGCAAATCTTGCCCACGCAATAAGCTACGCAATAACTTAAAAATACGTCGCTATAATCAAAAAATAAATCGACGTATATCGTATTTTATAAGAAGCGATAAGAATCGTGAATAACACAACAGTGTAAAACTACTTATAACAAATATAAAAAAAAATGGAGGGCCACTAACGGCGGAAATGTCGACATAAGGCCCAACTGTTTCGCCAATTATCTACATGATTCACCTCACACCTTTTTTGGCAAACACCTTTGAGTGCTGAATATTTGCGCAATGTTTGAACCTACAAATTTCATACTGCGCTAATGGTTGTATTTTTTGTTTCATGCCAAATAATTTTTTACTAGCTGACCCGCGCAACTTCGTCCGCGTTTGTAAATTTTCCCCGTTTTTGCAACATTTTCATTGATGCTCCGGTCCTATTGGTCTTAGCGTGATGATATATAGCCTATAGCCTTCCTCGATAAATGGGCTATCTAACACTGAAAGAATTTTTAAAATCGGTAGTTCCTGAGATTAGCGCGTTCAAGCAAACAAACTCTTCAGCTTTATATATTGTATAGATTAGAGATGAGTGAGTATTTGTTGAATATGGTACCTATCTTACAAAGGGATTTCGCTCGAATTGCTGACCATATGCGAAACATTTTAGGTTCGTGATGAACCTTATGATGTTTTTATTACGACTCGTCAGTGCGACCTCAACTCGCCTGATGGTAAACTAGATTGAGGTCCAAAGATTGAAGACCACCATTATAAATATGAAAGATATCTACCATAATGGTGGTTTTCTTTTTGATGGCCTCGAGAGATATCTTTTTACCCCCCGCTTAAAAGACCTTGGGTTATAGTTCGAACGGAACCCGTGTGCTGGTAATAAGTTCTAAATTTAATAGTGCGGCAAAGAAAGGAGGTGCTGAACCGTTTGGCCTTTATTGGGATTTCTACACTGTATGGGGGAGAATCCTCAGACCGCCACGTGTTTTCTGTTAAGGAACGGAGAGGATGAGATTAATTGGAAGAGCTCATCGGAACACTCGCGAAGGTAGAAGCGGTAGAATACCTACCGCCAAAGAGGCTGCGTTTCTACGCAACTGCAAAGGTTCAAGGGTGTTGTGTTGAAAAACGTACATGGGTAATTAGGTAGTTCAGCACAAATTACTGTATTTGCTTTAGCGAGACGGGAACTACTCTCAACAATTCCCACGCTGCAAAATACGACACCCAAATGATTTTCGGATTCTGTACATGCGGTGAGCAAAGTCCTATTGACGGCGTTTGAGAATAAGATAATATTTGAGAATGGACCTTAAACACGTTTCTCATATATGTTCAAACAGATGTTAAGAACAAGTTGTAAGGTTATAACCTTAAACGTAACGCATTAAAGGTAGCTTTAGTACCTTAACTGTATCGATAGTATAACGATTGTGTGCATATTTTCATGTGATGGGCTGTAAAGATTTTGATAAAACGATGTTTTAAACAGATATATATGTATTCTGTCGCGATAGTTCATCTGCCTATTCTTAAATTTTAGATAGATAGATACACTTTTTCACAAAAAACATTACATCATCAATCAGTAGGAGACGATAAACCGTTAAAATAGTGTTTTGTTGATCTGCTGCGATCTCTTCCAGACTACCTTTGGATGTACTATAGGATTATACTATAGAAAAGGGGTAAATTGTGGGACACAAGTACTAAAGAGAAGATAGATATTTTACTGCTAAACAACTTGTAAGGATGAACAATAGATTTATTATTATTAAATAATGCAATAATTTACAACAGTAATATTGCTTTATAATTAAGCTGATATTGGTTTGTTTGCTTCGGTGGGTTGAAAATTTCATAAGAAATAATAACAATGGTCTGTTAAAAACCTTGCGTTTTCAATCGTTTACTAATTAAGTGGTTACTTCATACATTATTCTGCGTACTACAAGTACAGTCATGAACAATACAAATTAGCAAACGTTATGTACCTACACAGTATCTCGCAACGACTGCCTCTTAAGGGTAAGGTAGACTTATTATCACCTGCGTCTGTTTGCTTGCTACTTTCTTAACTTGGTGTGCGAATCATACTTTATGCATTTTTTGGTTAACTGAATACCCATAAGGCTGTATTTTAAAGCAAGAATAAAAAAAAAAAAATTTGTAGTTTCTAGTATCGAGTTAGTACTTAGGGATTGTCAATTAATCACGTAAGGCTCAAAAAGGGAGGGAGAACGTTGGAATAAAAAACCAAATATCACAAAGGAGGAGGGGGGTGTAGTAAGATTACACGTGTATTTATTTTTCGTAGAACGCGCGATTATATATTGCTATTGCATGCATTTTAAAAAGTTGCTAAAAAAACATCACGTGATTAATGAACAACCCCTTAGTTAGTACTTATTTGTGTTATAATTAACATGGAGTGTAAAACTTAAATACTTGCGAATTATGTCCTTACTAATTATATATGCGAATGTGAGTGTTCGTTACACTTTTACGAACTACTCACCCGATCATAACATTTTGAATACACGTTGTCTAGAATAATCTAGATCATGGACAACATTTATATTAACGTTACTTGGCTAGTACTAACTACGTCGGGAAGCATTTTTCATTGTCGCATCGATACCATACTAATGCAAGATTTGACACAACAGAATGCTGCATTACTAGTCGATAAAATGTTTTTGATGAGCCCGAAATTAGTCCGTCTTAAATACATACATTTGTACTAAAAAAAACTTGACTTAGAAAAACACGTGACACATAAGGTCAACTGTATTACTTTATTAAGTTTTCGTGTCACCCGTCTAAAGACACAAATATGTATTTACAGTATTTGTCTTATAACTTATTTCATTGTGATGTCGCAGAGCGGTATTTTAATGTCCCTAATACGTGATTGCAAGATTGTCGTTAAAACCGTTGCGGTTTGGCAAAATTGGCAATGCTAAATACAACTTCTTGATAAAAGAAAGTAAATGTTCTTGATTCCCATAGCAATAAAGTTACCTGACAAGTAAAATATTTGATTCAGATTTGTATTTCAAATCTATAAAAACAAACTTAGTGAATATCATTAATTTTTGAAGTGAAATAAGTTTTCATTTTAGGCACGTTTGTGCACTTTTGCCATGGGGAAAAAGTACTGAACTCGTGAACGCCACGCTAATCACTACATATTATAAAACAAAGTCCTCCACAACGGATTTTTAAGCGGTTTTCACTAATAGACAGAGTGATTCATGAGGAAGGTTTAGGTGTATAATTTGTACTTGTGCAAAACCGGGGCGGGTTGCTAGTAATACATATATAGATCCACTAGAAGGCGCTAATCTAAACATTGAGTTCTGTCATTGTGTGACGTTTTAAGTTCTTCGTTTCGTTTAAGTTTTCACTTCTGTCGGCAGTCCCATGACTGCCTGTTTTTTTTTTATGACGTTTACAAGGCGTAAGTAGTAAGTGAGCCAGGAACTTCGACCAAGACAGGAATAACTTAGTAATTATGGGCAAGACCGTTTAAGCTTGATCTGTATGGTATAGGAGATTAGCGGCTACTTTTTTTACTTAAAACTTAAATGGAGACAATTCATAAATACCTATGGAAGAGTGATGTAAAGTTTTTTCAGATGCGTAATTTTATAAAATATATCTATACTAATATTATAAAGCTGAAGAGTTTGTTTGCTTAAACGCGCTCATCTGAGGAACTACTGGTTTGAATTGAAAAAATCTGTTAGTGTTGGATAGCCTATTTATCGACGAAGGCTATAAAATCACGCTACGACCAATACCAGAATCAATTAATTTTTTTGCAAAAACGAGGAAAATTTACAAACGCAGACGAAGTAGCGCGAGACAGCGTGTCTATACATGTATAGAAGGGATGTAAGCAAAATCTTTCCTATTCGAAAACACAGTTTTAAGAATCTAGAGAGAAGGGATCTATGGGTATGTTCTGAATACTAATGATGAATGATGTGGGAGAGAGGGGTAAGTTTTTAGGGGTTTCAACAAAATCATACCCAAGTCACGCGCACAATGGAATCTCCCGAGAGATTTTCTATGGAATGTATTTTTTTTTACTTTTTTATCGGGACTAATCCCACCCACGACTCGAGCAAATTTTTGTGATCTACAACTGATACACACAAAACTAAACTCGATATATATATTATGAATCAAGTCGATTACCATGTCACCTGTAAACATTTAAGCGAGACTATCCGAGGGCATACAATGTTCAGTCTTTCATGTTGTTGTTTATGTGACTGAGCTGTAGAATTTTGCAATATTTTAAGTAGTGTTGTTGCATCAAATCCCACACGGGACAAAAAATTGTGTTATCTACTATCTTTATTTATCTACTATTGTCCCGAGTCTGGGTGTTTATGTGTCTTTTGTTTATATGTTTGTGAAGCCTCCGCGACACAGGAATATTTCTAATTACGGATTTGTGCTTAAAAATATTAACTCACCTTATAATGGAACCTGTTATTCAGCATCTCCATCTCTTTCTCCCTCTCTTGCTTAAACTTATTAGCGATCGTAGATTCGCTAATAGTTTGTTCTTTACTGAACAATGCAGCTAGCTTGCCTTTGATACCTCCTCCGAACGAACTTTGACTTATGTTGTCATCAGGAATATCATCTCTTGAATTAGTTCTTGAATTTGCTAAGGAGTTGACTTTAGTAGGTGTTGTCTTTTGGGTCAATGACTTCTTGTCTGAAAACGACGTACAAAGTGAGTAGGTTGAAGGTTATAGAGTATTTATGTGCCAACAATGAAGGTTCTTTTTACTGCGTTTGTAATGTATGTATTGTGCTTTAGAGGAATAAAAACGTTAGATAGAACACGTTTGCGGAGGCGGCACGTGATCGATAAGTTAAGATTTTAAAATATAATTTAGATGTTACATGATTAGATAATAGCCTTTAGGTTTACAAAAGTACGTACGATGAAAATACTACGTTGTCTGTCTGTCTATGTTCGGCACAGACTTATTAGCTTCGCATCCAATAGATATTTGGTAAACATACACTGTTATGTGGCTTTAAATAAACGAATTTCAATTTTTTGGAAAAAGTTTATAAATTATTATAACACACTGTAGGTCAAATATGTATTCATCAGAATAATTTTCATATCTATACTAATATAATAAAGCTAACGAGTTTTTTGTTTTATTGTTTAAACGTGTTTAAATCTCGTGAACCACCAGTCAGATTCGAAAAAATCTTTTTGTTTATGATAGCCAGATTAATGAGGAATAGTAAGCTATGTAACATCACGCTATGACTCTTAGGAGTAGAGCAGTGACCACAAACGCAGGGAACGGCTAGTAAGATGATTATAAAGCTTTCTGTTAACACGACACTAGATAAAAGGCTAAGTTATCCGGGAAAAGAGAAACTAAAGATGAAAGGTAACAAAAAACCACTTGGTCTTGATCTTCTTTTATAAGAGTTGACTGAATCCGTTAACGAGTGGTTAATAGTTGGTGTATAACAGTTACTTTATCGGCACAGCTGTCACGAGAGAGGTTTAATTGTTCAGATTAACGAGAGGAACCTTGGCAAGACATCTGTTGTTGTACAGGTCAAGTCAACTGAATAATTTGTACTGATTGATATTATCGATATACATTTTTTATCTAACTGAATAGCTAAATCGGATTGTAATGCCAATTATCGTACATAATGAATATTTCTCATGTGATGTGACGATCTCTCCTTTTAACAGGAGATCTATCAGGTTTTTAACTAACTTATGTTTTACAAACTCAATCAAATTCAATAAGTTTCGTGTGAATCAGTAACTAACTAGGTCAGATATAGTAGATATCGAGTTTTCGCGGATGTTATACAATTTGTTGTCAACTTTCCAAAACAGTCTCACTAAGCAGTACTATAAAATACGGTACGTATATATTTTGTTATATTTCTAAGTAAACTTTTATTACACGACGGCCCAAAAAAGGAGTGTTATGTTTTTAGGGTTCATGTATGTAAGTACCTACTAGCAGCGTCCCGCGGTATCACCCGCGTAAGTCCCGATCCCTTGGGAATATCGAGATAAAAAGTATCCTATGCGTTAATCCAGGTCCTCAGCTATCTACATACCAAGTTTCATCGCAATCAGTTCAGTGGTTTTTGCGTGAAAGAGTAACGAACAAACATCCATCCATCCATCCAAACTTTCATATTTATAATATTAGTGAGATGTATGCGAGTTTCTTTATTCAACCATAACTTCTTAATGCCTTTACAAAATTTGGATGTATGGGATATCATTAGAGTTCTTACATCATCCTGAGTGCAAAAAAATATGTTTGGCTGTTGCAAGGCGCCATAAAAAAAACCGTTTATTGGCATGGTAGTTTTCTTTTAAATTTTACAGGTAAGTAACTTGTTATTTACTCAGTTTTAAGACAGATATATAATGATAGACAACCGTCACTGTCGACTATGGCCGCTTGCAACACCAGTTTTACCATTGCGGGGCTTGTAATAACCCTTGTTGAAGAACGTTGTTCTGCAAACATTTTGGTAAAACCAGGTAAGGTGAAAACTGATAAATTATTTCACGACATTAACGTAAAGGAAAGTTAATTCTCAGGATAAAATATTCTACTGATAAGCATACATATATTGTTTTTAAAAAGCATTCGATTCATTTACTATATTTGTTCTATCCTTATCTTGTTCTATTATAATTCACTGGCTTAGCCTTATGTAAGTAACGTGTTATTCAAGGTAAACATATTAACGAACAAAAAACCATAACGTGATTTATATAAGAAAATTCCCTTTTTCCTTGCTTTATGATGCAACTGTTTTTCAAATAATAAAATCATAAGTTAAACAGCAAGTGTGACTCACCCGCTCAGTATTCTTGACAATTTTCATTTTCTAACTAATTTAGGTCAAGAAAATATTGCCGAATAAGTACTCATTAACACTGTAGTAATCTTAGTATTATAATGACGGAAACTTTAATGGCCCTGCATTGTTTTACGACAGACATTGAGGACAGAAAATACGTTGCGAACTTAAAAGTCTGAATCTCATTAATTTTGAGTGGTTGCTTAAAAAGTAATTGCTTTGGTGGACTATAAAATTGCTAAAAATATCAGAAATAATTAAGTAATTTTTCTTTGCACTTACGAGTATAGAGGCAACACCATAATATAATTATCATAATTTCTTAAGATTTTATAATAATTACGCAAAAAAAAGAAAGTTTTTAACGATACTTATCAACCTATCGCCATCAAAGCCGAATGTATGACAGTAACTTATGGTGAAATATTATTTTGTATACATAAATTTTATTCTAGAAAATATTTTTACCTTATTTAGAATTCGAATCTCGTTTTGACCAAACTCTATCAATTGGTAATTTTTAATCACAAAATTCCAATGAAGTGACTGCACAAAATGTAGTTTCAAACGACCACAACACGATCACTATAATGAAAAAAAAAGCTTTATCTTAGGAGGTCTAACTTGTGTTGCGCGAGCGCATGGAATGACCATCGACGCGGATCACCGAAGATTGGTTTGGTCCACCTCTACTCTAGCTAGTGATGTGCGCTTCCGAATCCCACGCCCGCGACAGAGGTACTAAACCTTTTGTGGCAATTCACGTAGTGACAAAAGACTGTCGTAGAATTTCACGCATCAATGGTCTCCTATCCTATTCAGTTTGGTTCGGCTGACCGATTCCCGTGTTAACGAGCTATTAATTTTGCTGGAAAATTGTTGCACAGCGTGTCGCTTTCATTTTGTATTTACCTACTGTTTTAATCTTACGGTAGCGATACATATCGGTCAAGTTCTTAGTTAATATTTTAAGAAAGTTAAGGTATGTGATTTTATCTGTAATCTATATATTTTTTTGCTACATAAAATTAGATTCATTTATAAAACCGTTTAACTTTAGATAGTCGAAATCTACATTGTTCATTATTTAAGAATTAATTTTATTATTTTACTAATTATAAGCGTTTATGTACTTCGGAAAACAATTTTGATGGGAATCAATATATGTATATGTTATTATTTTACATGTCCTAATGTAATTCAGTCAAGACAAAGCGTTCGTAAATAGTAGGTACGAGCAAAACCACCGCGAAATTAATCTTATATTTTTAATTTATTTAGTTTAACTTTTTTCCGACATAAAACGTGCATATCAAGGGCCTCTTTCGCTGTAACTCATCTGCGGGTTCAAGGTTGACGGCGCCTGGCCGCTTGCCTTGCTCGCAGCCTACTTAGTGACGTCGCATCACTTAATTTCGGCTACAGTAGCACGTTTGTTTCTCAACACTACGAAAGTACTATTCTGAAGTTACGTTTTACGCTAATTGTATTTTCGACGTTCAGCTTTAAACATTAAAACTTATGACGTAATTAATTGCTCATTGTTACCGTTTCAGCAGCTCTCAATTTCTGCTAGAGGTCCTTGACCGAATGGGTCATACAAAATATAATATTCTCAGCCGTGAGGCAGTTTTGAAATGAATCCATATAGTTGTAAAAGGGCAAACCAAAGATAGTACTAAAATTTTTAACCCTACTAATATTATAAATGTGAAAGTTTGGATGGATGGATGAATGGGTGGCTGTTTGTTACTCTTTCACGCCAAAACTACTGAACCGATTGCGATGAAACTTGGTATGTAGATAGCTGGAGACCTAGATTAACATATAGGCTACTTTTTATCGCAATCGGTCCAGTAGTTTTTGTATGAAAACATTACAAACATACACATAAATGTTTCCTCTTCATAATTTTAGTATAGACTATTAAAGGCTGACAATAAAATACTTGCAAGTTTGATCACGTTACTGACGCATTTCTGTCACAAGCTAGTTGGCTTAATTAGAAAAAAAAATGTGTGTGTGTGCAATTCACACAGGGCAGAAGTGAAACTTCAGAAAAGTAGTCTTCGAGATAATGAGAAACAAAAAGTCAAATCATCACAAATAATTGACTTATGTTAATAAATTAAATTTTAGTTAATTTATATAAAAGTTATTGGTCAAATTAACATTTTCTGAAGGCTTCGTAGTACGCAGGCGCAAAAACAAAGATTATAGGAAACGCTGTATACTTCAATCTCTTTCATTCTCTCGCAGGCTAAATCCAATTTATGAATTTGTTTGTCTCTTTATAGTGCTGTATACTTGTATTCTATCTCATTCTCTCGCAAGCTAAATCCTATTTATGAATGTTTCTTTTTAGTGTGAGTTTTTCGTTTCATCGAATTTCAAATCACAGCGATTCTGAAGAAGCTTCACTTCAAAAATATTAGTAGTGTGTGATCAACTTACTACTGGCCTGTTGGTCTAGTGGTTAGTGACCCTGACTGCTGAGCCAGAGGTCGTGGGTTCGATTCCCACCCAGGACAAATAATTGTGTGATGAGCATGATCATTTGTTCTGTGTCTGGGTGTAATATGTATGTATTTAGAAATATATAAGTATGTTTATCAGCAGTCTGGTTACCATATGTACAGGCTCTGCCTAGTTTGGGATCAGACAACCGTGTGTGAGATGTGTGAAGTTATTATTATTATTATATATTATCAACTTACTACTACATTCCTTGTAATAAAAGGCTTCATGAAACCATAATTATGATTTATACTTATGTTATTCTTGTCTTATAAACCAGTTTTCAAAAAGACCCATAGCCATTTGACCTTATTATAAATTAGAATTGTTGTACAGATAGGCTTTAACGCGTTTCACGAGGCACGTAGTTGTTGCAACATGCAACTTGTTGTGAATGGTGACCTGTCTAAGGATAACGACCGCGGCATTGTTTAACCAACCAGATCGGTTGATCTGAACGATCCATACTATTAGTCATTCGCAACACTCTAAAATTATTTTGAGATAACACAGAGTTATATTTAGGAGGATTTAGACTGGCTAATATTTATTCAAATGAATTATGTCAATTTTAGATGACAGGCAGAACAGGACATGTATGAACGGATCCGAGATGATGTGAATAAGAAAATATAACACTGAACGTCTGAAATACCAGGGCGTCTCTCTTATGGGTTTTTCGATCGATTTAAGCATCGGATTAGAAATAATACTGAACTACGTTCATAAACTATCCACGATAATTTCATGCCACACGAGGGTGTAGGTTAAAATTACCTCATAATGGATGACATAATGTGATGATGAAATAGATACAATTTTGGAGGAGACAGGAACGAGAAAGCATTTGCATCGCAGAACACCGCAGTTAAATAGTAATCTACTAGTATATACTACTACTTATACGTTGGAATATTGTCACTAGAGATTTAAAGGAGGAAGAGGAACAGACTTTATAAAGGTTGGTAACCGGTTACCATCAGATGCGCTATGTTCTTATTTGACACAGTAGATAAACAATGTAAGACAATTTTTTTTTTATGGTATGGGGATCAAACGAGCAGACGGGTCACCTGATGGTAAATGACTATAGCCGCCCAGTAAGTAAGGGAAGGGGGAAGAGAGGCAGCGGAGGGGAGAGGGGACAAGGGGAGAGGGAAGGTTTAACCTCCGGTAACCTCACTCACGCAGCGAATTATTTTGCAATTGCAATAAAACTCAAGTAATAAAAAAAAACATAAAACTTCAAGTACATTCGTAAACATGAAAAGGTCTTTTTGTATCTTTAAGATTTATCAGGACAAGGGCCTTGGGTCTGACCCTGACCATTAAGCCATTTCGAGCAGGACGTTTACACGAGGATAAAACCTGTATACGATGTATTGAGTCATTCTGTATACGAAAGCGTGTTGGCTTTTCTTATTCTGAGAACTTTACAAGGAACAACTAAGGATTTTGAAACCGAGGGTTTTACAAGGAAAAATATTTGTTTATGATAGTAAGTAACTTTTATGTACGACAATTTATCTGTACACTAACTTTCACCCGCGTAAGTCCCAATGCCGTGGGAATATCGGAATAAAAAGTAGCATATGTGTTAATCCAGGTCTCCAGCTATCTACATACCAAGTTTAATCGCAGGTCGGTTTTGTAGTTTTTGCGTTAAAGAGCAACAAACATCCATACATCCTCACAAACTTTCACGTTTATAATATTAGTAGGATTCAAATAACAACATCTTATATTTTCTTTGCCTTCTCATATTTTCTTTTTGTTTTTAGGGTGTGTACTGGAGGGCAGATCAGAAGTACCAAAAACCGGCTTGTATGAAAGTATAATGCCAGTAGAGGATCGTGTGGTATGCAAGGATGAGGCAGGATGAAGCAAGAGGCGTGCTGTTATCTTTGCTTACCCCGAAGGTAAAACGGCGTGAGTTTATGTATGTATGTGTTACAGAGGGTGTAATGTATGGAGGGTAGAACTAAATAATAGTTATATGCACTATCCCGTGCTTACTGTAGAGATCGTAGGTTATTCAGTATTGCGTGAGCCATAGACGACAGCAGACATGTCAGCCTATATTAACAGTATGTGTTACTAAAAAGATAGGCAGTCATGGGACTGCTGACAGAAGTGAAAACTTATACGAAACCACGAACTTAAAACGTCTCATTAGCAGGTTGGTAAAATTAATTAATAAGGAGCTGACAGAACTCAATGTTTGGATAGTGGATCTATATATGTATTATTAGCGTGACGGTCACAGTTCAGTGCTTTTTTCCATAGCAAAAATGGAGAAACGTGCCTAAAGAAGTTTTCACTTCAAAAAAACACGTAATAAAATATTTTGTAAGATATATATATTTATTTTTTTTATTTCCAGAATACTACCGTCGCTACATTTACCACGGATATTAAGCAATGATTCAGAGTAAGACGGTAGCATTTCGGTAATGACAGTGTAATATTGTGGACGATGCCCTCTAATCATCCATGCTAAATTATATACTAAAATAAGTAGGTACTATATGATTGATATGTTTCTGTAAAATTTGAATTACAATGCAGTCAGATTGTGAAAGTTTCTAATAATGATGTAAAATAATTGTGTACAATTATTTTTATCTTGTATAAAGCTCAAGAGTTTATTGTTCGTTTTTTTTAAACGCGCTAATCTATGGAACTATCAGTCTGATTTGAATATTTCTTTTGTATTGGATAGTGTATTCCTTCAGAAAGGTTATATACGAGGGGTGATCCAAAAGTAATGAGAATGGGTACATTAAAATAACTATATACTTAAAAATAAAATTTATTTTTCTACATAGTCTCCTAATAGGTCAATACATTTAGTCCATCTCTTTTCTAAACCAACGATACCCTTCAAAAAAAAATCTTTATCTTGACTCTCCCAAAATGCCTCTACAGCGGCCATCACTTCGCCGTTATCCTCAAATTTCTGGCCCCGGAGGTGTTCCTTGAGCCGAGGAAACAAATAAAAGTCGCTGGGGGCTAGATCTGGAGAATAGGGTGGGTGTTCAAGCAGCTGGAAGCCAGCTTCATGAATGGCAGCCATCGCAACTTCAGCTTTGTGTGCAGGTGCATTGTCTTGATGGAACAGAACTTTTGCGCGCAGTTTACCCCGTCTTTTTTCCTTGATGGCCTCTCGCAATCTTTTGATTTGGTCAGCATAGTAGGAGCCTGTTATGGTAGCGCCCTTATCAAGGTATTCAACCATAATTATTCCCTCAGCATCCCAGAAAACAGACGCCATAACCTTGCCGGCAGAGCTTGAAACTTTGAATTTCTAGGGAGTCGGTGAAGATGGCCTTTTCCATGTCATTGACTGTTGTTTGGTTTCGGGATCAAAATGATGAATCCACGTTTCGTCCATAGTCACAAATCGAGCCAAAAAAATATCTTGATCGGCCTGGAACATTTCAAGATTGGTCCTTGAAATGTCGAATCGTTTCTTCTTTTGTTCGTCGGTTAACATTCTCGGGACCCAACGTGCAGAGACCTTTCTCATGTTCATCTCGGTAGTTAAGATCCTTTGAATGCTACCAAATGAAATGCCTGTGTTCTCAGCTAAATGACGAATGGTCACTCTTCGGTCTGCCAAAACCAGATCTTGAACTTTTTTGACGTTTTCTTCAGTGAGGGAGGAGGACGGACGGCCTTCGCGGTGTTCGTCTTCCGTGGATGTTCTTCCCATCTTAAACTCCTTGCACCAGCGTGCAGTTGTAGAATATGGAGGAGCAGAGTCTCCCAATGTTTCCACCAAGTCAGTATGAATGTCTTTGGTGGACATTTTTTTCAAGCACAGGTATTTGATGACGCTTCGCACTTCATGTTTCTCCATTTTGATGTTATCACTCCGACTGCTAGTATTCAAATGAATGTATATTTTAAAAATGACGTCCTATTTATACCATTTTTTGTCAGGGAAGTTGTGAAGGATTAGGGAGTTGAAAGAATATTTTTTTAGAATTTTATTATTACTAGAAATATCCGTTTATCATTACTTTTTGATCACCCCTCGTATATAGGCCATGTAACATTACGCTGTGACCCTTAAGAGCGGAGTAGTGACCATAAACGCAAGTGAAACTGTGGAAAACAGCTAGTAAGATATATACATACATATACTATGGTAATCTCTACTAAAATAAATAAGACAAGTTTGTTTTTTCTTGAGATCCTTATCTCTGGAACTGCCAGTCAAATTTGAAAAAATGATTTTTCTTTGCATTTGATCTCTAGTCCAAGTCCTGAGGAAGATTAGAGACTATGTTACAACCCTTAGAAGTGGAGCAATGACATGAAACGGCTATTAGAGACCTACTTATTATAAAATCATTAGAGTAAATGCAAGGACAAGGATTTGTAAGCTATTAAAACAACCCAGATGCGAATGTTTTCATACAATCGAGTGACATGGGTAGAGTTGACTATGAGAAAAATTTAAAGTGGTCGATTGAGCGCGGCGGGCTAAATACTCTGTAGTAGGACGTAATCGAACCGACTAAAACCACACGGTGTTCCGTCACAAGTGGGCCTATTGCAGGGGACCCGGGAATACCCTAAGAAGGAAGCCTCCGGGAACCAGGACGTAGGTGGACTTGCTGCTCAAGTTGTATTTACAAAGGGACAGATATTGTTGAACATGCTTCAACAAGAGAAATTTTGTATTTTAATATTTATTGTTTAACAAAAGTACATTTCAAAAATTCAAATCCCTAATTTAAAAAAAGCTGATGATCCTCGAACGGCTAAACAGAGTTTCATGAATGATAGCTAAGAACACTCTCGATCAAGTCGTCTTTCAGACAAAAAAAAACTAAATTCAAATCGGTTTATCCCTTAGGAGCTATGATGCCACAGACAGACACAGATACACACGGTAAACTAATAACACACTTCCTATTTGTTTCGGAGGTTAAAAATGCATATGCTATGCTTATTGACGGTTTTTATTCATACTAGTGAGAGTAGAATCACCAGAACCATGGGGGGAGATATTTAGGGTTGGTAACGGTCTAGTGATAGTCAGAGTCCAATAGCTCTTAATTAAAAGAAAGCGCATTGGGCGAAATCCTTTGTTCCGCGGTATCACAGAAAAGATCACAAAAAAATTTAAATCGCATGACATAACCCTGCGGATGCACTATAGGAAACGTACAAACTGAACTGTATTATTACGCTGTTTAATCGAACGAGCGCCTCATCATATCTCTTCATAATAATTTAGTAGCTATTTGCGCTTCTGTACACTGTGTTTTCAATTATGATCAAGGGCTGATCAAACGGATTATAAGTTTCTGATTGTCATCGTCATCTCTAGGCAGAATTTTTTATCATTTTGACTGGATATTGGGACGGCGCGGAAAGCGGAAAGAGTAGATTACAGAATATCAGAAGCGTCACCTTGGATGCCAGGCGCCCTTGCGGAAATTTTCTGCTAAACTTACAGCGAACAAGAAGAGACTGACCACAACCGATGTTAGCTATATCAATACGTCGGGATATTAAAGATAAAGAATTTAATCGGTTTAGAATCCAAATGATGAAATAGCTAAAGATTACAACCCTTATTTAATATCCTACATTCATTTGCTACTAAGTACGTGACAAACGCAGTCGATTACATCCGCATGACATAGTAATACATGCAAGGTTACGGCTTTAGTAACTTAAGTACTGCGTCTTAATAGCTAAATATTTGTCAACCTCGACTTAGCGCCATAGGCGTTTGACGTAAGTGTCACTGTACCAAGAGTTCGGAAATAAACTGTTGTGATATCAACTACTTGATATTGTTATGTACCGTCCAGTCCATCCCCTTACATTAGATTAATTTTATTATTCCACAGTATAAAACTAAAACTTGCCTGGTGCTCGAATTTCGACCACAATTAAATTATTCACAATCGTTGGCCAGTATAACTTCATTGTATAGACTTCCCGTTCAATATATATATACCTACTGGACGGGTGTAGTTTGATGCAACCGTTTACGAATTTTTTACATGTATAACCTTAGATTATAGGTCTAAGTTTTTAACACATATAGTCAAACAAAAATTACCTTATTGCACTTCTTTTATATACAAACTTAGTAACAAGTATTCCAATAGGTAATACTAGTAATTTATGTACCCGTGTTACCGTTTTTAAAACCAAACAGGGCCAATAAATAAAAAGGATCATTCAAAATTGTTTAATGAGCATAATTATTTTTTTTGTGGATGGGGCAAACGATCAAACGGGGTACTTGATGGTAAGTGACGATGGTAAATGACTAAGGTCACCCATGGACACCCGCAACTTAAAGAGTCACGTGCGTGACGGTGCGTTGACGGCCTTTAAGGTGGATTGGATTGTAGTGGAAGGGTAAGAGTAGGTGAAGGAGGGTAGGAGGGAAAGGGGGTTAGGGCGTTTCGCCGAGCGAGTGAGGTTACCAGAGGCCCACTAGTAATCTCACTCGCTCGGCGAAACACAACATAATGATTTCTTCACGCCGGTTTTCTGTGAGGCCGTGGTATGACTCCGCTCGAGCCGGCCCATACGTGCCGAAACATGCCTCTCCCACGACAAAAATGCAAAAAAAAAAAATATATACAAATATTTTGACACAATGCACGAAAAAAAATTTGCAACGGCGGACCTAATGCTATAGGCATAGTCTACCTTAGGGTGATGCAGAAATGAGTGAATAGGTGCACTAGATTTCAGTAGAAAAAAAAGATCTCTGGCGATTTTACTCAGTGTATTATTTGTACTTAAGATTTCTTTAGGTAAAAATCATTCGGGCTACTTACATCCATCCCACAGGCATTCTGACCATAAGGACGCAGTCTATGGGATGGGTGCTTACTACTATGTTATTATCCTGAATCATGGCTGCCACAGTAGATAATTCATTTATTGTGTAGTTTCCAAGCTACTTTTGCTAGCATAATCAATCTTATAAAAATGTAACTTTTGTGGTGTAAGAAGAAATTAGCTTTTTTTCATGTCGGTCAACTTTCTCTCAGTACTGATGACAACTAGCCACCAGATCGGTATCGAGTGAGGTCAGTGAAGTGTTACAGTTAGGGCTGGCCACAATAAACTTTCGAGTCAAGTAAACAGTCACTATAGTGATCAGTTAGATTCTTTACTTTAGATTGTCGACAATCATAGGCTTCACCTAGTATGGGAAAATAAGAACCACGTCTGTTTTGAAGAAAGGAACCGACCTACGTGAAAACAGAAGTTGCGTCGTAAGCAAAAAAACACAATAGTTGAATGAGGACACCTCTTATTTACTGTAAAACATTGAAATTTATTTAAAATGGGCCAAAATGCTGTCTTATTGATAAAGTTCAGGAGTCCATAGCTGAGGAGTTACATTCCTTTTTTTTATAATTTTAGAAAATTCGTTCCGTTCGTAAAAATAGCATATCTAAATTAGTGTTACATATTGTGTTTTTTAGCTCTATCAAAGTCAAAAAATCTACAAGCTCCAAATAAAAAAGGAAGGAAGACACTTGCATAAAAGAATTCTTAAATGAGAGTATGTCCAACTTGTTTTTTTTTTTACTAGTAAAAATACCACAATTTACATATTGCAAGGAGCAAAATCCGAAACAAGGGAAAAAAGGATTTCATAACTGTAAAAATTCATTTATTTTTCTAACATAAGGCATTACCTACTCGTTAATAAAGTAATAACCTTTTCATTATAAGCTTTACTTGTAACTAACTTGACTGGCCTGTTGGTCTAGTGGTTAGTGATCCTGACTGCTGAGCCAGAGGTCGTGGGTTCGATTCCCACCCAGGACAAATAATTGTGTGATGAGCACGATAATTTGTTCTGTGACTGGGTGCAATTTATCTATAATATGTATGTATTTAGAAATATATAATTTGTTTATCAGCAGTCTGGTTACCATAGTACAGGCTCTGCCTAGTTTGGGATCAGACGGTCGTGTGTGAGATGTGTGAAGTTATTAACTAACTATGTGTACAACTCCTTATATAACTTTATATGTACATGTAGTTTGGATGACAATAATATAATGTGGCATCTTTGGGCTGATCTGATAACGGAGCTAGAGGTGTATAGTGGAACTCTACAGTGGCTATTAGTTAACCCCTCGAGTTTAGGCTCACATGATTGGTTTTGACAAGTCCAAGCGATTGGGCTTGGTAACGATGTTCGGATCATGACGCTAGGAGGTTTAGTTTAACTAAACTATAATTATTCTTGCCTACTTTGATTTAATTGAGTAAGAGAATTTGTCTATGGTTGTGAACACTCTATCGGTAACCCTGATTGTATTGAGAGATTGCATCCGTTATTCCACTGCTCGACTCAATGGAGCATTGTAGTTGAAAGTAGGGTTATGTAACTGCAACCCGGTACATTGTATTTGTTTGGTATATGTTTACGTCTCATAACGGAGCTCAGTGACAATACTGGGGTTTGTATCTCGTCGAACAATGAGACAAACACGTGGCATTTGGAAAGACGCCATATTATATACGTTACCTAAGTCCCGTTGCCGTGGGAATATCGGGATAAAAAGTAGCCTATGTGTTAATCCAGGTTTCCGGCTATCTGTATGACGAGTTTCATCGCAATCGGTTCAGTAGTTTTTGCGTGAAAGAGTGACAACCATCCATACATCCTCACAAACTTTCAAGTTTATAATATTAAGAATTTTAACTATTGAATGTTTAGTTCCTCACCCAAATCGCTAGTGGTTCAAATAAAAAAAAATATTTTTATTTGCTATTGTTCAAAGAAAAAAAAAATGTCTTGTAAAAATTTAATAATAAGTAAATAGGAATTTATAACATAATAAATATACTTTCATCTTCAACAAAGCAGGAAACCAAAAAGTTTAATGAAAAAATGCCTACATTTAAAAATTGAGAATTCACCACGGACTATCCCACTATCCTACTAATATTATAAACATGAAAGTTTGTGAGGATGTATGGATGTTTATTGCTCTTTCACGGAAAAAGTACTGAATATGCAAGATATTTGGTTAGTTACAATCAGGTGACCCGTCTGCTCGTTTGCCCCCTATAACATAAAAAAAGTAGTCCGTTCAACATAAATCATATATTATGTAGATAACTCGCATATTAGGTATGATTGATATGCAGGAAGAACATAATGAGCTTTAATAAGAAACACTACTGTGGAAGCAAGATACAATAATTAGCCATTCATTTGTTTGTTTCGTTCTTGCACCTCTAGAATACACATTCTATCCATAAAATTCAAATTTACAAGGGATCTAGAAGCATATTCAATAAAGTGGTCTACACGGCACTGTGAAATCTGTATTTATCATTCATAATAGAAAGTTTTGTACAACTTTGGACAGTAACAGATTTAAATTAGCAGCCACAGTGTCTTAAACTTAAACAAGTAAAAAATCTACATGTAAAAATCACTGCATATTATTAAACAAAGGCCCGCGCCGCGTCTATCTGTTCGCGATAAACTGAAAAACTACTGAGCGCATTTTCACGTGGTTTTCACTAATAGAGAAAGTGATTCATGAGGAAGGTTTAGGTGTATAATTTGAACCCGTGCGAAGCCGGGGCGGGTTGCTAGTTATAATATATAACTGTAAAGTTGACCCAGCCATAGGTCTCCTCTAATCCCACTAATATTATAAATGTGAAAGTTTGGATGGATGGATGGATGTTTGTTACTCTTTCACGCTAAAACCACTGAACCGATTGCGATGAAACTTGGTATGTAGATAGCTGGAGACCTGGATTAACGCATAGGCATAACTTTTTATCCCGATATTCCCACGGGATCGGGATTTACGCGGGTGGAGTCTTCTATAAACTTCTTAGAACAAAAACATTCGTGAGTAGTATTCATATTAAGGATAGGGATACTCGCGAGCGTATTTTGGAAATGCAAATGAATGAGAATGATATAATGATATAAACAGGGCTACAGAGAATACTTATTAATAATGAGAAACCATTTAGGAATAATATTTTATTGCCCGATTGCATTATTTAAAGTTATATGAACCAACTACACGACTAGAAATAAGGTCCATTTTAAACAAAAAAAAAATAGGTTAGAAGTTTCACACAAGCTGTGACCATATGTGGCCAGTGTTGATGTTAGAATGTATTAATAATAATGTTTAAGTAAATATAAACCTAACTAAGCTAGTTTGGAATATTAATATGTCAACATTCACACCGGCTTTCAAAATATACTTGAAAACGTTAAACTTAAAAAGTGTTCATCCTACTGACAGATCTCCACATGTACTACATTATTGATGTGACCCTCTTCTAGCACAGACATTTATGGAGGATCGATGTTATGTTTATTTTATAATGTACAGGCTGTTAGAAAAAGATCTGGTCAAAGTAAATTCTTCATTTTTAATACAGAAATTATTATTATTTTGAAATTGACAAATTGAACTTGAAATTGACCGATAAAGCTAATATATTTCGTTAGACAGACGGCCGAGATGAATGAAATTATGGGTAGTTAACACCAAGCTTATTCATGGAATGTGCAGATTTTTCTGAAAATGTATTCATAAACAAAAATTATATTAAATCTGGGAAAAGCATTTTCCGAAGAAAAAAATAAAATCAAATAATTAATTAATGATTTGTTTTGACCACACATTTCTGTAACACCCTGTTTTAATGTCCTGTTTATGCGAAAGTAGGAAACTCATTGCTTTTGAAGTGACATTTCGGTGAAAAGCATCCGGCATACTTACTTACACCTTTCGATTTTCTAACACCATAAATTAAATTAGTGGTATGAAATCGCCAATTCCGTAGCTTGTACCTCCTAGTATACACCAGGCTTTTTATTCTCTTTTGTCAACTGACTAACACGTTTAATTACCGTCCAACGGTTAAGGAAACGTGTTTAATCACCGTCATATCGTACAAGTTAACATGAGATACAATACAAGAGGCAAGTTGTGTATCTTTGCATGTCGATATGGTCGTCCCCGTCTCGTAGTTCTTATCCCTCATAAACGTCGAGTTCATTAGCGTTGGAATCGATAGAAACACAAACGCGGAAGCCTCGCACGTACACGTGTTGACAGATACGATAAATTAAAACGTATACAGTTTCTGAGACCGTAAACCATACTTAAATGTATGTGGCTGAATGTTATATCCACAAGTTCACAAACTGCAAACGATTCACATTATAAGCCGTTCGACGCCTGTTAACACTAGCAAAGCGTGTGGTATAATTATAATACATTGCTAACCTCATCTCCCCTCCGTGCAGATTTGACGGCCCTACTTAGTACTAGATAAAAGCTCAAACCCTATATTCCTACTGCTGATTACTACTACACTACATTCACTTATCAATCGAATTCACTAATACACTACATTCTGTAAGGTGGAGGTAGTACGGCAACTCCAAAAAATATTTTTAACACATTTCTATAAGAAGGACTCTCGAATTAAAATCTCGAAAATAAGAGGACAGATCAATTTTGTAATAAGACATTGCTCTCCTCAATCGTTCACTCTTATCACCGTCGCCGTCGCCGCGTCGTCGGCAACCGAGTGGTCCTGGCTTCATGATGATGCTCTGATTTGGATAATGCATCTTTCACAATGCGTCTCAATTTTTTCCAGTCTTCAGCGTTACGGGAACACTGAACTGTGGAGGTTTGTATTAATAGCCGCCATTACCTACAAATAAATGAACGGTACCTAAGCTGTTTTAGATTTTAAGCACATATTTCAGTTTACATTTAAGTGTGTCATTGGCTGTTTTGCGGTAAATATGAAGTGGTTTGATGTTTGTTCGACCTAGACAATTAATTAACATGTACTAAATAATGTAGACCTAGATAAATAATGGCAAAAGGTGATAATGTTTACTGCTATTTTAGACTTCCCTTATTAACCTGTAGTATGAGATAAAAATAAGTTTTTTTTTAAGTTACACGATAGATATTACTAAAAAGAATCAATAACGATGCAGACACTGTACTAAAAGCTAAACTATAATTTAAAATCGTGGGGCGTAACGTAGGTAATCTGAGTAAATATGTAATGTATGTTTACTTATTTTACTATCATGTTTTTAGTTTTTTATTTAGTTACTTAATACATGGATTTTTTCATGGTGTATCCATATTGAGGGGCTTGTAAAAAATATGTAATACGAAATTTTGTGGCGGCGCCGGCCACCTTATATTTACAATGATGCTGAATACACAGTATTGTCATCAGAACTAAAGGTGTATACCAAATCCAGATCAATAGGTCAACATGAAGGGGGTAAAATTTCAATTACTAAATTTGACACAAAAACAAACAGGGCAAGCTAATTAAAACCATTTAAATATTTAACATGTGTGGGCCAAATCTTGCAATAAATTTGAAATAAGTTCCACAAAACTGAGCTAAAATTTTTCCCGCCCTGATGGTGTTGGTGACAATACAAGTAGTGTTGTAGTGTTCAGCAATTTCATAAAATCTGTGACCTTTTGTAATCGATGAAGGGAGTTTCGAGTCGGGGGTATTTTAATGTGTAGTGTAAAATGTACAGTTATTTAGGCAGAGTTAATATTTCTATTTTAAAAAACTTTGTATTATTGTAATGGCTTTTATTTCAAGTCATGGTAATTTAGGAAGTTAGCTAAGTTAGATACCTCCTTAATCTGTCGTTGAGCGAGCACTCAAATATACTTTATTAACTTAAAATGAGTATTTTCAAGTAATTAATACGAAGACATGGACTTACAAACGCTTAGAATAGTGCTAAAAACCATAGTCAGATGACCTGATGGGTGTCCTATTACTTACTGGACTTATACTGCACTACACTGCACACTGCTATTTACCATGTGCAAGACATCCCACCATATTATTCACGAATGTGTTAAAATAGAACGATCTATAATTACACTACCGACAATTAATGTTCTGGGTAGTTAGTTTACTTAACACACATTGTTCGCTAAAATAATATATCTTTTGAAATCCGTTTTATATTTATTTATGTTGGTCGAAATGAAAAAATAAACAATGTTATAATTATACATAACAAGTCATCAGAAATCTAATAGGAACTCATATTTAATCACTATTTTCGCGTTATAAGAATAATTTAGTAGTTTTTGATACCATACAAAACTCATCTATCTATATATAAAAATGAATCCCTATTTTCCTATGGCATTAGGCGTAAACGGCTGAAACGATTTTACAAATTCCTTCTTTTTGTGTTTGCTATTGCCAGAAGAAGGTTCTTATGGCAGCAAAAATTAAGAAAGTAGCGCGGAAAATTAGAAAATTTAAGAAAGCTTAGTGACCATATTAACTTTTCTAATGTAACCTTAGCGCTTTTGACATAACTGTCAGTCAATATTCATGGTTAAGACAGGACGTCTGTCGGATCAGCTACTACCTTATAAAGATTTATGCCACGCCACCAAAACGGCTTTTGCCTAGAAAGACATTTTGCCTACCCACCAGCCTCCGAGAACCTCGCCACTATTTCTAGGAATTAATGCAAAGGTACGTCATCGGCCAGGATAGCTAGGAGTTTAAACAATACTTTATTCGAAATGCTTGAAATATAGTAGAAACCGTAATAATACTTGTGTAGGTAATTATCACAGTAAAGCCATTTATTTTAAATACAATGACAGAACATAACCGATCTTATTAATAATATTACACTACTTAATTTTGATAGCTCACTCATTACTTTAAACGGCAAACAAAACCTAGCCTATCAATGGCAAGGTCAGTGCTCTTTTGATTTATCAAAAAAACTAAATCAAAAAAACTAAAAAAAGAGGTTTTTACGCTGGTATGTATAACTATGACCTTAATGGTGATAACATATTTAGTAATAAGTAATAATGTAGGCAAGATCAAAATCGATTTAGCAATCGCACAAAAACGCAATAGTTTTGCATCAAATTTATGTACGTACAGGATCTCATGTGACTATGTTACGAACACAAATTCATTACACAATTTAAAAACAGTTTGTTATTTTATAAAATAATATACTATACTAGCTACCCGGTCACGCGTTGCTGTGGTTAAGTAATTGGCAATAAAAAAATATTGTGACTATAAATTGAGATAAAAACTATCCTATCCCTGAAGTTAGACCAAACTGCACACAATGAGCAAAATTTCAATAAAAACGGTTCATTACTTTAGGGGTTCAGGGGTTCCCTTAAAGTAATGAACCGTTTTTAATGAAATTTTGTGGACAAACAATGTGAAACGAAATTTTTATATCATAAAGACTAGCTACGCGGAAACGAGTTGCTGTAGCTAAGTAATTTGCAATAAAAAAATATTATGACTATAAATTGGGATAAAAACTATCTCTCCCTAGTAGGACCACTGCACACAGTGTGCAAAATTTTATATTATCGGTTTATTAGTTCTAA